>CM074752.1:9751248-11229528 GCA_037367245.1 Phrynocephalus guinanensis
TGGCCAATATCATATTTACGGTCCAAAATGCCCAACTGAGGATGATTTATTTGGTCCTGTGTGATAGTTCTGTTTCAGTGCCAGACACTGATTACTGTGTCTTCATGCACAGCATGCCTATTAGTTTCTTTCCCCTAGCAAAGCACAAAAAGGACAGGCTGATGGTTCAAATCTAACACAGCACATCTAATGCTTTGGCTTCTTAATAGCACGTGAAATACAATGCAACAATTAATCTAGTTTTAAGTTTTGCACATTTATAAATGCACTAATGCCGTTGAGAACTCAAAAGAGGGGTGACCGTCACAGGGCCGAGGAAATAATTTGTGCATTGTTTGCATTCTGCAAGTAAGGATAAAAACATCATTGTTTACAAACCTTGGTCCTTCTTACTTTGAGCATAGACACTGCTCCTTAGACTGGGTAAACTATGCACACTATAAGGTTAATTTGAATCATTTCTCATTTCTTATTACACTGACAAATCAGAATTGTATACATCAATGGATGGCATACTGACTAGACCTATATATTGGGTCCAAGACCCTCCTCAGCTATAGAAACCAATCTGAGTAGGGACTGAACTGGTAAAAACACTCCTTGAATATTTTCACTTTACATGAAAGCACCATATTAAGGTAACTACAAATCAGTTTCACAGCTTGATGGCACATAACCACATAAGAGCATTGCACCAAATCAGGAAAAAATTCAAATTGCTTTCAAACCTGCCAAAAACGGAGCATGCCCTTTTAATCTCATGGTCTCTGATCAAAATGTGCTATGCTGGTATTTAAAACAAAAAAAAGCTTTAATCTAATTATGGAATTGGGCAAGAGGCCTACAAAGTCTAATGGTGATATCGACCCAGGTGGTTTGTCCACTCCAATAAAATTTGTTTGAATGCCTCAAGCCCTGGAGGACATCACCTCTCAGGGTATATCTGTCCATTGCCAATACTGTTCACAATTGTTTAGGAAATTTTCCCTGATATTCAACATAAAATCTGGCTTTTGTATAACTTGAAACACAATTGCTTTCGTGTCCAGCATTCTGGGCTGAACAGGATCAGATGCTCCCCCCCCCCTCTGTATGACAGCCTTTTAAGTCTTTTCAGCCCATTGAGCTTATACTAACAAGTTAGCTAAAGGACCATAAGGTCCTTCAGAAACACATGGAAAAGTTTAGGGGGGCATAAATTCATTTCAAAGGCACGGTGACACCACTTCCTCAAACCTCCCACCCTTAGCAAGTGTGACTATACTCAGAACACAAGGAAATGAATCTGAACATTTCACAAAATTGATTTGCTAGATGTTTCTTCAAGTAATTAAAAACCACTGTCAAAGGCTGCAGAAGGGGAAACTAACACAATTACTGTAAAAACCCCCCCCCCTTAGAAGGCAGAAAGCAATGAAGGGTCCACTTCCCAAAGCTAGGCAATAGAATCAATTCGCCAGGCTAAGTGATCAGTCTGAAAACAACAAAAAAGCCAATCAAATGCAAACCAATTCTTGACTTGAAGGTTGTCAAGGTCCCTCAATGAAGAGGGATTTACTTGGTTAATTAAGAGAATGTTTGTTATGGGGCAACCTCTGAACCGTATAATGGTATATTAAAATGCTACCCAACCTTTCCATGAAATATCCTTCATAGGAGGACCCCACTCCATTCTCTTTCTAGAGAGTCCTGGGTGGCCTCTATAAGAGGGGTGGAGAATGTTGGCCATTTAGAGTTTTTTAAATACTTCAAATGACATCAGCCAAACTGCATGCCTGCAGGTTTTTTACAAGTTCTCCTCCTCTACCTTCAGAAATCAAGGCCACGTACTGTAGTCAAAATATTCAAATAGCATTATGATACGTGGTTCGCCCACTCTTAGACCTGCTGTAAGTGGTTTTGATTTGCTTTTAAAAAGAGGGCCTGTCTCTTCTCATGACTTGAAATATGCTTGTGCTGTTTCATTCTCTACTCTGGGAAATTGAATTTATCATTCTCAGTGACCTAATCCCATTGTGTCCATCCTATCCCCCATTAATTTGACTTCAGGTTTGGTATTAATTGATGGAGTGCAGAGATTTCAAGAGGGACAATTTGCTTTTAAAAATAAGAGCAAAACAAGGAGGTATAGATGGAAAGATAGATGGCTAAGCAGCTGCCCTCCCTGGACCACCTGTATTAAAACTGTTTTTTTCTGAAGAAAATCTAAGACAGCTAATTCTTCTGGCACCTCAGGTCTAGAGAACATTCTGTTATGAATAAGGACAGGCATGGAAAAATGAATGAGTGACTATCCAGTGGTGGTGAACCTTTGGCACTCCAGTTGTTTTGCACCACAGTTCCTACAGTCCTTTTGTCATTGGCAATCTAAGGCTTGGAATTCTGGGTAGTTGTGGTCCAAAACATCTGGAGTGCCAAAGGTTTCATCACATTGGACTAATCACTCCTGTAATCCCTTCCTTATTCCACTGGTTTCCAA
This sequence comes from Phrynocephalus guinanensis, assembly GCA_037367245.1. NCBI lineage: Eukaryota > Metazoa > Chordata > Lepidosauria > Squamata > Agamidae > Phrynocephalus > Phrynocephalus guinanensis. The sequence continues at coordinate 9,753,728 of CM074752.1, forward strand.
ATTTAGGGCCCTAGATACTATTGATATTCAACTAAGCTCAGACTAGAAGGCCGGACAAACAGAGGATTCCTAATGCAAGCCCTATAAACTATGGATCGTACTGCCTGGAGATGTCATAATGATTGCAGTTTCAACAGGTATAAGGAAATTAGATAAAATAATCATGGGTGGCTGCTTGTGTATCACCTCTTGAACCAGAGCTAGTTCTGTGTATCTGTTTCTGGGGAATACAAGAGAGCTAGAAAAGGCTGTACGTCCTTCTTTCCGGTAGCAACTAGTTGACCACGCACACCACTAACACATTGCAAGGGGCATGGTGGCTCAGTGGACTAAGGCTTCCAAAATAATGTTGGCTGCAAAGTCGGCAGCTCGGCAGTTTCGAATCCCCGAGTGCCATGCAGCGGAGCAAGCTCCAGCTGTTAACCCCAGCTCCTGCCAACCTAGCAGTTCGAAAGCAAGGTCAATGCAAGTAGATAAATAGGTATTTGCCGTTAAAAGCAGAAGGGTAAAAACAGTGTGTCCTCCTTGCAGCCATGCCGGCTTATGTGGCCATGGACTTGCACAACACTGGCTCTTTGGCTTGAATACAGAGATAGCACTAGTCCCTAGAGTCGGACATGACCTAGCATGCATGTGCGGGGGAATCCTTTTACCTTTGCAAAAACATATTGACTGAATTATAGGCCATTTGGCCTTTTACTTTACTTCTTTGTTTTACTCCTGTGCTCCATAAAGATTAAATCTGATCATGTGAGTTAGTTTGACAGAGAAAACTAGATCCCATCTATCTTAGTTTTCCATATGCAGCAAGCTAAATCTGAAATAAAAAAAAAGATATGTACCTGTGGAGAACTTCTATGCAATCAGGAATCCTGATCTTTTTAGCATTTCCTGTCAATTTCATGGAAAGTCTCCATGATTCTCCCTTTCACATTTTGATCTCTATTCACACAGAACTGGGACAGAAGGGTGCAGGGCAAGCCTCTATCCTGCTAACGTGTTCCAACCAATCCTATATGGAACTTCTGGACTGGGATGTTTTGTTCCTAGGTACCGAAACATGCTTTTGATGGGACTGTTGCTGTTATATCTGCGTTTCTCAGTATGCTGAAAGATTTGGAAGAGAGGGAGCAGATATCAAAAATGTTTTATATGGGGGGGGAGGCATGATGTTCCAGGTACAGTAGTACCTTGACTTACGAATTTTATCCGTTCCAAATGCATGCTCCTTAAGTCAAACTACTCTTAACTTTGAGGTACCTATCTAAAAAAAAAATTTGAAAAAATAAGTTAAAAAATAAAAAAATGAAAAAAATATTTGTAAGTCAAGCAGACCATATCTAAAAATTTGTAAGGTGGAAGTTAAAATGTCCAACAGTTTTCCCGCTCTTAATTCGAATTGCTCTTAAGTCGAGCTGCTCTTAAGCATTTTTGACCCACTGTAAAGTCATGCACTAAAGGGACCCATGATTTCTGTCGGGGTACCACTGTATACTTTTTTTGCTTCCTGGCCTCAGAATGTGGTTGTAGGACTCTTGATAGCTTCAGTCAGAGCGGTGGCTCACAGAATGCTCCAGCAGGCATCTTTAGAGAGCTACCTGCTATTTAATTGTCAACTAAATGTCACCAGCACCAGGAAATTTTAAGCACAGCTAGGAAGACAATCTGTATGAAAGCTGCCACTGCCCATTTCCCATTGGGATGTAATGATAATAAAAATGGGGGGACCTATTTCATGCCACAGTTATGGCATGTCAGGAAAAAATGCTTCGCCTTGCCAATCTCTCGACAAACATGACACTTCGTTTTCTGCAGTACTGATAATACTGCAGGGGGGGTAGCGGAAAGGAAAAGGAGGAGATATTTACACTCTGGAATGGTTTCCAGCTGCATGCCTGGAATGGTGTAACAGGCTTCAGGGCCTCAGACACAATCCACCTAAATCTTTACCGTATTACTCGAAGCCAGTTCAGCTGTATCATCACAACTTTAGGCTTTCAAGATCACAGTCTTACAAAGCTGACTGCTGGCAAAATATTAGTCATGGGTGACAACCTTCCCCGCCACTCCCCCCATGTGTGAGATTTCAGCCACTAAAGCCCCAAATCAGCATGGTCAATATTAAGGCTTCACAGAGAATGTAGTACAGCAGGCCTGCACAACTGGTAGACCGTGGGCTTACCGGTAGCCCACAAAGGGTTCAAAAGTAGCCCGCCTGGCCATTAATTTAAAAGGGAGGGGATAAGTTCTCCCTCCTTCCCTTTCCCATCCCAAGGACCACCACTGCCCCATCAAAGTTCTGGGTCTGCCAGCCCACTGTCTCAGCTGAGCGCGGGGCAGTTCAAGGGCCATGGCGCATTAAAATCTGTTCCCTCCAGAATGGATTAATTGCTTTTCAACGCATTCCTATGGGAAACCGCGGCTTTACTTACTTTACTTACTGTTTTTACTTATAAGCATGTTTTCAGAACGCATAAAATTCATAGGTTTTAGTGTAGTAGCCTCAGGCACTTTGGGCCGGAAAAAAGTAGACCTCAGCCAGTTCAAAGTTGATCAGCCCTGTAGTACAGAATCTCAAACGTCCTTTTTCCCATACACTGAGGGACATGTTTTTTTGAGGAGTAATTTACTGAGAGCTTTAATGTCTCTTCTTCTCTTCCTCTCCCTGTCTCTTTTAATAACAAGCATGGTGATCTCATAAAACTGTAGGATAGTCCTAGATCAGTGGTTTTCCGAAGCTTTGGTCCCCAGCTGTTCCTGGACTACAACTCTCAAAAATTCAGGCCAGCTCAGCCTGCTGGTGACAACTTCTAGGATGGATCACCTAAGGTGCCAATAAAAAGAAGGAAAAAAAACAGGGCACAAAGTTTTGCGTAAAAGGAGTGTGTTCTCTAAGTGAAGATTCCAAAACGATTCCAAAATAAGCAATAAATTCAAAAAGAGCCATGTCCAGATTTAGGCAGATACACCTGGACTGGTGGAAGCAGATTTCCCCACTTCCCCTCCACCATGGCTGTTCTGGTAGCCTCTCAATAATGCTACACAGAGAGTCAGTGGTCCTGCTGAACAGAACTGTAGACCCTGGGAAGTGGGAAATCCCAGACATCTGAATAGAGGGATTTTGTGGCTAAGATTGGATGCAGCCCCAAACAATTGGCCAAGAAAAGCCAATGCGATCCTTGGTTGCATCAAACAGAAGCATAATGTCTGGATCAAGGGAAAATGTTAGTACCACTCTATTCTGTTCTGGTCAGACCCCACCTGGAGTACTGTGTCCAGTTCTGCACACCTCAATTTTAAAAGGATGTGGATAACTGTGAATGGGTCCAGAGGCGGGCAACCAGGATGGTTAAAGGTCTGGAAGAAATGTCCTTACAAGAAAGTGGCTTAGGGAGCTGGGAATGTTTATCCTTACAAATAGAAGGCTGAGAGTGGATATGATAGCTATGTTTAAATATTTGAAAGGATGTCCCATTGAAGATGGGACTGGTTTGTTTTCCATGGCTTCAGAGACTAGGACTCGGGAAATGGCTTCAAACTACAGGAAAAGAGATTCCATTTGAACATTAGGAAGAACTTCATGACGGTTAGAGCTGTTCGGCACTGGAATATGCTGCCACAAAAGAGGATGGTGGAGTCTCCTTCTTTGGAGGTTTTTAAGCAGAGGCTGGATGGCCTTCTATCAGAGGTACTTTGACGGGGGTTCCTGCATGGCAGGGGGGTTGGACTGGATGGCCCTTGAGGTCTCTCCCAACTCTATGATTCTGTGATTCAATCAGCATGCCTGCTGCCAGCACACTGTCCAGTTATGACTAATTACTGTCCAGACACTACCACAAATTACTAATAGGCATTTACAAGTCCCCCCCTGCGTCTTCCTTCTCTGAGTTCACAATCTCTCAACCTGCACACTCTCTTCATTGCACTGTTGCCTTTCTTCCCAATCCTCTGTAGCAACACTTTAGGGGGAAGTTTCAAGGGTGTACATGAGCTTCCCTTGCCACAATGAGCAGAGCTTAGAAAAGTTACTGTTTTTTAGTTATTGCTAGATTCATTACTAAAATTTTGGCAATGCTGACTGAGGGGTTCTGGGTGCTGTCGTCAACAATATCGACTTGTCCAAACTTCCAAAACTCCTATCATCGATAAAGAGGCCTGTCCTAAACTTTGAAATCCCCCAAGCTTACATCAATTGAAGTGTGTAGGTTTTAATAACTGTAGCAGCTGGCAATTAAAGGTACAAGGAATAGCACAACGTCACCATTCTCCAAAAGTTGTGCAAAGTGAAAGGGACTTTTGAAAGCCACTGGCTGAAAAGCTCTCTTCTTCCCTGGCAGATAAAGGGCTGCTCCAGATAGATCTTTACAATGTTTGTCAACAGCTTGTCAAGTCACAAGCAAATGTGCCAGGAGAACTGCATCCAATGGGGAAGATTTTGAGGGAGGGGGAGACATTTACACGTGAAATGAAAAGCAGAACACAGAGCCAAAAGGACGTAAGATTCTCTGATCTCTTTTCCAACGGAGGAGAGAAGGGGGTAGAGTGTAGGGAGGGAGGGGGAGGAGAGAGAAAGAGAACTATTAAGAATGAACCATAGCTCTCTTCAGTCAAGAAGATTTGAGATGGTAGCCAGGCCAATGTCATCTCTGCTTTCATCGAGCCGCACGTCAGGTCAGAGCAGGAAACAATGAAGATTTGACTGCTAGGAAATAAATCTGGACAAGGATGACCTACCACAATTTCCAGAGACAAAGACAGACAATCCTCTGTCTATCATCTCAGATTTTTTGTCCTGTTTGGGCTAAATGTTGCTACACATAATTCTAACTCGGTAGCAAACAATCACAGCTCTCCAGATGGAAAGCAGTCTATTGCAGCTGAGACACACAAGGAAAGGGAGGGGAAGATGAGAAGTGATGGTGGAGATGGACCAAGACAATAATTTATTTGATTTTATTATGTCTGTCTTTTAAACTGTGAATGGGCCTCAGTGCAGTTTACAGTTAAATACAAACAACATTAAGAAAACATTAAAAATTAAACCATAATTTAAAAACCACACAAATAAAAAAAACAATTTAGCCTCCGCAGACTGAAATGTTTCTTCCAAAGCAAGCAGCATGAATTGCAAAGGAATGGTTTAAGCATTTGGCTGCCGAGCAAGAATTTGGGAGTTTGGTTCTCCTCCTTGACAGAGGTTTGACTCAAATGATTTACTGTATAAGGTTTCTTCCAGCACTGCAGCTTTTTCCTATGGAAAGGCAATAAGGAGGGGACCAAGTCCAGCCATCCTCTCTTCTCAACCCGGTTCTGGGAATGACCACGGAAGGCCAAATGGTATGTTGACACCAGAGATGAATGTTTATATCAGGCCTGTCCAATATTGAATTGTTGTGAAATAGATAGGACTAGATAGAAGTCATGCCACAGGTCCATCCTGTCCAGTACATATTTCCAGCTCTATTCATAAACTCTCCAGAGGTCTAGGCATGATTCCATCCTAGCCTCACCTACAGATCCTTAGCATTCCCCAGTGGTTGTTCACCCATCCAAGCACTAAGCAAGCAATAAAATGGAGAGATTTCTCTCACCACCACCCAGCTGATACATTTTACCTTCTTAGTATATTTATGGTGAACAGGACCAGAATCTTCCCTGCCCAGATTTGAAAACATTCAGACGCTAAAACTCCAAGAAATGAAAATGCCAGAATCCCAGCTTAGGGAAACCAAGGAAAGTTTGTTTTTATTGCAATGTGTACCCAACATTACAGAAGGAGGCTGGCAAAGGAAGAAGGGGTGGGAAGACACACAGGTGTTCACTCTGCAATCAATATTTCCAGGCCTGATAACCCCGAGGTGTTTCCGTTTTCCAGGCTCCCAACCGGTAGTTCCACCTGGGCCAGAGCTATTTAAGTGCCTTATGACCCCTGTGTACAAACACGCAAACCACCCACTTCTCCATTGGGAGTGTGTCAGGAGAATATTTACAACTTTAAAGAGCAAGTTACAAGAGCTGGTATAGTAGAATCTAATTGGTAGTCTCAACCATGCTTACTGAAGATGTGACTACATTGCTCAAATAATCGGTGAGTTGTGTTGGGGTCTTCTTATATTGATTCATGTGTGTGTTGTGTCATTACAGTCATGACCGACTCTTCATGACTCCATGTCCATGGAGTTTTCTTGGCAGGAATACTGGAGTGGTTTGCCAGTTTCTACTCCAGGCGGTAGGCTGTCATTAATTTTTAGAGGATAATTTTGTCACTGCTTACCATCCCATACAGTATGTTCCTATTTTTATGATGTGCCTCTCAGATTTTGGTTATTTCTTCTGTCCTTCAGCATCTGACTAACATTGTATATGTATAGTCTCTGTTTTTGTTTTTATTGTGAGACTTAAGGACATATCAAGAGGATTTGGTTGTTCTGCTTTCATTTTGCGATGTTATACCTTTTTCCTTTTGCTTAACAGAGTAGGTATCCATTACAGGCCATACTTAAGATCTAGATCATGTACTGGATCATCTATATTGTGTCAATGCTTTCACACAAACATAGTTTAAATGTTTCATTAGCTATGCTTTAAATGTTGTTGTTATTTTCAATCAAAGTACAGCATTGTTTTGTTTATTTTTCCTTTTTTTTCAATGTCAGTTTTCACTATTGTATTACGTTGCTTTTAGTGTAAATCTGTTGTTGCCATATAAGCTCACCAGAGCAAAATACTAGACATAAGGAACCACTTTGCAGATTACCCACATTGCTTTTTAAAATAAAATACACTCTACTAATTCCCATCATTCCATGATAAATAATAATATTGACAACATACCCCTCTCAGATACCATACAATGCAGATTCTCAATTTTTTCACTTTTGCAGTTTACTGCCTTCTTCAGCTTCATGAAGCTTGTCCAAGCTACCTGTACTTTGTCATCTCGTTGCAAACCACAACTATGTTGCAACTGTTCATTCACCCAAATCTGAAGGACTATTATTTGCGTCTTGAACTACTTTTCTTGAGCTGCTTGCTTTTTAGTAATAACTTCTTTACTGGGCTTTTTAAAATATTCATGTCTGTAACTTAGGGCGTTTATACACGACCCCTAAACTCCGGGGCAAATGGCTCCCAGCTCAGGAGATTAAAAATGTTTACCCACCAGCTCCGGAGTTAACAGGAAATTAAGTGCGACCCCCGCCCACTTTAGCGTGTCCCAGCGAAGCTTTTAGGTACCTGCTTTTTGGATGTGAGAAATATTTGATCCCGGTGTAAGGATAGTGAGTGCGGGGCTCTCCTGGCTTCTGTTTGTTGTTTTTCTGCCCCCCGCCCCTTTAAGAGATCTGAATGCTACCGGGAACAGAGCGGAGGTAAGCCGGCATTCTTTTCTTTCTTTTTTCTCCCTCCCTCACGCAGCCAGCAACCAGGAAGTGCGGAGGGGGTGGGGACAGAGGAAGAGCGACGAACCCCTAAGATCTCTGGTCCGAATTTAAGTGGCCAGCGGATCTTAGGGGTCGTGTAAAAAGGCCCTTACTTGGTTGACTTTGTCAAATAAATTCTGAAGACGATAGCCACTAATACTAGATAATCTGCATGTTAGATATTGCTCATTAGACTTCCACTTTGAGTCTGCAAGTACTTCTCTAAGTATATTCTCAGAGTATATACTTAAAAGCAGAAGTATGCACCTTTGCCATATATATTTGTCATATATATTTCTTCAACCTAGGCTGTCTTGTCACCTGATCTTCAATTTTCAATGCCCTTTTTTGTAGTCAGACTGCCAATTAACTGAATACTTTTGGGCTCAAGACTTTTGTTTATCAGCAATCCCATTAACTTGGAAATGTGGGACTTTTTTCAAATGCTTTCTTTTAGTCAATAAGGCAAGCTATCATATCCATGTTCATGTCCCAGCATCTCTTCCCATGCCACTGTACACTGCACACCACTCCCTCCATATCAAATTCTCCTCTAAATCCAAATTATGTTCCTTTGTTTTGCACATCTTATAAATTCTGCCATGTATTAAAGAAAACCTTAACCAAGTGCTTAACTTTGCTTAGTTTTCTTTTTTCTTATTTTGTTCAACCCCCTTTTCTTTTGAACTCCTTAATTTTATTTTGGATATTGTTATGTAATTATGTTTTTGATATCATCCTTATTTTTTCCATGTTTTTCCCTCTTTTCACCGTAATACTTCTTTATGATCCATTTCTCCTCACCCCCACCCCCACTTACATTTCTGAGTTTTCTGCTGGATATCTGCTGGATATCTTGAACTAGGACACCTGTCATTTAGACAACCATATACCCACGTGGGTAACCTATTTCCTTAATTTCTATAGTTTTAAAACTTTATTTAACATTCTCATTATTTTCTACAATTTGAGGTGAACTGCCCTGCCGCTGGCATTATGATCTTAACCTCAGCTCCAAGACATATTTTAATAATTAAACACTGTTTCATCTCCTGCTTTTGTACTGCAGGAATGCGGAAAATGCAACCCACTCGCTTCAGGCAGCTTTCAAGGGCATTTTTAAAGGCCACAGCCCTCCCCCCCCCCCGGAATCCCCCCATCACATCAATCAAAATGTGCAATGTTTAGTTTGTTTCAAAAATTGCTCCAAAACTCCCTTTCAACATTCTAGGTGACATGGAAGTCAATTAAAATTGCCCCCTCCCATATAATATTTCGTAATTTTTTTTAAAAAAAAAACTTTGACCACCAGAGGGTGCAAAGAGGCTTTTTCAGCCTAAAGGACCGCTTTCAGCTAAACTTATGATTCTCTTAACAACAACAACAAAAAGGTAGCAACCTCTACTATCATAAAGTAAATATGCAAATTAGCCTCCATGGCCACACACCATTCAGCCCCTCCCCCCCCCTTGAAGACGAGGCCCCTGGGCTGATGACCAGTTCGCATAAGTGTTGCATGGATTGGATTTCTCAACAGTCACAGATGATTTGTATTGTATCCAGGTAGTCCCATTTTATTTTATAGTTCTTTGATCTTCTTACTTTGCTTCAAAGTCTATTAAGTGACTTCCAGATAGTCCAGCCAGAATCTTGTTCTGACTGGGAGGCGGTCTTCAGCATTCATCCGTTCTGCATGAGTTGCTTTTCCCCCTCTTCTGATTCAATATTCAGAGCTGGAGGGGTGTGCAGAAACCTGATCTTCAATTTTAGTCATCCTGTGAGGGACTGGCATCCATGACGTAGATGGGTCTGAAGTTGTATTACGGTATTTCATTCATTATTTTCTAGCAAACCTAGAAAATGCTTCTGGAGGGGCAATGCCAGCCAAATCATGGATATTTTCCAAGGGGGAAAGGCGTCAGGCAGGTGTTTTATACATGTTTGGCCTCTGTGGATTTATACCACATGGCACTAGCATATTCTTCTGTGGAGTAGTACAGGGACTCCACAGTTCTTATTGTTTCTGGTTGGCATCACAGCCTGACACTGCCAGTTTTCTTAAGTATGTTATTTTTGGTGGCAGCTTTCTGTTTGGTGGTTACGGAAAAAAAATATCCCTGTAGATTAGGGTTCAAACCAGAGCAGTAAACAAGCCCTTTGGGCTTGGACAATGATCCAGATTCTTGCCTTCCAAAATAAGCCATTATTAATCAGGTAGCCAGGAGGCCTGGATTCAAACCATCCAGTTACCTATGAAAGATACAGGGCAAGTCCAAATCTCAGGTTTGTTATAAGAATCAATTGGAGAGTTATAGTGCTATTCATTCTCCTTAAACCCTTAGGAATAGAGGTAGGCTATAAAAGTCAAGAATAAATAAGGATAATGCCATTTATTAAAGCAATTACTATTACCATAGGACATTGTTGTTATGATTATAATTTATTATGATGATTACTATTTAAAATAATCTCCAATATAATTTATTGTTTTTGTTTTTATTTACAAGAGCCAATCTGGAAAAAAAGTGTGTGTATGTGTGTGTGTGTGTGTGTGTGTGTGTGTGTGTGTGTGTGTGTGTGTGTGTGTGTGTGTGTGTGTTTGTTTTCAGGAGCTTTCAGTGATAACTGAAAGCTTTCCAGGTGTATATGGGTGAATATATTACACTTGATCTCACTTTTGCAACTCTTCAAATGACACACCCCCCCCCCCCCGAGAGAGACGTTTGTACCTGTTTGTCTGTGTGCACTTTCAAGTGCATATTTTCATGCCATTCATTCACAGCATAAAGTGTATTTATCCACATGTTTTAATTGTACCATTTCCTTTGTACATTTTCCAAATACGCATCCGTTATCACTTGTGGAATGCATTTATTTTTCAACATAACACATTTTAAGACCAGAAATATATAGATTTCCAAATACAAATATTGTTCGGTTCAGTGTTTGATGTCTGAGAATTACCAATGATGCAGAAGATTCATTTTTTTCCGAAGAGACATCACTGAAGTGTTTTATCACCCATTCTTAGTCTAAGGCAGGAGGCTGCATCCAGGTCTCAGGGTAGGAAATGAATGAGGAAGTGTCTGGATATCTATGTGTCTCTCTTTGATTTACCTTCTCTGGTCAAGCTATTCAAATTATTCTCCCAACTTATTTCCATCACACACACCAAGATCTATCAGCATATCAAAGTGAGATCCAAAACGGAGGCTTAAGGGACTGTGACTGGAGTGGACTAAATGGGGTTGAATAGAGAGGTCTGGTATGCCATTTGGTACGATATGTCTGTGGAGATTCTCAGTCATCCAGATGCTGAGTCATGGCAACTGGACTTCTTGTGAGATGGAAATGTTTCGCTACTGATCCAAGCAGCTTCATCAGACTGAGGAAAGCTGGCACAGTCTTTGCATCCAAATGGCATGTGCATCTAAGTGTTACTATTTGGTCTGGCCCCAAAGGTAGAGAAATAAAATGGTTCTCAGCCTTGCTCCCTCCTGTCTCCTTTCACTTTCAGGTAGAAGATCTCTTTTCTTTTCTTTTCTTAAAATTTATTTATTTATTTATTTATTTATTTATTTATTTATTTATTTATTTATTTATTTATTGGATTTTTACACCGCCCATCTGGCAGCAAGGTCACTCTGGGCGGTTTACAACAGTTAATACATTCAAACAATTTATACAATAAAAATCATAAATACTAACACAATAAAACAAAAATAAAATAAAAAATATTATTAAAGTGACATAAAACAATAAAACACTATATTATTATTGGCAGCTAATCAGTTAAAATCAAGATTCTTATAAGTGGTGCAGTGCATAGGCAATTGTTACAAAAATACTTCCCCCCCCCCCCTCTGCTTTGTGGAGTGACTGGCACTAAAATACATTTTAAAAGTAATTAGGCAATGTAACTCATTACACACAGGTCACCCCTTCCCCAATATGCTGAGTAATTTACATTATCTTCTTAGGCCCTATTACACACACACACACACACACACACACACACACACATCCAACAAGCAACAACCTCTGGGAAGAAGGTTTCAGGGTTGTTGTTTTCTCCTAAGTTGTACAACAGATCAGTACCGTCTGAATACAGTTTTTTTAAACAAAATCCTCCCATGGAGTAGAAGAAATGTTTTATTTCCCTATATCGTGAACTGGCTCTCTTTTAAAGACACTTAACGATATGGGAGATTGAAAGAGGAAGGTAAAACATGACAGCTGCAAGCCGGCTTTGTTTTGTTTCAAATGACTGCACAAGTTGGAAATGTACCAAAAATGGAGCAATCCTGCCTGAACAACAACAAAAGAAAATTACAGGAACCTGGAAAGGGGCTGGTAGGAATGGGGGTAGTTTGGGGGTGAGCTGCTTCATTCCAGCAATTATGTCATCTGATTGCTGGAAAAACGAGTGAACCAGGCTATTCCTGGTGTGGACCAAGCAGCGGTAGGACAAATCCCCATTTGATCACACCCTGCATTCAGTTACCTGCCATACACCACGAGTTTCAAACTGTACCCATGTGCCTCTCCCACTGGTGACAAAGTTGCGATGGCATTCTTGTTTTAAAATAGAAGAAAAGAACGCCTGAGACCATTCTTAGGGCAGGGCACTTGATGCAGGAGCCATCAGCTCTTGCTCCTGAGGAACTTACCCCTTGGAATTTGGAACAGAAGAAACAGAGGAAAGTCCAGGTTTTTTCTTCTAATATGAAGTCCTTAAAACTGGCCACCCAAAGAAAGTTACACACCTAAATCCCACACCACACCTTCCTTTACCTCCCAATGCATATTGCCTCAAAATTTAGTGCAGTTCTAAAATGGAAAAGAAATCTGTCCCTCCCCTTGCTGCTGGATGTGACTGTCCCAGCGTAGAAGCCCACTACTGTCCCAGATGATAGTAAATAAAAGCAGAGGCTAGACAGCAATCTATCATGGGTTTTAATGTTGCCAGATCCCAAAACAGAGCATACAGAGTTTGATAGATGACTTTCCAGAGTCCTTTTAAACCAGGGGTCCTCAAAGTTTTCAAACAGTGGGCCGGTCCACCACCACCCAGACACCACTTGGGGGGGGGGGGGCGGATCACAGTCCAAAAGCAGCTGCGGAGGCTTGCTTGCTCACAAAACAGGGGGTAGATGGGGGGGTTGCAATTGGTCCCAGGGGCCGGATTCAGGACCTTGGGGGGCCACATCCGACCCCGGGGCCTTAGGTTGAGGACCCCTGTTTTAAACTTTAAAATCCCACGTGTCCTTATCTGGCTCCAGTATAACCGGAAAAAAAGGCAACCTCCCCTGCTCAAATAAGGATGGATACAAATATAAACATAACTAAGAATCAGCAAAGCTGTTTGGTTTCTTTCTTTCTTTAAGGTTTTGTTTTTGGGAGGAATGTTTGGTGTGTAGATCTAAAGAAAACAAAATCTTTCCACTTGGTAGCATCAGAGTGATTCTCACCACCACCACCACCACCACCACCACTACCAGGAATATTAATTTTGGGACAAATGAGTTTGAACTAAACACACACCTCAGCTTCAATGCAGCAAGGAACCAATAACAGCCCTGTACTGCTATGCATGCACTATTATATTTTATGCTGGCAAGTTTCTTTCTTCCATATAAATGTGACAATATTTCAGCAAGCCCTCATGCTAAGTTTCATTTTTTTAGATGCTTGCCTCTCTGGTAACTTTCCAGGTACTTAGGAATAAATGTCTAGCGCACTGCAAGCACTGGGGAGCTGCAGAGAATTTGCACTAAAGGATGTCTGTAATGAGATGATGGCTGCACAGGGAGGAAAAATACTTGACCAGCACCAGCTGTGATTAAAATGGAACACTGTACAAGGGCAGTGTAAGGATTCTTCAGCAAAAAGAAAAAGGAAAAAAACCCTAACTTCTTAAGTTTAGGCGGCACTTCAGTTACTTTTAGGTTTAACAATTAGAACTCTTTTCTTAAAAATTGAAAACTGATTCTTAAGAAATGTTCTCAATGCCATTTCTCTACTGTGCTATAGGCTCATGTCACAATGAGTCAAACTGGAGATGAAGTTATTAATGTGAATGCTTCTCCAGCCTCAATCGAGGGTATATGTTTTTTAAATAAGCAATTCACTTAATTTCTAGTTGCAAACAGGTAATGATTCTGATTGCATCATGGTATGGCCTATATGCCAGATCAGATGTCAGTGGAGGAAGTTACATTCATTTAATCCCCTTGCTGCCTTGCGCACTGATCTATGAAGGGTTAGATCAACCTAATTACAGTCTACATAAACAGACACACAAATATGCACATTTCGTTCTCTCACTTTCTACTATTCTTAATCCCAAGCTCTTTCTGTCCCATTCATTTAGAATATAGAACTTTTGGCAAAGTGTTTTTGGAAGTCATCACTTTCCTTTGAAAGAGGAACAAAAGATGTAAAAACTACTCATAGAATCAAAGAATCATCGAGTTGGAAGAGACCTCAAGGGCCATCTAGTCCAACCCACTGCCATGAACCCCCCTCATTCTCTAAGACCTCCAAACCCAGCAAAACCATCACTTGGTATTTTATTCTAGAATGAGTATCCCAATGTGTTTGGGGCATTATTAAATCTTTTGGTGCCATATGGCTGAGATCCTGTTATTTCCTTTTTGGTTTTTTTTAAATATATTTAACATTATATCGATAATGTTGAGAACTTTTCCCTGATGCATTTTCTTCCTTCTATCTCTCTGGTGCTCCAGGAAACAATTCATTACAGCCGATTGATTGCTACTGAGGATTCTCCCCACCCCCCACCCCACCCCCACCCTACTGAAGATCCAATTCAGTGAGCGGCTACAGCTTCTTGTTGAGATCATATGGCAGAAGTAAACCGTTGCATAGATGGAAAAATAAAATAAAATAAAACAAACATTTTAAAAGGACATATATGATGACAGTACAGAAGGACCCCAGTATCTGCCAGGCATTGGTTCCAGGCCTTCCCGTGGATAATGAAAACCGTGGATAAGAGAGAAGGCCAAAAAAGCACCAAAAACTGCTGTTTTTGTGACAGTAACTTGCTTTATTTTTTTTTGCGACAGTAGCTTGCTTTACGGATGCTGTTTGTGACAGTAGCTTGCTTTACGGTTGCTGTTTTATGATAGTAGCTTGCTCTGTGGCTGCTAAAGTATTTATTTAATTTTTTCCCCTCTGCCAACTGTGGATAACTGAATCAGTGGTTAATGAATCAGTGGATACGGGGTCCTACTGTAGTTGAAAATGTTGTGATAAGATCATTCACACATGCAGCAATGCAACATTTTTTCAAAAAGATCTGCAACAAGAAAAAATGGAAGCCTTTGGCCAAGGGAGAAATGATCCCACCTTTAGAACGCTTGCAGAGTAAATGATTCAATAATGGCCATGTTTTGTGTGAAACCCCCCCCCCCCCAAATTCACAAAAGGAAATCAATGGGGGAATAGAGGGGCAACATTTTCTCCTTTGACTGTGGCTCTAGTGTGTTGTGCTTTCTCATCTTCTCTGAGGGGCATGAAATTCTAAGGATCATACTAATTGTGTAGATATCTTTCAGTGAGAGCTGCATGGGAAAAGCACAAAAATTCACTTCAAATTACAAAACTACAAGCAACATGCATAACAAAGAAAGGAATGAAAGCAATGTGGGTAGCTTTGCAAACAGAAACTTTTCACACTTCAACGCATAATATAATAGAGAGCTCCTGTCCTCCTCAGGCGCAGCTGGACATCTCTCTGAAGAGCACAGAGGGATCACACATTGATGCACTTATGAAGTTTTAGACAGAACATAATGATCCTAGCATGGGGCATGAATACTCTTTAGAATCTAAAGTTTAGATCATAATGTATATCGCTTAACTCATGTTGAATGGTCTTACTAGGGGGTCCTCTTTGAAAGCTAATGGACGTTACTTAACTTGCATCAAATGATCTTAAGAGGGTCTCTTTGGGTATTAATAACTACCTTATTTATCTGAAATATTCCTGAGAGGGGAGATTTTTAAGCAAAGGATGGTGGACCATCTGTCGGGAGTCCTGTGATGGTGGTTCCTGCATGGCAGGGGGTTGGACTGGATGGCCCTTGAGGTCTCTTCCAATTCTACGACTATGATTCTATGGCCCTTCAGATAGCAGTATGCATTACTTTACTTGCCTCAAAATGGGACAGTCAGCCCTGATGTATTAATGAATCCACCACCACCCATAATTCATGTCCAGATTTCTTGCCTTAATGACATCAGTATTAATAGGAGACTACTCATAAATGCTAAGTCAAATGGGAGAGAAATAACTGACACACTGGGATAGCCAGCTTGCCACTCTGATGTCCAAAGGGTCAGTAAAGATTCTTGAGAAAACAAAGCATACATTGAAGAAGAACAGTGTGCAAAGGGATATTGGTCAAGGGCAACAGTGCACCCAATCCAGCTTCTCAGCTCCAGCAGCAACACCTGAAAAACTGGATCATGACACAACACTGTGATATTCTGTGTTTTAGTTTCAGTCTAAAGAAGTATTTTTCCCAAAATTGTGGTGGATGAAAGGACAGAACGGTTCCTCCTCCTAGGAAGACACAAATGACACAGGGATTCATTTTTAAAATGTCCTTTATATCCTTTCATCTGAGAAATACAACTGGAGGACCTGAGGAACAAGACTGCCATCAGTTGTGGCAATAGAAGGGCTTCTGATTATCCCATTCAGAGCACCAAACAAACAAGTGTGCACACACTGGGTGGGCGGGTGGAAAGCAAGCAGCCTGTGGGACCCTTGCATCTCCACAGCCAGTCTTACAGCTCCATATTTGTTGTTCTTTTTTTGGGGGGGAGGTGGGGAATGAAAATTCTGGCTCATGGAAGCCTCTTGCATCAGTTATCCTGTTTCTGTGCAAACTGCAGGGATGCTTGCACCTTCTAAAAGTGAAAAACAAACTAGAAAACCAAAAGGGGATTTCTGGACACTTCTTGCTCACTTGCATCATTCCTTTCTCTCTTTTATAAACTCACAGAGGGTCTTTTTCGCCCATTATCATTGGGTAGAGGAGTTTCAAGCTTTAAAAAAATGAACTGGAAAGATGCATCAGGAGATAAGATCTTCCACTGTGAATCTGAAAGTGCTATCTATTGATTTGTCTTTCTCCTCCAAAAGTGACAGGAGGCAGAAAAGAAGACTTTTCTTTTGTTATAATTGTTGGGGGAGTTGGCTGGTCACCAAATCCTCCAAAGTCAAACTGGCCCAGGAACTTAGTATTTGGGCAGCAGCTGCTGCATTAATTGACCGTGAACTCCTTGAGAGAACTAGGACAAAATTTCTTAATTGCACTGTATTTTCTTCTCTCTCTTGTACATACACAAATGATATGATAATCCTGGCCTTCTGTAAGTAGGGCATTCAAAACTTAACACCATCCCACTGGCATTAATTGGGCTCCTCTGCATCAGCAGTGACCATCAACTTTCTGAGTTAGGGAAGAAGAAAAAAAGAATGATGTCATTCTAGTAGTTCCCCTAAACAAGAAGAGCCAAGTCCTCATTGTGTGTGGTCTGTGCATAAAGGTTCCTATGAGAAGATAATAATAATAATAATAATAATAATAATAATAATAATAATAATAATAATAATAATAATAATAATAATAATAATAAGAAGAAGAAGAAGAAGAAGAAGAAGAAGAAGAAGAAGAAGAAGAAGAAGAAGAAGAAGTGCCATAATGTAGTTGCTCAAATGGTCCACTGGAATTTTTGTCACAACTATCATCTTCCCATAGCAAAGAACTGGTGGGATCATAAGCCTGAAAATGAGCATGCAAAATTACTTGGGGTCTTCCAAATACAGACAGACAGGGTTTTGGAGCATAATACCCTGGATATTATGACTGTGGAGAAGAAAAAAGTGTGGATCATTGATATTGCTATACCAGGTAATAGTAGAGTCACCAAGAAACAACTTGGAAAAAATTACTCAATATCAGGATTTGAAAATTGAACTTCATAGACTCTGGCATGAACCGGCACAGGTGGTCCCAGTGGTAATCGGCATGCTGGGTGTGGTGCCTAAAGAGCTAAGCAAGTATTTAGAAGAAATTGGAGTTGACAAAGTCACCATCAGTCAGCTGCAGAAAGACACCTTACTGGAATTTGTTTGCATAATTTGCCAATACATCTCGTAGTCCTAAATGCTTGGGAAGCGTCCAACTAGTGATATGTAATACAGTGTAGTTATCTTGTCTACTGTGTAATGAGGATGAGGATGAGGATGATGAGGATGATGTGCTGTCACATCCTATGTGACTTATGGTGACCACTTTCAGTGTTTTCTAGCTAGAGAGGACACAGATGTGGTTTACCATTCCCTTTCTCTGGGGTCACCGTGGGACTGTTCAGCTTGCACATGGCTGGCTCTACTCACAGGAAGCAAACCCCCAAGTTCTGGCTGAATTCAGATATCTGAATCTACTCTCTCTCTGTGTGTGTTGTGTCATTACAGTCGTGACCCCATGTTCATGGAGTTTTCTTGGCAGGAATACTGGAGTGGTTTGCCAATTCCTACCTGGTATTCCCTGGTGGCCACCCATCCAAGTTCTAGCCAGGGCTGACCATGCTTAGTTTCCAAAATCAGGTGAGATTGTATGTGCTTAGGGCATTTACTGAGCTATCCAGAAAAAAAAAAGCTATTTTAAAAAGAAATCCAATCTCAAATAATTTTTCACATGATGTTTTAAGAAAGCTTTTCTAGATTTCACCTATTGGTGTGTATCAGTCAAAGAAAGTTCCAACCCTATCTCCAGTCCTTCTTTACACTTCATGTAAACCTTGTCATGTATTATCTTTAAGAAAACCTTACGCAAATGGCTTATTAAACTTAGTTTTCTGCAACCACAGCAAGCTCTGGCATGTTCCTCTTAAGTTAATATAATAGTGTGTGAGCTGGGGGGGGGGGGAAACAATAATGATTCCTGTTCTGTAGAGATGATTGGGAGAAAAAAATCTATTAAAACATTTAGGTCACAATTTTCTATTCGTTTTAATAGAACTGCATTTGCACTTTTGCATTCCTACTTCACACTTGCCATTTTTCCCCCAGTTTACACCTAAGAGAGAGGAGGAAAGATGCTTCCAGTCAACCATACTGCCTGTCCCTGTTGCTCATCACAAGCTACAAACCCACTGAGACTTCCTGGGGAATGCTGGAGGCTTTATTTTAATTTTTAAATATGCCACTCTCTTCTGCAGATTCAGTACTGATTATTTTTCTCTTCATGCCAAGTTCCGCTTATTGGGAAGTCACTTCAAATCAAGTCAATTAAACCCTACTTTATTTTCCCTTTTACCTTATCCGCTAAAAAAACCACCCGTCTGTCAGGCCAGGTTAAAGTAAGAATTCACCACCCCTTTGGACTTTCTAATGTTATCAATACCCTTGTCTCCCTATTCTGCTACTTGGCAGAATAGGAAGCAATTATAAATTCTTTCAAAATTTAAAAATTGCCCTGAGGTAAGAATTCTCACTCTAGAATCAGATTTAACTCTTGACTACCAATGGGACTTACTTTGTGCTGGTTGAAAATCTGTGAGACTCACTGCCATGTCAGTGCCATCTCTCTTGTTTTGAGCATCTCTATTCTTTTCCCACCAGTAGGCTCTTTCCTATATTCACTCTGCATTTAGTCACTCAAGCAGCTTGAATTTGACACCAATTAATCCCTCCCAGTGCTCCCTTGTTTCCTATCTCAACATATATATTTTTTCCTAGATTACTTTTTTCTTCTTCCTCTAAATACTGACAGGATAGAAACGGACGACTGAGAGCATACCAATTGGTTGAGATATAAATTAAGATGGGGAAATCAGTACCATCCATGCAAATATTTGTGTTTCTGGCTCTTACAGTTTTGGTTGTGAGGACTGGAATTTCTAGCTTCTTTGCATGACAAATGCCAGAATACCTATTTAGCACAGCCAGTCAATATATAATCTGTCAAGTTAAGTTTGGCCATCACTGGTATCCAAGTAAACTTCCCATGTTTCTTACTGCTACTGTTTCAGATATGAGGACATAACTCCTAGAATTCCCAAATCAGCACAGCCAGTTGAGATATAGCGTCTAATATACAGTAGGACCCCAGTATCCACTGGGGATCAGTCCCAGACCTTCCTGTGAATAATGAAAACCGTGGGTAAGACAGAACTGCTGTTTTGTGACAGTAGCTTGCTTTTCGGCTGCTGTTATATGACAGTAGCCTGCTTTACAGCTGCTGTTTGCAACAGTAGCTTGCTTTGCGGCTGCTGAATAATTTATTTATTTATTTTTCCTCTAACAACCATGGATAACTGAATCAGTCATTAATGAATCAGTAGATACAGGGGTCCCACTATATTCAGTATATTTTTAACATTGCAAAGACTCTCTGAGGAAAGAGAGCTACAACTCCCAGAATTGACAAATATATTCTTTGGACTACAAGTTCCAGAAACCTCCAGGCGGACTGGCTAGTTGATGTGTAGCCTCTGATTTGTTCAGCTGGGAAATCGGACATATACATAAAAACATTTGTGGATTTTAGCTCTGACTATTTCTGTTAGAGGATGACTATCTTCCCAGAGGACTTCCATGAACGACCAATAAAGATATAACTTGTCTAATTATTTACATTGGGAGCTCAGTAATAATTATGCAAACCATTGTTTCCAGCTATTCATGTTTCAAATATCGTTTGAGGTCTTTTGAGGCCAATGAACAATACACAAGCTTTCATGTTTAACATGCACGATTTAGACCTTGACCATCTTTAGCAAATAAAGCTTATGTTATTCCTCTTACAGAACCATTTCCTCATGTACCTTATGACCATCCTGCCATAAAGTATACCATAGATCAGTGATGGCAAACCTTTTAGAGACCAAGTGCCCAAACTGCGATTCAAAACCCACTTATTTTTCGCAAAGTGCTAGTACGGCAATTTAACCTGAATACAGGTGGCTGTGAAGGGATGATATCGGGTGCCCACAGAAAGGGCTCCGAGTGCCACCTTTGGCACCCGTGCCATAGTTTTGACAACACTGCCATAGATTCTAAAGAGCCAGGGAGCACACAAAAATGTTACTGTTGATATCCAGAAGAGGGCAGAGTTTGGAAAAGAGACTTTATTATTTGACCCCATTCCTGAAACAAACTAGGTATAAACTCTGAATGTCGCACTAGGTTTTTGGCTTATTTTTAAATATCTTACTTGCGAGCCTCTTTATACAATGTTAAAAGATAAAATACTGAAACGGTAGCTACAATCTATCAGCCAAGGACCACCAGTAAATCTATCCAAAATGACTGGTGGCCATAGTAAGTAGTTCAGATGCTTTTCCAATTAGAACTCCCATCAGACCCTATCAGCATAACTGAAAGCTGGGGATTACTGAAATTTTAATTAAGGCATCAGGCTCTGGAAAGCTGCAATAAGACACTGAACAGAAATAAGATAATGGCCCTCGTAGTAATTGCAACAGAAGTGGGAGGTTTCTAACTCTACATTTCCTTCTAAGATGAATGTATTGAGTCGTGGTGGAGAAATCCCATGAGGATATTCAAATGAACCAATTCTTCTCCTTATATTCCCATTCCAACAGAGATATTTGCAATCAATTATTCCCAGTTCAGCTTCAAAACTACAAGAATAAATTGAAGTAACAATGCCTCAGTCGTTTAGGGGGTATTAAATCTCCTCACACTGATTCCACACATACTCATGTCAACCCATGTCTGATCTCTGCCTTTCTCCCTTCTCGCCATCTAAGAAAATGTGGGTTCCAAATATATGTTCACTGGAATTAACATGAAGTTCTTCCATCAGTCTTTTAAGTCAGTACACTTTAAGGCTATGGCATAACTTTCTGTGTTGTGCTCTATACAACCACGGAGCCATCACCAGAAAGGGTTGGAAGACATGCCAAGTTCTTTCAGGGCAGAGGTCTTCAAAACTTCATCTGAGAAAACGACAGAAATGCAAGATGAGTCAAAGCAACCAATTTGCAATACAAGGGCCTGCGTACACCTGGCAAAAGAACCCACATTAGACTGATACATCTATTTCTTAGATTGTTTCACAAATTCCTCAGCACATGATGCACGGAAAACATCAAATCATTTTCCCTGCCAGCAGTTTATTCATTCCTTAAAATGTTAGCATGTGAGCACATTCCTATCAATTTATTTCTTTTGCAAAGGGATCAGGTTGTTGGGCAATGTGGGTTGTGGCTACTAGATGACTACTTTACTTGTGCCCTTAAAAAAATCTTTGACATACTGACAAATTGCCAGTTTTTATCATATTCTTTTTAAGGACTAGAAACAAACAGGTTAACCCATGGGTTTCACACTGAAAGATATCCATCTCCCACACATTACATTCTAAGCCAAATCCACAGAAAATGAGACAAATTACCACGCAACCTAAATACATAACCAAGAATGAAACAATACATAAGTCAGAAAGCAAAACTCAAAAGGTTACAGAAAAGTAACACATTACACCACTGCCTATGTTCTAACAAAGGATGTAGGGTTCCTGGAAGAAGACAAAAGCAAGAAGTACTTGAATGTGACTACGTTCCCTCTGTGCCAACACATTTTAAGGGCTGGTTTGGACTTAATGAAATGTTGAAGCAAATTTGTGAGTAGGTGCAACACGTATAATGGTGATGATGATGATACACACTCAAGATGGGCATGGACAGTCAAAGCTACCTCAAAGATTGAATCTCACAGTATGAACCGGCTCAGGTGCTAAGGTCATCAGGAGAGGCCTTTCTCTCCATCCCGCCACCCAGATAGGTACATCTTGTAAGAACACAGAAAGGGACTTCTCGGCTGCTGCACCCAGTCTCAGGAACTCCCTCCCACTAGAGGCCAGGACTGCCCCATCTTTGCTGTCTTTCTGGAAACAGGCAAAAACCTTTCTCTTCAGGCAAGCTTTCCCTGAATGATGGACTACCTCCTGTGCCTTTTTATGAATCTACCACACATAGCTACACAGACTTTGTTTTTATAACCACTTACAACTTTGTGTTTATATCTCTTCCTGTGTGACTGCATTGACACTATGTTATCAATTGTTAGTTTAATGTTGCTTTCTAATGCTGCAAGATATTCCTCAATTCCCTCCCCATTTCCATCTTTGCTGGTAGACTCATGTTTGCTGTGTGTACACAAAATAAATGCTAGCACTGTTGTGGTACTTTGATAAATCAATAGCTGGCAACAAGGTTTCAAACCGGAAGAACTGAATCGGTATCATTAAAACCAATGGGAACATCCCTGCTGGTATATATACCACTTGACCGCGAGAATAAATGTAAGAGTACAACCGAGGTTTGGAAAGAATCAATATAACTTGGGTTCTTATGTCAGATGTGATTAAAGCTCTTGTTCCCCTTTGGGCATTTTAAGGCTGGATGGACGGCTCAATGGTTTTGGTATCTGGCCGCACACCCACAGATTGGGAGTTCTGGTTTCTCACTTGGCCTCCCAGGAGAAAAGCCAGGCTGTATCACCATGCGCAAGCTGAACTACCCAAGAGTTGCTCCCAGAAGGGAATGATAAACCACTTTTGAATGTTCTCTACCAGGAAAATCCCCCAAAAAGTGTTGCCTTAGTCAAACTTTACTTGATAAGAACATAAGAACACAAGAGCAGCCTTGCTGGAACAGCCCACAGCCGATCCAGTCCGGCATTCTGTCTTACACAGGGGCTCACCAGTTGCTTAAGGGTATTCCCAAGCAGATGTCTTCACCTGCTTACGATTCCCCATAAATGGCATTGAGAGATATCCTGCCTCTCTCTCCAACCCGAAGGTTGTCCTTAGGTATCCATCATGATAGCCATGGATACCCTTGTTCTCCATGAACTTGTCCAATCCTTTCTTAAAGCTGTCAAGGCTGACAGCTGTCACCACTTCTTCTGGCAGGGAGTTCCACAGGCCAATGATCCTCTGTGTGAAAAAGGCCTTTCTCTTATTTGTTTGAGATCTAACACTCAACAGTTTCATGTATGATTTTTTAAACTGCATGATGATAGCACATGATGATAATGATTGTGCATTTTAACAGGCAACAGCCTATTACCTGGAAACCTAAAAAGCAGTGATTCCACTTCACAGTTACCAGCAACAGTTTTCACACCAATATCTTACTGACTCTCACATCAACAGGCTGCAGCATGGCATGAGATATGTGCATAAACATGTCTCTTGATCTTCTGCAGGGTTTTTGAATTTTGGTTTAAAATTCTCTAGCTGTGCAGGTACTTACAGAGCAGAATCAGCTAGAAGTCTCCCCACAGCAGACTACCTTTTATTATCATCAACTAGCACTTCCACTCTCAATATCTCTCTGTGAGACATTGGTAAGAGAAAGAATAAACATGTTCCATTTACTTCTAATTCTGAACACAACAAAAACAGCATATTGCATAAAGTTGGGTGCTTACAGACTTCATCCACAGGCCTCAAAAGATTCCCAACCGGCTTCGAGCAGACTCCTGACTATATACTCACGGCTAACTGAATAACTGCCAGCAGACTAAAAACATACGTAGAGAAAAAGGACACCTAAGCAGAGACTTTTGGCTGTCTTCAAAACCAAAGGTTGTAAAGAACTGGCTACTGCTGGACTGACTGGCAGTTACCAGTTGCTGTAAGACGTCCCTCAATTCCTTGTTCTCAATACTTGAACACGTCTTAATTGTACTGGACTGTATATTATCATGTCTTAATTGTATTGGACTGATTATCCCTCATTAATGTAAGCCGCCCTGGGTCCTTTTCCAAGGAGAAAGGTGGAGTAAAAATACTCATAAATAAATAAATAAATAAATAAATAAATAAATACATACATACATACATACATACATACATACATACATACATACATACATACATACATACATACCCTGACCTAGAAGGTCTCCCTCCCAGCCAAAACTACCAAAGGCAGCATGCAAGGTTGAAGTAGCTTCAGTATGATTCATTAATCAGCAGTATGCCATAGCTCCCAGGCAGAATACCATGACAAGGAAAAGGCAATTCCAATCTCATCTATCAGCCAGAGCAGGAGACACTGGAGGAAGCTCCCAGCTTCCCTGTTAGAAAGAACAACTAAGATGACTCAGAACAGCAGGTTCAAAGGTTTCGGCTATTGCTCAGGGTCCAAGGTTGAATTTCTTGGGAAGTGCATCACAGAAGAAAGAGGACCAATCTAGGCCCATCCAAGGGGTACCACAAGGAACTTGCTTCTTGCCTCCCTACCAGAAAACAACCATTCAACCACGAAATAGCACTCTTTTTATCTCCTCTGGATGGTGGGGGAGGTAAAGGGGAGGTAAAGGAGGACTTGGAAATTGCAGATAAATTAAATGAGTTATGAATTGAAATTTTATTTACGGTCAACGACCAAAAACCAAAATAAAATCATAAAAATAAGGATGTTCAAATATGGATTCCAATAGACAGCACATGAATCAAGCCTTGTTACAAGATATATCGTAAATACAATTTTAAATACAGTTTAAAATTTATTCTGGTCCGAAATAAAAGTGGCCATTAGCTACAATAAAAACAGTCATCTTACATCTATCAGTTACTACTATGTTTCTTTATAAATTTGTTTAAGAACCCTTATTGCAGCAGCACAGAATTTGGCAACTTGCCTAGTTACCTGGTAAGTGTTATCAGAAAGGAGCAACTGTATATAGAATTCTATTGACCTCCCAGGATATTTGCCTATAATTGGGGAGATAATCTCCTTGCGTAGATCTTGATAATAGGTACAGAATAGAAGCACATGTTCTACATATTCCAATTGGTCATTGGCACATGGGCAATTTCGATCTGAAAAATTAAATGAGTTATTTGCATCTGTCTTCATGACAGAGGACCTTGGGCAGATTCCGCTGCCCAAATGGTCCATCTTGACTAAAGAATTAAATCAAATACAGGTTAAAAGAGAGGACGTGTTAGGTTTAATTGATAAATTGAAGATCAACAAGTCACCGGGCCCAGATGGCATCCACCCTACGGTTATTAAGGAACTGAGAAATGAAATTGCGGATCTCTTAATTGTAATATGCAACTTGTCTCTTAAAACGTCCACAGTGTCAGGGGACAGGATGATAGCAGATGTCACACAATTTTTTAAAAAAGGAAGGAGGGGAGACCCGGGAAACTACAGGCCGGTTAGCCTTATGTCTGTCCCAGGGAAGATGGTGGAAAGCCTCACCCAAGAGAAAATCTTAAAACACATAGAAGAACAAACCCTGCTATGGGAAAATCAGCATGGCTTTTGTAAGGGTAAGTCTTGCCTGACAAACCTTTTAGCCTTACAAAAAGAAGGGATATGATAGCTATGTTTAAATATTTGAAAGGATGTCACATTGAAGAAGGGACTGATCTGTTTTCCATGGCTTCAGAGACTAGGATGTGGGGCAATGGTCTCAAACTACAAGAAAAGAGATTCAATTTAAACATTAGGAAAAATTTCCTGACAGTTAGAGCTGTCTGGCAGTGAAATATACTGCCATGGAGGGTGGTGGAGTCTCCTTCTCTGGAGGTTTTTAAGCAGAGGCTGGATGGCCATCTGTCAGGAGCACTGTGATGGGGGTTCCTGCATGGCAGGGGGTTGGACTAGATGGCCCTTGAGGTCTCTTCCAACTTGGCGATTCTATGATTCCAGGGCTTCCCTGCTGTGGCTCCCCCAATGTTTAGTTTTACTGCTAGTCAGTTAAATACTTAGGCATTTTCTTGTAAACATTACCAGATACTCCTGCTTCCCAGTGAATTGTTTTTAAAGATTTCGCTGGTTATTATTTTTAGCCTTTTGTTTTATTGCCTTATTGTGAACTACTTGAACACATTAAAATGAAAAATAATTTAAAAGAGAGCAAAAAAAAAAAGACAAAGTCCCCTGCTAGATTTAAGAGCTACATTTTGCCTTTCCACAAAAAGCAGAACCTCACTGGCAGCCAGTCACTTGTGTAAAATACCTCTGAGAAGCCATCCCAGATTTCTCATGAGTAACCAATATATCATCAGACACACTGTGGAATTATGGATCATTTTGAAATAGCAGCCTACTGTTGCTGGATTAAGAATTGGGAAGATATGCTGTCTAAAAGTACAATAAGCCCTTCACTCACGCCATCTTCACACACACAAATGGTAGGAACAAGAGAGAGGGCCTTCTCTGTGGCTGTTCCAAGGATGAAGCATGCCCTGCCTTAAAGAGGCTAGGTTGAAAATGATATTATTTAAACAGGTCTTGAACAACCAACTGGGCAATTTTTGACCTCATGTGCTGGGCCCTATTGTTAATTATAAGTGTTTAGTGTTTTTTTCTAACAGTTTTAAGTGACTGATTTAATACTGTTATATGTTTAATTGTTTTTTTAGTGCTTTGCTTTACTTTACTGTAGCTTTAGTGAATTTATTTATTAATTTTAATAAGTTGTAAGCCACTTTGCATTCCTGAATCGAGAGAAGCGAAGCATACAAATGCATAAAACAACTAACCAACCAGTCAATGTGAACTTTTCTGGATCAAGTCCACATCCTTAGACTCCAAGAAAGTTCAAATTAAAATACTGTACAGCAATCAGTTTTTATCTCTTCTTTTTTGTCAGATATGCTTCTATAAAACTTGTCTAAAAAGAGTCCCATGGAAAGGAATGTCTACTTTGTGGAAACCTGTCCCATTCGGTGAAGGCGCTTCTTTAAAAAATAAAAGTTAAAGGTGTACAAACTGCCCACCCTACAGGAATCTTCACATCCCCTGGTAGCTGTTAAAATGTAATTCTTCACACACCGTTCACACAACTATACCATAAAGTCCCACCACAAGGATTAATAGTGTTATTTCCAGGGAAGAATGGTGACCCCGAAAGGATATTCCTCCACTTAAGTCCAAATGGGGCTAGTTAGTCTGCTGCTTTTGGGAGTGTCCCCGACTTCTGTGGATTTAGTTGAGCCCTGGATAAGGGCTGGTTTAGGGGAGAGAGGCAAGAGACGAGGAAACTTGAAATTTCACTTGATTTTCGCCCCTTCGCTCCATCCCCTAAGAGTGTGTGTGTTCAAGAGCTGTCTGCTCTGGGAAAGCCAGGCTGTACTTTTTAAAATTATTTTATTTATTTATTTTAGAGTATTTTTACCCCGCCTTTCTCCTTGGGAAAAGGACCCAAGGCGGCTTACAGCAAGGAGAGACTCTACAATGCATTCCAACTCAGACACAATCAGTTTGACAAACGGGGAATTGAGGGGCCCCTTCCAGCGTCAGAAGGCAACATGAAAGCTAATCATTGATAACATAGTGTCGGTGCAACCACACAAGGAGAGAGGCAAACACAAAGTTACAACTAGTGGTTACAAACACAAAAAGTCAGTGTAGCCATGTCTGGGAGATCCATAGCAAGGCACAGGAGGTGGCCCGCCATTCATGTATTTGACATTTATATCCAGTACCGCCTCTGCTTGTATATAAAAACAAGGCGAGGCGGTTTACAAAGCACATGCAGAAACAAACAGAACAAGTAACAGGGAAGGAAGAGGCAACAGGCGATCAGCTCCCTCCACGCCCTGCCTCGCCGCTCCGTTGTGTCTCGGGGTGTGTGTGTGTGTGTGTGTGTGTGTGTGTGTGTGTGTGTGTGTGTGTGTGTGTGTGTGTGTGTGTGTGTGTGTGTGTGTGTGTGTGTGTGTGTCTCAGTGGCTTAATCAGGGCGCTCCAGCGTGCGCCTTCCAAGGCGCAAGAGGAGGGCGCGCAACTCCTCCGCCTCTTCTCCGCGGGGCCCAGAGGCGCACGTGCGCTGCTGCTGCTGCTGCTGCTGCTGCCGCTGGGCGCCCGTCGGGGAGGCGACCCTTGGCTTTTCTGGGGGAACCGGAATAGGGTGGGGGGGGAGGGAGAGGCTGGCCGACCCGCCCCGGGGCAGCGAGGGGAGAAAAGGAGGCGCCGCGCCCCCTTTCTCCAAGAACCCCCCCCCCCCCCCGTCCCCGTCCCCGTCCCCCCTGGCGCCGTCTCCCGCTCGCCCTACCTCACGCCCTCCTCGGTCCGTCCCGTCGGCTCCGCGCCAAGGCCGGCGGCAAGGCGGGGAAGCGCGCGCGCGCTCAGCAGCTCTCCGTTCCTCGGGCGCCCGCCGCGCCTCTCCTCAGCTCTCTCCCCCCCCCCCACACACACACACCACCACCACCCCCGACGGCGAGGGCGCGAGACGCGTCCAGGGTCCTGCGCGCGGGGGGCGGGAAGGGAGGGTAAAAAAAAAAAAGGCTCCCGCGCCGCCGCCCCCCCCCCCGCGGGGGGCAGCAGCCCAAGCCCAGGCGGGCGCCTGCTCCCTTGCTCGCGGCGGAGAGTGTGACCTTTTCCGCGCTGCCCTCATTGGCGGGCGCCGGAGCCGGGCGCCCCCTCCTCCTCCCCGGGCCGGGCCGGGCCCCCCGTCCTGCGCGCGCTCCTGACCCAAGGCGCGCGAGGTGGGCGCGAGGGGAGTGAGGCGGGGGGGGGGAAGGGTTGGCCGCCCCTCACGAGGCGGAATGGAGCGTCTCGTGTCCACTCCGTGGGCGAAAGAGAGGCATAAACGTCCCGGAGAGGGAAGGACCCCGTGTTCCTAGACCTAGACTGACCAAGGCACTGTTATGTTTAGGGTTCTA
The DNA here is from genome assembly GCA_037367245.1 of Phrynocephalus guinanensis. Lineage (NCBI taxonomy): Eukaryota > Metazoa > Chordata > Lepidosauria > Squamata > Agamidae > Phrynocephalus > Phrynocephalus guinanensis. The sequence goes on from CM074752.1 coordinate 9,782,853, forward strand.
GGCAAAAAATCAAAACAAAAGACAAAACACATGGGACACCTTAAAGACTGACGATCATAGTTTAATACAAGCTTTCCTGGGCACCTCCACTTCTTGAGACATATAGTATAGTATATATATTACTTTTAGGGGTTAGTGAAGAATGTGGCGTTAAGTCGGACAACCTATAGCAGTCTGGAAGTTGAGTCATGGCTACTGGACTTCTTTTTTGAGAGATAGAAACGTTTCGCTGTTCATCCAAACAGCTTCATCGGTCATGTTTGGATGAACAGCGAAACGAAACGTTTCTATCTCTTAAAAAAGAAGTCCAGTAGTCATGACTCAAGTTCCAGATAAACTCACCTGGATGACTGAGAATCTTCACAAACCTATAGCAGTGTTGGCGAACCTATGGCATGGGTGCTGAAGGCGGCACTTGGAGCCCTTTCTGTGGGTACCTGACATCGCCCCTTCTCACTCAGCCACCTGTGTTCAGGCTAAAATGCTGCATTGGCACTTTGTGGAAAAAATAGTGGGTTTTGAATCACATTTTGGGCACTTGGTCCCTAAAAGATTCGGTGCGCTGTCACTGACCTATAGCACCCCTAACAAGCTTGAAGACAGAGTGCCTCCACGAGTTTCAGTCCCCCCACTGAGTCTTTGGGTGGTGGTGTTTGAACCTACCCCCGCCACCCCCCAGTCCTAATCCATCACTATATCCACTACACCACACTGCTTTTGCAGAGTCCAGAATCACCAGCTAGAGAGAATGCTGAGAGTTGTCATGCAGAACGTTTCTTCTCAGTTGACCTTCAGGTCCTTGGTGAGCAGGAGACTTGACCCTCAGGGCTCCATTCTGCTTTTGCCCTTGCTTCTGTTCCTCAGAGCTCAACTTAAAAAGCAAAACAACACCAAAAGTACAACCACCAAGAAAGAATGCTGGTGTGCATTCAACTCAAGAATGGGGACCAAGGAGACCTCCTGATGTTAGCCTGCAACTCTCTTCTTCTTTCACCTGTGGGAGCTGTAGTTCCATTGATATTTGGAGGGCCACAACTTTCCCTCTCCTTGCACTTGCCCCCTCAAAGAGAATTGGGGGGGGGGAGCACCTCTTCAGAGGTTGTTTCACTCCAGTTCCAACAGCCCTGGTGACTGGCCACATGGGCTAGGGCTGAAAGACCATTCTGCAATATCTTGGTAGGGTTGAGGGAGGACTATCTATCTATCTATCTATCTATCTATCTATCTATCTATCTATCTATCTATCTATCTATCTATCTATCTATCTTATATGCTGCACCATCTGACCTAAGGCCATCATTTCCTATCACGCAATGACCAAATATTTGCACCTATACACACACCTGAACACATATCTACATATCTGCCTTTAAGAGGCTGCAGTCCTGAGAGTAACTTCAGCTTGCCTTATGTTAAAGGAATGGTGTGTGTGTGTGTGTGTGTGTGTGTGTGTGTGTGTGTGTGTTGGGGGGTTCCTCCTCAGACAGCAAAATGTTTACAGCTGACAGATAGGCACTCTGTGTCATAAAATTTCATCATGGGCAGTGGTTTGTAATGTGCCCCTCTTAACAACAGAGAAAACTGCACCTAATACTTTTTTTTGTATTCCTCCAAAAGCATTGGAGAGCCAGTGTAATATAATGGTTTGACTGTTGGATTGGGGCCTGAGGTGCACATTCTCTAGCCCCTCCCGAGCTATGAAACTCAATGGATAACTTAGAGGCACTCCATCTCAATTTGACTTCCACACAGGATTGTTTTGAGGCCGGAAGGGGGCAAGACAGGGGAGAGCCATGTATGGAAGTTGGAGGAATTCCAGGACATAAATGTGGCAAAACCAGTAAATAAATATAGAAATGAAAACAATAGCTAGGCTGTTGAAAACAAACTTTTGCTGTGCTGCCTGACCAGCTGGGGGACTCGGGCTTGGACTTTCCAGCTACGTTTAAGTGATCGGGAGTGCCCAAGGTCACCAATGACAGATCATTCCATTCATGTACATGGAGTGGGGTTATGTGAGACTGTCACTGGGATGTGGGAGTAATGAGAGCAAAGATCAGCACTCCCCCTTCTAATCCTTACAAGGGGTGCATGGCACCTGCCTGCTGTACCATTGATCTCAGTGACGAGGTAGGCTGCCACGGGAATAATATTGTTTCACTGGGTGACAGAGCTTTTGTTCTGGAGATTATAAGAAAGGCATAAAGCCTTTGTAGCAGTTGAAAGTCTCCCACAGCTCAGTGACTGCAAAGTCAAAGTCAATACCATGGGATGCGGTTTCAATGAGGCACGCACATGGAGGGGGGGGAGTAAATGCTTAATGACACTAAGCGAGAGCTATTCATGTGCTGGAGATACTGATATTTCCTGAAGGCATGACAGCAGCAACCTGTGTTTGTGTGTGCATGCATGGACACAGCGAATCATGTATTCCTTTGGCACTGGCTCCAGGGACCAAACCAACAAATAATAGACTACCCTCTTCTGCCTCTCTAGCTCCTTGATGCTTATGATCAATGGTGATATCATTATTTATTTATTTATTATTTCCATTTGTATACCGCCTGACTTTCCTGAAGGAACTGTAGTTGAAATGCCCAAACACTGTACAAACACACTTTAAAATTTGGTCCCAGAGAAACCCAGGGTAGTTTAGTGGTTCTAGTACTGGAGCGGCACTTTGGGTATTCAGGTTCATATCACCACTGACCCATGGTGGGTCAGTCAGTTCTTGCGCCCATCACTCATTCATCTGACTTCCCTCATAGGTTTTTTTTTGTGATGACAAAGTGCAAAGAGCAGAGTGATATGCTCCTTAGAGGCAATAAGTGTTAACCAATAAATAAGAAAAACATGTGTTTTCATCTCTTTGAAGCATTGCAATATCCAGAGTTAACAGATAAGAAATGGTGCACATCCACACGTACAAAGAACATTGCTATTTTTGCATAAAACCATGGGTGCAATTCATTTGGTAGCTTATATGTTATTTAAAAGTACAATTTTTGCTAAAATAGATATGTAAGAATAATTATAGACAAATGCAATCAGATACTCTGGAGAAATGGTTCCCTTTACATATATAAATATGTACACAAATACAGTGGAACCTCTACTTATGAGCATCTCTTCTTAAGAGCAATTTGACTTAAGAGCAGAAAGCCATTGGCATTGTAATTGCTGTCTTACAAATTTTAGTCTCAGTCTGCTCTACTTAACTATTTTTTTTATATTTTTTTTCATTTTTTAGATATGGCTGCTGTACTTACGAGTTGTTCGACTTATGAGCATGCATTCAGAATGGATTAAACTTGTAAGTAGAGGTACCACTGTATAATTTTAACATGATATAAGCCAAATTTCTATCTGAATGAAATCATATTTGTTTCTCAAATTTTAACACAGGGAACAAAATGGTTCAAACTATATTTCAGTTTAGTGACTGGAGGCAAATAACCGAGTCTTTCAGGGAAACAAGTTAACATCAGCCAGTGGCAGGACTAAGGAGCTAAACTTTGGACACTGTCTCACACTCTTTTCACCTCTAAGGCATCAGGTCAACACCATGTCATGACACAGTGCTATTACTGTGCAGGGTGGCAGGGAGATAAAATGGGGAAAGAGAAATTCTCTCTTTCTAAGTCATATTGTTTCCCTGCCATCTTTTTAATAATTTTAGAAAGCCCAGATCACTTTGAAATATTTTCATTATAGGTAGCTCAGTGCCTTGAAGGTAGCTCAATGCCTTGATGGTTTTCATCCTCTTTTCCCCCTCTGCATTTCCCAGCTTGATGATACACTTTTCTGAGACATTGCAGCCCAAAATGTAGGTAGTGTTCCAAAGCAGCCACTTGGTTGATTTGTATAAAGGCATTATGATTCTGCCTGTTTTCCTTTCAATCCCCTTTCTTGCCTCATAATCCATTAGCATGGAGTTTGCCTTTTGTCACAGCTGCCGAACACTGAGTTGATGTTCTCATTGAGCTGCCCATCATGAATCTACAAAGATCAGGATTAGTTGCCACCAGATCAACCCCCCTTGTGTGTGTGTTTGTGAGTGTGAAATGGGGGGTGATAAATAACTTCTATTAATTATGCTCAAGTCATACTTTACTTTGCTTTAAACTTGAGTCAATCATTGTGATAAATCCAAGGGACAGTTTCAGCCCTCTGTATTCTGATATTGGACACACAAATCCATGCTGCTCACAGTTGATGTTTTCTAGGTGCAACTAAAATAAGGCAAGGGTGTGTGTAAAGCGGTGGTGGTGAACTTTTTAGAGGCTGAGTGCCCAAGCTGCAATTCAAAACCCACTACTTTTTCACAAAGTGCCAATACAGCCATTTAACCTGAATACAGGAGGCTGTGAAGGGGCAATGTCGGGTGCCCACAGAAAGGGCTCTGAATACCACCTTTGGCACCTGTGCCATAGTTTTGCCAACATTGGTAGCATTCCCATCTTCTGAGGGTGCCCTGGAACTGCAGCTTACCCAAGGCTATCCAGACTGGCTCTTCTCCTAGAAGGCAGAGTGGGGAACAGAACTCCCAAACTCTGACTCTGCAGTTTATTTATTTTTTAACATACAAAGTGCAATTTATAGATGACATTACAGTAGGACCCCGGTATCCGCTGGGGATTGGTTCCAGGCCTTCCCGTGGATAATGAAAACCGTGGATAAGAGAGAACACCTGCCCACCCACCCCCAAACTGCTGTTTCCTGGCAGTGGCTTGCTTTATGACTGCTGTTTTGAGACAGTAGCTTGCTTTGTGGCTGCTGTTTGTGACTAGAGATGGGCACGACTTAGCGGTATTCCCGTTTCCGTTTCCGTTACTCGGTTCCGTTACTCTACGGAAACGGTAACGGGAATTACTCCCCCAGACTTCGAGCTCGAACCGACGAACGAACAATTTTGGTCTGATTTGTCGTGCTCGTTCCTTGCATCGCGCGATGCCACGCGGCACAGAAAAAAAGTTTTTAAAAGTTAAAAAAACCCGGTTCCCGGCCAAAAAGCAGGCGGAAAAATGCCTGCCGTGCCTCAGGGCACCTACCAGAGGGGTTGTTTCTGGAGGTCCCTGGCCTCCCCCCCATCCCCCGTCCTAGTGGGCTGCTCTGTGGGACTCGCCGCAGGCTCGCAGCCAGCAAAAAGCCCAGTCTCGCCGGCCGCCGGCCGCCGCAATTAAAGCGCAAGCAAGCGGCACGGACGGCACAGGAAAAAACTTTTAAACTCTCCCCCACCCATTCCCGGGCCAAAAAAGCAGGCGGAAAAATGCCTGCTTGACTAAGGGCGCAGGGCACCTACCGGAGGGGTGGTTTCTGGAGGGGGGGTCCCCACCTCCCCCCCATCCTGGGCAGCCGGACTCGCGAGTCGCCATCGCCATGCCATGCGGTGCGGGCGGGGGATCCAAAATGGGCCGGCGAACGCAATATTGTTTTTGAAATCGTGGTCCAAAAACACACAAGCACAACAGAAACACGCGAAAATTTATAAACTGCCAGATTTTTCACAGTAGCAGTGGGTTTTTTCTTGCAACAAAAGGTCTCTCCTCTCCTCCTCTGTCCTCCATTGATTTTATTTTATTTTATTTTATTTACACCTGCGCAATGATGGGCTGGCCGAGTGGCCAGCCATGTGGGAGTGGACGACCATGCAAATTTTTGGAGCCATCCCACCAGTCGCATGGCCACTTGGCCATGGAGACTTCTGGGATGTGCCAAAAGGCCCCTAAAAACCTGCCCTAGCCCTAACCCTAACCCTTGACTCCGTACCCATACGTCACAGACTGTCTTCTTAGTGGGTCAGAGAGGCACCCAGAGGTGCAACCCACTAGCCCACCGTAACCTTACCCGTCACTAGCCTAACCCTAGCCATTGCACTAAGCCACCTTAAAGCCAGATCTACTTGCTTGCATTGCACTACACGCAGCAAGTACACTTCCCTTCTGTGTGAGACATGGTGGTGCGAGAGCCTTGTGCAGGGAAGGCATGATTCTATCACTCTCACACTGGTCTCACTGTCTGCACATTCTGTTATGCAATATCCATATGGCTATTGCATAGCATTTTGCAGCAGCAGCAGGTGAGGAAGGGAGACCCCCATGTAGAGGGGTCTCTTGCAGCCTGCTTCCCCTTCCTAGTGGGTGAGGAGCCCACTTTCCCTTTATAGCGGGCCAGAGGAGGCACCCACCCCACAGAGGTGCCTCCAGGAGCCCGCTCCCCCCCAAAAAAACCAGTACTAACGACAACGAAAAAACAAAAAAAACGAACCGACTAATTTTTGCGAATTTTCGCGAAAACCGGAAACGACCCGAAACGGGACTGGCCCGACTAACGACAACTCGAAAAAATTTTTTTCAAGTCGTGCCCATCTCTATTTGTGACAGTATCTTGCTCTACAGATGCTATTTGTGACAATACCTTGCTTTACAGCTGCTGTTTGTGACAACAGCTTGCCATTACAGCTTGCTTTGTGGCTGCTGAATTATTTAATTTTTTCCCTCTGCCAACCGTGGATAACTGAATCAGTGGATAATGAATCAGTGGATACGGGGGTCCTAGTGTACATAAATAAAGCCCCATCATCTACAAACTTACTCTATCTATTCTTCCAGCTCCAAAACACCTATGAACAAATTAAAAATTGTAGCTCCTTAGTGGACTTCATGATTTTTCAAACTTGTCTCTTGCTCTTTGCTTTTAATGAATGATGTATTTATAGGCAACGGGCTCATGAATACTAACTCTCTGCCCAGGGCCTTTAGCAAAAATGTAGATATGTAGACCTGTATGCAAGAGCTGGTGAAACAACTCCAGAGGGCTGGTAATGTCTCTAAGGTAGATTTCTAGCAAGAGGGAAGACTGCATTCAGAGGGAAAGGGGACAAACGTCCTTATGCTACCCTAAGCATAATGCAGGATTTAAGCTATAATCTCTAGCCTCATGGGCTACAGACATACATACTGTATACTGTATATAGTCAATTCTGTATTGTCTGACCATGGGCTAAACAAGCCTAATTGCCAATTTCCTTGGTCTCTGTTGCTACAGGAAGTTTTAAGCAGAGACACAAACAGAAGGGAAAGCTTTACAGGAGCCATGCTAAAGTAAATATTCTGAATTCCTCTCTTGAACATTCACTTTAGAATGCTTACAACTAGTTATGCTAAAGATAACAAGTTAGAGTGAGCAAGTGCTCAGTATATTATCTTGTAGACAGAGTGACTCAAAGCATTTAAGGTGGATCGGGGTTTCACTATTAAGGGGAAAGTCTTCTCTCCTTCATGGTTTTCTTTTCAATGAGATAGTACAATTGGGGGGGTCTATTTTCAAAGTGCAGGTGACTGTTCACATGATACACTGCTGTTCTCCTTTTGGAGAGAGAGAAAACATTGCAGGTAGAAAACTAACAAGTGAGGACCAACACTCTTCTACTTAATATGTGTTTACTCCATCTTTCTCCTTAAAAAGGATCCAAGACAGCTTACCTCATTCAAAGTCTACTCAGAAAGGCTACACCACAACTCAGAACCCAGAAAGCATGGCTGTGAACAACAACAAAAAACTCTGATGCCAAGATGGTCAGTTGTTCCTTTGCCCTTTGCGCTTAAGCCAGTCAATGATTTCAATTAGGGAATTTTATTTTTAATAGTTACATTTATATTCCTCTTTTCATCCCAGGAACTCAAGTGAGAACAGATTTGAAAGGTTACTCTTTTGACAACGGTTCCCAGAATTCACAGGGAGAACTGCCGGTTGTGGTGCCAAAGTAAGTAAGTAAGTAAGTAAGTAAGTAAGTAAGTAAGTAAGTAAGTAAGTAAGTAAGTAAGTAAGTAAGTAAGTAAGTAAATTTCCAAGCTCCATGTCAGATTATGAGATTGGATCTGAGGATAGAGGAGAAAATTTGGGAGTGATACATTTCAGTTCCAAATCCTCTATTTCTTTGAACTGTGGTGCTTTTACATATTGGGAACTTTGGCATGGATCTGATTTCAAAACACGACCAGACAGCCGCACCATCCTTTACAGCCCACCTTCTCTTCTGCAGCTATTCCGTGCCTCTTCTTCTTGAGCCTGTTTCCTGAACTCCTGTGACCTTGGAGCTTTGCAACCTCTCCTTTTCCTTTCCATCAGCTGATCCCAACAGCCCTGACTCAGTTGGAATCCCTTCTGATGACGTTATTAGCTCAGCCTCAGTGCTGGTTTGTTATCTTGTGATCAGACTCCCTTCGCCAGCTGCCTTCACCCTTGACGAGGGGCATTGGCCTTTGTCAGCTGAACGGGGTTCTCAGGTTCCAATGACTCATGTGTTATTTAGGAGTGTTTGAACACCTCCTGTTAAGAGGCTGGAGTCACTCTTTGGGATCAGAGGGATAGAGATCGTATGTCCCCCCCCTTCCCCAAGTTTGTCAGCACAGCAGTAGAGAGGCCTTGGATGCAGAAGTTTCACATAGACATGAGCGTTTCTTTTCGGAAGGGGACTGATTCCCGAAATGAAACACGCAAGCACAGCTGGCGCTCAGAACCCAGTCCCACCCTCTGGAACAAAATCAACCACTCTGGAACAAAATCAACCACCTTGCTGCAGTTTGCGCTGGGCAAATTCAAACCAGGAAGCAGCCTCTGACGGATCAACTTTCCCTCTCCCTGGCACTGGACAGTTAGACAAGGAGGCGGGATGATGCATGTCCTTGTACAGCTCCTGATGGGCCAGCGCCAGGGAGAGGGGAAGATGATGCTTCAGAGGCTGCTTCCTGTTTCGTTTCGGAACCAGTCCCCTTTCGAAATGAAACACCCATGTCTAGTTTCACAATCAAGCCTCACCATCTCTAAGTTCTCAGTTTTGTACACTTATATCATGATTCTGCTTCCATGAGCCCAAATCATCATACATGTCTTCGCCTCTCCATTTAACCCTTATTATGTGAGATAGTTCTCTCTCTCTCTCTCTCTCTCTCTCTCTCTCTCTCTCTCTCTCACACACACACACACACACACACACACACACACACACACACACAGAGGGAAGGAGGGAGGGAGGGAGACTAGCTCATGGTAATGTGAGGAAATAAAATCTTCCCCATCCCTTTTCACATATGATTTTAACATAACCTGCTGCTACCTTATGGTACACTTGGTGCATTGTTGCACCTTTCAAATGAATACAGTGGTTGAGCAGGTGCTCCACAAGGAAACGTGGAACTGTGTTTTGAACAGGCTTACTAAAGGCCATCCTGAGACGGCAAGGCCTCAAGGGGGAGCTCACATTGCAAACAAACGCACAAGTAATAATTCGAAACCAGTGTCTTTACCCTGCCCAACCATCAGTTCCTTCTCCCCTGCCCTCTCAGATGACACGAGAAAGACCATCTGTAATTACTGAAGCCTACAAGGGTGAGGTAAAAATAGCCACAGCAGAAAAGGAATTTACTGAGCAATGGAAAGCAGTCTAGCAGACAGACACACACAGAGAGAGTTTGCATAAGACTGTCCAAGGAGACTCAGAAAAGACCCCAAATGTAACTCTGAGAACCTCAGCCACTAAGGCAGTAGATCCAATTAGCACTGGTGTGGACAGCTGGCGCAACTCACGGGAAGACTTCCGCTGGGCCTTGGGAGGAATTTTAGCACACGGCACTAACAAAGAAAAGTTAGCAATTAAAATGGGCACTTCTGTGCTCTCCCACTGCTGTATTGCCAGAGAGATGTGGGAGATCGGGAGCACAGCCTGTCAATCAGCAAGCATCTAAGTTTTTTAGAAAAACACAATGGGAGTTTTAAGGGGGGGGGGGAAATGGATAGAAGATTCTGGGTGTGTATACAAACATTTCAAGGATAGGCTATGTTCACATGTGCCATTTGTAATGTGACTACACTGAGACTGACAGACAAACACATCAACAAGTATCGTTGGAACAATTTCTTCACCACTCAATGCCTACAAAATACCTTGAAGCCATGAAATTAAAAGAAAATCATGAAAGCCATTAAAACACACTAAAGTTCAAGTCATTAAATACAGATATACAGATAGAGAAATCAAGACACTTTCATACATACACACATACATGGCATTCTTATACTTAATTAACTCTCACACTCCATGAGTCAACCCATGAACTAATAGGAGAATTCACCGCCATCCCCACATCCTTTTTAATTCTGCTTGGTCATGATTAACATTTGTGGGAAAGAAGCTGCACATTTGCATGTTGTTTGCGCAGTTCCCCAGACTCTGATTCTGGATTTGGCATAATATTCTGAGCAAAAATCCTATTCAGTTTCACTTTAGGGCGTGGTTCACTCTCATTTGGGCTAATATTGTGGGGAAGCTCCGCCTTACCCATGCAGGGTTCCGGGAACAACTGGAAGCAAATAGGTGGCAGCACTAGCTCAACTGCACAAGCCTGTGGGGACACAGCTTAGATGGAACTTTGCTGCCCTGGAGTAAATCAATTATCCAAGTCATGGCAATGAACTGTAGCAAAGTAATGAGGAGCTGAGTATTTGACTCACCCTGTGCCTGGCTGTGTGGCTGGCACCTTATTAAATACCTACACCTTCCTGCCATGACCTATGCAGCTTCATTAACTCCAGAGTAAAAGGCATGGTGGCTCAGTGGGCTAGAGCGCTGAAAATGTCAGCTGCAAAGTTGGTAGCTCGGTGGTTTGAAACTGGGGTGCCACGCAGCGGAGTGAGCTCCCACTGTTAATCCCAGCACCTGCCAATTTAGCAGTTCGAAAGCATGCAAATGCAAGTAGATAAATAGGTACCAGCTTTTTAAAAAAAGAAGGGAAGGTGAACAGTGTTGCGTGTGCAGAAATGTGTTCAGCCATGCCAGCCGCATGCCCATGGACTTGCACAACACTGGGTCTTTGGCTTAAAAACAGAGATGAGCACCACCCCTCTACCTGCTGGGGGAGGGCAACAACACCTCCCTTTGGCTGCCCCTCTTGAGGGTCCTTCTCATTTCTCGGAAGACAGAGCTAGCCATATATGTGTGTACCATTCGTAATCTCTCATCTAGCCTGCACCTATGTTAAATGGGAGTGGTCTGTATAATCATATTATACAAGTGACTTGCTTTGAATGCTTCCCCCCCCCTATAATTTAAAATGTTGGTATAATTTAAAATGTTGGTGTTCACTGTGAAAAGTCCGAAACAGCAGGAAGCTATGTTATCATAAGGGATTATCTCTGCCTACGTATGCCCTACTTGGATACACAAGTCATCTTTGCAGGCTTTTAGACAAATTGCTACCATTTCTACCATTTGCCACCTGAGGGGGGGGGAGAGCAATGAAATGAACCCAGCGGTGGAGAACCATTTCTGAAAGTCTATTTTAGAAAAGATATTTAATCTTGGAAAACCTGAGGACATGAAGCTGTGCAAATCAGGATCTGAATCAGTCTTTCCAGGGAGGACATTCCGAATCCAGGAGGCTAATTTTGAAATTCCTCTCTTGAGAGCCCACAAGCAGTAGGTGGGGCATCAACACACTCTCACACCTCTTCTCTAGTAACCAAAGACAGGCTGTCTCTAATCCTGGGGGCACCATATAACCATCATGGCTAGTACACGTGGCTTTTTTTCTTGAAGGAATTTCTCCAGACACCTTTTAAATATGTCTCTATTGTTCATGCTCATCTTCTGTCTCCTATTTAGGGTGTAAAGACTGTGATATACAGTAGGACCCCTGTATCCATTGATTCATTAACAATGGATTCAGTTATCCATGGTTGTCAAATGAAAAATTAAACAACTAATCCAGCCACCACAAAGCAAGTGACTGTCACAAACAGCAGCTGTAAAGCAAGCCACTGTTGTAAAACAGCAGCCATAAAATAAGTGACTGTCACAAAACAGCAGTTCTGGGTTTTTGGGGGGGTGTTCTATCTTATCCAAGGTTTTTGTTATCCATGGGAAGGTCTGGAACCAATCCCCAGCAGATACCGGGGTCCTACTGAAGCTCATTTTCTTGGACTGTCAATGGCATGATCTGATTTGATCTATTTTCCAGTGACCAGAGAATGTATGGGAAATTGCAAACCAGGCTGATCCTTTCCCCATGCCCATCTGGAGCTTTTTGGTTCAATGTCAGGGTTACCCATAACTGGAGCTGGGCTGAAGTGATGGGGAAGGGTTCATATGTGCACAGAATGGTTATTTTAAATAAGATCACAGTCAGTCAACTGTCCCTTCTTAGTACAATCCAGCACGGTAATTCTTCCTAGCCTGATTGAGCCCCAAATCTCTCTCTGGGTGTGGCTAAGACATTTTGCTGTCAGAGGCAAAGCGCAATATGCTCATAACTCATCCCAGGTACAAGAACTGGCTATGTGACCCTTCAACATTCCTTCAATGGCATAAATTTCTCCAATGAACCTGCAGTGAGCAAAATAAGGATAGATATTCATGGAAACAGGATGCTGAACTAGATTATGCCTTTGATTTGACCCAGCAGGGTTCTTCTTATGTTCTTATGTTTGTAAGTGCAAATTTGTATGTATTAATGCATTAGCTTTCATCACAAAGGGGACCACAGAAATATAATTAGCAGACACAAGGTTGAAACCCCAGTTAATACCTTTGCCTTGCAGATTATCACACACACACAAAATTAGATTGACACTGCAATAGATGCCTGCTCTAAAGTTAGCGGCACTGAATTCAGTGAAGCTTACTCTCAGGAAAGAGTAGCTAGGATTGCAGCCACTAAGACTTAAAAACATTATCCCAAATCTCCCCTTTGAGGCAGAATTACCGATGTAGATTTGTCAGTTTTTCAGCTCCTCCCTGCCACTCTGCTCCCAGCTCCTATTAAGAAGCTTATCTTTAATCTTCAATCCTGCCCCAGGGAATTGTAGTCACTGTCTTGTGAGTTTTTTTATGAACTAACAAATAGGGCATTCTCAAAAACCCTAGTGTGTAAACCTGTAAATTGCCCAAGACTAGCTCAATTGATCTTGCTAGAAGTGGAACTTCTGTAAAACAGACATTGTCAAGAATTTCCCTGGGGGTGGGTGGGGAGGCATATTAATCTGTCACAGCAAATAGGATCAACAGTCTTCTGGCATTTTGAAGAGTTACAAGTTCTTATGCAGTGTAAGCTTTCTAGGACTAGAACCCATTTCAGCATGCTACAGTTCATGTAATCTCATAAAAAGTAGAACTTCACGGTGTCACAATATTATATGGTCAGGGACCGGTGCTAAGTTAAATTCATCTTCAGTATTTATCACATCTTAACAATATACTGTATATACTCGAATATAAGCCTAGTTTTTCAGCCCTAATTTTGGGCTGAAAAAAGGGGCCCTCGACTTATATGCGGGTCAATACATTTAGCCACTGAGGCAAGTGCTTGGGTTGGTGGCTAAAGGTCATTTTAAACATTGTGTGCCGCTTCTCATGACCCCCCCTCTGCATCACAGGGGAGTCTAGGGTGGGAAATGCAGCAGGGCCTGGCAAGTGCTTGGGTCAGTGGCTAAAAGTCATTTTAAACATCACACACCACTCCCCCAGCTTACAAAGGAGGAGCTGCCAGGCCCTGCTGCATTTCCCACCCTAGACTTATACTCGAGTCAATACGTTTCCCCAGTTTTCGGGGGTTAAATTAGGGGCCTCGGCTTATACTCGGGTCGACTTATACTCGAGTATATATGGTACATGTTGGAATACATTGTTTTAAAACACATAAACGCCTCCATAAATATGCATGCTAGCCAAAAGCAGCAGAATTAACATGGCATAGAAAATTTCACAAGTCCTTCTCCCAATCTTTCGCAGTAACTATGTATTAATAATAATAAAATCAAATAATTCACAATTTGCTATCCTTTCATGGTGCCTCAAATTTGCCACCCAAGGCAACTCTCTCTGCCTAATGGGAATGCTGGCACCAAGATTTGTCTTGCACATTGAGAATCAGCTATTCATGGTCAGCACCAGGGGCTGGAATCACATGGCTTTGCTGAGTGTCTGTGAAGATTCTCAGTCATCCAGGTGAGTTTATCTGGAAGATGAGTCATGGCTACTGGACTTCTTTTTTGAGACATAGAAACATTTCGCTGTTCATCCAAACAGCTTCATCGGTCTTTGCAGAATGATTCACGCTGTTTCTACCTGAAACCTCCAGGGTTGTAATATAAACTGGTTGATTAGTTAATGGGTATATCTTTAAGAAGGGGTGTGATGGCTCAGAAGGCTAGAATGCTGAAAACTGTCAGCAGCAAAGTGTGCAAAGTGTAGTGGTTCGAATCCCAGGTGTCATGCAGCAGAGTGAGCTCCTGCTGTTAACCCCAGCTCCTGCCAACCTAGCAGTTCGAAAGCATGTAAAATGCAAGTCGATAAATAGGTACTGCCATAAAAAGCGGGAAGGTAAACAGCGTTCCGTGCACAGAAATGTGTTCAGCCATGCCGGCCGCATGACCATGGACTTGCACAACACTGGCTCTTTGCCTTGGAAACGGAGATGAGCACCGCCCCTGGGGTCAAACACGACTAGCACACATGTGCGGGGGAATCTTTACCTTTTTTTACCTCTTTAAGAAATATTGGAGAATAAAAGGACCACTATTAATAGCTTAGAAAAAGAGAGCAGGTGTTTCTTGCTTTCTAGTTTCAGCCTTGGAGCCTTGCCAAGGCATGGGGGGGGAGTTAGTGAGAGATGTTGTAGTTTTATATATGCTACTCATCACTTTTTGCTTTCTTGTTTCTGCCAAGCAAGGAGAAGGAAGAATAGCCTCTGCTTGCATTCTACTTCTCCCCGGGAAGAAGTTGTAGGAATTAGCAAGAATTTACAACCATTCTCAAGTTGCTCCATATGAGGATCAGAAAGAACATGAAATTGGAAATATATGACTACAGGAGAAAGCAGCTTAGCCCATTCAGAAAGGTTTAGCCTCTTAAACATTTGGCTCTGAATCCCTGTGTATTTCTTTGTTTGTGATGCTGAAATTAGATTTGTCATCTGTCTGTCTCGGGGCTTGTCTACACCGTAGTGTCATCCTAGGTCATTCTGGGATTTTGTTGTTCTTGCAGAGTTGAACAGATCGTGCTGGTCTTTGTATCACACACAGGAAGGGTATTTTCCACTTGATGCACTAGGCTGCACAAGGGCACTTCCTGCTCACACATGCCTGGAATTGCTCCCTGACATCTCTCTCTCAACATGGATTGCCCTCACTCTCAACATGGATTGCCCTCTCCTATCCTCTCCACCCATTAGACATCTACTTCACTCTCTCGTCCCTTCTTGTTTTAACTGCCATCCAATGCAGAAAAGTGGAGACTGAGAAGCAGCAGGGCACGCCTAAGTCAATATCACCAAATGATACCATTCCACATAGAACAATGAAATACTATAGTCCATACAAGCAGATGCTACTTTCAAGCAAAATAGAACAAAAATGCACCAGGGGATGATATGGAAAAAGCAAAGTTTGTTTGTTTTTTGTTCTACATGGACTCTGTTGACAGTAGTTTTAGCCCTGTGTTGTATGGATATTGGAAGGAAATATGGATGAAAGGAAAGTTGTGTGGGTTCTGTGTTGTATCGCTATTGGAAGGAAATATGGATGGCAGTTGTGTCAGATGTCCTCCATTTGTCATATTCGTCAGCTATCGGGCAATATTGGAACAAACTGGTACTCTCCATGCTGGGAACATGTGTACCTCTCTGGTCAATACTGGAGGATGGAAATGTAGTTTATGTTCTTTAACAAAAACTTTCCAAGTTGGGCATCCCCCCCCACCCCCGCAACCAGGTTGAATGGAATGTTTATCAGATTGTTTTTTAAAAATTGGCTGATAGATGTATCCATCATACATTGCCTGAGCTGCATTCATGTCATCCTCATTGCCTGCCCATTTGTTTACCTCTACCCAGTGGAGTGAAAGAGCCTTTCAGACCTAGCTGATCGCCAGTTTCAAGCACCTTCCTTGCTAACAAAAAGTAACAGCTTGCAGGAAACTGGAGCTTAGACAAGTTTTTTTAAAATATTTTTCCCATGCTGGCTGGGGGGGGGGGGATTATTGGAGAGTCATAATAATTTGAAAAAGTGAGCTTTGGGAAAGATTCAAACCAAATGTCTTGGCATAAAAATAAAATAAAATAAATAAATATTTACGTGAGGCAGCCAGAAGGTACAAATGAATTTTTTTCATATAGCCACAAAACAGATAGGTCTGTATCTTAACCTCTCCATAATTCTGGTACGTGTAGCTTCAGTGGTATCCAAATAATATGCACTGCCATAAAGAAATGGGCCTGCAAGCTATTAAAATAAATATCGCCCAAGCACTTCTTGCCTATTTGAGTAGACCTTTCCCAGTTATTCACACCAGCCATCTCTGGTTCCTATTCTGAGTCAGTTAAGTGCTTCCCCCCACCGGGTTGAGCAACTGTTTAACAGAGCACAGATGTTGTAACTGTTTCCTTCCTCTGGTAACTCATGTTGGCTTCTGCTCTTTTCAGACTGGAGAAAAAGGATACCTTTCCTTTACCCTAGGTCTGTAAAAAACACCTGTTAAGAATGTTCGGAGAACAAAGCCTATGTCTGATGCACCATACAATCATCTGTTTATGTGTTTATATTCCTATAAGTATATGCTACATGTTGGATCACAAATGGGTTTTGCTTTTTATGTTAGGACTCTGTCAAAAACCAGAAGGTGAACTCACTCAGCCCAATTCTTCAAAGAGAATTGGAAGTTTTCTTTTCTGCTTCTTTGGATGGTTTTACAGCCTGCTGCATTCATTCCCCTTATTCCACTGCTCATCCATGAAAGAAGAATGGAGAAGCTGAAAAGGGGGTAGGGGAGCTTTGACCCAGATTGGAGAGCCTGCAAATTCAGTAACTAATCCGGCTATTATTTGGAGTGAGTCTCTCTGTTAAAAGGATTGTTGCTAAGAACCTATCTTAAATGCAGGAGGGATTATCCCACTTTTCAGGAACTATCCAGCACATTAGAAGGATTAAAGGTTAGCCTATCAAGCGCAGACAGTTAGAATTCCCAAAGGGCCTCCCAGCCAGGGCTAGATGGTTATTACACACAAAGTGTTCTCTGCAGGTGTGACAGTAACCTTGGCCATGATCCTGTTGGCCTGGGTTATAACACAGCATCCCCTTATGATTATATCAACTATTGTTCTCATTCCAGTTGTATATGTGTTGTGTCGTTCCAGTTGTGACTGACTCTTCATGACTCCATGTCCATGGAGTTTTCTTGGCAGGAATACTGGAATGGTTTGCCAGTTCCTACTCCAGGCACCTACAGCACCTGGTATTCCTTGGTGGTCTCCCATCCAAGTACTAACCAGGGCCGACCCTGCTTAGCTTCCGAAAACAGGCAAGATCGGATGGCTTAGTAGGGCATCTAGGCAGCTCTGTTACTACTGCTTAAATCCTTTTCCCCCTAAAAGCCAAGAAATATATTGGTCTAAATCAAATAATTCCTCTCAGCTAGTGTTGACCCACTGAATTAGTGCAACATAGAGATATCCTGTAGATTAGGGAGCAAAATGTTGCCGTTATTTGTCTGTCCTGAACGATGTTGAAGAAAATGGTTGGATTTTTTAAAAGTTACCCATGGTGCAAGAAAGAAAAGAATGCTAGTCCTTTTCTGTGGTCTTATTTCAAAACAGATGGATGCTCTGCAATCTGGAAGCAGAAGTACTCAGAACAGGAGACAATATAAGATAATATGAGTTTGCATCATAGTAAAATGCATTTAAGCTATCTAGTGCAGTGGCCAAAGTCCTAGACAAGGATTCAGGAGAGCCAGTGTCAAGAATAGTAGCTGTCCTGTCCTCATACAGACAGAGAAATCTATTCCAGCTCGTAAATGGTAAATTATTCCGTGAACATCTCAGAAGTTCTTGGAAAAAAACTTATTAATGTCACCAGGGGTTGGAGGTGAAGTGTATTTATATGGAAGAGAGTTGGTGTGTGTGTGTGTGTGTGTGTGTGTGTGTGTGTGTGTGTGTGTGTGTGTGTGTGTGTGTGTGTGTGGATGGAATGTTTCACAAAGCATGCCCTGAGTCTATGGATGGTGGCTGGGTGAGAAGGGGATTGGGGAAGGTCCAATTTGGAATGGTCTAGGTGAGGGTGAAAGAGACAAATGTTACAGGAGTTAAGGAAGACAGGCAGGAACAGATGGTTGGGTAGGAGTTGAAAGGAGAAGGATGTCTTATTGAAGAGGGGACTGGCTTGTTTCCCATTGCTTCAGAGACTAGGACTCAGGACAATGGTTTCAAACTACAGGAAAAGAGATTCCATTTGAACTTTAGGAAGAACTTCAGGACAGTTAGAGCTGTTCAGCAGTGGACTATGCTGCCATGGAGGGTGGTGGTGTCTCCTTCTTTGGAGGCTTTTAAGCAGAGGCTGGATGGCCATCTGTTGGGAGTGCCATGGGGTTGGACTGGACTTTTCCATCTATCTGGGAGCCATGGGGACTTGGAGATAGAAACGTGGTTCATCCAAACAGGCCCTGTTTGGAAGTCTCTCTCAAAAAAGAAGTCAGTAGCTGACTCAACTCCCAGTTTGGATGACTATCTTCACAGACATAGTTTCTAGTTATTTCATGGAAATGAGCACATTTTATCCGGCTATTCTATGTTTAAAAAATGAGGGTGCTCTCAGGGAAAAAAAGTAGCAAACCCCAATTCACGTGGGATTTTAAGAGTTGATCACGCTGAAGCCCAAGGCATGGACAAATTTGTAAAGTTCAGTTTCTCCCACTTTAGAATTATTTTAACCTCACTTTCTTTGTCAGCCTAAAATGAGGAAATTTGTAAGTTTTGGAAAATCCTGAAGAAAAAGGAAGTGGAAGGAAACCCTTACTTATTCATAGTAATTGAAGGGAATGAAGTGGAAGTGAAAGCTAGTGGATCTTATTGAAGGGAAGGAAGTGCCATACGAATGCCTCTGAAATGGATGCAAGTTGCTTCCCATTGGATCATCATGTCTGGAAGAGAGAGTTGCATTTCCTATTTCCAGGCACCAACATCTCTCAGGCCCACTCAGTGGGCAATAATATTGTTCCACTTCCCTCCCCATGCCCCTCAGTCTTGTGTTCTAAGAAAAAATGGAAGGTGGTGCTTGAAGAATGCAGAGTGTGTAGATGCGCTCATTTGTTACTGTCTCCACAAAGGCTTTGAAGATGAAAAGGGGCAGACAGAGCCAGTGTGAAGTGTTAGCAACCTTTCATGGTTTATTAATGCCCTTTTAAAATATGTAGGGTTTGGAATGAGCCAAACCAGGTGGTGGTGATGGGGGACACATTAGCATTGTTTCCCTGGCAATGGTCTACTGAACTAGGCTGAACAGGTCAGCAGAAGTGCTGCACACTTTTCTGCAAAGGAGGAACTATCTGGGGGTTCTTTTGTGTGTGTGGGGGGGTAGGGGTTGTGCTTGTTTCTTGCAACAATTGTGGCCTGTATGTTTGTGTCACATTCATCTGTTTTGAAAACTTCCTTGTAATTCTGAAGCTGGTTTTACTCTTTTTGGAAGGCAGTGCTGAACTGAGCAATTAAAAAACTGTCTTTCCAAAACACATGGGGAGAGGGAGAAAAGGAAAGGAAATCTGGGATAAATAAGACGTTGCTTGCTGCCCTGAAGAAGATCAGATTTAGCTCCTCTAAACTATTTTAGTGCTTCACAAAGGTAGGGAAACAGTTGGTGCTTTGTTTGCCCTAGAATTCTCTTTCCTCTTGTGCATTCTGGAGAATTCAAAATGTTAGTGCCATGTCAGATCAATATGGCAGATATCTGCCGGCCTCAGTGTGGATCCTTAGCCAGGAGTTGTGTATCTTATTTTAGATACCTGTGCCGTGCAACAATGACCAGCTCATCTGTATTTTAAAACAATGCATTTCAACACCGCAGTCATACCTGCATTTTCTGTGTAGTTTCCCATTGGCGAACTAAGCAGTAAAAGATTGTGTGCTAACCAGGAAGAGAGAAGCAAATTCTGCTCCCGGACGACCACGCCCCTCAAACAGCAGTTTCAGCGAAGTTTCCTAAACCACTGCCATGGCCTGGATTTAGAAACTTGGCTCGAAAATGCTTACTTGTTTGCTTCTGTTGCAACGACAGGACACTGAAAATACATAGTAAAATCAGTTTCTCCCCCTTTCTACACAGCTTAAAAGACAAAGCCTTGGCAACTGGAGCGGGAAAGTAGGACAAAATGCGTAGTACACAGGTTAGGACAGAACCAGAATAGGAAGGTATGACACAGGGGAGAGGACAACAACCACGTGACCACTTCCCCCCCCCCCCAAAATATGCAAGAAATTTATATACAAAGGAAACCCAGGTAGGTATGACTGAGGTCCAAGTTTCCAAAGGCACAAAGGCAGATCTGAAAAGTGCTTGGCACAATTTCAGAAGTGACAGAATGGGCAACAGAGTGTTGAGACTCCAAAACTAAGGGCCTTTTCACACGACCCCTAAACTCTGCTGCAAATGGCTCCCAGCTCCGGAGCTTAAAATTATTTCCCCACCAGCTCCGGAGTTTACAGATAATTAAGTGCGACCATGCCCACCTAAGCGCGTCCCAGCACACTTTTCATGTACCTGCTCTCGGAGGGTGAAAATTCCTGATGTGGATATAACAGTAGTGACTGCCAGGCTCTTCTTGCTTCAGTTTGCTCTTTTTTTGCCCCCCCCCCCGCCCCTTTAAGAGATCTGAATGCAGTGCCGGGAGCAAAGCGAGATGGCAGAACGGAGGTGAGCGGCATTCTTTTCTTCCTTTTTTTCTCCCTCCCCTCATGAAGCCAGCAGCCAGGAGTGCGGAAGGGGTGGGAACGCAGGAACAGCGACAAACTCCTAAGATCTCTGGTCCGAATTTAAGTGGCCACTGGATCTTAGGGGTAGTGTGAAAAGGCCCTAAGAGAAAGTGACCTTTTGGAGTAGAAGTTCATGGGTTTCCCAGGGAGCATAGCCACTGGACATTCTGGACAGGGGATAATGGTAGGTGTAGCACAAAAATAAACCTCCTGGCTTTGCGAGATTTTTTACAAGACCCCTAAAAGTATATGTAGAATAAACACTTGTACATGCCCACTAAGGATTTGATTATCTTCCCCCACCTAGTCAATCTTTCCTGCCCCCTCCATTCCAAATGTTGGCTTCCTAGCAATAAATATATAATATTATAAATATAATATGAGGAAGAAAAAGCATCTGTGGAGCCGGCTGGAGAGATGCAACACAGGCCACGTGGCCTGGCAGGCAAGTTTTATAAATAGGATGAACAATGGCATTATCTGCATAACTGACCTATAATTTTCATTAGGGTGACATCTTTGCTGTGGCTTTCTCCCTGCTGTTCCTGTCCAAACATTCAGGACAAATCATTATCATTGCCATCATCTATCATCAAAGAGCTGATTCTTAATTGGAAATTTCAGGAGCAGACCAAGTTCATTGCTTCCTTTCTCTGTGAGCACAAAGGGCTTGGGAAAAAGAGCAGACCTGTTACAACTCATAACAAGCTTGTGTTGACATTTTTGAGGACACTTGACAACTCAAGAAGACTGCTCATAAAGTTAAGAAAATCCATGTGTAGTGCTGTACAATTGCATGTATGTGTTGACATTTGTCCTCACGGTGATCTATTTTTCCCTCTAGTGAGCTCAAGTAGCATTCTTGGTCTTCTCCACACTTTATCCTCAGAGAGAAAATGAAAGAAAAAGAGCACTCAGAAATTCTTATTTAGTACTGTACTGTAATCACCAAGTGAGGCTCTCTGTAACTGTTATAGCTCCGCATAATTTGGGGGTAGGCAGTGTTAAGCTTCAAGATGTTTTGGCTTACAGGTCCCATCAGCTGATGCCAAAATGGCTGATGCAGGGTATTTGGGGAGCCGTCGTCCAACCACTCTGGAGGTCCCAGAGTGTTCCACTCCGATCTAACAGCTACTAGCTCCTAGATAGACAAAGGTGGTATGGGATTTTTCCTGAGCTGCCCTTCCCCTCCATGCAGTGTGGAATGAACTCAAATAAATATGACAAAAATAGGCATAATAAACAGCTACCACCTAGCAAGAATAATGGAACAATGAATACAGAGTAGTAGTGTGATACATGATGTACCAGGAGAACCTGCTGAAGCATGTTTTGGTAGCATGGCTGACTCTACGAAGGTCTGCTTTCATGTTGAGCCTTGGGACTGGAACTACCCACAATCTTTCTGTTAGAAAATGGAGCCTCTGTGGTGGTGGGGAAGGCATTGGGTCATCCCATCACAAACATCCCTCCCTTCTGTAGCTTGCAAATGAACTTAAGTTTGTTTTGTGCCTGGTCATTGAGAAGTGCATCCAAACTTCATTTGCAAGTTTGATTGCTCAGGAGTGGTGTTTGAAACCAACATTGTCCTGGGCCAGGAAACCTTTAACTGCAATGCTGGCACCTCACTGAGTTTGATAAGGCACCATATGTGTTTGGGCACCATCCAAAAACTTGTCCTAACGTGAGGGAAAGAGGAGAGGTAGCACCACATGGAAGACTCTAGTCTTGTTTCCTGCTTGGAATTGTGTGAGGAAAGAAAAGGGTATCACATTGCTATCTCTTTTTTACTCTCCTCTTCACAATGTTTTGCAAGTCTTTTAAAATCTGCTTCCTCCTATCTGTGCTGTTGAAAGGTAAAAAGGAAACTTGAAACCAAGAACTATGCATGACAATAAGGAAACGGGACAAGTGAGAAATGGAGGGAAGAGAAAAGAGGAAGAAGACAGGAGGAAAATAGGGGAAAGAAAAACAGAGAGTGGAGAAAGAAAACAGGAAGGGAATTTTTTTTAAAAAAGAAGCAAACAATCAAGGAAGTGCTGCAGATGACACATAGTAGGAGGTTCCACATAGCTAACAGAAGTGATAGCAAAATGCGAAATAGGATTATTTTTCAAAAAAAAAACTTTAGGGCACTGGCAACTCAGAAACAGGAAAATGAATTGATTTACATAAGATGGCACATGTAGCCTACAGAACTGATACAAATAGCAGCTATGTGAATGATCCCAGCAGTATATATGCCTTACACACAAATTTAAAAAAAAGGAGGCGGAAAAAGAAAACTACAGTATTCAAATGGTCTGTGTGATTAGGCAGGAAAGCCACAGTGGAATTTTGGAGTTGTCGGGGATTTTTCTAAAAGCTTGCTTCTAAGATCTGCTTAATAATTTAGGTGAAGAAAGAAACTTTGGAAATTAAACCAAGTCTTGGACTTTTACTGGAGGAAGATCTATGACAGGAACCTATGTTCTCATGCAGATGTTCCTGATAAACTGGTCAATTCATTCTTTTGTTACAAAAGACCACATCCAAATATGCCTGTGTTTCAATTTGTGTTACTGGTATATAGGTACATTTCACCTCACATCTCTATGAGAGAACCTTTGGCTACTGAATACTGACAAATTCATTTCATTTGTTTTCCTCTGTATGCAACCCAGTACTGTTTTATATTGTACTTAATAGCGTTCACTAACTTTAAAAATTCTATATTATTTATTAAATTAATTTCAATGAATTTTATTCTGTATTTCTTCCTCTTTTGTTTTTTACCCCCAAATGCCTTAAATATTTTAAAATGTAAATAAATAAACTGTTGATCAAATATATTATATATGTGTTTTTTCATTTTTCTGCTTTTAGTTTTCAGTTTCAGGATCAGAAATATTTCATAGAAGCTACCCTGTGTGTGTGTGTTGTGTCGTTACAGTCGTGACTGACTCTTCGTGACTCCATATCCATGGAGTTTTCTTAGCAGGAATACTGGAGTGGCTTGCCAGTTCCTACCCCAGGCACCTACAGCACCTGGTATTCTCTGGTGGTCTCCCATCCAAGTAACTAACCAGGGCTGACCCTGCTTAGCTTCCGAAATCAGGCGAGATCGGATGTGCTTAGGGTAACAGCCTATTACTGAAAGCAAATCAAAGGTTAAAATTCACACACAAAAATACACGCTTAAACTTACACTTTAATGGGAAAGGCGAGGTCATGTTGGTACTCACAGAGAAAAGTTGGATCTTGGATCTCAGAACGTTTTTGACTGCCTGGACTGACCATGCTCAGAAGAACTTTTTGTGACCTGCAATTCCAAAGAACGGCTTAATTTCCAAGCTCTGGTCACACCATGTCTAAACATGGCAGCAGGTCTTCTGGGGTTTGTATGGGGGGCTATTCTCTCTTGCCCCCCTCTTCTTTGAAACTGTTGAATTTTTACATGCAAACGTATACTCTGCACCCACCCACCCACACAAACACCAGTTGCTCTCCCCATGAAAGAAGCTGTGGTGTCTTCAGTCAGACCACTGGCCCATCTGTTCTTTATTAACTGCACAGAGCTTAGGTAACCTGTGTGCTTCAGATACTCTTGACAACAACTCCTAGAATCGTCAACCATTGGCCATTGTGGGGAATTTGTGGGGCTTATGGAAATTGCAGTCCAAAATATTTGGAGGGGAATTCCTCTCCTCCTTATATCTGTTCTACATGGTCTGGTGGAAGCTTTTCAATGTTTCCAGTCAGGATCTGAAAAAATTAAACTTCTCTAGGATCGAATGAGGCAATTTCTGCAAATTACAATTAAGAAAATATAGGGAAATGTTGGGGCTTTTTTGGGAGGGGGGACTGCATACCCCAACAGCACTGGCCATCTTCCAGTTCAAAACAGTGGCTCTTAACCTTTGTTCACAAGCTATGACTCTTCTAGTTCCCATGCTTGGAAAGAGAAAATGAGCAAGCAGCCTCAGAAAGTTGGGGGCAGGATGCTTCCACCCAGAGTGACCTCGCTGCCAGATGGGCAGTATAAAAATCCAATAAATAAATAAATAAATAAATAAATAAATAAATAAATAAGTGGGGGGGGGGCAGCGAACCTCCAGTGTGAGCCATGGTAGAAACCTGTCAGTGCTGACCTCAGACTCTGTCTCTAGTATATAGCAAGATGGGACGCCACCTGAGAAGAAAGAGCAGGAAACAGAGAAAACAAAATAGAGAAATAATGGAATCTTCTTGAAACTCTTTATTGGCATTAATAATTCATACATGACTGTATTTACTCACGAAACACCTCACAGAAGCACAAGGAAACAAAAAGGAAAAAGTGACCCCTTTTTCATTCTGCATTTTGTTTAGATTTGCAGTCCACAGCAACTTGTACACCTCAGTCAAATTGTGGAACTTATAAATACTTTCCTTCAAATGTAGAAAACTTTATAAATAGTACTATACAAATTTACAATCCACAAGAAGAACCATAGTGCTTTTGGGTTTTGTTTTGTTTTCTCTTTCCGGGTTGGGTGGGGGCGTTTGCACTAGTCATTTTTTTGTACCTTTTTTTCAGTGATAAGAATTCAGCAACAACCACCGCTAAATAGACATATTTATATTCCATATACAGTTATTTACAATTTTGTTTTATTTTAAAGTGAAGTTTTGGAAGGAAGGAAGGAAGGAAGGAAGGAAGGAAGGAAGGAAGGACGCAACCCAGCTAGATATTCCATGACAATTACCTTTTCTTCTTCATGCTCCAGTTTAATTCTAATCTTACACGGCATCTATTCTTAGAGACTTGTTGCCTTTCTGGCACCTTGAACCAATACTGGTTTTCCTGGGAATGTGTGAAGCTGGTTAACTGCATTTCATGATAAAATTAAGGTGTGTGTGTGTGTGTGTGTGTGTGTGTGTGTGTGTGTGTGTCAAAATCCCTCTTGCAATTCTGCATAGGCCATAAAACTCCTTAAAAACCATCTCTAGATGACTGGGGAACCCTTTGTGGCATGTTTTCAACGCCAGAGAAGGATCCAGGGGGGAGGGTATAAAGACGCCTGATGCTATCAAGAGCCCAGGATTCTACATAATAGCAAAAACATTTGCACTTCTGCTTGTTCAGCCCGACTGGCATGAATTAAAGAATGCAGTAGACAAAGTGGTATAATTGCCCTTCCCCCTTTTAATTCATATCAGAACAGCTGAGGAGGGTAGAAATGAAATGCTTCTTTATAACACTCTGATTTTCTTTAAAATTTTGTGGATCACTCTAATCTCTTTTGTTGATCACTCTAATATGTGGCATATAAATGATTATCAGAACACTTCTAGGATCTAGAACAACTCAACTCTCAAGTGCTGACTGATGATGTTTTTAGAAAGTTATGTGTATGTTTATCTCTCTCTCTCTCTCTCTCCCTCCCTCCCTCTCTCTCTCTGTATTTACTTACTTACTTACTTACTTACTTACTTACTTACTTACTTACTTACTTACTTATCAGATTTTTATACTGCCCATCTGGCAGCAAGACCATATAAACACACACAAACTCACAGTTTTGCTTTGAGTATGTATACCTACGCATTTGACACAGAATAGTAGTGGCACAATTGCTTTACTTTCTCCAAAGGTGTCCATCTCCTGCTCAGTCACACTGGATCTGTATAGAAACAGTCCTCACTTAGGAAGGTGCCCAGAATGATATACTGTGTTTTTTTAGATTCGGCCTATATGTATCACAACATACATACATACATACATACATACATACATACATACATACATACATACATACATACATACATACATACATACATTAATCTATGTATCATATGCATAGAAAAAGAGTATATTTTATAGAGAATGAATGTAGAGTGCAGCTGCTCAGTATCTTGACAATGCAATGAAATAAATAAGAAAGGAAACAAAACTGCACAGCCTTCCCCAACAAGATGTCTTCCAGATGATGAGAAGGATGCCAAATGAGGCATGGTATGTAGATAAAACAGATCTGGAGGACCACCCTGCTGGGGATAGCTGCTACTCATGTCTGCAGGGGTTTTCCCCCAATAGACTATGGGGCATTTGTTGCAGGGACAATAAAGAGATTTTACATATCCCTGCTACTTCCCAACACCTTCTGGTCCTGGAAGTATTACTTGTTGGATTATGCATCCCAGAATCTTGCCAAGATAATATCAAGAACAGTAAGCTTCCAGGCTGTGCCCTCTGCACACCATTCTGTCTACTAGGCAGATAGAACCCAAAATACCAGAAAAGCTCTATCTTACTGTTTGAACAAACAAGTAAGACCCACAGCAAAATACTGCAGGATATCTTAATCTCCCAGGAAGAATAGTCCTGATCAGGGTTCACTGAGTCAACAACATCAACCCAAACCCGACGCCAGGTAGGATAAGAAGTCAGAGGGTTGTATGTGTTTTCTCCTGCCTCTTCTTTCAATCTACCTTTTCACCTGGTACCCAGTACTCTCTAGCTAGTGAGCATGGCTTGGAAGTTTCTCAGCCATTGCTCCTAGAACCAGTGGCCAGTGGCCATCCTAGCTTGTGGGTTCAAGGAGCTGTACTTGGAAAATGGAGATTTTTTTTCAAAGCTCTTCTCGCTGGCTTTTAGAATTTTTGACCCTTAAGAGTTTTCCAAGTACTGAGGAAGGAGTTCCTGAGCAGCTGATGTCTCCCTCTTGTTCTTCTAGGGTTTAGCTCTCATCAAAGACATGGTGATGGAGCCCTTCAGTTTCTGCTCCACCCCCTTTAATCCCTTGATGCGATTTTTGCAGCCGCAGGACATCCCTTCATCTACTCCCGTACTAGACTATCGACTTCACTGGGGCTTACAGCTAACTCTGAGTGGTAGCTGTGGAGAAAGGGAAAAAAAGAAGGCTCCTGTAAGCTTAGAGCCTTTTCACATGACCCCTAAGATCCGCTGACCACTTAAATTCGGACCAGAGATCTTAGGGGTTTGTCGCCGTTCATGCGTTCCCACCCCCTCCGCACTCCTGGCTGCTGGCTGCGTGAGGGGAGGGAGGAAAAAAAGGAAGAAAAGAATGTCTCTCACCTCCCTTCTGCCGTCCCAGCACTGCATTCAGATCTCTTAAAGGGGCGGGGGGCAAAAAAAGAACAAACAGAAGCAAGGAGAGCCGGGAAGTCATTACCTTATATCCGCATCAGGAATTTTCACCTCCAGAGAGCAGGTACCTGAAAAGTGTGCTGGGACGTGCTTAGGTGGGCGTGGTCGCACTTAATTATCTGTAAACTCCAGAGCTGGTGGGGAAACAATTTTAAGCTCCAGAGCTGGGAGCCATTTGCAGTGGAGTTTAGGGGTCGTGTACAAAGGGCCTTAGTTCTTGCACCGAGGAAGCAATTTTAGCAGATGTGCTTTGCCATAAATCTGCTGACGTGCCCATTCTTTGCAATAATTAAAACTATGAGAACTCTGTTTTCATTTTTTAGATTTGGCAATAGAGATGGGCACGACTCAAAAAAATAATTTTTCATTTTTTGTATTTCGTTTAGGGGTCCGTTTCGGTTCGCTTTCATTATTCGGGGTTTTTTTGCACATTTTTCATTTTCGTTTTCGTACGAAACGAAACGAAAACAAAAACGAAAATGAAAAATTTTCGTTTCGTTAGCATTCTTTTCAATGCAATGTGTCCGCCGTAACGAAAACGAAAAACACGGCAAAATTTTTCATTTTGTTTCTGTTATCGTTTTGCTTCTGAAAAATTTTTCGTTTTCCTTTTCGTTGCGAAACGAAACAAAAAACGAAAACGAAAACGAAAATTTCGATGAGTTGTGCCCATCTCTATTTGGCAACTCCATAAAAAGCCACTTCCTTCAGAGCTTACAAAAGTCCTTTTTTTTTGGATGGCAACTCCTAGGATTCCCAGCTAACCTGGCCCCAGAGTCTAGTCCTCTTCTTTAAATGGTCTCACCAGAATCTTTCTACTTGGGTCACGTTTCCAAGCACTGCTCTCCAGACCTCTGTCTGTGCAAAGGCACCAAGGCCCAGAACCTACAAAAGAAGGGTAAAGTAGTGAAAGCAGCTCTGCAAAGCCCACCACTCCTATAGAAAGGAGGGTTCCCCCCACCCTCAGTTTTGGAGCAGCCTTGTTCCCCTGATAACAAGGGTTGAAGGGGGAGTTAGAATGCTTCCTTGACTCCTCCTGAAACATCCCATTAACACCAAAGCAAGTTAAGGATGTGCACTGAGAGAACAGAGGGAAAAAAACATTCACATCTAATTGAAGCAAGTCCAATGGGCCAATTTCCATCCCTGCCCACAGTGGCGATAGACTGGGAGAAATGGGAAACTGACCAAAAACAGGATGATATCTCTACTGTTACAAAAAAAATCAAGTAATAATTGATTTAGTAACTGATGTCTAGGTCTACTTCACTGATAAGATTTCACAATACATGCAAACCTACTGGCTATGCCAGTTACACCATTCTTCTTTCTTTTTATCTGTTGGGGGCTTCTGTGTAACTCACCAGCTTACATGTTTTTATTGTCCTAATTTTACTGTAATTTTGATGTTTTAATTTTCTATTTTAAATAAATAAATAAATAAATAAATAAATAAATAAATAAATAAATAAATCCTTACTCTATCCATCAGTAGCTGGCATACTTCATGCCAATGGTTAATTTTACACTCTTGGTGCTAACACAGCAAATACTACCTGAACAAAATATTTCGAGGCAGTAGGATGGAGCCCAGAGCTTTCTCTGCTGGGCTGGACACTCCATGAAAGTCCACCAGGGTTATGATCCAGGTGCTTTCATGATGGAAGCTGAAAACTGGAAATGGAACCTTCAGCATTCCAGGCTTTAAGCCTCAGACTTTACATGAGGGCAAATATCTTGTCCAAAAAAGTACTGTAGCTCAGTAGTAGAGCACATACTTCGAATGCAGAAGATTCTACTAGGGTGGATGAGGGTGTAAAATTCAGTTTTTCTCTAACACTCATTTTACCAACATCCTTCAGAATCTGAAGACTTATTAAAAGGATTCCCCCCCCCCCCCTTTTCCTTCTTTCTTTTTTACTAATACAGCATACACATTTCTGCTGTTTCATAATATAATTCATTTTGAATGTAATTCCCAGTTTCATGTGCCTGTTTCTTTTTGCTCCATTCCATAATTATATTTTGACTAGAGAACTACACTACAAACTTCAAAAATGATGCATTTTGAGACATGACTACACTTCAGGAGTTTGTATTGATTTGAAACTCCAAAATTAGGTATGTCTGCTTCATAATTTAACCTTCTTCTTCTTCTTCTTCTTCTTCTTCTTCTTCTTCTTCTTCTTCTTTTCTTCTTCTTCTTCTTCTTCTTCTTCTTCTTCTTCTTCTTCTTCCAGTATACGTCAGTTTTGCTTTATTCCATGTTAGAATCCTTACATTTTAAATGATCCCAAAATAAAACAAATGAAATTCTCAACCATTCTGAGTATTGATAAACCTCCTGAAAGATGATAGTATGTGTGCGTTTGTGGGGGCTGTTCCTTTTTCCACATTGGCAATGGTGCAAAAGAGAATGGGTCTCAGGGTGTAGAAAATAAATATGCAGATTTATTTACTGGTCTTCTATTTAAAAACTCAAGCTCCTATGCATTTTGGTCATTTGAGTTTCTTAAAAGGAGAACTGTGAATAATCCATGTATCTATTTTCTACATCCTTAGACCCTTTCTCTTTTGCACCCTTCCCACTAGTACAGTGTTTTTCAACCACTGTTCCGCGGCACACTAGTGTGCCGCGAGATGTTGCCTGGTGTGCCGTTGGAAAAGCTGAAGAATATCAGCTTTGTGTTCAGCCAAACAGGCCCAGGTTGCGCACTGAATAAAGTATTTTATAATTTTTCATATTTCTGTTTACTATTTCATAATAAAGTAATTATAAAATACTTTCTTTGTGTTTATTTGATTCCTATTCAAGAGAATTACTTTGTATATAGTCAATATAGACACAGAGTTAAATTTTTTAACATTTTCTAATGGTGGTGTGCCTCGTGATTTTTTTCATGTAACAAGTGTGCCTTTGCCCAAAAAAGGTTGAAAAACACTGCACTAGTAGATGCACCAGTTCCTTTTGCTTCCTTCTTGCACACTGCCAGAGTTGTGCATCCATTCTGTAAACAGCTAGAGTGGGAGACACACAACTGCCTAAAACATGGGTGGTGGTGGTGGTGGTGGTGGTGGTGGTGGTGAAATAAGATCCAATGCCTGCCTGGCAGATCTGTAAATAAACCCACATCTCTGTGGAGCTTGCCAATAATTCTGAGCTACCGGATGACCTCTGTCACTCCCTCGGATCTCCTATTAGATGGTATTGTGATGATTTCCCTTATATTTTCTGTTCTGAAGAACTGGCTATTTTTAAACCGGATAAAAATCTACAGATAAATACTGAGGTTGAAGAGGGCAATATGGACTTAAGCAACAAATATCATGGAGCTAGGAGGGTAAAGATTTGTTATTAATAACCAAGAAGTTCAAAAATAAGCATGTGTGATGTCAAGGATACAGGGGGGGGGGGAGCAGAGGCACAAATGGCATATGTTATGTGTGCGACTACTCCTTATATCACAGATGGTCCTTGAAATCTTAGCTCTACCTCCCCAACTATCCAAAGTGTCTCCAGAAGTTTTGATGATTTATTTGCTTCACATACATGCTGTTAAAGAATGGTGGGGTAGGAAGCAGGATAGGTGGTGGTTCCCAACCTGGGGGTTGGGAGCCCTTGGGGGGGTTCAAACGATCATTTCCCAGGGGTCACCATGAGCCAGTGAAG
Organism: Phrynocephalus guinanensis; assembly: GCA_037367245.1. Taxonomy (NCBI): domain Eukaryota; kingdom Metazoa; phylum Chordata; class Lepidosauria; order Squamata; family Agamidae; genus Phrynocephalus; species Phrynocephalus guinanensis. The sequence continues at coordinate 9,814,447 of CM074752.1, forward strand.
AAAAAGGCACAAGCAACTTGGGTCTGGAAGAGGAGGGGGGGGAAGAGAGGGAAAAAGTGAGTTACAGCTTGATAGTTTGGAGGGGATGCCAATCAATGGCACCGGAGGCTGCGATTGGCTGAGGGTGCCTGTAAGGGACGTTCTCGATGGCACTGGTGGCATTGGCCTGCCAAAGGGGGCTTGTGGCCAGTTACAAGCAGGGCAAGGGGTCACCACAATATGAGGAACTGTATTAAAGGGTCATGGCACTAGGAAGGTTGAGAACCACTGGTTTAGGGAATGAAAGACAGGCTACTTGGCATACTTAACTCTGCCCTCAAAAAATGAAAGGAAGGAAGGAAGGAAGGAAAAAAGGAAGGAAAGAAGGAAGGAAGGAAGGAAGGAAAGAAAGAAAGAAAGAAAAAGAGAATGGGCAAGTGGGGATCAAGAGGTGATTTCTCCCTTCCCTCTGTCAAGGCAATTTCAGCACTCAGCCTAATGGTAAGGCTGTCCTTGGGCACCACCAAGGTGATTTAATTAGGTGTTTGGAAACCTCTTTCATCTTTCAGTATTTCTAAATGTAGAGGACACAACTTCAACACATTAATCACAGTATATTAGTCTGTTTTTTTTGTTCAGTCATGCATTGGCTTGGCATACCGACTTGGTAATAAATTATATTAAATAAAGTGGGAAACAACACTTGAACAGAGGGGTACTGTACAGTACTGTGCTGCCGAGGTATACAGTTCCCACATGCAGACTGGCCGTTATGACATCTAGCCATCTTCACACATATACCACATCTAGTATGAATGGTTGAAGACTAAGATGTAGCTCCTGATCTTTGAATAGTTGTAGAACGGGGGATTTCAGTATCGTAGAGCTTGTTGAGTAAGGAACATCTGCCCCCTTTCCTGACAATGAGCTGCACATAAGCAAAGAAGACTATAGAAAAGCAAAAGAAGGGAATCTTGAGAAATCTCCATTTTGCTCCCAGAATCTTTCCAGGTCCAAGCTGTAGATCTACCAGTCTCTGATTCAGAAGAACCAGACCTGAGGCAATCCTTTTCACCTCGTTGCTGTATGGGACCAGCAAGTTATTGGAGGAATAAAGCAATGGATCTTAGAACAGATAGATGAATCCTCAGGATGGTGGGATGAGAAAAGAGACTGGGGAAAATGTGAATTGTCTTTGCTTAAGCTCTTGAAAAACTTTGTATTGTTCAAGCCAGATGCAGCTGAAACCTTAGCATAACTGGGATAGTTGGATTTTTATTAGACACCTCTCTGCCCTGACTGCCATTGGCTGAGTTTACCAAACTTCTCTGTCTTTTGTGCTGTTATGCTGCCCCACCAGAAGGTGTCACTATTGTAATCCAGTTATCTTGTGTGAGTTCAGGTCCTAGCAAGAACAGAAAACAAGTGCAAATCTGCCATTCTACACAATTCTTAAAGCTATATGCACCCTTTCCCTCCCCTCCCAACCAGAGATAAAACTGTAAGAGATCCTGGAACCGGGTTGAATTTCAGGAAAGCCAACTCTAGCGACTCGCACTAGCTCAGTGTTAGCGAAGCAAAACATACTGGCTATCAACTTACCAAGGACCTGAAATAAGAACTTCAGTTTTGATACTTGATGCTTTGTTTTGCATAGTTACAAAAATCAATAGAGGCCATGCAATGCAAGCACAAATATGCAAAATGAGCATAACATGTTTGGGCTGTATAACATAACTTTTCTCAGTGTAGAAGGTGGTTTTAAACTCCAATATGTACTCCAACAGTATCTGAACAAAATGGCAAAAGGATGCAACCACATCTCTCTCTCTACCATTTCCATACTTTGCCTCTTGAACAGAAAAGTGAAAATAAAAAAGAGGCTGTCATTTCTCTGCAAATTTATTTATACTGGCAAGAAAATTGAGAAGGCTAACCTTGATTTCACGACCACTTTTAAAAATAAACTTCCTACTAGGTGATGTGCTATCGAAATCCAGCACCATTAGGTAGCTCTCAGGAACCCTGGCAGTCCTATCACCATTGTATGTATGTCTGGGTGCTTGTTTTTAGACAGCATTAATGGTTTCTAAATGCCACTGCATTGTTATGCTGTGTGCCTTCAAGACAGAACTGTCTTAGGGTGACTGTAACATGGCTTTCAAGGTAAGTGAGATATTTAAGGAGTAGTTTTATCAGTTCCACACCCTCAGTGAGTTCCATGGCTGAGAAGATACTTGACACCTTCTGAGTCCTAGTCTCCCTATTTACAACACTACATTGGGTATCTTGCCATTACATTATCTTCCCAGAATATATCATAGTTCTGGGACATGCTGGGAAAGCAGCATTGTGGTTCCCATGCACTGTTGCAAGATAAGCCAACATGACCTACCAGGGTAAGACAAGGATGAGCAGAAAGCATTTCTTGAGGGGTCCTTTTAAATCTGCATTTGGCCCCCAAGGAAAAGAGCTTATCAGCCAGTGCATTAATAGCCCTTTTCTGGATCAACTTCTGAGCTGGCCACAGTATGAAACAGATGCTCAAGTTAACCATGTAAAAGGTCACCACTTATGCCTGACAACTGGATAGTATCTATTGATTTACCCCTTTAATGATGAGGGAGATATTTCCAATCTATCAGTGTTGTTATTCTGAATATTTTTTAAACCGATGCATGTTTAGATGTTTAATTATACTTTAACGTGGCATTTCAAATCTATATCTGTTTTAATTTTGGTATGAGCCACTTTAAGTCCCATTTTTTAGGGGGGGGGAGGGAGACAGGATATAAACCAAATCAATCAAACTAAATAAATAAATATACACAGCCCTAAAGCCTAGGTTCTCCCAGTGGTTTGCATGCACCTCTTTCCCAAAAGCTAATGTTAGAAGTTATGCTGCTCATCCTTGTGTGTGTGAGAGAGATAGCATCCTCATCGCCACCATTGTTGTTCTTATTTTCCCAAGAAGCTGTAAACTCTCATCTCCTATGGGTTCTCCATTTGTTTAAATAGAAATGTCTGCCCAAAATTATAGTTACTTAGAAACGAAGCTGGGCAAATTTTGTGACCCAGAAATTGTTTTGTTTTGTTTTGCTTTAATCATCCCTCTTATGAGTAATTAAGCTGGAGCTGTTAAGGGCCGCCAAATTCTCAGCTAAAGAAGTCTAATGCTCTTCCATTAAAGGTGTCATCATCACCGTGCCAGTTGTGTCTGGCTCTTCCCACATCTCTGTGCAGCCAACCACCTACACTCAGTATCAGCAGACAGGGAGACTCTCTGTTCTACCCCTGCAATGATATGGTAGATTGCATGAGGAGGTGGGGAGGAGGTAGCCAGGCTGCTGCCACAGTTGGCACAGCAATGATGAGGACAGCCACACATGTTCTACGGTGACCAGCAAATGGCCAGTCTGGTTATTAAGGGGAGAGGGTGCTGTGGTGCCAATATTCCTATTCCTATTTTAAGGATACAAATACAAATGACTGAAATCTCTAGTCTGAAAGCATCCAAGGCAGTCATTCTGACCGGAACATAGGAAACTGCCATATAAGGGTCTGCCGAGCTCAATATTAGCTACACTGATTGGCAGCTATGTGTCGACTATCAGATGGACATTGATTCCAGCCTTACCAAGGATATACTTGGGTCAGACCTGAGACTTTTAACATGAAAACTGTACAGAACTATGGCGAGAATCACAGGCAGCAGTTTCCTGAGGTAAAGGGACAGCAGTGTAAGGCCATGCCCCCTCCATTACCCACAAAGAGAAAAGTTCAGTGGAGGATTGCTCAAACGGGGAAGATAACAAGGAAGGGGATACAATGGATCAGAAGTCAAAAGAGTATCAAGATACTACAAAAATGCAACTTGAAGAATGTCAAGAAGGCACAAAAAATGTGATTTCTGCCGCTATCCCACCCTCTGTTCCATGGGACTTTGCCAAACACTGCAAATGGTTTTTGCTTTTCGATACCTACTTCCTCAGCAGTAAGGACTGAAACCTATGCTACCCTTCACCCCCCCCCCCCAAGAAAGAGGACCACGACCTAAGCCAAAAGCAAATATAGTGTTCTATGCTGCCTGATCAGAGCTTTTCCTGTTGACAATGAGATAGCAACTTTGAAAAACAGGGTCTGATAACAGGGAATACATACGTCCCCTGTTACAGAAGTTACCAATCTTTTTTCTGGGCACAATTCAAAGTCTTGGTTTTAACCTATAAAGCCCCAAAATGACTTGGGTCCAAGCTATCTAAAAGACTTTCTCTTCAGGCAGACTTTCCTCTAAATGACTGACCTAAATGACCAAGGAGATTTTTTTAAAATGGATTGTTTGATTACGTTGTTTTACGTGTATCTTTAACATTCCTCTTATTTATGAGTTTTAATATGATATCTGTTTAATGCTTTTAAAATATTGTAAGTTATTTTTCACCTTTTGTTTCTTTTAATACTGTAAGCTGCTTTGGATTCCCAAGAGAAAGATGGCAAGCAAGCAAATAAATAAATAAATAAATAAATAAATAAATAAATAAATAAATAAATAAATAAATAAATAAATCCTGGCACAAAACTGAGCCATAGTTTGCAGGTGGGAAAGCTCTTGCAGAGAACTAAGGCAGCAGGAAGGGTGTTGCATTGGCAGCTTACTCTTGGGTATTCATGCATAAAATTGATTGACTTTCCTCATTAAAACTCCTCATTTGCCTTGCAGACGACTTCATTTCCCAGAAGATGGAAGAAGCAACAAGGGGATCAGCTGTCCTAGGTCTGGGCTTCACCAGTAGAGAAGAACTAGTCAGTGAGGTGGAAATAGTGGGAACATTAACTGGAAGTGACCGTAGTCTTTTCGGATTTATTATACTGGAGAAAGAAAAAGCTAACAGTACTGTAACATGAACTCTACATTTTAAGAAACGTGATTTCAACAAACTGTGTGAGTGTCAGGATCAGGACAACGATGCCTGCAATAGAAGATAACTTCTTAAAGAAAAGATATTGAAGCCACAATCACAACGTATTAATAAAAAAGGGAAAGAGGAAACATTTAAATAATACTAGATGGCTGCATAAGGAGCTTTCTGCTGAGCTAAGATTTAAAAGTATAGAAAATGAAAGAAGGGTCAAATCACCGAGAAATAGTATAAAAGAGTAGCTAATATTTATAAGCATAAAGTCAGGTGAGCTAAAGCTCAGAATGAGCTGAGGCTTGCAAAAGAGCTTTAAAATAACACAAAGGGAGTTTTCAGCTAAGATCAGAGAAAGAGAAGGAACAAAGAAGCAGAAGCTCTGCTGCATGGAAACAAAGGAGAAGTTCCAACCTTGCCTCCATCTTCCTCCAAATGGAAAATTTAAATAGGAGGGCAATTTGGGACTGCTGTCCAAGATATGGAAGATGGTATGGCGGTCCAGGCTTAGCTACAGTGGTCCCCCGCCCTTTCACAGTTCATATACTGTGGTCCCGCTATATCGCAGGATCACAGTAGATGAAAAAAGGCCCCCTGGGTTAAGGGGGGAATGGCCTGTTTCAGGCCTCCCATACTTACCCCCTACCTGGCACTGTCCCGAATGGGCCTGCGAGGGCCTTCCCAGGCCTCCTGGAGGCCCCTAAAGGGCCTCCCTGTGAACTAGAAGTGACTTCCGGATCGCCAAAAATCATTTCTGAGGCCTCTGGTAAGTACAAGAGCCCCCAGGTAGGCGCCCCAGGGCCGACCTGACCTGCATCCGCATATTGAGGATTTTTAATTATCACAGGTCAGGTCAGGTCCCTAACCCCCGCAATAGGTGGGGGGGTCACTGTACTTTAAATGAATTCAAGTATCCAAGGCTAGATGAGCTGTATCCAGGGTTAGTAAAGGAACATGGAGATGTAATGTCAGAGCTTATATCTCTAATGTTCAAAAATGCTTGGAAAAAATGTGAGATCCAACAAGTATTGTTCCCATCACAAAAAAAAAGTGGGAAGGAAGATCTTGGACAACAACTGAATGGTCTTCATAATAATAATAACAGGAAAGGTTCTGGAACAGCTCATTAAACAGTAGTTCTGTGAATATTTAGAAAAAAACTTAGTATTAAGACCCAAGCAAAAGTAAATAATGCAAATTAACCCTTCTGTCTTTTCTGACAGTCATGAAAACAGTGTTGAGAGAAATAGCATAGGTGTACAGTAACATATCAAGACGTTTCAAGAAGGCTTTTGATAAGGTATGTCATAATATTCTCATGGCGAAGGGAGAAAGACTGATGGACACAAAATGATGGCTAGCCACTGGAGAAAATTCAGCAAGGTGTCCATTTCTTGTAGGGATGAAAGGAGAGAAGATAATCTCAGAGCTAGTGTTATGTAAGCGGTCTGGGTGGTGGTGGTTTGTAGGAAAGCTCTGGTTCAAAGTCTTGCTTTGCAATGAGGTTCACTTGGAGCAGGCAGTCTTTGTCAAACTCAGAAAGAGGTTGCGAGGACAAAAAGAGGGAAGAAGTTCCAAACTGATTGGTCTAAGATGAAAGACAGAGTGCATACCTGACAAATAAATAAATAAAATAAATAAATAAATAAATAAATAAATAAATAAATAAATAAATAAATATATTCATTCATTTCAGCTCTAGATTGAATTTTGGAATTCTGCTCATTAACCAAAGGGTCTCAAAGAAGACTATTAAGAAGAGGGTTGTGGCAAATGGCCATTTGTCCTCTTCCTTCAGAATGAATTCTTTAGGAGTCTGGAGTTTGGACAAACTCTCAGCTAGTTCTGGCAGAAGGGATGGTATGTTCATAGAATCATAGAGTTGGAAGAGACCTCAAAGGCCATCCAGTCCAACCCCCTGCCATGCAGGAACACCCGTCATGGGACTCCAGACACACGACCATCCAGTCTCTGCTTAAAAATCTCCAAAGAAGGAGACTCCACCACCTTCCTGTGTGGCAACTTATTCCTCTTCCAGACATCTATAATTGTCAGGAAGTTCTTCCTAATGTTTAAATTGAATCTCTTCTCCTGTAGTTTGAAACCATTGTCCTGGGTCGTAGTTTCTGAAGCCACGGAGAACAAACCAGTCCCCTCTTCAATGTGACATCCTTTCAAATATTTAAACATGGCTATCATATCCCCTCTCAGCCTTCTTTTTTAAGGCTAAACATTCCCAGCCCCCCCCAAGCCATTCCTTGTATGAAAATTCGTCCAGACCTTTTTAAGATGTTCCCCTTTGTTCCTAGAAATGTGCCCAATAAACATCACTGGTGAATAGATGGGAAAGCAATATCATCACCAGCCAAAAAATGAACAAGCATGGCCTCAAGGATTTTGCTAATAACTAGACAGTCACAAGTGCCATGTTAAACCTTCCAGGAGGAACACATGAGACTCTCCCCTGCCAGTTTATCCAACCCCCAGCCCAGCCCAGTGTGATGTGTTTAAAGAAATTGCAGTCCAGCAACATCTAAAAGTCACACATTCCCCATCCTTACAGAAGTTGCTTAGACCGGAATCTGCTTCTGGAAATGACACCCACTCAACCACTGATGTTGTTTGGATAGTCAGATTCAAGACAGGGACAGGGTTGCTGCACCTTTAAGGTTTACACTATGGAACATCCAGGAGTCGCCTCCTTCCTTGCATCCACACATGCCCACCTTTTGTTGGAAACAACACAAATCTAGACTCCCACCCATTAAGTAGTTAGTTGGAAAGAGAATTCAGCAGCATTTTTCTTAAAAGAATTGGGAGAAAATATAGAACTGACTAAATAAAATAGTTTTGCCTATTGACATTGGAGAGTGCTGCTCATGGTTTCCAGGAACTACTGATCCAACTTGCCCTTGATTAATAATAATCAATCAGGGTGGGTGGAGAGATATCAAAACTCCAACTCTGCCCTCAAGCCTCCAGTGCTGTTTGCAGCTGGAGGGCAGCTCAAGGAACCAATGCCGTGGGAGCCAGTATTGAATCAATTGCAAACAAGATCCAACTTTTCTCTAACCCTAGGATTGTCAGATTCCCACAACAGAATTAGACACTCCCCCCACTCCCACCCCGGTTCTCTGGGATGTCGTGTCCATTCTGGAGATCAGCACAAAGATGCCTCTTTTTGTCTCTGGGCATTCCCATTGGTGCTGCAATACACCAGCCTTTCATTGATCAAGGAGAGGGAGAAGAGTGAAAAGAGGGTGTGAAGAGAGGAAGGAAGGCGTACAAAGGCACCATCCCTCTGAGCCGTCTGTCACAGTCTGGAAGGGAAAAAGAGAAGAAAAGAATGAAAAATAGATGCAAATATGGCAGGGCTTCTCATTCTTCTTCAGGATTTGGAAGTTCGGCTAACTGCCTGCCCCCTTTGTAGACGTAGTCCAGAGGACGGCAACGTGACATCCTCCAGACATTTAGGGCTACAACTCCCACAATTCCCATTACCGATGGATGTTGATTTTATTATCCAGGTCCTGTTCCATATATCTTTAATTATGAATGTCACTCTCTCCTCGCTACAGAACTGAATTGTCTGAACTTTCAAGTTTCTTTCAAATCCCATTGGTTGTTGCATGAGACCACCTCTTTACCTTTTTTTAGTGGAAAGAAAATATAGCTTTTCAGGTTGTCTTTTGCTTTTGACTCTGTGTTTCTCTGTGTTTGCTTACTCAGACTGTCTTGATACTGAAGCTGTTTAGATAGCCTCCCCAATTGTTGTTGTTGTTGTTGTTGTTGTTGTTGTTGTTGTTGTTGTTGTTGTTGTTGTTGATGATGATGATGATGATGATGATGATGATGATGATGATGATGATGTTTTTTCCAGGTTTGAAGAGTTACTTTCTTAAAATATACTTTTAGGATGTCTAAAGTTTAAGACATCAATGCAATTCCAATAAAGGACGAAAAACTCCATATAATTAATTAAATAATTGATAAAAAATAAGCTACCTCGGTTTCTCATGGGGCTAAAGGTGGGGTATAAATATTTGAAAGACATACATATGCACACAACAGTTAGTGGCAGGAAAGGCAGGTATTACAGAGAGATCAATCAAATTTACTAGTGTAAAATAGATGGACATAATGCAGCTTTTTGTCCTTAGTTCCTGTTTTAACATATTAGTATGTACACAAGGTTGTGTAACTTGCTGCAGCAAGTTCAGGATGACTAGAGATAACAGATCTTAGGAATACTGAATTGTTGAGTTAGGTGGGATCCCAAAAGTCATAGAGTTTAACTCTCCACAAAAACAGGAAGGAATTTGGTTGCAGTGTATAGCTCAAGTTAAGTATCTGGCTGTGGACCTGCAGTTTGGGAGTGTGATTGTGTCTCTAGGGAGAAGAGCCATCATGTATGGCCTTGGGCAGACTGCAAAGCCCCATGGAAACACCAGAAGAACAGAACAGAAATCACTTCTCTCTACCTGGAAAACTCTAAAAAGGATCTTCATAAATCAGAGGTTGCTTGACAACGCACAATTTATGTTAAGTTTACTAAATTAATTCCAGTCTTACATGTGGACTGGTTTACATTTCTAAAAAATGTAAAAAAAATGTTAAAAATTATGCAACATAGTGGACATATTTTAGGTACAGTGTGTCTCTGTTTCTAATAACTATACGAGTTCCCTAATACAATATCATCTTCCAACTGGAAAATAAGTTAAAAGAAAATGTGAAGGTTGGGCTAGTCTTTGAAAAACAGTCACATCCAGATCTGTTACCTTATAATTAATCTGACTGTTACATAAATGTGCACGTGGGAAAAATGGGAGTGGGAGTGGGGAAAGAAACTGGATTTGTAATATAAGACATATGTACTTGAAAACATTTTCTGGTTCTAAACAGGAAAAGAAATAGTTTACACACTGTACACTCTAGCTGTGAGCAGACAGTTGGCTTAGCAACAGGGAGATGGTGTCTTGCAGATGGACTCACATTTTTATGCTCGGGGAGACAGTAAACAATCAATGGCAGAAAGAGCACTGAAGGCATATTTCCTTTGCCTGGGTTAGAACTTCTGAAGGCAGATATTTTATTAGTGCTTACTTACTGATAAGCCCTCAACCTAAAAACATGGTGCATTCCAAAACTCAAGGCTTAATTGGAGATCAAATCTCTGCCTTGGGAAACTATTCCAAGGGCTTGTCCCAACTATGGAATGTGATGATTAATTTTAAATACAGTGAGTGAGCATGTGCAGAAATTGTCACGGGATTCCACCTACTGTATGAAACACCTTCCCCCACCCCAAATGCATTTCCACAGCTCATTTTATTGTTCTGCACAGTCAAATGAAACATTAAGGGATATGTGTATATCCTGCAGTTAACCCATTTTTCCTTCTTAGAATAGGATTTCCCCAGAAATAGATGGTAATCTGATTTTGCAAATTAAACAAATGTTTTTCTTCCAATGCCAAATCACAAAGTAAAGCATTCTAAATCCATGACACACAGTTGAGAGACATCATGTGCTACATCAAAATGATGTATATAAATACTTGAAGAATAACTTCTAAAATATTCAGAACTGTGGCAAACTGCCATGATGAAAAAACTGGCATAATTTAAAAAAGTTAAAGGTAAAGCCAAAATAGTAGCATCCTGAATTTATTTTATATATACTAATCAAAAAAGGTACAGTGGACCCTTGTATAACAAAGGGTTTGTATGACATAAAATCTGTACAACATAAAAAATTCCAGAGATAGGGGAAATTTGCTTAACAGAATCACCTATGGGGCAAATCCATACAACATAAAAATGGGATTACTCCATTTTCAATGCATTCCTTTGGGAAATTTGTATAAAGGAAAATTTGCTTAACATAATTTCATTTGGAACGAATTAAATCCTTTATACAAAGTACCACTGTACTCAGAATTTATCTAAGCCTTTCCGTGGATGATGAAAAAAGAAGCAAATGAAAACAACTGATCAAGAAGAGGAGAGGAAAGTTCTTACTCTGCAGATTTCCAGAAGTGGCCAGGGTGGGAAAGTCGACGATTCCTCTTTGGCAGTTTCTCCAGCATTTCCATGAGCTTGCTGAAGGTCAGCCGTTCTTCCTGCTCATAGGCCCAGCAAAAAAGGAGGATATCCTGCAAGGCGATAGAAGAAGCCATGCAATGATAAACATACATACAAACAAACAAACAAACAAACAAACACACACACACACACAGAGAGAGAGAGAGAGAGAGAGAGAGAGAGAGAGAGAGAGAGACGCACACACACTGCACATGCAGTGCCTCTAACAAGGCAACCAATTTTGCCTAAAATCACAGACTTTCAAAGTCGATTTATATTGCTACTGCAGAAAGCTAAACAAAGAGCAGATTCCTGAAAACTGTTGCTATCTATTTTATTTTCCTTGCACCATAGTTCCTCTTTGTCTTCCAACAGTTACCATTAAGTTAAGGGATAAGTATAGAAAAAGCAGGGACACCCTCTTAGTACTTCTGAATGACTGACTTCATCAGGCTCCTCCTCTCTCGGAACTGCTTCCAGTTAGGGATGGGGACCTTACAAAAACGACACAGTGTTTTGTCATTTTGTAAGCTTATGAAACCTTATGAAACCTTACGAAACAGTAAACAGCGTGTCGTCAAGAAATGAAATGAAATGCCATTTTTTTGTTTTGGAAATGAAACAGTTCATTGTAGCCTCCTGATCCAGCAGTCTTGAGAACAGGTTTATTTTTTAAAAAACTGATTGATTTGTTTTCCTTTCTTCCCATGTCTCAGCTATTGAGACAGCTATTGAGATAGCAATCTTGATCTACCTGAAGCTAGCCATGCCACGAGCTGACAGCTCAGCTGTTCCCTTCGCTGGCTGTGTCTGCAAGTTGATTCCAACTGATTGTTTCCCTTTCCTTTTTAAGTAGGGTTGTGGAGGTTATTTTAAAAAAATATATTTTTTCCTGCCTTCCCTTGCCGCACTGCCAATCAGCTGTTGAGCTTATCTTTCCAATCTCTCCATGCAGCAGTTAGCCATTAGGTTTCTATCTTCTTTAAAGAGGGTTCTTTCCTTGAAAGCAAATTGATTGGAAGGTTTGAGGGTCTTTGATTTAGGGCAGTGGGCTCTCTGTTAAGTAAAAACCAGGAAAGCTCCCCATTATTTATAGCCTTATGAAGAATTTTGTTTCATGATGAATATTTTTTAAAAATCTGTTATTAATAAATGAAATGAAATGAATACTGAAACAAAACAGAACAAAATACTATATTTCCATTTTGTGCCCATCTCTACTTCCAGCTAGTCATTACAATTTTCCAATTTAACTTCAGGAACTAGTGTCTAATTCTGCCCCTTTCCTCTTCTCTCCTAATCCCATATTGCTTTTGTATGTTCCATGATCTCAAGTTGAAACCAATTTATGGTGTCCCTAATGGGGCTTTCAAGGTAACAGAGATATTGAAGGAGTGGCTTTAACAGCTCCACTCCCCCAGTGGGTTTCCATGGATAAACAGGTATTCAAGTTCTATTCTTCAGCGTCTTAGTCTACCACTCTGTCCACAACACCACACTGGGAATCCATGCTATATTTACTGTACTGTAAAAACAGGGTAGGAGCTATCTTAGATTTTGATTGATTGGGGCAATCATAAGTTTTTTTCAGAGCCCCCCCCCCAGCCAAAGGGCAGGTAGAAATGCTTTAAATGAGAGAATGTCAGAATATGGCCAGTGGGCCATTTATGACTGCCTTAGGATGTTCAGATTACTTGTGATTCCACAAAAAAAAAATATTAAGTCATAAGCAAGGCAACTCATGTCCTGTGAAGTGTGACCCTTTACAAATTTGCTCTCTAGATGCAATTTCAATTTCAGGTCTTTCATCCCTTTCCTTGTCAGGCTATTATAAAATATTACACCACAAGCACCTTGGGTCACAAATTTTTCTTATGGGACACCATAAAGCACCAGGTACACCGATGATGGTGCTGCATAAACATGTCATCCTCCTCTTCCTCCTTCTCATTATCATGTTAATAGATATATTTCCATCCTATCATTCTTCCGAGGAACTCATGTTGACATAAACTATTTCATCCCTTTCATCTTCAAAATAACAGCAAGCTTATGAGGTAGTGAAGAGCTGAAGATCACCTACTACACTTTGTGTCAGCAGCTATATTGACCATTTTAATAATGCCCCCCAAGACATTGAAATAAACAAATGTTGACATTTTCCTGCTTGTTACCCCCTCCTGCCAAAAGCCACCTACCGAGATCTCTTTCCCCATGCCAATCTGGCTGAGGTTTGGCTTCATCCCTCGGCCCACCTGCCAAATTATTGCCTCAGCTGGTTGAGTCTTGAATGGCCATTCCCGTGCATGTAGTTCATACCAGATGGTCCTGTTAAGACAAAACAGTGCAAAGAGTTAGTGGCACTGAGAAGTGGTGTAGTAGTAGTAGTAGTAGTAGTAGTAGTAGTAGTAGTAGTAGTAGTAGTAGTTCCTTTATCAATCAATATTATGTTAGAATTTATTCTAAAAAAGCTCTTTTAGAAAATATATCAACAATCTTTGTCCCACCACCACCACCACCACCACCACCACCACCACCACCACTACTACTACTACTACTACTACTACTACTACTACTACTACTACTACTACTACTACTACTACTACTACTAGTAGTAGTAGTAGTAGTAGTAGTAGTAGTAGTAGTAGTAGTAGTAGTAGTAGTAGTAGTAGTAGTAGTAGTAGTAGTAGTATACATAGGTTTGACGTTAAAACCTGCATCTGTTTCCCTGTTTAAATATGGGTATTTTAGTGGAAGCTGAATTGCCTTTCCTACATTTTAATTAATTTCAGTAGGAGTATTTATTTATTTATTTATTTATTTATTATTCGCATTTATATACCGCCCTATTTCCCAACAAGAGGACTCAGGGTACACCTCAAGAAATTTCTCATCCCTTGATTTATGCATTGCATTTCCCCTCTTTCTTTGTCACTTGTTCTTGAAGAGTTTAGAATGCTGCAAAACCTCATCATCTGCATATGCCTGTGGTGTGTATTCTATGAAAATTTCTTAACAGCAAGCCAACATGAATTTGTCAGAAACCAATCCTGCCTGATTAATCTTATCTCATTTTCTAAAATAAGGTAACCCTGGTAGATGGTGAAGTTTGCTGAAGGTTGGGTTTCAGACATCTGAGTTATACACTCACCAAGGGGAGGGGGCTAAGAAAGTGCCCTTTAGCACTTTTGTTGGGGAAACCCAATCTTCACCAAACCTGGAGGGATTGTAGATGAGAGTCAGATGAAGTTTCTCTGCAGGTTTGGAGTCTCTAAGTGCCTGGGGAGAACTTTCTGAGGTTGCCCTCTTTAGAGGTGCATAACTCAGACATCAAAAATCCAATATCCACCAAATCTGGAGGGACTGTAGAGGACAGCCAAGAGATGCTTCCCTCCAATTAGTGTCTCTAGGTGCCTTGGGGACATTTTATAGGTCAACAAACTGACGAGCCAAAACTTGCTAAAAATTCATCGATTTGCATTTTTTGGGGCACTCCATTTATGACAAATACAAATTGACAAATTTTGATGAATCAGGCATATTCATCAGAATAAGTTATTTGTTTTTCAATTCATCCCCATCTCTAATCTTGCTCTCAGTAAACACTTAGATAAAGTGCCTGATTAGCCAAATAACCAGATGTGGGCTGGATAGAAGAACGGTTGTGGAGATATACAGCTGGTTGCAGAATTGTATTCAAATAATGCTTTGCAGTAGCATTTTCCCAAACAGGGTTTGGGTAACAAGTGGAGTACCATGAGATTCAGTGCTGGGCATAGTACTTTTTAATGTTTTTTATGATCTGGATGAGGGCATGGAAGGAATACTTATAAAATTTGCACATGACACAAAATTGGATGGAATACAACATAAAGTGGAAGACAGAAATAAAATTCATCAAGATCTTGATAGCCTGAAGCATTGGCCTGAAAAACAGCTGAATGAAATTTAACAGGGGTAAAACCAAAGTTCTCCATCTAGAAGAGACAACCTAAATGCACAGTTACAAGATGGAGGATACTTGGCTCAGTAATGCTAGGAGAGAGTAGAATCTTAGAATTGTTGTAGATTAAAAGCTGAACTTGAACCAAGAGTGTGTTATTATAAGAAATGCCATTTCAGGCCGAAGTAATAGAATTATAGTTCCTAAATGCTGTGAAATACTAATCCTCCTCTTTTTGGTACTGGTTAGGACTCATCTTGAGTCCTGTGTCAAGTTCTGAACACTGCATTTTAAGGATGCAGGTAAACCAGAGCAAGGTTAGAGGAAGGCATCAAGGATGATCAGGGGACTAGAAATCAAGCCCTATGAAGAAACACTGAAAGAACTGGGCATATTTAGCCTTCAGAAAAGATGATTGGGGGGATATATCATAATACTTTTCAAATAGCTGAAAGATACAAGGGAGGGGCAAGGTCTGTCCTTGATTATCCCAGAATGCAGGACATGTAACAATGGGCTCAAGATATAGGCAGCCAGATTTCATCTGAATCTTAACTATTAGACAGTAGAACCAATTTGCTTGGGAGGTGATGAGTACTCCAATGCTGGGGGCGTTTGGGGGAAAATTGGTCAACCATTTGTCAGATCTACTTTGACTTGGATTACTGCACTGAGCAAAGTCTGACAAACTTGATGGCCTTAAAAGCTCCTTCCAAATTATTGATTCCATGGTTTCATTTCATTTATTAGATTTATATCCTGCCCATCTGGCCGACAGGCCACTCCGATTCTATGATTTTAAATGTAATGCTGGATACTGTGATTCCACTCTGATTCTGATTCTAAATGTAATGTTGTTTGTGATTCTAGCCTATAATGTATGATAGCTCCAGATGATTTTCTCTTGTAGCATATAACAAAGTTGCCAAAATTCTGCAGCAATTCTTGTAGCTATGTAATGCTCAATGAAACTGCAGATAAACTGTGCCCTCTTTAAGTCAACGAGCTCTACCACAAACACATTTTTGGTTGTCTGTTATTGCTGCTGTTTTGCTTAACTTGCAGTGTAATATGAATCCAGGTAAAGTCAGAATTTGATAACTTTTTTACCAGAATTTTGTAAGCCGCCCAGAGACCTTCGAGTAGTGGGCAACATATAGGCTGCACAAAGCAAGCAAGCAAGCAAGCAAGCAAGCAAACAAGCAAACAAGCAAACAAGCAAGCAAGCAAGCAAATAAATAAATAAATAAATAAATAAATAAATAAATAAATAAATAAATAAATAAATAAATTGTTTTCTTTTGGCCCTGAGAAAAGCAGAGAAGGCTTGTGGCTGTGCTTTTGCAGGGGCTGCAAATCTACAATGGGCTTCAATCTGGATTCCTGCTACATCTATAAATTGGATCAGTGGCTCCCAACCTGTGGGTCCCCAGATGTTCCTGGACTGCGACTCCCACAAGCCTCCACTACTTGCTGTGCTGGAAGGGATTTCTGGGAGTTGCAGTCCAGGAACATCTGGGGACCCACAGGGTGAGAACCACTATAAAGGTTTCCTCTGTGGGGTTGTCTGGGACTACTTCCTGATCTCTGTAGGTGACAGACTAAGAAAGTGCACAAGGATTAATAACCCTGTCTCTGCAGGTTATTAAAAACAGTTACTTACGGCTGATTTACTGCTCTGTTGTAGTACAAGCCAATGAATGAAAGTCCCGCTATTGTTATGTGCGCTCAAGTCACTTCCAACCCTAACTGAGTTTTCAATGTATGCGAGATTTCCAAAACATAAGCAAAAAAACCAGAAGTACTGCGGTACTTTTAAGATTTCTGCTGATGTGGTCTTGCATGGATTATAATCCGTATCCTTCGGTACGTGGAGTACACTATTTAGAACATAGGTTTATCCAGTGTAGATACTTGTGGGGCTCAGGAAAGGAATTTCAGCTCCCCACCCTCAGGCTTGCAAATATCCATCCAAAACAACTGAACGTTAAATTGGTAGCTGTGTTTACCTGTCAAACAACTGCAAAATGACAGGAAGTCAACGTGTAACATGTGAAGTGAGATAACTTCCAAGGTATACTAACTGTTATCATCTAGTTTGGGTCCAGGAAACATCAGCAAAGGCTTCTGAAGTTATTTCAAAGCCACCGTGGAATCAATCATCATATGAAGCATATAAGATACTCAAAGAAGCCAACTTATCACCAAGGCCCTATTACCTTCCACTTTCCTATGGCTTTTTTTAAATGCAAACTTTCAAATTAAAAAAGTTTGGTGAGAGCTTAGTCTGATAAAATAAAAATCCTATAATTACTTCTTAGCTCCCCCTCTATTTGGTTAGTTACACTTAAAGCATACAAGTTAAACGGCAGCATTTTGGGGGATAAGAAAACACACAATCAGATAAGAACTCAGTTTAAGCTAATCACTTGAACACTCTGTTCTTCAAGGTGCCCATCATAGTAGCATACAAGAAAATTAATCCAGCAGATAAAAAACTGCAGTCAGCCATGTTTCTGAGCAAAGATAACATCACCAGGGCAATTGAACTATTTTTTAAAAGGATGTGCATTCTTCATTGCTATAGAGAAAGACAAATAATCTGGACAAGAGATGCAAGCCTGAAAAAGTAACACTCATAGACTGCACTGGAATTCAATTCTATTACAATTTCAAACTTTTTGTGTGTAAAGATTTGCCCAAGAGAATTCTTCCTGTGCATGCAACTTGATTACATTGCCTTCAGCCTGCCTTGCTCCTAGGTTTGAGAGTTGCTGCTCATGTTGGTAGAGTTTGGGGATGTTATGATCATACTGGTTTGGACTGACCTCCAACATAGATGGTCAAGTATTCTGCTAGTTGCTAACAAGTTAGGGAAAAATGGCAATGTACAGAATAAGTACTGACATATATGTGTTTCTCTTGCAAAACCAGGACATCAAGTGGCCACACTTTACCTTTCGCATACTGGAATTTACAACTTGGTAAGGCAAAAAATGTCCTTTAGTTGTAGTGCTCAGGCAATTGCATTTTGAGCTCCATACATCAACCACCATTGGAATTTGGCCTAAAGCCAGTGCAATCTTTATCCCACACCAGATCTGGACTTTATTTTTACTTATTTTATTTTATTTTATTTTATTTTATTTTATTTTAGAGTATTTTTACACCACCTTTCTCCTTGGAAAAGGACCCTAGGCGGCTTACAGTAATGAGGGACAATATACAGTTGGTAACAGGGAATTGAGGTTATTTAGTATGGGCTATCAAAAGCCACAACCTAAAAGTGACTGAAAATTTTCATAGCAGGTAGAGAATGTGAAGTCTCAGTGTTTTTGGACTAATGCTCTCACCCTGATCTTTGACAATGCAAGGTGGAGTTGATGTGAACTGCCATCCAACACCATATGATGCAACAGGATGTTGCATTGCATGCAGCTTTACATACGTTCATTTACTTTCATTCAATTTCTATGTAGGACAACCATATCATAATGAATTTAAAGCCCTACTGAAGTTTATACCAGAAGTTTTGTTCTTGTTCAGTCATGTCCGACTCTTCGTGATCCCATGGACCAGAGCTTGCCAGGCCTTCCTGTCTTCCACTGCCTCCCGGAGTTTGGTCAAATCTATATTGGTTGCATCGATGACACCGTCCAACCCTCTCATTCTCTGCCATCCTCTTTTCCTTTTGCCTTCAATCTTTCCCAACATCATGACCTAAATTGCAATATGAATTTGACGAACTTCTAACCTTCAGTTGCATTTTGAATTGAGTGTCTCCCCCATCCTCCGGATCATAATGAGATGTTGTACATGCTTGGGTTGGGGGGGAGGGCTGACTAAGATATTTTCTGGGCACATTGCCAAGATATATACCTTGTGAGACACCCCTCAATCAGAAAAGCCAATTAAATAGAAATTGAAGGTGTAATTCATTTGGCAACGTCATGAGATGGGAGAAAAGGTTTTGGGGGGGGGGGAGGTTGTTTCCCCCAGCCCCAACAGTTCTCTGAAAAACCTCTTATTGGACCCATATCAAAAAGAGCACTTGTTTTCTTGTTTCAATTGTGTCACTCCCCCTCTCAAAGCCCATTTGTCCACTTACCCAAATGCAAAGACATCTGAGTGCTTGGAGAAAGGCAGCTTATCTTCTTCTGTGTCAGGTGATAACTGGTGGATGATCTCTGGGGCCAAGTGGCACAACCAGCCATTCTGGATCCGTAGTTTGTTCTCTCTCCTGAAAGGAAAAGGAAAATCCAATCACCCAGTCTGACAGTTCTGCGATTTTCACACCTGAAACAACAACAAAGGCCAAACTGATTCTCCTCCAACTCTTTAGATGCAGTTTTGGACTGATTTGTTTTCTCTCTCTCTTTCTCTCACTTTCATTCAGCAATGAACTGTAGTAAAACATCCTGAACTGAAAAGTATGGCTTCTCAATAATAGCATTTGATCTCCTCAGGGCGTCTCAAATCTAAATCATAACCCATCATGTCACCACTTCTCTTCCAAGATTAAATAAGACTGGGTACGCATCCAGTCTGAATGTCAAGTTCCATTATCTCTAGCTTTATTGACCAATGGTGAGAGACCTGGAGAGAGACAGCAGCATCTTGAATGCAAATGATTATTCTCTCCTCTAGAAATTTGAGCTCTTTCGCTCAAAGTGTTAGATTTTGCTAAGGTCTCTGTTTTATTTTGTGGGCAGTTATCCATGTTGCACCACCTATCCAGAAAATATATCCTTTCCAAACTCCCTCTCCTCCTTACTGCGTGTGCTCACATGATTGACATGACTCTTGTTTGGAAGCTTTCAACCAGTCTTCTTTGCTCAATTCCACCTAACACAAATCCTTCCATCTTTCCTCAGTTAGGCAAACAATTCCAGAATAACAGGCAGACCACCTAATTCAGTTTGTCACCCCTGTATAATCAGCTGTCCTGATAAATCTGTTTCTGAGTCACTCTTGTGAAGACACTGCTCTTGATCCTGGCCAGGCATATGTCTGTGAAACAGCATGTTGTCATTGTTCTGTCTCTACTATAGTGGAGGGCTGAAGTATGGACATGCCTGGTTTAGACAGAAACCAGTTCAGGCTACTGATCACCAATGTTCTATGAGGGCATGGCACTTGAAGCAGAAGTCTGCTTTTGTAACCTCTGTTAAATATTGGTTCAGCCCAAAAGGTGGGCCCATTAGGAAGAGATTTCATTCAGAAAGACTGGATCAGCTGAAGGGGCTGGAGCTGTTGCTGCCTCTCAGGCTGCTAAGGCTCAGGCCAACTTGGTCTTTGTCTAATTCCTATATATATATATATATTTACATAAGAATTTAGGTATGTTAAATTAAACTATGTTACTTTAGGTTTTTGAAAATTTTGCATGTGGAGCTGATTCTTTTATCTTATGGATGTCCCATGATCCAGTTGCAATGACGGTGACACCATCTCTCCCCAGGCAAGTAATACGTATCTCTCTAGCCACTACTGCTTAGAAACATTTTTATGTGAAACTTAGTAATCATATTACATATCATGTAAAACACACACACACAAACACTCATCCATCTATTCAATCACCATTCAGTTGCCAAATTCCACCTTCAAAGAACCTTTTCATTTGGATCCAAGTTTGCAATTATACTTATGAGACTGTATCTCTCAGAATCTCCCAGGAAGTGTGTCCTTGCTGGCTAGGAGATGGTGAGAACGGCATAAAATTTGATCTCAATGTCACTTGTGTCAAAGAGATTGCTATGTTTAAGAACTCTGCTTATGATGGAAAGGAGGAAAGAAACAAAAGGGTAAGCCATGCTCCTTTACACTCAGGCATTCATAATCCCTCTTTCAGAATTACCATCTGCTAAAATATCACTTTCAGTACTGATTCCTTGGCTTTGACTAAACCAGGTATCTTTCAGTTCTCCTCTGCTATTTAGACTGATGAGGGCATTAGAGGTTTAAAACATTTAACATAAAGGAAGCTCCTTTTTTTTCTAATCCACATCAACAAACAGAAAAGCAAAGCAAAGCAATGTGTTCTGCTTATACACTGCCTCATACTGCTTAAAGCACACTCTTGGCAGTTTACAATTTAATTATGCAGGCTGCACATTGCCCCCCCCCAAAAAAAAGCTGAGTACTCATTTTATTGACCTCAGAGTGATGGAAGGCTGAGTGAACCTTGAGCCTGCTATCTGTGTTTGAACCCCAGGCCGTGAGTACAGTTTTGGCTGCAGTACAAGCATTTAACCACTGTGCCACAAGAAGAGTTTTCAAAATTGTGCTGTAACAAAGTTAGAGGCCCAGAGAAGAGCCAATACCTCCACAAAAGTGCTTATTTCTAGTTATTTCACAGTGGTATATATAAGGTGCAGCACAGCGCTGTAGAGCAGTGGTTTAATTTGCAGCACTGCAGTCAAACTCATAACATAACCCAAGTCTGATCCCCGTGGATTCAAGCAGCTGGCTCAAAGTTTACTTGGCCTTCCATTCTAGCCTTCCATTCTTATGAATGTTACCCAGCTTGCTAGGGTAGGGGCAAAGTGTTGTTCATATAATTATGCTGTAAAGAGTGCTTTAGCTCCATGGGACAGTATATAAGTCAAAACTACAAAATCACTGTAAAGAGTCCTGGACACAGTAGCAGTTTTGCAAATTTGTATTGTAAACAGCTGCACTTCCATCTTGTAAGCACATAATTCTCAAAGACAATCTTGCTAAATATTGTTTCAAAAGTGAACCAAAAACAAAACAAGAAAAAACAACCAATAATTTCTCTAATGTGAAACCTACTGGAGTGGGCAATGAAGCACAGAAAAAAGTAGGGTAACGCTTTGCTTTCTGGTATAAACAAAATCCAAAGAAGGCAGTAAGAATGTACTTTGGTAATTGGATTAGTTTAAGACCTCAAAAGCTTAGGAATTAATTCAGTGATGGCAGACATTTTAAGAATGTGGAAAAAGAAGAGACAGGGATGGTGCCAGAATAATTGAAAAGCTAAAAAGGCAGCCAAATGTTTTTTCTGTTTTATTGTTAAAACTGAGGCTGGGTCAGGATGTTTAGTTAGAAGTGGCAAGATAAACCCGCCCTACCAATTCCTTATACAGCTGAAGTTACTGGGAGCACATTCAAATATTAACATAAGGTTATACTAAGAAAAGTGATTGGTAGCTGAGCTTGCCTTTTTGAAATCAGATTAAAGTCATGTGGTAGTTAAATGGCATTTAGGGCTTTTAATATTGCTGCAATTGAGGCTTTGTCCTACATCCATCTACCCACCACCCACCATTATACTCCTGCTGTGCTGTTATTTTTAATATTTTTTAAAAAAATTAATTCTAATTGGAGAATTGGAATTTTGCAGAAAACACACACATGAGCAAATGGCAGCCAGCACTTTTGTTGGCAGTGATCTCAGTAGTTCTGCTGATGTTTTGCCAAGCCCAGGGTCTTTGTGGTTTGGCATCTGATTGAGTGCCCGTTCAACTTCCTCCGTCTTCTGTAAGACACAAAACTTGCAAGACGAATGAAATTTCTTGGAATAGGCAAAACTTGTGAGACAATTTTCCCCTATGGGATGCCTTGTAAGACTAATAACCATTGTGGAATTTTTTTAAAAAGCAAAGGAAATTTCAAAAAATGCTCCCAGGATGCTTAGCAGCCCTGTAGGAACCCTGTAGCAATACAGGTATTGAGTCCCCTAAAAACATACACCCAGGATGCATTGCAACCTTGTGGCAATATATATATATATTTAAAAAAAGGTACTCAGGACTCATTGTGACCCAGTGGCTTATGATTAGCATGAGGCTTCAAGTGCAGAGGTGTGCACAGTGTTTTTATGCACAGTATTGCACAGTGTTTATGTCTTTAAAGTGCACTTTATGAAGAGTTTTTGTTTTGTTTTGTTTTACAAAAAAACAACAACAGGTGTTTCTGTCTTTTTCCTAGGCTTTGGAACAAATTAATCGGTTTCCCATTCATTCCTATGGGAAACCGTATTTTGTAAGACAATTTTTTGTAAGATGAATTGACCCGTAGAACGAATTACATTTATCTTACAAGGCATCAATGTATCTGGTTCCAGCTCCAGTAGTTCCTCCTCTCCTGTGTCTTGACATTGATTTTCGTTTGTATAAATTTGCCTGGTATATTCCCTGCCACCTTTCTCTGATTGCTTGTTGGTCATATAATTGCTGCCCATCATGTCCACGGACTATTAGCTTCCTTGCTATAAAAAAGCTCTGACATTCTTCCCATGTACAAGACACTTTCTTATATGGCCTTCCTGGGTTGCTTCCTACAGTTTCCTGCATTGATCATCCCAAAATTCTTCTCTCTTCTTCATATGGGGATTTTGCATTTGTTTTTTGTGCTTCTTCCTGATCACCAGTAGTGTTTGCCTTTCTTCTTTTTACTGAAGGTTTTATTGTTGCTTCTTTTATCCACTTAGCTCATTTTGTTGGTTTCTTGGGAGAAATAAGTTGATACTTCCTCCCCTAATTCATCTGGCTGTCTTTCTATGGTGTTAAGCAATTAGAATCTGTTCCTAGCTTCAACTGCATATGCAGAAAAAGTCTTCTTGACATCAAATGTTTGGGCCATGGGTGGTCATTTGACATTGCAGAACCTTAGCTTTACCTTGGCCAGTAGCAATTGTGATCCAAAATCTGCACCAGGAAACATTTTCATAGCAGGGATGGAACTTTTCCACTTCTGTTGGCATAAACTATAGTTGATATGATTGCAATGTACTCAATTTGGTGAGGCTCAGGTGTATAATATTCTTTATTTATTTATTTATTTATTTATTTATTTATTTATTTATTTATTTATTTATTTATTTATTTATTGATTGATTGATTGATTGATTGATTGATTGATTGATTGATTGATAGATTGATAGATTTATATACCGCACCAATTCTGTACAAGCAAATTCTGTACAAGCGAACGAACAACAATTAAAAACACCCCAATACAAATCAAAGGGAAACATACCAAAAGAAAGAAAAAGAGGAAAAGTATCCAGCAAGAGGCACCAACAAATGCTAACAGAAAACAAGCAAATCACAAGGGACACAAACAGACATTAGCGATCGCCATAAGCTTCTTTAAACAGCCACATTTTCAATAATTTCTTAAAGGCTGTGAGGGAAGGAGCCAAGCACATCTCGGTGGACAGTTTGTTCCACATGGATGGGACAACCACCGAGAAGGCCCGATTGCGAGTCGCAACCTTACAGGCCTCCCTGGAACTATTTCTAAATAATTCCCCAAATTAATTCATTTCACAGGGTTGTTTTGAATTTTAGGAGTGGGTTAGAAGTGTTCATGTTTCTCTGAATTCCTAGGAAGATGAACAGCAGAGTCACAAAATGAAAAGATGATTATCAGAAGAGTCCACCCAGAATGCTTTTGAGGTGTCCACTATAAGAGTACATGTTAAGCTGTTCTCTCTCTCTCTCTCTCTCATGTCTCCTACCAGCCAACATAGAAATGTGTAATTATTGTTTTTTGCTGGATGAACCCAGCTAGGCAGAATGTCGAGGTGAAGCACTAAATCTGAGGGGGCTGTTGGAACAAAAGGCAGTTGCTAGTCTCCTTCTTTTTCTGTCACTTAGAAGAAATATCTCAAGTAGTACAGATAATTAGGGCTTCCTGCTCTCTTTTAGAGAGGAACCCTACAATTTTCTCCACAGAGTAACAACAAACAAAATAAAAAGATGGGAGTTTGATTGGCACCATCCATGGGACTCCAAGGGATGCCAAGCGTAACCGTGCAGCCCACAAGCAACACAAACTGTTGGCTTGTGGTAGCCTGTGCTATGCCTGAGTCAGCCTTGGAGAAGGGCAGATGTCGGCAGGAGGAGTTTATGCACATCTGTGACCCCCCCCCCCAATTGAGTCACAGAATGCATTCTGGGGTAAGCTGAGTGACCAAGGTTGTTGCAGAACACAGCTTCCAAAAGTTACTTTTTGAGGACTACAACCTAAATCGACACCAGGCAATGAGGCCAAGGACCATTTTGGTGGGAACTTTTGAGGTTGTAGTGCAAAAAAGGAACCTTCATACTCTGCACCTGTGAGTGAAGGGATATTATGTCTCCTCAAACAGGCAAGGCAGAAGAAAGCCATATTTTACAATAAAAATTATTTACAGCCAGTTGAAGTCTACTCATTTTGTATCAGTGTGTCTGACATCAAGTCTCGAACAGTGGGGAAATAACACTTTTTTATACATTCAACCCCAAATGTTCACTGGAAGGACAGATTTTGAAGCTGAGGCTCCAGTACTTTGGCCACCTCATGAGGAGAGAGGAGTCCTTGGAAAAGTCCCTGGTGTTGGGAAAGATTGAAGGCAAACGGAAAAGAGGATGGCAGAGAATGAGATGCTTGGATGGTGTCATCGATGCAACCAATATGGATTTGACAAAACTCCGGGAGGCAGTGGAGGACAGGAAGGCCTGGCGTGCTCTGGTCCATGGGGTCACGAAGAGTTGGACACAACTGAACGACTGAACAACAATACATAGAATTGAGTTTTAGATTTTACTGGGATTTGTAAACCTATTTCTGTATGTTTATGATAGAACATGAAATTACAAAAATGCATGTGGAAAAAAGTAAAAAGTAACACATTTTTCTACCTACCCAGAGAAAGAATTTCATTGCTTGTCCCTTCATTATTTCAAATCTATGTGTATTTACTAATGTTGCTGAATTAGGGTGCCATTTTTTCTGAGAAACTTCACATTTTCATAAAGCAAAAACAGTAACTGAAATGCAACTATTTTATTTTATTTTATTTTATTTTATTTTATTTTATTTTATTTTATTTTATTTTTATACGGCCCGTCTTCCAGGGGAACTCCGGGCGGTTTACAACAGGATTAAAAATCAACAATACAATACTAAGTAAGACCAGATAAAACCAAAAACAATAAGAGGGAAAACCCTCAGCAGGAGGCATCAAAAGGGTGGGGTGGCGGGAGCCAGGAAATTTAAATTAAATTAAATTAAATTAAATTAAGTTAAATGCCGCCAAAGTTTTAATAACTTTTGAGAAAGGGGGGAAAACGTCCTTGAAACAAACCATAACAATAACTAGTTTATGGGGTTACTTCTCTTATAGAAAGTAATTTTCCAAACTCTAGGTCTATTCCATGGAAATAGGTCCCAAAAGAACATGGCTGGGTCAGGAAACAGAAAAGTGTTACCTGAAGCAGTGGAAAATATAGAGAGAATGACGCTCTTTCTGTGTGTGCAGGTGTGTCTGCATATGCACATTTGTGTGCACATCTGTAAGTGCATATACATATTGATGTGTTTGTGTGTGTATGAATAGCAAGAATTAAAAAAAACCCAACTCACAATCTATTTAACTAGTTCATCCTGACAACTGGCACACATTTGGTGGAGGGAGGAGGAAAACAGGCAGGCCATTATCTCTTTCTTTAATCTGGTGGCTTTGACACACCATAATTACAGGAAGATTAAAATATGTGATTTATCTCACTGGTGGCTTGGTAATAAAGCAATAATTGACTGTGAGCAAATCTTCACAACAGTTGGGGTTTTATTCTAATTTATTTAAGTTAATCTTTTTATTTTTATTTTGGGAGAATCTGAGAGTAGACTAAGTTACATATAAACGGGGGACCACTAGCAGTGAAATTCAATGGGAAACCATCTTAGAACAAATTAATAGTGTTTCTGGTGAAGGGGACATGGTAGAAAGCTGATAGGAAAAAGGTATCAGCGGTCACAGTGTAGATCTTGTTTTCTTGATTCAGACTGACAACATTTAGACAGAGGCATCCTTTAGATCACTAAGGCAAGAGTGTTTTAACACTGATACATAGAATCATAGAATAATTGAGTTGGAAGCGATCTATAAAGCCACTGAGTCAACCCTGTCTTCAATGAAGGTATCCAAATCAGAGATGGGGATGAAATGGAAATATAGTGTTTCATTTTGTTTGTTTCATTGCAGTCTTCATTTCATTTTGTTTCATTAATAACAGATTTCTTAAAAGAATTTTTGTCGTGAAACAAAATGATTTGTAAGGCTATAAATAATGGGGAGCTTTCTTTTTTTAATTTAACAGTGAGCCCACTGACCTAAATAAAAGACCCTCCTTAAACCTTTCACACAAAGACCCTTCTGTAAACAAGCAGGAAACCTAAGGGATAGCTGCTCCACAGAGAGATCTGAGAGATAAGCACAACAGCTGATCAGCAGGAGGAAGGAAAATATATATTTTTAAAAACCCTCCACAGTCCTACTTAATCAGGAATGGAAAGGAAAATAATCAGTTTAAATCTTCCAGACACAGCCAGCAAAGGGAAGAGCTCAGCTCCTGGCTAGCTGCGCTAGGCTGATCAAGATCGGAGATAAGCTGTCTCAGCAGATGAGGCGAGGGAAGAAAAGAAAACAAATCAATCAGTTTAAAACTAAACCACCTGTTCTCAAGATGGTTGGATCAAGAGGCTAGGATGAATCGTTTTATTTCTGAAACAAAAAAGGGTGTTTTGTTTCATTTCTTGATGACACATTGTTTGGTGCTTCATTTTATTTTGTAAGGTTTTGTAAGCTTACAAATTACAAAACAGCATGTTGTTTTACATAAGGTGCCCATCCCTAATCTAAATCAAAGCAAATCAGGTGGATGGTTGCTCCATTTTCTGTTAAATGCCTCTGGTGTTGGAGTGATTATTGGCTCCCAAGGAAATTGATTCCATTACCATACTCCTCTAATAATTTTTCCAAATATTCATCCTAAATCTGCTTTCCTCTAGCTTCAGCTCATTATTACTAGTCCAGCACTCTGGAATGATCAAGAACAGATCCTGTCCCTGCACTGTATGAAATCCTTTCAAGTATCTGAAATGTTCTAGCATATCTCCCCACAATCTTGTTTTCTCATAGCTAACTATGGCACGTTCTTTCCGTCTTTCCTCATAGGGCTTGGTTTCCAGTCTCCTGATCATCTTGCTTGTTGTAGAGACACATATTCCTCGTTTTAAATTGTGCATTTGTGTCCCCTTGTGACCCAGTGTAGAATTTTACATTAACCCTTTTGCAATGTGTAGCCTGCATAATTAAATTGTAAACCTCCCAGAGATTGCTTGAAGCACTAATGGTATATAAGCAAGACACATTGCTTTGCTTCACATTTGCCTGTATTTTGGGAGAAGACTGAACAGAAGTAGGAATTGAGTCCTTCTACCTTTTTGTGATCTGCTGAGATACTGATTTTTTTCTTTGCCTTTGCTAAACAGAGACATGAAGAATGCTTGTTTTTTGTTCCTTTTACCATCATTTCCTAAGGACAGATGATTCTCAGCTTTTACTTTCCTAATGTCATCCCTGTAATTATTTTCTACTTTCTTGCACTTTTCCTTTGTAGCCTGGTCTTCCTTCTACTTCCTAGGTGTTCATTTTAGTTTCCTAAAATGAGCTTTTTGTGATGCCACACTGGTCTTTTTTAGCTGTCTTCCACTTTTTTCTTTGATTTTTTTTGTCATTGTGTACTCAGAAGGTACGTTTTTAGAAACTCCCATCCATTCCATTCCATAAACCTTTAATGGCATTAAAACTAATGAGGACTAAATGGTTACACAGAACATTGTAAAATAAGTCTCATCAATGGCCTAACTAAAGTTCGTACAGGGTTGCTCTTTTTTAAAAAAAATACAGCTCTTAGAAAGTCAGCCACCTGGACAGTGACTAGTTCAGCACTATTCCGAAGGAGAAAGCCCATATATCCTCCAAGAAGAGTTTGCATAACTTATTGTGTGCCAGGCCATGACACAAGATGTGAGAAACTGTGTCGGATTCTAAGTGGCAAAAATGGCAAATCCTCTGAGCAAGAGGGATATTGTGGTATCTTCTGGACAAAACTTGAAGAAGGAAAGATGTTAAATCTAGCTAACATAAAGACATGGTCCTTATTTGGGTTTACTAAGTTATGGAAATAACACAGATCATGTCCAAAAGAGGGGGGTAAATTAAAATAGCATGGAGAGCAGAGTGAGTTAGGATGAGATAAAAATGATTGAGTTCCTACTTCCAGTAATCTTGTCTTTATGATCAGATGAGCTCTGTTACATTCCATAAGTTAGTTCAATATCTGTGAAAGATTCAAGAGTAAAAACTAGGTTTTTGAAGTTTAGTTACAAAAAGAGTGTCCCAAGTAGAAGTAAAAGGATCTTTTAAGAGATCAAACAGTAAGGAACCAGGAAGGGTATTATAGTAAAGGCCTAATCAGTATTTGAAAGCCAAAAGACTGTGCCATGGTTGAAGGTAAATGGATACCCAACAATTCCAGACAGATCTTTGGAATTCTTGCCTCTGCCCCCAAAACTTAAGAAAACTTCTTCCTTTTCATGGCAGGAAATGGGCTTGGAATAGGTACTTGTGTTTGTGTGCTTGTGGTTTTTCCATAACATTAATATTTTCCTGTATTGCGCTGAAAAAGATAATGGTAGGTGAAGAATAATATTTATCAAACAGAATAACAGGTGCACATACATGCAACTGGCAGATGAACAACACTGTATTTGCCACCTACCTTCCTGCTTGCAGAACTCCTGATATGGTGAATAGGCCAAAGTCAGTGATCACCACTTTCCCGTTGTCATAGAAAACATTTTTAGATTTGAGATCTTTGTGGAGAATCCCCTTTGCATGAAGATAGCCCATCCCCTGAAAGAGGGGAGAGAAGAGCAATTAAGAGGGAATGATACACACATGTATCTATCCATGTAGACCAGTGTTGGCGAACCTATGACATGGGAGCCAAAGTTGGCACTTGGAGCCCTTTCTGTGGGCACCAGACATCGCCCCTTCATAGCCACCTGTATTCTGGTTAAACTGCTGTATTGCAAAAAATTAGTGGGCTTTTAATCACAGTTTGGGCACTCGGTCTCTAAAAGGTTCACCATCACTGATCTACACCCACCAAGACATTTCACTGTTGCCCACACAGAAATTATTTAATAAAGGAAAGGGATAGGTTTTTAACCCACAGGTGGAATTCCACTGGTATGTGAAGAAGGTTTGCATAAATTGACTGGGTATCTGGGTCCATTAGCTGATGCATGACCAAAATGCATTCTAGTGCCTCATCAATTCATTGCAATTTGCTGGGGCAAGTTAAAGAAATCCTATCCAAACACCAACAGGATTCTTGTCTAAAATGGCAAGACTTGCTAAAACTGCAAGTTTCAAAAATACTACTTATATAACCAGGTTTTAATGCTTGCTTGAAAGAACTCAAGGAGGTCAGATGGAAGATTGTTCCAAAGGTGCAGGACAATTACCAAGAAGGCCCGATTTCTTGTTTTTTTCTTACAAGCCTCTCTTGGTATTAATGCCCTCAAATGCCAGGACTGGGCATTGTGGACATTTTACATTGGGAGAGGGTACATTGTTAAGTGGTGAGATTCCATAGTCAACATCTTGAAGTCGATGTGGAAACACATCAGTAATGATTTGGCCGCCGTGTTCTGGACCAGATGAAGTCTCTGCATCAGCACCAAGGATAGCTCCACACAGAGAACATTGCAGTAGCCCAGTCTTAAGGTTATCGGTGCATGAACCAGCATGGTGGAGGCCCTCGGGTCGAGATAGGGATGCAGTTGGGCGATCTGTTGCAGATGGCAGTGGGTGGAGTGGACTTTCAGTGCTACCTGGGACTTCCTAGATGGCATTGGGTTCAAAAGAATGCCCAAGCTGTGAACCTCACTCTTAGCAGGGTGGGTCATGCCCCCAAAAGAGAGGAAGCTTCCCAACTCATAGACCACAGGGTTGCCCATACAGAGGACTTCCATCTTGCCTGTGTTCAACCTCAGCCTATTCATCCTCATCCAACCAATCTCGGTGTCCTAGCAGAGCTCAAGAGACAGAACAGCATCCATTGCAGAAGGTGGAAAGGAGAGACAGAGCTGCATGTCCTCCGCATACTGGTGACATGAAGCTCCAAAACTCTGAATGACACCCCCCAACACAGCATCGTATAGGTGTTAAATAACATTGGTGAGATACATTATCTGTTTTAATTGCATAATGCATTTTGTTTGTAATACTTGTACCCCATTGTTGTAAGCCGCTTAGAGTTCAGAACTGAAGATAAGCGGGATATAAATGCAATAATAAATAAATAAATAAATACATACATACACCCAGTAAGTGAGAGTCCCTAGTAAAATGCCCTTTAGCAAACTGGGGTGGGGAAACCCAATCTTCACCAAACTTGATGGGATTGTAGAGGATTCAGAGGAAGCTCCTCTCCCAATTGGAAAGCTCTAGATGCCTGGGGAAAACTTTCTGGGGTTGTCCTCTTTGGAGCTGGATACCTCAGACAGCAAAAATCCAATTTCCATCAAACTTGGAGGGATTGCAATTGAGAGTCCAGAGATGCTTTCCTCCAATTGGTGTCTCTAGGTGCCTTGGGGGGGCATTTTACAGCACAAAGAATTGGCAAATAAAAGCTTGTTAAAATTCCTCAATTTGTATTTTTTTTGCGGCCTCCTTATAAGAATCAATGAATGTTGATGAATTTGCCAAAATCATTAGGAAAAATTATTTGTTTTTCAATTTATCCCCATCTCTAATAACAATCAGTATTTTTTAATGGGCATATTTAGAGACATTCTGAGCAGGATGTTTCAAGATTCTATCACTCTAAAAGGTTTTTGCCCCCAAAAGAAAGGAAAATAACAAGTGACAAAATGAGCAGCACAATAAGTCATGTTTTTAAAAATCTTGCAATGGTTAGAGGAAGAAATTGCTGCCAAAGTTTTGCCAGTGAGTAAAATACGAAATCAATTTTATAAAGATAAATTTCTACTTTCTGGGCAACTAATGGCCCAAGCTCTTATTTATTTATTTATTTATTTATTTATTTATACAATTTATATGCCGCCCACTACTCAAACATCTCTGGGCAGCTTACAATTAAAATGAACAGTTAAAACAGTTAAAATGCCAAAAAGGCAATGGACAGTTAAAACAATAAAAACATTTAAACACAAAACACTAAAATTGTCACCAGGACCCACAATCTATGTTAGTTAAAAAACCTCAGAAACAGGAAGGTTTTTACCTGGCACCGATATGTCATCAGTGTTGGCGCCAGGTGGATGTCACTTGTGAGGGCATTCCATAACCTGGGGGCAGCTGCTGAAAAGGCCCTAGACCTACAAACCAACCCTTTCACTGAGACTGAGGCTACATGCAAGTACTTACTAAGGGGCAGATGCCAAAGAGGGCTTGGATGCAGCTGAGTCTACATGCAAGTTCTTGCTAAGGACCAGATGTGATCTTTCCCCCTCTACTTTTTGGCATTGCCACTCTCTCTCCTTCTCCACCTCCTCTCAATTTCCCTCCATAATTGACGGCTGCTATTATGGGACAGACAGGTTGCTTCTTCCAGAAATGTCCATTGAGCACTTGCCAAGCACTTCTGAAATCAAGCCAAGAACCAAATGCTGGTGAATGGTTGTGGTTAGCCAACCTCCACTCTAAAGTGCTGTTGCCAGATCAGAGCTGGGAAGGCACTTGTGACCTACGGAATGTATGTGGCTTACTAAGGACTTGCCTTAGGAATTCTCAAGTAAAAAAGAGAACTGCACCTCCAGCGACTTCCACAGGGCATGATTCCCGGCTAGACGTAGCCATCTACACCGTCCTCTGCACTCTAGAACAATTTTTCTAAACTAAGAAATAACCTTCCAGCAAAGAAATGATGTTTGAAGCTGACCAAGGTGTTGTTTGAAGGAGTCTGGGTGGCTGGAACATGGCACAGGTGTGATGCCCAGATCCTATGGGGCTGGCAGGGAGAGCAAAAGACATATGCACTGATCGTATACCCACTTGAGTTCAAGGTTGAGTGCATGGGAAATGGGTGAGATGGGAAGCAGGGCAAGCTATTATCAATCTCCTGTCCATCTAAGAAACTTGTATGGTGTTAAATTAAAAGTTCCACTTGTGCTGGATTTTATTGTGATGGCCAGGGCCACACATGGTCCACAAGATGGTTTAAACTGATACAAAGAATGATAGAAAAGCATCAAAAAGTCATTCCCACTGTGATATTTACTAGGAATGTAAAATAAATCTTTCTTTCTTTCACAATTTCCCCCCAATGGGCAATCTGCAAACATTAAGAGCAAAAGCAGCTGCATTGGCTTTCCATTATTCAAAGAAACTGCTAGCATCAGAAGCTCATTTTATTTTTCCTTCCCCCCCAGATAATATACAAATTAATGCATACAACTCAAAATGCATGTCTTCAAAAAGTATATATAATGAAAACTATACTTTCCCCTTTTTCCTGCAAGATGGCAAAACAAAATCTCAAAGTCTGCTATGAAACATTAAGAAAGTGCAAGCAGTATTCAGAGGACAACAGAACTGAAATGGAGAGTTGGCCATATCGCTCTGCATTATTGCAAATCAACGTTATGAATAGAATAAGACAAGAAATCTGATACAGCTGCAAAGAAGGCTCCATCCTCTGTAGTCCTTGAAAACAGTGGCTTGCATGGGTGATCTCAGACTGGAACTACAGAAATCTCAGCCAGCAAAGGTGGTGGTGAAGGCTTCTGGGAACTGTAGTCCAAGAACACTTGCGTTGCCCATAGGTGGGGAAAATACATCAGGAGAGACAAAGGAGATGAGGAATGGGCAATAATACCCAGGAAGATTTGGAAACTAAAGTTATTTTTGCCCATTAAATTAAACAGCCAGTACCTTGAACCAAAGAAAGTTTTAAAAAGTTACTTTTGTGTGACTGCAACTCCCAGAATTCCCCAATTACTATGGGAACTGGTGATGTTCCTTAGGGAATTTCCTATACTTGGGACCATGTAGGGTGAAATCTGAAAATGTCCCAGTCTTAATTCAATTCTTGCTCCTCTCTTGATCCAAGCTGTTTTTAATTGGGTTACTTAATGGATTGCTTTGCATTTTTTTATTACCTGCACTGAAATGCATATATCTGCACATTTATTTAAAGTTCATTGAGTGACACATTTATTGATATATTTGATGTCCTTTATGCACCGGACTCTTAGCCATGGCCAAAGGTCTGGTTTTTGTGCATATTTTTTCAACTCTGCATTTTAGCACGTCATTTTGCAGACTTTTTATTTCTCAAGAATACCATGTGTGTCTCACAAACGTATGAAATTTTCTCCCCCTAAGTCCCAGAAGATGTGAAAGCCTATGTTGTACTGAAATTGTCATCCAAAACAGAAATTTTCCTTATCCTTATGGTCATGATTGTGTGATGAATGGAGTGATAGTGGATCAACAGGCTGGACAAAGCCAACTATCCCTTGGATCCTTGTAGTCCAATTCTACTCCAGGCACTTAAAAGAACTGGAAACTAACCTGGTGACTTCAAGGTAATCCTACTCTGTCAGTTTGAACTAACCCCGATGTTTTTTGGGGAGAAAGTGGGGAGAAGATCGATTCTACTGTAAGTTTGCTACCTTTTGCTTCCTGGAGACAAGTTGGGATATAAATGGTCTAGTAGGAGCAACCATTTACTAAATTCCTCCCAGACTAAATGAAGGTGGTGTTAAAGGTTATGTAGTTAAAGTTTTCAGAAAACTCCTGGGGTATGATACATCACTTGATTCTGAACATTTATGAAAAAAGAAAGCAGTCTGATTTTTAGTTTCTCTCTCACAAAAGCACTATTAAGCACTACAGTGAGTGCTTGTGTAGATGAAAGCTCATATCTGGTCATTAGCCAGAGAGTCAGGAGGGAAAAAAATAAAGTAATGAAATCCAATGAAACAAAAATGGGTTTGGGATGGAGCTTAATAGGATAGGAAAAAAGTCTTGATGCAACAGACCATCTCTCAAAGTGACACGAAGGAATTAGAGGGAGATGATCTGTCCGATTCTTCTCAACTTGTAGGGGAAGACAGCAATACCTTATGAACTTAGTGAAAACTCTTTGATGAGTTCAACCCTCTCCCACAAGCCATTTTGGCTTCCACCATTGCTCAGAAACTTACTTTTAAAAAGAAATCTGCAGCTGGCATGAACCTTGGAAGCTAGCAGAGTTCATGTTTTAGGAAGTCGGTACATAAGAGAGGAGTACAAACTCACCAAATTACAATCCTCGTGAAAATTGATTATGTTTTCCTACTGGAAAAAGGATTGAACTACAGGTAAATTTGGAAGTAACTGTACAGAGTTCCATGGAATCTTAGGCATAGAAGCTGGAATAGACATGTCACTTCCAGTAGCAGCAACATCTAAAATAAGGGAGGGAACATGTGAATCTTGACCTGATTTTATGAGTCCATGGCTTAATTTCTATTGGCCTTTGTAGAGGATCAGTTACCTGCAAAAGTGACCCATCTGTGCCCCAAGCAACCAGCTAGGTTGAAGAGAAGGATGAAGAAAAGTAAGAGGGGGGTGTCAAAGAATGAGATCACAAGAAAGAGAGAAAGGAGGTCCCATTCTCTGCAAGCTTAAGCCTTTGCCGTCCTCAGGGAACTCTCTGCAGACAACTTCCCAAGGGGATGCAACCTCTGAGTAAAAAGTTGTCCATCTCAGTCAAAACCTGGAGATGTGCATATTTCCCATTTTCTACCTGACATGACCATTGTAAGTCAAAATATCCTTGAATAAAGCTTCTCATGTGTTATTATGAGCTCATAGAGTTCAGTGGGTTGAAATGCCAGGTATGGGTCAAATCACCATTCTCCTTTCCAGGAGAGGGGCCAGCTGAGATCACCCAGAGCATGTGGAGCTGTTATGGCGATGATCTGCCCTTGGTGGCCAAGACAAGGAGGAGCTTTCTCCCCCTTTCTTTTTAATATTTTTACATTTGTAATTCAATTTTAAGAAAATACATTTCATTATCTGAAAAACCTGGAAAGGTCACCGTAGGTCTGAACTGATATGACAGCACATATTTTTATACTCATATTCAGCCTTTGGGAGGCAGTCGTCATGAAGCAGTGGGCTGTGATTTTTTTTAAAAAAGTACTTTTATATAAAGAATAATACATCGCAAATCCAAGAGCACAGGATACAATTTAGCATTGTCCCCCTTTGTCTCATACCTTGACAATCTCTTGAGCAATCTGCCTTGTTTTATTGACATCCAGGACAATTTTGGCATCTCTCACCACTGAGTAAAGTGTCCGTCCTTTGCACAAGCTGAAAAGAAAAGAAGAATCATAGTAGGCAGGCTTATGTTCATGAGGGACTAACTGTACAAAATTGGCATTCGATCTCAATATAGATGTACCAGATGAAGTTAAATAAAATGGAAAGGATTTCAACTGCTTAGCAAGGCAACCAAGTCAGGTTTGGATGTATGACGGGTCAGTAGATCAGTGTACAAAAGCCAACTGAAACTAGGATGAGACCCATGAAAGGAATAGTTGCCACACAGGATGCTTTAAATCAGCTTCAGAATCAGAAGCACTGTAACATTAACTGCTGAGCCAACCAAATGGGAGAGTCCTGTTGCAGTCATGTCTTGCATGTTGGTTTTCCAGATGTACTGCAAGAGCAGAACATTTCGTATGACTTCACTATATTCCAGCCAGGACCAAACCAACATGTTTGCACATTCTGCATAAAAAAGCCAACAGGAATGGCCACTGAAACACACTTCAGTTCTGGTGATGGCTGCCTTGATAAGTTACTTTTGAGGGCGATGAGTAGGATGCCACATGTGATACCCTCCACAACTGAGCAATGGTAGGATAATATTCTGGCTCCAGGGTATCATTCTACCACTGTTCAGATACGGATGGCTTCAGTGTGTCATTATAATCTTTTATTAAAAAGCAATATTCCAAACACTGCTTTGTTCTCACACAGAGACATCTCTGGCTGGGGCACTTGTTTCATTCTTCCTAATGACCAACTCTGGTTTAAGTCATATTATTGTACATTCTTGAGGAAAAAAGATCAGTTATGCATCAGGTAAGATTTGCCATATTTTCTTTTTCTACCACCTGTTGTTGAGAAATCTATTTGCAGAGCCTTAATTACCAGCTGCTGGAGGGGGAGGAGAGACTGAAACCAATTAAAATTTCTATTGATATTTGAATCGTATAATGGAGTCTGTGGGTAGATTCTGCCTTGATTTTTTTTCCTACAAAAAAGACACCCCCATACACACACACACACACACACACACACACACACACACACACACACACACACACACACACACACACACACACACATTCTTATGCCAACCTACACTCATTATGTGCAAAATAAAAAAGTGAGAATGAAATACCTGAACTCAGATAATAAACCATCTAAAATAAATTCACTTGTGAGGATCACAGGTGTTAAATTGATCTGGTTCAGTAATGAGTGACAGAAGCACTGCTGCTTTTAATTGTTCTTCCCTTCTACCCACTCTTGCAACCATAAAACTCTTTTCAAACTCTTCTTCCCCCTCACGGTGACACCAGAGGCAGGGCCAACTCTATTTAAAAAGCCATCCCTGAAAGACCATAGGCAATGCGCACATGACACGTGATACTCGAAATCAATGTTCTAAAACACTTCCACTTTAGACACAGTTTTGAATATACTGTATTTCTATTTCTGAACTCTCTGACCAGGATCTAATTTAGACATTAACATGCCTAAAGTTATTAGCAAACATAAATAGTTAAGCAAATATTCAAAAGCAGTATTAAGGTAGGGGACCTCCATCCCGTATATTGTGGAGTAGAGCTTGTGCAATCCCTTACCACTGGTCATGATGGCTGGGGTTTCTGGGAGTCGAAGCAGACTACACCACGAGAAAGAATCACAATAACTTGACTGCATCATATTTCAAGCAAAATTCCCTTACTGTGACCATTACTTCAAAATAATAATTCCTCTCCTGTGCTTTCATAAAAGATTCATCTCACAGAATCATAGAATCATCAAAGGGTTGGAAGAGACCTTGGTGGTCTTCTAGTCCAACCTCCTGCCCAAAGCAGGAAACTTCATACTATCCTGGACAGATGCCTGTCCAATCTTTTCTTGAAAACCTCCAGCAATGGGGCACCCAGAATATTGGGAGGCAAGCGGTTCCACTGTTTAATGGCTCTCACTGTCAGGAAATTTATCCTTATTTCCAGGTTGGCTCTCCCTCTGATGAGTTTCCACCCATTGGTTCTTGTCATACCCTCGGATGCAACTGAGAATAAATCAGTGGCCTCTTCCCTGTGGCAAACCTTCAGGTATTGGAAGACTGCTATCATGTCTCCCCTTAGTCTTCTCTTGGTCAGGCTAAACATGCCTAGTTCTTTTTGTCATTCTTCATATGTTTTAGCCTTATCATCTATGTTGCTCTTCTCTTCATTTTCTCTAGTGCCTCTGTGTCTTGTTTTTATGGTGGTGACCAGAACTAGACACTGTATTCCAAATGTGGCCTAGAGTGGTACTATCACTTCCTGTGATCTTGATGCTACCTCCCTCTTGATGCAGCTAAGGGCCGTGTTCACTTTTTTGACAGCACACTGCTGCCTCATCCTTAGGTGGTGTTTCACCAGGATACCTGCTGAGCCAGGTACCACGGATCCTATACCTATGTATCACTAGGGATGGAACTTTCACAAAAGACAAAATAGGATCTCCATTTCTTTTCTTTTCTGTTTTCTTTTTTGGGAAATCTTGAAAGAGAGCTGCTTAACTATGAGTTTTATAGAAGGGTATGAGTACACAAAAGTTTTGTTTCTGTTGCTTCCTCTTTCAACCTTTGTTTATCAAATCACCTGATAGTTTTTTCATTCTATAACATTATGCGAGTCATCAGCAGCTAATTAGAATATCCTAGGGTGTGGACTTTGAATCTATACAAGAGGTTGCAACCTAGTGAGGTGTTCTGTTTCCTAGGCCCTTTGTACACGACCCCTAAACTCCACCGCAAATGGCTCCCAGCTCCGGAGCTTAAAATTGTTTCCCCACCAGCTCCAGAGTGTACAGATAATTAAGTGCGACCACGCCCACCTAAGCGCATCCCAGCGCACTTTTCAGGTACCTGCTCTCTGGAGGTGAAAATTCCTGATGCGGATATAAGGTAATGACTGCCCGGCTCTCCTTGCTTCTGTTTGTTCTTTTTTTGCCCCCCCCCCCGCCCCTTTAAAAGATCTGAATGCAGTGCCAGGATGGCAGAACGGAGGTGAGTGGCATTCCTTTCTTCCTTTTTTTCTCCCTCCCCTCACACACAGCCAGCAGCCAGGAGTGCGGAGGGGGTGGGAATGCAGGAACAGTGACAAACCCCTAAGATCTCTGGTCCGAATTTAAGTGGCCAGCAGATCTTAGGGGTCGTGTGAAAAGGCCCCTAGTTGTTCCTTATGAGATTACTGTGTGCTGAGCTCTTGGTGCCTTCCATGCTGAATTGCCGCTAGCCAGCCTCCAATATCCTGTGCCTACATCTTGGATTCTGCCTTCCTTCCTTTTGTTTCTTGATGGGGGTGGGCGGGAAATACCCTTCCAAATTTCTTTTCTTTCTTTCTTGCACAATTAATAAAGATCAAACAATTTAAACATGTTTAAATGAGTAAACTATTTTTTTTACCAGAAATAGACTACTTCAATAAGATGATCTTGGCTATTTATAAGAGCTTCTTCAATGCATGCGGTAGGGGCATTGCATGCCCGTAAATGCTGCATTGACTGTATTTCACAACATTCACTGATAATTTGTCCTGTAATCAAGTAGGCCCATTTCATCTGATTCTTCTTTGGCCTTCCCAGTTTGCTCTGAAGTCGATTAAATGACTTCAAGATGGTGCAGCTAGAATCACCTCATAAACTCTTCAACATTCATCCAATTGTCAAGGTGTGTTGTTGCCGCTTTCCATAGATATAGCCTAGCTTCTTCTGGTTTAATATTGAGAGTTTCGGAGGATGAGTGCAGAAAACATTTCCTTGATTTTAGCCATTATCTGGGGGATTGATAAAGTAGAGTTTGGTGCTGTATTATTTATTTCATTCACTCTTACTTCCAGAGGAGAAATGCCAGCATTTTAGGGCCTTTTTACACGACCCCTAAGATCCGCTGGCCACTTAAATTCGGACCAGAGATCTTAGGGGTTCGTTGCTCTTCCTGTGTCCCCACCCCCTCCGCACTTCCTGGCTGCTGGCTGTGTGATGGGAGGGAGAAAAAGAGAAAGAAAAGCATGCCGCTCACCTCGTTCTGCCTCTCGTCTCTGTAAAAGTAGCTCTTAAAGGGGCGGGAGCCAAAAAACAACAAACATAAGCAAGGAGAGCCCCGCACTCACTATCGTTACACCGGATCAAATAATTTTCACCTCCAAAGAGCAGGTACCTGAGAGCTGCGCTGGGATGCGCTAAAGTGGGCGGGGTCGCACTTAATTTCCTGTTAACTCCGGAGCTGGTGGGTAAACATTTTTAAGCTCCGGAACTGGGAGCCATTTGCCCCGGAGTTTAGGGGTCGTGTATAAATGCCCTTCGACTTTTAGGTTAGGTTAGGTTTCAGCCAGCTAGCAGCAATCCTGCATGATTCATTAATGGGTACATCCACTTGTTTGGGATGCATTAATTTAAGACATACAGCACTAGCATATTATCCTGTGGAGTAGCAAATAGATAAAGCTGTTCTTTTTGTTTGTGGGAGTGCTCCCCAGGGTGCCCAAGTACTGTATGTTATTTCTGTTGGGAGTTTTATGTACAACCCCACATGCTGTCTGTAGTTTGAATGATTGGGAGGAACTTTTCTGGGCTGGGTGACTGTATCTATCAATCACAAACCAAACAGTATTTCCATATTTTCGAAATTCAAAGAAAGTCCCACCTATCTGCTGAATTTTCTATCCCTCTCTTTCATTGGTTGG
Source organism: Phrynocephalus guinanensis (assembly GCA_037367245.1). Taxonomy (NCBI): domain Eukaryota; kingdom Metazoa; phylum Chordata; class Lepidosauria; order Squamata; family Agamidae; genus Phrynocephalus; species Phrynocephalus guinanensis. Next base: position 9,855,231 of record CM074752.1, read on the forward strand.
TACCAACTGTATGTTGCTCTTTAGTTCAGTTGGTTGCTAGCATGTGTGCAGTAAAGAAAGGCTATAATTTCAAACAATTGTAAGGAAAGAAACATTTTTAATTATTTCTCCTACAGAGTGAGTTATTCAGAATTTAAGTGCCAGTTAATGAGAAAGGAGAAGTTGTATCTATTTTACTCTATATATCTCTGTACTTCTAATGTGTAGCAAAAAGTGAATTTTACTAAATATTCAAAAATTTTCACTGTTGCTGATGGCATCTTTCTGTTTGGTGTTTAAACAATGTTGGGGGGTTTGTACATCAGGGTTGGATCCCAAGTGACCCTCAAATTTCTATTAATGCCAGGATTTTGAATTCTCCCTAATTTCTTGTATGGGAGGAAGTTCAACTATAGTACCATACTGTCTCATCAGAGCTTATTTGTAGAAACCAGCTACAAATAAGTCATTAATTGCAATATTTTCCTTCTGCAATTAAAAAGCCATAATTAAATTACATCATAACAATAATGTAACCAAGGATAATGTCTGTCTGCCACTTTGGGGTTACTTTCTTTTATTTTTCCACCTCCAGATTCTGAGGGACATTATCCAGGGTGGTTCCTTCCTCTTTCAGATTATTTGTGCTGATCCCAAAGAAGACGAGAGATGTTGTGGAGAGATATTCTAGTAATTTTTTTTGAGGAAAAGTTTGATTTGTATTTTTGCCTTAATTTTCATGTTTGCTTTTCTTGCTTCTTGGCAGGGGTGCTGTCTGTGTGTGTTTTATCTTGCTACCCCCCTACCCATGTGTGGTAATATGGTGATTTCCCTGTTTGATTAAGTTTAAAAAATGTAAATGGCTAATTCATATTTATTCTGTTAGATGTAAATATTTTGATGGGCTTTGGGGGGGCTGTTTTGTCTGTTCTGGTAGGCATGTGCGAGTCAGGAAAGTGGGTCTTGTGATTGGGCTGTGTGGACATTTTTCCATTGTTCCTGGTGTTGTGTCATTGTTAGGATACATTTTCTAAGTAGCACTGGAGGGCTGCTTCCTTTCTTCTTTCACATTGCTCTGTGCAGGCACAGACAGCCTCTGTTGTGCTGGATGGGTAGCACTGAACTTATACTATTGTTTTCACTTTTTAAATTTTGCGCACTTTACTGCTTTTTGAATTTTTTAGTAGGAGAGCAAGTTTTTTTTGTTTTTGTTTGTTTTTTGCTTTGTGCCAAGGACTAGTGATGATTGGGGAGGAGATAGTTGGAGAAGCATCTTTGTCTGGTCTACACTAGGAGTGTGCACGGGGGGATGTGGCACTCCAGAGGATGTTTCTGCTTGTGAGTTGTGTGATTTTGCTGTGATGTTGGAGCAGAATGGAGTTTGACGCTACAGTGGGACCGGTAGCACTGCAGAGAGACAGCCTAGTTGAGAAAGGGTAAGCCAGTGAATGGTATCTTTGGTTTCATCTACTTGGCTTGAAATTATTCATTCATTTCCCCCCCAGATAGGCTGAACGGGTGTCAGGCACGTGGGCCCTGCTCTGCCTAAGTGGGTTGGTAATGCCAGCTGGATGAATGGCTAGGCCGGGCTGGCAGTTAGGATTGTGCTGCTGGTTGTTAATTAGTGTGGCGGGCACAACATGTATACTTTTCCTTCCTTCCTTCCTTCCTTCCTTCCTTCCTTCCTTCCTTCCTTCCTTCTTTGTTTCTTTCTTTCTTTCTTTCTTTCTTTCTTTCTTTCTTTCTTTCTTTCTTTCTTTCTTTCTTTCTTTCTTTCTTTCTTTCAGGCCACCAAGAGGTCTGCTCCCTGTTAAATACTAGGGAGGAAACAGTGAAGTTTTCTCCTTGCCATGTTCCAATCTACATTTATTACTGATATCTCAACTCTTTGCCCAGACAGTGGCTCTTGTCTGAGCCTTTTTCTGTCCCCAAGCAGGAAGGAAAAATCCATCAAAATGTTTTCCAGGCTAGAGGACGAAACAGTGACAATCCAGGTCCTCACCATTTTCTTTTGTCACTGCCCCTCCAGTCAAATCACCCCTTTGATGGGGTAAGATTGCCTCAGCATTCCGGCAGCCCACCTCTGGGTGTCGTCACATTGCCAGGCAACTGGTGACAAGCCTGGAAGGTGGGTGGTAATGACATCACTTTCACATGTCACGTATGACCATTGTCCTGAGTCTCTTGATAGGAGGGCTGAAATGAACATGCAATAAATAAACAGCCTGGGGGGAAATTGCAGGTCAGGCTTCTGTGTCTGGATTAAGCGTAATTGCAAAACTATCCAAATCATTATTACAGATTTTTTTTTATGAATTTGGATTTGGAATTGTCCTTAATTCCCTGTCTGGCAGGAAGTTCAATGAACATACTGTCTCATCAGAGCTTATTTGTAGGAACCAGCTACAGATAACTAATTATTTCCAATATTTTCCTTCTGCAATAGAAAAAGTCATAACTAAATTATATCACAACAGTAATGTCACCAAGGATAATGTCACTTCTTTTACACTGTGATGTTAACTGTATTCTTCATGGCACTGGGGATGTGGAGGAATAGCACATAATCTAAGTTGTGGGTCTTGCACTGTTGATTAAGTGGAGGTAAAAGGTTCAGTGGACTGTAGCATTCAAAAGTCTCTTGGTGTGAAGGAGCTGTCCAAGGCAGATCATTGCGACCTGTGCCCCTAGCAGACTTCATGGAGAACCTGGCAACAGGGTGGCCTGAGGGCACAAGTGCAGCTTCAGATGAGAGAAAGGAGGCACAGATTCATGAGCCAAACCTGAGGGGTGGAGCACAAGCTGGAACAGGTTGGTTTAAAGCAGTGGTTAACAACCTGTGGGTCTCCAGATGTTCCTGGACTGCAGCTCCCAGAAATCCTGGCCAGCTCAGCTAGTGATGAAGACTTCTGGGAGTTGTAGTCCAGGAACATCTGGGGACCTACAGGTTGAGAACAACTGGTTTAAAGGAAGCGGAGGAGGACAGTCTTGTCTCCAGCCCACCTGGTCACCCTTGCCAGGAGATGTAAGATGCCACCCTTGAATAGAGATGTAAAATTTCAGAAACTTTGGGTAAAAGGGGGGGACACCTGTTTTTTCCTTATCCCCCCCATTTTCCTCTGAAGTCCCCCCCATTGCTTCAAAATTTCAGAAAATGTCACAACTCAACCCTTGACAGATTCTGAGGGAGGAGTGGGTGGAGACTGTGGAAGAAATTGCTACCCTTGTTTTTGCCTTTGGGAAGGACTGGAAGCTGTTGATCCAGAACCCCTGGACTAAGAAACTGGTACATTCTCAACCTCCTGGGAGACCAAGGCAATCCACTGACCCCATGGCAATCCAGAGGAGTACTTGCAGGGGAAGCGGGAGAAGGAATACTTTCAGTAGATCTCCTGGTGGATTAGCTCGGAGTCTTGAAGGATGTCAGTTGTTTAACTTTAGGGTCAATGTGGCAGATAAAACCCCAACCCCATATTGGAGATTATACCTGCCCGGTGACTGAATCTCAGCTTTAGCTGAAGGCAGAGGGGAACCTCAGTGGACATGACATTTTGGAGCAGGCTGGAGTAGGTTATATCAGTATCCTAAGAGGTCCAGTGTGCCATTTGGTGCAATCCTCATATCCACATGTCATATGGCCCTCAGGCAACCCTATTATGCCCAATATCATCAAGTGGCTTTTAAAAGACAGCCACTTCAGGATCCTGGCAAATAAACACTTCAGCTTTAATATCGTGAAATAGTCATCTTGTTAAGCCACTACACAAAGTAGTGGAAAATTAGGGAAAGGCTCCCTTTTAGTTCATTCCCAGCAATCACAAACACTGGAAATAAATCAAAACAAAGATCTTATCTGTACCAAAAATAATAGAAGCCCTTGATAGAGGCCATAAAGGTGAAGCAGCACAGCTTTGGAGGCAGGCTGGTTCACTCCAGCAGATAAATTGTCTGATTACCATCTTTAGATGGTAAACCAACCTATTCCTGCAACAGACCAAATAGGAGCATAGATGCCCATGTAGCTAGCCTCCTAAGCCACCATGCAAGCAGACTGGCTTGGAGAAGTCAGGCACCCTGCAAATGTTGTGTCCCTCACATCCATGACAATAAAAACCAGTTCAAATTGTGATAAGGATCTGTATTTCATGGACTCAACTGGGCTGAGGATAGTGGCTGTTGCAGCTGGATCTAAAATAACCAAAAGATAATTATTTCAGTTGTTTTCAAGAAAAATCAAACAGTAACTTTAAAATTGCAAGTAATTACAGGAACTACAAAACAAAGTGATGTTAAAGGAGCCCTGTGGTGCAGTAGTTAAATGCCTATACTGCAGGTAAAACTGTGCTCATGATCTGGGGTTCAATCCCAGGTCGCAGGCTCAAGGTTGACTCAGCCTTCCATCCTTCCAAGGTTGGTAAAATCAGTACCCAGAGACTACTTGAAGTGGTATGGTGTGGTATATAAGCAGAACACTTTAAAGGTGTTACAACAAAGCTTTTACCTTATGTGAAGCAAGAAATGCCTAATGTTTGAGCTGGGTTCTGAAAACAAAGAAGATATGCAGATGACACTATACTACTGGCAGAAAGTAGCAATGACTTATATAGAATCATAGAACCATCAGATTGGAAAGGGCCTATAATGCCATCAAGTCCAAACCCATGCTCAGTGCAGGAATCCAAATCATTTAAACTGAAACAACTTTTATTGAAAATGAAAGAGGAAAGAGCTAAAGCAGGACGGCAGCTCAACATGAAGACAAAAATTATGACTAGAGAACTACACAACTTTAATGTTGACCAAAATTGTTAAAGAATTTGTATACTTTGGTACAGCCACCAATCCAAGTGGAGACTGCAACCAAGAAATCAGAATGAGACTCAGAAAGGCAGCAATGAAAGAATTAAAGAAGATAATCAAAGTGTATGGATGTCTATGAAGATTCTAAGACATCCAGATGAGGTTATCTGGAAGCTGAGTTACTCAACTTCCAGAAAAATGCAAGGATGTGTCACTGAAGACCAAGACCAAAATCATTTACACTATTGCATTCCTGATCACTAGGAACAGGTATGAAAACTGGACAGTAAAGAAACCTGAATGGGAAAAAATGTTTGCTTGAAATATTGTGCTGGAGTAGAGCTTTGAAGATACCCTGGATTGCCAAAAAGATAAACAAACAGTTCCTGGATTAAATAAAGCAGGCATGTTCAAAGTCAGGCCCGGGGGCCAAATGCGGCCCGTTTTCAAGCTTCTTCTCCCCACCAGATCAGCCTGTCACACATGCCCGCTAGCTGGCCCCTCCCCATACCAGATGGAGGCATTAGCTTTCAGTTTTATGGTTTGCTTGCCCTCCCTGCCTCTGTCCATCCACCCAGCCACCTGCCCAGCTTACCCACCCCCAGCTCCATTGCTGCAGCATCCTCCCCACCTCCTTGCATGTTACAGAGACCTGTCCAATGTCTGGCCTGGGGGCTCAAATGCAGCTGAATGGTCTGCCCCCACACATTTTCACCTCACCAAATCTGGCCCTCCTTACAAAAAATTTGGACACCCCTGAAATAAAGCCTGAACTCTCATCTTTGAAGATAAAAACAAAGAAGCTGAGGCTGTCATACCATGTCATCAGGTACCATTCTCTGAAAAAGACAGTAAGGAAAAGGTTGAAGGCAGAAAGAAAGTCGGAAGACCAACTATGAGATGGATCAACTCATATGGAACCACAGGCTTGAATTTATGATAGCTGAGCATGGCTGTTGAGGACAGGACATTTTGAAGAATACTTATTCTTTGGAGTGGGAGCAACCCAAGGGAACTAACAATAAACAAACTTAGGGAGGCTTAGGATCTGTAAAAGCAAATCATTATTTTTAATAAATGTTAACTTCATAAACTTCATAAACAGGTCCCAAGATCTACCTTGGACAGCTCCTTCACACCAACAGACTTTTGAAGGCTACAATCCACTGAACCTTTTAGCTCCGTTAATCATCTGACATAAGAATAGCATGCAGTGGTTTCCCACAGGGAGAAAGAGACTGAAGGTGAAAGCAGGCAGTGAGGTTTTCCTTGGCAACCGTTCTGTTTGTTTCTCTCTAACAAGTCATCATGACCCCTAGCAGGAGCCCAAGGTCCATGCAGCAAACAAACACCCACTGCCCACCCATTGTCTGCTCCATGGTCCTTGTGGTAGCTCATTTTGCCAGCCACAGGGCAGTCAAACAATACCAGTAGGCTGTCTGTGACACCCGTCCAGAGCCAGTGCATATCATAGAGGTAATGAGGCATTGGGAGATAATTCATATCAACCCCGAAGGGAGCTGCAGAGGAACATTAATGAGATAAGGAATGGAAACAGTCCACTTTCCCTCAACTTTCCTACTCCCTTATAAAATAGCATGTAAGAGAGTACAGAGAAGCACTCCACTTATGGCTTACAGGTACTTACAAAAGCCATGCAATGCTGTGAAAAATGTAGGAAAGTTCTATGGACAGGCATGTATTCCTAAAGCTCTCAAAACTGTTTTTACAGCCTACAGACTTCCCAGACTCTGAATGTTTTCCTATGCCATCATTTATTCAACCTGAAAATAGCCAGGCAGCTAGAAACCTCCAGTAGCGCGTGACTGGCCATTTTCATCTCTGCAACTCTTTTAGGTGGGAGGAACTATTTTCAAAACCAGAGGTGACATCCTAAGCACTTTACATTTTATAATCATAGGCATCCTTCAGTCTTGAGAGACCATGGTATTGTGCTCTGTATAGAAGTCCTAAGTTAGCATCTAGTGTGGCTAAAAAGGCCAATTCTTTCCACCAAGAGGACAAATACAGACAATCCCTTGCCCAGCCCCCAGATTTCGCTGTTTTCGGGACCGCCTCTTTTCCTCAGCCTGTTGAACAAGTTTCTGTTCAAATTGTAGAAGTCCATGCTGCATCTTTTTCCTCCAGACTGAACAATCAGAGGTCAAGGTCTCCCATCTGTTAAAGTCCATTCCCAAAGTCTTCAGATCCCTCTTACAGATATCCTTATATCGCAGCTGTCATCTCCCTCTGGGGCACTTTCCCTGCACTAATTCTCCATACAAAAGATCTTTCAGAATCCGACCATCACAACATGCCCAAACCAGCGTAGACATGAATGTTTAATAATAATAATAATAATAATAATAATAATAATAATAATAATAATAATAATAATAATAATAATAATAATAATAAACGAGGGTAGGTGTGGCCTACCAAGAGTAAGGTGGCTGCATCTGGATTTCCTAGAAGATGCAACCTCTGAGCTAGGAAATTGCAAAAACAAAACAAAGCACAATGAACAATCTCATTGTGACTTACAGTATGTGGTGAGATTAATCTATATTACCTTTCAGAAAAACATTTTATTGACTTAACTCCACATGTCAAAGAAAGACGTTATAGCACAGTTGTTAAAGACAATACAATAGGGCTCATCTCAGTGAAGACTCATTGAAACAACTGATGAGTGCTAAGTCAACACTTAAGGAATCCCACCCACACACCCACAAGTCTGTGGGACTACTGTTGCCATTATCTGCTTGTCAAGTTGCCTTGGACTTATGGTGACCCTATGAATGACCAATCTAAAAAAATGCCCTGTCCTCAACAGGCCTTCTCTGTAAACTCAAGGCTGTGGCTTCCATTGGGGAGTCAAACTATTCTAATGGGGACTAGAAATAGAACAATGGTCTATGTGTCCATCACAGAGCTTGGAAAAGTTTCTTTTTGGGACTACAAGTTCCAAAAAGGTAACTTTCCCCAGCTCCTTTGAATTTATATATAGGATATTCACAATATATTTACTACACAATATAAAGAAAAAGGAAGTGGAAGAGGCCACTTTGGGGTGGGGGTAGAGGGAAAAGTCCACTTAATATACTTAACACATACATTCGCTGCTATTTTTCCTAGGTCTCCACAATAGTTATTTTTACAGCTTTCTGAGACAGCATTATAACAGGAAAAATGATAACACAACAAGTTAATACAGCTTAGGTACTTGTAGGGGGAAAAGGCTCATGGTGTTCAAGAAAACAAGATTAGTATAGTATTACCCAAAAAATATATGCCAAAGGTGAAACTATAGGAACAACAATGTCAATAAACTTTATGTTTACTTTGGAGGAACATAGAGATAAGCACCATGCTGACTCATCCTTCTGAGGGTTCTTCATCAGGTGATGAGTAACCTCTTGGGAAGGATGGTAGCAAATAATGGTGATGTACAGACTCCTTGTTGCAAAAGAAAATGAGAGCCTATTGAAAGAAACTACACCGAAGCTTATTTGCTGTTGTACTCATAGCACCTGTTGCTATTGAAAAGAAACCACCAGCAAAAGCTTTTCAAGGTTTCTCTTCATTACTTTATTTTAATCATCAGGTTATTCTTCCTTAAAGTACCAAAGAAAAGACCTCAAAGAAGTGAGGATCATGACAACGCCTCTGCTTTTCCCAACTGAAAACACTCCTTTGATGAGGTACTATTGACCTAACTTTGCCTCGGTGCCTGCAGTTAAAAAGCATAGCTGTGCACACAAATAAAATAAAATAAAATAACATGCAGGCTGCCTTTTGTAGATGCATGCAGGCTGCCTTTTGTAGATGCGCTGGCTGAATCACTCTTGAAGTAGGCCCTTCATAATCAGATCATTTATCCTGGCACATTCTGCTTCTAAATGGAAATGTGCATCTGTTAAACAGGGGGTGGGGTCGGGTACTTCCTTGCCAACCCAAGCGAACTGTGCTATTAGACAAGCACCCCAGGCAAGGTCGCTGCGCTATTCAGTCTCCCAATTACAAGCACCTGGGCTACACACACCTTCATAAACAACCAAACCTATACAGACACGGAGCTCTTTCCCCCAGTTCATTGCCCCCTGAATGAGGCTCTTTCCCCCCCCCCAGATAAAAGCCCTTATTGATACCAAAGACCAGAAATATGCAAAGTTTCAGTGCACAAAGGAGGATGTAATTCAAGGCAATTAGCCATGATATCAACTTTGAAGGTCATAGAGTAGATTCCCCTCTATTCCAGGGAGAGCTCAAGTTCTAAAAGTCCTGAGGGACAGAGCGTTAGAACCATGTTAGATCAGACCAAGGCTTAACTTGTCCAATATTGTACCCCCACTGTGGCCAACCGGTTGCGTAAATAAAGTCTGCCAGTAGGTTATGAATGCAACTGCATTATCTATCTTGCATTCCCAACAACTGTTATACAAATGCCTCTGATACGGGAGGTAATAATAATAATAATAATAATAATAATAATAATAATAATAATAATAATAATAATAATAATAATAATAATAATAATAATAATAATAATAATAAAGTCATTGTGTGTATATACACAATATACACATACAACAAAATTCAGGCACCCAGAGACCACCACCCCACACACACATATATATATTTCCATCCTGACCATTAGTATTCCACTGGTATTCCTAACCTCTATGGATGTATCCTATTATCTCTTAAAGTAGTCCATATCTGAAAGTAGTCAATTCCACAACTTATTGTGGTTTCCCATAGGAATGCATTGAAAATGGATTAAATCTGTTCTGGAGGCTATGAAAATTTCGTCTTACGAAACGTGTTTTCCCATAGGAATGCATTGGGAATGGATTAATCCATTATGGAAACTAGCATAAAGACAAAACCAACCAGTTTCCCCACTCCACCCCCGGGTACATGCGGAACAGTTTTTCGTCTTGCGAAGCATCCCATACGGAATGTTTTTTGTCATGTGAAGCATATCTATTCCCGGAAAAAATATTCTTCCTACGAGTTTTTTTGTCTTACGAGGCATTTGTATTAAGAGGTACTACTCTATTTTAAGGTGTTATTAAGCTTTGCTTAAGTCAATACATATTACATCTACAGCATTCCCTCTTTCTACCAGGAAGGCTACGTGATTAAAAAATGAGATCAGGTTAGTCTGGCAGGAATTGTTCTTGACAAATCTGTTGTAGCTTCTAGTTACTGCTGCATTGTTTTCTAGGTGCTTGTATAGTGACTGCTTAATAATCTGTTCCAGGCTGCCTGGCCTATTGTTCCCAGGTTCCTCTTTTTTGCCCTTTTTGAAGATAGGGACAATATTAGCCCTTCTCCAGTCATCTGGCACCTCACCTCTTTCCCAGGATTTCCAGAAAATAATGCACCGTGGTTCTGAGAGTTCTTCAGTCAGTTCCTTCAGCACTCCCAGATGCAGTTCATAAATAATTTCTCTAAATTCAAATTTCCCTGTGTCTTTAACATTGTGAGCCTTGGCTCAACTATGCCACTCCTCCTGACTGAAATGCCTGCTCCTGCTGGCTCCTTCTTCAATCACTCTAGGTTGATGAAACTGTAGATTACGTAAGGAGGAGGGCTTGCACTATTATATGTCCTTCCACACTGCCATAGCAGTGTCAGTTGTCTCTGACAGTATCTACAGCTAACAAGGCTGGAAGGTCCCTGGTCTTAATTTTGCCATATATCACTGCTGCAGTAAGATGTTTCATGTGTTACATACTGCAACTGCAGCAAGGCAGTCCACTAAGATCCACTTATCTCGCCAACAAATGTGGAATGACTTTCAAAAGTAAAAAGTTGGTTCTCAGCATCCTTCCTAACTGTTCAAATGTTCAAAGTTGAGATGAACTCCTTGCCTATGAATCTCACACAGTGCACGGCACCACGAAAAACTAGCCTTACAAATGCTAAGCTCTAAAGGAAGCAACATTGCTTTTAAAATAGCACTTAACATTATCAAAGGAGTACTATCAACAGCCTATATGATTGGGGAAAAGGTGTCTCATTTTAAGCAAGTTCTTAGTAGCCTGCTACCATCGTCACTGCCCTCATCTTCTAAAGGCACATTTTGGAGGCATGGGAAATTTGCAATGAGTTTGAAGATTGTTCAGCCAAGCAAACAAAATCCCAAATTGCTTGGGGGGGAAAGTTCCATCTAACTACGTGAGCTGGAAGCAGCAACAAAATGAATCAACCTAACGAGCCAGTGCAACTAGTGCAGAAGCAAGGACACAGGGCCTGAGCAATAGCCCTATGGCATTTTCCACTGGTGTGAAAGACTCATCTGTGTTGTACTTCCTAAGAGAGGAAGGATTTTTAAAAATCTGTTCTTATCATCTATGTATAGTAGCATGGTATGATTTGTGATGATGAACATTTGCAAAAATGGACTTCCAAGAAATAAACATACAGATCAAAAAGGCAATAGGATCATATGTTAGATGGGTAGTTTACCAGCATTTTGGAAACAGGAATGGGCTGGAAGAGTCTGGTCACTTTGTGGCACTCTGAGATTAACCACTTCCTTTATGTAAGACTCATTTAGATCATTAGTGCCTGTTGAATTAGCATTCACTTTGCTAGGCTGACAACTGATGAGCAGCGAAGCCTGTATAGCTCTCATTTCATCAGCCAGAGCAAAGGATATGAAATAATGGAGCCCAAAGAGTCTGACGAGTTAAGTATCAGTGATCAAGTTCCTATCAAGATTTTACATTAGGGTAATGCAAATGATGTAACTCTTTCAGATGAATTGTCTCAATTTAAGCAATATTTTGACTTAGCATACAACAGATAATGTTTACAATGATTTCTTAACTTTCTTTGTTAAGCCATTTATATTAAACTTGGGATGGGCATTTCATTTCGAAACCAGTAGGTTTTGAAACAAAACCTCGGAACCGGTTGAAACATGCAGCTCCAACTGCGTTACCTTTCTCTGTCTCGCACAGGGTTAAAATCCAATGAGGAAGCATGCTGCAACATCATCTAGATCAGTGTTTTTCAACCTTTTTTGGGCAAAGGCACACTTGTTTCATGAAAAAAAATCACGAGGCACACCACCATTAGAAAATGTTAAAAAATTTAACTCTGTGCCTATATTGACGATATATAAAGTAATTCTCTTAAATAGGAATCAAATAAACACAAAGAAAGTATTTTAAAAGTGTTCTGCTTATATACCGCCCCATACCACTACAAGTAGTCTCTGGGCGGTTTACAATTTTGATTACAGTGTGCAGGCTACACATTGCCCCCCCCAGCAAGCTGGGTACTCATTTTACCGACCTCGGAAGGATGGAAGGCTGAGTGAACCTTGAGCCTGCTACCGGGGATTGAACCCAGGTCGTGAGCACAGTTTTACCTGCAGTACAGGCATTTAACCACTGCGCCACGATAATTACTTTATTATGAAATAGTAAGTAAACAGAAATATGAAAAATTATAAAATACTTTATTCAGTGCACAACCTGGGCCTGTTTGGCTGAACACAAAGCTGATATTCTTCAGCTTTTCCAACGGCACACCAGGCAACATCTCGCGGCACACTAGTGTGCCGCGGAACAGTGGTTGAAAAACACTGATCTAGATCATCAACATATCATCTGGATCTGTGATGCTGGCCAATCAGGAGCTGTGCAGGGACAGGCATAATCCCACCTCCCTCTCTGACTGGCCAGCAGCATGAAGCAGGAAAGATGACATCGCAGCATACTTCCTCATTGGATTTTAACCCTGCATGAGACAGAGAAAGGTAAAGCAATTGGATCTGCATGTATCAGCCAGTTCTGAAGACCACCTGGGCTCACGTAGTTCATTTTGTAACCTACTGTTTCTGAAACAAAATGCCCATCCCTAGGTGTGACTAACAGCCATGTGACATTCAGTCATCAAGAACAGCTACCTTTTCCAACAGGAAACAAGGTTAAGGGCTTGGCCCATTCTAGGCCATGAAGCCTTCCAGCCCAACCTTTCTCCAGGTGAGCACAATTAATAAGACTGGCCCTGGTGAGTGAAACTCCCAAAGTGCAGAATTGCACTTGGGTCCGTTAGGGGAGAAAGGTGGCATAAAAATAAAGTTGATTATTATTATTTATTATTATATTCAATAAAAAAAGAATATATGTCATCTCTGATGTCTTCTGTATGGGTTTGAAAATGAAACTACCTGAAACCCTACAGAGACACTACCTGACTCTGGAAAAATATATAGTTCAATTTGTGTTGATGATTGTAGTAACATAGTGAATATGTTCGTATTCAGGATTGGAGTGGTAGGCACTGCAAGAGGTGGGATCAAGATGCAAGCATATTCTAACTTGAAACTGTTATTGCCTGCAATTAGCCCCTAGGTGTTTAACCTTCTGAAATGGGCATCAAACGATATAAAAGCTGCAAAACCATTGGTCTCCTGGAAACCCATTACTGGCCATCTGTAAAACCTCCAGAGAGTTAGATCCCAGGGGTATATATGAGATTCTAGTAAAATCCTGCAGAGAAGTTTCTCTCTATGAAGCCATCAGCAAACACTAAATTAAATTAAAGTTAAGACGAGTCCCCCCCCCTCCCCCGGTGTGCTGCAAGACAGACAAATATCTTCCAGTCAAGGTCTATAGGAAAGACATTTTCCATTACAAGCTCCCTGACTTTCTGTGGAGGTGCCTTTGCAGGGGAAATTGGAATCCAGAAATAAGGCGGCCTCAAAGGCGATTAATGTCCCCGTCGTCTCATCTCTATCTGCACATTCTTGCTTAGCCCTGCGTCGCGAAAATGCTATTGTGGTGGATATTATTTAAACAGTGGCATTTTCTTGATGGGAGCTCTCAACAGCTGCCATGGAAGATAAGTCCAGTTAATGTTCACCAGCTCCAAGAAGCAGGCCAGCAACAGGGGAGATCAAGTATCCCGATACTATGGTTACTGTCCCTTTTGTAGAGATGAGCTGTTTTGGAAAACACAGCGCATTTGAGCAGAAGAAGCCATTTCCATTCCAAGATCTTAGAGGGGAAGATAAATACGACCCAAACTCATCAAAAAGTAGAGGTAACAGGTGAGGGACACCTTAGTTTATCTCCCCCACACATACCATGGAGAAAACATTACTGCACAGTGTTATGTTGCTTTTGCTTCACTCAGAAAGATGGCACTTCATGACTGGCTCCTTGAGGGCTAATAACGGGAAAAGCAGCTGCCTAGATACCTCAGCCCATCTGATCTTGCCCGATTTCGGAAGCTAAGCAGGGTTGGCCCTGGTTAGTACTTGGATGGGCAACCACCAGGGAATACCAGGGGCTGTAGGCGCCTGGAGTAGGAACTGGCAAACCACTCCAGTATTCCTGCCAAGAAAACTCCATGGACATGGAGTCACGAAGAGTCGGTCAGGACTGTAACGACACAACACACACACACACACACACACACACACACACACACACACAACAAGAAAAGCAGAACTGACACCTTCCTTACTCATCAAGGATATCCTATGCGCCATGTTATTCCCATTGACCTTTTAAATTTTAGGAAAAGATGACAGCACAAACAAAACTGCATAGGCTAATAGGGAAACCCAATCTTTATCTGAAGAGAAAAAAAACTTTTGAGTGCCGTATTTTCCATGTATAAGATGACTCCATGTATAAGACCCCCACACACGCTTTTCCAACCCAAGATACCAGATTTGCGACCATGCAGTTCTCTCCTCAGCTGACTTCCATGTATAAGATAACCCTCCAATTTTTGTCTAACAATTTGAGACAAAAAATATAGTCTTATACTTGGGGGAAATACTGTATATTTCAATAAGCTTGCTCAACTGGAAACTGATCATTAGCCGAAGAACCACTAATGTTTACTTTCATATGGTGAAGGTCAGCGTACCATGTTCTATTCTGACAATATTGGGTCCAGCTCTGGTGGAGGGAGTGGGGATGGGGGAAAGAACCTCAAACATTTCAGATGACAAGATTCTTTTTTGAGATTACACAACACCACATCCCTACATTAACTCACATCTAACTATGTCTTCTGCTTTACGTGGGTTGTGCTTTATTCTGGCAACAATTTGCTTGCTCTGGTATGAGAAGTCACTATGAGCTTGGGTCATCTTCTCTACAGGCTCCCCCCACCCCATCCCTCCCAATAGCCCTTCCTGCAGAGTGTTACATAACATTGCTGTGGCATAATAGCAAAAACAAAGAAACTCACAGGCATCTCGAGTTCGGTCATTCCTTGTGCTCCCCCCCCCCCACACCCGAGCCTCCTTGACAGCTGTCAGAATGAAATGGCATCTCCCCAGAGGTGGAAGTGCGTTCCTTTAATGTATGTATTAATAAGCATATTGACTCTCCTCTCCTCCTTGTCAGTCTCTATCAAGATTTATTTCCCTTCACAGCCTCTTATTGATTGAGGAAAGCAGTATTCCCACGGGTCAATCAATCCTTATCCAGACCACAGATGGAAGTCAATAGTTACTTATTATATGATGTATGGGCTTCATTAGTTTAAATGTTATTAAAAGAGGAACATGGTAAAAAGTATAAAGAGGAAAGGAAAAGAACACTGAGGTCTAGAAATGAAGTAACATTCCAGGCTAAAACCCCAAAGTATCTTCTGCAGAGTCCCACCTTCGGGAGCAGTTCACCCTTAACATTAGTCATGGGAGTTGTAGTCTAAACATTTTGAGGGCAAGGGTTTACAGAAGACTGTCTTACAACAAAAGGAGAATTTGCAAAGGGCCCCAACACACCAGGGCAAACTAGGGGAGTGGGTGAATAGGTTCAGACAAGCCTAGAAAAATACGGGCAGCAATCTCCGGTGAGTTCTAGCCTGTTATTAGGAGAGAAGACCAAATCAGAATTACATGGCGTAGAGGGAAGAAGAGAGACCAGATGTCAGTGTTGGAGAACAAATGAAGGCTGAAGAACAAAGCAGGCAGGATGATCAAGAAACAAACCCAATGTCAGACTTGAAGGACACTTCACACCTTAAAGATAAGCCACGCAGAAAGGTCAAGGAGAAAGCCATGAGTCAGGACCAATGACCAGGTCACCACTCTAGGATGCACCAGACAACCGAGCCAAAGAAAAAGGTGATAATCATAGAATTGTAGAATAATTACGTTGGAATGAGCCTATAAGATCAAGCCCAACACCATACTCAGAGAAGGAATGCAAATCAAAGTAGACCAGATAGTTGGCTGTCTGATTTTCTGTTGAATGCCTCTAATAGTTAAGACATTTTGTTCCTGATATTCAGCCTAAATCCAGCTTCCTGTAGTTTGAGCCCATTGTCACATGTCCTGCACTCTGGGATGATTGAGAATGGATCCTTCGTTCCTCTCTATGAAAGCCTTCCAAGTATTTGAAAAAGTGTTATTTGTTTATTTGTTTGTTACATTTATATACCGCCCATCTTCTGGATGGAACTCTGGGTGGTTTACAGTTAAAAAAAAACAACAGGAAAGGAAAAAAAAAGCAAAGAGCACCAATAAAATGGGGAAGGACAATACCCTCCACGAAAGATGACGCGGGTGGCAAAAAAAGAAAGAAAAAAAGAAAAGAAAAGAAATTAAGTAAAAAGGTCACCATATGCCTCCTTAAAAAGGTCTGTTTTCAGGGCCTTTTTAAAGGCGGGCAGGGACTGTGCTAGGCACAACTCACTAGGGAGATGATTCCACAGGGTGGGGCCCACCACAGAGAAGGCGCGGTTATGTGTGAGCGATTTCCGCGCCTCTCTTGGTGTAGCCACCCTAAGTGAGCGCACCTGCGCCATTCTCGTGGGGCTGTTCCCAGTTGACCTTATCATATCTCCCCTCAATCTTATTTTCTCCATGCTAGATATGCCCAGTTCTTTCAGCCTTTCCTCATAGGGCTTGGTTTCCCTGATCATCCTTGTTGCCCTCCTCTGAATTTGTTCCAATTTGTTGGCATTATTTTTAAAGTGTGGTGTCCACTACTGGACACAGTACTCTAGATGAGGGCCATCCAGTGCTATATAGAGTGGAAATCAAGCCCGCCCAAAGCAAAGAAGAATAGAAAAATATGACTGAAATCATGAAGAGCTTCTCACATGAACAATGCTCAAGGGGAAAAGGAAGCTTTATTTATTATTTTGTAACTGCCTGCCCAGGGAATCCAGTAGCCAGCCTGGGTAGATGGAGACAGTCCAGAGCCTAGTTTATCAAGAAATATACCACCTGCAATTTAAAGCTGCACTACATGGAAAGAGCCTACAGATTGAGAAATTACTGGTAAGAAAATTAGTATCTGGAGTCTGGGTATCCTTTGTCTGCCCTATACTAGATGAAGCGAGTGGAATGTTTTACATTTTTAGACTGCAATTTCCAGAGCTGCCTGCCAGCATGGTTGTACTAGTTCTAATTCAAAAAGCAAGGTCTAGGCTTCATTGTTGCAGACTCTGCCTTTCACTCTCCCTACCCAATAAGATATGTAGGGGAGAGATTAACTATACTCCCCCTTTCCTTTTCCAGTACAGTTTATCTTATAAAGGGGAAGGGGAGTAGATTATATGCAATGAACGGTTGATACCACTTTAGCTATCACGCCTCCATCCTGAGGAAATAATTGATTGGTAGTTTGGAAAGCCACTTGGAACTCAGAGCTAGAAGGATCTGAAACCCCTGAATGCCAGCAAAGTCTTCTATGTAGAACCCCAAGGTTTGATAGGATGAAACCAAGGCGATGCTTTTGCCCAGCTCCTGTTCCTAAGGCAAGAGCCAAACATTGCTACAAGACTCCCCTTGATCCACATGTCTTGATCCACTTTTTCTAAGTGGTAAGAACCTCCAGAGCAATCTAACAAGAATCAGCCTGCTTAGGGAAGTAAGGGGAAAGGAGATGTAAGAATATAGAAAGCTCCCTTTCGGAATTGTCATCAGTTTAAGTCCAGTCTTGTATATGCTGACTGTCAGGTCTGACTGGGGTTTAAATAGGTGTCATTTCCAACCCCACCAGGATATGCTGTGGCTCAAACATGGACCTTTTTCACATGAAGCACATCCTCTCCCATTGAGTTCTGGCCCTTCCTCTACTGAGTCTAACCACTGTTCCAACTAGCTCAGTCTTTCTGTTGCATAATAGTGGCTCTTAAAGGTTTTTCCAGCCCACCTGTAAGATATTCCAGAAATTCCTAAAATCTGGGATCCCCTGCACATAAAGCATGAGTGCCCCCTGTTCAGGGCACTCAGCAAGCATTCTTTAGACAGATTATCTAGCTGCCATAGAAAATGAGTCAGAAATGAAATGTGGACGGCTGCTGAGCTACTTAGAGCTTTAAGGGTCAAAGGCATATTGCTATATAGTGAACCATGCTGTGCAGAAACATGTCCCCAATTATACTGGGCTACACAAAGGTCAGCTCTAACGTACACCAACTCTGACTGCAACAGAACTCATTTCAGAACATTGTGGCCAAGTGTTTTCCCAATAGTTTGGTGTGTTTTTGTTTTCCTAGACCTGATTCCACAGAAGTTCTCTCTGCAAGGAAATGCTAATATGTGGCTTATCTAATAAAATGATTTCTATTCATTAAAACATGTTTTCCTTGCAACTAGAGGGTGAAAGATAACACAGAGGAAAGAGACGTTTCATCTTCAGCCGTCTTCTTGAGTCGCTTCCTAGAAGAAACAGATTTGCGTCTCTTGGTATTTCTTTGGCATCGCCATAATTAAATAGGCGACAGTAAGACATACAAGAGACTAACAACTCCTCATTAAGCCTGGCTTTCCCGAGACCAGCTGCTAGAGGCTAACAGCTTTCTCCAAAGGGGAACATCATTAGTGACATGAATAGGATGGGAACCTGGCAAACAGGATGTAGATTGCCTCCCCTATCACCAGCAGGCCAATTTAACAAGCCCAAGGGAAACACCGGCATTTTAATATTTCATCAAAGAGGTCTGTGCTTAAATACTATGTTTCCTTTTATGATTGTTTAATCAACATAATGATGGGGACAAAGGCAGAATGCTGTTTACATGAATTGATTCAGATGTGAAGACATTCCTAGGCTGGAAGTCTTAGCAGAACATCCTGACTTCGCAACACCCATACCCAAAGTTAAACAACATCTTGATGAGCACCAGCCCTAAACACAATTCAAAGTGTGCAACATTTAGTGTTGCCCCAAACTATTCCACATCACCCTAATTGGTAGAAAAGCAGAAGTATGAAGATCTGTGATGATGCCATGTCTTTCCCCTGAAGAGATTATCTACCTGCACTCCTACAAGTACCCCCCTCTTTCTACTTGGCATCTGGTATTCAAGGTCCTTTTGACCATTTTATATGAACTCTCTGGCCACTTCTAGCTGTCTACCCCCTGCCCCTACTTATGGTTCCAGTTTCCTTTGCCTCCAAACAGCAAACTCCAGTTATAAACAGAGGTATAAACAGTACCTCTGTTTAAAATTTATCATGCTCCAAGAAAGTAGGAAAGTTTTTAAACTCCAGTTATGTTATTTGAAGGACAGACAGACATCTAGTCTTAAATTGTTTAAACAACAGCAGAAGTGAGCTAGCAGAGCCATCACAGAGCTTGGAACAGTTATTTTCTCTACCACCAGAGTGTATCTCCATTATAGAGTTAAAGCAGTTTCATGCCAGTTTATTCCATTAATGCCGTCGGATTTGTGGTCTGGTGAGGTCCTTACAATTGTCTGCTGCAATTCAAGAGGATAAAAGAATTATCTAGCAAATGATTCTAAGGACAAAAGTACAAATCCATTGACAGTTAAAGTGGCATCAATTATTGCATAAGTATACAATGTAGACACATTCCTCAGATTCCCCAGCCAGTATGGCCAGGCCTCATGCCAACGGAGGTGTGGCCAAAGATGAAGTCTAAAAAGTAGTTCTTCCAGCCCTGCAATCATGCCAAGTCCTTGCTTTGTCTTGGGCCCTTTGTTTGACCACATCTTTCTCTAACCTGTCCTTTTCTTACATATCCCCCCACACCCTTTTTTAAGGTACCAGATAATGATAAGCTCCAGGATGACATGAAGCAAAACACACTGGGCCAGAGAAAGCCCTGTCCATCTGCCAATGCAGAAAAGTGCAACCATGTGCAACGAGATACCCAGGAGAAGGGCTGTACAGCTTCAGGCAAGGTCGTCTCTGCCTGCAGTTTTCTGCCATCTCTCCTACTGCACTCAGACTGCTGAGCAAGACTTGGGAACGCAGCTGTTCTTGCTAAAAACTAATTAAGATTAATGCCAAGCATCTACACTGTTATTCCCCAAGGAAAAAAAATCTAACAACCACTCTGCTAAAGTCTTCGCTCTCTCCTCCCCCTTCTCCTTCCCCATCTCAGATTTCCTACTACATCACCTTTAGAAAAGCATGGAAAAGCCTCTGCTGCATCTCATCCAGACAACTGGTGTTTACAATATCTGTGAAATAGACAGATAATCTTGCTTTCCCGTGAGACCATTACTTCTGCATTAAGGATATTAGCAAAACAAACCTCAAAGGACAAGGGTTTACCAGAGGCCTCTGAGATGGAGAAAACCCCCAGAGGGCCCGCTCTTCAGCCTGAGCTTGTTCTCTGGCAATGAAGACTCCATTTCTAAATCCATTAGTTAAGCAAGTTGTATCTTAGCTCTGTCAAATGCAGCGCCCCCCAAAAACATAAACTATTAGAACCATTGACCTGCCTGCATCCTGTTTAAATTATTGGAAGATCTTGACTTTTGCTAGAGCACCATCCACCTTTCCCTGTGCTCCGGTGCCTCTTACTCCTTGAATGCCAGATCATGGAGCTGTCCATGGTCCTTCCTTCAACCTTTCCTGCAGCTCTCCCTGCCTTCCGAGTTTCCTCCTTCAGGAGAGGAGTCCTTCTTGCAGACTCAATGACAGCTAACACTGCACCACTCTTTCTCTTGACTCTTTTTGCTCCGGTGCCTCTTACTCCTTGAATGCTACATCATGGCGCTCTCCATGGTCCTTCATCCTTTCCTGCAGCTCTCCCTGCCTTCTGAGTTTCCTCCTTCAGGAGGGGACTCCTCCATGCAGACTCGATGACAGCTAACACTACACCACTCTTTCTCGTGACTCTTTTTTGCTCCTGCTGACAAGAGACCCTGAAGTGGAAACCTTCCCTCCTTTACTAAAGAAGTACATGATGATGGTATAAAAAGTACAGAGAGGCCACTGCTGCAGTCTCAGGATATATATTCCAGACCTTAAGTTATCAACCCCATCAGTGATAGGCAAGAATTAACAACTTAACTGTTTCTTTTTGCAAGCAATAAAGGGGGGAGTGTTGGTGATACCCATGAATGTCTTTTTACCTGGTGATGATTGCGAGGTGGGGAGGGCTCATGCATGCACCCATGAAAAGCACCACATTCTCATGCCGGGTCTGTCTGTATGCCATCACTTCTCTCTTGAAGGCCTTCAGCTGGTCTTCATTGTCCCGCTCAATGTCAATGAGACGGATGGCTACCTCACCATGCCAGCGGCCATGAAACACCTGTCCAAAGCGTCCCTTGCCAATGAGCTCACCAATTTCCAGCTGCTCAAAGGGAATGTCCCATTCCTGGAGGAAGATGCTGGTTTGGCTGGCCTTACGTGGAAAGTTGCGAGCAGAGAGGAGTGAAAGGTTCATCTCCTCAAAATCATCTTCTGATTCTTCATCATTTCCTTGTTCATTCTGGGAGAGAGAAAAATGGCAGATGGATTCATTTTACAAGACATCCCTAGACTATCCCAGCCCATACCATCTTCCTCCTGTGAGCATCCTCCTGAGACATGCAGTCAACATGTAACACCTAGCATAATCCAAGAAGGGTTGTCATCAAGGAAGACATTTTGCATTGACATCTAAAAGCTAAGCATCACCCTGCTCATGGCTGTCATTCTTTTCCAAATCTGTTCTTCATTGAAAATATCACCTTTAGGGGAGAACAGCAGTTGAGTGAGGCATTGCTATCTGAGGAAAGGCACAGAGGTGGAAAAAGTTGCCCCACACCCTGATCATAATCCTGATCTAGATGGATGTCATATGTTGATGAATGATGCTCTATGTACATATGGAAAGGAAAGTGGAAAACAGTAAAGATGCACACTTCTTTTAAGAACTGTGTTCAGCACCTGTGTATTCATTATAGGTAAAGATGGAAGTTGTTCAAAGTGCTAAGCCCCTGTTGTGATGCTCTTTCGTGACATGAAAAAGAAATCTTGCGATTGGCCTCCACAACCTCCTCACAATTTCTTCTCAAGGTTCTTTTGTTACCAAACGTACCATTAACATATCAAGGATCCAAACAAATGTGAGAATGTAGCAGTTAAAACAGACAAAACCAAAATTTATTTTTTTCCTGAAATCAAATCCAAATTGGTATCTCTGAAATCCCGGGAAACATCTCTACCTGGAGATGCTGGGTATTCAACCTGGGGCATTTTGTATTTGAGCCTTATGTCAACACAGGGTGTAAGGGTACAGATACAACAAGGCCAATGAAACAGAAGGTCAGTAAGTAATACAAAGCACACATTGTTGCATACGTTAGAACACTGTATTCCACACCAGCCTTGTTGCAAAATTCAGGCCCACTGCTATAGAATAAAATAATGCCACAGCCTGGAAATTGTAGTGTTTGGGATTATCAACACCCAAATTACCAGACCATTTCATGGTCACTTGGCCATGCTGACTCAGGGGGAGTCTGGGAAGTGGTACTCAAAGAATATATTTTCCAACCTTTGAACACCATCATCTCTTTTTAGCAGAATGAGCAGACATTATTCCTTTTGTAAAGAGCTATAGATGCTATATAGATGAGTCAGAAACAAGCTGTTGTCTAGCCTCTGCTGAGAGATGCATAATAAAGCTCATACCTTGCTGTTTGCCTTTTATTTCTACACGAGAACATAAAATGACCAGATCCTTGTGCATAACATACCTCAGAGGTTGGTTCCACTTCAATTTGAAGTAACGGATTTCCTTCCAGGCTTAAAATAAAGAAAACAAACACTGCAAATTATTGAGGCCTAAAAGCCGTAAGTAACTGTTTTTAATAACCTGCAGAGACAGGGTCATGCTTTTAATCCTTGTGCACTTTCTTAGTCTGTCACCTACCGAGATCACGAAGTAGTCCCAGAAAACCCCACAGAGGAAACCTTTATAGTGGTTCTCAACCTGTGGGTCCCCAGATGTTCTTGGACTGCAACTCCCAGAAATCCCTTCCAGCACAGCGAGTGGTGGAGGCTTCTGGGAATTGCAATCCAGGAACATCTGGGGACCCACAGGTTGAGAACCATTGTTTTATACCATGCGAGTGTTGATTCCCACCTACCAACGTAGAGCAAAATATGTATAGACAAAAAAGACTTGCTCCTTCTTTAACAGTTATATTTTATGGGATGCACTACATACTGTAATTGGTCCAAGGAAAACCAAAATGAATGGCATAGCTGGGAAGTGGAATAAAGGCATACTTTTTCCCCGAAAGTCCAATTGTCTTCTTGATTACCGACTTCCAGGTTATAAGTAGAGACCTGCAGGCTTGGAATCACAACAGACACTCTCGGGGTTCTAATTTTGGCTTTGAGAGTTCCCTGATAGCCACATCCCCTTTCCCTTGACATCATTAGACACTGTGCTTTCTCAGATTTTGTACCATTTCCCTCATTTTCTTAGAGGAAGAAATGTCCTTCCTAAAGCTTAGGGCGTTTATACACGACCCCTAAGCTGCGCTGCAAATGGCTCCCAGCTCCGGAGCTTAGAAATGTTTCCCCATCAGCTCCGGAGTTTGCAGACAATTAAGTGCGACCCCGCCCACTTTAGCGCGATCCAGCGCACTTTTCTTGTACCTTCTCTCTGGAGGTGAAAAATATTTGATGCGGATAAGAGTGCCGGGCTCTCCTCGCTTGTCTGTTGTTTTTTTGCCTCCCACCCCTTTAAGAGCCCCTTGAGAAGGAACCAGGAAGTTCCTTCTCACGGGGCTCATGGCAACTTTGACCGGCACAGGCAGGTTAGTAAAGGCTTCTTTTGTCCTTTTTCCCTCCCTCCCCTCACGCCGACAGGAGCAGGAAGTGCTGAGGGGTGGGGACGCAGGAACAGAAACGAACCCCCAAGATCTCTGGTCCGAATTTAAGCGACCAGCGGATCTTAGGGGTCATGTGAAAAGGCCCTTAGTTACTGGCAGTTAAGAACTTTATGCTAAAACCCACTAATGTGTTTCCTCTGGTTCTGTTCAATACTAGAATGTCCCTACCCAAAATCTTCCTGAAGTTGAATGTGGACCTTAGAATGAAAAAAGCTCCACACCATTGTTCTAGCATCTCTAATGAAGAGAAATCAGGATTAAGTAATGTTTTTAATGCACAGATATCAAGATCACAGCAAAAGAAGGCTAATAATTGCTGTTCGATAAATAGCAATCAGCCCCCTGTTGTTAAAAGAATGCTTCTTTCAATCAATAAGTTTTGCATTCCCTGCACTCTGACATTTTGTCTGTCATCATTTATTCCTCAAAGTGTCTACTGTGTATGAAGGTAAGAGGAGAAAAAAAGAGCAAGAAGGAAAAAAGAAATTTATATTAAAATTTAAAACTGGTCCTATGTTGCAGAATGAGGTTAAAAGTGAGTAAAAAATAATTTTTTCACACTCTGGTCCTAGTTATGAGAAAGCTGAACACAAATGATATGGATCATTGGTTGGACTATTAATTGTTGCCTTTTAGTAAAAATAGTAACACAGGATGGACTGTTGTTTTTGTGGTAAATAAGCAGTCATGTTGTCCTTGCTATGTGAGTGTACTCAATCTCACAGAAGGGAGAAATAACCTAATTTTGTATAGGAAACGTGTTTTATGCCGAGTACAGAAACCATGATGGGGGAGGGGGTCTGCAATTTGGCACTTGATCTTGTACTACAGGCAACATCTTTCAAAGAATTTGGAGAGTTCTCAAGGTATTGCCTCTTTGTGCCAAGATAACTAGTCGTGACAGTGTGAGATTTCTTCACATCCCTAATTGAGCATGATATTCAACTAAAGAGCCTCCAAGGCTTTCTCAATTGCTCCAATGAACCCATTTTAACAGAATTCCAAGTCTGTTTCTTTGGTCTTCTCATATTGTGGCAATGAGAAGCAAAAGTCTTCTAGAACACTTCAGATTTTCTTGGATGGCACTGTGCCTGAAGAATAGCCTCAGGAAAACTGTTTTGACTCAAAAACATTAATAGCTGACATTTCTAAAGCAAGCAGTATCGAAAATGATGTTTATACCCTTTAAACATCCAGCATATTAATAAGAGAGAATGAAAAAGACCCAGAGAGTTTACAAAGATAAAGAGGTCTGTGCTATCATGCATGCTATCATCAGGGAAGTGCAAAAGAAATATGGGAGTGCACTTTTAGTTAAGGCAAGTCACACACACATGCAGAAACAGGGTAAAGCACCAAGAAAAATGGATTGCTCAGTAGATACCTGGTTGTAAGGTTAGAGGTAGGAAGTTTGATTCCCTGCTAAGAAGTCAGGGAGTAGGCGGGGAGTAAAAGTGAGGTGCAAAGGGCAAGTGGGAGTTAGCAGGGAGGGCTAGAGTTGTGAGAAGAAAATGCTGCAAGTTAACCGCTAGCAGTGGTCATGTCTAAAGAGTAACTCATTTATCAGAACTAAGTGGAAATCAACCCTGAATGTTCACTGGAAGGACAGATTTTGAAGCTGAGGCTCCGAGACTTTTGCCACCTCATGAGGAGAGAGGAGTCCTTGGAAAAGTAACTGATGTTGGGAAAGATTGAAGGCAAAAGGAAAAGAGGACGGCAGAGAATGAGACGGTTGGACGGTGTCATTGATGCAACCAATATGGGTTTGACCAAACTCCGGGAGGCAGTGGAAGATAGGAAGGCCTGGTGGGCTCTGGTCCATGGGGTCACGAAGAGTCGGACACGACTGAACGACTGAACAACAAAAGTGGATACCTGATTTGCTGACTCAGTCTCCTTTTTGTTTTGCTCTGTGTTACTGAGAATTACTTAAATTCTATCATTATCTGAATTGTTTCTTTCTTTCCTTCTTTTAAAACAAAGCCCTTCCAATAGCTTTGACATTCACATTTTAATTCAGTGTTTCATTGTTTCATAGTAGTGGATTACTTTTTTAAATATACACATCTGGCATACCTATAAGAAAAATTACTTGTAAATCTGTAAGGTACAGTCTGCCCAGGTTGAAACAGGCTGTCAACAAGCAAGCTCTTGGATATGGTAATGAAGATGCTGGGTGAAGCATTTCAAGGGAAAAGGCAAGAGTTTTTTGTCCTCAAAAACTCATGCAACTCTTCTTCACCTGCATACCACGCAAAGGCTTATGGGAAGGGAGTAAATGGACCACTCTATATTGCATATTGAAACGCTGAAAAAAATGAAATAAAATAAAAAGTGGGAAGGAGGACAACTTATTATGTTGCTTTAAAAACTACTCTTTCAGCAATCAACAGCAAATACTTAAATAGATTATCCATTGTACAAGTTGCAAAGTCTAAGCAAAAAAAAAAACACACAGTGTTTTTTTTCCTCCTAAATGAATCATTTCCTTGTCACCTTCTGTAATATCTCCTAACCTACAGAAACTTCTTTACCACCCTCCTGGCTACAAGTTACTGTGGTTGAGGGCAAAAGCTTTTACTCTTAATATTATCTTTTCGAATTACCTTCATCTCCATTATGTAAGTGCTTGCTTGCTAGCAGAAAAGTTCAGGACAGACTCACTTTACTTTACTGATTTCCTATGAAAGGCTTAGTGAACACAGTAGGACCTTTCTGGGTATAGAGGATGCATTATTTAGTTGATTCTTCTAAAATTAGAGGATTATGGGAGTACTCCAGTTAAGACTAGTCACATAAATACATTCCATTTTCATTCCATTATAAGCTTCAAAATTCTATTCTTTTTAAAAAGAACACCTGTTGGGTTAATAACTTAAAACTTAGCAGCCACAATCTACTTAATGTGTTCCATAAACATGTCAAATGTCAAACTGATCTGGTAAAGAACGTTAGAGCTATATCAATTTTTTAAAATGCTGAAAATTGCTCCATTGAAATCTTTTTCACACAAAAAGTTCCTGTTTTTTTCTACATGGATATATTTGTATTTGTGACAATTATTGCTGAAATCTGCTTATTAACTTTATTCAGTATTATTGAGAAGAAGTGCTCTGGTGTGGTGATGCTGCAAGCCATAGTTGAGAAGTTGTTAAAAAGCCATATGTGACAGTGTGTTGGACAAGAAGTTAGCAGAGCTGGTCTCAAATCCCTGCTTACCTATGGCAACTCACAAGGGATGTAGATTTGTGAGAGGTAGCCATGTTAGTCTGTGGAAAAATGAAAACAAAACAAAATAAAAGACAAAAACATGTGGCACCTTAAAGACCAACTATCGTATTTTAATGTAAGCTTTCGTGGACACATCCACTTCTTCAGACTGGACATGTCAAAGAAAGCTTACATTAAAATATGATCGTCCTTAAAGTACCACATGTTTTTGTCTTTTGTTTTGTTTTGTTCTGTTTTCATTTTTGCCTGGAATTCACAGAGGATAGAAATAGCAAATCACTCATTGAAAACCCTATTAGGGTTTCCTTAATTTTGAAATCAGTTCACATTCCAGGAGTTGTAGGTTGAAAAAGTACCTTTTCCCATTTGTTCTAGAAACAAAACAGTATGTGTGTCTTGGGTTTTAAATTATTTCCCCTCCTTTTTCTTTTTCAAATTATATACATGCAGCTGTGTACAATGTTTGAAAAAAAAGTATACTAATTTTTTAAAAATGGGGGGAATCCCTGTGAGTATTTAGAAAAAAAGTGCCAAGTTAAATACACTGGAGAAAGAGTGCTCTAAAATATACAACTGTCAGCACCTAATATGGAACTTGAATTATTATATTATAGGTCAGTTGATTCAATTAATATGTCATTAGATACAGGATTCCCTTAAATGCAGAAAATACCTATCATAGTATATCATTTGCACTCCCCCCCCACCTGAAAATTAGCTTCCTTATTTTGTAATTGGCTACTGGAAGATAAATACAGACCAATCACAAAATAAGCAGCAAAACTTATGTGTGTCAGCTTTAATGCAAGGCTGGTAGCTCCTGTAGCTTGAAATACAACAAAAATGATAGATTCTTTGTATCCCTGAAGAAGAGAATGACAGAATACACAGGCAACGTTACTGGGGAACCTCGGTAACTTGTTGTCGATTCAACTTCTAAGGCTGGCATCATGGACTTGCCTCCAGAGTTCTGTTTAGCTCAGAAAGAATCTCAAATTACACCTTTCCTTGCAAACAAGCAATATGAACCACTCACTTTAACTGTGGAATATATGTGGCTGCTGATTCAATTTTTCACTCCTGTTTCATTGATCGTCAACTAATCTCCCAGAGATTGCTTCCAGAGATTGCAGTAATAGCTCAGGCACGAAGAGTAGGAAGCTGCCTAACTAATATTACTTCTGCTTTTAACCTCTTGTATTTTGGCAGTAGGTGCATGGAGGTAGTATTGTCCAATAATGTGGCAATGAACAGTGTATCTGGACGCCTGGGTCCTTGATGCACGCTACTTCTAGGCAGAGAGAGCTGGAGTCATTTCCCCTGTGGTGTTGAAATATTGTTCAGCAAAAACTGAATAGATCAGAATTACTGTGCCAAAACCTGTACTCAAATATTCTTTTAGTGGTATATAAAGATGCAAGTTAGAAGGCTGGATTCTAATAAATAGGCAGCACTGCCAAGCAAACAGTGGCTTAGAGGAAGGTGTACTTTGTATGCAAGGTTCATCCCTATGTTTTATAGCTGATCAACATTTTTAAAACAACAACAACAATGTCTTCTACTTATGGGTCCTCCGTGCAAGTAACAGCTTTGAAGTGGGTAGCGGTTAGACCTGCTGCCCTCACTGTAATGGCATGCATGTACTGGAGCACACAGAGAGTGAAGGAGAGCCAGAGGGCAGAAATAAAAATGCAGATAGAGCAATGGGAAAGGAAGGGGGTTCACTTGCAGATAATCATTACTATCCCTGGTAACATTCTGGGAGTGAAGAGCAGACAATGTCAGAAAATAACTTTATTTATTTATTTATTTATTTGTAGGCTTATATCCCGCCCATCTTCCCAGGCGGGAACTCTGGGCAGCTAACAATGATAAAAACACATAAAACAAGTAGAAAATCCTCCGAGCATAAAGCGACGGAGGGCAAGATGGCGGCAAGTCGGATAAGAGAGAGAGGAAACAGGGAAGTAAAAAAAACCCAAAAAACTGCATTTTATAAAGCAAAATAAAGAGAGCGAAGGACAAACAGAGAGGGGACAAATTATAGAGGGGCAGAAAGAGGTGAAAGAAAGAAAGAAAGAAAGAAAGAAAGAAAGAAAGAAAGAAAGAAAGAAAGAAAGAAAGAAAGAAAGAAAGAAAGAAAGTTCGGCTCCACCCAGAGAGGTGAAGGGAGGGACCACTTTGCTCCCCCCCCCAATGAAGCAATACGAGATCAGGCGAGAAGCACCCAAGCCTGATGGGAGGGGGGAGGAGGCCAGTATATAACAGGACTCCTACCTGGCATCGGCCTCTTTCAGAGGCAAGCATTCCCCACCCACCCACTGCTTTACATAGTGCTAGTGTGAGCCTGGCTGGTCACCTTTGGGGGCCAGATAGGAATTTTTGACCTGAGATTGGCATGGTGGCGAACTGGGATTTTTCGCCTATCCCACACTGGCACTTGGTGGTGGGGTTTAGGTAGGTCCTTTAATGGTCACACTGGCAGTAGTGCGGGAAGACAAACATTTGGTGAGGTGGTTATGGAATGATCCGGTTCTAGCCCATCCAACCTCTTGATGCTGCGGATCTGGAGATTACGGTCTTGGGGGCGGGGGGGGGGGGGAGAATGTGTTGAAATGCCTTCCCATTACAGGAGGCTAAAGAGAATGGCATTCTGGATCCAGGGAGGGGGGTTTGCATAGAAGTTGAACAGCCCAGGGAGCATGGCCTTACTGACTATTCCACCAGGGGGTTGTGACTCACCCAAGAAGCCTTGTGGGTTGGAGGGGTCCCGGGACACCCCAGGGTTTCAACCAGTAACCCACACTACATATGGCCCCTCTGAGAGTTGTGGGAGGACAGTTCATTCGAAAGTATGGTTGAAACTGGTTGAACTAGTTAATAAAGTGTGGCTCAGTTTATAATCCAACACCTGTGTCTCGCGTCTTAATTTGCCATTGGGGTGGGGCACAGAAAGGGTGACAAAGGAGATGGCAGAAGGGGAGAAAAAAGTCACCTAAGAACAAAGAGGACTCAGGTTTTGAACTTGTAGAATTTCCAGGGAGATTGTATGTTAATGACTCTGTCTCTCAGACTAATTTGCTTAACACGGCTATTAAGAGGATAAAATAAATGCCACCTTGAGTTGTTGGAGTAAGAGGGGAATAAAAAGGTAGTAAGGAAAATAAACCTGTCTCGTAGTTCAAAAATGGCAAGAAAAATGATTTAAATACTTCTTTAAATCCATCCCTCCTCCCTCTGCCTGTTACTGTGCCTGAGCTGTCGGCTATGACAGCTACGTACAAAATGCCTCAGCCCAGGGGAATCTGCCAGAGCCAAAATGACACACCAATCTCATAAGAAGCAAGTCTCCGGTAAAGTTTTGATGTGCTCTCTGAGCAAGCTAGCAAGCAAACAAACAAGAACAAGCCAGCAAACAAACAAACAAGAAACCTGAAGTTGAGACTTAGAAGAAAATTCAAGGACAAGGCTTCACCTGAACCACTCCTGAAAGAGAAACACTCAACCAGAGGTCTTCAGTTGACCAGGGATTGAGCAGTTGATTTTGGGAAAGATAAGAGCTGAACTGACTTCTGTGGAAAGCAAGGAGGGGCACATTTTTTTTAAAAAAAAGTAGGAACCTGGGGTGGCATTTTATCTCTAAAGCCTACATTTGAATGGTGCAGTCTATTATTTCATCTGCTGTGCAAAAGCAGACCCTTTTCACTTTGCAGAAGGCAACAGCTTTAGCCTACAACCTCAGAAAGATTGTTTCCAAAGGGACTGAAGGGTCTATCATTCTCCAAGACCCTCAAGTCTTTCCTGCTCTGTGGTCAGTTACTATACTGACTTTTACAATTTATGCAGGATTCTTGCAACAGAAGTAAAACCCAGGAATCATCCATGAGTCTGTTTTCTGGTGCTTCTTCTTAGGACAGGGGTGTCCAAACTTTGGCCCTCCAGATGTTTTGGACCACAACTCTCAGAATTCCAAGCCTGTATTGCCAATGACAAAGAACTGTGGGAGCTGTCGTCGAGAAACATCTGGAGGGCCAACGTTTGGACACCACTGTCTTAGGATGTTTTTTTTAAAAGAACAAAATATTTGAAATGCCACACAGATGTGTGATTGTGCTTCATCACTATGTTTACCTGTTTTGACCTGCCTTGGGTCTCTTATATGGGGTGGCGTATAAATAATTTAGATAAACAAATAATAAAATAAATCTTCACATTTTCTTTGTATCTTGTTGGTCAGGGTCCCATTCCCTTAAATTGGCTGAGAGTGCCTAGAGGAGGATTGGTGGCATATTTTACTTTTCACTTTACTACTCACTGATGCCTTTGCATAAGATGCCATACATTTCTCCTGGCTATAGTTTGTACACTGCACTCATATTGCTTTGCCACTGAACTCTTGTTGTTTCTGAAAATAACGCTTTTTGGTGGAATAATGCTCTTTTTAAAAGTCCATCTGTTTTCTGTGTGGGATCCAGATACCTTTGGAGTGCATTAGATATCCCCACCAAGCCTATGCAAGAAACACACCACATGCTACAATTACTGGGGATCAGAGAATTCCATCTTTCTGAATTTCCATATGACATTATTTCCAACTCCTCAAGGAGCATGCACAGTTTAGACTCTGTAATTCTATCACGTTTCATTGAAGTTTCTGGCTCAAAAAAACCTAAAGACCATTTTTTAAATTCAAAGGAAAATAACTTTGAATGTAGCTTTTACAGCACAGTTGGCAGAGAAGGGCCTATTGTTATAAGAAAATATGTTGGGAGAAAACATATTTAAAATATGTGCAGATGCAAAAAGAAGATTAAAAAGAGTCCACCTCACAGGCAGTTTTGAAGATCCATTTCCAAGAGGCCTGTTTTCTCTCAGCAGTATTTGAAAATGGTGATGATAAGAATCATTATTTAACCTTAACAATTAGTGCTTAAGTCAACATTTTTCTTCCCTATTTTTTTCTGTTTCATATATTAATTGTTGCCTTTATTTGCACCTTGAAAATTAAGTCTCTTCTTATTTTTATCATCAGGGACTTGGATAATACTTGGCACACTGAAAGCCCATACTTCTCTTAGTCAAGATGACTGGTTTGTAGCTCTCATGTTCCTCTTTTTTGCCCTTTCTGAAGATGGGGTGATAGCTCTCCTCCAAAGCATCCATCACTTCATCCATCCTCCATGATTGTCTGGAAGTCCATAATATTTGGGAAAAGACTAACCCAAAGTAGAAATTTAGCACTTCAGTCTTTGATTTGCAATCTGTTATACTTTTCCCATCCCCATTAAATAACTGGGTCACAATTTCTTTTCTCTGTCTTTTGCAATGCAAATACACGAAGAATGCTTTTTACTGCATTTATTATCTCTTGCTAACTTCAGTATTTAAATGACACCCCTTCCTCATCTGTTCAGATGGAGGGCCAGTTTTTAAATCCCATTGCTTCAGCGGCTCTGTTAAAGATGGGACCTGCAACTTATCTATCCCTGTTTATATACTTGTGTAAAAGCTATCTCTGGAATGACAGTTTTATGAAGCCACTTACCACTTTCCATTCATCAACCAGCATCTCTGTTGCATAGGAAATTTAAGGAACTATTTACTTAAAATGTATGTGGAAATCAAACTGAAACGAAACTTAGATGTTCACATTTCTATGTATTACAAAGATTCTATGTTAGTCTATTGTGTCTCAGCCTGCCTATTCACTGAATGATACAACCCAGGTTTTAAACAACTCATCCAATCCCAACCAAATATCCTTCTTTTTCCAATAAGGAGAGATACACAGAGAGAAAAAAAATAATAAAAAAGTTTGTGTTTGTTTTTAAGGACACTAAAACTCATGCAATGGATACCCAGTGTGGTGTAGTGGATAGAGTAATGACCAGAACTCAAGTGACGTGGGTTCAGTTCCTTGCTTCTGCCACTATACTGTCACTGTCACCGGGGGTGGAATGGGAAAATAATAAAAGCAAAAGCAAAAAGTGTTCTGCTTATATACCGCCCCATACCACTTCAAGTAGTTTCTGGGCAGTTTACAGTTTTAATTACAGTATGCAGGCTACGCATTGCCCCCCAGCAACCTGGGTACTCATTTTACCAACCTCAGAAGGATAGAAGGCTGAGTCTACCATGAGCCTGCTACCTGGGTTTGAACCCCAGGTCGTGAGCACCGTTGTACCTGCAGTAATAATATGATTGTGTGCAATAAGTTAAATCTGACTTACGGCGATGGTTTTCAGGGTTTTCTAGAATGACAGCACTCAGAAGAGGTTCACCATTCCCTACTTCTGGGGGACTGTGCAGCTTGCCCAAGGCCACACAGTAAGGCTGTTTGGGATACCCAGTGCAAACTTGAACCTCTGTGCTGTCCAGCCAGATTAAATATCTCACCTACCTTGAAACCCCCATGAGGGTTGTTATAAATCAGTTTTGACTTGATGGCACATAAGAATAACATGAAATTTAATCCAATGCTTCTAATAGCTAAAACACAACAAGACAGCTACCATTGTACTTTTGCACAGAACTACTGGTCTATCAAAAAGATATAAACAACTTACTGAATGCTGCTAGGTTTTAGAAGTCAATAGAACAAAGAAGTTAATTTTGTAACAACTCACTGAATGCTGCCAAGTTTTAGAAGCCAATAGAACAAAAGAAGTTAATTTTGTACTTCTGTGTGATCTATTCAAAAACTGTTCCAGAAAGTACAAAACTTTCACCTATAATGATGGACAATATGTCAAAATCTCTCCACATGACAGACAAGAAGGCAAACACTGTGGTTTCCCATTTACAAGACTCTGCACCACTGCTGATCCATTTTTACCTACCTACTCAACAACAGTAGAACACATTTTCATTCTGCCATTAGCCTGACTGCTTTGTTCAAATGCTTAACATTGGTTGTGGTCCTGCAGCTTCCCTCTTCCCCATCAGCATATGCAGCACCAGTATCTCCTAAGGAAGCCTAAGGATGCAATATTATGGAGTGGCAGTTGTCCCTGAAGAGGGGTTTCTAGGATGCTGGTCATCAAAGCAGAAGCACTAAGGCAAGAAGATGAGTCACTTACATGGGATTTGCATTCACTGGATGGAGGACAACTTGGGGTGCTCTGGTGGGTGTCTCGGGTACTATATCTGAAAGCAGGAGATCACATTTAGAACAAAAAGGCACAAAGATGCATTAATGCTCTTAGCAAGAGACACACACGTTTTCAGAGCAGGCGTCCTGCTGGTATATAGAAGAATTTTGAATAATAGGTTGGTGGAGCTGCCTACATGCCCTAAGCACAACCGATCTTGCCTGATTTCAGAAGCTAAGCAGGGTCGGCCCTGGTTAGTACTTGGATGGGAGACCACCAGGGAGTACCAGGTGCTGTAGGCTCCTGGAGTAGGAACTGGCAAGCCAGTCCAGTATTCTTGCCAAGAAAACTCCATGGACATGGGGTCACAAAGAGTCAGTCATGATTGAAATGACACAACACACAACACACAGGCTGATGGAGTTGGATAACTGATGGAGGGTGGAAAACATTTTTAGATCTCATGCTTGCACAAATACCTAGATATTACCTCTTGCCTTAAAATCATTGGTCATAGTCAGCAGGGATTCATTTATTAATAACCTGCCCTTAAAGGGGTGGGTTTTTAAGTGCTGCTAAAAAGATTAAAAGTAGGGGCCAAACAACCTCCAGAGGGAGACCACTGCATGACCTGGGAGCAGCCACAGAGAAGGCCTTCTTTCAGGTCACTGTCAGATGCACTTGGGATAGCAATGCCACCAAGAGGAGAGCCTCTTCTGAAGATCTTAAGGACAAGAGCAGGCTCATAGGGAGAGATACAGTCATTCAGGTTAGGTTGAGGGGTGGCAACTGGCTCAAAAATGCCCATCGACCTTCAGGGCCAAAAGGGGAATTGTTCCTCAGTTTCCTTCACTCACAGTCCAGCACACTGATGAAGTGCAGATGGGCAAATGCAGAAGCTCCAGGAACCACCACCCAAATTCCTCATCACCATCACCCAGAGCCTTCTTACTAGAGAATGATTCTGCTCTTAATGGTCAGTGGTGCCAGGCCTGCAACTAAGGACAGTGTCATCCAAGACTCAAATGGATTTTGTGCACCCCTAATTAGTAGTCCATGGGGAATAGAACATAGTACAAATACTCTTTGTACTAAAGCAATAGTACAAATAACAATAGTACAAATAATATGTCATTTTTGCACCCAGCTCATCCATGCAATGCCCAGACAACATGCCCAGATTGTCCCCCTCCCGTTGTGGCCCTGAGTTTGACACAAGCAAGGGATAATCTCTCAGATAGTAATAAATATAATTGTGTCCCAGAGTATGATTGATCACTGGGGGGGGGTGACTGGAAGAGGGATAATGGAGGTGCAGAAGGAGCTAGGATGTTGGGGGTGCACAGCCTACATAATCCCTGGTCCTGATCTCATGTCAACTCCATGCTGGCTTTCATGGAAATCAACTGCAATTCAAGATACTTACCTGGAAAGATGAACTGCTGTTTGTATTTATAGTACTGGGAAGCTGGAAAAGAGAAAATGAATGCTTTAGAAAAGGCAATTAGTACAAGATGAGATTGAAGCCCGTCTGAGGAATGAAACTTAGGAAAATATTGTCCTTTTTAAATCTCTTTTACACTGTAGAACAGCTGGAGTAACCTAAATAGCCTAGGACTTTTCAAGAATATGAGCCAGATAACTTGCGTAAACATTCATTCTAGCATACTAGCTGACCGTTCAGTTAACTGTGTTTAGTAATGCAAATCTGTTCTTTATGTCATCTTTAAATTCATTAGTGATCTTGTTTAAATCATATTTTGGCACTACACGCTTTTTTTTTAGTGTTTATCTTCAGCTTCATTCTATGGACTGATATTAACAATTCATGATCAGTAACAGAATCTTCACATGATAGAAAACAGCTTCTTCATCTCTGCTTCCAGCTACATTGTCTATTTCATTTTGATATTGCTCATCCATTTTAATTTACAGAGGCCAAGCAGTGCACATTTAAACATTCCATTGTTGATTTTTGCAGTCTGTTCCATGCCCAGAGTAGTGTGGATTCACTAATTAGGTGGCATGTTAACTAACTAACTAACTAACTAACTAACTAACTAACTAACTAACTAACTAACTAAATAAATAAATAAATAAATAAATAAATAAATAAATAAAAGTATGGTTTCCTGTTTACCTTGATTTATGCTTCTCATGTTCTTCCCATTTATGGGTTGTGCAGCACTGGACTTTCCTTTCACTTCTGTGGACCTCCTTTCAGCTTTTTTTTTAGTTGCATCCATAATGATAGCTCTATTTGTACTTGTCTTTTGTTCTTCCCCAGTAGCAGACTGAATGCTTTCTGATCCTCCACCACTATCTTTTGTTTCATTTTGGGGTATCTTATCATAGAGTTTTCAAGGTAAAAAAAAGTTCAGCAGTGGTTTACTGTTGGCCTCTGTGTTTAAGTTAAGAAAAGTTGGGCAATGATTTACCATTGCCTCCTGTACAGTACTAACAAAAGTTAATGCCTTTGTATGTGAAAGATCTTCTGCCAGCATCCATTTCAGCAACTACTGCTGAATAGTATCTGCCCTCTAGAACATCTTCCAACCCCACTACCGGTGGAACTGTTCCTTCTCTTCTTCTGTCATTAATCCTAAAGAAGGTGGGTGCATCTAGTCTAGTGCCTCAGCTGTGAACATTTTGCCTTGCTAGGAGTTCAGGCTCCTTAATGGAATCTACCCTCTTGATGCCATTGCTTCTGGTTTCTCTGACACATTCAAGTGCACCCTCCCTCACCATATTACAGTGTGCTTCCAAAACAGGGCTCAGGATTTCTAGGATGGATAAATAGGTACCAAACTGATATAACTGCATAGAAGATGTAACTCAAGTCCCACTTAAAAAAAAACCCCTACCAATTCAGTAGGTAGAAAAGTGAGAAATGCTTACAGTGTCAAAAATGCCCTGTCTGGGCTTCTTTCTCAGAAAAAACTGGCACATATAATTTCATGCTCACATATGTTTAAAACATAGGAGTTTGAGAATATTCAGTCTGCCCCTAAGCTGCTTCACACACTAACAGTGGATTCTTACATGTCACATCCATAGTGATGGCTATGTCAAAAGAGGCTCTATAATATTTTAAACATTCTTTTTAAGGTTCAGTTTTTCCTTCCTTGGTGTACTTTTACAAGCTGTCAACCCGTTAAGAGCTTCCTGAGAAATCTACCTTTATACTTTTTGTTTCCTTTTAGGATGTATTTCACCTCCATTTGGGCACTTTCAACATGTTTGCAGGCGGGGGGGGGGGGGAGAGAAAATATGTTTGTGTGGCGGGACCGCTTTCAAGTGGCATGCCGGAGCTCTTGTTCATCAGATAGAAGAGTCAAGACATAATGAATACTCTTTCAAAATCATTGACAAAAAGGATATCTTGACACATCAAAACATTCTTTGAAAAATGTCAACAGTTGTGTAAGACTTTCCACTGCTGCACAAGACTGAATAATATTACGGCTGTTTTCAACAGCAGTGTCATTGGCAAAAAACATTGTGTTTTGTCCAAAAAAATGATGTATTTGCGTCGATATCTTGTATTCTGCACAAAACACCAGGTGTATGGCACAAACCCAATTCTTCAAATAAATAGCAAAAGAGGAGTCCCCAAATGTGAAATGTTACCTAATCTCCAGCATGCAGAAAACATAAAAACTTAGACCCCTAAGTATGGGATGTTACCCAAAATTCCATTCCATATGCTAATGAATACATTAGCATATTTTAAAAGTTTCCAAAAGACAAGCAGGAAAACATTGCCATTATATATAAGAATACATATTGTGCAACAGTTATCTTCACAGAATCATCCGATTTAATCAGACAAGATTATTTAGAACTTCCTGTTTCCCAAAAGATATTTGTATAGTTCTTAATACTGAGCTCTAGCTTGAATGCAACTTTTTCCTGAAATACTTCAACATATCAATCTATTTCAGAACTCAATCTGGCCAGTTCATAAAATCTGGCTATATTACGAACTGAACATTTTCCAGAAATGCTCATAAATAACAGCAGTCCCCTTCTGAAATGAACTTCTCCCATTCACAGTGCTTGGCTGTATGATGAACTGAGACGTCTTCATATTTCCACAGGAAGCCTATAAATAAGCAATCTAATTCTGAAGGGAATTCGCCCATCATTAGTTGTAGCCTTATCATTTGGCTCTACGTGGAAACATTCCCCTCCCCACAGCTTTAAATCCATGGTAAGGTTATACAGCACAGAAGTAACTCAAGCTTTTTCTAGTGTTTTCCCAGAATGCAGCCAAGCCTGTCTGCAAATTTATGAGGTGGAAGGGCTTTCAAGGACACTCAGAAAATGTTCAGCAAATGTATGAGTCTTGTTATTTCCTCTCCTGCTGGTGAAAAATTGCTATCACAATTTCCAATAAAGACCATACACTTTGTTACTTGTCTGTGAAGAAACCTCTTGAAACATGAGTGATGGAAGAAACCGTTCTCATTTTAGTGTAGAAACACAATAGGTAATGTTACAGGACAAACAAAAAATTACTTTCCTTGGGCGGAGCTCTGAGTGAGATCACGGGTAGGAGAACAAGGTGCTTCGCAGAAGATGCTGCCTTATGCCAAGCCAAGTCATTGACTGGCCCCTTTAGCCAATGGGGACATGGTACATGTTCCCAGGGTATTCAACAGAGGACTGTCCAAGTCCCTTGAAATGCCATGGATTGATTAGCTGCAGGCAACAAGTGTGTTCTTCCAAGTCTGGGCATTTCTTGAAGCCTTATCTGTTTCTACAGAAATCCAGATCTGATCAATTATAGAACTGTAGGTCTGATGAGTTGATAATATTGATAAAAGACTCAGCCACCCCTCTTGGGTGAGATCAAAGCAACAAGTACCTGGTAGGTTGAACTGCTTCTGTTGCCGTGTACACTGTGGAGAAGGGTGCAGGGGAGAAGGCGGTGTGGCGCTGGGTGGCAAGGGAGGAGCAGGGGAGGAAGGCGTGGATGATGTTGTCGAGGAGGGGTTGCTGCTCGAGTCTGGTTGATATGGCACTGGGATGTGATCCTAAGAGAGAGGGAACAGTAACTAGGTGAGTGCACAACATACAGTCTTCATTTCTCCTCCTCCGGTTCTTCCTGCAGACATAACTGAGACCACTGAGGTGTAAACGGAGACTGGGAGGAAAGAGGCATCCAAAAAAGCTGAGAAAGGGATGGCAGACAATGTATGTCTTTGAAGAAAGAGAGGGGGAGGGGAGGGTCAGAGATTGAGATTGAGAGAGAGAGAGAGAGAGAGAGAGAGAGAGAGAGAGAGAGAGAGAGAGAGAGAGAGAGAGAGAGAGAGAGAGAGAGAAGTCAATGCTAGGCACGTGAAAGGTCACTGTTGAACGAGGCCATCCTATGATAGTAACTGAGACTCAGTCATGGGTGCTTATTCTGATGGTCCCTATCCATGTGATGCTAGTAGCCATGGAGGGGAGGAAGGGGGTTTTACAAAGTTTTAATCATGGCTAAAAAAATCCCCACCCTCTGACTGTGCAGAAGAAATGCAGTGACTTACATAGCAGAGTTAGTTTCAAGCCTCCCCAGAGGAGACTTCTCTTTTGCTTCTCATCAACTGGCACTTACAGCATCAATGATTCACTCAGATTCAAAGGAAAAAGGTTTAATTTACTCACAGCTAAATAGATTAAAACAGCATACAGTTCACAGATGACTTCTTAGAGCAACAGGCCTCAACAGACTCACATACCAACTAACTGCACTAAGTACTAACAGAGTACAAGAGGGAAGGTAAAACATTTAAGTAGAAAGAAGTGTCTTATGTTAAAAATCAGAGACAAGGAAGAACAACTGGTTCATCCAAGCTGAGAAATGTCTCTCCTAGCCAAACCTCCTAAAAGCAGTACACATAGTTGAAATAACTCCAAAAGGGGAAAGAGCAGGTGGGGAGGTTTGTGGGTAAAGAAGTGCAGAGCAAAGAGTGGAACTCATCTGATACATAAAATCTGCTGAAAATCCTATATTCTGGGAACCCTTTATCAGATTTTGGAGGCTCTTTCTTGGAGTCTAACAAAAGAATCTCACACTAAAAATGAGTGTTTAACAGGGAAGCTTTTGTTTTAATGTGTTAACCCATTCTTATTAGCCATGTTCAGCAGTATTTGTTTAATGGAAAGGCAGAATTCAATATAAATAAAACCAACTGTAAAATGCAAAAACTATATTTGAATAGCTAAGATATTGTGAGTTTTCAACTTCTCTAGGGAAAGAAGAGGAAAATTCTCAACAGCAGAGTTGAAAATATAATACAGAATTCTAACATGTGCTGTTGAAAAACTTATTTCCCATATAAAGCAATGCAATCTTGAACATATGGGACTAAGGAAATGGAAGAAAGAAGCACCTTCCTATTCTCTAGAGTGAAACACTAAGTCAGCTCAAGTTATTCTGAATTAATCATTCCTCATGGGCCATTAAACGCAACAGAGGCAGCGGAGGGCACTTAGGGTAAAGCCAACAGACGGGAGTTTTGCACAACACCGCACATTCTTAAAGCAGCTCCGTGGGGGTTGCTTCATACCAAATGCTCAGTTCTGTCATATGAAACAGGTAAAATAAGTTATAAAGAATAGGTAGAATAGCATAGGTTGCTATGTTGCTCTGTCTGAACAAAACAAGATCCAAACTCCACAAGCGGATGGTATGTTCATAAGGACCAAAAACCAATGGAAAATACAACAATGCAGGGGAAAGTAGAAGGCCAAAGGAAAAAAAAGAAAGATTAGGTATGAAATGGATTCATTCAGCAAAAGAACCTGTGGCCTTAAATTTGCAAGATCTGAGCAGGGCGATTAATTACAGAACTTTGTAGAGATTATCTGAAAGTTGAGTCATGGCAACTAGACTTCTTTTCTCGTCAGATCAAAACTATTCTTCCAAGTACGAAACCATTGTGGAGTGTAAATTGGAGGTTTCATACCCACCTTCCTCAGACTGAAGAAGCTACCTGGATGAGTAGCATAATGTTCCAATCTAACAAGAAAAGAAGTCCAGTTGACATGACTCATCTCCCGCATCAGGTTATGCAGCAACAGTGGCAGGGGAGGGAATGGGGGAGAAATATGACATCCAAAATTATGCGTAATGGGGTAAGTCTCCCAGCGCCACTTGCCCCTTTCAGGTTCTCCCGATAAGGACTTAACAGTAGGATGACTAGTACAATAAATATTAATAAAAGTATGGCCCATTATTAATCCCAAAGAGAACATGTCTCATCTCTTTATTTCAGGCTGGATGGACAAGGAGTCCTGTGGCCACATGTTGCTTAACTCTGCTTTAAGCAAACTACTCCCAGATGCATTGGTATGTGTGATTGCAAAGCTACAGGCATGCCAGACGTACACATTTTAATGACTGCAGTGCTGCCTGCTGTTCTAAGACGATCCTATGCATGGCCATCAAGGGATGCTTATAAATGTTCCTTTTCAGATGTGCCCTTCCATAATTTTCAGGCCAGTACAGGCACTGTCCTTGCTGTCAGGGAATTCTTGGGGCAGTCATCCAAAAATGGAACTTTTACAAGGCCTAGTCAGTGGGAAAAATATGTACTATGTATGTTTCATTTCTAATATACTGGTCAAATCACTTACAGATAAATTGTGGGTTGTTGTTTTTTAATTTTCCCTTAAGAGAAAGAGAAATAAAAGGAAATAAGATCCCTTCATTCCACAATCCTACTCTTGTGCACGCATCTTCAGTGCCTCAGGACAACAATGATACCTACAGGTAATGGAACTTTTGAAAATTAAAAACATCTCACTCTCTAATTAAAAACGTAAATGATGGGAACCAAGAGCCTAAATTGTGTACAGTATTTCAAACATTGACATCTGTCCTGTTATCAGCTTTGAAATATAAATGACCTTGACAGAGGATTATGTCTAGAGAGATTGCAAAACAGGACTTGATTGAAATATTTAAATATATTCATCAATTCCTATATCTTCAACAAATTTTAGAAAACAGAGGAGGAAGAGGAGAGAAGGAACTATCCATGGTAAGAGGTGAGGAGAGAGTAGTTTGCATAAATGTCACACAGGTGGGGTGCAAATATATGCAAATAAGACCTACAGAATACTCTGTTTTGAGACTCTGAAGAATCTAGTAAGTGGTTTCACGGCAACTTAGCAGACTACAAAAAGTTTGTATCTTCTCTTCTGTTGCTCTAGCTTTAGTACAGTAGAAGCTTTAATTGCACAACATGAAAACTCTTCAGAGCAGAGATTGGCCACAGAGATACAAAAAAAAGTCTGTGAACAATTTAGGAGTTATTATACACCAGGTAAAGCCATAGCACTCTGAATTGCCCACTCCAACCTTTTCAAACTGAGCTTCCTCAAGATGTGTTAAGACTACAATATCCCTTCATATCTACCACTCTCTGCAAGTCTGCTGGCTTGGTATCATGAAATCTGTAGACCACCTGGAGAGGCTACATTGGTTAAATTTGACCTACTGCAGCTGAATACAGACTTTTCTGCAAAGATTCATATGAGCCAGAGGGATGAAAACTCCATCTGAACTGGCTGACAACAGAAAAGCTTACTTTTGAAAACAATATTCCAAATTCTGGTTTAAACGTGCATATAGAGACCAGAGCTCTACCTAGATGCCCTAAGCACATCCGATCTCTCCTGATTTCGGAAGCTAAGCAGGGTCAGCCCTGGTTAGTACTTGGATGGGAGACCACCAGGGAATACCAGCGGATGTAGGTGCCTGGAGTAGGAACTGGCAAACCACTCCAGTATTCCTCCCAAGGAAACTCCATGGACATGGAGTCACGAAGAGTTGGTCACGACTATAACAACACAACACACACACACATAGAGACCAGGCAAAATACTGTCAAACTAGGGCCTAAAGAATTTGAAAGAGAAAGAATCAAGGATGTACAAAGGAAGGGAGAAATGAGAATGCAACAGCATAACATATTTGTAGCTCAACAAGCCCAGGATCAGCTAGCTCTCCCCTGCCGCAATTTCTATATATTCTGGGCTCACACTGGGTGAGTTAGTCGTCTGTGTGTCCATCCATGAACCTTAACCATTTACTTCTTCTCTGTTGCCAAG
Organism: Phrynocephalus guinanensis; assembly: GCA_037367245.1. Taxonomy (NCBI): domain Eukaryota; kingdom Metazoa; phylum Chordata; class Lepidosauria; order Squamata; family Agamidae; genus Phrynocephalus; species Phrynocephalus guinanensis. Next base: position 9,898,532 of record CM074752.1, read on the forward strand.
TGCTGAATCTGGCAGAAATTGTCTTCTTCAAAAACAAAGAATGGGCTAGTATTTTTATGATGTACAGTATTTGCTATTCCTGTGTTATGACTTGAGATGGGCACGAACTGCACATACCTGGCTTCCCTGCCTTGCCTTCTCTGGGTGCTGCCTTTGAGTGAGCACCTGCTAGAGCAGTGGTTCTCAATCTGTAGGTCCCCAGATGTTCCTGGACTTCAACATCCAGAAATCCTGACCAGTACAGCTAGTGATGAAGATTTCTGGGAGTTGCAGTCCAGGAACATCTGGGGACCCACAGGTTGAGAACTCCTATGCTAGAGGAAGCATGACTGTGAAGCACCAAACCCTTGTTCACTCAATAAACAGATGGGCAAAAATTGTCAAACCAGCAGGTCATGTCTATCCCTAGTTGTGACCAATTTCTTGTCAGGCTATTAATACACTTCAGTTGAAAATCAATAAAGGGAGTTTATACACGACCCCTAAACTCCGGGACAAATGGCTCCCAGCTCCAGAGCTTAAAAATGTTTCCCCACCAGCTCCGGGGTTTACAGGAAATTAAGTGCGGCCACGCCCACTTTAGCACATCCCAGCGCACCTTTCAAGTACCTGCTCTTCCGGGGTGAAAATTGCTTGATGCGGTGTAACGATAGTGAGTGCGGGGCTCTCCTCGCTTGTGTTTGTTGTTTTTTTGGCTCCCGCCCCTTTAAGAGCTACTTTACAGAGACAGGAATGTTGTCGCGGCAAGAACGGAGGCAGAACAGAGGTGAGCCACGATCTTTTCTTCCTTTTTTTTCCTCCCTCCCCTCACACAGCCAGCAGCCAGGGTGGGGACACAGGAAGAGCGACAAGCCCCTAAGATCTCTGGTCTGAATTTAAGCGGCCAGCAGATCTTAGGGGTCGTGTAAAAGCGCCCAAAGAAGAACAAGTGGCAATGTCACACAAATGTGAGTAAAGTGATCTGGCATTATTGAAGGAAGATGACCGTAGTGAAAGCTATCAAGTACTTGCAATGTTTAGTTCTAACAAGTTGACTCCATCATCAATCAGACTCAACATAGACACTGACTTCGTTCCACACATTCAGTGGCTCTGGCTTAGTTGGACTTTAACAATAGTGTTGTCGACATCTGCCCTAGTTGTGTGTCCCTATGGTATTCTTTGTTCATCTGGTCTCACCGCACACCCTGAGACCAGAAGCACTTCTTCTGATAAACCAGCTTGTTGCATTCGATCCCCTCTCCCCCCAATCCCAGCAGGTTTCTATTTAGCTTCTACTAGATCTGCTGAAATATATACCAGCCCCTTTGAGATTAGAATTGGCAGGCATGCCTGGAAACGTACAGAGCCATCTGCAAAATGCTGGCCCAGCAGATGGCTGAACAGACTAGCAAGTAAACTGTTGGATGCTATTTTGAAGGGGAGAGCGGGAAATCGCTGGCCAGTTTCCTTTCCTCCACCCTTTCAGATTGTTGCAGAACTTCTGTCTTCATGGCACACGGGGAAGGCTTTCACTTTCTCTGCATCTCTTTTACTCCCTTGCAATTCTACTGATTGACATAATCCAGGATCCAAGAGGGAGAATGTGAGGTTGAAATGTCTGTGAAGATTCTCAGTCATCCAGGTTCGTTTAACTGGGAGTTGAGTCATGGCTACTGGACTTCTTTTTTGAGAGATAGAAACGTTTCGCTGTTCATCCAAACAGCTTCACCGATGAAGCTGTTTGGATGAACAGCGAAACGTTTCTATCTCTCAAAAAAGAAGTCCAGTAGCCATGACTCAACTCCCAGTGAGGTTGAAATGTCTTTCTTTCTTTCTTCTTTCTTTCTTTCTTTCTTTCTTTCTTTCTTTCTTTCTTTCTTTCTTTCTTTCTTTCTTTCTTTCTTTCTTTTGAGGCTGGGATTTTACCACTGATGAGGGAGGAAATAAATCAGCCTAATTACAGCCATTGGAATTCTCATTGATTGGTGGCAATTGTTTTTTTCCTGTTGATCTGTTCAGGTGGTAGTTAGTATACATGCAGTAAAGAAAGCAGTATAGACAAATCTGTAATTTCAAGCAACTATAAATAAAGAAACATTTTTTCTTTCTCCTCCAAATGTCTCAGTGTTATTGAGATTTATTGCCAGTTAATGAGAAAGGGGTGGACTCTTGAAATTATTCTCTGTGGATCTCCATACTTCTACTGTGTAGCAAAAAGAGAATATTACTAAAAATTCAATAATATGTACAAGCTTTACTCCCAGACTTGGCTCAAGGAATACAGTACATGTCTGCATTTTACTATATTTGCAGGTGACTGATTTATCCAGTGCTTGTGATAAACATCAAGCCCTTTCTACCATTCTGCAAGCCTGGCTGTGCATGATGCTAATTGGCTGAGCCTTATATTACTTATAAAGCAAGCAAAATACACCCACGTATTTTGGAAGCAGTTTTTTCAACTTTAAAAGGACAGAAGTTTTGAAGGGAGGTGGCAGAAGGAGGGACAAAATATATGGAAGAGAAAAGGAAAGAAAGAAAAGAAAAACTCCCGAAACTGTATTGGGACATAAAACCAAACAATGAATGCAAACGAACTCCAAAACAAAGTTGACAGTCAGTCCATCTTGGTAATGGGTACTGAAGAGAAAATCTGTATTCTGATGGATTTAGACAAGCTCTCCTGCCCTTACAGAGCAAAGGTGGTGAGTAGGAGAGGAATGGTGAATGTATCGTGGCCTGGATTTTTCTTTTAGAGCTTAGATAGAACATCTGCCTAAATCACTGAGTGATAATTTATAGGCATGGCGGCTCATTTATTTGTAATCTATTTTGATTTCACTTTGTTACTATAAAGAAAGTGTTATCTGGAAGTTGAGTCATGGCAACTGGACTTCTTTTCTAGAAAGATCAAAACAGTTCGCTACTCATTCAAGCAGGTTCGTCAGTCCAAGGAAAGTTAGTGCAGAGGGCTCCTTTTTAAGTTTACCTTGATTCACATCACCCTAGTCTGAATACAGTTGCGTCCACCCACCCACCCCTGCTATATTACGGTTCATATACTGTAGTCCAGGTATATCACAAGACCGCAGTATATGAAGGCAAGGGCTCCTGGGACAAGCTATGTGGGCCTGTTTGGGACCTCCTGCCTGGTGCTGCCCCAAACAGGCCTCCAATGGCCTTTCCAGTTCACCGGAAACCTCTTCTGGGGCCTCCAACAGACTCAGGTAGACCGCTTGGGGCATTGCCAGGCCTGGGGTTAGTGCAGGAGGCCCCAAACAGCCCCCCCCAAAGTCCTGACCCAACCCAGCATCCGCATAACACGGATTTCTCTTTATTGTGGTTTGAGTCCCTAACCCCCCGTGATAAACGGAGGATTACTATAGGCTCATAAGTTGGACAATGGCCAGAATAGGCTCATTAGGTGGCCAATGGCCTGAATAGGCTCATAGGTGGACAACAGTCATAAATAAACATTTGAAAATATTGGGTGGATTTTTCCCCAGAAAATTCATCTCATTTTCAGTTATGAAATACTGAAACATTCTAAGTCCGATAAAAATTATAATATTGTTCCTATTATTATTTTCTGCTATTATTTTTTAAATTAAATCCAGTGTTGGACCAGGAATTGAGATATCCAGTTCAAATCTCCAAAGACTAATGACTGACTTTGGGCCAATCACTCTGAGGCTGACTCACCTACCTACAGGGTAACTGTGAGTGTGAGAATTAAACTGAGAGAAGATATACATATCATATGTTCAGCTCACTGGAGGAAAGACAAGATATAAATGCAACTAATAAATGTGATCATATGTCAGAAAATAATTGATCATAAAATTAAAGATAAAAACACAGTGACACCTTAAAGACTAAACACTGTATTTTAATGTGAGCATCCATGGATCGAGTCCATTTTAAATGCCTGTACTGCAAGTAAAACTGTGCTCACGACCTGGGGTTCAATCTCAGGTAGCAGGCTCATGGTTGACTCAGCCTTCCATCCTTCCGAGGTCAGTAAAATGAGTACCCAGCTCGCTGGAGGGGGGGCAATGTGTAGCCTGCATTACTGTAATTAAAAACCGTAAACAGCCCAGAGACTACTTGAAATGGTATGGGGCGGTACATAAGCAGAACACTTTGCTTTGCTTTCTCCTTCATCCAGAATCGCAGAGCTGTCTCGATTCATGAAGTTTGCATCCATAGCAGCCATTATTTAAAGTACAATTTTTGTGTCTTGTTTTTATTTTTACTCTGATATGCTTGCACAGACCTAACATGGTACTGCTTCAAAAATTAATAAACATGGCGCTCATTTTCAGCTGCATTTGAGATAAGCATCAGTTTGGTAATGGAAGTTACAAAGGGTGTTTGTTTAAAACGGAGTGGTATTTAGGAGAGGATTGTTTAATTTGATCCCTGGCTCTTACCTTTTTCAGCTCTGACTATGCTGAACACACCCCAGCTGAACTTTTAAGACCCACTTTATGATTAAAGGTCAGCCCTTCTTAAGAGCCTCCTGCTGGCACCAAGGCAAAGTTCCTGCCCCAAAGGTTTCTATCTCTAGTGCTTCACTTTGCCAATATTTACTCCCTCTCCAAACTCCAGGTCTATAATCCACACACTACAGAGAGCATAGTCTTTGTTCTCTTAGTATCAAGGATGAGGACTCAGGCAGTTGAACCTAAGTTGTACTAGTGACTCAACTATGACTTGATTCAGTTTCTCACACACACACACTGATTCAGACCCACCTCGCAACTCAGAACCCACCTATCCACCTTTCTTTCTTGCCCCGAAAGCTTATTTTTAATGGAGTCTCGGATTTGGGACTTGGCACTCAATACTTAGTACCAAATACTTGGACTCGGTTTTAAGACTTGGTGCCAAAGACTTAGGACTTGGTCTCTGGCTTAAGACTTGGAACCAAAGGCTTGCCAAAATCCCTGATTGGTAGTGACCAACCTTCCCTCTAAGCTGCATGGCTGCACATGCCCCTGGGCACCCATCACAACCGTTTTTCTTCTGGTTGTGGTCAAGTCTTTCATTTCCCACCATGAAGAAGAGGTGTGGGGGGGAGTGGGGGGGGGAAGATCCACAATTTCCTACCTTGTTGATTTTGTTGGTTTTGGGAAGCGTCTGGCTGACATGCAGATCTGAATATCTGGGGGGCTTCCGTAAAGGGTTGTTAATATCACATGGCACAGATTCTGTCCGGACTAATCTTGCTGGATCAACAAAAAAACAGAGAGAGAGAGAGAGTGAGTGAGAGACAGACAGACAGACAGACAGACAGACAGAGAGAGAGAGAGAGAGAGAGAGGAGAAAAAGTATAGGAAGGGTAAAGATAAAAATTAAGATCAACATTTTAATTCAGATGCAGTCAACCTGGCTAGTGTGTAGTAGCTAAACATACATATTTCCAGTTTCTGATATTATGTATCCTTTGAACTAATCATTTTCCTGGTGCCAGACTTCAGACAAAGATAACTGTCTTTATTTCCTATCACCACCCCTTTCCTCAGAAAGCTCCACAACACTGGGCTATGCTTCTGTTTGACACTTGATGCTTTTCCTCTACTTTCACACACAGGGTACCATGCTAAATAAATATAAATACCCTAGACTGGTTTTACTGAAACATATACCTGAGAATTGAAAGCAGCTCTCTCAGGCCTTCCACAGAAATTTGTAAATTCATTCCTGTACTTAATACATTTGAAAACTTCTGATGATACAAACTGCATCCCCAAAGCATCAGACTTAATGCTAGGTTTCTTCTGAACAGCATTTACTACTTCAAACTTTATGTTGCTTTGTTCCATTTTTTTTTCTAGCAGAGATTTTGTTATTTGTGTGGACTCTATTTGTTTATTTATTTTAGGGTATTTTAACCCTACCTTTCTCCTTTGAAAAGGACCCAAGGTGGCTTACAGTAATGAGGGATAATATACAGTCCAGTACAATTAAAACATATTCAAGTATTGAGAACAGGGAGCAGTGGGACATCCTACAGCATCAAGAGACAACATTACATTAAAGCTACAAGAGAACGCGAGCAGTTAAAAAGAGAGTAAAGTTCCGTGTAAAGTTATGAGTGAGGGAAACTAACATTGAAAACATTTTATCAATGCAATCACAAAGTCTATAAACACAGAGTCTATGTGACCACGTATGACAGATTCATATAAAAGTCACATTCAGTAATAGGTAGTCCATCTAGAACGACTTTGCCTGGTTATAGACTCATCAGATGGGCAAATGTCAAAAAGACTTTCTATTCAAACTGGGCCCTTGCCTGAATGGGAAAAGCCTCCAGGGCATGCTTTTGGATTGCCATATGCATAATCATTTTTAGCATTTGGGAAATGACAGGAAATCTAGTCATTGATGTCTCCATATGTATTACAGCTGATGGCTGTTCTTTTTGCCCATCAAAACCACCAAAGAACACTCCCCCAGCAAACATTGGCCATTGCTGAGCTCCCCTGAATCCTTTCCACATTTTAAATCCTGCCACTGTGACATCTGAAGTGACAGGATCAACAGTTCATTAAAAGCATTTAGCAAATACAAGTATTCTCAGTGAAGATGTATTTAGCAAGTGTAAGGAACAGCATCTTCATTACAAATGAAATGCATATTCCTAAGTCTGGATTTTCAAGCATCCTCCATTCCAGGTAGTAATCACTTTGGTGCAGGGAACACTTTAATGAAAAGCAAAGCTGTTTGTGGGAAGAGAAGTCTCCTGCCAGCCTTCCTCTCCATACGAATGAAATGCTCTCCTGAAGAGATGGAGCACAGCTTTTGCAGAAAGCATTACACAGGCAAACAGCTGCCTGATCAGAATAAGCTCCTCTCTGGTTCAAGAGGAGACATGTCACAGCCAAAGGCAATCAGAGGATGAGGATTTGACTGTTGTAAAGGGTCTCAGGTCAGTACTGGATTACTGGATTCTCCTCAAGCCTGCCCCAGAAACTCTACATCCCAAGAGGATCTTTGCCATAGAAACCTGGTTGGCCATCAAGCTCTCTGGTCTGCAGAGATTAGGTTGCTATTTTTTTAGGTCCAAGGTCTCCAGTCCATAAGCCTAATGGAACTACAGAGTACTTTGCCTTACTGGAGTCTCTTGAATAGGGATGGGCTAACAAAATGAAACGAAATGGGGAAGCAGCATTTCGTTACAAACGAAATGAAACGGCAATTTTTCGTTACTTACAAAATGGTTCATAGGTATAAAATTGGCTCCCCTGGCACCAAATTTGGTGCCTCTAGGACCCAGGGGAGCCAGATTTGAACTGTTTCGTAAGTGTTTAATTTCTAAGAAATGAAACAAAACGAAACGTAAAGAAAAAAATGAAACAAAACAAAATGAAACACTATTTTTCCATTTCGTGCCCATCCCTACTTTTGAAACAACTTTAATGGAAGCTCCTTTTCACCACAGATAGCAAGTCCCAACGAGGCTGGTCTGAAGCTCTGTTTAAGGCAGCTCTGGAGAACCTAGTCCCCTGGATGTTGCAGCATATTTTCCTAGGAAATGTTAGGCTGACTGGTCTTAAGAAATGAAGTCCAGTTGCCCTCATTTTCTTTTGTGTGCAGATAGTTTAGGGAAAGGTCCTTCCTTCCCAGAGCACAGAGCACAGAGAGAACTCCTAGTTCCCTGAGCTCCTTGCCCTCTAAAAATGCCAGCCACAGAGTCTGATGAAACGTCAGGAAGAAAAACTTCCAGAACACGGCCAAACAGCCTGAAAAACTCACAACAGCTATCAGATACCAGCCATGAAAGCCTTCGAGAATACATTGTCCTTCCTTTCATTCCTCTTATCCTTGAAATGTCTCTGGAAAAACTTTGTCCAGGTACTGCAAACCTTTGCAGTTTCATTCTATAAATCAAAACCTATATGAATTTGCTTCTTTTGAGTTTGTATTTCCCCACATAGTTACATGTTGAATCTTTGTTTTATTTTAATTATTTTTAAAATTCCAGTTATGAATAGCGTTCTGTGAAATATCCACACTGTGGCAAGACACATTATTGCCATGATTCAAAGATCCCTTATGACTGTGTCTCTGAACATGTATGAGCTCATATATCTGCTACAAGAGCTTAACTTATAACAATCCTGAATGCTTTCCTCCCCTCTGAATACCTCTGTAGAGGATAAACAAATTCTCAGCTTGTGAGGAAATAGGTATTCGGCCCAGCTTTGAAGAAAAATACATCAAAATAAATATTTATCTTTCTCTTTTGCTATTTATATTATGCTTTACTTATTTTACTGGTTTTATATGAATGTCCCAGAATAGTGCCGTGCAGTGATGGAGTGATACATGAGTATTAGAAATACTAAATAAACAATAACAATTTGTGAAGAGGCAGGTGTTTGGTTTATCGCTTAAACTCATTAATTGTAAGCAGACAAGAGAAAGAAGCAAAAGGATATCTCATATATTCTTACCTCCACGATGGATGATCAGCAGGTGACATGGTGGAGCCTCTTTGGTGCATTTGTTGTGGCACTTTAGCCTATGAAAAATAAGATGAAAGACAGTCTGTATAATGGTTATAGCATAAGACTAAAAACATGCAAATCCTAACTCAGCCTTGAAGTTGGAAAAGACTTCAAGAAGGACTATGGGGGCATCTAGAGGCTGCCAACTGACATCATGAGTGGAAGTAAGATCTAGAATGCAACTCACAGACTTCAGGTTTTTAAAATATATATTTATATTTTTGTTTTTCTCTCTCCTTTGGATCTCACCCTATGCCTTTTCTGTGGAATCTTCTATCTAACTCTTTCAAGTCTTTTAAAATGTTCATAGCCTATGTATCCAAAGTTTATTCTAATCAGCACAGATCTCACTATCTTCTTTATCATTTTCTTCATTTTAGAGAGAAGAAAGGAAACTAGTAACATGAACCTTATAATTCTGAATTGTGTTTTCTCTTTTGGGATAATAAGGATACATGAAGTGGGCCAGATGTGCACAACCAAGGAAAGTCAGAGATCAGCAGTAGCTGTTCCCAACGCTTGGAGCAATAAGAAGGAAAACAAAAAGAACAGGAGACATACTTGCAGTTTTTACATTTAAGTCCAAACAGCATTCCTTTCCCACAAACAGTGCATGTCTGTGACATCCAGTACTTGGTGGAAAACCTGCAGTGTGAGAGAGATCGACCTCAGTTCACTCTTTGGTTAAAAAAATGTTGACATAAAATCATATTGCTCTCTGCTGTTTCCAGTACACATATCCTGCTGGATGAGACCAGGAGCACTAGAATTAGTTATTAATTCTGGTTTAGCTGTGCCATTAAAACAGATAACATAAGTGCATACTGTTCCTTAGTAACACAAGTGGGAGTTTTCAGGGGATGGGATTACATTGAAAATGTCTAGCTTTTCCAAGGGCAAACAAGAATTCAGTCTGTCAGTCTGCTTTAGGCCATTTAGAAACCTTCTATCCAAACAGCTAAATGATCAATGAGGTTTGGGTGGAGTAATTCAGATTAATTGAGATTCTTTTAACTAATTCATTCTATTCATTACGTATGTAATACTAATAAAAGCTTTCACAATGGCCCAAAACCTGCTGATGTAACTTACCATAGCAGAAGCTGATGGTGCCATCAGCTTCTACCATGCAAAGTTACAAGAACAGGATTTGGGCCATTATCATTCAGTTTCCTACTACTGGGATGAAATTGCCACCACAAGATACTTTCTCCCCTCTTTCTTATTCAAATTACAATAAAGATAATATGCATGATTCAAAACACATATATAGAATTAAAATACATACACTTTCACTATTGTCACTGAGAAAAGTACATGGAAATAACCATACTTGAAGAAAAATGTATCACCAATAAGGATGTGTCACCAAGCTGCAAAGTTTGAGTATACATTATGTATTAAGAGAAATACAAACACAAATATACATGGATTTTCCATACAATGTTTTAAAAATAAGTCTCATACTTATACTCAGCAGGGATTCTGCTCAGCTCATTCACTGTTGCAGCAGGATTTTTTTTCCATTTTGTTAATTTTGCATTCAAAAAGTGGGGTGGGGCATCTTGTACATGGTGGCGTCTTATAGACGGGAAAATGTGGTGGGTCTTCCTGGAGATGAAATAATTTTTGCACTTTTTAAAAGTGAAAAAAAAAACCTCTGGGCTTTTACCACTTCATACCTGTGTTTGATTGAGTTTCCAAGATCCCGGCGAGGAATTTGTGGGGACCAACGAGGTACTGACAGCATATCTGTAAGATGGAAATCAGAGAGAGAGAGAGAGAGAGAAAGCAGAATGGGGGGAGGGGGGAGAGGGATTGTTTATTTTTATACCATGAAACAGAGTGACATATTGTGCATGGATGGTAATTGCTGTAGTACATAATTGCAACTGCAATATATTTAAAGTTTAAAAAGTGCAAAGCCTCCTACATAAACTGAAAAGGATAGCATAACAGGAGGGATCTGTAACAAAGATTTTCATCCTGTTAACTGGCATAGTTAGCCGCAATTAGAGTGGGCCAATTGAATTAGTGGAACTTATAGATCAGTTGACTCACTAAATCCCCACTGATTCAATGGGCCTACTCTAGTTGCAGGTGACTTACTCCACCAAGCAGCAGCATTTCAACCAAAACTTCAGTGTGGAACATTCCTATTCAGAATTCCAGCCAGCCAGATGACCTTATATTCTTAATCTTTTCTGAAGTATTTTAATGCCATTTCCTTTCCAACAAGGATTTTCCCTCCTCTCCCCTAAGAGTCAACCAGCATTCGATACCCATCAACCATGCTCAAATGTCACTTGATAAGTTTTTTGGGGGAGGGAGATTGCCAGACTTTCTGTTGTTTTCCTATATAGTTCTGTACTTGACAAATCTGCAGTTCTCCTAGCTTGGCTGATTCTTCCTTTGATGATGCCATTTCAGATACCTCAGGAATTGATATCTGATATTTCTGAAGAAATTTCCAAAATTTGGCAAATTCTTATTAAAAAAACCCAGACACAATGCTTAGCCATTTGTATTGGTTTGAATCAATAGCTACAAAAAATCCTAATATGGGGGGGAATTGCATTGGACATACTGTAGTTGTCTGAGTTACAGAATTTAAAGGACAGAAGCTTGTCAGCAGAAAGAGGTATAGAACTCAATTTTCCCCCTATAGCTTTAAAAAACCCACAGTCTCATTCGATACCCCAGACAACAGAAAGAACTCCTAGTTCCATGAGCTCCTTGCCCTCTGAAGATGCCAGCCCCAGAGTCTGGTGAAATGGTAGGCGGAGAAAAAACTTCCAGAACGTTGGCAAACAGCCCGAAAAACTCACAACTATCCCATCATGTCTTGTAACATGTGATGGACTTTTCCTCCGGAAATCTGTCCAGTCCTCTTTTTACAGGCATCTAGTCCATCACCACATCCTATGGCAAGGTGTTCCATACACTAACAACACACCAGTTAAAGAAATATTTTCTTTTGTCTGATCTCTCTATCCCAAGCCTTAATTTGAGTGGCTGACCACTGGTTCTGGTATTGCATGACTTGCTTGCAGACTGCATAGATAATATGCAATTCCACAATTACTGACAGATGAACCTGACTTCCATTCTTAAACAACATAGCATCCTGCTGTTAAAGGGAAGCAAGTGCATTTAAGAAGAACAAGAGAGCTTGTGATTTATTTATTTATTTATTTATTATTGAATTTATATCCCGCCCATCTTCCCAACGGGAACTCTGGGCGGCGAACATGGCAAAGCAAAGCAAGAGATACACACAATTGGGTACAATAAAACACAATGGGAAACATAATGCTTTCTTTGAAAACAGTCATGCTACAGCAACTGACTTCAACAACTTTTACTTGAGGTGGTTATCTCACTGGATCAGTGGAGCCAGCTTTTCTAGATAATGCACAACTTGTTTACCTGGAAAATGTCCTAACAATCTTCCTTAAACTACTCCTATTATGAGGCAGATCTTGGAACATAAAAATAAAGAACTGGAAGTTGGTAAAGATGGGGAAATCACCTATCTCCTTGAGAAACACAGACAGAAAGATATTAAATCACACAGAAACGCTTGATGTGGAAAGCTAGTTCCATCAGATGCATATTTTTCTTCCAACATAATATGTCTTGATAGCCAGATGCTTGACATTTGCTCCTACTCACTCTGCTTCTGACCATTTGGAACAAAGTCTGCCATGGTGTTCAGTAGCTTTCTGTATGTAACAATAAATATATGCACTGTTTGCTCTAGAAACTGACAACTCATAAAAAGACTGCTATGGTCATCAGAGACCCTTCCTATTTAATGGAAAATCAATATGATTCTTTGAGATGAAAATGCCACTTGTTGGAGATATAAGCTCAGGCCACTGAAATCTGAGTCTTTGTAGCCATTAGACAGAATTCAGCAGTGACCCAGGATTTATTACACACGCCTGTCAATCCTTGTGCAAACAGAGTCCAGAGTTTTTTTATATAGACTATGAAATGCCTCTGTTTGCTTTCATATCCTATTTTAATATTGCAGGTTGAGGTGTTTTTAATTGTGTGCCATTTCAGAAGGTTACATTTGCATGTGACTTCCTGTGTGGAAACAACTTTCATTTTGCTGGTTCAGAGAAACAACTCAGACCTAAGAGTACATTTTTTAAAAAAATCTGCTGGGAGAGACAGCCAAATAATTGTTTCGGTAAATTGGGCTATATGATCTGGCAATCCAATTTAAAGAGTAGCCATGAGAACTACCATGGAAACGCATGCCATCCTAAAGTTTGTGACTTAGCTCTGTTGCTTGCTTCTCATTTGAGAGGGTATCCTCTGAATACAGAGTCTTCATTCTGTACTGGTTTGGCTAATAGCTAATGAAAAGAGGAACTGAGAGCACTATGTTGGACTGTGGAGCTCTTATCCTCAGGGTTGCAATGAGCCACACTCCTTTTTTTCCCTCAAGATAACCCATTCCATTTCTCTCTCTATCTCCATTGGCTTTTCCTCCACAACTGCTATTCCAATGGGTTCCCGGAATTCTGTGGCCCTGAGCATGATCAGTCCACATGGGATGATTTTAATACCCTAAAATTGGGTTTTGCTCCAACTCAGCTTTTTCGTGCAGTTTCGTTAACCTTAGAACCCACATCAGCATCCTGACAGGCACTGTATTTTTCCGTCTACAAGACGCCCCCATGTATAACACGACCCCCACTTTTCCAACCCCAAATTAGTTTTACAACCACATGGTTCCCTTCTCGGCTTACTCCCGCGTATAAGAGAACCCTCAATTTTTAGTCTAACAAAATTAGACAAAATATACACGTAAAATACCGATAATCATTGTTTAACAGGCCTCACTCAATTTTTATTTGGAGAAAGATGGTTCAAAGTTCTTGAGAAACACTTATGGTTGAACACAATTTTAATAAAATAAAATAAATAAATAGCCCTCCTAAGCAATAGCAATTATGGTATCATGCCACTAACTTTCCACTACATTTTCCCTCTATCCCCTTATACTGTGTGCTGCCATAATATTGCCTGGGATCTGAATCAGGGCAGAGATGAGTACAAACTGCTGTCTGGCAATTTGTGCTGGTTTGTTCTTCAGATGAACAGGTTTCTACAATTCCTAGCCCCACCTCCTTCAGGGGTCTCCCACTCAGGGCCAAAGTTAATGGAATAAGTTTCAACAGAGAAATGTAGGGTGCTGCATCTAAGTAAACATGAATTACATAGATATAGGATGGAAGACACTTGGCTGGAGAATAGTACATGTGAAAGGGATCTGGGAGTCTGGGTGGACCACAAACTGAACACGAGTAAGCAGTGAAAAGCATCATCCAAGAAAGCCAATGTGATTCTTGGTTGTAGTAACAGAAGCATAATGTCTAGAGCAAGAGAGGTGATAGTACCACTCTATTCTGCTTGGTCAGAACCCACCTATAGTACTATGTCCAGTTCTGCGCACCTCAATTTTGAAAAGATGTTGACAACCTTGAAGGAGGGCGACCAGAATGGTTAAAGGTCTGGAAAAAATGTCTTACGAGTTGCTGGGCAAGTTTTGCCTTACAAAAAGAAAGCTGAGAGGGGATATGATCGCCATGTTTAAATATTTGAGAGGTGACTAGTTTGTTTTCCATGGCTTCAAAGACTAGGACTCAGGGCAATGGTGTCAAACTACAGGAAAAGAGATTCCATTTGAACATTAGGAAAAGTTTCCTGATGGTTAGAACTGTGGAAGATGCTGCCATAAAGGAGGGTGGTGGAGTCCCCTCCTTTGGAGGTTTTTAAGCAGATGCTGTATTGGCCATCTGTTGGAAATACTGTGATGGGGGTTCCTGCATGGTAGGGGGTTGTACTAGATGGCCCTTGAGGTCTCTTCCAACTCTATGATTCTATGAAAGCAATCTCTGTTTTCCCTGCTCTGCTTCCTCTGGGCTCTGGGCAGAGGAGTGGCCACCCTCCAGAGGAGGCAAGGCTGGGAAGGGACAAACACCTGTTTGTCTGAAGAATGAATCAGCATGAACGTCTGAACGAGTGGTTCATGGTAGGGATGGGCACCAAATGAAAAACAAAATGCTGCTTTGTGGTTTCGTTAGCTAATGAAACATACAAAACAAAACAAAATGGGGAAGTAGCATTTCATTAGTAGCGAAACGAAACAGCAGATTTTCTTTTAAAACGAACCAATTCATTTCACTGTAAAAAGGGCTCCCCTGGGTCCTAGAGGCACATAGGGCCCAGGGGACCCATCTTATAGAGTAACAAATCAGTTTGTGACTGTTTCATTTCATACACTTTTTTAAAAAAAATGATTTCTAACAAAACAAAACGAATCACGGGGGAACATTTTTCAATTTCGTGCCCATCCCTAGTTCATGCTCATCTCTAAATTCTTAGCAGAGGCCAAGTTTCCTTCCCCCTTACTATTTATCTATTCCTGGCCGCCTCATCCCACTTCCCAATTCTTCAAACGCCTTCCTCTCCTTGTGTACAGTTCATAGGCTCCTCTCTGTCTCTTCTCTTTCTCCCTCTCCATCCTTCTTCCAGAAACCTTCCATTTTTTCTCCGACATTTCTATAGCAACAGGGGCAAGGGCCACCTTTTCCAAATGGAGAACAAAACACAGCAGTAAAGTTACAACCCACCCTGAGAAAACAATTTCCCACCATCTCTTTCTCTCACTCGCGCACACACACAAAACACTCTATTCCCGGGAGATGCAATAGTATAAATGCTTCCTTAATACACATGCTTTGTAAATGTCCAGTAATATACTTATTGTGGATGGAAGTTCTTGCCTATATTAATAAAGTTTTGGGGAAATCTCTTTTATTTGAGGATATTCATGTTATCTTAAATTATATCCCCACTGTATGGGGTCTAACTAAAGGTCAACGAAACTGGATTTTGAGAGCTCTCGTGGTGGCAAAAAGACTTATATTAAAGGCCTGGAAGAATAACCATCCTCCACCCTTCACACAACGGTCAGAAGATCTGCGACAACTAGCCTCATTTGAATGAATATCATATAGAAAGCAACTACGAGAGCATATCTACATAGATATATGGAAGCCCTTTATTGACTCGTTGTAAATATATAAGGCCATTTATAATGGATGTATTATATGATCTTATGATGTATTGACCTTTGCTTTTTGTCTGCTTGTTTTTGTGTCTTTAAATGTTTTTCTTTAATGTAGTCTATGTTATAGTATTATGTTAACTTTTCAAAAAGTCAAAAATAAAAAGTATAAAAAATTGAAAAAAATAACACCCTAGTTCCAATTGGAACAGGAATCTCACTGCACTCCCCGTCCAGTGCTCTTAATAGCCAAGGAGGGTCCCCATGCCAGGAATTAATAAAACAACCCACAACTATGTCTTCCTTCTGAATTCTCTGTGTTTTCCCTGTTTCAATGAATACAGCTACATGTGCCATGTGGCCTGTTTCATATCACCCCTGAACTCCCAAATTGGCCTGCAGCCCCTCAAGGTGCAGAAACTCTAACAATGGCAAGGAAAGATTCAGCGACCACTCTTGTTAGCAGGGAAGAGAAGGAAAGAGAGTGCTTTCTTGTCTTTTACTTTAGGTGGCAACATGTCTTGGTTTGCTACACCTCGCTTCAGAGCATGGAGATAGCATATGGCTTCTGCGGCTGCTCCTGTGTCCAAAAGGACTGGAGGGGGATGGAATGAAACTTTATTATCCAACTGGAAATCCAGTTGTAGACTAAAACAAGGCTGTTCGGTGAGGTGTAGTTAGGTCTGAGCCTTGGGGAGCCAATGCCATGTGGTATGTAGCAGTGAAAGGGCTGGGCCAAGATTTGAAGACCTTAACCATAACCCCATTCACAATTTGGTGCATGTAGCTGGGATCCTCCTTCTCAGGTGGCACTCTAGTCCACGCAGTAGCTTGGGCTACCCTTTTCCACTTCCTACAGCAGGCAACCACTCAGGTCAGGAGGCAGGGCAGGGCACTTGGTGAGTGGTCAGCTACCAGAGAAGGAATGGAATTGTAGCCTGCATTGCTACTTGGACTGAAGCATCGATTGTGAAACAGCCAGCCATCCAAGGAGTTGGGGAGGGAATGTGCAGTACCTGTGATACTCTACATACAAGGTTATATGAACTAGGTAGAATTGATTCGTGGCTATCTCTAAATCTGGGTAATAAATTAATTATAGAATGTAACCTGGAATCATGGCAACTGGACTTCTTTGCTTGTGAGATCTAAATGTTTCACTACTCATCCATTTAGACCTCTTGGTAGTGGGATGGCTAAAAAATCTGGTAAATAAATAAAAAATAAATAAATAAAGTAGCTCCAGCAAAGCAAAGCAAAGTGTTCTGCTTGTATACCACCCCATACCACTTCAAGTACTCTCTGAGCGGTTTACAGTTAAACTACAGTATGCATTACCCCCACCCCCAGCAAGCTGCGTACTCATTTTACCAACCTCAGAAGGATGGAAGGCTGAGTCAACCGTGAGCCTGCTACCTGGGATTGAACCCCAGGTTGTGAGCACAGTTTTAGCTGCAGTACAGGCATTTAACCACTGCACCACGAGGCTTAGTGGCTCAGTCAGTTTGAAGAAAGCAGGTGGGAGGCCTCCAATGCATAGTTCATCTTGAGTTCATGACACTCTGGTCTGAATAGGCACGTTAGGTGGACAGCAGCCTATACAGACTTGGCTATTGATCCATACTTAATGGATGTTGGGAAAGGTTGAATAGCTGGAACTTTCACACATCCCAGGCCATCTGCACATCTAATGAGCCTGTTCAGCCCACTGTCCACCTAATGAGCCTGTTCAGGCTGCTATCCACCTATCAAGCCTATTCAGACCAGGTTGGCATGAAAGCAAGGTGAAATATAAATTGGAAGCTCTGCATCAACTTTCCCCAGACTGATGAAACTACTTGGCTGAGTAGTGAAATCTTTGAATCTCAAAAGAAAAGCCGTCCAGTTGCCATGACCCAATTTCCATTTAGCCTCAACGGGATGACTGAGAATCTTCTCAAACATAAAGATTATAGCTGCTTTCTTCCCTGGGATCTAGAGAACTTTACTTCCACTGAGGAATTCTAGAATTAAAAGTCAGGAATTGAATAAATGTTATTTGGTAGATTACCTGGACAAAGCTGGCTGCATAGCTCAATGATATAGGTAACTGACTATAGAGACAGAGGGCCTTTTTACACGACCCCTAAACTCCGCCGCAAATGGCTCCCTGCTCCGGAGCTTAAAATTGTTTACCCACCAGCTCCGGAGTTTACTGAAAATTAAGTGTGACCACGCCCACCTAAGCGGGTCCCAGCGCACTTTTCTTGTACCTGCTCTCCAAGCGTGAAAAATCTTGATGCGGATGTGCCGGGCTCTCCTTGCTTCTTTTTGTTGTTGTTTTTTGCCTCCCGCCCCTTTAAGAGAAGGAACCAGGAAGTGGTGGGGCCCCAGGAGGTAAGCCTTTATTCTTTTGCCCCTTTTTTTCTCCCTCCCCTCACGGAGCCAGCAGCCAGGAAGTGCGGAGGGGTGGGGACGAACGAAGAGCGACAAACCTCTAAGATTTCTGGTCCAAATTTAAGTGACCAGCGGATCTTAGGGGTCGTGTAAAAGCACCCAGAGATTGGGAGTTTGATTCCCTACAGTGCCTCCTATGAATACAGCCAGGAAGCCACATGGTTCTAGGGCACCCCCAAGAAGAAGGGAATGGTAAATCACTTTGAGTACTCACTAAATGAAAAGGGTCATCATGTCAGAAAAGACTTAACAGTACACCGTTATACTTGGAGGGAGGATCATTTACACCACTCAAGATCTCATTCAAAGACATATGGGGGGACCCTTTTTATTTTCAGAAATGCTATTTGGCTCATCACTAACTCACATCACACAAACAAGGTGCCCTCCTCCTCTTGTCCTTTGTGAACCAAACGCATGAATAAATTGCAATTGCTCACCAGAAGTTAAATTACAACCTCTGTGATTTATTTCCACTAACTTTTGCCTGGCCTCAATTAAATCTTGGTCTTTTACAGAGGGAAAGAGAGAGGTTGGTTGAGGCACTTAATTATTTTCTATAACAAGCTCATTGCCAAAAAAAAATTATTAAAGTGTATCAGGAATCATAACCTCTGAACAAAGCAGCAAGAGACCTTCCATGTCTTGCAGGTAATTATTCTTATTACAAGGATAATGAATGAAGGATAGGAGATCTTAACAATACCTCTAGTACAGGCATATCCAAACTTTGGCCCTCCTGATGTTTTGAACCACAACTCCCAGAATTCTAAGCTTAGATTGCCAGTGGCAAAGGACTGTGGGAGTTGCTGTCCAAAACATCTGGAGGGCCAAAGTTTGAACATGCCTGCCTAGTATTTGCAGTGGAGTGGTAAGAGGTGGTAAGGGATCGAAATGCAGCAAGGAGAGTGCCCTGGTGTGTTTCAGAGGGATTTTTCAAGGTAATTTGTGTGTGACTTTCATTTTCAATCCAAGAGGAATGGACCTGCAGTCATTTCAAAAATGAAAAGGGAAATGGGTGACAGAATCTAGCCATCTGATTCCAAAGGGCGAGCAGACTGGAGACCTGGGGTTTTGCAGTGGATCAGTCAGAATTTCTGACTCATAGGCTGCTTTCACACAACCACTAAAATCCGCTGCAAAGTGCTTGCAGATGCGGAGCATAAAATCATTTTCCCACAAGCAGTGGACTTTCAAAACAATAAAGTGTGACCATGTCCACTTAAGTGTGACCCAGCGCATTTTACAAGTACGTGTTCTCAAGGTGGTAAAATCCTTGTCGCTGTTCCGATGTGGATTTTAAACCATTACTCAAGTCTGTGGGAACATGGAAAATCTGAACCAAAACCTTTTTGCCCGTTATGGTATCTTTGCTGCAGTTCTCAGTCATGGGATCAGAAGGGTTGCAGATTTTCACAACGCGACCATGGGAACATCCGATCCACGACATCAACCATGTGACCGCTGCAGGCGTCATCCGGATGAAAGCTTGCTGCGGATTTTAGTGGTTGTGTGAAAGCAGCCATAGATATTCTACTATTGGTGCTATAAAATGGCTATTCCCCCCTTTTCCACCACCATAAATTGAGCTGCTGAAATGAG
Source organism: Phrynocephalus guinanensis (assembly GCA_037367245.1). NCBI lineage: Eukaryota > Metazoa > Chordata > Lepidosauria > Squamata > Agamidae > Phrynocephalus > Phrynocephalus guinanensis. The sequence goes on from CM074752.1 coordinate 9,918,161, forward strand.
GAAAACTTGGGAAGGGGGAAATTCATGGGAGATCTGGCATCCCAAATCACTCCTTAGATTCCTAAGTCTTTAATTCTGCAACAAACGCCTGTCTTTTGCAGAGTGCTGGTGTCTGTCTCTCCAGGTTCTTTTAAAAGGCCACATCTTAGAGAAGTTACTTTTTGAAACAGCTCCCATCTTCCCACAGAATTGACACTTTTGAGCTGTGTTGCTGGAGGAGAATCTTGAGAGTTCCCTGGACTGCAAGGAGATCAAACCTATCCATCCTGAAAGAAATCAACCCTGGATGTTCACTGGAAGGACAGATTTTGAAGCTGAGGCTCCAATACTTTGGCCACCTCCTGAGGAGAGAGGAGTCCTCGGAAAAGTCTCTGATGTTGGGGAAAATGGAAGGCAAAAGGAAAAGGGGATGGCAGAGAACGAGATGGTTGCATAGTGTTATCGATGCAACCAACATGGATTTGACCAAACTCTGGGAGGCAGTGGAAGACAGAAGGGCCTGGTGTGCTCTGGTCCATGAGGTCATGAAGAGTCAGACATGACTGAATGACTGAACAACAACAACAAGAAAAACAACCCAACTTATTTATTTATTTTATTTATTTATTTATTGGATTTTTACCCCGCCCATCTTCCAAAACTCTTCCAAGCTCTGTTAAATGTATAATAAATCCTGTCATAATATTCCTCTCTCTAATATATGTATGCATTTATTTATTTATTTATTTATTTATTTATTTATTTATTTATTTATTTATTTATTTATTTATTGTATTTTTATACCATACCATCTGGCAACGGTTTACAAAATACACCATAAAAATGGTACAAAGTACAATGTAAAACAACATAACAAATAAAAAGAATATACATGATTACATCTACATTAAAATTGTAAACAACACATATATCTTATCCTAAAATGTACCAGTAGTAATAAGCCTCAAGGGGAGGGGACACCTGAAGAAAATACCAGCTAATTTCAGCAGGGGGGGGGAGTCCAAAGGAACAAGCGGGAAGACTTTGAGGTCCCCCTCCCCGAATTCTATTCCAACTTGAATTAAAAATTCAATCCCAAACTATAAAGCATGTGGAGTGCCAACAAAAGGGACACATCTACTGAAGAGCAGTGTACTCGTAATCATGCATAGAGTGCATTCCATTCACTCACAACCGGTGCCTTAGAGATCTAGGATTAAGAAGGAAAACTCAGACTCTAACACCGTCTGTTTTAGTAGTTGAAACTCAGTGTAGCCAGTGGCAAAAAATGTTAGAATTTCAGGAGCAAAGGCAAAAATTCCTCAGGCTCAAGCTGAGTTCCAGGCTCCACACCTGACTGCTTTCTCTTTGAATCAAAAGGTTTCTTTGATAGCAGCAGCAACCGCAGCAAGGCAAACAAGCAGCGGTGGTAGAAGGGAGAGGGCAAGAAAATGAGGGTCAGGCCTCTCCTTCTCCCTAGCTGACAGGAGTCACAACAGAAATGCCCACAGGCCGCCGCTGTCTCCCATTGATGGACAGGTGTGACGACAAGGCCCAAGACCCGAATGGCACCCGTGCTCCTGAAAAGTGAGCGGGGCCATGCAGGTGACGCAAGCTGTGCAAATAAACAGCTTGGGCCATGACACAGTCACTGTACCACAGAGCCCTCGGCTTCACCAATCATCTCGCTGTGACGAGAATCCACCCAGGGAAGCAGGCAGTGCCATGGAGGGATGATGCTCATGTGTGGATAAAGAACAAGTTCTGCTGGAGAGAGGAAGGGTGACAACAAAGCCAGACTAGTGCAAGAGTGCAAATCCGGAGATGGCTGTGAGAGGCTGCTGCAGGAAGGAGCTCCTTGTCTGGTTTGGAGGGGGATAGTCAATTACAGAGCTTGAACATAAGGCAGGACCTGCTGAATCAGATGAGAGCTCTGCCTATGGATGGAGAAACCTTCTACTTATGGAATGGAATAGCCCCACTGGGATTCCCCAGCCAGCCGGCGAGATGTAATCTCTGCTTGGTGATCAGAGATAAGAGAGTAGCTAAGAGCATTTGATTTTAAATGCTTTGCCTACCATTTAGCTGTGGTTTCAAGGATGGCATCCGCCTTCCTTCACACCACAGCTCCATATTGCTGTGCCCTATAGACAAGAACTGAGCTGTGCTTTGTATTTTTAGTGGGGAAATGTCCAATTGGGTAAAAAAAATGCATTGGCCCTGGTTCACTTTGCTTTGCCCCTGCCTACTTTCTCCTTGGCCCACCTCCATGCCTTAATCCCACTCTCTGCTGGGATGCCCCAAGGCACTTCCCTAACTGGAGCATGGGCCTTGGCCAAAAAAAGGGTTTCCATCATGTTCTATCCAAGGATTGCAGCACTCTGAATGTTACTTGAGTTCACTTACTATCACCCTCAACCATTGTGGCCAATGGTCAGGGATGAAGGTCCAAGGATATGTGGAGGGCCACCGTACTCTATCCAAGTCCAGCTGCCAGTTTCTAACATTGGCCAAATTCATGGAGAGAGAAAATGATCAATGGCAGCAGGTTATCGCCATAATTATACTCAAGTCTCTAAGTGCCACTTACTGGGCTGTAATGCCAGGAGAAGGGCTATTGGCTTTGCATCCACCTGGAAGAATTTTGGTAAGCATTTCGCTAGCCACTATACTAAGTAGCCCTTTAGTCTGATGTTTGGGTCCTCTTGTATTCCCAGAAGGTCAGGGACAGGGAAGGGAAAAGAAAAGAGCTCAGAAAACTTTGTAGAAATATATTAGGGATGGGGATGGATCAGAATAATGGTGATTCGTTTTGATTCTTGATTTGTCAAGGTTAACAAATCACACACACACAAATTACAATCCCCCCTCAAGAATTGGCAAATCCTTTGTAAATTTATAATTTTTTTTAAATTTTTAAACCCTATAAAATGTCCTACAAGGCACCTAGACACACCAGAATTTCAGGGAAGTGTACCATGACTGTCCTACAATCCCTCTAAGATAGGTAATTATTGGGTCTCAGACTTCTGAGTTTTATATACCCACAAAGTAGTCCCCACAGGAAAGTGTCCTTTAGTAACTGGCTTGGGGAAGCCCATACTCCACCAAACTTAGCGGGATTGTAGGGAAGGGTCAGGGGAAGCATCCCTGAAAGTTTGGTTTCTCTAGGTCAGTGATGGTAAACCTTTTAGAGACCGAGTGCCCAAACTGCAATTCAAAACCCACTAATTTGTTTGCAAAGTGCCAATACAGTAATTTAGCCTGTATACAGGTGGCTATGAAGGGGCGATGTCAGGTGCCCAAAGAAAGGGCTCCTAGTGCCACCTTTGGCACCTGTGCCATAGGTTCGCCATCACTGCTCTAGGTGCCTTGAGGGGCATTTTGCAATCCAACAAATTAACAAATCAAAACATTGCTAAAAGTTTGTCAATTCATATTTGTTGGGGGTATCAATTCATACAAATACAAATTGACAAATTGGCTATTTTTGAATGAATTTTGCAATTTCTTTTTTAATTCATGTCCATCTCTAAAATATATACATTTCATGGTGATAAGCAAATGTAACTCCAACATGGCTGTGCTGAAGCTAGCTTTTGTGGGTTTCTATACTAGCCAAAATCTGGAAAACTGCTTTAAAAAAAATAGTTATGCTTCCAAGGTTCAAACACTTGTTCTTTACCATTCTAGTCACTATTTTTTAATAAATACAGTTTGTCTTCTCATTTCATCAAAATAAATAAATTGATAGTTTTCAGTTATATTAAAAACAAACAAACACCCAGAAGCAGTTGCTACAGCGTAAAATATATAAAGGCTCTCTTCCTGTGCTCCTCATTATTGCTTCAACATCCACAGAATGTGAGAGCAACAGATTCCGGCAACTGAACCACATGATATTAATCCTCCAGCACCCAGTGATGGCCCCAAAAACTGTAGCTAATGTTACACCACTTAAGGAGTGATGTTATTACCTGTTGAGTTACAAACATCAAATCCACTTCTACCTTTGTTACTGAGGAAATAAATTAATTCTAAAGAACTATGGAGAATTCCTACACACCCAGATCACCAGTATCTACCCCGATACAGAAAACCAGGTCTAAAGTGCACCCTGCAGTGTGAGTGTGAACAGATATCATTTGAGATAGACCCATGGTCATCACTGAGAGAGCCCAGTATCCCACTGGTAGCACAATAGACTATCTCCTTGCTGCACAGAGAACCCTTGTAGACAAAGCTGAAAAAGATTAACATCCTCATCCTCATCGAACCAAGTCTTTGTGATGAAAGCATGTTAGGCCTGCTCCTCCAGGACCAAATCCTGGATGGCTGTTGTTTTGCCACTGTAGCAGCTGCAGTGTCAACCCAGGGGAGCTTCCATCAATGTTATCCAAGCTATTTAAGTTTGGGGACAGCTTAGGGGCAACCAATACCTTTTTCTTTTCCTCCTTTTTTCTCACATGGTGCTGTAAGGACTAAGCAGCCTGACACTTTTTATCCTGGACCTGGGATATTCAGAGAGATGAGGAGGCTGGTGACTAACATAGAGGAGAGGCAAAAGTTGATGGACCTGGATTCTCAATAGGGCAAAGAGTGGACCTGATTTTCTTCTCTGCTCATGCTAGGGCCAGATGGGATGGTTCTATCTAATTGTTGGCCTTCCTTTCTGAAGAGGAAGGTTGTACTGCTTGCACATTTTTACTGGAAACTGACTTCCAGGAATATACAAAGCCATTCAGACAAGTGAATCATGAGTAGCAGAAAGCTAACCAAATCCATAAGGGATTTGAGAAAGAGTACAGAAGATCTGGGGGGGCTGGGATGGTAGTAGGATGTTGTTCAGCAATTAAGCAAAATACCTCACTCTGATGTTTCAAATACACGCAGCTCTTAACCTACTGAACTGCTGTTCCAAATGCAACACAACAGCTAATTTCCCAAACACTTTGTGGTCTCCATGAGGATGATGTTCAGAAGAAGGTCAAAAATGGGTGAGTATCATCCAGAAAACAAACATGTCAGTGTTATTTACATGTCAAGCCCTGAAAGCAAACTGACAATTTGATATGTTGTTGTTGTTTTTTTTTTTTAAAAGGGTGGAAACCAGGGCATGGGGGTACAAATAAAACTTGTAGAATTTTGCAAAGCAGATGACACACGAGAACATATAAAAGCTGCAAGTTTCTTCAGATATGAGATAGAAATGTACAGAGATACTAAAAGGAGTGATGTTGAAAACCTTCACGCGAGTAGTTAGCAAGGCATAGTCGGCAAACCGTCTTTATATTTTGATTTAAACAAACTACCAAGAAAGGAATGGATAGTTATACTTTTGTAGACATTTTATATTTATTACTGCCTTCCTCCATACTGCTGAGTCACTCACGAATCTATTTGGCTCTCAGAGGACTTTGAATGCTTAGTTGTTCTCTGTCTGATTTTGAATCCCTATGAATATCTCTGTCCATTTTGGGGATGCTTAATTAGAATAGCCATCTCTTTTTCTAAGACTTCTCATCTTTGAGAAGTTGATGACAGGAAAATGCAGGTGACACCTTTACAGAACAATGAAGCAATCATAAAATATGCTAGCTTTCATGGATCAAGGCCCTGGTCTAACCCTATTGAACCTGGCCAATGCAGATGGTTCACAGTTCAGTATCTGAGAAGAAGAATACTTGTAATTATTTTGATTAAAAAGCCAGAAAGAAACTGAGTATGACAGTAATAGAAAATTAAGCTGACAAATCTGTGTATTGCTCATAAGGACAAAAGAGACATCAGCTGCAGACTCTGCTCTGATGTCAACTTGGGCTAGTCACTCTCTTTCAGGATACCTTGCTCCACCCCTTAGGAAGAGCTATTGTGTTTGGTATATACACAATATCCACCTGTGGTGGGGTGTATATCCCACTATACATCACACCACAGCCTTGTGGTGAGGTGTATAGTTTCTGGCTCTCCAGCGGCAAACCACAGGGGCATTGCTGGACATACAGTGGAGGGGAACATCTCTCACAGCCTCCCGCAATCTTGTCACTGAGCTTTCAATTTGTTGCACACAAATCCGTTCTCTCGGGGCACCAGCCTCTCCAGAATCTGCCACCTGGGGTGCTTTGTCTTATCTTATGGTAAGCCTGGCCTTCTGCTAAGGCCAGTGAGCCTCAGTCAATGTCATTCCTCAGACGTTAGATTAAGACCATATTATCTTGACCATAGGTTCTTGCCAAATTTGAAAGCACCTCTATTTCTAAACAGATGTCACGGGTAACTAACCCATTTGGCTTCAATGGTCATTTTTCATGGTACAACTGAAGAAGTTTAATAGCCTCTTTACTGAATTGGTGCTTTTTGCAGACTCACTTAAGACGCTGATCCAAGTGCCTGCCTGAAGCAAATTGGTTGTGTTCTTTTCAGATAATTTCTTCAAACAGCTATTCCTCATGGCAGCATCTTTATTGGAGCAATACTGTTTATGCATTAATATGTCATGCCCCATCATGTTGATTCTTTTAGTGCAGGTGTGGTATTTTGGAGCCTAAGAGGCTACTAATTCTGTCACCACAACTCCCTGGGACCACCAAAAGCCACATTATCCTCTCAACTAAAGTGAAAGTCCATTTATGCTGAGCCTTCAGCTCTCCAGATGTTTTGGGCCACAACTCCCACAGTCCTTTATCATTGGCAATATAGGCTGGGAGTTGCAGCCAAAACTTCTGGAGGGCTGAAGATTTCCCACCCGATTTACGGCTTCAAAGTAACCTTTTAACCATTCTTATTTTCCAAAACAAGTTGTGTGTGTATGTGTGAGAGAGGGATTTAGTTGTAATTAGAACCATTTTAGCAAAAACAATTTCTCTGGGGCCAGGGCTGCAGAAAGAGGTGAGAAAATCATGTAGCTTCCATATAAAATAGATCAGCTGAAACAACCTTGAATGGACCACCTCAAGAGGACCACTAAATCCATGCTAGTGGTTGTGATTAATGGTTACTCATTGTCATTCTCAGAAAAGGACAAAGGTGTGACCTTGCCTATGAATCATTCCTTGGATCAATTATTATTTTTATATGCTTTCATCCTGCTATTAGTTTTGAGAAGATTTGCATAACAGTTAATTATATATATTTTTAAATCATAATGCAAAAGTATAGTATAATCCCAACCATTTTTTGTTTGAAAAAAGGAATGAATAACAATCATAGAGTAAATAACAAAACACAACAGGGAAACTGATAACTAATTAAACTTAGCAGCAGGAAACAGCCTGAGGGAAACAGCACCCCCCCTCCCAAAATAAAAATGACAAACTCAAATGACCTCAAAGACTTTCTGAAATATAGTAGCAGCTCTGCTCAGTTCCTGATAACACCTGCTTCCTGCACTGAGAGGGAGTTTTACAAATCTTGGTGTCGATGCCAAGAAGTCTCTGTTTCAGCTAATAATCCTCTGTGTGATTCCAGTGCCCAAGGAACCTGGTCTGATGGCCCTACACTTAAATAGTAACTACTGTACTCTATTTTGAGCCCTGTAAGAGCAATGCTCTAATAGAGGCCCCTAAGCACATTCAATCTTGCCTGATTTAGGAAGATAAGCAGGTTCAGCCCTGGCAGTTACGAAGTAGTAAACTAGCTTTTCTACCCTTGGCTTCCTTCTTAAGTAAAGCTCCTAAGTAAAGCTCCTAAAAGTGAGCCTGACTTACTTGTGGAGAAGGTGCCATCTGCGTGGACAGGAGGAGTGGAAGGAAGGAAAGGTGGATGTCCAACAAAGAAAGATCGCAGGGAGCGCTCCGGGAGGAGGGGAGAACGCTGGGCAGGGATGTTCTCACAACTCCCCACACTGTTGTGGATCTTGAGGTTTAAGGGTTTGTTCTTTTTCTTTGCTCTGCAAGAAAGAGAGAATGAAAGAGTAATGAAGACTACCACAAACAGATACACTATTGTTACCACAAAGACACCAGAAAGAAGGGACCAGGATGGAAAATAGAACACCCCCCATTGAATCATAGTTGGAAAAGACCTCAATGGACATCCAGTCCAACCCCCTGCCTACAGATGGCCATCCAGCCTCTGCTTAAAAACCTCCAAAGAAGGAGGCTCCACCACTCTCCCTGTGGCAGCATATTCCACTGCCGAACAGTTCTAACCATCAGGAAGCTCCTCCTAGCATTTAATTTAAATCTCTTTTCTTGTAGTTTGAACCATTGCCCCTAGTCCTAATCTCTGAAACCATTGAAAACAAACCAGTCCCCTCTTCATTATTACATCCTTCCAAATATCCCCTATCATATCCCCTCTCAACCTTCTTTTTGTAAGGCTAAAAATTCCCAGATCATTAAGCCGCTTCTCCTAAGAAGTTTCTTCAAAACCTTTAACCATCCTGGTCACCCTCCTCTGGACCCTTTCAAGCTTGTCAACATCCTTTTTAAATTGGGGTGCACAGAAGTGGACACAGTACTCTAGGTGGGGATCTGACCAGAGCATCTTGCTTAAAGTCTCTTTAGGCTACCATCTGATTTCTGTCAGTGGTCAGCTTTCTAGCAAGGCAGAGAGGAAGAAGCACACCATGAAGAATTAATATTACTGATTTTAATGAGGTTTGCCAGCAGTGGCAGAAATGACAGACAGCTGGCAGTTTGCAAGTAGGCACCAGAAAACTAAGATTGTCTTTTGTAAGACAATTTTGGAACACTGCTCCTTCAGAGGCTTTAAGACTGTTACTCCAATCATATCCTGGCTAGGATGATGGAAGTAGTCCAAGAGCATCTAGAGACCCAGAGTTCTCTAGATGCGCCATAAGATTTACAAACTTCAGCTGCATAACAGCATTTTCAGGGAAGGTGGCTGTTTACTAGAAAACCACACAAGTCTGTTTTTTTTTAATTGCAAGGGGTCTGTTGCCATCATCTTCTTTTAAAAAAGTCAGAGTTTATTTATATAAAACCAGAGATGGGGAAGGTTTCCTTTTCAGACTGCTTTGTTTGTGTGTTAAACCGTATCCGGGACTTTGAAGCTGCTTTAACACCAGCCTGCCTCCTGATACCATCATGTGGTGTTTTCCATCTCACCAAAAAGATTCTCAGCGCCTGATAAACAACATCTTCTATCAAGACTGCATTTCTGGTACAATGCTTTGATAAAGATAGCAAGTTGCTATCGAAAGCTTAGTTTGCATTTTTTGTTTTAGTAGTGACCAATAAAGGTATCACCTAATCTCCTTTTCATACTACAACTCCCAAAATGCCCCAGGGAACTATGGTCAAGGAAAGTAACATTCCCTATTTCTGATGAGAAATGCTGATGCATGGTGGTAATTGCACATATATGCATTTCTTCTTTTCCTTTCCCCCTGTCCATTTCCTTGCCTTTCTGTATCACATATTTTTAAATCACACACCTAAGGCCATGGATCATGAGTCATTTTGGAATCTGTTATTCAACCCCAGGTATCATGACAGCTAAATACAAAATTATAAATAATTTAAATAAATAAATATCCCTAGAGCTGTCTCCTGTTATTTATTTGCCACTAACATTTTGTATTCTAAATTATACTGTCTTTGAGCCTGCATGATATATTTGGTTATCTTGGCTAATAAGAATTGGTAGGATTGTCAACTGTGGTGATAAAAAACATATGTGGGGGGGGGGGAGAAGAAAATTAAAAAGAGAAAATGTTATAACAGGGAAAAGGAAAAGACAGGTCACTGGCATTCACAAAATATTGTATTGTCCAGATATGACACAGTACTAGAAATTACATGACCTAGCAAATTGTACTTCAAAGGAGGGAGCTACTATAGAGTTCAGCTAACGTAGAACATAGATCCTGTATCTCATCACTAAGGGCCTTTTTACACGACCCCTAAGATCCGCTGGCCACTTAAATTCGGACCAGAGATCTTAGGGGTTCGTCGCTCTTCCTGCGTTCCCACCCCCTCCGCACTTCCTGGCTGCTGGCTGTGTGAGGGGAGGGAGAAAAAGAGAAAGAAAAGCATGCCACTGACCTCTGTTCTGCCTCTCGTCTCTGTAAAAGTAGCTCTTAAAGGGGTGGGAGCCAAAAAAACAACAAACAGAAGTGAGGAGAGCCCCACACTCACTATCGTTACACCGGATCAAATAATTTTCACCTCCAAAGAGCAGGTACGTGAAAGGTGCACTGGGAAGCGCTAATGTGGGCGTGGTCACACTTAATTTCCTGTTAACTCCGGAGCTGGTGGGTAAACATTTTTAAGCTCCGGAGCTGGCAGCCATTTGCCCCGGAGTTTAGGGGTCGTGTATAAACACCCTTAGATAGCAATGAGGGCGCGCTGACATTGCTTACCCATAGGAAAGCTAACATTCTCAGACAGATTATTTTGACTAAACTATACATCAAAGGTATGTAAACAAGATATTTCTACCATGATTAGGGAACGCTCAAAGGATACAGGAGCGGCAGTCACACACTTTCTTGAAGAGTTGGTTTTGTTGTTGTTTTAAAAAAAAAATAAGGTGGCTTTTCTAAAGAAAACCACAGAAAAAGTCACCTGGGAAGAATACAGAGTGCAACCCTAGGCAGAAGGCATAGCGCAAGGCTGATATACCTTGTTCAGCGAAGGACATGGCTACCTACATTCCCAAACAGAAGCAGGGCAAATAAGATTCATCAGTTTCATGTGGTTTGATAAATAGCAAAGATGTCACAGATATTGCCAGATCAATCCCCAGAGTGTTGGAGCCAGTCCTCCTCTCCATGGGATATGCTTCTTTTGTAGGAAGAAAAGGACCATTCACAAAGCAGCACCCTCTTTTAAGCGAAGTGCATCCTGCCCTCTTGTGGCAGAAGAGAGACGTGTGACTGGAAACCATGATTCAGTCCTTCCAGGCAGCTGAAGCTAGGTGGCCCTTTCGCAAGGCTAATTTTCTATTAACTCCTTCACATTTATCTTGTATGCGCAGCTAGTTCTTGATTCATGCCAAGCCTGGAATAATACATCTACACACCATCTCCAGCCCCTGATGCTCAAGTGACAGGGGTTTTTAGTAACAGACACCTCAACCCATCTTTGTCTCCCACGAAGTGTCTTTCCTTCCTTGCAGAAAGCTCCCTGCCTCTCAGAAGCAGGGAGCTCTCCTCTTCAGCCAAGAGTAATGAGGGACTTTGAGCAAAAAGATTGTTAGTTTTCAAATTGGGGGAGAAAACCACTGGAAGTACATAATGGAATGGGCTGTTGAATGCTCCAGTGACAGAATCTGTAAAATAGAGGTAGCTTGATCAGATACAGGAGAACCTACAGGAGATACTAGACTATGACCTTATCTTCCCTGATGTAGGAAACAGTAGTGTACTGGCTAGAACAGTGGACTATGACTTGGGGTTCCAGTCACTCTACCTCTCTTAGGCTGAACATATGGTTTTCATACAAATGTAGTGGGCACCTTGAATTTACAGGAGAAATGCAAGCTATAAATGAAGCTTATCAATACACGTGAATGCTCTAGTCATCTTTTCCTTTGCAGGTCTCAGAAGAATGTGATCGGTTTGAACCAGCAAATACATGACTAACGATCAGATATTCCTTTCAATATGGCAACATTATGCCTTTTTAAATAGGGTGCAGTATATGGGTAGACTTTGTTGATGATCTTTATAGAACATTGGTTGGTGACTTTATAGAACATTTAAAAATTACTTCCCTCTGTATCTTTCATCTGCCAAACCCATAGCTTGGTGTTTTGTTTTGTTCTTTCTTTTCCATCACAACAACAGCAGCAGCAGCAGCAGCAGCAGCAGCAGCAACAACAACAACAACAACAACAACATTGTACCATTTCCTTTATAGCAGGTATGGGCAATATCTATGAGCCATTGCGGAGGCGAGAACAGGGGTCTCTTTAAAGGGATCTTCCCCATGGCCAATGACAGTGCCAAGCCGGCAGCGGCAGTAAGAACCCGAACCAGTTCGGATCGGTTCAGGTTCGTACAATTTTTTAAAAAACTCATACAAACCCAAACCCGATCCGAACCAAGGGTGGGCCCGAACCAGACGAACCCGAACCATGGGTTTTCTGGTTCATGCCCACCTCTAGACAAAATGAAAAAAAATTCAGGGCAAAATGGGGGAGAGGCCATTGTGAAAAAAAGAACAGTGGGTGGGGAGAGAGAAAAGAGAGAAGACTGAAGTGAGGGTGGGACTCATGGGTTTGGATCCTAGGTGAAAGTGGGACTAGCAATAAATAACAAAGGGTCCAAGTCATGAGTTTGAGGAAATCAGTTGTGTGCCATGCCTCCTCATGCACATATACACACAGAGCTCCATTGGGACCACTCAAGGACAGCTGGAGTTGGCAGCTGCTTTCCTCCAGTTTTGCCTGGACCCCATCCCAATGGGTGCACAATGGGTAAGGTTCCCACATAGTAGGGCTGAAAATTAGAGTGAATATTGGTTGTGTCTCCAAAAAAATTTTTTTGCTACAATAAAACTCTTAGTTTGAGAGATGTGCATGAACCTGTGTTACTTCTAAGATTGGGTCCCAAATGCCACTGACCCTCACTTCAAGTATTGGATGTGCATGTGTGACAAAAAGGACAAAAACTGCAGCTTCTGGAGAAGAAATATGCAGACACAAACTGTCTGTGGTAATCTCTCTCTCTTCTTTCTTCTGTTCTGTTTGTTAATTTTGATGTTTCCCTTTCAGATTCTGGATGCAAACAGACACTTGGGTTTGTAAGTAGAAAGAGCAGAGAAACAGACATGGCCCTGAAGGTCATGCAAGGGGAAAGTACCAGTACCAGGGCCAGGCAGTTCACTCTTCCAACCAGCAACAAACATCCTTCCTGCGTGCCTGCTTCGAGCGTAGGCCCTCCAGTGTTGTGGGCATCTGGAGAAAACCCTCAGTCGGAAATGACTGCATTGCAGCATCTCCAGGACTTGCCAGGCCTCGTTGAACAATGTCATTTGCAAAGGAGGGGGAAGGCAGGGAACAAGAATTAGAGAGAGAGAGAACAAGAGAAAAACAATGATGTAACTTCTGCCTAATGTACTAATTGTTTCCTAACACAGGAAAATGTGGCATCCATTTCCACCCCTTGCATAGGATGGGGGGTACAGAGCTGCCTGTTCTCTCATTAGTCCAAAGGGCAATTGAATCAAGCAGGGTTGTGCAATGTAGAGAATCCATGGCCAGTGTTCCGCCAGTGTAATAAGAACATTATAGACCCTCTGTTTATATTTTTTTCTATATTTCTTTTAAATGATTTCCTGCTAAACTTAGCATCAGAACCTCCATATTCAAGGACCTAGTTGCCCTTCCCAGATAGCCAACTAACTGCAAGGCTACCTTAGGTGTACAGCCTTTGAAAAGATGGGATGTCTCAACCCAGAGCTCCAAGCCCATAGAAGAAATAACAAAATCTCTAGATAGGAACCCCCCAAAAATCTATACAACAGGACTTTGTATTCTCTGGAAGGAATTACTATAGCCTGAGAGATGCCAGAATCATCTCAAGTACAAGAATGCTGACATCACAGGTACCAACATGTAACTACTTGAGAACATGCATGCAAGGTACAGAATGCAATTGATACTCAATGTTCTGGGGACACCAGAACCCATCCTTAAATCTTATAAACATAGGTATGCTTTCGCTCCATTCTTTGAGCAGCCTTATCTAATTTTGACTCCTCCAGTCATGCAAGACTGTTATTTCTGTTTTACCTCAATAAATCTCTTTTCCCTGTTTGCAAATTACTTGTCAGTATTGGTTTCCTCCTACTTCTCTTTTACAGGACCTTGCCAGAGGAACAAAGATCATGTAGAAATTATTTTCCAGATTTCCTTTTACAACTCCAATGACCCCCTAGATGGATGACAGGCATACAGTAGATGCCATGAGCAATGATAATCACTATCTATCTGGGTTTGCCTTTGCACTAGACCTACCATGTAAAGTATGACCTGAGGACTCCCTAAGTCAGCCTGGAGGCATGGCATAAATTTTCCACACAGAAGGACACTGGTTTAAGCCCAGGCATCCCCAGTGTTTTACTCCTGGCAAAGCTAAGGTGCATGGATTCTACCACCAGGATCAAGATAGGACAAGGTCAAAGCCAGTCGGATTCGGATAGAGGCAGCTATCGAGGAGAGAGCAACTGGAACCACTAGCGTCCAGAAGCAGATATTCTTTAACACAACAAGTTCACATAGAATGAGAAACACAAAGCCCAAAAACAAACAGCATCTGAAACATGTGCATATGCGTTATTCCAACCAATCAACAAACCCACCGACTGACCCATGTTGTCCTTACATGATACAAAGGCAAAAGCAGGTGATACTTTTGCTAGACCACTAAAAATGAACAAACAGCTCATCTTTGTCAGGCTCTGCACCAATACTTCGTGGGAAGTGCAGTGTGGTGACGTTGGGTTTGAATATGAGAATACAAAAAAAATATATCCTGGAAAATGATTATGCCAAGTCTCCTTCTTAAAGGTGAGCTTGTGTTTTTGAACTCTCTTATAAAGTAGACCTGGCACAGTTATCTGTCAAGAACTTTTGGATGCAGTAGGAAAGAAACTTTGGTGCAGCCAGGCTTTAGGCTGGGGTTCTCCATCTCTTCTTGGCACATCTAGGGGGAAATGTCTGTGGGTCAAAAACAGTGACCAGAAACTCCAACACAATATCTATTGACTCACTGTGCCACATTGCCATTACCTTAAACAGGCCCCGAGGCACAGTTCCCTGAGTTCTTTCAGCAGCCAGTGAAGTTTGAGTCCCCCTCAACACACCTATAAATCAGTTACAGCTGAAGTATTTACAGAGAAAATCATTTCCTAGCAAGCAGAACTGATGACAGCCCTCATTATTAGAAAAGATGAGTGATTCTCAACAGATCCCCCCCCATCTCTTCCCCCTCCCACCTTTCTCTGGAAAATAAATGTGAAGGGGAGAAGAAGAAATGAGATGAATGATGTTCGGAGCATTACATCATTCATCTGCCTCTATAGCCATGAAAAAAGTCAGGCTTTTAAAAAACGTCTAGTGATAGTTAGGGCAAATGATGGTGCAGGCAACTGGAATGCCTGGGTACTTATCAGGAGACTCATCCTTTCCATATAAAAGTCCTAAGAGTTCAGCTATCTATTCTTGATTTCTAAGGATGGGTCTATTAGCTTTGCCTTGCCTAAATTGTGCTGTTTTGGGGTCAGAATGGCTGTAATGAGAGGCGGAAGAAATCAGTGATCTAATAAAAGAATATTAGTGCTCCTTCAGAAATGGGAAGTGTTCCTCTCCAGCCTTTGGAACAAAATACTCATCTGAGCTAGGAATAAGGATGCTTAAAGAATTTGATCTTGATGAATTCTGACCATTTCCTGTCACACTCTTGACAAAAATCCCAAGGAGAAATGATGTTCGTTTCAGCAAAGATAACTCCAGAACTCACTGCGTAAGAAGAGCGGCCTTCAGTACTATAGTGTGTGTGCATTGGGGTGGGGGGAGCCTACCACTTTGTGTGGCCAATGTTTCAGACGGCAGGTGCCTGACGGTGGTAGCAATTTGGAGGCATGAGCTATATATATCATAAGAGCATAAGAAGAATCCTGCTGGAACAGGCCAAGGGTCCATCTAGTCCAGCTTCCTGTATCTCACGGTGGCCGCAACAGATGCCTGTGGGAGCACATGAGACAACTGGATACCTGTCTCCTGATAGAACTCCCCTGCATCTGGCATTTTGAGGTGCCCTCCTTTTATGTCTGGAGAGAACAGGTATCCCCACCATGGCTTGTAACGTATAATGGACCTTTCCTCAAGAAATCTGTCCAATTCCCTTTTAAGGGCAAATATGTCAGATACCATCACCACTTACTGCAGCAAGGACAAGGAGTTCCATAGAGTAACAACATGCTGGGTAAAGAAATAATTTCTTTTGTCCGTTCTCACTCTCCCAACCCTCAGTTTGAATTGGTGGCCCCTGGTGCTGGTATTGCATGAGATGGAAAAGAGCTTTATGTGAGCTTTATTCATATCCTGCATCAACTTGTGTGGGTCATTCATGTCCCCCTTCAGGTGCCTTTTTTCCAGACTAAAGAGCACCAAATGCTATAGCCTTTATCATAAGGGAGGTGCGCCAACCCAGTAATCATTTTAGTTACTCTCTTTTGAGCATTTTCCAGTTCAGCTGTGTCCACTATAACTCAAGGATTGTTCATATACCAGTCTTGGAATGGACTAGAGCAAGTAAATTGGACCACTAGAAGGTGTAGTATGTCATTTGATGCAATCTCTGTTTCCAAACAATATAGGGACCTTAAGTGATCCTATTTGTTCCTCCACAGAATGAAACAAGAGGGGTTAATGAGAGAGTTTTCTGTTTGCTTTTCTCTTAAAAAGTCAGTCGAGAAAAGCAAACAAAATACTCTTCCTGTATTTTCCTGCCTCACCATCCCTCTACCTGCTGCCACCTTTAAAAAGCCAAGCCAAGCCACAAAGACAGATAGACTGGGCCACATGCTCACATACACAGGCACACACAAATGCATGAGCACTGGAGGGTTTGGCTTTCCCGAGGCAGCCTCCCTGTGTTGCCTCTCAAAATCCAAGTCAATCCAAGCCCTCACATGTGCAAGCCCAGAGGAACACATTCACACACACAAACACACATGGTTACCTCAGAGCCAAGGAAACAAGCCTACTAGCTAGGAGGAAGCATTCTGAGTTTCACCCTTCAACTATGCAGTATCTGTCACCCATCAATCAACTCCATTGCAATTTCTCAAGGAAAGACTTCTAGAACACTGCTTGACATTCACTTATTAGGTGAGACAAGATATACCAATGGCATTTCACTGCTTCCCTTCCTTGGCCTCCAATTCTGCATGAGCAGTCGTTTAGCCCTGGTTGTTGCAAATCACAGCCACAGCATGTTAAGCAGGAGCCCTGACCCTCCCTTCTGATAGACCAGTTTCATGTGGTGTGGTAGACAGTGGTGTAGTAAAAGCTGAACTACAATGCTCATTGTGATATTCAGTATAGCCCGAGAATTTCAGTATACAGGCAATTGGCTTGGTCCATGTCAAAAGATGACTTCTAGCAGCTTTTGTGTCTAGCAAAGCAGGCCTTCTATAAACTAATGGCCCTCAAGTATCTACTCAAGACCAAACAACTCTCAAATCATTTGCATTCCAATGAGGATAGCAACAATATACTGTTCTTGAGAGAATCTGCTTTTTGCTCAGTTACTCTTAGGATTGCAGCTAAGTTTGGAGGGAATTGGAAATCGTGAGCAGGGTGGAAGATGATGCCCGTAATACTCGGAAAGTCCTGGTACATTGATCCTGTGAATCTCAGAACCAGTGCAGTACACTGCTAGTGGTAGGAAGGGTGGCATTGACTACATACACCAGTGGTTCTCAAACTACGGGTCCCCAGATGTTCCTGGACTACAACTCACAGAAGTCTTCATCACTAGCTGATCTGGCCAGGATTTCTGGGAGTTGCAGTCCAGGAACACCTGGGGACCCACAAGTTGAGAACCACTGACCTACACATTATCAGGGCTAGTGCAGGAGAGATAGAGTCCTCTTGCCATCCCACTTTTAAATATCTCTTTCAAAGACATGGCTTCTTCTAATATTCAGGAAAGCTTAGAAAGGTTAGCTTTTTGGACCAGAATTACTACAATCCTTCTAGAGTTCTATTCCAAAAAGAACATTTCCTAAATTGTAACATTTTACCTAATTCTCCTTTTGTCTATCTAAGCCCTTCACCTGTTCTGAACTCATTCCAACTTCCAAGAAACTTTGGAAAGAGGATGTACCCATGTGTGCATGTGTTTTGCAGGAGGGGGAAAATAATTTAATTGGAGTTTTCCCACATCAGTACATCTAAGTCACCAAACCCAATGATCTCAGAAGTCTCTAGGCTACAGCCTATTTGTTTGGTTTTTAATCTATTCTTAACAAGTCCCATTTGCTCTGGAGCCAGCTGCTATACAACACAGCAGGTACCCATGCAAAAGTATTCTGCCTTACTGCACACAGACACATGTGCTAAATGTCATTTTGGTCAATTGAAGGGAGGTGACTTCAAATAATTAAGTAAGAAAAACTCTGAATTCTATATTACAAAAAATGAGAACGTATAGTTTCATAATTTCAACGAATAGATGAAAGTCGGGTACAGGGCAGGAGAGGATCAGAAAAGTCCTGCATCAGTAATGTGTTCTTGTGAGCTATCCTTGTTTAAATGAAGGGCAGCAATGAAGGAATTAGGTGGGGAGACATCAGGTGGAAGGATGTGTCACTGGAAAACAAGACCAGGGTCATCCACATTATTACATTCCTAATCACCACATATAAAAGCAAGGCAGTAAAGAAAGTTGATAGGAAAACAAATTTGTTTGGGAAATGGTACTACAGGAGAAGTCTTTGGATGCCGTAAAGAGCAAATCATGCCTGAATTAACTCTGGAGGCAAAAAGGATGAAACTGAGGCTGCGCTACTTTGGGCATATCATGATAAGGCAATTTCACTGGAAAATACTATCCTGAGATGAGATGCATGCAGCAGGGAAGAAAAACAAAAACAAATATGTGATGGAATGAATTCCTAAAGAAAATCCCGGAGGTAAGCAGGTAGTGCTGACAAAGCTTTTACAGAAAAACTTTGGGGTCAGCAGAAGTTGGAGGCGACTTCAGAGTTCAATACATCTTTGATGTGATGGAACTTATCTTTGGTTGACCTCACTGTGTGTTGCATCGTTACAGTCATGACAGACTCTCTCTGATACCATGTCCATGGAGTTTTTTTGACAGGAATATTGGAGTAGCTGGCCAGTTCCTACTCTAGGTGCCTACAGCACCTGGTATTCCCTGGTGGTCTCCCATCCAAGTACTAACCAGGGCCGACCCTGCTTAGCTTCTGAAATCAGGCAAGATCGGATGTGCTTAGGGCATCTAGGAAGCTTTGACTTTGCTACTGGCTGGCAATTCAAATGCATCGGCATTCGGCTTCACAAGAAATGAGAGTTGGGCTATAAAACCTACAAGGTTCCTTCCTACCCTATGATGTTTCTGTGCTTCTATAAGATCTATGCACAGATCAAATCAAATGTCTGCAGTTTTGAACACCTTTAGGAACATGTTGATATACATTGCCACTTGGCTACAGTCTATGCCTTTAAAAGTATTGTAATATGTCTATAAGTAATCTATGGGCCACACTGTCTACAAAACATGCATCTTTTATCAAGAAATTGGCAGAGAAATCTTTCAGCTTTCCTAAGCAATGTACCCTGTAATTTCTGTCCCCGCTGTGCAAGGGCTGCACTCTGTGCACATGCATGCCTCACACACTCCTCCTCCCAGTTCCATCATAACAGGAGCACAACAGTTGTGATGGGTGTGAGGGGTGGTGGTGGAAGTGCCCAGAGGATATAGGTCTGCACATCTGCATCCCTTAGAGGGAGCCTTGTTGGATTTGGGATGCCAATGTCATCTTCACCCACTTCCTTCAACCTTTTAGCAGGATACTGTTTAAATATTAACTGCTCCACACAGGATCAAAGATAAGTTCAGTGGGCAGGAGGTTATACCTTGTCAACAGGTTTGAACTAAAACACAGAGGAGAAACTACAGAGCAAAGTGGCAACAGAAGGACATCAGGGATGTTTATCTATTTCTTTCCCCTCCATAATAGTCCTCCACGGGCTGTTCTACATGGCTACTTCTATTCAGACATAAAATGTTCCAAAGAGTCTCAGACCGATGGATTATCTTTACAAGCCCCTATAAGGAACATAATGGTTCTTGACATCATGGAATTAACCTGGGGGGGGGGGGAATCCAGATTTTTCTACTGGAAAAAACACACAGGCCAGCACTTTCTGACAACATGAAACCTATACTGCTCTGTGCCATCCCTGCTTTGCCCTTGCACAAAACAGAGATCACCTGATTGAAACAAACGTGACTTGCATAAAGAGATATTGGATGCATCTTTGTGGAAGGTCAGAAGAAGCCAAACTGCATGTTTTAAAAAGGCATTTGAACATGCAAGTTTTTAAAAAGAGGATTCCAACTCAAATAGCTAAGGTACCTCACCAAAGGCTGCTGAGAAAATTGCACAGTCAGGGGATAAGAGGACAGGTCCTCTTATGGATTGAGAACTGGTTGAGATCCCGGAAACAAAGAGTAGGTGTCAATGGGAAATTTTCACAATGGAGAGAAGTGAAAAGCGGTGTGCCCCAGGGCTCTGTCCTGGGACCGGTGCTTTTCAATCTGTTCATAAATGACCTGGAGACAGGGATGAACAGTGAGGTGGCCAAGTTTGCAGATGACACAAAACTTTTCCGTATGGTGAAAACCAGAGAAGATTGTGAAGAGCTCCAGAAGGATCTCTCCAAACTGGGGGAATGAGCTGAGAAATGGCAAATGCGTTTTAATGTAACCAAATGTAAAGTAATGCATATTGGGGCAAAAAATCAAAACTTTATCTATCAACTCATGGGCTCTCAGTTATCCGTGACGGATCAGGAAAGAGATCTTGGTGTGTTGGTGGACAGCTCCATGAAGGTGTCTCCCCAGTGTGTGGCAGCGGTGAAGAAGGCCAATTCCATGCTAGGGATTATCAAAAAGGGGACTGAAAATAAAACAGCCAACATTATAATGCCATTATACAAAACAATAGTAAGGCCCCACCTGGAGTATTGTGTACAATTCTGGTCACCGCATCTCAAGAAAGACATAGTGGAACTGGAAAAGGTGCAGAAGAGAGCGACTAAAATGATTACTGGGCTGGGGCACCTCCCTTATGAAGAAAGGCTAAAACATTTGGGCCTCTTTAGTCTGGAAAAAAGGCACTTGAGGGGGGATATGATTGAGACATACAAAATAATGCAGGGTATGAGTAAAGTGGATAGAGGGAAGCTCTTCTCTCTCTCCCAAAATACCAGAACTAGGGGACATACACTCAAATTGAAGGCTGGGAGAGTAAGAACTGACAAAAGAAAATATTTTTTCACCCAGCGTGTTGTAAGTCTATGGAACTCCCTGCCACAGGATGTGGTGATGGCATCTGGCCTGGATGCCTTCAAAAGGGGATTGGACAGATTCCTGGAGGAAAAGTCCATCACAGGTTACAAACCATGATGGAGAAACCAGGGTACTTCAAGGGCCAGATGCAGGGGAGTGGTATCAGGAGACAGATATCTAGTCTCATGCGCTCCCAAATGCATCTGGTGGGGCCGCTGTGAGATACAGGAAGCTGGACTAGATGGGCCTTTGGCCTGATCCAGCATGGCTCTTCTTATGTTCCTATGTTCTTATGTACCATGAAACTCATCTCTCAAATGCTGGATCGCTCTGCCTGTCCAGTAATTAAACAAAGAGTTAGTTAGGCCAATGTAACATTGGTTGGACACAGATATAGTCAAAGAGGACCCATGTTTTTGGTAGCAATTGTTTAGAATCTTAATTTACTCAACCCCCACATCATTTTGCAAACACTATGTGCCATAAGCATATCAATGTCTGTTGGGGACAAATAAGCCATCTATGATTTTTTGGAATATCAGAAATAGATTAGTTTCTAGTAACTTTGAACTGACAGTGTTTCTCCTAATTCTTCATTTCCCTTGCCTGTCAAATAAACCATAAATAACAAAAGAAATAACAGAATGCCTTTAAATATACAAATATCCTCCTTGGGAAAATTCTTTGACAGAGTGATTGATGGGGGAAGTAGGTTTAAAAACAAAAATAGAGAACCACTGGTTTAGACAAGATGGCACAAGATCCTGTACCATTGTTAGTTCCTGCTTTATTTCTACCCTGGAACTGGATGGCTGTCTTTAGCAGAGTATTCCAGGTGAAACTCAAAGAAACAAAACAAAACAAAGGACAAAAACATGTGGCATCTTAAAGCAGTATGCCCTAGTCCCAGATATATCTGTTTGCTGGAATAAACAGATGAAGTCCATTTAACTGACTTCACTGTGCAACTGAAGTTATCATTCCATCTTCCATAGGTCCAATGTGCAACCAATATTGTGCTCATATAATTATGAATTTGGAAGGAGAGTGTAAAAACACAAGAACTACAAGTTCATGGAGAACACAAGCAGAACTCCTAATGGCCTTGGTCAAGCTTGCTAAACCTGATCCCTCCAGCACAGTGATGGCAAACCTTTTAGAGACCGAGTGCCCAAAATGTGATTCAAAACCCACTAATTATTCGCAAAGTGCCCATACAGCAATCTAACCTGAATACAGGTGGCTATGAAGGGGCCATGTTGTGTTCCCACAGAAAGGGCTCTGAGTGCCATCTTTGGCACCCGTGCCATAGGTTCATCAACACTGCCCTAGAATGGTTTGAACTGCATCTTCTATTAGTCCTATCTGACATAGCCAATGGTGAATGGTCATGGGAAGTGAAGTCCAATCATTTCTACAGTACCTGTGAGGGCTTTTCTTTCTTTTCTTTTGATTTTTTTTCATGGCTTCATCATTTCTGGAAATTGGACATCTCTATCCTCACACTCCTCTATCTTTAATATAAAGTTGATGATCAGCTTCTTTTTAAAATCAATGGAACATCCAGTCACACAAAATGTGTTTGGCTCCCTCTTTGCAGGACACTTAAAAACTAGTTTTTCTACTTTAGTTGATCAAGAAATAGTTACCTTAATTTAATGTATTTTACTTAATATTGGAATCTGTTCGGCATACATTTTTAACTAGAGCACTAGTGGTACCATGGCCATCGTCCATTCTGGAGACATCAAGCTATTCCATGGGTACTCTTGCTAACAAAGTAGCCATGCTGTTCTGGCTCATGTGATAGTGTACCATACCACTGGTTTCACTGGCCTTTGAAGAAATAGGAAGGGACTCTTGGGCAGCCAAAATCTCCATAATTATATCTACGTTCTGGATTCTTCCCTAGCTTACAGATATAGTCAATATACATGAGGCTGCCCAATATTATTAAAAGACTATATGATATTGGTATCCAGATTTCCATGACATCTGTTGTTAGCTGCTGCTGCAATACCATATATAAAGGTTTTTCCTTGCATTTTGGAAAGGTGCCTCTATATGTGTCCCTCATTAGCTCGCATGAACTGAAACTCATTGCAGTTGAAAGAGATTCCGAGACATTATATGAGCCTACATGGTACAGGTAGATATGCCCCAGCAGGATGCTCTAAGATGGAGGAAATGGCACAGTTTTAAATAGAATGAGTACTGTATGAGATTTAAATGACCAACATCTTAAACCCTTGGCAACTGGGATGAAGAACGATTCCCCTTTATTTCGACTAGCTGGCTCAGACTACTATAGGACCATTAAATTCAGTAAAGCAGCCATGGAAAGATAGAACTCATTGCCTGCTTCACAAGCTCTTCAAGTTAATTTTACAACTTGATACTTGTTTTTGGAATGCTTATTTTATTACTTTATTATTTTATGCTTTTGTTATTGTTTATATGCGTTTATATTAGATGCCAAATACTATCTTTTAAGAGTAGTTCAATTTCTGTTTATGTGTACAGCTTGGTAGGCTATGAAGCAATAAAGTATTAGTGGATTCATATTTTACTGCGTTAAAACAAATCTGCCATTCACCATTTGGGATTAACCACAATGGTAGTAACAATTTTGGTAACAAAAAAGCACAATAGCAACCTAGACTGATTTACTTCTTGGTCATCTGACAACAACGATGTTCCCAGTGCATATGTACCAGATCCAAGCCTTGGATTGTGACCATCTGTTCTTTATTATTCTGTCCTCAGCTAGATATTTCTTTTTGCATCTCCCCAGTTGCCTGCAATATTCACACAGTGGTCCCAGAGTAGGGCCTTTTTGTTCAATAAAAGATTGAAGCAGTGTACCAAAAACCATTTGCCCTTCAGGCAAGTTGTTCCTAAATTAATTTTATACACTGGGGGAATATAATAAAATATACGATTTAATGGATGAGGGAGGATCAGTATTGGCAAGGTTGACTGGTTTGTGCTATGTTTAATTCAGTGGTGTGTTGCCTACCAATACACTGTGGATTCTATAAAAGAACTTACTGAAGGGGAGACAATACTTAATCCTTTATCTTCTTTCCAAAACAACCCTTGTTTATTATAAACACGGGGAAAGGTATGAGTTTTTGGATGCAGTAACTTCAGAGTAATCTGTCTTAAACCAAGAAGGGCAGTCTGTCCCAATGAACTTTACAAAGTGGTTAGATGTCTTCTTCACTCAAGATATGTATTTCTGTTTAGCAAATTAATTAATTCATTAATTTCCCCATATTTCCAGTTAAGCATCTCATATTTGGAAGACCACCTTATTTCTGATCTTCTACCAAATACCGAGTATTTTTATTTTTGTGACACTCATGTCTGCTAACAATAAGAAACTACTCATGGAATCAGAATTACAGATACTGTACTCTTGACTTCCAGTATGGGTTCAGGGCATGTCATGGAACAGAGACAGAATTGGTCACCCTGCAAGATGACCTTTAGAGGGATACGGACTTGGCAGAGTATCTTTGCTGGTCTTCCATGACCTCTCAGAGGAGTTTGATACCAATAACCATGGTATCTTTCTGGGGAGGCTCTTCAAGTCAGGAAGCAGTGGCCTGGCTTTGTTCTTTGGTCCTTCCCAGAGGACCACCATCAGAGGGTACAGCTTGGGGAGATGATCTCCATCCCTTGGACTCTTCTGTGGAGTCCCACACACCTCAATCTCCTGAATGCTGTTTAACACTTACATGAGGCAGCTTGGGGTGGTCATCAAGAATGTTGGAGCTTTGTGTCACCAATATGTGGATGACACCCAGCTCTATATTTCCTTCCATCTTCTGCAGAGGGTGTAGTCCCATTCCTTAATGGACTGCCTGGACTCCATGCTGGGATGGATGAAGTATACTGTAATAGACTGAATCTGAACCTGGACAAGATGGAAGTCCCATGGATGTCTCCCTGTAGTGCCCTGCAGATTGGGGACCTCCCTTTCTTTGTGGAGACTACACTGCCAAGGATGAGGTTCACAGCTTGGGCATTCTCTTGGACCCGGTGATATCAAAGGACTCCCGGATAGTGTATGTGTCCATTCTGCATTTTCCCCCCAGCCGAATCCCTACCTTGATACTGGGTCCCTCACCACAGTGGCCCAAGCATTAGTAGCCTCAAGATTAGACTACTGCAATGCTCACTACATCGGACTGCCTATGAGGTTGTTACGGAAACTCCAAAAGGACTAGTAGACTGCACTTGTTATCCATTTGTTTCCCTATCAACGACAAGGTGATGGCCATGACATACAAAGCTGCAAGTAGTTTGGGACCTTGATACCTGGCAGAATGCATCCCTCTCCTGAGCTCTGCCTTTCTTCTTCCCAGTGTTTTCCTGCAGATTAAGAGTCTGCTATAGTCTTCACTGGCTGGGATGTTGAGAACATTGACCCTGAGAATAGCCCAGAAAGAGAAGAACAGAAAGTGGGCCTTCTTGACAGTTACTTCTCATCTTTGGTATGTCTCCTGCCCAAAATATATCTAGCCACCTCATTGGTTATTTTTAAATGGTCACTGAAAGCCTGGCTCTTCGGATAGGATTTCCTGGAGCCTAAAACATATTAATGCAGCGGTTTTCTCAGTGTTGTACTACCAGTTCACATCTTGCTTTTAAATTATTATTTTAGTTAATGTCATGTTGTTCAATTTATGTGTTTGATGTTAATTTTGAATTCTTTGTTGGTGTCACTTTTAAAAGTTTTTTTTAAATTATTCACCACCACTGCTCTAGACCAATTCATGCTAATTACTTAGCATGACCGCTATCCCTAAACTTAGCATGCTGCATTCTTTAACTTGTACTGCAGCTATGATTATTTGACTGAGATATGCCTACAGCAGCATTTTAACAGGTATGTTAATATTATAATTTGTTCACGTGCATTTTAATATCATGCCTGTATTGTATTAATGAGCATTGCATTTTGCCTTATATCAGCAAAGACTTTGTATCCATCAAGCCAAATGCTACCTACTGGCAGCAGCTCTCCTTATAAGAAGACACCTCTGCTACTCCACTAATGGTAATCCAGAGGGTTCAGAGAGCTTGTAAAGGTTATTTTGCAGAGAAGGGGCCTTGAAGTCTAAGAATCCCATTGGCAGGATTCTGAGAGTTGTAGTCTTCAAAAACGAGTGTTGTAAGCTCTGACCAAAATCACTGTCTGGGCTGCTACTTCAGCAGTTTGGCCTGGATAGCATTGACACTGTATCTGAGATCAACAAAGTAGTGGAGAGAACACTGGGAAGCAGTGGCTAACAAGGTAGGCAGGTATCACAAGTGAGCAATAATCAGTGACTGCCACCAAAATGAAACATTCATGCCTAGACTCAGGGCTTCAGTACTGAGAGAATTCTTTAGACCACGGAGTTTTGGTCTCAGCTGAGCATCGAAGCAAATGATAAGGAGGTCTCCTTGTTTATGCAGAATCTCCAGGATACAGTAATATAACTGTTTAGAACTATAATTCCTAGAAGTGCACAGCCACCAAGCTGGGGGTGGGGGTGGGGGGACTGTGACCTGTAGTTCAAAAAGTCACTTTCCCTAGATCTAGCAGGAGATTTAATTAAATCACTACTAGCAGGAGATTTTATTAAATCACCAATGCCCTCTGAACAGAAGGCATATCCAAATTATTAGACTGACGTTAAATAAGCATGGGAACGATGAAAGCCACTCTGCATCCGATTTTGTCCTTTTCTTGTTCTTCTTGAGGGACAAGACCAAACATGGGGAAATTGCTTCATAGGAGGTGCTTCATATCAAAGGCTCTCTAGTTAATTATTGAGTCATTTGCGTGTCCTTGTTCCCCGAGGGCAGCTGAATTTCAAGGTGGAAGTCTTACTGATCTATTATTCTCTTTTCTGCAGCATAAAGTGTAACTTCTTAATATACCACAGATTAGAAAAACCTCTCGGATTCTTTGAAGGGAACATTAACAAACCCAACCAAACTTTTCCCCCTCCACTTTTGCAAACACATAGCGAGATATAAAGAGAGAAGCATGATACCAAAACTCCAAAATCTTAGTGGTGCTATTGGGGGGGGGGGGGGAAAGCACTATGCACTAGCTCAACGTTAGTTTCTAGAAGAAAGAAGATGAAATGCTGGATGAACTAGGAAAGATATACCAAACATGGAAAACTTCACTTGACTTCCAGCTCAGGCAGCTGCACATCCACAGCTCTGTGTGCCAGGTAATTAGGAGAATCTTATGTACAGTACTATTATTTTCATAAACCTTTAGGAGCCACTATACCATGATACCCTAAGAGTAGAGGAGCAAGGATAGGACCGTTCTGCTGGTTCTAGCTGGATCTAATAGTGATTTGATTGGCAATTTAAAGTAGATTGGCCATTCAGAAAGCACAGTATGTGTGAGTGATTCCCTCCTTGTCTCAATTTAAGTTGATCGAGCACTAGGGCTCTTTCTCCGGCCAACTTTGCACGCAGGAGGACTCTTTAGGAGTGCATCAGGCGTCTCAAAGAAAAACAGAAGACAAAACAGTGATCAAAAGTCCACCTCTAATTTAAAAAATTAAGAAAAAAAATTAAAAAGAAAGACTAAAACTTTTTTAAAAAGACAAATAGCAAGAGTCAAGGAGGCAGTTCATGTTTGCTTTAGCCATCAAATGTTGTTGTGTGTGAGTTTGGGAGAAAGACAACATTCAAGGGCCATATGCTGCCCACTGACTTCAGGACTGACTCTCTGGCCTAACCTTCTACTGGAAGGCAACAAATT
Source organism: Phrynocephalus guinanensis (assembly GCA_037367245.1). Classification (NCBI taxonomy): domain Eukaryota; kingdom Metazoa; phylum Chordata; class Lepidosauria; order Squamata; family Agamidae; genus Phrynocephalus; species Phrynocephalus guinanensis. The sequence goes on from CM074752.1 coordinate 9,945,943, forward strand.
TAATGTACAGAGAGGTGGAGTTTTGTGCATCATGACTATGAGTTATATTCATTTAGGCTCAGAATTGCTGAGTTCCAAACATATGTCTTTTATCAAGACAACTTTACCAGTTGTTGCATCTTGGAAGTAGAAGTGTTCTGACAAAAGGTAAAATAGATCCCAAAATTCTGAAGCCCGCCAATCTCAAGTCCTCCAGCTATTTTGAACCATATCAAACTGTGGGACAACACCAACTCAAGGCTGGAAAAATGAGAATTCATCAATCCCTTGTTTCAATGGGCAGGTTTGAACAACATTAAATCATGACTTAGTACACGTTTGAGCTGTATTGGGCCAGAGGCTCATATATCTTCTCTCCCCTTTCATGTACCAGATGAGAATACCAGAAATAAGCACTTAATGACATACAGACATACAGTAAACTCACCCGAGTTCTCCACTATGCCAAAATCAGAACAGATGTATATTAGAAGGTTTGTACAAAATTCTAGTAGAAGAAATCTGTAGGAAAATATGGGTAAGTTTTGTTCACATGAGACCTCTCTCTCTCTCTCTCTCTCTCTCTCTATCTCTCTCACTCACACTCTCACTCTCACACACACACACTCACACACACACACACACACACACACACACACACAGACACACAGAGGAGGGAGAGAGAGAGAGAAATGGAACAATTGTAGCATACAGCAAATGAAGAATGTTCTCTAAATTCAGTAGGATGGTTTGGATATTAACATTTAAACTATGATTAGATACATAAAATGTGGTGGGTCTAAGGCTCACACATCTCTCTTTCTCTGTTTCACACATATGAGAGGAGGCGGTCAGTAGTATCTTCTTCCAGTTTTAAACCAACTAGAGTTTTCTAGTATCCCTGGACTTAGAGAACCCTCAGTAATTTAAAGCTGAATGCTGCAAACAAGCCAGGATGACAAATCCCAGTTTGATCCTGATTTGTTGAGACGAAACACAGTTTAGAACAAACATTTGAACTTCTGTGATATTCAGTTTACAACTGTTTATTTTGCTATGGCTGCAGATCTGTTCCGAAGCTAACAAACGGAGGTTTACAATAATAAATTGCATTGCCCATGTTCCAGCTGTTGCTCATAATGCCAAGGTCTGAAACATTAGTCCTAAAATGGGTCCCCAGGCTTTCAGAACTCCACAGTCTGTAATCACCAACAGAACAGCAATCTGGAAAACAGAGGAGTGTGAGAGGAAGTGTGGGTAATTTTAAAAAGTGCCTTATGACTTCCTTGGGTCTTTTTAAGCATTTCACGGGCATTTAGTTAGTGATCGCCAATAAGCATCAAACCAGAAATGCAAACACTAATTGGAAGGTTCTGGTGCATATTGCTCCAGAGAAACAGCTCTGGGCCATTAAAAAGTAAACCAAAGATCTTCCATTTGTGAGCCTGTAATTAACTAGTAATCTATGTTGATCAAGAAATTGAAGGGCCAAATAAAACCATTGAGCAAACATGCACACACAACATGTTGACATAAAACTATTGAGTCTGGAGCATGTCCGTGCACATTTTCTTCAACTTTCTTGGCCCTGTATCCTGAAAACTAACTATCTACAAGAAATGGGCCATTTAGTGCAGTGGTTCTACTAGATTTTGGCTTTCAAATGTTTTAGATTTCAACTTCCAGAAGCCCTGCATAGCCAATGGTCGTGGGCTGGGAGAATGTAGTTTAAAGCAGATGGAAGACCAGGCTTGAGAACTGCCTTGTCTACAAAGAAGACAACAATGATAGTCAAAGCATGAAGATGTAATATGTTATCTGTAGCCACCTAGCCACATAGAGATATAACCACATAATTAGCCAGTGGCATCATATCAAGCCCAAGGTAGGGAAAATTTATAGCCAACCAACAGAAAAGCTGAACTTGAAAGTTATTTTGTTGTCTACAGGCTCATCTCAGTTATTGCAATTTCCCCCCCACACCTCACATCGGCTCAACAAACTTGGAAAACACCAGAGCTGTTTTCCAGAGCTTGGAAATATTACTTTTTAGCCACTGGGGTTGGGGGAAGCAAAGTGTTCTGCTTGTATATAGCCTCATAGCACTTAAAGCACTCTCTGGGCAGTTTACAATTCAATTATGCGGGCTACACATTGCCCCCATCTCCTCAAGAAAGCTGGGTACTCATTTTATTGACCTCAGAAGGATAGTAGGCTGAGTCAACCATGGGCTGGCCTACCTGGGAATGAACCCGAGGATATAAGCACAGTTTTAGCTGCAGTACAGCAGTTTAGCCACTGCAATGCAAGGCCCCTCAGACCTGTATTGTTTCACTAGAGTCTGCCCACCTAGAATGGCAAAGGTAACTACAGTGAGGTAGATACCATATAATTCTAAAATCAGTTAAGAATGTCATTGGTAAGGGCTTTAAGGCCATTAACTCTAACCCCTTGTTCAATGCAGGAATCCAAGGTAAAGTTTATCTGACAGATGGCTATCTTTTTCTTTGATACTTCCAGTGCTAGAGCACTAACCACCATCATGGCTATACAACAACAACAACAACAACAACAACAACAACAACAACAACAACAACAACAACAACAACAACAACAAAGTGGAATTTGTACTAGAGTACGGAAAACTGTTGGCTACAAAGTCGGCAGCTTGGCCGTTCGCATCCCAGGTGCCACACAACCTAGCAGTTTGAAAGCATGTCACTGCAAGTAAATAAATAGGTACCGCTGTAAAAAGCAGGAAGATAAAACAGTGTTTCCTTGCAGCCATGCCAGCCACATGGCCATGGACTTGCACAACACTGGCTCTTTGGCTTGAATATGGAGATGAGCACCGGCCCTAGAGTTGGACAAGACTAGCACGCATGTGCAGGGGGAACCTTTACCTTTACCTTTGCCACCACAACCACAGCTGGGTTGTATTCTACTAATGAACACCCATAATCTCATAGCGTTTTTTCTTCCTTACTCATTGCTGGCAACATCTTGACTGATGGAGAGATCTAGTCACCTCAAAGCCTCGAATATATTTTTGTACCCTTTTGGTTGGACCCAATTCATTTTCATGAGCATGACTATAAAGTCAGCTCTACCAGAACAGAATAAAAGTAATTCCAGCCCAAATTCTAATGCTTTTGCAGATTACGGAAGCAAATAACTCATCGTTATTTGACCCCATAATAAATGAAATTCAGAGGTAAGATAGCACTTCAGCAAGAGACATAGGAAAAAGCTTAGTCTTTGGGACTGGAGCGTCCATTTTTTTCCCAGCCAGCAGGCACTACACCCCTGACTCCCATTGTGGAACCCATTCTGCTAGCTACTGAAGCAAGCAAAAAACAGCATGGGTCATCTCATACGATTCCTTTGACATTGCAGTAAGGCTCAATGTCTTCATAAGGCAACACTGGAAAAAGGGCATGGTGGGACATTTTGGTTGGCATTCCATCTTCATTTGGGTTTGAAAAACGCAGGTTAATCTGGGTACCTGGAGAATAAGTTGAAAGCAAGCATGCCTTGTGACACTGCACAATATCATTCCTGATCACACCATGCATTAATTAAGGGAGCAGACACATTTCTGGCTTTGTGGCACGCAAACCAATGTGAGCCTTAACTTTGATTTTAAACCAGCAGAGTTGTTGTTATTATTATTTTAATCACTAAGCGTGTGTGCATAAGTGAAATACGTGAGAAAATAAATTGTGAGATAGCTTTTCTGAAATGATAATCAGAAGCAAAAGAAAAATAATGATTGGAGAGGAGGGGAGAGGGTTGCTGTAAGGGTAGAACAGTTCATTACAAGGAATGGAATGCAACCCTTCTCCTTCAAGGTGCCACATTTGGGCTTAATGAGCTGGCAACCCCATCAGTGTAGCCAAGTGTGGGGCATTGCCATACTCTCACACATAGCTAATGTGCTGCTGCAGTTCTATTCATTAGGGACAAACTGACTCGTGAAATTGAAGGAAGACTTTATTGCCTCGGGTTCCATCTTGAGATGATGGTTGGAGGGAAAAGAGAAAATGGGCTGCAGGGCGACTCCTAAGGCGCGATTCATCATATGGGCTATAGCTCCATTAGGAGGGGGTGCTTTCCCCCCGCATATCTCTCAGGGGTCCAACCTTTGCTGGTGTCAGCAATGTCCCCATTACATCCAACAAAGGGCAGATGTAACAGTCTGTCTGTACAAAAACAATAAATGGACACAAATCCAATATCAGAAAAGTCAATGTCACAGCACTTTAGTCTCCCACGATGTTCTCTCACTGTTCATAAAGTTCTTATTGTACAACAAAAGAATTTCAAGGGGAGATTTCAAGAAGAAACAGCGAGATGAGAATTCATTCACAAGTATGTCCATCACATATGGGATGATCTGAATTGAGACCAAGTTTTTTAAGCACATTATGTAGTAGTGGATAGCAATGGGTGTAAAAGTTTTGTACACAGCCCATCTTTTAAAATGGTAATAAAACACAAGAGCATACACTGACTTTGATTCTTTTTTTAAACAAAAAGTAGAACTTTCTATTTCATTACTTGGGAGGTAATGAACCGTTTAGCAGGTATGCTTACTGGACAACAGACACTGAACATGTATCTACTGCCTTTCTAGCTACAAAGATGTTTGCCTTTTATAAAACACTTTGTTTTTATAACAATACAGTTATCATTCTTTGCACCTGATTTGACTTCGGTCCCACCTAATTCCAGCCAAGTATAGTGCACGTCCTCTAAACATCCCTGAGGATTTAATATTAGAATTCAGACAATTCTAAAGAAACTTATAGAAGAAAGTAGACGTAGCTTTGGGGGGCATGCCACAAGACAGGATAGACAATACTGATTGGATCTGGAAGAAGGCACATTCCACAGTTGCTACAGCAAGGAGGGAGACTATAGCTAGAGGGCACAGGACATGATTTTATGCAATGGCCAGGTGGCTTCTCTGAATATTATTTATTTATTTGATTTATTCGATTTATATACTGCACCATCTGACCAAAGGTCACTCTGGACACATTTCCAGCTATTACTTAAGATCCAGTAGTCCTTGCAGTGTGGTGTGGTAGATAGAGTGATGGAGGAGGACTCGGAAAAACAGGGTTCAAATCCCTGCTTGGCCATGGATCTTCATTGGGGGTGTGAAACCGGTAAAACCACTCCTTAAATATCTTGCATCCATTGAAAACATTATGAGGGTGACTTGACAGCACAGAACACAAACAGTCCTTAAAGTGGACTTGATACAGTTAAGTTTCTGGAATGCCTAGTTGTGAAGCCAAGGAGCATAAGTTTGAATCCCCAAGTGAGGAAGGTATAAGTTCTACCACCTTGGTGGCCTTGGACAAGCTGCATGGCACTCTCACAGCACTGCTAGAAAGAGGGGCTAGTAAACCACTTGTGCTTTTTTAACACCTAGAAAAGTCTGGGAAAGATCACCTTAAACTCAGGATCTTATTGACTGCACACAAAAATTGCCATCAGTTATTAGGATAAGTATATAAAATATTTATTAAACCTACTGTTTTTATTACTGTTAAAAAAACTGTAGCACTGAAGGAAGCCAAGAAAGTCATCAGTAGAAATTGAGCATGTTCTATTGTGGCTCATTTATGGAATAAATTAGTTGCTTAAGGTCCTTCAGGCACACACCCTTCCAGTTTTTAAAATACTCATCAACTATTTAAAGTTGTCTTGTATTAATGCCATCCTTTTAATGACCTGTATTACAAAGTGGTTAATATTAGCTTCAATAAGCCATGTTGCATTGTAGTGTACTGTTTGTGCATTCATTGTTTTTAATTTATTGGATCATTTGTATTTACGTGCAAGCTGTTAAGTGCCAAGAGAGTGCATATTGCACTGTTTGGTGGTATATAAGTTAAACAAACTAAACTGAAATAAAATAAAATAAAATAAAATAAAATATACAGTGGACCCTTGTATAACAAACAGCTTGTATAACATAAAATCTGTACAACATAAAAAATTCCGGAGATAGGAGAAATTTGCTTAACAGAATCAATCGCCTATGGGGAAAATCCATACAACATAAAAATGGGCATACTCCATTTTCAGTGCATTCCTATGGGAATTTGTATAAAGGAAAATCTGCGTAACATAATTTCATTGGGAACGAATTAATTCCTTTATACAAGGTACCACTGTACCCATCATTTTACAAGTGGCACACTAAATGTCCCCACCCCCAATCTGCAATCTACTTACTTCGGTGTGTGAGCCTCATCCACTCGATTGCCCAGCTGGAACTCATGGGATTTGCTGCGGTGCAAAGACGTGAAACCCGGGAAAAGGTGGATGAGCTTCCGTGACGAGGGAGGTGGTGTCCCTGGTGGCTTGACTTTGTTCCTCCTCCGAATGGGGGGTGTGCCTGGTGGAGTCATGGTGGTGACTATGTTTGGAGTGTGTGGTGGTGTACGGGAACCATGCCGCTGGCGTGGGGATGGTGGTAAGGAACGATGGCCAGATTCCAGTGGGGGGCACAGCCCCAGAAAGCCTTCCACAGTCAGCCTATCCACGTGGGTGTACACTGGTCCATGGGGCAAAGTCTGGTGGCAGTAATGCTGAATGCACTTGGACTGAGCTTTGGGACTTGAAGAAAGATGACTTCGTATCCACTGCATGGTCTCCTTTTGGCACATAGTACTGTTCTCCTTTCCTGTGTCAGTTGTTGTTGGCCACTGGATGGTCCAATCTTGCTTAGAAAGATTGCCACCTGTTTTAAAGAAAACACACACAACCACCAGAATATGTTATAAATAAATAAAGATTCATTAATGCTTACTCCATTATGCACTACCAGGAGAAAGAAAGGCAAATTAGGTGGTCTCATTGGTCAATTTTCCTTCCATTCAAAGCCATTGCAATGCTTTCTGACACCTCACTCTACCCACATTTGACAATGGACGGCCCCTGAAATTGTATTAGAGATGTAAATATCCACTTGTCTTGTTCTCCTATGTGAGGATCAGGATGGAAAAATACTTTGTTTCATAAAAGAGAGAAATATCTTATACTCTTGACCAAGAATGAAAACAAACTTTTTTTGGGGGGGGGTGTAAATTAAACAAAAAGGGGCAGGTGGCTCAGCAGACTAGAGTACTGAAACTGTTGGCTGCAAAGTTGGCACTCCGCAGTTCGAATCCCAGGTGCCACGCAGTGGAGTGAGCTCACGCTGTTAACCCCAACTCCTGCCAACCTAGCAGTTCGAAAGCATGTAAAAATGCAAGTAGATGAATAGGTGCTGCCGTAAAAAGTGGAAAGGTAAACAGTGTGCAGAAATTTGTTCAGCTATGTCCAACCACATGGTCAAGGACTTGAACAACAGTGGCTGTTTGGCTTGGAAACAGAGATAAGCACTGCCCCTAGAGTTAGACATGACTAATACACAAGTGTTGGTTGGAACCCTTACCTTTACCTTAAATTAAACAAAAGTGTACAGAGCACCTACTGTTTTGAGGTATGGACTTGTATGGACTTTAAGTGGTAGAAGCACCAGAAGGATTGATTGTATCTTTTAAAAATTAACCAGTTATGCTATGTTTGATACGTGTGTGTGTGTGTGTGTGTGTGTGTGTGTGTGTGTGTGTGTGTGTGTGTGTGTCCATATTGTGTTCTGCTACTCAAAGTTAAAGAGCAGTTTTATGCAAATATTGCTCAAATTATGAAGCTCTTCACAAGAAAAAAATGTGTTCTTTGCCTTGCCTCTATTTGACATATCTTGCAGCATTTCTCACTGAGGTATCTCACTGAGTTGAGACAGTCAAATCAACACAAATGAAGAAATGGGTAAATATTCTTTATATGCCTAACCTGTATGATTTGCAGCAAATGAATTATAGAAGGAATACATCTTGGAACCAAATTAATTGGACCATCATTCATGCTGCTATCAAATGATGGAACAGTTTGGAAAAGTTAACTACAAGTATTTGGCCTGAATCAGGATTCTAGTGGCTCCCTGATCCCAGCAGAGACTGCAAACAGTATTCGTGAACGGGAACATGAAGGGAAACACCAGTGAGAATAGAAGGCTAAAAGTAGGTATGAGGAACAACATTATAGCCCCTTACAATAGAAACACTAGCTCAGGCTTTGGGCAATTCATATACAGACATCTGGAGGATCAAATATTGCCCACCCTTGCAGTAAGCCTGAATACTCAGACTCTCCAGCCAATGGGCTCCAGATAAGATGCACTGCTCTCCTTCCCACAGTATCCTTACACACAAACTCTGTGGGGTAAATCAGGCTGATAGAGACACTGAATGACTCACCCAAGACTACCCAAAAGTTTCCTGGCTTAGAAGTTGCATGCAAACAAGAACCTACAACTCACATGCCAGTATTCTAATCAATGGCAGACATGACAGACTGAAAAAAAATGGTGGTGAGTTCTCAGAGGAAATCTTGCAAAGTACTCCCCGTGCTCCCCCCACCCCGTGGAAGGGTTGAGTTAGGAGATGGGAAGGGGAGAGAGAGAAAAGTATCTTAATAACTTCTGCAATGCATCAGCTCAGCTATCTGCTCCTTCTCCCCGTCACCGTTTGCTTCTCCCTCTCTCTCTCTCTCTCTCTCTCTCTCACACACACACACACACACACACACACACACACACACAGAGAGAGAGAGAGAGAGAGAGAGAGAGAGAGAGAGAGAGAGAGAGAGAGAGAGAGAGAGAGAGAGAGAGAGAGATTAGAAGACAGATACTCTGCAAATTTGGTGTCTGGCCAGAAAAATAACGCATGGGGGTTCATTACTGAAAAGTCTATTTGATGCAGTTAATAGAACTCATCCTTTGGCAAAAGGCGGATCCTGGCTCTTCACTCTGGTGCTTTTGATCTAATTCCTCTAACAACTCATATTTTTTTCAAGAAAAGGTAATATTTGCATTCTAAAAAGAAGTTGGTAACTGCCCAGGCTCTTCCTTTTTAATGTCACTTTGGGTCATTAATTGAGAGCCCCTATTATCTCAGCATCCTTTTCAAGGAAATCAATTTATTTCCACCTCTTGAAAAGAGAGAGGAATGGAAAGAGGCAGGTTCTAGGACAAAAAAAGAGAGAAAAGTTAAAGCGCAATTGATTGAAATGATTTTTTTTCCAAAAAAAAAAAGTCAGGATGGAGAAAATGTATTTTGAATTGCTCCTTCTAAAGTTGAAGGGGGCGGGGAGAGAGAAGAGCCAAGGGGGAAAATGAAAGGATATATCACCTGTAAAGAGAGGCACCTTACTTTCATTTCAGAGCAGTGCACAATTTAAAATTGGGATCTGTTTCAATCAGGGATTATGAACAGTTGTCTAGAGCCTCATTCAGCATCACCAACAAGGAAAAGCAGTGCCGCAGAGCTGGCTTATCAGCTTTTGGACCTGTAGTAACTAAAGTGGCAGAATAACAGGGAGTAGGAGCAGTAATATTTTGAAGACACATCCCCTTCAACAGGACCCGATTAACTCCTGAATCTCACATGACCCAGCTTCACCACTGCAGATTTTTGCCACCAATGCTAGGTACAAGGGGGTAATGAGTTGTTGTTGGTGAGGTATAGTGTGGCAAATCAGAAAGAAAGCTCAGAAACATCTTAAATAATGAAAGGTGAAAAACTGAACAGATTATCAACATCGGCAAGGACATTAAATGATAATTCTCTGGAAGAATCTGGAAAAGCATATTGCATGCAATGGCATGGGCAATGAATAAGTCCAGTTGTCTCTCTTTTCACATACATTCACAGAACCATGAAGTTCTAAGGCAGGGGTGTCCAAACTTTTTGCAAGGAGGGCCAGATTTGGTGAGGTGAAAATGTGGGGGGGGGCGCGACCATTCAGCCTGAAGGGGGGAGAAAGGGCGTGGTCAGCGCGCATCTGCAACAGCCGCAAATGCTCTGGTTTCAGGTGCCCAAGAGCCTGGTGGCTGTTGCACAGCCCAGGAATTGCCCCAAGTGCACCCAAGATGCACCACTGCTCGCATATGCTGCCCTTGTGTTTTATTCTATACCATCTTTTTATTCCATATTTTTCAGGTTGTTTTTTTAAATTTTCTCCTCAATTGATGTATTGTTCCCTTTGGGGCTGTCTTGCCCTCTTTGTTCACCGCTAAATAAATAAATAAATAAATAAATAAATAAATAAATAAATAAATAAATAAATAAATAAATAAATAAGGAGGTGGGGAGGATGCTGCAGCAATGGAGTCAGGGGTGGGTAGGCAGGGCATGTGGCTGAGGAGATAGATGGAAGCAAGGAGGGCAGGCAAAAGATAAAACTGTAAGCTGACATCTCTATCCAGCGCAGCCAGCGGGGATGAATGACAGCCTGAGCTGGCCGGGAGAAGAGGCTGAGGGCCACTCAAATTTTTTAAATTGGGCCACATTTGGCCCCTGGGCTGGACTTTGGACATGCCTGTTCTGAGGTGTCTACAAGGCAGTCATATCCAACCCCCAGCTCAAGACAGGAATACAAATCACAGGATCTCTGCCATGTGCTTGTTGTCCTCCTTTGAGCTTGTTCCAATATGTCAGCAATCCTTCTTGAAGTCAAGTGTCCAGAACTAGACAAAGTAGTCAAGATAAGGCCTAATCAGTACCTAATGGATGGGAAGTAGTACCTTGGGTGATTTGAACATTATAATTCGGTTAATGCAGCCTAAAATAGCACTTGCCTTTTTTGTAACCATATCACGCTTTTGGCTCATCTTCAGCTTGTTGATGAATGCGTACTGTTGCCTTTTGTGTCTCTCTAGCTAACAACAACGTGTTCTCTGCTTTTGCCTTTCTAATGCCATTTCTGCAATTTCTTGCTACCTGTCTGTACTCTTCCTTTGTAGGCTTGGCCATCTTTCCGCTTTTTATGGGTTCTTTTTTTTCCCCAGGTCCTCACTGGGCTTTTTGTGAAGCCATACAGGCCTTTTTATTATTATTATTATTATTATTATTATTATTATTATTATTATTATTATTATTATTATTATTATTATCATTATTATTATTATTATTATTAATTAGAGATGGGCACAAATTAAAAAAATGGTGTTTTGTTTGTTGTTTGTTGCTTGGGGGGTCCATTTCAGTTCGTTTCCTTTTCTGCGAATTTTTGCAAAAATTTCGTTTTTGTTTTCATTCGTTTCATTACCGTTTCGTTACAATTAATTTCAATTTTGTGTGATTTTTTTTTAGCATTTAAAGCAGTTCAATGTACTGCCGTAATGAAAACGAAACGGATGACAAAATTTCTGGTGTTTCTGTTCGTTTTGTTTCATTTCAGAGACAAAATTCATTTGTCGTTTCATTGCGTAACGAAATGAAAAACAGAAACGGAAACGGAAAATTGTTCGTTTCATGCCCATCTCTAATTATTATTATTATTATTATTATTATTATTATTATTATTATTATTATTATTATTATTATTATTATTATTATTTGCTGTCTCCCACCTTTTTTAGGGTGGGGTGGGGGGTGGAATTTTACTTTTGCCTTTAGAATTTTCTTTTTTAGATACTCCCACCCTTGTTCTCTTTGTTCACTGGAGAGAGTGATAATTTATCTGTTAAATAGTTGGGTGTGATTCTTCAGGGACATATTGCCAGAACTTGGAAAATGGTCAAGGGCTTTCATTTCAAAAATATTTGGACAGAATATGGGTACTAATACTGATGGAAAAATACTACTTGTGTTACAAGGAGGCCTATGGCAACCTTATTTCTGGTTTTTTATTTTTTTTATTTTTTTTGGCCTGCCGCTGCATGTTGAGGGGTTCCCCTCTATCCTGCTATTTCCTTGCTGCCCCCTCATTGATGGTATTACAGATGTTTTATTGTTTTACTGTTTTACTGATGCTCTTATTGTAAACCGCCTAGAGTCCCATTGGGAAATATGCGGTATAAAAGTATAATAGATAGATAGATAGATAGATAGATAGATAGATAGATAGATAGATAGATAGATAGATAGATAGATAGATAGATAGATAGATAGATAGATAGATAGATAGATAGATAGATAGATAGATAGATAGATATAGACTGCTTTGAGGAGGAAATGAAAGAAGATTGTTTAATTTCAATTTGTGACCTTTTGTTAGTTTTTGGTTTAGAATTAAATGGAGAGAATGGCATTTGAGAAGTCAGCTGGAGCACTGGTTTAAGCTTGATAAAATGCATGCATTAATGGGTTGTAACAGTAGTTCCCAAGCTTTGGTCCACACTAATATCTGGGGAACCAAAGGTTGAGAACCACTAGACCATAAGAATGGGCTGTATTATTCACAGAGATAAATTGATTGCTGCACATATGATTGTATGGGTAATTGGTTATATGTATAATATAATATAAACCCTATTACTGTGTTTCTTATTTCCAAGGACTACCAATAAAAGCTAAGTAGTGGGGAAAGGGCTGAATGAAGACCACAGTGCTTCTGTTTGTTTTCCATTTTCTTAATTTCAGTATTTTATTTAGGCAAGGAGGACAAGTTATTTTGTTACAGTTATTATGAAACAATTGGTCATAACAAATTTCTGTCAGTATGTCATAATTTCCCTTTTTGCCAAGTTTTGGGTTTGGTTTTTGGTAGGCATAGGGAAGCCATAAAAATGATCTCTCATTTGTATGCAAATAATATTAAAAAGCTGTGTGGAGTTGGAGGTGGAAATAGAGAGTGCAAAAATATGACTGAATATTGAAACTACAAGGTCTTGGGACTGAAGACTGGTGACTGCAAAGTGAATGATGAAGAACGCACACCAGTCCTGTTGTTGTTTTTAAAATGCATAGCAAATGGATGTTCCTTTCTCTTAAGAAAAAATGGGAGAGGGGGCTGCCTGAAACTCTGCAATCTGGCTTTTGCCTTCTGGCCAGAAAGTTTTCTGTATGCACTGTGATCTGTCCAGGGTGCTGACTTGGGTATTTTCATTCAATTTCAAGAAGTAATAAAACAAACCTCTTGAAAAGGGCAGGGAAGTGCAGCTGCTTATCAGGAAAACAAATGAGGCAGAAATTCTCTTTGGAGTGAGTTCATTGTTGTGTTATTGTTGTGAGCCATCAAGTCAGAACCAATTTATAGTAACCCTCAAAAGGTGAGATATTTAAGGATTGGTTTTACAAGTTCCACACCTCCAGTGAATTTCCATGGCAGAATGAGGATTCAAGCCCCATGTCTCCCGAGTCATATTCCACCACTCTATCTGTCCAACTGAAGCTGCTTTTCCTCTTATAAATAAATCTCTAAAACTATATATTTCAATTTATTTCCATTGCTTAGGTTGTGCCTCTTTATCTTGAAATTTAAAATTAGGATGTTCCAAAATGGGGCATAGTGAGAGGAGACATTCATATATCTAGGTCATATACAAATTAATTCACTAATAGAAAAATACTGCATTTAACTCTTTTTCTTGGCCATTGTGATATATATACATAGCCAGTTCAGTTCTAATACACAAAAAATAATTCTTCTGATATCAGAATCCTTTGAGCAAAATCCAGCTGTGATTCCCAATTACAGCAGACCTATCAAATTAATGAGACACACAGCGTTAACTGAATGAGTCCAAGTCATTTAGTTGGTCTATTCTAGCTGTGGCTAACAATTGCACTTAGCCCTCTAATTTCTATAATGACTTTTGCAGCATACTTAAGATGGGAGATCTTAGTGTTTTAGTGTGTGTGTGTGTGGGGGGGAATTAACCTGACCTTGCAAGCCAAGAGTCTCCTGGTCTAGAAGATTATTGTATCTAACTGTACTAATCCCAGATTTCGGATTCCCGACACCTACATGTTTTTACTGTAGATGTAGATAAGACTCTAATAATAGTGACTGAAGACAGGTAAGCCCCCTCTCCATATTGTGTCCAAGAGTATAATTAACAAAAGGATGTCAAGGCGGTTCTTTCATGAACAAGTTGGTACGTATGTTCTTTCAAACTCAACTAATTGGAGTATAAACAATGACCAAACAAAATAATATAGCATTGCAGTACAACCAGTCCCAGGGCATAAAAGCTCAATAGCTAGGGGTCAACAACACATGGTTCTCCAGGGAAACTATTACTATGCATGAGAGTATTTACATTTATTTCATCCCACTAATTCATGGTCATTATACATAGCAGTGATATGGTTGAAGCAAATGTGACCAAATGATGCACCACAAATGGTATATAATGTTTGCAGAGCAGTTTGGGATGGTTAAGCCCTTTACCATGAGTTGCAGAGAGGTCCTCACCCTTGCCCCCATTTATCTGCTATTAATTGGCATTATATGATGGATGGTTTCCAATGAATACCCTTGTAAAAAAATCTTAATGCTTATCCTAGTATGCATCATGCCTAAAAATATATAGGCTTTGGGAGACCCATTTAAAAACCATAGACTCATACAAATGGATATACATTGCTTTTCAGAGACTTGCCAGCAACTGGCAGCTTTGGTCGCGCTGCAAGATGACCTAATCCGGGCGGCCGACAGGGGTTGCTCTACCCTGTTGGCTCTCCTGGATTTGTCAGCGGCCTTCGATACCATCGGCCACGGTATCCTACTGGACCGGCTCTCGGAGGTGGGTATCGGGGGCACTGTTCGCAGTTGGCTCCGGTCCTTCCTTCAGGGTCGGCTCCAGTATGTGCAGCATGGCGGAGAGTTGTCGGCCCCGTGGACACTCCCCTGTGGGGTTCCGCAGGGCTCGTCTCTCTCCCCCATGCTGTTTAATATCTATGTAAGGCCGCTGGCTGGGGTCATTAGGAGATTTGGAGTGTGCTGCCATCAGTACGCTGATGACATGCAGCTCTATCTCTCCTTCTCCACCTCTGCAGTGGAAGCTGTCCAATCCCTCAACCAGTGCCTGGAGGCGGTCATGGCCTGAACCAGGGCCAACAGGCTCAGACTCAACCCCGGGAAGACTGAGGTGATGTTCTTCGGGAGTTCCCCGTCTGGCTATGGAGGCCCTCTTCCCAGCTCAGAGGGTGTTTCTCTCCAGCTGGCGGAGAGGGTTCGGAATCTGGGCGTGATCCTGGACCCGGCCTTGTCCCTGGATGCCCAGGTGGCAGCCGTGGCCAGGACTGCATTTTTTCATCTTCGTCAGATCGTCCAGATTCGACCCTACCTAGACGGTGACTCCCTGAGAACAGTGGTCCAGGCGCTGGTGATCTTGAGGCTGGACTACTGCAATGCTCTCTACATGGGGTTGCCCTTGACTCTCCTCCGGCGATTGCAGCGGGTGCAAAATGCAGCGGCCAGACTGGTGGTGGGTGCGCGTCGCTACGACCGCATCACCCCGGTCCTGGCTCGGCTGCATTGGCTACCCGTTGCGTCCCGGATCAGATTCAAGGTCTTGGTTTTAGTTTATAAAAACCCTCCATGGCCTGGGCCCGGATTACCTGGCGGAGCGGATCGCCTAGCGGTCAACTTCGTCTCGACCGGTTCGGCAGTCGCGGGCACACTCGCTTTGGGTTCCAACTCCCCGAGAGGCCAGGCGATCCCTTACTCGGAATCGGGCCTTCTCGGCTGCTGCTCCACTCTTGTGGAACAGCCTACACAGTGAAGTGCACTCTGCAGAGTCCCTGCTGGCCTTCCGTAGAGCGGTGAAGACTATCTTATTCTGCGAGGCCTTTGGTGACCTAGCTTAGCTTAACAATTTTTTTTTTTGCCACCATCGACTACCACTCCCAGGATTTGTTATAATAGCAGTGAGGTTTGATTTAAAGGGTGCTCTCCTGCTGCTGTTTTTTAATTTATATGTATTGATTTGTTTGTTTACTGCACTGTATTGTACTGTATTGTGTATTTGCTGACTTGATCAGCTTTGTAAGCCGCCCAGAGTTCCCTTTGGGAAGATGGGCGGGATATAAATTTAATAATAAATAAAATAAAATAAAATAAAATAAAATAAAATAAAATAAATAAATAAATAAATAAATAAATAAATAAATAAATAAATAAATAAATAAATAAATAAATAAATAAACTGCATTGTTTAGATATAATAGGCCCAGTACCAATGCATCAAACTTTAATCTATCCATGGTCTCCTGTCAAACCACTTCTGTAGATGCTTCCCAAATGCTTTATGCTGTACTTTGGAAATGTCAAAACAACTGCTTAGACAAAGGGTTAGTATTGAGAGGTGTTTATGGTTTGATGTGACCAGTGTAACTAATATTGCCAAGATGTGGAGCCTTCAGCCTTTCATAAAAATATATTGTCCCTTCCCATAAACGTAAAACCCAAAATATACCTTCCTTCTTTCCTTTCTTAATTCCTCTCATTCTCTCACTAACAAGCAGGATGGGAAATGAAAAAGAAAAAGGGAGACTCAAAGAAAGAAGAATTTTAGTGATAAGATACAGCAAACAGTTCAGAAATAAGAGGATTTCCTTTCATGACCCCACCACCACCACCACAGACTGCCACACTACAGAACACCAAAGAGCAGGCTGTAGCACTTGTATCATTGCATTCTATGGAATTACTGAGAACTTGAAGTGAGTCTTTCTAGGATTCCCTATCTCCTTTCCCATTCAATAGGAACCCTATTGTTGTCCTATCCAAATTTTAAAGATGAGTACTACTAGGTCTTCCGTGATGACATTCAACTTTCAGTGATTTCATATGCACCCTGTACACGATTGCTACAGCTCTCCAACAGCTTTCTAGCTTTCCTCCCCTACTACAAAGCCAATGTTACTACGGCAACCTTCAATTTTAATCAAACAGAAAATAGAGCTGTTGCTCAATGCAACAGGAAAACTGTATCCAACCTTCAAATAAGAGAAGGTGTTTTGGTCTTTGCTAGTCTTCTTGTCCTAAAAGCAGAAGGAGCTGCCTTGAATTTATGAGTGGGGAGAGGAGGAACTGTTTCTAAGTAATAGACAAGGTAAGTATGCCACAGCCATATATCTGATTGTGACAATGGGAAAGGAGTGTTTGGTTCACATGGTAGCATGAACCAACCTAATGTTTAGTTCATGGACTAATACACAAAGTGGAGCACATTAATCCTATGGATTTTGGTTTTTGAGGGGCTTTTTGTGGTAGGGTTGATTAAGAATTTAAATTTACTCATATTAGTTCCGATTAAAGGTTTTCTGAGGCAGTACTTGGTTCCACAATGTCCAATCCCTAATCTAGAGGAAGCCTCAAAGCAGGACATGAATGCAAGTACACACTTGCAACTGGTATATGGAGATATATTCAAGGTGATATATAGGTAACATATAGCCATCCATGTAGCAACCACTGATAGACCCATTTTCCAGGACCTTGTCTGTTTTGTCGAAAGCTGGCCTTGGCTATACACATCTTGAGTCAAAGAACTCTACAGTGAGACTCCAGGATGAAAACTTCCTTCTATTTGCCCTGCATTTCCCCGCTTTCAATTTCATTTGGTAACTCTCCAGTATTACAAGTTAGCCAGAAAAAAACTGGCTCTGCTAACTTTCAGTATGGCATGTATAAATCATATACAATTTCACACTATCCCCATTGATTTGCCTTTAAACAAACAAAACAAAAAGCCTAAATGGTTTTGTTCCCTTTTCCTCATAAGATAATTACTCCAGCTTTTCCCCCCCAATCTGGGCTGCCATTTTCAGGAACTACTTGACTGGAGGAGCAAATATGACAGTTCTGACTAGTAGCTATAAAAACCCTCTCCTCCATGAGTTTTTCTAATCCCATTTTTAAAGCTAAATTGGCAGCATCAAATCTGGTGGCAGCAAATCCTACAGTTTAAGTCACAGAGAAGAGCTGATTCAACATTTGAAGAAGCTAACTGCTGCTTTTCTCCAATTCCCAGCACTTCAGTGAAGGATCCAATTATTTCAGACAATGTTCCCTGTGTGCTCGTGCACCCAGAGCTTCATCGGGGCCATGTAGCAACCACCAAAATCAATATCCATTTACTTCTGGGTTTCAGCTGAAACACTGCCTCCCATGCACAGACAGACAAGGCTCCTGAGCAGCAGGAAAACACAACAACAGAGGGAACGTTGATGTCAGATGGTGAGGCCAGGCTCCTGACACCATCTGACTTCCAAAGGACAAAAATGTGAGGCTTCTAGCTTGCCAACATCACACTCACCCTCCTTTAAAGTTTTAAACCAAACAATCATGTATGTATTCCTATTTGGGAATGGGTACCCAGTGTGGCACTGATGATTTCAACGGCACAACCTATTTGGGTTTTGTCTCTGGTAATTCTCAATCATCCAGGTGAGGTTATCCAGGAGTTAAGTCACGGGCAATTGGGCTTCTTTTTCTTAACAGTTATCAATCAATCACTTAATCACTCACTCACTCACTCACTCACTCATTCATTCACTCACTCAATCACTCACTCACTCAATCAATCAATCAATCAATCATCAATCAATCAATCAATCAATCAATCAGTCAGTCAGTCAATCAATCAATCAGTCAGTCAGTCAGTCAATCAGCCTCTATTGGCATAAAGAAAAAAGAACAAAAGAGCACATTAATTTATACTTAATTAATTAATACTTAATGGGAAGGTCTGCATATATATGATTTTCACTCACACAGGCCATTGTTCATCTAACAAGCCTATTCAAACCAGGGTGGGGTGAAACCAAGGTTTGCCACCACTGCCTTAGAGTGACAAAGCTACTTGAATGAGTAGTGAAGCGTTTCAATCTCATAAGAAGTAGAATTGCCATGACTTAGCTTCCAGATATTTGGAAATTGTTTGCATTTTCAGTGGAGGATGAGCTGCCATAAAACTAGAGATCAAGATAAACTTGCATCTCACACTTCCTAATGGTCACATGTCAATTCTTTAGAGAGCTGCTCATGTACCTCCTAATGAAGAGAGATTAGCCATTACATTAAAATGACGAATGGAAACCAATCCATATATCCATCTATTTCTCTACTCATTCCCTTCCTTCAAATCTTCTGGAACAATCTTACACACACACACACACACACACACACACACACACACACACACACACACACACACACACACACACACACACACACACACACACACACAATGGATATTCATCTGGGAATGGCATACAGTATATGAGCTGAAAGTGATTAATTGCTTGGCGCTCCAGCAGCAATATGCTTCCATGGTGATTAATACTTGCCAGTTAAAAGTGTTTTGGTAAGAGGTGGATACCTTATAGTAATGCTGCAACAAATTACATTCTCTGCCAATAGCATCACACAGTATTCAGCACCAACAGCTCTCCCAATCTCAAGATGATTTATTGATTGAAGAGATTGTAAAGGAGTAGGGAGGACTTCATTTCCTCCTACTATGAACAATCTCTGAACAGAGCGATGAAAGTAGGGATCATGTTCTACTGCAGAAATCTTTCTCACACACTCACAAAGAGTCTCGCAGGAAAAATGTCACCATTTAAGATAAATCTAATCGATCTTTCTTTCCCATAGGCATGAATCCAGAGGACAGTGATTCAGCCTCCACCAGTGATCCAGCACTGATGAAAGAACGCATCAGGCAGGATGACCACAACTGACCCAGCATCTCTAGAACCATCCAAAGCTGCCTAGATGCCCCAAGCACATCCGATCTCGCCTGATATCGGAAGCTAAGCAGGGTCAGCCCTGGTTAGTACTTGGATGGGAGACCAGCAGGGAATACCAGGTGCTGTAAGCTCCTGGAGTAGGAACTAGCAAACCACTCCAGTATTCCTGCCAAGAACACTCCATGGACATGGTGTCACAAAGAGTCGGTCACAACTGTAAAGATGCAACACACACACACACACACACACAGAGAGAGAGAGAGAGAGAGAGAGAGAGAGAGAGAGAGAGAGAGAGAGAGAGAGAGAGAGAGAGAGAGAGAGAGAGAGAGAGAGAAATTAAAATTGATACAGTGTATTTGAAAATGCACACAAAGATGCTTTAGGTTATGGGGGAAAGGCATGAAAATTGAGAAACTGGGTCCCAAATTGCATGAAAGAAGGGAGGAAAAACTGACATGCAACATGGGCAGGATGAAAATACTGGTAATATTTCGATAACAGAGCTTGGAAAAAAATATTTTCATTATACCCAGAATTCTGGAATCAGATTGTCTCAGGTATTCTGTGATAGGGGTGGATGGAATTCCAACATTTTGGTAGTATAAAACAATAGCTTTTCTGAGCTTCAGATTGGGGAAGGAAATTTGTGGCCACGCATGTGACTTTGGGCTGCAAATGCAGCGCAGTACAACAATGGAACCAATGACCTCAAGAGGGGGTTAGTCCCCCAGTACTGGAAGCATTCAAGAGAAATTTGGAGAACTGCCTGGCAGATATCCTTTGATTTACATTGGTTTGTGTGTGGACTTGATGGCCTTGTAGGTCCCTTCCAACTATAATTCTATGATCTCAGCATTCCTCATTAATTTGGCAAGGGCTGCTGGGAATAATAAGTCAAAACCCAAAGATCTGGAGGTCTACAATTGTCCATTTGCTTTTCTAGATAAATGCAAATAAAAATGTAACTGACAAATTTTCTCACTCTTGCCATAGATATTTTCTTTCTCCCATGTACAGATTTGTGAGGTTTTCATGCTAATCAATGAGGAAGGAAACTATTCTCCCTGCCATGCAGCCCAGAAACCAAGCAAGTTGTGCATGAAAAAGGATAAATTCAGTTGCCCAATGACAGCCACTCTTTCTTTCAATGCCCAGACATCCATCACCAGGGTTGGCATGGAAATCTCATCTGCCAGACAGCCATCCTGAGGAAGTGACGGCGTGGTGACACTGATGACCTTTTATCTGTGACACGGAACCGTGAAGCCTCAGTATGTGGCTTAGAGTCAATATACTTCCTCTTTTTTATTTATTAAGTAACCTGTTGCCCATCTCCTGTCTTGTTTGTCCATCTTCACAGGCAGATGTATTTAATTAGCAGAAGAAGGAACTGCCTAGGCAACCTGTCGTGTGTCTTTTTCCTTTTTGCAAAAAAATCCACATTAATGATTATTATTTTTTTGCAACTTAAAACCACAACTCTGTTATTAAGGGTCTCACATGGAGAATCAGATCTCACAAAAACACTGCTTGGAAGCAGAGGCATGAAGCATTAACTCTTTCTTATAAGCAGCGATTGGACCCAGAAGGGACCAAGGGGATGATGACACAAGAAAGGATTCCAACTGTGGGAATATTGGCAGTGTGGTCTGATGATTAGCCCATCTGACTGAGGCTAGGAAGAGCTAGCTCCTCATCAACATGAACACACAAAATTATCTTGATCACACAACTAAGTCGTTTTCTCTCTTGGCCTGACCTACCTCACATGATTGTTGTAAGGATAAAGCAGAAAGGAGGAAAGCCATAGTCATTATATATGCATAGCTAATAAATAATGTCCCCCTCAACAGTTGGATCCAATTCTAATATAGAGGGGTATTCCAAAAAGACATTCTGAGATTAAGTGCGAGACCACTTTGCAAGCATCTAGAAATGAATGCAGTAGTAACTAAAAGCCAACAGGGATTTATCAAGAACAAATCCTGCCATATTAATCTGATCTCTCTCTCTTTTTTTATTTTGATCTGGTAACCCCCCTGATAGGCAGATGCTGTAGATGTAGTCTATCTTGACTTCAGAAAAGGTTTTGACAAAGTGCCCCATGATATTCTGATTAGCAAATTAATTAGGTGTGGGATGGATGGAACACCTGTCAGGTGGATGCACAGTATGCTACAGAATCAAACTCGGAAGGTGATAAAGAATGGCTCCTTCTCAAACTGGGGGGATGTAACAAGAGGGATACCACAGGACTTGGTTCTGGCTCCAATGATCTTCAACATTTGTATTAATGACCTGGATCAGGGGGTGTGGGGGAATGAAAATAGGGTGGAATAGCTTGTGATAAAGAGACAGAGGGGAGATATGATAGCACTTTTCAAATATTAGTGCACCCTACTCCATGCAGGAATAACATTCAAAGGATATCTGCCAGGTGGTTCTCCAAATTCCTCTTGAATGCCTCCAGTGTTGGGGCACTCACCACCTCTTGAGGCAATAACCTCCACCATTGTACTGCTTTAACATTTAGGAAGTTTTTCCTGATCTGTTCTCAATCAACCCAGAATGCAGAACATGCAACAACTGGCTCAAGTTACAGGAAGTCAGGTTTCAGTTGAAAAACTTCCTCTTACAGTATTACAGCAATGGAACCAATAATCTTGAGAGATGGTGATTTCTACAGCACTGGAGGTATTCAAGAAAAAGTTAGACAACCACATGGCAGACACCTTTTGATTTGTATTCCTGCCTTGGAAAGGGAGTTGGACTCAATGGTCTTGTAAGCCCCTTCCAATGACAAGATTCTATGATTCTATGGAAATTATTACCGAATCCACTTCCCCCTGACCCTTGTTCTCCAAATGAGATAAAGTTTTTTTCCGTCTACAAGAGGAGTGGACAAGTCGCATCTTTCCAGATGTCATCAGATGATAACTCCTGCCAGTCCTTGTACAGCAGGGAGGTTTTTTTTTTAAAAAAATGGGTTTACCATCTGTACATTGGAGAAATTAAAAAGCCATTAAACAGGAGGATGGCCCAACATAGAAGGGGCACGAGCTCAGGACCAGAATCAGCAATGTACCTCCATTTGAAGGACCCAGGACATTCACTCAAAGATGAGGATGACAGAAGAGAGGTGGTTTGAGAGATGGGTCAGGGGAGCCATTCATGTGTGTATTGAAACCCCATCTCTCAACAGAGGTGGGGAACTCAGACACAATCTGTCTGCTATTTATCAAGCAACCCTTTCATTCCCCAGACAAATCAGCAGCATTTCACACCTCCACCAGCAAAGCAAAGTGGTCTGCTTATATACCGCCCCATACCACTTCAAGTAGTCTTTGGGTGGTTTACAGTTTTTAATTACAGTATGCAGGCTACACATTGCCCCCCCCCCAAGCAAGTTGGGTACTCATTTTACCTACCTCAGAAGGATGGAAGGCTGAGTCAACCATGAGCCGGCCACAGCTAACGAGCCATACTTAATAGGTTTTGGAAAAGGTTGCATAGGTGAGACTTTCACACACCTTAGGCCATTGGCCACCTAATGAACCTATTCAGGCCATTGTCCAACTTATGAGCATATTCAGGCCAGGGTGATGTGAAATGGTGAACTATAAAATCGAGGACTCGCCACTAACTTTCCTCAGACTGATGAAGCTTCTTGGATGAGTTTCGATCTCTCAAAAAAGGAAGTCCAGTTGCCATGACTCAACTTCCAGATAAACTCACCTGGATGACTGAGAATATTCACAGACACATACACCTCTACTTTAACTTAACTTTCCCTCATCTCCCTCTATTTATTATGCATTTAAGATATTCCTACCCTACCTTCCTCCCTTAAAAGGAACCAAGGTAGGTCACATAATTAAAAACACAATATTTAAAAGCTAAAACAGTTAGCATGCAATTTTTAAAAACTAAACAGCTACTATGTTAAAAACAGTAAACAAGAGAAAGGTCTTTGCCTTTCATAG
The DNA here is from genome assembly GCA_037367245.1 of Phrynocephalus guinanensis. NCBI lineage: Eukaryota > Metazoa > Chordata > Lepidosauria > Squamata > Agamidae > Phrynocephalus > Phrynocephalus guinanensis. The sequence continues at coordinate 9,969,458 of CM074752.1, forward strand.
ATGGCCAAGCATTATAGGCCAAGGCTGTTTCCTTCTACAGAGCATGAGTTGTCCTGGGGCCTGCTCTGATCACCAGAGCCAAAAGCTATCTAAGGAAAGTTTGCACGTGGAACATAACTACTGAATGCAGGTTGTTTCCTTGCTTCCTGGGCTTCAGGTTAGAAAAGGAGCCATGTGATCAGATGAGCGATCCAAGGAAGACAAGACACACAAGGGACATTTTGAGAAACAGGAACTTCCCCGCGTGCACCTGCTCTTATGTGACTGCAGAGGAAAATGGGATTCTGTCCTAAAAAGAGAGTGCTGCAAAATCCAATATCGGTTCCCTTTCATCTGAGATGCAGTCAAGAGCAGCTTCCTCAACAGTATAAGGGTGAGATGTACCACAGTGCCCTTTTTCTCCCTCCCTCCATCACTTCATCTTAGCACATTCCTCGCATGAAGATATGACCTAGGAAATTGAATAGCTTTAATGAATGACTCATTAACTGACACTGACATTGTCCCTTATCTTAATTTATTAATATCAATCCTAGCTCTTCCATCTCATGCACTTGCCATTGAAAGACAGATGCACACTGTACCTTCAAGGGAAAGCATTCAATTTTTTTTTCATATGCATCATAAAGTTCAGAATCCTTTCAGATCTTAAATCTTTCTGCTTTCTGTCAGGTGTTCAATTCCCTCCTTTCTTCAAAGCTCAAGACTCACTAGCTTAGGAGGCAGACAGACACCTGATGACTGGAAGAAATAAAAAAAAAAGACAGAAAGTTGGTGTGCAGAGGAAAAAAGTGTCACTGGCAAATAGGGTAGAGCAATGAACCAGACCATTCTGCTCCAGTCAAGGCACACGTGTGTGCGCGTGCACGTATTGTGCTTTAAGAATGGCAAATTCAATGTCATGCATGAAGGACGACAGGAAGGAAAGTCAGCCAAGGAAAAGGCGAATGAAAGTGAAAATGTAATTAAAGGAGGAGAAAAATTTCTCCTCTTCTAAAACATAAACAAGATTCTGGCAGTCAATGTCTTCTCAGGGCAGAGAAAATGCAAAGCGTGAAGACATGACAGTCTTTCCCAGGACTCAACGGAGATAGAGGCTTCCATCCAGCCACTTCTGCAGCATGAAATCCATCCCCGTGTTCACAATGTATTTTCTCACTCTTCCCTTGCCTGTCCCATGTCTCCCTTCCCACTTTAAAACAAAGCGGAGCATTCGGAGGTGCCGGTATAGCTCATTTGGTCCGTGTTTCACACTCTGCAAGGGTTTTATCATACAATTTGCTGCCAGCATTTATCAAGCCATGAAGTTTATTTACATAAAATTATACAACTGTTGAGAAGGGATGCTGAGACTCAATCCTCTCTCAATGTAGGATATGCATATCTAAAGTATCTCTGCCAGGTAGCCATCTAATATCTGTTTAAAACTTCCAGTGGTGAGATATTATGAGGTCATACACTCCACTGTCAAATGACTCTTGATGTTAGAAAGCTCTCCTAATATTTAATGAAATCTCATTTAATTCAAATCCATTGTTTTGAGTCCTACTCTCCGGAGCTGCAGTAAGTATTTCAAATATTTGAAGATGGCTACATCATCATCTCTCAGCCTTCTCACCAGAGTATACATGGCATCCTCACAGGGCTTGATCCCCTACAACCATTACCACCTTAGTTGCCCTTCTTTGGACACATTCTTGCTTTCAATGCCCTTCTTAAATTAGAAATGGAAACAGTCATCTCAGGGAGATCTGACCAAACATAATTATGTTGCTTATTCAGTTTGTTACTATTGTTAAAGTTATTGTTGTAAACCGCCCAGAGTTCCTACGGAAGATGGGCAGTATATAAGTATTAAAATAAATAAATAAATAAATAAATAAATAAATAAATAAATAAATAAATAAATAAATAAATGACAAAGTGGTCTTATTGACCTTAAAATTAGAACTGCATTAGTTTCTACACCTGGTGATGAATCATGTTTAGGTTATTTATTTATTTATTCATTCATTCATTCATTCATTCATTCATTCATTCATTCATTCACATGTTTACCTTGCCTATATGGTGGCAAAGCTGCTGGCCAGGCTACTATCAAGACATCAACAATCCACATAAAATTCAACGAACAGCATAAATTAAAAGAGAAAACCCTCCTCAGCACTAACTACTGTATATAAGAAAATCTAGACTGAAACAAAAGATGGTGGTGAAACCATAACAATCTGATCATACGAACATATGTTCAGCAGCTTCCAAACCACCTTCAAGCGCAGCCCCATATAGAGAGCATTGCAATAGCTTCTCTTCGAGACTGGCAGCATGAGAACCAGTATTATTGGGAACTTCCCATTGAAAAGGTGGGCAGAGTGCCTTAGTTGGAAGAAAGCAGAAAAGGGCCAGATTCAGAAACACACAGATTATAAACCTGATCCTTTGGGGGGATATTTAGATCATTTTAAAGCACATTACTATAAAGCTAAACATTGTCTACCCTGGATCCATGCATCTAATCTTTCTTGCCTAAATATAGAACTCCACATTTCCTTTGTCCTCAAACATAACGGATCTCCATTCTGTTATGGGCATCTCCGGCCCTGATTCTTTCTTCCCAACTATTACCTACATATCCTTCCCATTCTGATGCCATATTCAGACTCAAGGGGCATTCTCCCCACCACCACCACTCCTTCATCCTGGACATTAACAAAGATGTTAAAGAACACAAGGTATAGGACAGAACTCTGCATCTTGACGCTACACACCACTCATTTTCAAGATAACAAGAAACCATTGATGAGTACTCTCTGGCTACAGCCTATTAACCAGCTACAAATCTACCCAACCACAGCATTATGAAGCCCATACTCAATTCTATTACTATATTATAAATTCTGCTTATTACCCCTTTCATTATCTCACTTTCATCTACCCTTTCCTTCTGTTATACCATCTCTTCAAATCTCATAAACACCCTGCAAGTATCATCTCTTTTTACCAAATCTTTATTCCATTACTCTGAGTAGGATTAAACCAAGACATTATTCATAAAACATCTATTACCCCTCTTTCTAAACCAATGTTTTATCCTCATAATTTGCTTCTTTCTTAATAGATTCTCTAAATTTTGCTTAAAATTTCCTCGAAATGTTTCCAGTTCTATCACTGGGTACAATGAAGAAGCTGATGGGATATTTTTCTATATTAGTTCTTAACAACATATTTTTTGGGGGAAATGCATTTCAGGGTGTGTGTGAGTGTTTTTTTAAAAAACCTCATATTATGATATTGTATATAGAAAATATTCTCAGGGGTTCCACAAATGTCTCACAACTCCAAACTTAACCTTATTAAATTATTAAAATGAGATATAATTTCAGGCACATGTCTCATTTGATTAGGTATGCAACTAATAATAATCATGTGCCATCCAGTCATTTCTGACTTATGGAAAACCTTTTTCAGTGTTTTTTTCCTCCAGGAAAAAAACAGACAGAAGTGGCTCAAAACCAAACCGTACTGCTAAGATACTGCCCCATTGCCCTTAAAGCACTCCCTGGGCAGTTTACAATTTTATTATGCAGGCTACACATTGCAACCCCAGAAAGCTAGGTACTCATTTTACCAACCTTGGAACGATAAAGGCTGAGTCAACCTTAAACCAGCTACTGTGGAGTGATCCCTGGGTCGTGAGCACACTTTTGGCTGCAAGACAGCAGCTGAACCCTGCAGCACAAGGCTCCTATGCCTTGTGGGTTAACACTCCCTTCTTCTGGGGTGCATCTTGGGACTGTGCAGTTTGCCCAAGGCCACACAAGCTGGTTCTTCTTCCAGGAAGAAGAGTGGGGAATTGTCCTTCTAACCTCCAGCTCCAAAAGCGAGAGAACTAAACCACTGAGCAATCCAGCCAGCTCTGATTGACCCTATACTGTATTAGGAAGGTCTAGCCATCCTTGTCTTTAGTATTTGTATTAACTCTTCATATTAATCTTTACTTTTTAATCTCTGTTACAAGATTTATTGATCAGATTTTGCCAGCCGTTCATTCATGACTTATCTTTATCAGTAACACCATGAATAAACATTAATCTTAGGTATTTTGCATACTGCTGCTCTACCAAACAAAGGAAGACCACTAAGTTTTCTTTCCCCTTTTTTGAAGATGAGGGTGAGGGAAAAGGGAAATATTTGCCTCCCTCCAGTTTTTCAGCTATCTCACTTATTTTCTAAGAAGTCTTTTAAAATATAAACAGACCCCAAAGCTGCATCTTCAAGTTCCTTTAAAACCTTGAACACAGTTCTTTCAAGGAAATGAAAGCATTTTTTTTATCATTCATAATTGATCCCAGAAAGCAGAATTCATTTAAATTGCTTCCATACCACTTCAGTGCCTGCTTTCACCTGTAGGAAATGGTGGCGAACCTTCGGCACTCCAGATGTTTTGGACCACAGCTCCAAAAATTCCACGCCTGTATTGCAAATGACAAAGGACTGCAGAACTTGTGGTCTAAAACATCTGGTGTGCCAACGTTTCACCACCATAGCAGTGCAACACCAATTCTGCTCTCTCTCAGTGAGCACTGCCTTCATTTCTGGAGAAGACACAGAAAAGCTTGTGTTCAGCACTAGTTCTGCCTCCTTCTAGCATCCATAAGTATTTCTCCATCCATGCATGCAATTGACCTATCCCTTATTAGTTCTTTCTGTTGCTCCAAGCATCATTGTAGAACTCATTTCTGGGGTTTTTTTGGGGGGTGGGGGGTTGTATTTGGTTGCTGTTGCTGCTGCTGCTGCTGTTATTATAACTTCACTTGAAAATCTGAGCTTCCCTACATACACTAGCTGTCTGCTTGTACTTTTCCTTGTTTATACACCCTCCTTCCATTTCCTAAACGTTTGTTCTTTTATCCTCAGCAAATCTGAAAGCTCCTATCTAACCACCCTTTTAGGTTGCCTTCAACCTCATGGGAATTAATTGAAATTGTGTCCTCAGTATTTCAGTTATAATATACACCCACCTAAAGTGACCCCTCTCCTGTTTAAAATATTTCTGAATACAGGATCTCACTGTTAGCTAATTGAAACCCAGAATATGAACCTGAGATGGGTAAGCTGCTGGCAGAGAAAGCAGCAGAGCCACATAGCTGCACAGCAGAGAGCTTCCATCCAGCCTACTCATGCAATACTGGGTGCTGCTCCTCCTATAACTCCTTCTGTGCTTTGCTACACTGCACCTAGTTCAACGAAGAGGTGCCCAAAAACGTGTTGAGGCCCCACTCCTCTACAAATGAAATACTTTCTTGGGACTTATCTTCCTGGAAAGATTTTGGATAACCACATCTCATAATGGCCAAAGCCATTTTTACAGCTGACTCCTTACAGAGCACAGCTGAGGAATAAAGGCAAGTCATACCCAGGGACCTCGTGACCGAAATGAGTGAACAAAAGGAGCTAACAGGAGCTTCATGGAGGAGACATAGGAAAGGGAGGTCTACTGGAGGAAGAGGAAAAAAGAAAGGAGGAGCCCAATGAGACAAAAGAGATGGGAGGTGAGTGGTTTTAGATTAACACCAGGAAGGGATGGAAGAACCTCTAGGAATTTCCCATTCAGAAGCACTATGTGCTCATCTTAGCAGAAAGGGCTGTGTCCTGATTATTGCTGAGAGCAGTAAGTACCAACTATGAGTTCTGGACCTTTTGACTGCTGACTCCGAACAGAGCACAGCTGAGGAATAAAGCTGAGGCAGACCCAGGGAGAGCTACAGAGTTTCACAGGAGAGTTCAACAGGGGGGAGCTACTACGAATATAGTTATATACATTAGGTGACTTCTCAAGCTACATTCAAGATAAGAAAATTAAGGTAAAGGCATTCATAAAAAAATATACTAAAGCAAAAACCAACATGTCAGGGATGACCTGCAAAGTTTGTTCAATGTTTGTCTTTGTGCCTGAGTGTAACATGGCACACACAAGCAACAAGTACAAAGTGGTAGCACTGTTAGAAGGGGAAAAAATGAGATAACTGGAACAGCAAGTGGTTGCAGAAGGCTATAAGGGAAGAGGTATATATTGACAGAACTCTGGAGCAGCAACAGCAGCCAGTGGATGTCCTGGAGGTGAAAAGGCAACAAGGGAAGAGAAGGAACAGGCAAGTGAGAGAGAGCGAGTAAACATAATGGGAGGAAGCACCATTGAAAAGAATCCCCATTAGGAGCAAAAGAAAGAGAACATTATCTTCAGCAATAGAACTGTAAAAGCACTTCCACTTTCTTGATGAAGACTCTGGCAGACAGCAAGCTGCTGAAGTCAAAAAGGAGACCTCACAGGAGTTTATGGGAGGGATGGAAACTCAGCCAAATGGAGGCACTGAACCCACTCCCCACTGGACTGAGGGTATGTGTGGACCTGTGGCCTTATTATTCTATGATTCTATTCTACCTAAATAACAAATGGTTGGCAGACAAAATAGTCTGATTACCCTCTGTTAATTTCAAACACAAAGCTATTATCCTCAATTTACTCAAGTGGGCATCAGTTTTATTATCAAACACCACCCTCTGGTGTTTATAGTGGTTCAAGCAAGCAGTAACCTTGCTTAGACATTCAGGATGAGTGGGCTGAGAAGAAAGTAACTCAATCCGATCTAGAAAATGTGAAGTCTCACCATCCTCTACTCTCAAGACGATGTCAGGTTTTACTGCTACTTTCCCCAGTTTTGCTTTACACCCCCTTTATGGGTGATACTACCTTGAGTGTACAATTTTGCTGAGGTTCAGAGAAGAACTTGGATGTGTTAAGGAAGGCCAGGAGACTTGAGGCATGCAAAAATGTTCCTGGCAGTAATGGCATCAAAAAGGCCAGCTCATCCCATGCGCACATACACTTTCCCCAAGACTCCCACAGATGATGGAGTATATTTTGTCTCCAGTGAGCTGCTCCCCCAGTATTTTCAAAATACTTGTGCCCATCCTGTTTTGCAATTGTCCCCATTGTGACATTAAGCCTGTTGACACATAAAACCCCTAAATCACTATTAGCACTACTTACTTACCCTATTTTGTTTGTTTGTTTTTAATTAATTATTGCAAAAGAATAACAAATTAGAAGTAAATAGATCATCTCAAAGTATACTAAGATAAATAATTTTTGTTTGTTATATCTTTGTTATCTTAGTATAGTTCTGTGTTGTATTAAGTTTCCTGTTATATGTTGCTATTATTTTTGTAACCTTTTTTGGACAATGTCTGCCTCCCCATTGCTGATATTATGGTGCTTTGCTCTTTTCCACGGGTGGGGGGTGGGGGTGGGGGGCACATACTGCCATAACCCAGCAACGTGGTGGGTGTCCAGCAACAGCAGGATGCTGTGATAATGAGTCATGGTGGAACTTGTCTGCGGTTGCTAAGCAACTGCAGCGTTGTTTTTCCCCTCTATCCTAACAATCAGAAAAATGGTCAATTAGCAGCTGAAGTGAAAGGAGGGAGAAATTTCAGAGGGATACATTTGGACAAAGAAGAAATAGGAGAATGAATCCTGTGTTATAATTCTGTAAGGTGTTATAAGAGGGAAGCCAAACATTTCTTTACGATCTCCTGCATGAACTCTCTGCTTCATTATTTGATCCCTTCCTTTCAACCAGTTGACAGTAAAGGCTTGAGAAACACCTCGATGGACCCTTAGGCTTTCAGCAAAAAGAAAGAAAGAAAGAAAAGAAAGAAAGAAAGAAAGAAAGAAAGAAAGAAAGAAAGAAAGAAAGAAAGAAAAAGAAAGAAAAGAAGAAAGAATTGCTACAACTGAAAATCTCCTGGAGTTGCAATTCTTCTATAAATCACTTTTTGTTTTAAAATAAATTTTAGGAAGGCATCTCTAGTGCAGGTGCAGCCTGTGGTTGGTCCAGGATAGATAGCAAAATTAGTTTTACGCACATACTGACAATTCCTGATGTTGAAAGCCCAGCCAAACAAAGTGTTCTGCTTATATACCGCCCCATACCACTTCAAATAGTTTCTGGGCGGTTTACAGTTTTTAATTACAGTATGCAGGCTACACATTGCTCCCCCAGCAAGCTGGGTACTCATTTTACTGACCATGGAAGAATGGAAGGCTGAGTGAACCTTGAGCCTGCTACCTGGGATTGAACTCCAGGTTGTGAGCACAGTTTTACCTACAGTACAGGCATTTAACCACTGCACCACATGGCTCTTTAGTAAATATTGCAGGATTCCCAGAAACTTTTCCCTCCATAGAACACTAGCTATGTTCAACCACACCATATAGCATTTCTGTAGCTCAACATTTTCTCCTCCCATTTGTTCCATCTGCCAAATTCTCAAATCACCTGATCAGTTCCCTACAGGAAGCCCAATAGCACAATAGCTCTATTCCCCAGCAAGTGGAAAAAAGGCACGAGTGGGAAGAGAACAAAAAGCATGCAGCCTTACCTGATTTATGGACACTCCGGAGGCAGGAAAGAGAAGCATTCAGCCGGGCACACTCCTCTCTGTTGGCCCCAAATTTCTCCAGTGTCTCACAGACCTGCTCATCTGTCATTTCCAGGAGGGCCTCCAGGCTAAGTTGGCCTGGGGTGATTTCCTACAGGAAGGAAGGATGATATATGGTCAGAAGAGGATCCAGTCTGGGTTAATTGCCACCTTGGCAACTGGTGCCCTACAGAACAAATCACACTCATCTGAGAGGAATCATTTATTACACATTTGCTCATCAACAGGTCAGACATTCCTTCCAAAACAGGTACAAGAGACTGTACACATAACAAAATATTTATAATGAATAATATGTGCACCATTTGTTGTGATCCTCATAAGCATCAAAATGGGCCCTACAACAAAACACTGTAGTGCAGAGGACTGTTGGGTGGCATTTCTACCAGCATTTATTCCCTGTTCAAAGATGCTTCGTTTCATTCTGCTTCATTCAGCCCCAGTTTTCCATCCCTACCCTCCCACTCAAACAAAATTCTAGGCACTTTGTTATTCTTTTGGGTCACCCAGGGAGGATGGTGGAGTCTCCTTCTTTGAAGGTTTTTAAGCAGAGGCTGGATGGCCATCTGTCGGAAGTACTTTGATGGAGGTTGCTGCATGGCAGGGGGTTGGACTGGATGGCCTTTGAGGTCTCTTCCAACTCTAGAATTCTATGATTCTATGATTATCTCTCAAATCAGTTTCCACCCACCACCCACCCTGCCACACACACACACACACACACACACACACACACACACACACACAGCTTAAAGATTTCTTATTACTTCCACTAACATTGTTGTGTTCCAAACACACTCATTATTACTGCATGCATGATGTAGAAAAGAAGTGCTATTCCCTGCCATCATGGAGCTCTGCAGCTACAGGAGAAACATGACAGCTTCAAGTATTAACCATACCCCCAAAGAGAAAAGGCTAAACAGTCCCAGTATCGAAATGCTGCTGCTTCTTTGGTGCACTGCTTCTTTGCATTCCCTAACTCAGACAATAACAGACAATAAACTAAGCATCTCTTCATATATGAGCATTTATCTTTTGGGATCCAGTCATTGGCCAACCATTCAACTGGAATTACTGGACCTGGGAGATTTGGGGTAGTTTAAAGCACTAAATGGCTCCCAGGTGTTGGGATCCCCCAAAAAAGCACCAAAGTGCACATGTGAAAAAAAATACATTAAAATATACCTATAAAAACACATCAAATAAAAGACAATGACCAAAACTGAACTTGGGGGGAGGGGAACCTGCACACATAAGGGTGCAACTGTATAGCAATTTTCCCTCTCCTGTTGGCAAACTTTCATGCATGCAGGAACATGACCAGATAAGCACCTGATTTTACAATGACTACAACATCGGACACATGAAAAATGGGGAGGGGGGACAAATTGTACCACTGGAGGTAAAATGTAATGCAATCATCCATATACAATTGTGTGAATATGCATAATTTTGACTTATGTGTAGCCTGCATACTGTAATTAAGAACTGTAAACTACCCAGAGACTACTTGAAGTGGTATGGGGTGGTATATAAGCAGTGTGACTGGAAAAATGCCGTTTTGAATGCAGCTATGTTCAATGCTCCCCCCCCCCATTCTTACACTGGCCTCTAAGGCATTACTATTTGCATTTAAACTTAAAGTTTCGTTTCCCCTGCCTTAGTCTCATTTCTGTGAGCCTGGATGTAAGTTTCGATTTCTCTGCCCCACTTTTCAGATAGACCAATCAGATGCTTAGCCATAGGTTTCGTTAAACCCTTGCCACTATAAAGGCAAGCAATTAGTTTCTATTTTCTTTGTATCACTTCTGTGACACCCATGAGCTCATGCAATCTAAATAAACGTATGTTAATTCACAAGAAACGTCTTCGGATCTGTTTGGCAGCTCCATTTGGAGTTTTAAGAGGTGACAGCAGAACACTTTTATAAAGATAGAAAGTAAACCTGAATGTGGTTTTTATAATTTCTCTTTGAAATACTGCCAAGATACATTTTTCTTTTTTCAACTCCATTTGCTACTTTGTTGTTTTGTTCAGCTAAAAGGGAAACTTCCTAGTGAGGTTGGGTAGGTAGAACAGAAAAGGGCAATTAAGCACATACAGATTAGATGGATGTGATTATTTGATGGATGTAGATTAAGCTAACTTTGACATCTACTGGATGGGCAGTTCAGGGCAGGGACATCAATAATAATAGTAGCAATGCCAATGTTGAGTCACACTTTAGATCCTTAAAAAATTGAGCTGCAGAAGGAGTTCATTAAATGGAGCAGCACTGCCCTCTTGTGGTTCCACTGAAGTAGCACATCAAATAAATGAACCTGTTCATCTTTTAAAAATGAATCTTGTAACACATTCCAGACAAATAAGGGTGTGGCTACACCACATTGTACCTTGCACATTATGTCGGTATTTGCAGGGTATTTCAATGTTACTTCAACCAATACAGTGTTATTTTCACTGCCAGAGTTATTTCCACTGGCTATCCATGGAAGACTGCATTGTTCTGGTATCATTTGTTTCATAGAACCATAGACTAATGAAACTGGAAGGGGCCTATAAGTCCAACCCCCTTGCTCAATGCAGGAATTCAAATCAAAGGACACATGCCAGGCAGTTTGCCAAATTTCTCCTGAATTCCTCCCATGTTGGAGCACTCACCACTTATTAAGGTAACAGTTTCCATTGCTGTACTGCTCTAAGGGTTAGGAAGTTTTTTTCCTGGCGTACAGCTGAAATCTGTTTTCCTGTATCTTAACCCCGCTGTGGTGTGTCTTGCACTCTGGTCTGGGCTGATCAAGAACAGATCCTGCCCCTCCTCTGTGTAAAAGCCTTTAAAATATTTGAAAAGTGCTATCACATTTTCCCCCCATCTCCTTTTTCTCAAGGCTAAGCATGCCCAGTTCATTCAGTCTTTTAGTTCTTTGTAACCAGCTGCCAGGGAGGTGTTTATTTTTTTACTGGTATAGCTAGAGTAGCTTCCCTCCCTTTCCTGGCATTTGTGAACACCTATCTTGATCCAGAGGGGGAGGGACCATGTCTGGGGAAGGGTATGTCCTAAGGCAGGCCTGCACAACAGGTAGACCGTGGGCTATTGGTAGCCCACAAAGGGTTCAAAAGTAGGCTGCTGGCCATTAATTTAAAAAGGGAGGAGATAAGTTATCCACCCCTCCCTCCCCCATCCCAAGGACCACCACTGCCCTATCAAAGTTCTGGGTCTGCCAGCCCACTGTCTCAGCCGAGTGGGGCAGTTCAAGGGCCATGGCACATTGAAATCTCTTCCCTCCACTGATAAATTGGTTTTTAATGCATTCTTATGGGAAACCGCTGCTTTACTTACAAAAGTTTTTACTTATGAGCATGTGCTCGGAATGGATAAAATTCATAAGTTGAGGTTTTAGTGTAGTAGCCCTCAGGCCGGAAAAAGTAGACCTCAGCCAGTTCAAAGTTGAACAGCCCTGTCCTAAGGTGATGTTGACATTAACATCTTCAGTAGAGTTCAGTTTGCTATTACAGTGGGAACCTGTTGTCTCCCTCCTGAACCAAATTTCTACCATTTTTTTTGAAATACTCATGGAGCAATCCAGGCTGTCCTCACCTTCTGTTTGGTTTTTTTTGCTCCCTGCCCCTTTAAGAGACTGGAATGCTTCCGGGGCTGCTCCCGAGGGCAGAGCGGAGGTGAGCCTGCATTCTTTTCTCCCTTTATTTCTCCCTCCCCTCACACAGACAGGAGCAATGGCGTGCGGAGGGGTGGGAACACAGCAAGAGGAGCAAACCCCCAAGATCTCTGGTCCGAATTTAAGTTGCCAGCGGATCTTAGGGGTCGTGTAAAAGCGCCCATTATCTCAGCCAGCAGCTGGATGATTCATCCCCAGAGACCTCTTCTCCCACTAGAAGGGCTCCGGGGAGAATCCTGCAGTGACATGCAGCAAGGAGAAACAGGGATAGGATCTATGAGGCTTGTAGGAACATCCAATCTAGCAGCCTTGAGTATTAGCAGAATGGCCTCATGAGAGAGAGACAGCATATGCCCTGTTTTGAAATAAAGCTGGCGACCTGGGCTATAGTGCTTCATGGAAGCAATGAGTCTCCTGACCTGCATTCACAGTACTGTCTGATCCCGGTTTCCTGGCCTTGACCCTTGTTCCTGCTCAGCACTTTAACTTTGGACTGCTCTCTAGATGACAGACTCCGTTCCTCCCTGGAATTGGTGTTTGTATCTGCTTTACATTCCGGCTACTGACCTTAGACTGGTAATTACTCTGGCTATGTCTTCTGTTTGTTTTCCTGGCTTCTGACCTCAGCAAGGACTGGACCCTGTTTGGGGAGGGGGTCTGACACTGGCAGAGGTTTTTAAGGACTTGAACTCCTAGTGTCACACTGCATTTACACTGTGCTGCTACTCAACAACTGGTACTCTGAACTTGGTCAGACAAGCCAAGGACTGCACAGTATCTTTCCATTCAAAGTTTACAGCTTTTCTGTAAGGAGACTGCGAAAAAATTAAGAACTTGGAGTGTATGAAATATGAAATTAATTTCTGGCTTATTCTGTGCTTCTTTGGGCCTGGAAACTAAGCTCACAGGCAAAGGCTGGAGGAGAAACTGAGAGTTCACACCTTTATCTCATCTACTATTTTTGAACAAGTCAAAGGAATGTCTGAGATAGTCAGCAGACACATATTTGCTTACTTTATCAGAAGAGACACCAAAGCTGTCCTCCAAAAGACACTAAACACCTTAATACGTAACCCCTACTTGAAAGAACTCAGTTCACTTCCTTCCCAGGGAGTTATACAGATTTGAGCTATGGGAATGGCATCAAGTCAAGAAGCTGACTTTTGTTCTTACAGAACAGTAAAAGACTTAATATGTATAGGTAACAGATGCTTAATTACTTATTATCTTGTATAAAAGGGATTCGGGCATTTAGTTAGACTAGCATAACTCTAGTCTAACTACAAAGAGGAACATGAGGCCAGTAAACCTGATCTCAATCCCAAGAAAAATCCTGGAATAGATTATAAAGTGGTCACTATGCAAACATCTAGAAAACAATGGAATAATAACTAAAAGCCAACATGGATTTATCAAGAACAAATCCTGCCAGACTAGCCTGATCTTAATTTTTGCTCATGTAATGTCCCTGGAAGACAGAGGGAATGTTGTATAAATAAATAAATAAACTTTATTTCTATGCCACCTTTCTCCCCAAAAGATATTGCAACTGAGAAGGAGCTTGGAATTCTTTTAGATCTTAGTTGAATCTGACCTAACAGTGTATGTAGACATAGAGAAGGCAAATGCCATTTTAAGCAACATGAACAGAAGCATAATTTCCAAATCTTGTGAGGTGCTCCTCCCCCCTCAATTCAGTACTGGTTAGGTCTCACCTTGAGTTTTGTGTCCCGTTCTGAACACTGCACTTCAAGGAAGATTCTGATGAATTGGAGTAAGTTCAGAGGTGAGTGACAAGGATGATTAGGGGCCTGGAAACCAAGTCCTCCTGGAGAAAGGAAGACTGAAATATCTGAAAGGCTGTCATACAGAGGAGGGGCAGGATCTGTTCTCAATCATCCCAGAGTGCAGGGCACACAAGAATGGGCTTAAGTTACCAAAGCCCAGCTTTCAGCTGAATATCAGGAAAAACTTCTTAACTGTTAAAGAAATATAATACTGGAAGTTCTTACCTCAAGAGGTTGTGAGTGATTCAACACCGGAGGCAATCAAGAGAAATTTGGACAACCACTTGTCAGATATCCTTTGATTTATACTCCGGCACAGAGTAGGACATGTTATTTGATGGCCTTGTATACCCCTTCCAATTTCACTATTCTACAAATATACGGATCCCCCTGTCTGAAGATCAATTTATTCTGGAATGGTGTTACAGAGTGGCTGGTGAGTTAATGCAGCAAGAGTTTCTAATGAAACATTAGGATTGTTCTCTTCATTCATTGGAGAAAATGAGAATTCAGTTGATAAAGCATTGGTGGTGATTCTTGTAGCAGCTATGAGAACTGAAATTGCCTAAACATGGAAAATTGCTGAAGGAATTTCCTTCAGAAGATATTTGGACAGAATATGGGCAACAGCAGAGATGGAACAACTGATTACTTACCTTGCATAGCTTTAAGTATAATTAGAAGAAGACACCATTAAAAGTTGGTGCCTTTGGCAGTTTCTGTTTTGTGTTAAATAGATAGGGTGTTCTGAGAAGTTGGCTGGGATATTGGTCTGTTGTTTTCCAACTTGAGAGAATGAATGTATTCAGGGACTACAGTTTCCAATTTCAACTCCCCCAGATGTTCTGGACTACAACTCAAGATTCAGTGCATTGCCATGGTTTCAATATTCAGATCTTTTAAAATTATTAATTTAGCGAAAAATAATAAGTAGTCTTCAAAAGTACCCTATCCCAGCACACAACATGCATGAAGGTCAAACAATATGACCAGGCATAGAAACTCCTGGTAGAATGGATCAAAGGGCGTTTATACACGACCCCTAAACTCCGGGACAAATGGCTCCCAGCTCCGGAGCTTTAAAATGTTTCCCCACCAGCTCCGGAGTTTACAGGAAATTAGGTGCGACCACGCCCACTTTAGCGCATCCCAGCACACCTTTCAAGTACCTGCTCTTTGGAGGTGAAAATTCCTTGATGCGGTGTAACGATAGTGAGTGGGGGGCTCTCCTTGCTTCTGTTTGTTGTTTTTTGGCTCCCGCCCCTTTAAGAGCTACTTTTACAGAGACAAGAGGCAGAACAAGGTGAGCGGCATGCTTTTCTTTCTCTTTTTCTCCCTCCCCTCACACAGCCAGCAGCCAGGAAGTGCGGAGGGGTGGGGACACAGGAAGAGCGACGAACCCCTAAGATCTCTGGTCCGAATTTAAGTGGCCAGCGGATCTTAGGGGTCGTGTGAAATGGGTTAAAGAGTCACAAAACCAGATTATAAGGCACCATGGTTAGATGCCAGAGGTAATTGTTAACATCATTCAAACAGCTAGTGTGAATGCTGGGCTGGGACTTGGGACACCAAGGTCAGGGTCCAAAATGAATCATAGAACTCACCGGGTGACATTGGATCAGTCACTCTCTGAGCCTAACCCACTTCTTTCTCACTTATTGTGATGATAAAAAAGTAAACCATGCATGACATGTTGACTTCTATACAGGAAATGTTGCCTAGATGCCCTAAGTACATCCGATTTTGCTTGATTTCAGAAGCTAAGCAGGGTCGGCCCTGGTTAGTACTTGGATGGGAGACCACCAGGGAATACCAGGTGCTGTAGGTGCCTGGAGTACAAACTGGCAAGCCACTCCAGTACTCCTGCCAAGAAAACTCCATGGACGTGGGGTCACGTAAAGTCCATCACAACTGTAGTGACACAACACAACACACACACACACACACACACACACACACACACACACACACACACACACACACACACAACACACACACACATACAGGAAAGGTAAAACACCACTACCACCACCACCACCAATAACAACAACAACAACAACACAATCAAGTGTTACTCACCTCCATGACTTCCTTACGGATGTTGACAATCCGGAACCAGTGCAGCAGCTGTGGGAAGCCCTCCAGTTTGGCATTCCGTTCTTGCAGGGCCACCTTTCGTTTGCAAGAGAGTTGGCGGCTGAAATACTTCACCAGCTTGCTCTGGAAAAAAACAGAGGAAGACAGAAAGAGGGAGAGAAGAAAGTAGTGAGAAAAGGCTGAATGATTATTCATCATTGGGCGTTTATATACGACCCCTAACCTGCGGGGCAAATGGCTCCCAGCTCCGGAGCTTAAAAATGTTTACCCACCAGCTCCGGAGTTTACAGGAAATTAAGTGTGACCATGCCCACTTTAGCACGTCCCAGCGCACCTTTCAGGAACCTGCTCTTCCGGGGTGAAAATTGCTTGATCCGGTGTAACGATAGTGAGTGCGGGGCTCTCCTTGCTTCTGTTTGTTGTTTTTTGGCTCCCGCCCCTTTAAGAGCTACTTTTACAGAGACGAGAGGCAGAACGGAGGTGAGCGGCATGCTTTTCTTTCTCTTTTTCTCCCTCCCCTCACGCAGCCAGCAGCCAGGAAGTGCGGAGGGGGTGGGAACGCAGGAAGAGCGGCGAACCCCTAAGATCTCTGGTCCGAATTTAAGTGGCCAGCGGATCTTAGGGGTCGTGTAAAAGTGCCCATTATTGTCACTTTGCAAATCTTATTCGGGCATTCCTTCACACTTTCTGTGCAAGATTGGGAGATCTAGAGGTTGCTGTCAGAACTCCCAGCCACCCCAGCCACCATCGCCATTGGTAAGAGACTGTAGGTACTGTACTATACAGTACAAAACAACACCCACTTTTTGCTTTGTTTTCTTCTGCTGTAGACTGTTCTGAGAAGAAGCAAGGTTTGGTATATTTAGCCTGGAAAAGACACAGTGAACAGGCAATCCGGTGCCATCTTCCAGTAGCTGGAGAATACCTCTAAGACAGGCATGTCCAAACTTCGGCCCGCCAGATGTTTTGGACCACAACTCCCAAGATTCCAAGCTTGTATTTCCAATGGCAAAGGACTGTGGGAGTTGTGGTCCAAAACATCTGGAGGGCCGAAGTTTGGACATGCCTGCTCTACGGTCAACATGGGCAACTGTAACAAAGCTATGAATCTTTTTTCCTTCACTAAGGACCTGCCATCACTTCTGAACTGTTAAAATTTTGCAACAGTGGGAAGAAAACACTTAAAACAAGCATTCTTTCTCTCTCTCTCTCTCTCTCTCTCTCTCTCTCTCTCTCTCTCTCTCTCTCTCTCTCTCTCTCTCTCTGTGTGTGTGTGTGTGTGTGTGTGTGTGTGTGTGTGTGTGTGTGTGTGTGTGTGTGTGTGTGTGTGTGTGGTGGCTAAAATCCAATGGCAAAGGGTGATGGGACTGTGTTGCATCTGGGATGACCAAGAACAGATCCTGCCCCCCCCCATATGACAGCCTTTCAGATATTTGAAAAGTGCTAGCATATCACACCTTACTCTTTAAAAGCTCTTAAAAAAAGAAATGATTCCTTGACTCAAACTTAGCCATGGAGTAAGCCCATGAAGTTGATGTGTGTGGTATGAGCTGCAAGGTTGATTCAGATTTATGGTGACCCAAACTATGTGGGATTTTTAAAAAATGGTTTCATCATTGCCATCCCTCAATGAGTTTCTATAGATGAATGGGAATTTAAGCCCAGGTCTTCCAAGACTGATATTCTATCCACTATACCACACTAGCTGTCTGAAATCAACAGGTCTTGTTACGGTAATTTATTAATTATGACCAACTTAAATTCTGTCCATTGTAATGTATCTACTCTGTCTGAATCTTGATCCAGTCCACTGAATGCTTACCCCTGTCCATTCAAAGCCAGCCACACTGTATCTTCAAATGAGAGCAGAAACAACCAAAAACCAATTATTACAAATGGGTTGCAGTTTACTGCTCTTAACACAAGATGGTACTGCAGAATATATTTCAGATAAAATTTTATACTTTTTTCATATTTGTCCAAATAAGCAATCACATTCTTCTGTTACTGTAACACAGAGAGACACACATACACTCACACATCCTGTGGTACCTCAAAGACCTAGTGGATTGATTGTAGCACAACGTGGACTCAAGTTGTCTCCATAAAACACATTTAGTTATTGGTGGGGGAAAGAGTGTTAGGGACACGAAAATTTCTCTGATTCAGTATTACATTTATTCAAATACCACCTGATTTTCTTCATATTTTTGTTTCTTACTGGTGTGTAGCTTTTTCTCTTTTGCCCCACTCACATCTTTTGCACATTTTCCTCAGTGTTCAGATTTATCTGTGTATTTCATGTAATGCGTAATTAGCAGGGGCCATGCTCACTGATGGATTCTAGAAGTTGTCGTCCCAACAAGTATTAAGAACATAAGAACATAAGAAGAGCCCTGCTGGATCAGGCCAAAGGCCCATCTAGTCCAGCTTCCTGTATCTCACAGTGGCCCCACCAGATGCATCTGGGAGTGCATGAGACTAGAGATCTGTCTCCTGGTACCACTTCCCTGCATCTGGCCCTTGAAGTATCCTGATTTTAATCCTGGAGATTGCACATCTCCATCATGGTTTGTAATCTGTGATGGACTTTTCCTCCAGGAATCTGTCCAATCCCCTTTTGAAGGCATCCAGGCCAGATGCCATCACTAATATTCTTTCCAGGTTCTACCACTTAACACCTGAGACCCTCTCCAAATCTGCTGCACCTCCAAATAAGGGAATACAATGAAATTGGGACAAAAGTCCACAACAGAAGAGATGTCAGCCCTGTTTAGTGAAGGCACAGAGCAGGCACATGCGGATAGGAGAAAACAAAGCCATACTACTAATCCCATTGTTAACTTTCCACAGGGATTGGTCTCACCCCATCTTCATTTGCCTAACATGCATGTGCTTGTCAGAGAAGATTGCAATAGGACACCTTTGCATGAGTGTTCCCACCTGATAAGCAACACCATACTCCCATCCATCTCTATATGCTATATATACATGAATAATACTTGAAAAGTGAATGCAGTCTGTGACCGTTCTGCAAAGAGGTTCAAGATATCAGAGAAACACAGTGCACATCTGAAGCAGCAATTATAGTGCTGCACTACATACAACCTTGCCACTTTTACTATACCTAGACAATACTCAGCTTGTATGATAATAACACTTATCTAGGTAGCATGTGTGAGTGAATGGAACAGCAAGGAAGGAGCACAGTACTCTAGCCCTCTGCAGGACCAGCATTTCTTTGCAAAGAATTGTCAAGAAGGGAAGCGATCCTTTCTACATCAAGCACAGTACATCTCGTACAGGCTGACAGAGTGGAAACATAACTTCTTGTTCCATCTCTCCCCTTCCCCGCCCCCCCCAAAAATAAATAGAAAAAGAACACAAAAACAAAATAAAAACAAAATACCATAAGAAGCTAGTAACCTCTGTGACCATATTTACAAGATTTTTATACTGTCTGTAGTGGGGAAAGAAGCCGTTGTCTCCCATTAGACTTTAACAAACCAAATGGAACTTCCTGACCAACAATAGTTCAACTTCAGAAACACAGCCTTGTATGAATTATAACACCAAAGAAACAGAATGGATGATGTTTAAACTATTGGTTAAAAAAAAAAGAGCACAGTACGATCATGGTAGAACTTCAGAACAGATGTCTAGAACAACACTCAGCTGAAATGAGCAAAAGTACTACAAAATTCAGCATAAGTCAAAACTGACTTACCAAATTATTGTTTATTTATTATTTATTTTAAGGTATTTTTACCCCACCTTTCTCCTTGGAAAAGGACCCAAGGCGGATTACAGTAATGAGGTATAATATACAGTCCAGTACAATTAAGACATGTTCAAGTATTGAGAATAGGGAATTGAGGGACATCACACAGCATTAAAAGGCAAAATTTCATTAAAGTTACAAGAGAATGCAGACAGTTAAAAAGAGAGTAAAATCCATGTAAAAGTTATGAGTGATGGAAATTACATTGACAACATATTGTCAATGCAATCACACAAGGTTAAAAGTGGTTATAAACACAACGTCTATGTGATCGTATAGATTCATATAAAAGACACATAATAGGTAGTCCATCATTCAGGGAAAGTTTGCCTGAAGAGAAAGGTCTTTGCCTGTTTCTGGAAAGACATCAGAGATGGAGCAGTCCTGGCCTCTAGTGGGAGGGAGATCCAGAGTCTGGGCGCAGAAGCCAAGAAGGCCCTTTCATGTGTTCCCACAAGACGTACCAGTGAGGGTGGCAGGATGGAGAGAAAGGCCTCTCCTGATGACCATAACATCTGAGTCAGTTCATACTGTGAGATTCAATCTTTGAGGTAACTAGTACCCAGGTCATACAGTACTTTGTAGGCTAAGGTCAGCACTTTGAATTGTGCCCAGCAGCTGATTGGCAGCCAGTGGAGCTGCTTTAATAGGGGTGTAATGTGATCTCTGTACCTCACTCCAGTCAGCAATCTGGCTGCTGTGTTTTAAACCCACTGAGCTTTCCTGAGACTTTTCATTAGTAGTCCCACATAGAGCCAGGATGTCACTAGGGCATGTGTCACCATGGCCAGAGCTGGTTTCTCAAGAAATGGCATAACTTGTGTACTAGCCTTAATTGTGCAAATGCACTCCTGGCCACAGCCAGTCTAAGGATATGTATCTGAGTGTTCAGGTAATAGAAAAGCAAGAAGGAATGCATCAGGATGTTTTTTATTGAAATATAAGGTAGGGTGGAGGCGAGGGCTGTGTGGCCAAATAGACACATGGAGGTCATGGGTTTTCTGCATCAACCTCACCTCTCACTGGCCAAACAGAAAAATGCATGTTTGAAGAAGAGCGAAATGGAGAGGAGGTGTATGTGTGTTTCCAACAACATCCAAACATCATGCTGCTTTCTAAGACAGGTGTGCCTGTCCAAAATCATCCCACCAAGAACTTTACATCTAAGAACAACCTCCTGGAAAACCCAATTTTCCATGTTTTTGACTTTAGGTACCTGCCTTGAAGAAATGGTATTTATCCATGAAAGCTTCCAATGATTCTTTATTTTTTATTAGTATAAAGGTATCACCTAATATTTCATTTGTTTCTTCTTTTAGATGTTGTTATGGGAAATTACAGCCAGATTAGTTTTTCAACTCTATAATGGGCAAATGCAATAATAGATTCGTAGGACCATGAAGTTGGAAGGGACCTAAAAGGCAATCAAGTTCACACACACCCTCAATATAGGAGTAGAAATCAAAGGATATCTGCCAGGTGGTTGTCTAAATTTCCCTAGAATGCCACCAAGGGCTGGAGCACTCATCACCATTCAATGTACATAACTGGTTCCATTGCTGTACCTGTCTAAGAGACAGCAGGTTTTGAGAGATCCATGTTGGCTTCTAGTTATTATGGCATTGTTTTCTAGGTGCTTGTATAGCAACTACTTATTAATCTGTTCCAGGATTTTTCCTGGGATTGATGTCAGTCTGACTGGCCTGTAGTTCCCAGGTTCTTCTCTTTTGCCCTTTTTGAAGATAGGGACATTTGCTCTCCTCCAGTCATTTGGCATCTCATCCGTTTCCGATGATTTCAAGAAAAGAACGGACAGCAGTTCTGATTGTTCTTCAGCCAATTCCTTCAGTACTCTTGGATTCAGTTCACCAGCCCTGGAAATCTGAACTCATTCAAGGAGGTAAAGATATTCCTTGACTATCTTCACTGAGCAACAGTGCCACTATTTCTTTTCTTTGTATTTTGCTTACAGTATCTGAAGAATGTTTTTTATTGCTTTTAGTTCTCTAGTTAATCTCAGCTCATTCTCTGCTTTTGCTCTCCAAATGCCATCCTTGCATGTCCCTGCTACTTGTCTGTACTTTGCCTTGGTGGCACGGCGTTCATTCCATTTCCTGTACATATCTTTATTTTTGTTTTCAGGCCCTCTCTGGGCTTTTTACGAAGCCACGCTGACCTCTCTTTTTTGCAGCTTCCCACCTAATTTTTCTTTTTGGTATTCACTGCAGTGGTGCTTTTAGAATTTCCTTAAAAAAAAAAAAAGCTAACTCCCATTCTTCTTGGACACCTTTTCTTATTAGGCTCTCCTGTTATGGGACTTGACTCATCTATGTTCTGAGGTTACTAAAACTGCCTTTTTAAAAATCCAGCATAAGGTTGCTGGATTTATGAGTTATGAAATGCAGGGATGACATTATGAATAACTCTGCTTTGGTTTCCTTTGAAATCAAGAATTCTAGTAGAATATGGTCTCACCGAGTTCCCTTTACTGCTACTTCCTCCACCAAGTCATCTCTACTGGTAAGAATTAAGTCGAGCATAGCTAGTCTTCTAGTTTCTTTCTCCACTTTTTATAGGGGAGAATTATCAGCCACATAAGCCAGGAATTTCTTGAAAGGGTCATACTTGGCAGAATTTGCCTCCCAATATATATCCGGATAGTAGAAATCTCCTTTCACTACTACATCACGTTTTTTTAAAATGCCTTGCAAATTGTTTTTCAAAAGTTTCATCTGCTTCCTCTCCTTGATTGGGTGCTTGATAGTAGACTCCAACTGCCATGTTCCTTTTGTTTTTGCCCCAACTAGATTATTCTTGATGCACTCAATGGGAAAGCCATTTTCGACCTCCTGTATTTCTGTGCAGAAGTGCACTGGGAAAATCGGGCAGTACAAAAATAAATAAATAAATAAATAAATAAATAAATAAATCTGTGACATCCCTTTCTATTCTCCCTTTCTATTCGACCTCCCTTTCTATTCTCTCTTTTCATTTTAAACAATTTATATCCTTCAATTGCTGTATTCTAGTCATGAGAGTCTTCCCACCAAGTTTCAGTTTTTCCTATTAAGGCGTATTTGTCCTGTTGAATTAGAATTTCCAGTTCTTATTTGTTTCCCATACCCCTGGCATTCGTATACAGACACGGAAGATTTGTTGACCTGTGGCTTGTTTGTCTTTGCACATTTTTATGAATATAATTGTTAACACCAATGTTATTTACACCCATTTGAACGATGTGGTCCATTCCTCTTATCATGCCTAAGGCCTCCCCTACCTTTAAATCTGTGCTTCCATCTCCCCTCCCACTTCCATTTCAGTTTGAAGTCCTCCTGATGTGGTCCTTCATGCTGTGGCCAAACATATTCTTCTTCCACTCCTTGTTAGATGCAAGACATCTCTTGTTAGCCGTCCTTCTTCCTTCTACCAGGAAGTTTAGTCCATGGTCCCAAAAACCAAGTATTTCATGACAACACCATCCTTGTAGCCAGTCATTCACCCGGAGTATTTTATTTTCCTTTCCCTTTCTATTCCTCTTTCTAGTACTGGTAGGATGAATGGGAAAAAAACTATCTGGGGCACAAAGTCCTTCCCAGAGCTTCGAAGTCTGATGTGACTTCTTCATAGCTTCTCTTGGCTGTGTCATTCACTCCCATGTGGACAAGAAGAAAGGGATATGTATATGTGGGGTTTATGAGTGATGTGATAGTCATTCTGTCACATCCCTTATCTGGCCTCCAAGAAGATACCATAGCATATCTGGTGAATCCATGGATCTTCCCTGCATATTTCAGCTCCCAGTCCATGCAGTAGAGAGTCTCCTATTTTATTACAACTACTCTCCTCTTCTTGTTTCTGTAAGGTGTGGGTTCAGTGACTGTATTTCGCTGTCCTTCAGCCCTTCTCAGGTCTTCTTGCGCTATCTCCTCTGTATGCTGTTCAGCAGACTTCTCTTTAAAAATCTGAACTCAGTTTTGCAATTCCACAGGAGGGGAATGTCTTTTCCTTCTTAGGTTTCTAGCCATGACCCTTTCCCATTGTAGTACCTCCACTATGTTTGTACTCACCTCAGTACTCTCCTACACAGCTTCGTTTGGGTTTTCGCCCAGCTCCAGTTCCTTCTGGGTCAGCTGCTGCTGCTCAAGAGTTCTGTCAATGTAGGGTTCATCTTCTTTTATAGCTTCCAGTGTGGCTACTTGTTAGTTTGCACTTGTTATATATTTATGCTATGTTAGAACCAGGAACAGACAAATATAGCACAACCTTTGTGGGTTACCACAAATGCATAATCTCCACCCTCTATAATCTGTACTGGCTTTTTGCATTCAACTGATTATTTATGAATAAGTCCTTTTATTTTGTTACCTTGAGTGTGGCTGGGAGCATCTACAAGTATATAATGATGTCCAAAAGAGCCAAATAATAATAGTAATAATAATATATATATATTAAAATTAGGTGCCTCTCCCAGGGAAATTCCTGTTTGCAATCTCCCTGGCTCTTCATCACCTGTGCTCTGTCCAGAGTCAGGAATCAAAAGGGCCTCCCAGCCCTTGGCAGCTGCTACTTATAGCTCTCAGCAGTGACCAAGGAAGTCCCCTTTCTTTTAGGTCAATCTAACAGCTCCTCCTGGTAAGGCTACACCCTTTCCTTTTAAGGTAAGCACATGGCTTTTAAGCTGAGCACATGGTGCTTCTGTCTGAATACTTCCTAGGGGTTATTTTTCTAAAAATAGTAACCTGGTATATTTCTTTTTTTAAAAAACACTCACCTCTCTGGCCTTTTCTCCTTGGTCTCCTATCTACCTTCCTTTCCTTCCTATCTCTCCCCTGGGACACTCCTGTTTGCTTGCTCTGGTCATGACCTCTCTAGGTCTGCCTCAGCTTTATTCCTCAGCTGTGCTCTGTCTGGAGTCAATGCACTACTACTTAGAGCAGGGGTGTCCAAACTTTGGCCCTCCAGATGTTTTGGATCACAACTCCCAGAACTATAAGCCTGTATTGCCAATGACAAAGGACTTGGGAGTTGCGGTCCAAAACATCTGGAGGGCCTAAGTTTGGCCACTACTGACATAGAGTAATTTTGTAAACTTTGGTTAGGTTTGATATCCCACTGATTTAAGTAGCTCTACATATGGATCCAGACCACTATGAAAAACAATAAAACAAACCTGTAACCTGATGGTAAAGGCATTAGTCTTATAGAGCTGGACCCAGCTATTACCAACAAATGACTTAGGAATGCCAGTTATTGAGGATGAGTCGGAACTAGTAATCTCTGTTCTGATCACATCTTCTCACATTTAAAAGTACACTCCCTGTCACTAAATGGCTTGGGAATCAGTAGCCCTTCGTATGTACCAAGTATACCAATCCAATATCAGTTTAACTGTCATATTCTATCCTGTCAAGTCCTGGGATATATAGTTTAGAGAAGCATTTAAAATTCTCTACTAGAGCACACAAGTGCCCTCCCTGAACTAAAGCACAGAGTTCCAGGTAGTACAAAATTGCAGGATTCTGTAAAATGAAACCCTGCAGTTGAAGTGGTCCCAGAGGGTTATAACTGTCTAAAAACATACATCTACAACCACACACAATTCTCGTCCTCACTGCACAAGAGGAAAACATCTTTGTCCTGACAGATACTAGTCCATTAGGAGGCCAGATACAGGCATGCCATTGTTCAGCCTGAGAGGACTGTGCTGTAAAAATTCCCTGAAGCCAACAATGCTTGGATGGTGATAAACCTAGTCACCAGGGAGAAGGACAACAGCTGCACCTCTCTTGCAGTGCCTAGCACCTGCTAATTGATGGAGCCTCTCTGACGTCAGCCACACTAGAAACAGCTCCCCTGCCTTGCCCTGCCAGGAGATTAAGATCTTACCAAAACAAAGACAGCCAGGGTGGGAAATGTGGATGGAAAAAAAAAGTAAAAATAATGATGTGGCCGATAAATCACCTGAGACAAAGAAACAGGGCCTGTGTACATAAATTAGCATGGAAGAAGTGGAGGAGCAGAAACCCAATCCACCTTGGAGAGCTCCCGTTGGCAGGGCTTAAGGCTGTGCTTGAAAGTTTAATGAAGACATAGTTTCTACATTAGGTGAGATACCAATTGTAGCTGATAGTTGATCCTGAAAAACACATGGCTGGCCAGAGCTGACAAGTAGTTACATTCTGGCTTGAATACAAGATGGGGAGCTGATTGTGACAGAAGATGGATGAGTGACCTATGACCCTCCAAATACATTTTTGGATTGTAGCTGGATGATGGGATGATGGAACTTGCACTCTGAATATCTGAAGGACCACAAATTGCCTGCCTGATGTCAGCAACATAGCTGGGAGAGGGAAGAGAGCATTATTTGGAATCCAGTTGTCCATCCTACTAGATGTATATTGTTTACAATGACATGCAGCAGCTTTTCCTATCTCTACTTGGAGATGCTGGAGACAGTTTCAGAGCCTGCACTTAACTATAGATGCAGGGGAGTGGTAGCAGGAGACAGACATCTAGTCTCATGCGCTCCCAGAGGCATCTGGTGAGGCCGCTGTGAGATACAGGAAGCTGGACTAGATGGGACTCTGGCCTGATCCAGCATGGCTCTTCTTATGTTCTTATGTATATAGTTCTCTCCCTGGGAAAACTGAACATTGTCTTCTACTCAAGAGTCAAACCCTTGGTCCATCTTGGTCAGTACTGTCTACATTGACTGGCATCACCTTTCCAGGGTTTCATACAAAGATTTGTTTGAAATGTGGTGCTGGGGGAGAGTTTTGTGAATACTCTGGACTCCTAGAAAGCTGCACACATGAGCCCTGGATCAAACAAAGCCTTCAATATTATATCTCTGGAGGCAGAGCTGTATCTCTGTCGAGGCCGAGGTTGTCCTTCTCTGGGCACATCATGAGAAGATAGGATTCTCTGAAAAAGTCACAAAGCTGTGAAAAGTGGAAGGTAGTAGGGAAAAAAGGAAGACCAAACACAAGATGGACTGATTTCCTAAAGGAAGACAAAGGCTTCAGGTTACAAAAGCTGAACAGGACATTTTGGAGATTGCTCATTCCTAGGGTAATCAGAGCTGACATGACAGCACATAACAACTCACAAAAGGGAGGGGTCAGGAGGCTGAGGTTTGTGTAAGCAGGAACAGTATTGCCCTCAAGAAGTCCAGTGACCATTGTGGAGAATGCGCGGCAGCCAGGGAATGCGGCTCCATGGTTGGGAACAAAAATGAGAAAGTGGTGAGGGGTATGGAACTGAGTGCCTACGTTAGTCATGCCTTGGTTTATGAAAAAGAAACTATACTTGAACTCATGGAAGGAGAACTGGCAAACAGGGGGAGGAAGGCTCTGTCCCACATCGATCGCGCGATGCAAGGAACGAGCACGACAAATCAGACCAAAATTGTTCGTTCGTCGGTTCGAGCTTGAAGTCTGGCGGAGTAATTCCCGTTACCGTTTCCGTAGAGTAACGGAAATGAGTAACGGAAACGGAAACGGGAATACCGCTAAGTCGTGCCCATCTCTATTCGCCAACACTGCCCTAGAGGATCGAGGGAGATGGGAAAACATGTACTCCTTTGATTTTCTTAAAGGAAAGACAGGATATGAATGTCTCCGGTAAAGATATGGCACCCATCACTACTAGAAAAATATTAAAAGCTAAAAGCATCAAGATTCCTAAATCCTTCCTTTTTTTAGCTTACTGTTTCACTTTAAATTAGAGGCAGTCCAACTCTTGTGTGATCTCCTTATGTTTTCTTCCGCTCTTGCTAGTAATCTCCATAATATACAATGGTACTTTGGAAACAAATACACCATATATTGGAGATCTCTTGAAAAGGGAGGCAACACTAATCAGCATTAAGATAATGGTACCTATCATTTTCAGCTTATTATTAAGAGAATGATAAGCTGAAAAATATATATGCCACTGGAAAGGAAAAAAAAATCTTAAAGAGATTATCCTTTAGTACATAACTCAGTATCACAAACTCTAAGAGAAGTTGTTCTGCACAGAAGTAGACATTTATTCATTCATTATTTCATTGATTCATTCATTTGCCAACCATCTATTTATGCAGAATACACTATACAGAAAAGCAGATTAGATTCAGATCATGAAAACTGATTGAATGATTTAATAATTTAAAATATGCAGATTGCATTGTACAGCATTATTGATAGACAACTACAACCTGACAAAAGTCTGATGAAAGTGAAAGAGAAAAAGTGCCAAATAATAGCAGCTGAACATTAAGACAAAATTCATTACAAGAGAAGAAATGCATAGGCTTAACATCAACAATGAAGAAAATGAAACTGTTAAAGGTTTTATTTTCTGTGCTTTGGTTCAATTGTCAACCCAAATGGAGACTACAGTTGAAAAACCAGAAGAGGATTATTACTTAGAACAGTGTTGGCGAACCTATGGCATGGGTGCCAAAGGTGGCACTAGGAGCCCTTTCTGTGGGCACCCAACATCACCCTTTCACAGCCACCTGTATTCAGGTTAAATGGCTGTACTGGCACTTTGCAAAAAAAAATTAGTGGGGTGTGTATCACATTTTGGGCGCTCGGTCTCAAAAAGGTTTGCCATCACTGACTTAGAAGGACAGCTTTAAAGGAACTAGGAAAAATAATCAAGCGTAAGGATATGTCACTTGAGACCAAGATCAAGGTAATTCTTTTACATTCCCAATCAATACCAACAGATAAAAAGCTAGATACTAGTTTATCTAGAAAACTAGATCAAATTTCTAGTTTATTTAGAAATTGATTGAAAGATGGAGCTGGAGGAGTCCCTTACAAATGCCGTGAACTCAAGAAAGACAAAACAACTAAGTTAAATCAAGAGTGGATTATGTTTAAAAGAAAAAAAGATGATACCAATTCTGTCATACTTTGGGCGCACACGAGACTATGTGTGCTGGAAAACGCATTAATGCTTAGAAAACGGGTTGGGCGAGGAGGAAAACTATGAGATTGATTGATTGATTCCATAAAGGAAGCTATGGCCTTGCTTTTGTACTAACTAAGCAGAGCTCCTGCAAATTCAATGACAGGACACTTTGGTGATAGCTCATTTGTGCAGCCAGCATAAGCTGGAAATTACTTGGCAGCACATAACAACATTAAAAGATGAAACGGACCACAACAATCTTATCAGGCATGTTAAAAGGAGGGAAGATCATCAGCTGAAGATCTTGCAATGAGTCTCATTCCTGTGTCAGGAATCAAAGAAGGTCCCAAAAATCTCAATCCAACAGCAACCATTATATCACCCTGGCTTTCGCTGGTGCCTCTGTAATTGACTGTCCTACATTTAATACATGTACATCTCTCAGTTTAAGTTGCTGCTAGTCTTTAGAAGCCCCTCCAGCCTGGGATCTGCCAGTCAGAGCGTCCCTTTGTTCATCGGACCTCTGTCACCTTTTATGTATCTTTTATATACCGTACATAACCACTGACCACATAAAAAGGCTTGCTTTTGCTCCTCCCTCCATGCTTTTATGGGATGCAAATGCTTCTCAAATAAAATATCCTCTCCAAGACTTTTAAGAAATCTGGCAATAGAGATGCTGTCAAAGTCCTCAACTCATTGTGAGCAGTAGCAGGGAAAGTGAAGAAACCAGCAGCTGTCAAACTCTGGTCGGTTACTTTAAGCAAAGTAAGCAAAGTGTTCTGCTTATATACCACCCCATACCACTTCAAGCACTCTCTGGGCAGTTTACAATTTTAATTATGCAAGCAACACATTGCCCCCCCCCCAGCCCCCAGCAAGCTGGGTACTCATTTTACCGACCTCGGAAGGATGGAAGGCTGAGTCAACCTTGAGCCTGCTACCTGGGATTGAACCCCAGGTCGTGAGCAGAGTTTTACCTGTGGTACAGGCATTTAACCACTGTGCCATGGGGCAATCAACCGCCACACTGTCTCCCCAATGATTCTGCAAGATGCAACTGCTTTCCACAAGGAGACTGCATGGTGTAGCATCAGCCCCACAAGTAGGAAGGGATCAAGGAAACAAGCAGTCAAGAGTACTTGGTTGGCTCCATTTGACCTGCAGTTACTAGTGATGTGCTCCTGATACAGGACTTGCTGGCACTTCCTTTTCTGCTGGTGTCAGATACAAACCTGAGAGTAAGAGGATGAAATTTTCCTAGTTTCATGGTGCAACGTCAACCCCAGCAGGGCAATGCCAAACCATCTGTCAGAAGATGTTGCATACTTCCCAGAAGTTAAGAAAGCTACATTTTGGATTAGAAATTCCCAAAAAATTCCCAGCAAGCAAAGCTACATTTATACTATCTGGGGAGCTGATCATCCAAAATCGTCATTTTTCCAAACCGTGATACTGATAGAAACAATCCTCATCTTAAGACACAAAAAACCTAGAATTGCAGTCTTCTCAGATGCATTTTCTCATTCTTGTAACGTCACTGCTCATGTGAAACAACACAAGGAACAGACGAAATAGGTGGTCAAAGCAAGGAGAACAAATATGTACATCCAGATTGGGAAGCTGGTCCTTTAATAGCTCATGATTGGTTTATGGAGAAGGATAACAGGTGGGACAGAGTCATAAAAAACTAACAATTAGGAAGCAACCAGGTCCCTTGTATGAAATTAAATAAGAATAAAGCTTAACAGTACAAGTTGTTCATCCAGAAATTCACAGGGTGACCTTGAACCAGTGGTTTTCTTTCAGGCTGGCCTACCTCTAAAGGCTCTTGTGCGGGCAAAATGGGGTAGAGGACAGCTGTGTCCAATGTATCAATTCACTGAAGAAAGGGAGCCAAAGAAATATAACTGTCAAAGCAGAAATTAAGGGGGATGTGTATTTACGCTGATTAACTCATTTTTCTTCCTTCAGGAGGATTTCCTCAGAAGTGGGTGTCCCAACAAAGAGACATTCATATTATGCCCATGTTTGTTTG
This sequence comes from Phrynocephalus guinanensis, assembly GCA_037367245.1. Classification (NCBI taxonomy): domain Eukaryota; kingdom Metazoa; phylum Chordata; class Lepidosauria; order Squamata; family Agamidae; genus Phrynocephalus; species Phrynocephalus guinanensis. The sequence goes on from CM074752.1 coordinate 10,000,253, forward strand.
TATGTTGGTTGGTTGGTTGGTTTTTACATTTCTAGACCATACCAATTTTCCCACAGGAAAGTTTACTTTCCAGTGACCAGTTACTCCATAAAATAATTACATACAGTTGGAAGGGATCCCAAAAGTTATCTAATCCAATTCCCTTGCCAATGCAGGAAAATCAGAGATAAAACATTTCCAACAGAGCCAACAACCTCTGTTTAAAAACTTCTGACAAAGGATAACCCACTTCCTTTTGAGGTAGCCCACTCTACTGTTAAACACTTTTTATTGTCACTAATTCTCATTAACATTTAATCAGACATTCCTTTCTTGAAGTTCACAATTACTGACTCAGGTCCTATCTTGTGGAACAGCAGAAAGCAATCCCATTTCACATTACAGTCTCAATGCATTTGAAGATGTCTGTTCAGGCAAAATGTTCCCACCTTTCTCAAGCTTTCCTCATATGTAAATACTGTACCCTTGTTAATCTGTGGCCAGTGTTCTGGATGAGGTTTGATTAAAGCAGGAAGGGTATATTTTCCTTGAGCAGAAGGGGAAAAAACTGCCATCATATTATGCTGTTGACTCTAGTATACAACATGTGATTTTATAAGACACCTACATGCTTTTCACACATACTACTGCCAAGCCAAATGTTACCCACCCATCTGTTTTTTCTGCCTCAACGTAGATGTTTATTCCTGGCAAAACTCCTTTAAATCTTGAGTGTGAACTATTCCCCCAAATCTGGCTCATGAGCTGCCTCAATATTGATGGATTGACTCAGTGGTATCCAAACTTCAGCCCTCCAGATGTTTTGGACCACAATTCCCACAGTCATAAGAACATAAGAAGAGCCACGCTGGATCAGGCCAAAGGCCCATCTAGTCCAGCTTCCTGTATCTCACAGTAGCACCACCAGATGCCCCTGGGAGCACACGAGACTAGATATCTGTCTCCTGATACCACTCTCCTACACCTGGCCCTTGAAGTACCCTGGTTTTAAACCTGGAGATTACATATCTCCATCATGGTTTGTAACCTGTGATGGACTTTTATTCCAGGAACTTGTCCAAACCCCTTTTGAAGGCATCCAAACTAGATGCCATCACCACATCCTGTGACAGGGAGTTCCACACACTAACAACTTGCTGGGTAAAAAAAAAACCTCTTTTGTCTGTTCTCACTCTCCCAACCCTCAATTTGGGTGGATGTCCCCTAGTTCTGGTATGTTGTGAGAGGGAGAAGAGTGTCCCTCTATCCACTTTACTCAAGCCCTGCAAAATTTTGTACGTCTCAATCATATCACCCCCCCTCAGGTACCTTTTTTCCCAGAGTAAAGAGCCCCAAATGTTTTAGCCTTTCCTCATAAGGGAGGTCCCCCAGCCCAGTAATCATTTTAGTCACTCTTTTCTGCACCTTTTCCAGTTCCACTATGTCTTTTTTTGAGATGCGGTGACCAGAATTGTACTTTATCATTGGCAATACTGGCTTGGAATTCTGGGAGTTGTGGTCCAAAGTATCTGGCGGGCCAAAGTTTGGACACCCCTGGGCTCATTAACTCTTCAAAAAGTATGCTAAACTTATCCCCTATTTTGTTCACAGAACTGAGGCCTCTGACCACTTTCAGCATTGGCAAGCAGAAGATATTTCACCGGGAGCTTTCCATGGTGCTGGACAAAGCTTGTTCCATTTCTGCCTAAAATTAATGGATAGATAAGAACATTTATTGAAAAGTTAACACAGCATTTGATTCTCATCTGTGGTATGCACTACTCCCTTAAACCTATGTGTTTTTGTTTCTGTATGATGCCTTTTGCTTCATTGCTCAGAGTCCAACCTACAAGAGTAAAAGAAAAGATGCTTGAAGCCTGATAACAATAACAAAACTCTCTTATTATTACTGCATTGTCTTTTTCCGGTGTTTCATTGTTCTTTTAACTTATTGTTAACCGCCCAGAGTTCCTTCGGAAGATGGGTGGTATAAATAAATAAATAAATAAATAAATAAATAAATAAATAAATAAATAAATAAGGGGTTTGGGGGGTCTGCATAAATTTTATGCTGGAACTGCACTTTCTTTGCTGAAATTGTGCAGTTGCAGAAGTCCTGTGCAGGTGAGAAAAACTACGTGAATTTGGTTTCCTTTAGAAAGGAGCATGAGGACCTGTGTGCTTTAAAGCAGTGGTTCCAAACCTTGAGTGACCCAGGAGATCTCGAACTACAGTTCCCAGAAGCCTTCACCACCAGCTGTGCTAACCAGGATTTCTGGAAGTTGCCGTCTGAGAATATCTGGGTTACCCAAGTTTGGGAACCACTGTTTCAGAGACAATCCTTGTTTTATCTACATATATAGAACCACAAGTAGGAACCAAAAGGATGTGCATTCTTCCCAGGGAGATGGCCCTCCCCTAAACTACCATGAGAGGGAAAGCAGAAAATCTGTAGCTTTGAAGGAGCTATAAAATGAGCTATAGAGAAGACACACTTACAATAGATAACCACTGGCCCCGCTGGCTGCAATTCCCTTGGGTTAGAACCCTTGTTCCTCCAGATATTTCAGATCACAACACCCCAAATAAATAAATCAGGATGCTCAGCACTGTGTTTCAATGCATCAGGAGGGCACCAGGATGCATATTTAAATCAGAAAAACCAGATTTGGTCATGAACTGCCAGTTCAGAAGTTTGGACTTTAGATGCATAGGTATTAAGCGACCCTCAGGCCCATCTTCTCCAGTGAACACCCACTCAGAGGTAGTGCCCAGAACGGAGAAATCACCATGTCTCTTATGCTTACCAAACCAAAACACTGAACTAGCAGGCAGGAAAATGACCATAGAGATGAACACAGTTGTTAATATAACCTTTATACATTGACAGAACTCTTGAGCAGCAGCAGCAGCAGTATGTGATGATATCATTATATCTGTTGGGAAGCAAATTCTGCCAAGTATGGCCCTTCCAAAACATCCCTGGCTTCTGCATCTGAGTTTTCTCTATCAGAAAGTAGAGAAAGAAACCAGAGGACTAGCTACTCTTGACTTCATTCTAACTAATACAGATGACTTGGTAGAGGAAGTGGCAATAAGGGGAACTCTGCATGAGAGTGACCATGCTCTACCAGATTCTTGATTTCAAAAGAAGCCAAAGCAGTGTGTAGGCATGCACATACAGTATGCTGGATTTTTTTTAAAAAAAGCCAATTTTAGTAAAAATGAAAACCAGGATAAGTAAGGTTCTGTGAAATCTTAACGAGAAAAGGAGTCCAAGAAGGGTTGGGAGTTTCTAAAAAAGGAAAATCCAAAGGGACAACTACTAAAAATTCCAACAAGAATAAAAGGTTAGAGATAGCAGAAAGGCCAGTGTGACTTCACAAAAAGCTCAGAGAGGATATGAAAACAAAAAAGGACATATATATATATATATATAGGAAGTGGAAAGAAAGTCAGGCCAACAAGAAAGAGCACCATCAAGCAGCGAGGAATTGCATAGATGGCATCAAGAGGCAAAAGCTCTATATCTCCTTTTCTCCATCTGCAGTGGATGCTGTTTCTGGCCTTGAGCACAGCCTGTCTGCCATACTGGACTGGATGGGAATAAACTGATGGAGGTTGAACCCAGGCAAGACAGAGGTCCTTTGGGTGGAACCCCCCGATGCTTGTGGGCTTGGAAACTCACTCTCATTTTTTGAGGGGGGTTACTCTCCCCATGAAAGATGAGGCACGGAGTTTGGGTGCCCTGTTGTACTCAGAACTCACCTGTGGAATCTCAGATGATGTTGGCGGTCCACTCCACACATTACCAACTGAAGTGGATTGTTCAACTCCATGCCCTCCTTGACATCAGGGCCCTTACCATGTTGGTACATGCACACGTAATCTCGATATTAGATTACTGCAGCGCTCTCTATGTGGGGCTGTCTATGAAGCTAATGGTGAAACTGCAGCTAGTGCAGAAATCAGCAGCCAGACTATTAGCAGGTACAAATAGATTCCAACTTATTACACCTGTTTCTTCCACTCTGTACTGGCTTCCGATACATTTCCATATTGACTTCAAGGTCTTAATGATAACGTAAAAAGCCCTAAATAGTTTAGGGCTACACTGTCTGGCAGAAGAGCTGCTCCTAAAAAGTAACGCCCGGGTCACTCATTCATCTCAGGCAGGCCACCTGTAGGTGCTGACACCGAGAGAGGTTTGGAAGACAATGACGGGGAGTCAAGCCTTCTTGGTGATCGTCCAGCAACTATAGAACCAATGACCTGTCGAAATTTGCCAAGCTCCCTCACTGCAGAAATTTAAATGACTATTAAAAACCAGATTATTCAGATTGGCCTTCTCCAATCCTGTTGATAATGGCTGATGTTAGATAATTCACAGATAGTTCATCTAACTCAGCCTCTGGTTTTGAGCTTCAAATTGTCAATGCAGGTTTATTTTTCTTCTATGTTTAGTGTTGTTTATCACTGATGCTATTGATTTTTGTTAAAAAGTTGAATATTATTTGAAGTAACTTTCATGTGATTGTATCACATTTTATCTACTTTATTTTTATTCACTGCCCACAGTGGCCTCATGCTAGATGGGTTGTATATAAATTGAACAAACAAATAAATAATAAATGAATAAAAGCTGAGAATGAGCTGAGGTTAGCAAGATATACTAAAAGCAATAAAAAACTGGATGACGAATTCCAAGAACTGCTGTCCATTATATTCTTGAAATCATGGGAAACAGCTGAGGTACCAGATGATTGGAGGAAGGCTAATGTTGTCCCTATCTTCAAAAATGACAAAAAAGAGGAACCTAGGAATTACAGGCCAGTTGGCCTGACAACAATCCCAGGAAAATTCCAGGAACAGATAAATAAGCAGTTGCTACAAGCACAAAAAAAACCAATGCAACAATGACTAGAAGCCAATGGATTTGTCAAAAACAAATCCTGACATACTAACCTGATCTCAGAGGGAATGCTGTAGATGTAATATATCTCAATTTCAGCAGAGCCTTTGGCAAAATTCCCCACAATATCCTGATTAGGAAGCTAACTAGGTCTGGACAGGATAAATCAAGTGTAAGGTAGATACACAATTGGCAATAGAATCATACTCAGAGAGCAATGATTAATGGCTCCTTCTTTAAGTGGGAGGAGGTAACAATTTGGGTACACCAAGGCTCATTCCTGGGTCTGGTGCTCTTCAACATTTTTATTAATTACCTGAATCAAAGGGTGCTGATGATGCTAATTAAAAAAAAAAAAAGAAGAGCTGCTCCTAAAAAGTAACGCCCGGGTCACTCATTCATCTCAGGCAGGCCACCTGTAGGTGCTGACACCGAGAGAGGTTTGGAAGACAATGACGGGGAGTCAAGCCTTCTTGGTGATCGTCCAGCAACTATAGAACCAATCGCTACTCCTGTGTCTGCGAAGTCTCAGAGTCTTGGCAGAAGAGCCATTAGCCTCCAAGGACTTTACAAATCGTTTCGATCGGAGGGAGAATCAACAGGCTGTTAAAAGGCTAATTAGAAGATAAAGATCACACCCGAAAGAAACGTGAGTCTGCTTGTTAGTTTCGGGATCTGTTCGGAGCGTGGTGGAGAGCAGCCGTAACTTTCCTTCGTGAATGCAAATCGAAACTAAGCGGTGGGGGCGGAAGAGATACCCCTTCATTTGCAAAGTGAGTTTAATTTAATACTTAAATACTTAAATACTTAAATTGAAGTGGAACAATATTGGGACCTGGAGAAGCCTGATCGTGAAGTCTGTAGTTCAGACTGGCGTTTTGAAGTCACCCCCCATCTTTTTTTTTGTGAAGAGACGGAGTGAATAGTGAATAGAGGAACTCTGGTGTTTGAAGTTATTCTCCCCCTTACTTGACTCTATACTTCCAAAGATTTTTGATTAGCGAATTCCCCCTCCCCTTTTTTTTGGTGGAGGACTGGATATTTAGAGGGATTTGAGTGGCGGACAAGGTGGTGTGATTTTACATTTCAAAGGACATTTCAAAGGACTTCATCAGAGCCGGCTGGAAAGCCAGCCCCCCCTTTGAGAGGAATGCTTTGGAGTTGTTTTTTGGGAACAGTTTAGGAGTTATTGCAAATTGGAGCTATTGCTATTTACTTTTCCCTAATTGGAGTAGACCTTTTGAAGTGGTTGAAGATTTATATATCTTTTGGATGGGCAAAAACTTTGTTAAACAACTCTTTGTTACAGAAAAGTAAACATTTGGATTAAGCTGTGAAGAAGCTGAAGAATTGTTCCAATTTTTCTCCCTACTCTTAACTTTCAAAGGTTTTTCTTTTGGTGGGTCTCATTTTGTCTATTCGATTGCAGTGAAAACGAATTTAAGTTGCTGCGTGTCTTCCTTTGAGGCTCAAGGACATAAGAGAGACATAATAACAAGATAAGGTTCGTGTTGAGAATTGGATTGAGAATCCCATTCCTGAGGTTGGAGCGCCATCTGGTGGATTTTAAAAATTATTGTACTGGACACTGGTTAGAAAATTCATTTCTTATGTTAGAGCGCCATCTGGTGGATTTGGAAAATTATTGCATATAAAATTCAATTTGAATGCTATATTGAATGGGAAAGTGTTTGACTATATAGAAAATTTCTGTTATAATTTTATAATCTTGTTATAAATTTGATATATGGATAATTTAAAGTTAGAGAGGTCAAAATGAAGTTAGAATAAGTAAATTTAACATCACTGATGGTAATTGTGTGAATATTAATCAACATCAATTAAGGGAGTATTAAGAGATTAACTTGATTGGTTGAAGGTTATTGTGGTTTATTGAATGAATTAATTTTAATACGTGGTTAAATTGTGTCCTGTTGGAACAGAAGTTAATAAAATTGTGATGGCAAAAAAGATGATAACACCTGTAACACAGAGGAGAGATTCTAGACAAGAAGAGGGTAAAGAATGGGAAGGATTAATGATACATATAAGGAAAGAATTTGAAAAAAGTGAACAAAGTATGGATCAGAAGTTGTCAGAACTAAAGGAAGACATGCAGAAACAAATTAAAGAGGCAGTAGGGGAGCTCTCAGCCCAAGTGAAAGACTTAACGGTGAAAACAAAGAATATAGAAGCCAAAGTGAAGAAAGTGCAGACAGAGGTTAAACAATGCAGAGAAGAAACAGAGAAGAATAGAACAGGAGTGTCAGAAGTAGAAAATACGCAAAGGAGAATGGTTGAAGAGCTTGCTTTTCTTGAAATGAGACAAAGGCAACAGAACCTTCGTTTCCGCTTGATTCCATGGGAGGAAGGAGAAGATATCAAGGCCAAAGTAATAACAGAACTGGCGAAGTGGCTTGGATGGCAAGAACAGGAAGTAGCTGATGCAATCTCTCAAGTGTTCAGAATTGCAGTTAGATCAAAGAAATTGAGAGTGAAGAAGACACCAGGCGATGTTATTGTATCATTGACATCTATGGCCGTGCGAGACAGAATCTTGAAACATAGCTATGATAACCGGTTTGTGATTGATGGACAACAGATTCTGACATATAAGGAGATTCCTCTCCATTTTTTGAGAAGAAGAGGAAGTTATAAATCGCTGGCAGAAACGTTGAGAAGAAATGGTTTGAGATTTCGCTGGGAGTTCCCAGAAGGCCTATCCTTTACTTACAAGATGAAAAGATTTAAAATAATATCTGAGTCGGAAATAGGTAAATTTCTGAGAAAATATGGAGAAGAACTGGGGTACAGGAAACCATCGAAAGAGGGTGATAAATCACCTGAAGAAGAAGAAGAGGTAGAAGAGGAGGAGTTAGAACTCTCTGAGGAGGAAGAAGATAAAGCGGATTTAGCTATGGCCAATATTTGAATAGAGATTGATAAAAAAATATATTTAATTTCAAATTTACAATGGCGCTGAGAGTACTGACTTGGAATGTTAATGGTCTGAATGAAAAGGCCAAGAGAAACAGGATTACGCACTTATTGAAGAAAGAAAATCTGGACTTGATTTGTCTACAAGAAACTCATGTTGCAATGAAACATATGAAGATTCTAAAAAACAAAATTTTGGGACAAGAATTTGCATCGTCTGATAAATTGAAGAAAAGAGGAGTGGTGATATATGCAAAACATAAATTGGAACCTAAGTTGATTATGAAAGATGAAGAGGGAAGATTTTTGATGATACAAATCACTTGGCAATCTGAAAAATTTTTTATTGTAGGCATTTATGCGCCAAACGAAAGGAAATCTGAATTTTACAGAGAGGTAGAACAAAAATTGTTAGATTATATGGATGAAAAACTCTTTCTGATGGGTGACTGTAATGGTGTAATGATGCCAGATTTGGATAGGTCTCAGAGAAAAAAAGGTTCAGAAGGGAAATTACCAAAATCTTTTTATGACTTAGTTGAAAATTTTGGATGGACCGATATTTGGAGACTGAGACATCCAATGGAAAAACAGTTTACCTTTTTTTCTGAACCGAACCAGAGTTGGGGGAGAATTGATTATATATTTGTTCCTAATGATATCTCACATAGAGTGACAAAAGTGGAAATTTTACCTAAAACGATCTCAGATCATAATGCAATGGTGATGGAAATTAAAACAAAAATGCAAGGATTACACCGTTGGAGGTTGAATGAAAGTTTACTGGATGAGACTGAGACATTGCAGATAGCGAAAAAAAAACTTCAGAGACTATTTGAAAAATAATTGGAGAAGAGAAACACCAATAAATGTGGTATGGGATGCTAGTAAGGCTGTTATGCGAGGCTTCTTTATTCAAAGAAATGCGTATCAGAAGAAACAGAAGGAAAAGAAGCAAAATGAGATTTTAAAAGAATTGGTAGAGATAGAGAAGAAATTGGTGGAGAAGCCAAAGGAACAGAAATGGATTCAAAAATTAAAGATGCTTCAAACTCAGTTGTCGATGATTATTAACCAAGAAATTGAGTGGAAGGTAAAGATGATGAGACAAAGAAATTTTGAATCGGCAAATAAAGTAGGGAAGTTATTGGCTTGGCAGCTGAAATGGAAGCAAAAACAGAAGGTTGTGAACAAATTAGTAGTAGACCAAAAATTAGTGGAAGATCCAAGAGAAATTGTAAAGGTGTTTCGGAATTTCTATAGAAATTTATACACGAAGAAAAAAGAGAATCCGGAACAGATTGATAGATATTTGAAAAAGAATGGATTGAAAAAAATCTCAACAAACCAAGTGTCAATATTGAGTGAGAAAATTACCCCACATGAAGTACAAAGTGCAATAGAGAGGGCGAAAAACTGGAAAATCACCGGGCCCAGACGGTCTGACTGCAAAATATTATAAAAAATTGTCAGAAGAAATGTTACCAATAATGGTGGAGGTTATGAATGAAGTTCTAGAAAAAGGAGTCATACCCAACACCTGGAAGGAGGCGTATATAACACTGATTCCAAAGGAGAACGCGGATACAACAGATGTTAAAAATTATAGGCCCATTTCCCTTTTGAATGGAGACTACAAATTATTTGCCGATGTTTTGGCTAATAGATTAAAAAGGGTTTTAAATGAGTTATTACACAAAGATCAAGCGGGGTTTCTTCCTGGCAGACAGATGAAAGATAACATGAGAAATATAATTGATATAATAGAGTATCTAGAAGTCAGGAAAGAGAAACAAGCTGCCTTGATATTTATTGATGCTGAAAAAGCCTTTGATAATGTCTCTTGGCAATTTATGAAGAAGAATTTGGAATATATGGGAGTGGGAATAAAGTTTTGGAACGGTGTTAATGCAATATATAAGGAACAGAAAGCAAGTTTATTGATTAATAATGTGATAACAGAAAGTTTTCCGATTGGGCAAGGTACAAGACAAGGGTGTCCATTGTCTCCATTGTTATTTATTACTGTATTGGAAGTATTGCTAGTCAAACTGAGGGACATGGGGACAATTAAAGGTATATGTGTGGGGGATAAGGAATATAAATTAAAAGCGTTTGCCGATGATTTAGTTCTGACGTTAGAGAATCCAAAAGAAAGTATTACTGAGATGATGAAAATAATTGAGGAATTTGGTAATCTAGCCGGTTTTAAACTAAATAAGAATAAAACGAAGGTTTTATTGAAAAATGTAACAAAGAAAGATTGCGAAGAATTCGAAAAAATTGTCCGCCCTCTCAGTGGTGAAAAAAGTTAAATATCTGGGAATCAACTTATCTCTTACGAATTTAAATCTCTTTGAGGATAACTATAATACGGTATGGAACTTGATTAAGAGAGATCTGGAAACATGGAATAGATTGAATTTGTCGTTGATGGGAAGAATTTCGGTGATAAAGATGAACGTGCTACCAAGGTTGTTATTTCTATTCCAAATGATCCCAATACTTAGAGGAATAGGCCACTTTAAGGAATGGCAGAAGACATTGTCCAAATTCGTCTGGCAAGGTAAAAGACCCAGAATAAGATTTAAATTACTAACAGATGCCAAGGAAAGGGGAGGATTTGCCATGCCAGACCTGAGATTGTATTACGAAGTGGCCTGCCTAGGTTGGATAAAAGATTGGATTACTTTAGCTGATGAGGATCTATTGGATCTAGAAGGTCATGATAACAGATTTGGTTGGCATGCTTATCTTTGGTATGACAAAGTGAAAGTACACAAAAGCTTTATCAATCATGTAATTAGAAAGTCATTACTTCAGGTCTGGGAACGGTTGAAACCTCTTTTAGAGAGATATACACCGAGATGGTTATCCCCGATTGAGGCATTGGTGATCAAGAGGAAAGATAAAGAAGGGGTGGGGATCACCTATGGTGATGTGTTATTTTTTTCAGAAAAAGGTCCTAGACTGAAGTCTTATGATATGTTGAAAGAGAAGTTAACAGGTTGGTTTCAGTACCATCAACTAAATGACATTTTTCAGAAAGATAGAAAGATGTCTGGGTTTGGAGAGAAGGAATCTAAGTTCCAGACCATAATTATGGGCCCAAAAAAGAAATTGTTGACCAGATTATATAATTTTTTGTTGGAGTTGAATTTAAAAGATGAACAAGTTAAAGAATGTATGGTAAAAATGGGCTATGGATTTGGGTCATAATATTGGGTTAGATGTGTGGGAAAGATTGTGGAAGAAGAATATGAAGTTTACCGCATGTACTTTGATAAAAGAAAACCTGTTGAAAATGATGTATAGGTGGTATATTACTCCAACGAAGTTAGCAAAGATGTATAGGATGAAAGATGACCACTGCTGGAAGTGTAAAGAGAAACAAGGTGATTTTTATCATATGTGGTGGACGTGTGAGAAAGTGAAAGAGTATTGGGCAATGATATATGATGAACTCAAAAAGATGTTAAAGTGTACATTCCCAAAACGACCTGAATTTTTTCTGTTAGGGTTGGTGGATAATGAAATTAAAGGAGCAGATAGGACTCTATTTTTATATGCAACAGCAGCGGCAAGAATGCTCCTGGCACAGAATTGGAAGACAACGTATATACCATCTTTGGATGAATGGAGGGCGAAAATATTGGACTTTGCAGAGATGGCCAGACTGACGTGCAGACTGAGGGATCAGGACAACCAGAAGTTCCAGAAAGATTGGCAAAAATTTAAGAACTACATGGAGATTTATTGCAAGGAATTAAAGACTCTTACCGGATTAGGATAGAGCTCGAAGGATTACTACTTATTTTTCAAATCTTTTTTATAAACATATAAAGGGGTTTGTCTGAAAGGAAGGCTAGGAGAGGAATAACGCTAAAACCACGGGATGAACAGAGGGAAGCCAAATTTCAGTAGAATGATTTTGTATTACTAATGTTTTGAATTTGACTTTTTTTTGTATACTAAAATTCTTTAATAAAAACGTTTTAAAAAAAAAAAAAAAAAAAAAAAAAAAAGAAGAGCTGCTCCTAAAAAGTAACGCCCGGGTCACTCATTCATCTCAGGCAGGCCACCTGTAGGTGCTGACACCGAGAGAGGTTTGGAAGACAATGACGGGGAGTCAAGCCTTCTTGGTGATCGTCCAGCAACTATAGAACCAATGACCTGTCGAAATTTGCCAAGCTCCCTCACTGCAGAAATTTAAATGACTATTAAAAACCAGATTATTCAGATTGGCCTTCTCCAATCCTGTTGATAATGGCTGATGTTAGATAATTCACAGATAGTTCATCTAACTCAGCCTCTGGTTTTGAGCTTCAAATTGTCAATGCAGGTTTATTTTTCTTCTATGTTTAGTGTTGTTTATCACTGATGCTATTGATTTTTGTTAAAAAGTTGAATATTATTTGAAGTAACTTTCATGTGATTGTATCACATTTTATCTACTTTATTTTTATTCACTGCCCACAGTGGCCTCATGCTAGATGGGTTGTATATAAATTGAACAAACAAATAAATAATAAATGAATAAAAGCTGAGAATGAGCTGAGGTTAGCAAGATATACTAAAAGCAATAAAAAACTGGATGACGAATTCCAAGAACTGCTGTCCATTATATTCTTGAAATCATGGGAAACAGCTGAGGTACCAGATGATTGGAGGAAGGCTAATGTTGTCCCTATCTTCAAAAATGACAAAAAGAGGAACCTAGGAATTACAGGCCAGTTGGCCTGACAACAATCCCAGGAAAATTCCAGGAACAGATAAATAAGCAGTTGCTACAAGCACAAAAAAAAACCAATGCAACAATGACTAGAAGCCAATGGATTTGTCAAAAACAAATCCTGACATACTAACCTGATCTCAGAGGGAATGCTGTAGATGTAATATATCTCAATTTCAGCAGAGCCTTTGGCAAAATTCCCCACAATATCCTGATTAGGAAGCTAACTAGGTCTGGACAGGATAAATCAAGTGTAAGGTAGATACACAATTGGCAATAGAATCATACTCAGAGAGCAATGATTAATGGCTCCTTCTTTAAGTGGGAGGAGGTAACAATTTGGGTACACCAAGGCTCATTCCTGGGTCTGGTGCTCTTCAACATTTTTATTAATTACCTGAATCAAAGGGTGCTGATGATGCTAATTAAATTTGGCTATGACACAAAATTGGGTGGAATACCTAATATCCCAGAAGCTGAAAAGAAAATTGAAAAGGATCTAGGCATGCATGAGCCCTGGATTGAGAACAGCAGAATGACATTCAACAGTGATAAATGCTAAGTACTGTAAGTAGGAAAAAGAAACAAAATTCACAGTTACAAGATGCGTGATACCTGGCTCAGCAATAGTACAAGTGAGAAGGCTCTTGGAATTCTTGTAGATCACTAGCAGAATGTGAGCCAAAAGTGTGATGTGACCACAAAAAGGACAAATGCTATTTTAGGCTGCATTGATAGAAGTATAGTATCCAGATCCTGCGGGGTACTAGTTTTCCTCTATTCAGCAGTGGTTCAGGCTCATCTTGAGTACTGTCTCCAATTCTGGACACCACAACTCATGAAGGATGCTGACAAATTAGATCTCGTTCATAGGAGGGCAATGAGGGTGATCAGGAGCCTGGAAATCAAGCCCTATGAGACAAAACTGAAAGGCCTGAAGAAAAGTTTAACCTGGAGAAAAGAAGACTGAGGAGGTGATAATGATAGCACTTTTCAAATGCTTGAAAGGCCTTCGTACAGAGGAGGGGCAGGATCTGTTCCCAAACATTCCAGAGTGCAGGGCACACAATAATAGGCTCAAGTTACATGAAACCAGATTTTGATTGAATGCCAGGAAAAACCTGCTGTCTGTTAGAGAAGTACAGCAATGGAACCAATTAGATTGAAAGGTGGTTGGTGCTCCAGAACTGCTGGCATTCAAGAGAAATTTAGACAACCACCTGGCAGATATCCTTTGATTTATATTCCTGGGTTGAAAGGGAGGAATGGACTCAATGGCCTTATAGTTCCCTTCCATCATGGTTCTATGACTCTATGGCCCTGATTCCAAGCCCTTTCAAGTTTTATTGCAGAGCATTTGCATTCTTAAGTATAAGCTCCACATCATTGTGGACTTCCACATTTTCCTTATAAAAGGTCTCCTGTGTGACTCTCTAGGAGGTGTGGAACATATAATAATGCATCAATCAAGCATCATGCTTACAATAGGTCATGCATTTACAGCAGCATACCTAATAAAAATGTTAAAAAGAAAAATGCTTTAAGGCAGCTGATTCCCAAATGCACCATATCAAAGATAATTAAGAGAAGAGCATGTCTATGTAAGTGAAATGTCCTATTATTTACACAATATATGAAAAAACTGTCTTGCACAGTGTGTGTGTGTGTGTGTGTGTGTGTGTGTGTGTGTGTGTGTGTGTGTGTGTGTGTGTGTGTGTGTGTGTGTGTGTGTGTGTGTGTGTACAGCAGCACCCCATATCCACTGATTTACCATCTGCGGATTCAGTTATTCATAGTTGGCAATCTGTTGGGGTTGCTGTGGGCAAAAGTTGTGTTGCACAGGACAGCACTTTTGCCCCCAGCACCCACCACTACTGTCTCCACCTTCACTAGGACATGTGTCACTGTGGCCGGATCAGACATCTCATGAAATGGGTGAAGCTGGTGCACTACTTTTAACTGTGCACTCTTGGCCACTACTGAAATTGGGGCATCCAAGTTCAGAGGTGAATCCAGGAACATCCCCAAGCTGTGTACACCTGTGTTTTCAGGGGATGGGTAATCTCATCCAGCACAGGCCACAACCTTATTCTTTAATCTGCTTTTGGACTGAGCAGGAGCAACTCTGTCTTGTCTGGATTATGTTTCGATTTATTTGCTCTCTTCCAGGCCATTACAGACACCAGGCACTGTTTAGAATCAAAACAGCTTCCTTAGATTTAGATGTAAAGGAGAGATACAGTTGAGTGTCCTCTGCGTAATAGTGCCACCAAACCCCATCACTTAGGACAACCTCTCCCAGCAGCTTCATGTAAGTTTTAAGTAACATAGAGGGGAAAACAGATCCTCGAGAGACACCACAGGCCAACAGCAAGAATGTCAAACAAGAGTCCCCAGCACCACCAGCTGAGATCTCCCCTCCAGGAAAAACAATGCCTCTAAGAACCACCACCAGGATTCTCCCCTTCACTGTAAAACAATGCCTCTTAGACCCATCCCAGAAGTATACCAGGGTCAATGGTGCTGAAAGCCAATGAGAGGTCCAGCAGAACCAACAGGGACACACTCCCCTTATCTAGTTCCTGGGACAGGCTGTCCACCAAGGTGACCAAAGCATTCTCTTTCCCATAGCCAAGCCTGAAGCCAGGTTGAAATGGACTGAGATAATCTGTCTCATCCAGGAATCCCCAGAGATGAGAAGCTACAACTCTCTCCAGCAACTTGCTCAAGAAGAGGACATTACAGACTGGCCAATCATATTGAAGAGGGGACAGGTTTGTTTTCCATGGCTTCGAGACTAGGACTTGGAGCAATGGTTTCAAACTACAACAAAAAACATTCAGCAAATGTTGAAGAAAAATCTGCAATTAGGTGAGTCTTCATAAATGCATGCCCTCTTCTGCACATATCCTTCAATACGAACTCAGGTAACCTAGATGTGAGCATACCACTGTGTCTTAATGCTGGGGAGCAATATGCCCTCCAAATGTTGCTGTATTGCAAAGTTCATCAGCTCTAGCCACCACAGAAAACAATGAAAGAAGATGGGAGCAGAAGCCCAACAACATCTGGTGGACTCCCATTTCTGCTCTAGAAGCTCATCAGGAAAAAAAAATCTTGTGAGCCCTGACGGTAGAGTTTCACCAACATGGAAACTACATCCAACATGGGGATGGGGGAATCCAATTAAAAACAATCTCTTCTGTGTAGCACCTGGGAATCAAAAATGAAATACAGTAGGACCATGGTATCCGCTGGGGATTGGTTCCAGCCTTCCCGTTGATAATGAAAACGGTGGATAAGAAAGAACGCCTGCCCACCGACCCCCAAACTGCTGTTTCCTGACAGTAGCTTGCTTTATGACTGCTGTTTTGTGACAGTAGCTTGCTTTATGGCCGCTGTTTGTGACAGTAGCTTGATTTACAGATGCTATCTTGCTTTACAGTTGCTGTTTGTGACAACAGCTTGCTTTGCAGCTTGCTTTGTGGCTGCTGAATTATTTAATTTTTTTTCCTCTGCCAACCGTGGATAACTGAATCAGTGGATAATGAATCAGTGAATACGGGGGTCCTGCTGTACTTTAATTTCCCCCTCTCTGCTGAGGAGACAACACTTGGCTAACTCCAGGGTGTTTTGCAAGAGTAGGATCACAGCAGAAACAGGTCTATGTGGTCAGCACCAGGCCTGCAGTCTTACAGGGGCTCCAAGCCTCCTTGGGCTGTTGCTGACACTTCTTTCTCTGGTACTGTCACAACACATCTCCCTCTGAGTGTACAAAAGTAATAATAATGGAGAGATGAAAACATAAAAAGATGTCCACTGTGTCAGATCAAAGGCCTTGCCTAGTTCAATCTACAGTTCCCCACAATAACCACTTAGCGCAGTGCTTAACAGAAGCTCACAAGCAGCAGGTAAGCAGCAAGTAAGTCATGTTCCAAAGCAATAGGTACCAGCTGCACCTGTTGAAGTCTGGTGAACTACAGTGACACATGCCTTAGTTGCATTCTAACTGGATTACTGTAGCATGCCCTACAAGGGGCTGCCTCTGGAATGTGTTTGGAAGCTTCAGGAGCAGCTAGATTGCTAACTGGGCTGGTCACAAGGATAATATATCCCCACACCACCCCATTACAGCAGCTGATTCACTTTCCTTTATGATACCACTTTCCTTCAAATGATACCACTTTCTCTTGGTCCCACCACCTTCAGAGGTATGCTTGGTGAAGACACAGGAGGGGACCTTCTCTGTTGCTGTCCCCAGACCTGGAACTCCTCCCAAGGGAGGCCAGGCTGGCCCTATCTTTACAATGGGGTGAAGACTTTTCTCTTCAAGCAAGCCTTCTCTTAAGGACTGGCTGCCTGAGTGGGTTTCTTAAGTAGATTGTTGTGCATTATCACTTTGAATGTGTTTTGATGTTGTTCCCATTTTCCAGTGGGGTATTTGTCTGATCCTTTTTAGTATTTGTATACTTCTTGTTTTTCCACTTTGAATATGGTATTTTAACGATGTAACCTGCCTTGGGTCCTTCTCAAGGAGAAAGGCAGCATAAAATATTTTAAATAAATAAGAGGCATAGTATATCTGTTACTGCGGCACAACTAATAGCCACTGACTAGACAAACTCCTGGAACTGAATCAGCTTTCAAAGCTGCTCGTGTTGGTGGCCATGTTTGCATTTTGAGACAATACATTCTTGATTTAACTATATACCATGCAACCCCTGTCCTTTGTCTTGCACTCTCCTTGAAATGGATTGAGCCCAGAGCAAGAGGTAAAACAAGCAACAAAGCAGGTGGAGGTGGGAAGCTCGTGAAGGGTATATCACCTATAGCATCCTGAGAAAATCTAAGCAAGAAAAACTGTCCTCTAAACAACAAACAGGAACAAAAAGGTGGAGGAGAGGATGGGGTTTGTGGTATCTTTCTGCATCATCTCCAGGCCTTCTATGAGAATGGACAAAGGGCAGTCCTCCAAAGGCTGCTGGAGGCAACTCCTGCCATTCCCTACCATGGGTCACTATGCTATCTAGACCTAAAGGAAGGAAGCTGTGGTGCAACAAACTTTGCAAGGCAGCGCATTGCCTTGTCTAAAGGAAATGCAGAATGGCTAGCCAAGAAACTTTTAGCTGTGAAACCTGGACTAATAGCCAGTTGTGCTGGGTTACATCTTCACCATGCGAGCTGTGCCTGTTGGCAGTTCAAAAGACCTGAGGACAGCAGGTTGTAGGAAGCTTGGGGGAAGGGAGGAAGAGGGTCAAGGGCTAAATTATGGCCTTTAGGTCAAAACATAGCATGGAAGCCTGCCTCCTGCCGGCTGGACCCTGCCATCCAGTCCTCCTCCTACCATCTCTATCGCTGAACCACGTGCAGCATTTCCAGGCCCCACAGCCACGATTTCTTTGCTCACAGCAGGGCTGCCACACAGCTTGGCATACATGTCCCTCTTTCCAACTAATAATGCCTTCTATGTTCTTCCTGGTGCCCTCTCCCCTCACTGCCTCAGTTTATCTCCCCCCAATTCCCAGTGCCAGGAGTGCCCACAGAGACAACGGGTTTATTTTTAACTCCCCAATTTTGCAAAAGCAGCCTGCAGGAATTGTCACCATGGATGGGGTGGAGGAAGGGCTCTCCACGCTCTCCGCCCCTCCTCTTTCTCGTTGCGAGTGGGAGGGAGGGAGGGAGGGAGGGAGGGAGGGAGGCAACGTACAGAGGAGGAGCGAAGGGGTGGTGAGTAGCCAAGCAAAAACCTGGTGGAAAAGTGGGGAGAGAAAAATGGGAGACGGCCTTCTCCGAATCCTGGCAGGGGCATCTCCGCCTCCCTTAAGAAGTCAGCGAGCCACACACACATCACAGGCACCTGCAGGGCTGGAAATCGTCCCGTTTTCCCCGCGTCCAGGCAACCTTCCTAGTTACCTGGTGCCTCTTTCCGCCGTCTAGAACTGGGGGGCCCAAAGAAGCCAGCCCCGTCCCTCCCTCCTTTCAGCCTTGCCATCCGTCAGTGACGGGCCCGCTTTCCCTCCAAACCGGGTCGCCCACACGCCTCCTCTTCCTCCAACCACCACCCCCTCTACCTCCAAGGTGCGGATCTCCTTCTGCGTGAGGTCGTTGGACGTGGCGCATTTGGTGCGCAGCCCTTCCAGGTTGGAGATGCTGATGTCGATCATGTTTTGGACCAGCTCGCACTGCTGCAGCGCTTTCTGCAGGCTCAGCGGCGGCGGCGGCGGCGGGAAAGGAGGAGGAGGGGGAGGCGGCAGCAGCGGCGGCGGCGGCGGCTCTTCCTTCGCCGGCGCGCCGGCCTCATCCATCGCTCGCCCCTCGGCCTCCTCCTCCTCCTCCTCCTCCTCTTCCTCCTCCTCCCGGATCAGGGGGATGGAGGAGCCGCCGCCGCAGCCGCCGCCGCCAGCCCGCTCCCCCCAGGCAGCAGCAGCAGCGGCGGCGGCGGCGGCGGCGGCGGCGCTGCGGCCGCCCCCACCGCGCCGCCCCCACCGCGCCAGACCGCCGCGGAGCCTCCGCGTCCGCGCTGCCCCTGGATCGGCGGCCGGCTGCCCCACACCGCCGCCTCCGCCTCCGTAGAAACGAGCGAGCCCCTCTCTCTCTCTTTTTCTACGTCTCAGACCCCTCAGTCCGCCCTGCGCGGAGCGGTGGCAGCCGCAACAGCAGCAGCAGCAGCAGCAGCAGCTCCAGCGCCTCCTCCTCTCGGGGAGGGGTCGGGGCGGGGCGCGTTCCAATCACGGGGGGAGCCCCGGGAGATGCGTTCACACGGCGGCGTCTCCGACGGCTGATGCGCTCACCCTCCGAGCCTACTACAGGGCAGCCGGCGACACGCCACCCGGGCCCCCGGCAAGGTGTGGGGAGAGCAAGGTGGCGCGGCCAGGGGCGGGGGGGGGGAGAAGATCGGGAAAAGCCCCCAGCTGGCAGGATCGGGACTCCGGGATGACTCCCACTCTGCAGGTAGAGAGGCTGGACCACTGCCTCCGGCCATCAAGGCGGCCACCGGCGGCCCGGGGAGGACCACTCTGGCGAATGCTGCCCACGAGGCTCCGAGAGGCGTCCCCTAAGTGGGCACTGGGGACAGGGATAGGGAGAAAAGGACCCTCCCCCGTGAAACACCTTTGTTCAGGGTGAGGGCGGGCGATCCCAGGAGCAGTAAAAGGATGGTCTCATTTGGGCATAGGCGGGGGCATCTTTTTCTGTCCACCACACCGAGGGGTACCTCGCGGCTGAACCCACGGCTATGGAAGGTAGCCCTCAAAAGCTGGGCGCCTGGATGTGATGAACGCGTTTCATTTCATTTTATTTTTTTACTTTTTCCAACCCAAGGAGCCTTGCTTCCGTCCATCGCACCCTTCCAGCTTCGGTCCTCTGCCACCTGCTCTGTCACTGACCCAAAGTTCCGTCCCGTTTCATTTTGACCCCTGGTCCATTCAACTCAAGCTCCTTTAACGTTCACCGGGAGCAATTCTCCAGAATTCCCAAGGCAAGTGTCTTTCACAATCCTCCCTGGCAGGGTCAAGACGGAACCTTGCAATTTCTGTTTGCAAATCACCTGCCCCACCACTGGACTATCTTTCAATTGTTCAAAGCATCTCAGTTTATCCCAAAACTGTAGGGAGACAAAGATGCCAGTTTTTGAACATGGCATCTTTTCTACCATGAGTGCTAGTTCTCACTACCTTCTGTCTGAAACAGTACAGACTAAATAAATGCAGTCTAACTGACTGGCTTCCCTGGAAGTTTTGTACATTGGCAACAGCCTGTCAGGGCTTTGGACACATGGCTTTCCCAGCTTCTGTGGTCTGGGAACATGTAACTGAATTGTGGCCATAGTGCAGCCCAACATAAGTTGCTGGGCTGCACATTCTAGCATTCCTATTCAATGCAGCAAATTATGAGGAACACAGGAGGTTGCAATATTTGTCCACATTTGCCTTATAAGAAGAGCCATGCTGGATCAGGCCAAAGGCCCATCTAGTCCAGCTTCCTGTATCTCACAGCGGCCCCACCAGATGCGTTTGGGAGCGCATGAGACTAGATATCTGCCTCCTGATACCACTCCCCTGCATCTGGCCCTTGAAGTACCCTGGTTTTAAGCCTGGAGATTACACATCTCCATCATGGTTTGTAGCCTGTGATGGAGTTTTCCACCAGGAATCTGTCCAATCCCCTTTTGAAGGCATCCAGGCTAGATGCCATCACCACATCCTGTGGCAGGGAGTTCCATAGACTAACAATGCGCTGGGTGAAAAAATATTTTCTTTTGTCAATTCTTACTCTCCCAGCCCTCAATTTGAGTGTATGTCCCCTAGTTCTGGTATTTTGGGAGAGGGAGAAGAGCTTCCCTCTATCCACTTTACTCATGCCCTGCATTATTTTGTATGTCTCAATCATATCCCCCCTCAGTCGCCTTTTTTCCAGACTAAAGAGGCCTAAATGTTTTAGCCTGCACACAAAGCAGGTGCTCTGTCACTAAAAAACAAAACAAAAAAACTGTTTCTCAAGTTGCATATATCACACGTGACTTAGTAGAAGCACCTTCTATAGGCAGTCTGCTCTGATCATGGGCTCAATATCTGTCACCTCTAAACTTCCACTCAAGGCAGTGGCTTATTTGTCCAATAACAATGGGGAATAATGTGTTTCAGTTTCAGACCTGAGTCAAATCAGCCAGCATTCAAAGCAGACCAAGATGAGTCCAGCTGTTTTATAAATGTTGTGACTGTTGCACAATTGTAATGTTAGAATCTTTGAGTGGGAAAGAAGCTTTTTTCCCTCTGAAGCAAGCATGGAAACCAAACAAGCAGATGGGAGTTGAATGGAAAAAGTTGTCCTTCCACCTGGCTATTCGCCCACCTGCTTGAAATTCCTAGTTACCCAAGGCAACCAGGTGACTTGCTTAATACCAAGCAGTAAGCACTGGTGAGGTGAAAGTTGCATGGGTGAGCTTCATGGACTCAATTATATTCCCCCTTTTCATGGAAATAAAACCTCCTGTAAGTGAACACACATAAGGCTACATGCAAGTGATATTGATCAAGGGAGGAGAAAGCAGAACATAACGCACTTACACATTTCAAAGCATTTTTCCCTGTAGAAAATCAACAGGGGAGAAAAACCACATATAAATCACTAAAGAAAGTTCATGAAAAGGAATCCCAGACACAACTCTTAACGAATTCTCTTCCCAAGCTCTAGGTTTTAAATCTGCTACTCTGGGTCACCAAATCAAGTCATATGAGAGGTACTTGATTTGATTGTGTTTTTACCCTGGAAATTAGGTAACAAGCAGGTCACAGTAAGACCAGCACTGCAGCTATGAAAGTTGATACTTTTGCCCTTGCCTTGACACATCTACCTCTTGACTGGATAGATGAGCAACCACGAGGCATATAAGATAATTATTTACAACATCTAATGTTCTCTTGGGGTCAGCCGGTGGGAAAGGCTCATAACAAGTGTAGGAGGCTCAGGATATGTTTAAATTATGTTTGTTTTCATGGAATGGCTGACCATTTTGAGGGGTGCATTTTCAGTTTTGTTTTTTGCTGCTTGGACCACAGAATTTTATTATTTCAAAATGAATGAATGGATTGCACAGAATAACAAGAATTTTTTTTTTAGGCGTTGCAGAACACTGCAGGCATACAATGGCTGAAGCTGGTGATGACCAAGCCATCTACATCTCCCCAAATTTCCCAACATGGCCACTTCTAGGAGTCTAGAAGGAGTCATCCTCAAAAGTAACTCTCTAGGGGTGGTACTCATCTTTGTATTCAAGATGAAGAGCCAGTGTTGTGCAAGTCCATAGCCATGTGCCTGGAATGGCTGCAAGGAAACACTGTTTTACCTTCCTGCTTTTTATGGAGGTACCTGTTTTTCTACTTGCATTGACATGCTTTCAAACTGCTAGGTTTGGCAGGAGCTGGGGTTATCAGTGGGAACTCACTCCGCTGCGTGGCACCCAGGATTTGAACCGCTGAGCTGCTGACTTTGTAGCCAACTGTTTTCAGTGCTCTAGCCCACTGAGCCACCACACCCCCTCACAAGATACAGTAGCACTTGCTAGCACTGATTACAATGTTTTCTTCTAAACTATAATCTATTTGTTTCCCTGTGTATTCTACATATCTAGCCCAGAGAGTGTAACAAAATAACACTACAGTATTTTGAAAATTGTTTATGTTACCTTTAAAGCACTGTTTTTAGAATTTATTTATTATTTATTTATTTATTATATTTATATCCCGCTTATCTTCAATTTTGAACTCTAAGCGGCTATATGCAGTATAATATATGCAGTATATAAATGCAGTATATAAATGCAGTATATAAATGCAGTATATAAATCTGTACTATGTCTGTGGTATTTTACATTGAAGGGTGAACCTTCTAAATTCAACCTTCAAGTTGAGATCACAACAATTTTCATGGTATTTAGTCTAATTGGGTAAATATATATAATGAATTTAACATTAACATGTTAAAATTAATGTTTAATTCCAAGCTCTGAGTCATACAAATGGAAAAAGATAAGATTTGTGCATAGTAAGGATTAAAGGCTGAAATTTCAAGCAATTTACTAGAGAGCAATCTCCACTGAAGTTAGTGGGTCTTACCTTTGATTAAACATGCAAGTAATGTTAGAGTTCTTAACATTTAGTAAAGTTGGCTGTTTAGTTTGTTTAATTAATCAATTATCCATCACACAAAATGAGGCAGTGCATCCCTACAAAATAGAGTGCTTGAGATTAATGTTTGTATCTATCTATCTATCTATCTATCTATCTATCTATCTATCTATCTATCTATCTATAGTATATTGTATAGTGTATAGTGTACAGTGGTACCTCAACTTATGAATTTAATCCATTCCGAATGCATGCTCTTAAGTCAAACTACTCTTAAGTCGGGGTAGCTATTTTAAAAAATGAAAAAATAAGTTAAAAAAATAAAAAAAATGAAAACAACTATTTGTAAGTCGAGCAGACCATATCTAAAATTTGTAAGCTGGCAGTTAAAATGCCAACAGTTTTCTGCTCTTAAGTCAAAATGATCTTAAGTCAAGCTGCTCTTAAGTCGGGGTAGGTAGGTAGATAGATAGATAGATAGATAGATAGATAGATAGATAGATAGATAGATAGATAGATAGATAGATAGATAGATAGATATAGTTTATTTATAGTGCACAAGTAGAGGAAATTCCTCCTCCCAAGATATTTCAAGATGAGGTAATTTCTATAGGTGCCCCCTGTGAGTTGCAATTTATGGAGTCTGCAGTGATGCATTTCCCTCTTTGAACCCAGTAAGAAACATATAACTTTGCTCCATCCAACTTGTAAGAAAAACAATTATTCTTTTAAAATTATTCTAATAAGGCATACAATCCTGTCAAGTCTTCTTTACTCACAGATTTGTGGTTTGTGGAGTGTTCTGGAAATGTGGATCTGCCTGTTTAAAGAAAAAGTCAAGAGAAATTGTTAGGAAAAACAATGTTTTGAGTATAGATTTTCCATGTTTGTTCATGATTTCACACCTCCCCCCCCCCAATACATGTGTTCTAGCCGTGTCCAACTCTAGGGGTGGTGTTCATCTCCGTATTCAAGCCAAAGAGTCAGTGTTGTGCAAATCCGTGGCCATTTGCCTGCATGGCTGCAAGGAAACACTGTTTTACTTTCCCACTTTTTACGGTGGCACCTATTTATCTACTTGAAGTGACATGCTTTGGAACTGCTAGGTTGGCAGGAGCTGGGGTTAACAGGGGAAGGTCACTCCGCTGCATGGCACCCAGGATTCAAACCACTGAGATTCTGCCTTCGCAGGTGACAGTTTTCAGTGTTGTAGCCTGCTGAGCCACCACGCCCCTAAAACAAAAAGATACTAGAGCCTTAATTTTAGATATTCTAAATATGAAACTGTAATAGCCACACACAAAAAGAAATGAGAGCATCTGCTTAATCTCTAACAACATCTTAATGTGGTAATTTAAATTCTTTTCAAACACTGTAAGAAATTATTGGTTTTTAATTGATAGCGTTGTTTTAACATTGAAAACTACTTCATTTCTTTTGAGAATGATCAGTACAAATATGTTTGATAAAAATATGTGTGTGTATGCTTATTTATTTATTTATTGAGTATTTTTACCACACCTTTCTTCTTGGAAAAGGACCCAAGACGGCTTCCAGTGGAGGCCAGGACTGCCCCATCTCTGCTGGAAACACAAAAAAGACCTTTCTCTTCAGGCAAGCTTTTCCTGAATGATGGACTACCTACTGTGCCTTTTTATGAATTTACCATACATGGCTAGTACTACACAGACTTTATGTCTATAACCACTTATAACTTTGTGTTTATATTTCTTCCTGTGTGACTGCATTGACACTATGTTATCAATTGTTAGTTTTAATGTTGCCTTCTAATGTTGTAAGATGCTCCTCAATTCCCTATTTATGAACTGAATGTGTCTTAATTGTAATGGACTGTATATTGTTTTTCCTTACTGTAAGCTGCCTTGGGTCCTTTTCCAAGGAGAAAGGCAGGGTAAAAAAATACTCCCAAAATTACAGTAATGAGGGACAATATGTAGTCCAGTACAATTAAGACATATTCAAGTTTAAGAACAGGGAATTGAGGGGCATTTTACAGCATTAAAAGACAACATTAAAGTTAAAAGAGAACAAGAGCAGTTAAGAAAAGAGTATACATTCTATGTACTGTAATCATGTATGGTAGACCATCTGTTCTAAAAGTTATGAGGGCTGGGAAGTAACAATTGATAACATAGTGTCAATGTAATCCCACAAGGAGAGATACAAACACAAAGTTACAAGTGGTTATAAACACAAAGTCTGTGCAGCCATGTATGGTTTTTTTTCACACTGATGAAGAGATGAAAACATCTGCGCCCTTCAAGTGTTAAACTTGTTTTAATTCTGTAAACCACTTTCCACCTTTGAGGAGAAAGCTGGAGTATAAACGTTTTAAAATAAAGCATGTGCAGAGGTGTATGTCTACAAACAACAGTGCTCCCTAACAAGGTGGCAGGAAGAACCGTTGTCTTTTTGTGCACTTAAGTAGTTTTAGAAATACAATGGACCCTTGTATAACAAATGGTTTGTATAACATAAAATCTGTGCAACATAAAAAAATCCGGAGATAGGGGGAATTTGCATAACAGAATCGTCTGTGGGGCGAATTGGTACAACATAAACATGGTCGCGATTAGGGATTACTCTGTTTTCCATGCCTTCTAATGGGAAATTTGCATAAAGGAAAATTTGCTTAACAGAATTTCATTTGGAACGAATGAATTCCTTTATACAAGGCGCCACTGTAAAATAAAAACGTGCCCTCGTGATTGGTGTGCGCCTGCACGTGTTCATGCACATGAGAACTTTTTATGGCCGCTTGGGTGGTAGCTTAAAATTCATACACGTACAAACGAAGAAGGGGGGGGGGACACTATTTAGGACATGGAGCAAATCCAGCTACCTCAGTATAAATATATAGCTTTTCTCCAAGGTCAGAAATTTAAAGGCTTTGTTTTTTGTGAGGGGGGGGGAATTGCGCTTGTGAGGGGGCTTGTACAACGCGCGCGTGCACGTGAGCGAGCGCGCGCACACTGCCTGGGAAGCACCTGTTTGTGTGGGGTTTTTTTTTTCCTTTCTCCCTCACAGCTCTCGCGTCGGGCCCCGCCCCTTAGTTACCACAAGCCTCACAGAGGCCTTAGCAACGGCGCGAGGGAGTTTAAAAAAAAAAAACCCCACCAACACTCCCGTTTTTTAAAATCTCGCGAGAGGAAGCGGGAGTTCGGTTTCTTGGCAGGCGCTTTGGCGCCTTCCCGCGGAAAAGGCGGCTGCGCGAATCCGGGGCTCAGCGGTCGCCATGGAGGCATCTTCCGAACAGACGGTGGCCGGAAGGAACGCGAATTTACCTTGGTACCCCAAAAAAAGGGGAGGGGGAGGAGGTCTGGAGATTGTTGCTAGGTTACGGGACGGGTCCGTTGGTTTTCTCTCTCCCCCTCCGCTTTCTGTGTCTGTTTTCTTGGCCAGGAGTTTAGGTGTTGGATGCCCAAAGGAGCTGTTTCCTGGAGAAGGCTGTACTTTGGGGTGCATTATATTTTATTTATTATTTATTTCTTTGTTTTAGGGTATTTTTACCCCGCCTTTCTCCTTGGTAAAAGGACCCAAGGCGTGAAAAGGCTCAAAAAAATTACAGTAATGACGGACAATATACAGCCCAGTACAACGGACATATTCAAGTTTAAGAACAGGGAATTGAGGGGTGTCTTACATCGTTATTTATTTTATTTTAGAGTATTTTTACCCTGCCTTTCTCCTTGGAAGAGGACCCAAGGCGGCTTACAGTATGGAGCGACAATATACAGCCCAATACAATTAAGACATGATCAAGTACTGAGAATTTGTTATGAACTGATAGCAGAATTAATAATTATATGAAGAATGGCGAGGGCGACATGTGCAGTGTTCTGTGTTGTCAGCAATTTATTTATTTATTTATTTAGCTTATATGCCACCCACTATCCAAAGGTCTCTGGGCGGCTTACAATTAAACAATTAAAATAATTAAAACATTAAAATACCTATAAAATTGCAGTGAAATGATAACAACCTTTAAATACAATAAATACAGTGCACAAAAACAATACACTAAAATTGCTGTCAGGACCCACAATCAATGTTATATCCGTTTTTAAAAAGTCTGGAACAGGAAGGTTTTTATCTGGTGCCAAAATGTTGTCAACATCGGCACGAGGCAGGTCTCACTCGGGAGGGCATTCCATAACCTTGGGGCAGCTGCCGAAAAGGCTCTAGAGTCCAGCGTTTCTCAACCAGTGGGTCCCCAGATGTTCCTGGACGACAACTCCCAGAAATCCCTTCCAGTACAGCGAGTGGTGGAGGCTTCTGGGAGTTGCTGTCCAGGAACATCTGGGGACCCGCAGGTTGAGAACCACTGATCTAGACCTACAAGGCATCCCTTTCACCTCCTTGAGGGATGGCTCTTTTATGAGGACTCCCTGGCTAGGTCTTAATTGCTGGGTAAGTTCATATGGAAGGAAGCGGTCCTTCAGAAATCTAAGACCTAAGCCTTTGGTGGCGAACCTTTGGCACTCCAGATGTTTTGGTCCACAACTCCCATAGTCCTTTGTCATTAACAATACAGGCTTGGAATTCTGGAAGCTGCGGTCCAAAACATCTGGAGGGCCAAAGGTTTGCCACCACTGACCTAAGCCATTTAGGGCTTTGCACTTTGAATTGAGCTCGGGCAACAACTGGTAACCAATGCAGGTTATACAGAATCCGCGTGATGTGGTCCCTGGTAGCCCCTCCGCTAAACAGCCGCGCCACCCAATTCTGAACCAGTTGCAGTTGCTGAACCTTCCTCACGTAAAGCGCGTTGCAGTAATCAATACTGTTACACTGTCTTATTTTGCACCTGTATGGTGCCTCATCTCTTTCCAGCTCTCTCTTGCACCTGTCCCTCACAGCAACCTTGGCTGACACCGATAGATGTCTAAGAAATATCTAGAGGGCCGTAGGTCCCCAGCTTGATTTAGTGCTGTCTGTATATGAGGCACTTACGAAGATCAGTAGGGTCAGTTTGCTTACTTCCTAATGTTTAAAAGGCTTAAAAACAGACCCAAAGAAGGTAATAGACCAGAGAAGGGAGCTGGGATTTAAAAACCTTATGCAACTCCCTAATATACTATAACTTTTATAATATACAGTAATATAAAAATCCCTAATAGCTTTTTAAAAAGCAGTGAAAACATGTCTTTTCAAAGAAGCATTCGGCGATCGCTAATGTCTGTTCTGTGGTCCTCTGTGATTTGATGTATCATTATTTCTTTTTGTGCCTCAGGGATCTTTTTTTCTTTATTGCTTTATTGCTTTGTTGGTTTTGATTTGTATTTTTCTTTTCCTTGTGTTGTTTTTAATAGCATATGTGTTGTTTTCTATGTAAACCGCGTAGAGTTCCCTTTGAGAAAATTGGCGCGGTATAGAAATATAAAATCAAATAAATAAAACTCCTACAGTCCTTTGTCATTGGCAATCTAGGCTCAGAATTCTGGGAGTTGTAGTCCAAAACATCTAGAGTGCCGAACATTCGCCACCACTGTGTGCAGTTATTTTACTTTCCCAGCAGTACCTAGGAATAGACTTTCAAGCTGCATGGAAAGCAATGCCCTCTCCTGAATTATTTCCTCAAATTTTAACATTGTACTATGTTTGACAATGGACTGCAAATTGCAGGGCTGGACAGTCCAAGCCATAGGTTTCTGCTAAAGCCTCATAACCAGCCCACATATATCAAGTTGATGTAGTTCAAAAATTGATGCTTTGAAATGTGAAATATGGCAAAAAAGGTACTCAGGTTTCATTTATTTTTGATTCTTTCATCTCTTTGATTCAGAGAATACCTGAAAACATTCCTAAGGAATCCAGAAATCTGTATTTTAAGTCTCCATTTTTTTTTCTATTCCTGCCAGGGTTGAAAAATATCGACCTCAGACGCTGAGTGATTTGATTTCCCATCAGGACATTCTGTGTACTAGTAAGTTTTTGAATATGGTCCTTTTCCAAGGAGAAAGGTTGGGTGAAAATACCCATAAATAAAATAAAATAAAATAAAATAATTGTTATTATAGCCTGCATAATTAAATTGTAAACCACCCAGAGAGTGCTTGAAGTGCTATGGGGCGGTATATAAGCAGAACACGTTGATTTTGCTTTTTATTGATTGATCTTCTCAGTAACTTCAATTGATTGTTCTCAAAGCTTTCTTCTGCAAACACACAGTCCTCTCTCAGATGGAAATACTGGTATTTTGTAATATTTTTAAAAGAGACGCCCAGGGCTCTCCAAACATAACAAATTTAAAGGGCTGTATGATATGTGTCATTATAATAGGATGTGGCAGGAAGCAAACAAAAATCGAAGGAGGGGGAAAGACAGGCATGATCTGGCAGAGTCAATGGCATTGGGAACATTGAGAAATTGTATGTGTGTGGCTATCTGTCAGCATACTGTGGTGTATATCTTTGTCTTTGAATGAGTGTCCCTTGTTCATATGAAGGTACACTGATGATTCAGGTCCTTAGCCATTGCCCCTCCTGTGCTGGGCCATCCTTCTGTTTAATGGCTGCTTAGTTTCTCCAATGTACAGCTCTACGCACTCCTTGACTGCACTGCAAGTACTATATTGCTCCTCTTATATTTTGGTGTCTGGTCTTTTGGATGGACGAATCTCTGTCTTAGTGAGTTTGAACTGAATGGGTATGTGTTGCTTGCCAAAAACCCTGTAAAGCTTTTCGGACACACCAGCCATGTATGGAACGGCCAGATTCTTCCTTTGGATCTGAGTCTCAAACAGATCACATTGTCCTGAGATGAGACACTGCCTCGTTGAAGGGCCACTTTGGATAGCCGCAGGCCTTAAATGATGTCTTCAGATGGCTGTGTCCTTAGGTTAGCTCTCTGCTTAATGCTGAGACAGCTGACGTACAAACCAGCTAGGTTAACTGAACATTAAAGCTGCCTCCACCTTTGGAATAACCTCCTTAGTACCATATTTGGGCAGTACACTTTCTGAGGCAGTTTTTAAAAGGACTTTGCAGTTTTAAGGCAACATTTTTGCTCTCCTTTCAACATTTCTCCCCTAGAAATTTATCTCAGAATCTATAGTTGCCATGGTGAACTATTAAATTGATAGCAACTGAATGTATTGGTAGAAACATGAGATCTGGAGGAATGTACTTGCAAATGATGCAGAGATGTCATTTAAACTTTCTGTTCAGTTCAGAAGTTCATCAGCGAAGACCGATTGCCTCATCTACTCTTTTATGGACCTCCAGGGACTGGCAAGACCTCAACTATTTTAGCCTGTGCCAAACAGCTTTACAAAGGCAAGGAATTCAGCTCAATGGTTCTAGAGGTAAATGAGAGCATTCCAGGTCAGGGTAGTGAAGCTGTAAGATATACAGTTGTTGCTGGGGTCCAGCGTGACAAATAGTCAGGGTTACCCCACTTGTTACCTCTCCCAGTTTGAGAATGAGTCGTTAATCATCACCCACTGGGGACAATTCTGTATCTAGTAGTATATCCTACATGTCGTTGTCATTGTTATTTACTCTCTTTTTGAAAGTGTGAAATGCTTTGAACGATAATGTTTTATGCACTGAAAATGCAAAGAATGGTGTGATGTGATGGTCTGTACATAATAGAGATGGGCACGACCAGGAAAAATGACCGTTTCGAGTTGTCGTGTGTCGGAGCTGGCCCGTTTCGGCTCGTTTCCGTTTGTCGCGAAATTTTTCAAAAATTTGTCGTTTCGTTTGTCGTCTGTCGTTAGTACTGGTTTAGGGGGGGTAGGGTAGCGGGCTCCTGGAGGCACCTCTCTGGGGTGGGTGCCTCCTGTGGCCTGCTACGAAGGGAAGGCATTTAGCAGGCTCCTGGAGGCACCTCTCTGGGGTGGATGCCTCCTCTGGCCCCCTACAAAGGGAAAAGGAAGGGTACATGACCGTGTAGCCATTGCATGCCAAGTGGCACTGGCAGAGGCACCCCTCTTTTGGGTGCCTCTAGCTCACTAAGAAGGACAGCATACTGGCGTACAGAGTTTTTTGGAACCTTGGACTGGTGAGCGAGGTGAGAGAAGAATGCCTCTGCTGGGCGCCCTCTGACTCACTAAGAAGGACAGTGTACTTGCGTGTAGTGCAATGCGAGTACAGATCTGGCTTAGGGTTGGGGTTAGGGCAAGGGCTAGGCTTAGGGTTATTACGGGTAAGGTTAGAGTGAGTTAGTGGGCTGCACCTCTGGGTGCCTCTGACCCACTAAGAAGGACAGTGTACTGGCGTATGGGTTAGGGTTAGAGCTAGGGTTATAGTGGGCTTTTTATGCCTGACTGGCACATCCCAGAAGTCTCAGTCAAAACCTGGCCAAGTGGCCATGCGATTGGTGGAATGGCTCCAAAAATTTGCATGGTCCCATCCCATGGCCAGCCCATCATTGCGCAGGTGTAAAAAAAAATAAAATAAAATAAAATAAAATCAATGGGATTGGAAACAGACGTTTATTGCAAGAAAAACCCACTGCTGCTACTGTAAAAATTCAGGCAGTTAAAATATCTAATTTTCGCATGTTTCTGTGTGGTGCTTTGGTGGGTTTTTGGACCACGATTTCAAAAAAAATATTGCGGTCGCCATTTTGGATCCTCCTGCACCGCATGGCATGGCGAGACGACGAGGATGCCTCCCACCAGAGCAGCCCAGGACAGGAGAGGGGGGAGGCCAGGGACCCCCCCCCCCAGAAACCACCCCTCTGGTAGGTGCCCACACTCAGGCAGGCATATTTTCGCCTGCTTTTTTGGCCGGGAATCGGGTTTTTTTTAAAAAAAACTTTTTTTCTGTGCCGCTTGGCATCGCGCGATCGCCGCGATGCCATGAACGACAACGACAAATCAGACCCACATTTTCTTTTATCGGTTCGAGTTCGAGTTCTGATGGCTTAATTGTCGTTACCATTTCCATTGTGTAACGGAAACGAGGAACGGAAACGGAAACGAGAATTTCGCCAAGTTGTGCCCATGTCTAGTACATAATAGTCAGCAGAATTGGAGAAGGGTAATTTCTGTTAATACACAACACATACCACCTTCAGTAACAAAATCCATTTCTGTGCCTAGTCGGTGCTGACATTTTCGTGAGACACACTGCAGAACTATATTTTTTTCTTTCCCCACAGATATTCCTAGTGGGCTGATATAATAGTATAATAAGGATGGGCGAAATGTGTTTTTCTGATATGATTGGAGTGCAACGCCCAGCATGTTGTTCTCTTGCCTCGGCTGGGTAGGGTGATGGGAGGTACACTCAAACAAAATCTGTGTGGCATGCCTGTGGTATTGTGTTTTCCTCTGTCCTTCTCCGCCTGATCGTTGCTTCCTTTGTCTTGCATTATTGCCATTTGCCTCTTTCTACAGCTGAATGCTTCAGATGATCGGGGAATTGAAATTGTCAGAGGGCCAATCCTGAGCTTTGCCAGCACAAGGACCATATTTAAGTAAGTGCCATAGAGAGGCCTTCCTAGATGCTCAAAAATGGGGGGGGGGCAGATATTGTGCTTTCTGATGAAAAGCTTGCAATGTGCTTTAGGCATCAGGTTGTGCTTGTCTCACCCACCTCAAAAATGTGGAACAGAATGGATGGGCATGGTAGCTTAGTGAACTAGAGTGCTGAAACTGTCACCCGCAAAGTCGGTAGCTCGGCAGTTTGAATCCCGGGTGCCTCGCAGCAGAGCGAGCTCCCGCTGATAACCCCAGCTCCTGCCAACCTAGCATTTCGAAAGCATGTCAATGCAAGTAGATAAGTAGGTACCGCCATAAAAAGCGGGAAAGTGAAACAGTGTTTCCTTGCAGCCACACCAGCCACGTGGCCATGGACTTGCACAACACCGGCTTTTTTGGCTTAAAAAGGAAGATGAACACTGCCCCTAGAGTCGGACACGACTAGCACACAAGTGTGGGGAAAACCTTTACCTTTAGAATGGATGGTCAGAGAGTGGTTTGAGATCTTCTGATAGGTGTTTGGATGATTTCCAGTAGGTTGGCAAGGATTTCTGACCCAAAACGAGCAGACGTGCTCCTCCTTGATTTAAGCTGGTGGTCCCCATTTGGCTGTGCAAGTGTTTTGGGGCTTCAACTAACAGAAGCCATAGTCGTCATCAGGACAGGTACCAATGTACGTTTCTGAGAGTGGGGACCCATCAACATCCGGGAGACCACAGATTGGGGATCACTGAACTGCTGATATAAAGGAAACTGGAGACAACCTGGAATGGATTTATTATTTATTTATTTCATTTTATTCATTAGCTTTATTGTTGTAAACTCTGGGCAGTTTATAATAACAATACAAACAAGAATAAAAGAAAATGGAACAACAGTAAAAAAAGTGCTAAGATTAAATTAAATAGCAAAAACATTTAACAAAACCATATATAACAGGTTAAAACCGCAGAGACAAGTGGTAGTAAATGCTGAGGTATATGTGCAACACATGTGCAACACTGCAGCTTTGTCCTGGTTCTGGGGAAAGAAATAACCTGTTTTTTAAAGATTGCTTAAAAGGAAGGGTGTTCCACAGGTGCAGAGGTACCGCCGAGGAGGCCCAGTTCCTTGTTTTAGCTTTACAGGCCTCTCTTGCAGTTCAGATCCTCAATCTTTAGGGTAGAAGTACCATTTTGATACTCAGAATACATCCCTAGGTTCGGAATGATTCCATTTTAAAGCTATATCTTTTGTACTTGATTCCAGTTAGTGTATCTCCAGATTTTTTGGGTGTGTGTGTGTGTGGAAATTAAGTCAATTCTGCAATGATTAAGTCTTTCCACCCCTAGATTACAGAAAGCTGTTAACTTATTCCGGTGTTTCTACAAGTGTTTGGGATGCTTTTAGATATGTTGTGCTTGTCTGTGACTAAGTCCAGCAGCAAAAGAAGGGAGGATGTCCCTGTTGTAGTTTATTTTTAAATCATTTCTATGGAAAGTTAACAGGATTCTAGAACTATCATTTAAATATTAAGGGGAAGAAAAACAATCTTTACAAGAGAGCAGTTGGGTATCTATGGTGTCACATATGCAGTGGAATAAACTGCAGCCCACAAATTGCAACTTGTTAATGAGTTTTTCTTCTTTACCACATGCAAGTTGCAAGACTAGGTGCGTGGTGGGGAATACAAGCAGCCGTTTGTCAAATAATGGCAGTGATTTCCACCATTGCACTTATGCTAGCATAAACATCATGAAAACTCAATGCTGCCCAGCGTTTTTATTTTTTTTTAATATTATACTTTTAAATTTTTTAAAATATTATAGAAATATTCCCTTAAGAAAAAAGAGATTCCCACCCTGATTCTGAAAGATGCAGCCAGGGCAGTGTTTTCATACTCTTGCTTTCACCTCACCATTGTGAAAGTGCCCTGCTTGCCTCCTGGAGAGTTTGTAAGAACTCTTCCAAAGATCCTGTGTAGTCTTTGTGACAGGC
Organism: Phrynocephalus guinanensis; assembly: GCA_037367245.1. Classification (NCBI taxonomy): domain Eukaryota; kingdom Metazoa; phylum Chordata; class Lepidosauria; order Squamata; family Agamidae; genus Phrynocephalus; species Phrynocephalus guinanensis. Next base: position 10,034,869 of record CM074752.1, read on the forward strand.
TGGGTTTCATTGGAGGAAGTGATCCCTTGCTGATGAGTTGCTGCAGGTGGGCGAGTTTTCGTGATGTTGAGTTTTTACGGTGGCTTTTAGAGATGGGCACGACTCAAAAAAATGGTGCTTCGTTTGTCGTTTGGTCGTTTAGGGGTCCGTTTTGGTTCGTTTTCGTTTTTGTGACGTTTTTTGCAAAAAATTTCTTTTTCGTTTCGTTAGGTAACGAAATGAAAAACGAAAACGAAAATGAAAAATTGCTGTTTCGTTAGCATTCTTTTTAGTTCAATGCATCTGCTGCAACGAAAATGAAAAACACGGCAAATTTGGTCGTTTCGTTTTTGTTTTCATTTTGTTTTAAAAATTGTTTTCGTTGCGTAACGAAATGAAAAAACGAAAACGAAAAATCGCTTGTTTCGTGCCCATCTCTAGTGGCTTTGAATTCACAAGACTTTCAGATTCTCTTGTTTCTCCCTCTCCCCCCCTCTCAATAGGAAGGGCTTTAAGATGGTGATATTGGATGAAGCAGATGCCATGACGCAGGAAGCCCAAAATGCCCTCAGGCGCGGTAGGTTCACCAAAGGACAATGTATGAAAACACAACTCATCCCAGTAGGATGTGGCCAGTCTGGTTCTATTTGTGCTACAGAATATGACTGTCGATAGGGATCTCTGCAAAAAGAGCCCTTTTTCAGTGCCTAACGTTTGTTAATGGGTTTTGATTGCGGGCTCTGCGGGCTAAAGTGCTGAAACAGTCAGCTGCAAAGCCGGCAGCTCAGCTGTTCGAATCCCGGGTGTCACACAGCAGAGTGAGCTCCCACTGTTAACCCCAGATCCAGCCAGCCTAGCAGTTTGAAAGCATGTCAATGCAAGTAAATAGGTACCGCTATAAAAAGCGGGAACGTAAGTAGTGTTCCGTACGCAGAAATGTGTTAATCCATTCTGGCCACATGGCCATGGACTTGCAGAACACTGGCTCTTTGGCTTAAAAACTGAGATGAGCACCTTCCCTAGAGTTGGACATGACTAGCATGCATGTGCAGGGGGAACCTTTACCTAGCATTCATTAAGCATGTTTTTGCTAAAATGGAAGTCCTCCATTTCAACATCTTTAACTTGCTAGTGCTGTCTGTCCTGACAACTCCCACCCATGCAAAAAGCTGTATTTTCCTCCTTAACTCTACCACTTACAAAGGTTGTTTGGTTTAATGTTTAATGAACAAAAATGCAACTCTCAGGATCCTCCCAAGCCAGAACACGTATACTGGCTGAGCTATTTCAAAGAATTATAGTCCAGAATAACTAACTTTTCCTAGCTCAGGGTGTTTCTTCTTACTTCTTCTCTCCACATGTCTCAGTAACAAAAAGCATAATTAACACTTTTGGAAATCCCCCTTGAAATATAATTTCATTTGTTTGGAAACATTGAAACAATGTGGTTTGATGTTTTTATACTCTTCTCATAGGTGTTGCTGCTTTTCATTGCTCTGTGTAAATAGTTCTATATGTTTTAATTGCATCAGCGCCTTAGCAATATGCTTAAAGGGTTAAGTATTCATCCTTCCAGTAACTAATACTATTTAAAAAGAAACTGGGTATCGATTGCCTTCATCCCCTGCTTTCGGAGCTCCCAGAACCAATCGTCTTTCTATGGAACTCTTGCATATGTGGAACACTAACACTGTAAATCACAGTGTGAGTTGTAAAAAAAAGAATAAAGCAATTGAGAAGTAGGGGGAAATCCTGAAATCCACAAAATTATGCAAGCAGCATAAAAGAGTGAGCAGGATTAAACATTGGCTTCTGGGAATTTTAGAGAAACAAAAAGTTCTCTGCTTGGAAGTGAAAAGGCATAGTCTTCAGCAAAGTGTGACATTAATAGAAGGCCAGCCCATGGCATGGACTGGGTATCTACAGAATGCTCTTTATTGACCATCTTAATTTTTTTGTCTTGGATGGGTTTATCATCAGTTGTTTCAACGAGTTCAGGAAGTCTGTAGCCTGGTTTCAGTATTACAGGGAGCTCATTTTTCCAATTTTATGTTGCCTTTGCAGTGATCGAGAAATTCACAGAGAACACACGGTTTTGTCTGATCTGCAACTATCTCTCTAAGATCATCCCAGCCTTGCAGTCCAGGTGTACCAGATTCCGCTTTGGCCCTCTCACGCCGGATCTCATGGTGCCCAGGTTGCAGTATGTCATCGAGAAGGAGAAGTGAGTAGAGAGGGTTGGCGGGTGGCATCACAACCTATACTGGTTGGCCATGCCTGGCACCCGTTTCCTGTTTTCACACCATCTCCTTGGGGTTGAGAGTTTTAGCCTCACAGTACATTGCTGGAAAAGTGTTGAGTTTTGTAGCATCCTGAAGTTCAAAGCAAACATCAACTTCAGCTCTAGTCTCAAAGCTGGCGTTTGTCTTCTCATGCAATGGTGCACATGGGAGCTGCTGGGATGATGGGAAGGAGAACAAAGGAGCCCAGATGGGACTCTGGGTTGATTAAAGGGTATAGGATGGCTCTGGATTGGGGTACTGCATTGTTCTTTGTTATCTGCTTTAGAGGTGGGCCCAAGCCATTCTTGAGCTACTGAAGGAGCCCCCCCTCCAAAAAAACCCACACATTGTACCAAATAAGGAGCATAGGAAACTGCCTTATAGTGACATTGGTACAGCTGTCCCTCTGTTGCATTGGTGGCAAACCTTTGGCATTCCAGATGTTTTGGACTACAACTCCCAGAATTCCAAGCCTAGACTGCCAGTGACAAAGGACTGTGGGAGTTGTGGTCTAAAACATCTGGAGTGCCCAAAGTTCGCCACCACTGCTCTACTGTCTACACAGACTAGCTGGGGGGGGGCGTTTGGTGGCTATCTATTGGATGTCCTAGGGCAGTGATGGCGAACCTTTTAGAGACCAAGTGCCCAAACTGCAATTCAAAACATACTAATTTTTTTGCAAAGTGCCAATACAGTAATTTAACCTGTATACAGGTGGCTATTAAGGGGCGATGCCGGGTGCCCACAGAAGGGGCATTGAGTGCCACCTTTGGCACCCGTGTCATAGGTTTGCCATCACTGTGCTAGGGATTGATTGTGTCTGTAACACATGTGTGCCACTGTTTGTTAACAAACCACTTAAGGCCAGTGAAATGGAGAATTTCCTACTGGAGTTTACAGTTTGTTTGCCTTAAGCTGCAACATTTCGTTGGATGCTTTGTGGTTGAATTTTGTCATCACGGTGGCATAGAGGGGGTGCAGTTTGTAGAAGGTTCTGGGAGATGTGGATGGATCCTAGCGTTGCCCATCTTTGATCTTTTAGTGTTGACATCACGGATGATGGAATGAAGGCACTGGTGACGCTTTCTAATGGTGACATGCGCCGATCTCTGAACATCTTACAAGTAGGTGTGATTTCATCTTATTGGCCTGGTGCTAGTGAGAGAAAGAATTAACAAGGCAGTTAAAGGTCCTGCTACCTTGAGTTTTTGGGGAGTAGCCAAAAACACATATGAAATATATTCATGTTTTCCCAGTACTGTGATTTTTTGGGGGGGGCATAGCTCTACTAGCCTATTTTGTGAAGAATGGGAGGGAAGAGCAAGAAATGTAAATGTTTACAAGACGAGGGCTTTGAAGGAGGTTTAGTTAAATTTACACCTTGGAAGACTACTTAATGGCACAACAATTAAACAGAACATGTTCTGAGGGAGTCACTTTAAAGGCCATGCCTTCAAAACAACACATCAGCCCAGTTTCAAACAAAGAAAAGTATGTAGGGGACATATTTTCCTTTTCAGAAACTGGTGGCAGGCATTTCAAAATAAACAATTGACTGTGTTTTCCCAAAAACTAGTACCAAAAAGCGTTTATCCAGAAGGTATGTGCAGAAACAGAACACTTTTTAAAAATTGTATGTATATATTTTATTTTAGAGTATTTTACCCCACCTTTCTCCTTGGAAAAGTACCCAATGGCAGTTTAAAAAAAACTTGTTTAAATCTCTTCAACATTTGGCACAGAGCAAGTCAATACTGTCTACTACTATTCTGCCAAATATGGCCCTGATTCAATAACCTATCCAAAAGTTATAAAGTTTTTATTTGGCCTGTGCCTTCCTACCAGTGCCTTCCTACCAGTAATGTCTTGCAGAATGCGCTCATGCAGTCTTATTGAAGTGTTACATTTTTTTACCGTAAAGCTGCAAAAGCTTGGAAGCTGTGTCACTGATTTTGGGTGGTTTGAAAATCATTGGGTGGCCTGTAGATTTCCCCATGCTCACTCATGTCAGTCCAGCAACATCTGGAGGGCTACCTATTCCCCGTCTATAACCCAGCAAGTGGCTTTAAGTGGGCAAACCAATGTCCTTGCTTTTAAGCAGCTTGTGTGGCTGGTTTTGAGGACCCCGTGCCTTCAGTGAACCATCCATGCCTTTCTTCTTCTTCTCTCCCTGCCAGAGCACAAACATGGCCTTTGGGAAGGTGACAGAGGAGACCGTCTATACCTGCACAGGGCAGCCACTCAAGTCAGACATAGCAAACATCCTTGACTGGATGCTGAACCAAGACTTCACCACTGCCTATCGCAGTATCCTTGTGAGCTGTGTTTCCAAGTTGTTGCAGGGGGATGACTACAAACGTCCAGTATGGGCTCCTGATTAGAGACAGGCACGAATCTAAAAAAAACAGTGATTCGTGATGCTTTGTGTTTTATAACTAAGAACGAGACCCCGGAAAAATGAACCAGTTCACTGTTCATTCTTGTGGTTCATGCCGGAGGGTGGGGCGGACCACTTGCTCCTGCTGCCTCCACCCCTGCAGGCGCATGCTTAGGGACAGCTGCCGTTCGGAACCGGGACCCAGCCTCTGGAATGAAATCAACCATTGACTTGCCTTCTTTTGGGTCACGCGGGGTGAAACTCCAATGAGGAAGCAGCCTCCGACGTGTCATCTTTCCTTCTCCATGGCACTGGCCAATCAGACAGGGAGGCGGGATGATGCATGTCCTTGCACAGCTCCTGATTGGCCAGCGCCAAGGAGAAGGAAAGATGATGCATTGGAGGCTGCTTCCTTGTTGGAGTTTCACCCTGTGTGACCCAAAGGAAGGTAAGTAAGTGGTTGATTTTGTTCCGGAGGCTGGGTCCCGGTTCCGAACGGCAGCTGTGCTGCCATGCATCATTTCGGAACTGGACCCCTTCGGAAATGAAACACCCATTTCTGTCTGCCATGTTAAACATCGACTCTTATATGTGATGTAGCAGACTTGTCCATGAAAATTCACCTTAAAAATATAATACTGTAGTCTTTAAGGTGTCATCATGAATCTTTCTGGAAATGCCTTTCATGGGTCACCTGTTTTTCCTTTGTCACTAAGACCTGTCAACTTGGTACTTGCCTTCTTTTTCTGCTTAACCTCTTAGCAGTAAGGAATATGAAGACCAGGAGCTGTCCCTCCTAATTGCTTTGACAGGAGAGGTGAAATACTGAGGTCTGCTCCAGTGACCTGACTTGGTCCACTACTAGTTGTCTTCCCATCTCCCAGATAACCCTTCATTATGTAACATGCTGAGGGAGTTGATACCCTGAGCTTGCTTGTATTTTTTTTTCTCTCTTGGTTTGTCTCCACCCCACCCCAGATACTTTTCTTGACTTGCTTTTATTTTGTAACTCTTTTGAAATCGCTTTTAAACTGTCAGTTGCTTGGACGATTTGGCAGGAAGGTTGTCTTTAAATGTTGTAAGGATAACATTCATTCATATCTTTATTGTGACGCCCACCCACCCCCCACGCGTGCACTTCTAGTTCTAGAGCAGTGATGGCGAAACTTTTAGAGACCGAGGGCCCAAAGTGCGATTCAGAACCCACTAACTTTTCGCAAAGTGCCAAGACAGCCATTTAACCAGAATCCAGGTGGCTGGGAAGGGGCGATGTTGGTTGCCCACAGAAAGGGGTCCGAGTGTCACCTTTGGCACCCGTGCCACAGGTTTGTCAACACTGTTCTAGAGCATCTAATACAGGGGTGCCCAAACTTTTTGTAAGGAGGGCCAGATTTGGTGGCTGAGAATGTGTCAGAGGCCGGTTGCTCCCCGACCCTGCCACCCCCGCACGCGTGCCTAGCTTCACAAGGTTCCCGGAGATGCTGGTGGCGGTGGCCCACCCGCGCACCACCCTGGTGTGCGTGCCCAGCCCCACAAACTTCTGCTCACCGCCCGCCCAGCCCCTCAAGCTTCCCGGTGGTGTCAGTGTTAGCGGAAGTTTTTTAAAAAATGGGATGAAGGAGGGGGAGGGAGGGATGGGCCAGCCAGCCGTGGGCCACTCAGAACGGCCTGACGGGCCGGATTTGCCCCCCCCCCCAGGCCGGACTTTGGGCAGGCCTGATCTAATACAACCTCAGACAAACTGATTCCTCTCCCCACCCCCACCCCATGCCTCTGAATCCCTTTGCACCTCCAGTCCTGTTGCCAAAACTTTGGGAAAGGACTATTTCCGTTGAGCTAATGCTTGAGTTACCAACAGCACCCTTGTTCCATAAAGCAGCTAGCATCTCCTGCATTTGTCATGTCTTTATATGGGAGAGATTTCACCTTGACACTCTGCTCAGATATCATGGAGCTGAAGACACTGAAAGGTTTAGCCCTGCACGACATCTTGACAGAAATCCACACGTTTGTCCACCGAGGTAAAGTATCTTCTCAGATCTGAAGCATCGCATTCCCTATATAGGAATATAGGGGCACTCTGGGTGGGGAAGATGGCTGCTGAGAAGCACCAAAAACTGATGCTGATATAAACCATTATATACAGCAGAAATACACGTTGCATTGCAGATTAAAAGCAAGCCTTGGGTGTGGGGCATCTCTGCGGTTATGCAGGGACAATGATGTAAGAACAATTCATGAGCAAATATGCCAAATAGTTATTTTCACAGAAATTCAAAGTTCTCTGTTTTAATATAGGTATGTCTTGTTGTTAAAGCTGGGGTAACATTATGGGAATCCCCTTCCTTCGTGACAGGATGCTAACGCTTCCTAGGAACTAGCTGATATACGCAGATCCAATTGCTTTATGTTTCTCTGTCTCGTGTGGGGTTAAAATCCAACGAGGAGGAAGCACACTGTGATATCATTTTCCTGCTTCGTGCTGCTGGCCAATCAGAGAGGGAGGTGGAATAATGCATGTCCCTGCACAGCTTCTGATTGGCCAGCATCACAGATCTAGCACAGATGACGCAGCTTGGATTTTAACCCTGTGCAAGACAGAGAAAGGTAAAGCAATTGGATCTGCAGGCATATCTGTCGTTTATGCAGGGACTATGATGTAAGAACAATTCATGAGCAAATATGCCAAATACAGTGGACCCTTGTATAACAAACACCTTGTATAACATAAAATCTGTACAACATAAAAAATTCCGGAGATAGGGGAAATTTGCTTAACATAATCGCCTATGGGGAGAATCCGTACAACATAAAAATGGGATTACTCTGTTTTCAATGCATTCCTATGGGAATTTGTATAAAGGAAAATTTGCTTAACATAATTTCATTTGGAACTAATTAATTCCTTTATACAAGGTATCACTGTAGTTATTTTCACAGAAATTCAAAGTTCTCTGTTTTAATATAGATATGTCTTGTTAAATCTGGGGTAACATTATGGGAAGCCCCTTCCTTCGTAACGTGATGCTAACACTTTCTTTTCTGTCCTGCAGTTGACTTTCCATCATCGATTCGAATCCAACTGCTGATTAAGTTGGCCGATGTTGAGTAAGTGGTCTTGGGCGGGTGGGGGGAGGCTGGCTGTTTGGGGGCACAACTTCCCCTCGTGCCCAAGAACCACGTGGCAGACTTTGGGGTAGCTGCAATGGTCCACCGGACCTCGTATCCATTTCTTCTGGCCTAGAACTAGAACACCTGTTGCTCTCTTTTTGTAATCAAAAGCACCGGGTAGTCATGGGTTACCTTTACTAATTACCTTTACTGGGCTGCATCCCTACCCAAACACCTCCCCTCACCTCCCCCCCCCAATCTCCATTATTCAGCATGATCTGTATCTCTCAGCCTCTTTTCTAGCTTGTCTGCAGCTATATTCTTAATATTTCTGGTATTATATACTTATTTACTGGTTTAAAGTTGTTTTCAGAAGTAATTTTATACAATTTTACCTGAATTGCCCTGATTGATTCAAGACATCTTTGACTAGACTTGAGTCCTTCTGGTTCACTTGCTATCAGAATGCAAGAAGTGCTAAGTCTGACGGAAAACTTCCTGAATAATCAGTTAGGCCAGCCGAGGTATAATAAATGGTCAATTTTACATAGATATCACCACTGAAAACCATATGTAACCACTAAATAAGTATAAAGATGGAGAGGCTAAGCATTAAAGAGCTGCAGATAAGCCAGAAAAACTCCCAGGAGCCATGCCATTGATTTTTCAATAGTGGATCATACTGGTTTTTTGTTTCAAAGTACAGCTTCATTGAGGACTTGGGATATGCATGCAAACATGGCTTATAGCTTTGTGTAGTCTGGGGACTGCACAATGTCTACCCTGGAGTGGGAAATATTAGATATCATTGGCTTAAGCTTGAGTTGGTTCGGTGTTTGTCAACTGTAAACAATTTAAGGATCTTTCAATAACTAGTATGTGCTGCTGCAGAGTGCCTTGTGCAAGTGAACCTGGAGGCTGGCAGGGACTGAATAAGATTCATGTAAAAAAATGTTTTCTCCTGCCAGTGAAGTTTAGCACATGGCATAAAAATGAAAACTGAGATTAGCCTGGGGCTACTGGAGAAGCCAATATAATACAGTGGACCCTCGTATAACAAGCGGTTTGTCTAACAGAAAATCCACTTAAAGGAAAAATATTTCCAGAGATAGGGAATATCGCTTAACAGAATCACCTATGGGGCGAATCCGTACAACTGAAAAACAGTCATGATTAAGGATTAATCCATTTTCAATGCATTCCTATGGGAAATTTGAACAAAGGAAAAATTTGCTTAACAGAATTTCATTTGTACCACTGTACTGTGCCTGGGAGAATTCTATACGTGTGCTGTCAACAGCTAGCTACCTTTCCAGGCTTGCACTTGGCAAATCTCTGTCAAATCTAAAGGTCATGGAAATTTTTCTTTAAATGCAACCATTTCACAGTTGGGAGATTCACCCCCTTTCCCCTCCCCAGGTATCGGCTGGCTGCAGGGACCAGTGAGAAGATTCAGCTGGGAGCGCTTATTGGTGCCTTCCAGGTCACCCGAGACCTGATTGCAGCTGAAGCATAGGAAAGCTGTTTTTGCTCCAGCAGTAGGTCCAGAAGTTCAAATCTGCAGCACGCCTTCTGCTGCAACTTCAGTGGGCTGAAATACGTATTGGTTTACACGTTGCTGTGCAGAATTCCAGAACATATTTGAATGGCTAGGCAGAGTCTTTCTCCTTCCCCCTCCTTCCGATATTTCCTTTATAAAATTAGAGGGAATCACGTAGTCTCTGCTACAGTATAGAGCAACGATTCGTAGATGGATAATAGAACAGGGCTCCTGCCCATGCTTGCCCTTCCACAACATGTCTTCAAAATGGTCTCCCTGACCTGTATTTTATGTGCTGGGATGGACGAGTTCTTTAGGCCAGGTGTGTCCAAACTTCGGCCCTCCAGATGTTTTGGACCACAACTTTTTCACTGGGAATCTAAGCTTAGAATTCTGGGAGTTGAGGTCCAAAACATCAGTAGGGCCAAAGTTTGGACACGCCTGCCTTAGGCAAACTGGGAGTTTGGAACCTTAGCCACAAAAGGGAAATACCTGTTCCCGTCTTAGAGGGGTTGAGGAGGTGATAGCCTGTTAAGGGTATGGGTTCTTTTCCCAGCTTCCTCCACAAGATGGCTATTACAGTGGGGGAGCAATCAATATCCACTGTAACTTCCACTCGGCTGTCTGGAATAGTAGCTGGGACTCAGCCACACTTAACCAGCATTTGCAAGTGCTGCCTGAGAGCAGTTTCCCTCCTCTTCCTGGGAGGAAAGTGATTTCCCTACTCTGTCACGAGCCAAGAGGTGTTTTTTTTAAGCTCCTCCTGTCATTAAGAGCTGGGGTGGTTACCTTTTTCTAATCCTGCAAGAAGGCAGTAACAATAAAACTATATTTTGTACCTGGCATGAAGTGTTTATTGGTATTTGCATACAGGATAGTTTACAGCTTCCTTATGGTGCTTATTTTTGCACTGTGGCCTTACAACAGGGTTTTAAAAAGCTAGTTCAATAACAAGACTCTCCTTGTAACAGGAAGACTGGGTTAATAAAAGGCCTCAGAATGCTTAGCCTTACACTGGCCATTAAGAAAAGCTTTATAACAGAAAGGTTTTGAAATTATCCCTTTCGTATCTGATACCAGGCGTGTGTTGTTGACCACTTTGTTAGAAAACAGAGACTTCGCCTGCACTCAGATGCTCACTTGACTGCTACCCCCACATCCTTCCAGGGAGAGAAAAGACATTGGGAAAACCCAGTTTAAGAACTTCTTTTCCCCAGTCTGGTTAGAAGTGATTAGTGAAGCCACCTCCAAATGTCATGGAAGCCCCCAGTTTGATGTAATGAGGGAAAAACCAACAGGCGTTTGTAACATTTACTTTCAACAATACATTCACTAGCATTTCACTTGCATCCTGATGTAGCTTCAGTAATGTGATTAAAAACTGCCGTGCCAGACTAGTTATGCAGCCCACTGAAAACAAGGGCAATAACAGATGGGTGAAGGGCTGCACTATAATTTACATTGGTAGTCTTCAAGCCAGCGAGTGATACCCCACCCCCCATTATTCCTAGAACATTTTGAACTCCTTAATTAGGCTTGGTCCTACTTGGTTGACGTCAGCATAAAGGGTGGGTGGTAAAGCCCACAGACTCTCTCCTACACCAATACCATGCCACCAATATGGTGCTTTATAGAGATGGGTGTTTCATTTCGGAACCAGTAGGCTACGAAACGAACCACGCGAGCCCAGGTGGTCCTCGGAACCGGCTGATACATGCAGATCCAATTGCTTTACCTTTCTCTGTCTCGCGCAGGGTTAAAATACAACGAGGAAGCATGCTTCCACCTGCTTCGTGCTGCTGGCCAATCAGAGAGGGAGGTGGAATGATGCCTGTCCCTGCACAGCTCCTGCTCGGCCAGCATCACAGATCTAGCACAGATGACGTCCAGCATGCTTCCTTGTTAGATTTTAACCCTGTGCAAGACAGAGAAAGGTAAAGAAATTGGATCTGCATGTATCAGCCAGTTCCGGGGACCACCTGGGCTCACGTAGTTCGTTTTGTAAGCTACTGGTCCCGAAACGAAATGCCCATCCGTAATGCTTTATATCCTTCCACATTCTAATGGGGATTTACCTCCCTTCTTAAGATCCTGCTATTTTTCATAACAACTTCTTGAGGTAGCCAATAGTAGCATTCAGCTGATGTAGATGTTACACCAGGAACAATTAATCTTGTTGGACTGCAGCCTGTACCTCCCAGTTCCATTTGATAGGTTGGCAAGGATCCCTGCAAGCAGTGGTCCCAACGGTAGCTGGTATAACTGCTCACTTTTGATTCTTAGTGTGTGTGCTCATAGCACCCTTTTCAGTATCAAGGTAAACAATCCAGCAGCTCCAGAGCTTTTGAACTACAACTCTCTTTAGGAAGAGCCAGCTAGTGGCCAGGAAGGGTAGGAGAAAGAACTCAGGTAATCTGGAGGGCATCTGATTGTCCGTCTCTGTTCTATAGTTGCTGGTTATTTCATGTTCCTCCTTTAGCACAAGAAATCTCCACGTGTCAATATGCAATAAATTAGGCCTCTTGTTTCCCATGAAAACAAGTATGGACTTGAAGTAGACTTTAAAATGTACCTCTGTGATCACATATCTATGCAAAACACATTCTTCCAAATCCACTCTCCACTGGCTCTTAATTAATGGCTCAACAGATACAGTTGACAAGCGGTGTGCTTTCACGCAGGACCCATTTCAAGTTCACCTTCGTTTCAAATGAAATTATCTACATCCAGTTTCCAGCCACACTAGCAACACCACCGCTCTTCAGAAACTAGTGGTGTCCTTTTGCATCGATATCCCTTTCATACTCAGTGCCTCATGCAATAATTCAAGCTTTTGTCATCCAACAGCAAGCATCCCTTTGAAATACAGGAAGTAGTTCTGGAGAAAGGTAGCAACCTACTGATTAAACGGTGGGGACTTCAGGAGTCCAATGTGCCGAAGACCTTCCTGGCTGTTTCCTTGGGACTCTCGCCATGTTCCCTGAAAGATTACTCCACCGTCCCACACAAAACGAGAGATGTGCCGCAAAACACACACCTGTGGTGAGCTTCAGCCAAGTCGCTGGCCGCCTTGTGCCAAAAGCATCCATGAAGCAACAGCACACCTTCTGCGGGATGCGGTTGGGATCAAAAAGTCCTATAGCTGAGGAATTCCTTCATCTTTTTGGGGATGGGCAACTCCAAGACCTGGTAAGTGCTGTAGCGACTACGGATCACATTGCGGCACAGGTGTTTCAGAGAGGAGAGCGGCTGGGGGGCTGTCCAGAACTGAGTGTGGCCATCTCTTGTCCTGTAGCCAAAAAAAGGGGGGTGGAAGAGAGAGCTCAATGGAGAAGGGAGCAACTCAAGTTATTTTGCTGCCTGATGCAAATGTGCACAGTGCTGCTCATCCACCTTCACAAGCCAGGATATACCACAACTGTTGGGCCATACACTGGCCCTCCACAACCCTTCTGTAGCCCAACTGGTTGGGTGGGCTGTAGGGGGAAACACGACTACCACTGGAAAGAGGGAGAGCTGATTGGCGCCGGGGTGGGGGAGAAAATTCCCAGCTGACTGGTGCTGGGGTGGGGGAGAAAAACCTTTCGGGGTACCACTGTCCAGCGGTGCCGCAATATATGAATAGCGATCCCGCAATATATGAACCACGAAAGGGCAGGGGACCGCTGTATGTATGTATGGCCGAACACATTTCTGTGCACAGAACACTGTTTTACCTTCCTGCTTTTTACAGTGCATTTCCATGCTTTCAAACTGCTAGGTTGGCAGGAGCTGGGGTTATCAGCGGGAGCTCGCTCCCCTCAGTGGCACCCGGGATTCGAACCGCCGAGCTGCCGACCTTGCAGCCAACAGTTTCCAGTGCTCTAGCCCACTGAGCCACCGTGCCCCAGTACATACCCTGTAGCAATGATCCCCCCACGGGGAAAATAGGTGCAGCAAAGACCATTCTTCACGGGGGCAAAAGCAACTGGAACCCCAAGGTCTAAGGCCCAGATCCTCAGGAGCCTGAAAAAAGATACAAGGAAGGCAATTACAAGGACTTTAAAAAGAAAAGGGGCCCTGCTAAATCCCAGAGCTCACAGGAAGCTCAAAAATACGCTCCTCCCCAAATCTCCAAGCCACCGTGTCTCACCTGTCATCTGCCACAGTAGCAAGATACAGGCCTTCAGGTGAGAAGCACACCGATCGCAGTGAACTGGCGTGGAAGTCGCTGCTTGGGTCCACAAAAGATGGCAACGGGATGTGGCTGGGAAGGAAGGAAAGAGAGGTAAGTCTATGCTGGCAAACTAATTCGTTATCCCCAGAGCTGCCTAGATGCCCCTAAGCACATCCAGTCTCGCTTAATCTCGGAAGCTAAGCAGGGTCGGCCCTGGTTAGTCCTTGGATGGGAGACCACCAGGGGATACCAGGTGCTATAGGCGCCCGGAGTAGAAACTGGCAAACCACTCCAGTATTCCTGCCAAGAAAACTCCATGGACGTGGGGTCACGAAGAGTCAGTCACAACTGTAACATCACAATACACACACACACACACACACACACACAGGTGGTAGTTATTCCTCACCCACAAGTAGCATGCAGAGTTGAGCCCAGGTCAAAGAAAAATCAAAGAGTGTTGGCAAGACACTGATTTCTGAGATGCTCATAGAAAGCGTCACTGAATCCTTCAGGCAAGCTTTCTCTGAATCATGGTCTACCTACTAGCTGCATAGATGCCCTAAGCACATCCAATCTTGCCTGATTTCGGAAGCTAAGCAGGGTCAGCCCTGGTTAGTCCTTGGATGGGAGACCACCAGGGGATACCAGGTGCTGTAGGCGACTGGAGTAGGAACTGGCAAACCACTCCAGTATTCCTGCCAAGAAAACTCCACGGACGTGGGGTCACAAAGAGTCAGTCACGACTGTAACGACACAACACACACACACACACACACAGATGGATGATCCCCAACATGTTGGCAAACGAAGGAACTTCACAAAGATGAAGACTGAGCAAAACTCTCTTCAGCGGTCTCAAACTCTTGGCCGAGAGGAAAGGAAGGACAGCAGGACTGGAGAGAACTCGCCAATGTGGTCTAGGGAAGAAGCGGAGGGGCTGAGATCCTCCATAGTATTGCCTCCATTTCCTGCTGAACAGCTTCATCAACTCACGGCCAAGTTGGAGACCTTTGGTTAGTGGGCGGCATATAAGTTGTATAAATAAAATAAATAAATAAAGTTCTGGCAATATAAGGAGGAAGATTTTGAGAGAGAGAGAGAGAGAGAGAGACTTGCCATCCACTTTCTTCCAACTGTGCTTAATTTTTTTTATTTTATCCTCACCCGCCCACCCCCAACAATTTGGGTCTCTTCTTTTCTTTTTACTTTATTTTTGACTGTAATTATCATTTATATAAAGCAAAGCGTTCTGCTTGTATACCGTCCCATACCACTTCAAGTAGTCTCTTGGCGGTTTAGAGTTTTTTACTACAGTATGCAGGCTACACATTGCTCCCCCCCCCGCAAGCTGGGTACTCATTTTACCAACCTCAGAAGGGTGGAAGGCTGAGTCAACCATGAGCCGGCTACCTGGGATTGAACCCCAAGCCGTGAGCACAGATTTAGCCACGGTACAGGCATTTAACCACTGCGCCACTGCCATCTTGTACAAAGACAACTCAAGGCTGTGTACGAAACAAAATAAGCAAGCATAAAAATAGCAAATAAGCAAAGCCCTTGATACTCCAGTCTCTTTATCTTCAAAGCCCCTGATATTCCAGTCTCTAGAAGAGATCCTAGACACCTATCAGTTTATTGGCTGGATTTTGGTTCTGGCATTTCCCGGCACCCCAGCGTCCTAACTGTGATGACGTCAACGCAACCCACATACACGCACTTCCAGGCTATGTTTCAGGTGCGGGGTTTGCCCCCAAAGTGTTCAATAGTTTGGGGCCGAGATGCCTGCCATAGGAACGCATACAAAACTCGAGTTCATCAGTGGAAGAGCTCTTCTGCTCCTCCTAGGAATCTTTTGAGATGAGCCTGTGAAGATGTTCCTGCATCTCGTCACCTAGCAAAGGCAATATAAAACTTGAGGATAAGTTGGTATGTGTAGCCTGCATACTGTAATTAAAAACTGTAAACCACCCAAAGACTACTTGGAGTGGTATGGGGTGGTATATAAGCAGAACACTTTGCTTTGCTTTCCAGGTTCCACCAGCCTGAGAGGGTAGCTGGTGAATATAATTACTTCTCCTACTATGTCTATCCCACACTATGTCTACTGTTGAGGATGGCTGTAGTGTAGCTGATGGGAACTGGAGTGGAGTCCACAAATCAATCAATCAATCAATCAATCAATCAATCAATCAATCAATCTCTTCTCTCTCTCTCTCTCCCATCTGCCCTGGCAGTCTCAGTACTGGAAGTACTGGAACCTTTTCTCCTACCAGAGGGATTTCAGCTGTTCCCCAGTGCAGGGGTCCCAGAGGATGACAAGGGTGTCATATGAGGCCGTTGCAAGAAGCGCCGAGTCTGGAGAGAAGCCGCAGGACACCACGCAGCCCTGGTGCCCTTCTAGTCTTCTCAGAAGGCGGTATGAGCGCATACTCCAGAGCAGGGCCTACGGGGGGGGGGGGGTGTAAGAAGGTAACAGAATGGATCTAGTGTTCATGGAAGTAGCTGGGTTAGCCTGCACAAGCATATCAGGCCGACAGACAAAACAAACAGAAACAAGAGACAAACATATAGCGATATCTTAAAAGAATAATAGCTCTATTATAAATGCAAAGACCCTTCTCTTTAGCAATGTGTTTTCAGCATCACTTTTCTTTACCATTTTCAGAGTGGCATTTGTTCAATCCTACTTATTATTTGTATACATATTGTATACCATTTAGTAATGTAAGCCAGCTTTTCAAGGAGAAAGGCAGGGTAAAAATAGCTTGAATAAATGAAATGAAATCATGTAGGCTTTCACAAACCAAATCCACTTCCTCAAACATAACAGTGAGGCTGCATGGCTGTATGTTCTTGTTACCTTGTAGTCTGAGAACTGCCATTATTCAAAGCCTTGCGGCCTTTTTGCACAGTTGTCGCTTTGCTCATCATCTGTATCACTACCTGGTCATGGGCCCATGTATAATAATGACACTTATATAGTCTCACTCTTATGTCTGAGGAGGTGGGCTTGATCCATGAAAGCTCAGAATAGAATACAATATCTGTTGAGAATTGGTTCCAGGCCTTCCCGTGGATAATGAAAACTGTGGATAAGAGAGAATGCCCCCTATAAAAGCAAAACTGCTGTTTCCCAACAGTAGCTTGCTTTACGGCTGCTGTTTTGAGACAGTAGCTTGCTTTACGGTTGCTGTTTGTGACAGTAGCATGCTTTAACCTACTATTTTATGACAGTATCTTGCTTTACAGCTGCTGCTTTTTTACGACGGTATCTTGCTTTGTGACTGCTGTTTTACGACAGTAGCTTGCTTTACAGCTGCTGCTTGTGACAATAGTTTGCTTTGCGGCTGCTGAAATTATTTATTTTTTTCCTCTGCCAACCATGGATAACTGGATCGGTGGATAATGAGTTGGTAGACACGGGGGTCCTACTGTATAGCTGTTAGCATTGAAGGTGCCATGAAGTTCCCCCACCCCTCATTAGCTTTTATCCCTTTTTGTTTTTGTTTTTATCTCATATGGACCCAACCTGGATTTCTTAAGTGTTTTAAGTCAGATATAACTAGCAACCCAGAGTATAGAGATATCCCCCTGGAAGAGATTAAAACGCACCCCAGCCAACTTCCTGCGCAGGATCACTTGAGAAGCATTGAACCCCATCTGTGCGGGGAAACCCCGGATGAGAGAACAATGGGTCCCATGTGGCCTGATGCGCAGGAAGCCAGCTTGCTCTTATCTCTTCCCCCCACATTATCCAGCGAGGCCATGAGATGGTATGTAAGGAAATAACAAGCTGTCTGTTAATCATTCATCAAGACACTGCTACGTCAGAGAAGCCCTTCCCAGGAATTCATCAGACTACACCATCCTGACACGTAAGCCCTGTCTCCACCCTCTCGGATGCTCTGCCTTTGTACCAATAAAGAGTCTGGACTCATGTGGGTGAAGGAAGCTGTTGCATGAGGCCTGGGCTTTGTTGAACCCAACAATAATATTGCCTATGTGGAATCGTTCCTACACCAGAGTTAGGCAGTTAACCTCTTCGCTCCCCTTCTACCTTCCTTGTACAGAACCAACTTACCGACTTCTCTCCAGCAGCAGAGCACAGCATCTGGCCATCAGGAGAGACGCTGCAGCAGTACACCCACTGCACGTGTCCAGAGAGCACCTGGAGTTGCTTCCCTGTGGAAACCGAGGCACGAAAAGAGGGAAAGGCAGCACAAAACATAGATTAGGGAAGAGAGATTCCCTTTTGGGTCTTGCCTGAAGGCAAGGAACCTACTCCCAGACCAGCAAAGAGGAGAAATCCATGCAAACCGCCCTTGTCCTCTCATTGACTAGCTATGGGACAAAGGTCACTCTCTTTGCCTGCCAATTTTCCTGTGTTCATCCAGATTAGAGCTCTTTGTCTCCTCCTTGCTACTTCCTTATTACTACAAGTCTGAGAACGGGTAACACCTTTATTGGATCTCTTAGGGTGCTTTTACACAACCTCTAAAATCTGCTGGTAACTTAAATTCAGACCAGAGATTGTGGGGGTTGTTCTGCTTCCTGTGTTCCCACCCTTCCGCACTCCATTGCTCCTGTCTGCAGTAAGGGGAAGGAGAAAAAAAGGGAGAAAAGAACGCAGGCTCACCTCCACCTGCCCTTGGAGGAACCCCATAGGGATTCCAGGCTGTTAAAGGGGTGGCGGGGACAAAAAAACAAACAGAACGCATCCACAGCTTTATAATCTGCATCAGAAATTTTTTTACATCCGGAGACCAGGTACTTGTAAAATGCGCTGGGGCACGCTTAGGTGGGCGTGGTCATACTTAATTTTTTTAAAAGTCCGCAGCCGGTGGGAAAACAATTTTAAGCTCTGCATCTGGGAGCCCTTTGCCTCGGATTTTAGGGGTCGTGTAAAAGCAGCCATAAAAGTTACACATATGGTGAGCTTCCGAGTTCCTGAATCTCGTCACCTGGCAAAGGCGATATAAAACTTGAGGATAAGGCAAACTGTTGAAAAACTGGGGCACACATCACGCCCTTGGCTGGCTCATGAAGCCAGACAAGGCCCTGTTACCTTTCTTTTAGAACTTCTCTCTTTTCCTGACCAAAGGCGCCAAGCAGCGACCCTTGGCTTCTATTCTTCCTTAATCAGATTTTCCACATACATCTTAGCAGGCTCCTTTCAAAAGATTCCTAGGAGGAGTTGCTCGGATTGGTAATTTGGTGTATAACTATTTAAACAATGTCTTGTCACGGGATTAGTGGGAGGCACGAACGAAGCAAAAAAAAAAAAAAACCAAACCCTGCATATTGTATCCTTACATTTTTTCCACCAATAGCTTATCAAGAGTGCATTTACACTACACAGCTAAGGCAATTTGATTCCACTTTAGCTACCATGGCTCATTCTTATGAAATCCTGGGAGTTGTACTTTAGGTTTAAACACATCACAATGTTCCCAGAGCTTCTGCACACAAAGTCTGGAGAGCTACAATGCTGCTTAGAGCAGTTTGGCAGTGGAATATGCTCCCACGGAAGGTGGTGGAGTTGCCTTCTTTGGAGGTTTTCAAGCAAAGGATGGTGGCCATCTGTTGGGAGTCCTGTGATGGGGGTTCCTGCATGGCAGGGGATTGGACTGGATGGCCCTTGAGGTCTCTTCCAGCTCTTATGATTCTATGAACCTCTTGAACCCCCATTCTGGCTCGCCTGCACTGGTTGCCCGTTGCCTCCCGAATAAGGTTCAAGGTGTTGGTTTTGGTTTACAAAACCCTTCATGGCCTGGGTCCTGATTATCTGGCAGAGCGTATTTCCCTACGATCAGAGCTGGCCCGACCCACCTGATCCTCTATGGCTTTCTCGCTCCGGGTCGCCACCCCTAAGGAAGCCCGTAGGGTGGCTACTCGCAAACGGGCCTTCTCGGTGGCTGGCCCAGCACTTTGGAATTCACTGCCGAGCGATATACGCCAGGCTCCTTCACTGGCATCCTTCAGAAAAGCAGTTAAGACCTGGCTATTCAGGGATGCCTTCGGCAACGGCTAGGGTTGTACCAAGGTTTATTTTTTTAATTACCATTCCCTAGTTTTATGTCTCTTGCCTAGCATCTTTTTACATTCTTATATTGATGTCTTTGTTTTTAACTTTTTGTGTGAACCGCCCAGAGTTCCCTTTGGGAAATGGGAGTGGTAAATAAATAAATAAATAAATAAATAAATAAATAAATTGATCCTGACCAAACCTCTTGGTTAGAATGCTTTGTTACAGCTCAGGCAGTGGCGGCGAACCTTCGGCACTCCAGATGTTTTGGACCACAACTCCTCGAGTTCCAAACCTGTACTGCCAATGGCAGAGCTGCCTAGATGCCCTAAGCACAACCGATCTCGCCTGATTTCGGAAGCTAAGCAGGGTCGGCCCTGGTTAGTCCTTGGATTGGAGACCACCAGGGAAGACCAGGTGCTGTAGGCGCCTGGAGTAGGAACTGGCAAGCCACTCCAGTACTCCTGCCAAGAAAACTCCATGGACATGGAGTCATGTAGAGTTGGTCACGACTGTAACGACACAACACACACACACTGCCAATGACAAAGGACTGTGGGAGTTGTGGTCCAAAGCATCCGGAGTGCCGAAGGTTCGCCAATGTTGCATTGCTGTCGAGCTTTCTAGCAGACAACTGTTGAATACCTCCCCCCAAGATTCAAATGCACCTACCGTTCTGACTCAGGTCCCAGACGCGCACGGTTTTGTCACGGGAAGCCGAAACAAGAATGGAACTGCTCTCCCCAGGCGCAAAGCTCAGGTCTCTCACCACGTCCTGGTGGCCCACCATGTTGAACAGCAAGCAGCCTACAAAGACAACACACAGGGAGGTGGGCATCTCTCCAGCCAAGCGGGAACCCTGAGCTTCTCCACCGTTGGCCTAAGACTGATCTTCAGCCAACATGGAGGGTTGCAGGAACAGGCAAGGACTTCCAGAAAGTCTTGGAGGACAGCACAGATTCCTCATACCTTTTCAAAAGCTTCCTGAAATTTAGAGAAAACCTTGCAGTTTCACTAAACACAAAAAGCTAAAGAACAGGAGAAGTTTTTTTTGTTTTATTTATTTATATAGCTTATATGCTACCCATGACCAAAGGTCTCTGGGTGGCTTACAACTAAAATAAACAAAGCAATTAAAACATAAAATGCCAATGAAAAGTTAAAACGATACGAATATTTAAATACACTAAATACAACACACTAAAAATTGCCATCAGGACCCACAATCAATATTATATCAGATGAAAAACTTCTGGAAAAGGAAGGTTTTTACCTGGCGCCAAAATGTCATTAACGTTGGTGCCAGGTGGGTCTCACTTGGGAGGGAGTTCCGTAGTTTTAAATAGACAAATAGCTAGAAGAGTCCTCCCTCTCCCCAGTTCCTGTTATTATATGAACATCAATGCTAATGAGAGTTCCTCATGGATTTGGCAAGTTTCTCTTGGCACCGGAGGACATAAGAACATAAGAAGAGCCATGCTGGATCAGGCCAAAGGCCCATCTAGTCCAGCTTCCTGTATCTCACAGTGGCCCCACCAGATGTGTCTGGGAGCGCATGAGACTAGATCTCTGTCTCCTGATCCCACTCCCCTGCATCTGGTCCTTGAGGTACCCCGGGTTTAAGCTTGGAGATGATACATCTCCCTCATGGTTTGTAACCTGTGATGGACTTTTCCTCCAGGAATCTATCCAATCCCCTTTTGAAGGGCTCCAGGCTAGATGCCATCATCACATCTTGTGGCAGGGAGTTCCACAGACTAACAACAGGCTGGGTGAAAAAATATTTTCTTTTGTCTGTTCTTCCTCTCCCAGCCCTCAATTTGAGTGGATGTCCTAGTTCTGGTAAATTGCTGTGTGGTTTTGTTGCTCTTCCCTTTTAGAGCAGCTGTAGCCTACCCATCTGGCCCAATATATTTATCTTGGATCAGAGATATGACGCTATTTGGGTGGGGGGGTTGCATGGAACACAAATCAGTTCTGCAGATTTGGGAGATATCCATTAAGGTTAACCCTGAGAAAGCGTCCACAGAATTCAGTTGTGCCTTGTATGCTTGAAATCTCTTGTGCTAGGGCGAACAAGGACAATGTACGTGTCTTTGTTTTGCCCCGCCTCCTGCTTTTAGCTCCACCCACCACCAGACTGCAGCCTTCCCATGCTGCCGTTCAGCCACTTGAACCCAAAGCCAGCTCCCTGTTATAAGTTAAAAAAAAGTTTGTTAATAAATCAGCAGTGAACACAGGAATAAAGGAGCAGTGAGCAGGCCTAATGCACCTAACAAAAAACCAGGAAAAAAACAAAACCAGCAACAGGACCAATTTACCTGTTTGCACCTCCCAGACTTTGATCTGGCCATCATTCAAGCCGGTGGCGAGAATGAGACAGGAAGTGCTTGGTGCCCGCAGGGTGTGCTTTTTGGGAGGGCAAGGAAGCCATGAGCTGAAGGCCAGGCCCCAAACAATTTGCCCACATTCCAGTGTCTTCTCCTTGGCCCCAGCGCCTCGCCCTTTGACCTTGGTTTTTAGGTACTGGCTCTCACCTTCCGAAGCTTTTGGGGTCCTGTGGGGAGCAAATGGAAATACAGTGGACCCTCGTATAACAAACGGTTTGTATAATAACATAAAATGTGTACATCATAAAAAAATTCCGGAGACGGGAAATTTGCTTAAAATAATCGCCTATGGGGCGAATCTGTACAACATAAAAATGAGATCACTCTGTTTTCAATGCATTCCTATGGGAAATTTGTATAAAGGAAAATTTGCTTAACATAATTTCATTTGGAACGAATTAATTCCTTCATACAAGGTATCACTGTACTGTACAGGTTGGGAGTTTGATTTTTAAAAAAGATTTTTGTCCCCGTAACTCATCACAGTGTTTGGATGTAATCTGGCTTCCTATTTTGTTGCAATGTCTAGCTGCTGTTACTTTTTGTTATACTTAGATCTTGTTTTTTTTAAAAAGCAGATTTTAGGATTACTAAAATAATGGCTTATATATGTACTGGATCCTCGTATAACAAACGGTTTGTCTAACATAAAATCTGTACAACATAAAAAATTCTGGAGATAGGGGAAAATTGCTTAACAGAATCGCCTATGGGGCGAATCCGTACAACATAAAAATGGTCGTGATTAGGGATTACTCCGTTTTCAATGCATTCCTATGGGAAATTTGTATAAAGGAAAGTTTATATAACAAAATTTCATTTGGAACGAATTAATTCCTTTATACAAGGTACCTCTCTCTCTCTCTCTCTCTCTCTCTCTCTCTCTCTCTGTGTGTGTGTGTGTGTGTGTGTGTGTAAAATCCCTGTTAAAATGCATCTAGAACTTTTGAAAGCCACTAAAAAGCATTGTTTGTGTCAGAAAAGATACTTTAGTGTTCCTACTGATACTTTTTTAAAATGTGACTTTATTCCATCCTCACTGTTTGTAAAAAAAAAAAAAAGCAACTGTTACAAGTAATCACATTTCTTGCAACTTATTTCTTCCACGCTCTAGAGTGGAGGGACAAAAATGTCACGTGGCATTCTGGGAGATGCTATTTTAGAAAATTCAATTTCCCACCTCTGGGAAGGGAAAACATAATGGAATGTATACTCTATGGTGGCTGAGGCTTGAAGTCACCAAAGTAACTTTTCCAAATCTATGTATAACCAACATGATGTTGTACTTATGGCTTTCAAGGAGGTGCCTGTGATCGTCTGTGACAGCGTGTAATAAACAACAATAAAAGTATTGTGGGGAGAAATAAAATAAATAATTTTTTGGGGGGGGGAGATTGCTGGGTTACGAGAGTAGTGCAGGAAGGATTTTCTGACTCATTTCTTTAATCTCAGCGACAAAATGCCAACCAGTCATTTCAGGGTGATATAAAAAGAAACAGAAATGGAAATAAACATCTCCTTCTAAGGGGAGAAGTACCATAAATGGGGAACATCACCAAAAATCCTAGCCAACTTGTCTGGATTATCTGGGTTATCTTTATAAACCATCACCTAGCTTATTACACCAGTGTAGTGTAATGGGCAGAGTCAAACAGTGGTGGCGAACCTTCGGCACTCCAGATGTTTTGGACCACAACTCCCACAGTCCTTTGCCATTGGCAATAGTGGCTTGGAATTCTGGTAGTTGTGGCCCAAAACATCTGGATTGCCGAAGGTTTACCACCACTGATCTAAGGGAAGTTGGTATAAGGCTTCCAATGTATAGTTCACCTTGGTTTCATCCCACCCTGGTCTGAATAGGCTCGTTAGATGTACAATGGCCTGTGTGAGTTTTAGCACTGATGCTATTTGTTCAAAATATAATCTATCCAATATATAATTTTGATGGGGCATGGCAAGTATATGTTTTCTGCCTGGTAACCATTTAGCAGGGTTTGAGGGTCTGATGGCAGTTATGTAAGCTTGCACTCCAACATAAAAATATTTATTTAAATATATTTCTAGTATCTCTTCTCCATGGATTCTGTAACTGTACAACATTTCAAAGTAGCTCAGAAAAAGTATAGGATCCAAACTGGTGATGTAGAATTGCCCTCTGTTCTTCTAGATCAGTGGTGGTGAACCTTCGGCCCTCCAGGTGCTTTGGACCACAACTTCCACAGTCCTGGCTTAGAATTCTGGGAGTTGTGGCCCAAAACATCTGGAGTGCCAAAAGTTCACCACCACTGGGACTTGGGAGACCAGGGTACAAATCCCCACTTAAGCCCACGGTATAAGTTGATGGTGACTGAACTAAGTAGAGCATCCCATTAAGTATCTCTCATTAGCACTTGACTATGGCACATAACACACAGCACATTAAAATCTCCTCCACGCACGGGCCAAAACCAACAACTGGTTCCAACGTGGGCTAATTGCTTCAGGAGCTCCGGAGCTTGGCCAAGGGCACCCAGAAGAGGACACTCACCGATCTGTGGCTTCCAACGGCCAGGGGAGCAACGTGACCACACAGTGCCCTTGAGACCAGGCGAACCAATCACCGTCCGGAGAGAAGGCCACACTCCAAGTCTCACAGCTGGATTTCCAGTCATATTGTTGAGGCCGGCCTGGCTTCAGCTCAGCCACAAGGAGGGGCTCTCCTGAGGAGGGAGACAAGCCATGTTTTTGCTGCTGCCTAGTGTGAGCCCACTTTTAAAGTTTGCACAAACAGCTTACATGAGGCACATCAGCCTGGGACTGCATGGAAGAGAGAGCATGACACTGTCTCACTACAATATACATTAGGACCCCAGTACCCACTGGGGATTGGTTCTAGGTCTTCCCGTGGATGATGAAAAGAGTGGATAAGAGAGAACACCCCAAAATCCCCAAAACTGCTGTTTTGTCACAGTATCCAGCTTTGCAGCTGCTGGACTATTTCTTTAATATTTTTTTTCCTCTGCAAACCATGGATAACTGAATCAGTGGATAAGGAATCAGTGGATACGGGGGTCCTGCTGTATAATGCAATAGCCTAGACACCCACTAGGTGCCAATGAGAGGCAGACTCACGGCGGGCCATAGATCACGACTGGACTAGGACTTAGGAGACATGGGTTCGATGCCTATTGTTGCAGCCTGTCATACGCTCTCTACTTGAGAAGCTGCCTGTGGGGATAAAATGAGGGTGATAAAAGCTAGGGCATAAGTGTAAAAAATAAAAGAGAACACAAATAAGAGGAGTGTCTCATGGTCTGGGTAGGGAACATCAAACATTGGAAAAGACAAAAATCACTTTGGACCTTTGCTTTTTCTCTCCCAAAAGCCCAATGATAGATAACAGAGCAAACCATGATTTTTTAAAAACATTTTGTTTTGTTGTTTCTGAATTGTACTTAATTCAAAAAAATATGCATGCACACATCTCGGGAAGCAGTCTTCAGATCCCCAGACTGTCGAGGCCTGGGCCTGGGAGGGAAAGGTTGACAACACCCCCACCCCGCTTTCGATCCTGGCCACCCCCACCCCCACCCCCCACTGCAGCGGTGGCTTCAATAGAAAGCTGGAGCTGGGCTCACTTGGCAGGCTGGAGAGGGCAAAGCACGCGCCCCACCTCCAAAGTCTTTGTTTTTTTAACGCAACTCCCTGCAAAGGGAATCCACGGGCATGACCCTGGGGTCGCCGTCTGGGCGTACAACGTCCCGCAGTGTTGGTCAGGGCTGCCGTTGTGGTGTGGCAAGGGTTAAGGGTTGTCCAGGATGGCTATCTTTCGGAGGCATGGGGAGAATGCAACGAGGCGAGTCCTACCCCCCCCAACACAGACACACACACAGACACACACACAGACACACACACACACACACACACACACACACACACCTGATGGGGTGAATGCAACGAGGCGAGTCCCACCCACCCCCCAAAACACACACACACACACACACACACACACACACACACACACACACACACACACCTGGCGGAGTGAATGCAACGAGGCGAGTCCCACCCACACCCCCCACACACACACACACACACACACACACACACACACACACACACACCTGATGGGGTGAATGCAACGAGGCGAGTCCCACCCCCCCCCCAAACACAGACACACACACACACACACACACACACACACACACACACACACACACACACACACACACACACACACACACACACACACAGAGAGAGAGAGAGAGAGAGAGAGAGAGAGAGAGAGAGAGAGAGAGGTCCCGATCGGAGAAGGGCACTCACTCGCCGCCGCCCTCTCCGACAGCTGCCCCAGCTCCTCCGCCCCAGGGATCTCCTCCTCCATCCGGACCACATCGGAAACTGCGACGGATCCCGGCGACGACGGTGTTGTGTGTGTGTGTGTGGGGGGGGGGGGGGGTTAACCTTCCTTCTTCCTCTTCCTGACCGTCCCCGGGTGTCACATGACGTCTCCGCGGGGTGGGGCGGAGGCTGCGCGGGGGCGTCGCTCTTGTGCGCTACCTTTGCGCGGGTGCGCGGGGGGGGGAGCGATGGCGACAATGCGCGGCTTCCCCCTTTGCGCCTCTGGCACGCTGGTGGTGCTTTGCCGCCCACCGTTTCAGCGCTCTAGACCACTGAGCCAACACACACCCCTAATGAGTAGTTAAAAGGTAACACCACCACCACCCCACTGCAGATGCCTGCTCGTCGTGTCTGACTCTAGGGGTGGCGCTCATCTCCGTTTCGAAGCCAAAGAGCCAGTGTTGTGCAAGTCCATGGTCATGCGGCCGGCCTCAGTGAACGCATTTCAGCGAACGGAACACGGTTTGCCTTCTCGCTTTTTACTTCCATTTACATGCGTTTGAACTGCTAGGTTGGCACTTGGCAGGACGTGGGGTTAACAGCTGGAGCTCGGTCAGCTGCCTGGCACCTGGGATTCGAACCACCGAGCTGCCCACGTTGCAACCAACAGTTTCAGCGCTCTAGCCCACGGAGCCGCCACGCGCCTTAATCAGGACAGTGGTACCTTGTATAAAGGAATTAATCCGTTCCAAATTATGTTAAGCAGATTTTCCTTTATACCAATTTCCCATAGGAATGTATTGAAAACGGAGTAATCCCTAATTTTTTGTTGTACAGATTTTATGTTATACAAACTGTTTGTTATTCGAGGGTCCATTGTAGTTAAAATGGAAAAGCCCTCTCCCCCTGCCGATTCCTGCTAGTCATGTCTGACTCTAAGGGCTTTGCTTATCAGTGTTGTGCAAGTCCGTGGCCACGTGGCCAGCATGGCTGAATGCATTTCTGCACACGGAACACTGTTTACCTTCCCGCTTTTTACAGTGGGAACTACTTATCTACTTGCACTGGCATGCTCTCGAAATGCTAGGTTGGCAGGAGGCTGGGGTTATCAGTGGGACCTCGCTCCACTGCGTGGCACCCGGGATTCGAACCACCTAGCGGCCGACTTTGCATCTGACAATTTCAGCACTCTGGCCCACTGAGCCACCACACCCTTCTATTACACCCTCTTAAACAGGCTCACGGATATTAATTGGGTAGTGCCGGTGCTTTTACATGCAAAAATCTTGCACAGACTAACACGGCTATCTTTTCCATAACATGCTTTTACCTGCCTCCCTTTTATTCCGGCGGAGCTCATCCAGGGCATTGTGGAGGATAGTGTCCAATTTGAGCTGTGAAGTTTGGCTTTTCGGCTCATCAACACCACCAGACATTACAACGGCAGAACAAGAGGCACCGATTATGCCTTATGAGTTACAGCTAGTGTTTTATTAAGCAAGGAGCCTGACTGAGCCCTGGGAAATATACAATTCTTAGGCCCAGTAGATCAAAGCCTGTGCTAATTATGTCAGAGGAAGTCTAGTTACATTTATCCATACCTCGCTTTTCAGCTGCGATGGGTTACTTAAAAGCAGCTTATAATTTAAAACAGAGCAACCAGGTATAGCAAAGAGATCAGATTCTGCAATGAGCTATCGGGTTGGTTAGCAGTAAGATTAGCAAATGTTTCTCATGGTATTAATAGCCAGAGCAATGAAGCTGCAATTCCAGGAGTATCCTAACTACGCAATTTTATCAGTTTGGTACGACTTTAACAACCCTAGTTCCATGCTGTGGAATCCTGCTTGGGGTGAGAATTAGACTCCTCCAGTACAGAAGGGCAGCTCTCTAGTGGGGAAATCTATGCCTCTCCCCAAAACCACAAACCTTAGGAGAGCCACCTAAAATAGCAACACTTTGTTCTTAGTTCTGTCTGGCACTGTGCTTGGATTTCAGCCTCTCTCATTCTTACTTGGTAAAATGCATCGGAAAACTTTAGTTTTGACGTTAGTGCAAAGTTCTTTATACAGTTGTCCAACCTTCTTTGCATATTTTTAGGGACTTGAGACAATGCTATTTTATATTTGTAACCATTATGTTTTCCACCCTTGCTGGGGGAAGTGGTGATGATTAAAAAGGCAAAGCTAGTTACACAAGTGTCTTTTAATTAGTTGCACTAAAAGTGGATATGGAAAAAGTTTTGTTTTCTTCAGTTCTATTTTTTTTACTGTAACTTCCCAAGTCCTACTGATTGTACTGGCAATATGTCCCAGGAGTTGTCTAAAAAAGTAACTATTCCTAGCTTTGTAAAAAAAAAAAAAACCTTGTTTGAGAGTACTTAAACCGTTTGTTCACATCTGATTATTGGTCTTATAGAAGTTAATGTTCAAACCTCTGTTCTACAGCAACTTACATGTAGTTCTGTTTTGTTTACATAGCACTGCCTAATGGGATGTGTGAAATACATAATTGCCTCCACCCTACCCAGCAACCACAATTTTGCTTCCGGCTCTATTCTCCACAAATCTATTTTGCATTTAGGTTTAGCTGGTGGACCATATTTGTTTTTTTCTAATGCAAAAACAGCAGCAGTATGAGGAGCCTGAACTCTGTCCACCTGTGATTAGCTGGTGGACATGTCCAGTGGATGATTATCAACACCTCCCATAAGGAAAAGTCCAGCCACCTCTCTGGGCAGACAATCCAATTCTCATTCTTAACAGCAAGAAGCCCTCTTAATGACTGCTAAAACAGTGGTTCTCAACCTGTGGGTCCCCAGATGTTTCTGGACTGCAACTCCCAGAAGTCTTCACCACTCGCTGAGCTGGCCAGGATTTCTGGGAGTTGCAGTCCAGGAACATCTGGGGACCCACAGGTTGAGAACCACTGGTCTAAAATCATGATGTACGGCAATCACGTCTGATTCTGTCCTCTGAGGTACCTGGAGAACAAACTTAGGCGTCTTATCTGAGAGCTACCATTTTCCGTTTGAAAGGATGTCCTAACAAAGAGGGGGGACTGGCTTGTTTTCCATGGCTTCAGAGACTAGGACTCGGGGCAATGGTTTCAAACTACAGGAAAAGACATTCCATTGGAACATTAAGAAGAACTTCATGATGGTTAGAGCTGTTCGGCAGTGGAATATGCTGCCATGGAGGGTGGTGGAGTCTCCTTCTTTGGAGGTTTTTAAGCAGAGGCTGGATGGGCATCTGTCAGGGGTACTGCGATGGGGTTCCTGCATGGCAGGGGGGTTGCACTGGATGGCCCTTGAGGTTTCTTCCGACTCTATGATTCTATGATTCCAGACACCTGTCTTCTCTTCGCCCAGCTGAAGTATTCTGTTTCATCAGCAGTTTCTCTCCACAAGACAGCTCCCTGGACATATTTGCTGTCTTCCTCTGAAGTCACCTTCTTTATACTTTGATATTGTGGCACCAACAGGACAGTAGTCAAAGAGGGACTGAAGGGCTCGGAGGAGAATCCTGCAGGTTGAGCCATCTCCAGAAACAGCTCCCCGGGGCAGGGTATGTGTGTGTAAGGTGGCTTGTTAAGTATTTGAAGAGGGATGTCAGTGGTCTCATCTCTGAGCTAAATGTACCAGCCTTTCCTCATAGCATTCTGTTTCCTATTGCAATTCACCCCCTCCAAACGGTCAAGCATATTTGCTGACTCTGGTTGCCCATCATTCTGAAACCCATATACCAGTGAGTATCCCAAAAAGACAGGAAATAGAGACATTCAGCCTCTTTCTGGGCCTTTTCACACGACCCCTAAAATCCGCAGCAAATGGCTTCCAGATCCGGAGCTTAAAATTGTTTCCCCACCAGCTCCAGAGTTTACAAAAAATTAAGTGCGACCACGCCCACCTAAGCACGTCCCAGTGCACTTTTCAAGTACCTGCTCTCCAGGGGTGAAAAATTCCTGATGCGGATGTAACATAGTGAGTGCCGGGCTCTCCTCGCTTCTGTTTCCCCCCCCCCCGCCCCTTTAAGAGATACTATGCTGCTGGGAGCAGAGCGAGAGGGCAGAACTGAGGTGAGCGGCATTCTTTTCTTCCTTTTTTTTCTCCCTCCCCTCACGCAGACAGCAGCCAGGAGTGCGGAGGGGGTGGGAACATAGGAACAGACAAACCCCCAAGATCTCTGGTCTGAATTTAAGTGGCCAGCAGATCTTAGGGGTCATGTGAAAAGGCTCTTAGAAGCCCCGTGGCACAGTGGCTAAACCACTGTCCTGCAGCTAAAAGCTCTGTTCACAACTTGTGGTTCACTGAGTACCCAGCTTGCTGGAGGAGCAACGTGTAGCTATGGTGAACCACCCAGAGTGTTTTAAGCACTATAGGGCAGTATATAAGCAGCGTGCCTCCCCTGCCCTCTTGCTTTTGCTTTTGTTTTAAGGCCATGGCAGAAACAGACTCCTTCGGCTTGCTGCAACCTGCAAACATGCAAGGCGATACTGAACCTTAGGTGCAATGGATAGGGAACAAATGGTGCCTTGTTCTGCTCAATTCAAACCCATTTTAAGTTCACCGTAATGATCGGGAGAGGACAAATAGGACTGAAGGTTAAATGGGGACTACCTTGCCTTCGTGGCGCAGTGGTTAAATGCCTGTCCTGCAGGTAGAACTGTGCTCATGACCTGGTAGCAGTTCAATCCCAGGTAGCAGGCTCACGGTTAACTCAGCCTTCCCTCCTTCCAAGGTCGGTAAAATGAGTACCCAGCTTTGCTGGGGGGGGCAATGTGTAGCCTGCATACTTGTAATTAAAAACTGCAAACCGCCCAGAGACTCCTTGACGTGGTATGAGGTGGTGTATAAGCAGAACACTTTGCTTTTTGCCCAAGCCATTTTCGCTGGTCCGTTGTACTTCCTGCTCAGGGAAACCCATTCCTAGTATTCTCCCCATCATCCACTAAATGACCAGAAGGAAAGGCTGCTCCAGCCCACGATACCTAGACATGCTTCTTGCATCACGAGTGTTGAGTTTCCAAGTCTGTGTCTCACAAGGGGCCGGAGGAAAGAAGCAGTCACAGGTGGGAGAAACATGACAGGTAAGGGAGGCAAGAGGGCACGTAACGGCTTCCCGTAGAGGAGGAGCTGGCTGTTGGAAAGTCCTTGTCCTTCCTTGGGCATGGCCGCCACGTTGCAAGACACTTTGATCAACAGCGTGCGAGACCGACATTCCTCTACAGGGTGGCTTTTGATTCTCTTTTGATTTCCTCCATGGAGATTTCAGTGGACAGCTCAGGATGAGAGTCTAGATGCACAAAAGACAAGCAGTGTTGCTAGAACAACAGCAGTACAGTGGTACCTCTTAAGACAAATGCCTCGTAAGACAAAATACTCATAGGAAGAAAAAATTTCCCAGGAATAGGCATGCTTTGCATGACAAGAAAATTCCCTAATGGGATGCTTTGCAAGACAAAAAAACGTTCTGCATATACCCAGGGGGAAAAACCCAATTATTTTTGTCTTTATTCTAGCCTCCGTAATGGATTAATCCATTCCCAATGTATTCCTATGGGAAACCGTGTTTTGTAAGACAAATGTTTCGTAAAACAAAGTGACCCATAGCCTCCGGAACAGATTAAACAATTTTCAATACATTCCTATGGGAAACTGCATTTTGTAAGACAAAATTTTCTTAAATGGTCCTGTAAAATGAATTAAAATTGTTTTAAGAGGTACCACTGTAGTGTGTTACCCCATAGGTTGGAATGGGGACATACCTATCTTTCCCTCCACCCACCTTTCTCTCTCCCTTGCATTTTAAACAGGCATTATCCTTTATGACAAATTCTGTTCCAGGTAAAGCGAGGATTTGGAAACCCCCCCTCCGTTTTTCATGTTGAGTCCAGCCCTTTTGACACTCAGACATCCGTTATCTAATGAAGAGAGTAACAACAAAACAATCTATAACTATTCTGGCCCGTGAGAAGATCAGGTCAAAAAAGTTCACACAGCTTACTTTCAGCAGGACCGGTAAAAGACCCGTTTGCGACCGCTTGTGGTGAAGAAAGCTCTTCGGCCATTTCTGTCGGCTGGCCCTCTTCCTCTGAATCCATCAGCACAAGGATGCTGCTCTCGTCTCGGTTCCTACACAGCAGGTCCAAACCGTGATCAGAGTGGGCCTTTTCCCCCAAATCTCCCTCCCCTGCCCCCTTTTCCAAACCAAGGGTGGGTCATCCATCCTTCCAGGATCCTGCCAAAGCCAATGCAACCAACCGAGGGATGAGAGCAGTTGCTGTCCAACAACGTCCGAAGGCACCACACATCCCCCCCACACACTTGTGAGTGTATCCACACTGCACAATCATAGCACTAGGAAACCTCTTGGTTTAATATCCAGTGGTTCTCAACCTGTGGGTCCCCAGATGTTCCTGGAGCGCAACTCCCAGAAGTCTTCATCACTGGCTGAGCTGGCCAGGATTTCTGGGAATTGCAGTCCAGGAACATCTGGGGGCCCACAGGTGGAGAACCACTGGCCTTTTCCATTAAAAAAAAAGAAGACACTCACCTGAGGATGTTGCCTGGAAGGTACAGAGAGAGGCAGAAAGAGAGAGAGAGAGAGAGAGAAAAGGGGGCAGCTTAATCAATAGGTAATTATTAGTTTCTCTTTACTCGAAGTCCAATTCAAGACATTTTGCTGCTTAACCCAAATACCCCATTCCCAGCAACATTCAGAAAATGACCAAATTGGTAGTTCACTCTTTTGTTCAGCCCTGGCCATAGGAGAGTCGTCTCTGCCACACTCGAGGTTGGCAAACCGGAAGGTATGACTGACTATAGAAGAACACAGCCTTACTCATCCTCACCTCGTGCGAGGCAAACAACCACAAAATTGTGTCCCTTGCTCCTTGATCAGGCAGGCTCTTTTGTGGTGCTCTTGACCAGAGAAGGGAAGAAGGATTTTCATTTTCATTTTTCTTGAACCGGTAAAAGCAAAATTGTGCAAACACGACAATAATGCAAACAAAAATTCATTTCAATCAATTGCACCAGCTGTTGATTTGTTGCAAGGATGAGGAACCTCTGAAGGGGGGTTTGCAAGAATCTGTGAGTCATTCTGGGCTTGCTCCATGCGTGCAGATGCTTTGCTTGAAATGACAGGAGTCCCATTTTGCACCAGGACAATTGCAGCAAAATGCAAAGACCCCCTCTTAGCCACAAGGTAAGAAATCCTGTAGAGGTTTCTCATCAAGATGTTTCATGGAGTCATGACAACTTAAATTGATGAGAAACAAGCATTGAGGTTTTTTTTCCCCATCCATATGTGGCACAGGTAGCTCTCTCCTCCAACAGGAGGAAGCACTAAGGCATTTTTGCTGCTTTTTCGCCTCTGGCCACTTTGTGCACTCTTATGGAGCCTGTGGCCTTATGCTTCCTTGCCACAATATTTAAAAGTCCTTTTTGGTGGTGGTTTGAACATTCTGTTCAAAGAGATGTCTGTTTTTAGCAGGTGATGCAAACAGATTTCATGGCCACCCTAACTGTCTCATACCCAGTTCCTTCTACCTTTGCACACATGGCTTATTTCTGTTGTTTACATTGTCTTCTCCTGAGGTCCAGAAAGCAGAACACCTAACTTCCCACGCTTTGCTGTTATAAGGAAGGAGGCTGCAGATCTGGGGATTTTCCACCACAGTGAGAAGCATCTTTAGGAAGGAAGGAAGGAAGGAAGGAAGGAAGGAAGGAAGGAAAGGAAGGAAGGTGTGGAAGGAAGGTGTGAGGGAGGGAGGGAAGGAAGGAAGGAAGGTGTGAGGGAGGGAGGGAGGGAGGGAGGGAAGGAAGGAAGGAAGGAAGGAGTGAGGGGGAGGGAAAGAAAGAAAGAAAGAAAGAAAGAAAGAAAGAAAGAAAGAAAGAAAGAAAGAAAGAAAGAAAGAAAGAAAGAAAGAAAGAAAGAAAGAAAGACAAAGCATTCTCTTGAACCTCAAATCTTGTCCCTACTTTGTAACACCCTAGTTATTAACATAGAAGACGTTACCTTTGCTGTTCTCTTTCAGGTGTATCTTAATATGTTCTACTGGACTAACAGGGCTTCCTACCATTTTTATTTTTCTGGGTGGGTTCTTTAAAGCTGTTTTTACCTTTGGGCCAGATGCGCGATCCAATGTATAAAAGTACACCGAAAACGATTAGTACACCTAGAAGCAAAAGGACCACAGTTGTTCCCACAATGCCTCCAATGTTCACAGGCTCTGAAAAAGGAAGAAGTCCACTAGTCAGAAATGGTATGTGTGTGTAAAGGTGTTATCCCACTGTTTTCACACAGAATAAATGACACAAGTTGGGAATTAAGGAAGAAGAAAGCACTTTTAAACTCGGGGAAGGAAGATGACCTTTGGTCATTTTACCCAAACAAGCGCAGTATGAAGAAAAGTTGGAGGCACTTAATTTTGCCACCCTCGTTCACTGCAGACAACACATGACAAAAACAAAGCTCTTTGCTCCAATTCGCAGTCCCATGGAACCATGGAAAGCACCCAAAATAATTTTCACAAGCATTGTCGGCCATCATTTCCTCAACGTGCTGACACCGTGGCATTCCAACATGGTTTTTTAAAATTTTTATTACATAATACAAATAATAAAAAAGACAAAACATCAACAACAGTGCACCCCTTCATCAATAGTATCACTTCTTATTTACAGTCATTATCCTGCCTTCCAGAACAAAATTGATTGTTGCGCGGAAGTCTTATCCTTATCTTGTACAAGCACATATTCAATAAATCTACTCCATATATCAGGCATGTCCAAACTTCGGCCCTTCTGATGTTTTGGACCACAATTCCCAGAATTCTAAGCTTAGATTGCCAGTGATAAAGGACTCTGGAAGTTGTGGTCCAAAACATCTGGAGGGCCGAAGTCTGGACATGCTTGCCACATATCATAGAAAATATCTCTTTTTAACTCTCCTTTTCTAATCTTTAAAGTACATGTCAATTTATCATTTAAAGGAATATTGCATATTTCATTGTACCATTCATCTAAACATAGTTCATATTTAGATTTCCAATTTCTAGCAATTATTAATCTAGCCGCAGTCAACAAATTTGTAATCAACTCTTTAGTTTTAACATCATAATTATTATCAACAAATATTGATAACAAAGCAATTTCAGAATTGGGCTCTAAGTTCATTTCTAATATGTCACTTATTTCTTTAAAAATACATTTCCAGATTTTTTGTATCGTGGTTTCTCTTACCGGTCACTCTGAGGTGAACATACACCTCCTTCAGCCCCAAGGGGTTCTCAGCTATGCAGAGGTAGTAACCTTCGTCTGCGCCACGGGAGCAATTCTGGATGACCAGGGTGGAGACGCTGCCCTTTTGGCTGATGAGAAACCTCCCGCCGGACTGGATCTCTGCCCCTGGCTGGGTGATGTTGCGCAGCCAGGTGATTTTGGCCGGAGGATTGCTGGCCGTGACCTGACAGGTCATAATGGCAGCTCGCCCTGCAAAGCAGGTCCTTACAGGGTCAGACATGACCAAAGGGCCTTCTGAGGAAAGAAAAGCAAATGGAAGATTACAAACGCCTGTCAAGATGAGCCAAAACCACTCACACACACCCAGTTAGGAGAGCCTTATGATAAGGCAGAGTTAGGCAGCCACCTCAGATGGTTTATCTTGGGCGACAAGAAGGCGGCAAGAAAGGGCTGTGTGGGCCTTGGATGCCCTAAGGACATTGACCCCTCTTTGGGGTGCTCTTTTACAGCCAGTCCAGTTGGTGTCTGTACCCAGAGTGGGTGATGACAAGAAACATATTCTCATTTGCCTTAGGGAGCAACATATTTTGTCACAGGTCCCATTATTCTAATGTTTCATTTGCATCTCATGCCAGGCAAAGAGCATGCATCTTCTTGAACTTTCAAATACAGGTTGGGATAGTGGGCGGACTACCTGGGCCTGGACTGAGAGCAGGGAAGGAGCTCTGTTCATTGGTGAAGTCCACTCTTTACATGTTCTATTCCAGAGTGGGAAAGATTCTGGTCTGATGCTCTGGAGATATGCAGACCAGATCTGTGAAACACCTGGTCCTCTGAATGTCGTGGGACTTGATCTCCCAGCAGCCTTAGCCAGTAGAGTTGGAGGACAGCACCTACCGTATCCTTGATTGAATTGAGCCCAAGTTTTAGAAGAAAGGTGGGGTATGAATCAAATAAAGAAATAACAAAGAGCTAACTGGAAGGAGTTTCTCTGTAGCAACCTTCACCTTCCTTCCAACTGAGCACCTCTGCACAAAAGGTAGTGAGGGGAGATTGAGCATCAATTGACATATTTTCAGTGGCTCAGTAACATGGTTTTAACTAGTGTGGAAAAACTTTGTTTCATATCACCACCATGTAAAAGACACTGAAATCTAGGGATGAGTCTATTGGTGGGTTTAAGGAACATCTCCTGCATTGTTTAATTTCTTTCTTTCTTTCTTTCTTTCTTTCTTTCTTTCTTTCTTTCTTTCTTTCTTTCTTTCTTTCTTTCTTCCTTCCTTCCTTCCTTCCTTCCTTCCTTCCCTCCTTCCCTCCTTTCTTTCTTTCTTTCTTTCTTTCTTTTTTCTTTCTTTCTTTCTTTCTTTCTTTCTTTCTTTCTTCCTTCCTTCCTTCCTTCCTTCCTTCCTTCCTTCCTTTCTTTCTTTCTTTCTTTCTTTCTTTCTTTCTTTCTTTCTTTCTTTCCTTCCTTCCTTCCTTCCTTCCTTCCTTCCTTCCTTCCTTCCTTCCTCCTTCCTTCCTTCCTTCCTTCCTTTCCCTACTTCCTTCCTTCTTTCCTTCCTTCCTTTCTTCCTTCCTTCCTTCCTTCCTTCCTTCCTTCCTTTCTTTCTTTCTTTCCTTCCTTCCTTCCTTCCTTCCTTCCTTCCTTCCTTTATTTCTTTCTTTCTTTCTTCCTTCCTTCCTTCCTTCCTTCCTTCCTTCCTTAAGCATAAATGTTCTGTTTCTGTTGGAGGGACACCACATCGTCCTACTTTTTCATGAAACACAAATAAATAAATTTCATTATACACAAATAAATAAATATGTGGGAGACCACACAGCTTGCCCAGTTACTAAAATGGCTAATTACAGCTCTGCCCAGTAAACTCTGTTGTGGTTTGAACCCAATTCTGCTGCAAAAACAGCACCATGGCTCTGTAACCATGCATAGAACACAATTTGAACCTCTGGTTGGATTCTTGTTGGCTTATAAATCAAAACCCACAACTGTGGTTACCCCTGGCTTGTAAACACAGTTCTTGAAATGGGAGTTGAGAAAAGGAGAGGGGGAGAAACTACCCAGAAATGTAGATTTGTGAGAGGTAGCCATGTTAGTCTGTACAAGAATTCCAGGAAAAAATCCAAACAAAACAAAATATTAGGCAAAAGCATGCGGCACCTTAAAGACTAACTACAGTATTTAGATTTTAATGTAAGCTTTCGTGGACATGTCCACTTCTTCAGACTTCTGCTACTATATGTCTGAAGAAGTGGACGTGTCCATGAAAGCTTGCATTAAAATCTAATAGTTAGTCTTTAAAATGCCACATGTTCTTGTCTTTTATTTTGTTTTTTTGTTTTTTGCCTGGCATTTCCAGAAATGTGAGAGACAAGCCATGGTTTTATTTGGTCACCAGCTGTGTCTTTCACACCTCAAGAATCAAACGAAGGGTAACACAAACCATTACGTTGTGATATGAAAATTGGAAAATTTTACTGGTGTTTTTATTTGGGAAAATTTACTTTTTTCAACTATAAAACCCCCATATCTCCTTGGCTTCATGGTCGACTGTCATATTTGCTATGAAATTCAGGGAGCAGCAATCTAAATGCTTGTGACTCACCCAACTGTATGGAGCAAGCCTGGCTCTCTTCTTGATGGGTGATATGATGACCATGGCACACAAACTCCTTCCCATAGTCCAGATGCGAGCTGTTCAGGGTGGCCACAATCGTATCTGTTCTGCTGGTAGCATCAACAGCCAACGTCATGTTCTCCCGATTTGTCCACCAGAGTGTGGGGTGTGGGTACCCTCCAGACCAGGTGCAGAACATCTGCACCAAACCAAAATCTTCGGTGGAGATCTGAGCCCAACAACGAGGTGACAGCGGTGGAGGATCTAAAGACAGAATCTTACAAAATTAACAGCACACATTTCTCTAACCTTCAGATCCCTGAGCAGACATCTACATCTGATTAAACATACACGGACACATATATACTGTACTGTATATCCAGATTATCACCCACCACATGTTTCTAGACTATATCTCTGCTTCTCCAGCTTCAGGGTATGTTGGCTGGGGTTGATGGGAGTTGTAGCTGAAGAAAATCTGATGGTCAATAAGTGAGAAAAGGCCACTCTGGACAGTACGCCGTGTGAAACCCAAGATGCTCTTCCAAGGCTTATAGCTCAATAGGAGTCAAAGACCTAAAGTTGTGGCCCAAAACATCTGGAGGGCCAGAGTTTGGACACCTCTGTCTTAAGACAAATGCCTCATAACACAAAGAACTCATGTTTCTATGACAAATCTTTTCTTAAAACAAATCGACCCCTAGAATGAATTAAATTTGTTTTAAGAGGTACCATTGTATTGTAGAACAGAGGATGACTGAATGGGGCACTTCCACGTTATACCTTTTGGTTGTAGGATCTACTTATTTCTAGTGGATTTTTAAATTCATAGGCCATCATCTTATTGTGAGTTCTGAGTAGAGTAGACCCACTGACCAAATCCTATTGGTTAGCAAAGTAAATCACACTAGTGTAGGCCCAACGAATTGATGAGGATTAGGTGAATGTATTCCTCTGGGAGTTTCATTGACTCGAATGGACTTACTTTAGCTAGGACTCATTTAACACCATAAATTCCAGGTACAGTATACTCACTTGAATCAATGGAAGTCATGGAGGAGCAGACTTACAAATCTGCATTATACTCTAGTGCAGTTTACAACATGGAGTAATTGGATTTTGATCAGTGAATTTACTGCTGAATGTTAAGTCAACACTTATATGATTGAGACGTACAAAATAATGCAGGGTATGAGTAAAGTGGATAGAGGGAAGCTCTTCTCCCTTTCACAAAATACCAGAACTAGGGGACATCCACTCAAACTGTGGGTTGGGAGAGTGAGAACAGACAAAAGAAAATATTTTTTTCACCCAGCGTTGTTAGTCTGTGGAACTCCCTGCCACAGGATGTGGTGATGGCATCTGGCCTGGATGCCTTCAAAAGGGGATTGAACAGAGGAAATGTCCATCACAGGTTAAAAACCATGATGGAGATGTGTAATCTCCAGGCTTAATACCGGGGTCCTTCAAGGACCATATGCAGGGGAGTGGTATCAGGAGACAGATATCTAGTCTCGTGCACTCCCAGATGCATCTGGTGGGGCCACTGTGAGATACAGAAAGCTGGAGTAGATGGGCCTTTGGCCTGATCCAGCATGGCTCTTCTTATGTTCTTATGTTCTTATAAAACCCATGGAATCACTGGGTCTATTCTAGTTGGGATAATTTATTATTATTATTATTATTATTATTATTATTTATTATTATTATTATTATTATTATTATTATTATTATTATTATTATAATTAACTTAAATATTTTAACCCACTTTTCTTCTTAAAAGTACCCAAGGTCCTTTTAAAAATAGGAATAGGATATTGTCTTCTTTCTCAGATTTCCAGAAAACAGCTCATGAGTGACAGAAACAAAAATCAGCAGAATGGAAAAGCTTCATTTCAGCCACCACCTGCGTCAGCTTAGCCCCAAAACCTGTTTTGCATTGTATGAAACCAGACTGCCTTTGAGTGATAAAGAAGCAAGGGGAGGGACAAGACACATTATTGGTCAGGGTGTAGCTACCTAAAGGGCATAGTCAAGGAGACCAAGCCTGATTATCGCCCAGGAAAATGCACATAAAAAAGAAAACCCCGAGGGCAAATAAACATGTTTCCTCTATACGTGCATAAATATGCAGGTCTTTTTAAAAACCCCCTTCCCTCTCTAGTTTTTAGGTATGAATGATAAATACTGTAATCTATATGGAAGCTGAAATTTTGGGGTGGGTGGACAGGAAGCAAGCTGTGCACTCCAGATGTAACAGAGTGGACTGAGCGTGACAGATTTCGTGTGTGCGTATTTACAGTCCTCATCTCAAAGCCCGCCCTTGCTGAAAAAGTGATATAATTTCCCACTCCTGGAAGGCTCCAAAGAGGGTCGTTTTGCCTCTAAAAATCCAAACAGGAAGTGGGCACCCAGGCATTTCCTGTTTTAATTTGGTCCTTATTTATTTGTTTGTTTGTTTGTTTTGTATTCAGCACACACTGCCCAAAAAAAGAATGGAGAGCTACAGCATAAGCACCTTTAGAGGGGTTGAAGATAAAAATGAAGATGTTGCTAGCTTGAACTCCCTGGAAGAAAGATGAAATATTTATTTATTTATTTATTTATTTATTTATTTATTTATTTATTTATATACCACCAGATTTTCCCAGATGGGAACTCAGGGTGGTTAACAAGGAAGAGCATACAACAAAATACAGAGAAAAATAATAATCGGTTCCACAATATGACAAAAGAAACAAAAACAAACCCAACAACATACACACATACATATATACACCATATTTCCCATGCATAAGACTATATTTTTGTCTAAAATTGTTAGACTGAAACTTGAGGGTCGTCTTATACATGGAAGTAAGCCAAGGAGAGAACTGTAATCTGTAATTAAAAGTGGTGTGTGTGTGTGTGTGTGTGTGTGTGTGTGTGTGTGTGTGTGTGTGTGTGTGTGTGTGTGTGTGTGTGTGTGTGTGTGGTGTGTGTGTGTTTTAGATGGGAAAATATGGTGCACGAAACAAAAAAGAAACCAAAGAAGACTCCCTCAGCACACATACCGTAGATCAGGAGTTCATAGGTCGAAGCTGCCTGGTGGCCACTGAGTGGGTTGGTTGCTGAACATGAGTAATTTCCCTTGGTACCGGGGTGACATGTTGTAGAGGACAAAGTATCCAAAGGAGCTGTTGACTTCTGTGAACAGCTCTTGAGTCGAACTGGATTGGCTGAAACTCCACTTGGTTGTGGGGACCGGAAGGGAATCACTGGTACAGGTGAAGTTCAGGACGTCATGCCTCTGTGCATAGAGCGTACCATTTGGCAGTGCCGTGGTGGGAGAGATGCTGATGTTCACTCTCTCAGGTCCACCTGCAAGACAGGCAGAAGAGGTATTGTTGTATGTTTAAGGCAAACTTCCATTTCTATAGAAGAAGAAGAAGAAGAAGAAGAAGAAGAAGAAGAAGAAGAAGAAGAAGAAGAAGAAGAAGAAGAAGAAGAAGAAGAAGAAGAAGAAGATGATGATGATGATGATGATGATGATGATGATGATGATAATACAAGGTCCCCAAAGAAGCTCACACATACAGATGGGATTCATGTAAGCATTTTTAATAGGACAACTTCCAAAAAATATGCCAGCTAGAAATCAGGGGCAGAGGATGGGGTGGGGGTGGGGTTAGCCTGGAAGGGAAGATGCCCCACTGGCTCAGTGCATCTGTCTAGTGTCTGCTCATGCAACCCAACTTTGGATGACATCAAGATTTGTACTCAAGGCTTTGGATTCAGGACGCCAAGCAGAAGACTTGGACTGGCAGACTTGTCAATGTCCCTGATGCTTCCTTGAGAAAACCCACCCCCACCCCAATTTCTCAGTTTCAACATGGGTTAGGGTTAGTTTCCTGAGAGGCACTCTGTACAAAGCACAATGGCCAAGAGGCTACAATACCCCTAATGCTTTGGAGTGCCATGGAGCTTCATGAGCTTGATGGGCAGTATAAAAGTCAAATAAATAAATAAATAAAACTGCCCAGCCAGTTCCTGGACTTTGGAACTCAGAAATGGGGAGAGCTTTTCTTGCTTTGGGGTGTGGTGGCTCAGCAGGCTAGAGTGCTGAAACTGTTGCCTGCAAAGTTGGCCGCTCAGTGGTTTGAATCCCGGATGCCACGCAGCGGAGTGAGCCCCCGCTGTTAACCCCGGCTCCAGCCAACCTAGCAGTTCGAAAGCATGTCAATGCAAGTAGATCAATAGGTACCGCCGTAAAAAAGCGGGAAGGTAAACAGTGTTCCATGTGCAGAAATGCGTTCTGCCATGCCGTCCACATGGCCACAGACTTGCACAACACTGGCTCTTGGGCTTGAAAACGGAGATGAGCACTGCCCCTAGAGCCAGACACGACTAGCACACAAGTGTGTGTGTGGGAGGGACCTTTACCTTTACCTTTCTTACTGAAACACCAGTTGTAACAGTGGGGTTATAATTAGAGCACTGCACCCAGACTCAGGAATGCGAATTCAGATTCCCACTGAGCTAGTCACCGTTTTTCAGCCTAACCCACCCAAGGTGCCTGAGGACAAAAAGAACAGGAAGACAGCCATCTGTGCTTCAGGTCCTTGATGATAACTAGAGGAAGGGAGCCTTCAGGCCATTCAAGACAAAGCAGGGTATAAATGTAACAAATATAGAAAATCATATCAAGTTCACATACTATCTGATACTTATGTCAGCGCTGCAAGATAACTACTTCCTCTACCTATCCACATGTGCCTAGGAAGAGGACACAATGCAGAGCTATTTGGAGGTGTTCCACCTCTTTTGTGAGGCTGTTAAAAGTATCTTATCGGGTGTTCTTTTAAGCCACCGAGACACACTCCTCCCTGCTTGGTGGAGGCCTGGACTTTGATCCAGCTGGTGCCCCAAAGCCCCCCTTGTACAAAGGTAGCCCCTTTTCTAGTTTGCAGTTTGGAGAAAGAGGGTGCAACTCTCTGGCTGGAGCACGCATGGGGTGCGGCTGCCAGCAAGCTGCACCTTGAAAGCAAACAGGCAGTTGTACGGAGAACAGAGGCAGTTACTTCACGTCCTTCTTTGTTCCGCAACTAGTTTTGTATCGTGACAGCGTTGGTCGCAATCACGTGGTTTTGTCCCTGTTTCAGTGTTCCCATGGTTGTGATAACTTGT
Organism: Phrynocephalus guinanensis; assembly: GCA_037367245.1. Lineage (NCBI taxonomy): Eukaryota > Metazoa > Chordata > Lepidosauria > Squamata > Agamidae > Phrynocephalus > Phrynocephalus guinanensis. The sequence goes on from CM074752.1 coordinate 10,078,080, forward strand.
CTCATGACAAGTGTTACCTCACGGTCTTGTACCGTGACAAAGTCTGAATTTGTCCAGCTTCCTTTTTCCTTTTTTTGGGGGGGGGGTGGGCTTAAAAAATTCTTTTTCGATATTTCACTTCTGAAAATTAAAACAAAACACAATTTCCCAAGAGAAACGGACACAATTTCCCAAGAGAAACGAATGTTTTGTTGCATGACAGTCATTGCACGGTGTCTTGTCTCGGAACAGAAAGCGGTCAACAAAGAGTGACAAGAGAAAACCCTACCCCAGCACCAGGTACAGGATTGTCACGCTTAGCACCTGTTCTGGGGCCGTGATCGAGACAAATTTCAGTAGTTGCGTGACGGACGTGAAGTAACTTTTTTTTGTATCGCTCCTAAGCACAACACTAACAGAGACAAAACGGACATGAAGTAACTGCCAGAGACAGAAAGCAAGCCTTGTGGATGGGGACAGGCACTCCAGTTCACAGGAGCACAACACAACTCCCAAGGTTGGGTTGATGAGGATCGGGGAATACCAGACAAACTTAGCTACGGAAGAAACCCTGAGCCCGAAACACATGTTAGGGACAGGTCATGACTAGAAGATGCAGACAATTCTTAACCCATGCCAGAGTCTGAATACTGCAGCACAAGCTTCCTGCACTTGTGGGATTATACCCACTATATGCTAATGCCATCAGATTGTGTCAAATACAACCAATACCTGTAATTCACCACATATCCTTCCCTTGGGTTATGGCTGGTGAGAATTACAGTCCAGCAACATCTGGAAGGCCACTGTTACCCTGTCCTGGCATATAGGAACAAACAGTCTGATTGTGTATAACTTTCAACTCACGAGGACTAGAACCTTAGAACATTGGCTTTTTAAAAAAAAAGTTAAACTACTGGTCATCAGATCAGAATAGGAAAAATGTGAATGGAAGATGGACAAACGTTGGCCATTTTGTAATGGCCATTAGAGATGGGTATTTCATTTTGGAAGGGGACTAGTTCCAAAATGAAACCCGCACAGCACAGCTGGTGTTTGGAACGCAGTCCCACCCTTCAGAGCAAAATCAACCACTGTCTTACCTTGCTGTAGTTCGAACTGGGTGACATTCCAACCGGGAAGCAGCCTCCAATGCATCATCTTTCCCTCTCCCTGGTGCTGGCCAATCAGACAGGGAGGCGGGTTGATGCATGTCCTTGCACAACTCCTGACTGGCCAGCGCCAGGGGAGGGGAATGATGACCCGTCACAGGCTGCTTCCTCGTTGGACTTTTGCCCCACGCAAGTGATTGATTTTGTTGAGGAGGATGGGACTGTGTTCCAAACACCAGCTGTGCTGGCGTGCTTCATTTCGGAACCAGTCCCCTTCTGAAATGAAATGCCCATGTCTATTGGCCATACTTGGACAGCAACCAAAGGGCCTTCATTTGCCATTGAGCGGCCAAGGGTGGGCCACAACTTACTGGCCATGAGCAACTGGATCCTGTGCACATGTTCTGTTGCGTTCAGCACTTCCTTGCAGGTGTAGTTGCCTTCATCCTGCAGCCGCAGCCCTGAGATGTGCAAAGAGCTGTTTCCCACCAAATAAAAGCGAGCATCGGAAGGGAGCTTGCCATCCGAGGAGAAGAGGATGGGAATGGCTCCTGGCTCCCCATGAAACCATTCCACGGTGACGTCTCTCTGAGATGCATTACGGCAGGTCAGGGTCACATCCCCTCCGACTTGCCCAACTACCCATTCTTCCGTCCCTGCAGAAAGAGAAAGGCAAAGAAATAACAGGCATCTGTGAAAAGCTGGGGGAAATCTCCTTTTCATGTGGTCAACAATTTCCAGAAACATCACAGACAGAGACATGTGGGAGTTGAACAAACAATCCAATTCATGTGCTCGTCCTTCAAAATAAAGTTAATTGGCAGTCCCTGCAGCCACCATTGTTTCCGAGCTGGAAAGAAATGTGAATACAGAACTTTGTACATTTGGGCTTTAAAATGGCCGTTGATGAAGTATGGTGAAAGTAGAAAGATAGCTGGAGGTCTGTGAGGTCTGTGGATTAGAACACCCTGCTGCCGATACCTGGTAGAATCTAATGACCTTTGAATTGCAGTTTGGGCACTCGGTCTCTAAAAGGTTCGCCATCACTGGTATAGACTGCAAAAGGAATTTTTCCAGCATCTAGTATTATTAAACACCTGTTTAAACCTTTTGATCCTCCTCCATGTTCTTATAATGGAGCAATTTTTAAAAATCAATTATTAAGCATTCACTGCCTAGTTTCCTAAGTGCTGCTTCTAGACTGGGGCTCTGATCTGCTGTGGAGCCTCACCTTTATTTGTGTATAAAGGTGTATCTGCGGTCTTATACACACATGCCTGGAAGTAAACCATTTTGATTAAATATCCAAAGCAAGCTTCAGGAAAAACCATCAGGCCTTGTTCAAAGATTATGGACAGGAAAACAGGATTACCCACTGGCAAAGTGAAAGTCCTCTGAAGATATTCCCGCTGTACTTTTACAAATGCAAGTCATGGCATTGAAAACAAATTATGAAGACTCTCTCTGTCTGTCTGTCTCTGTCTCTGTCTCTGTCTCTGTCTCTGTCTCTGTCTCTCTCTCTCTCTCTCTCTCTCTCTCTCTCTCTCTCTCTCTCTCTCTCTGTGTGTGTGTGTGTGTGTGTTGTGTCATTACAACTGTGACCGACTCTTCATGACTCCATGTCCATGCAGTTTTCTTGGCAGAAATGCTGGAGTAGTTTGCCAGTTCCTACTCCAGGCACCTACAGCCACCTGGTATTCCCTGGTGGTCTCCCCATCCAAGTACTAACCAGGGCCGACCCTGCTTAGCTTCCAAAATCAGGCGAGATTGGAAGTGCTTAGGGGCATCTAGGCAGAGTTCTAGTCAAATGAAATGCAAAGCTCAGCCAGGATGCTGAAGGAATCAAGTAGCATAAATTGGCCGTCACACAAGTGGGCAGTTTGATTTTGACAGCTGCCTGCCATGCACTTAGACATGCCCAGGTCTTGCACTTTGAAAAAAAAGCTCTTGACAACCTCCTGAATATGTGTGGAACCTCTGGATAGCATAGGTCTCTGGAGTTCAATTCCCCTAATGTGCTTCTTTGAGACGGACTGAACTCAATGATCCACAGGGCCCCTTCCTTCAGAAGCGATTATGATTAATAGTTCAGAACAGGATTTTGAACCATGATTCCAGTTTTGAAAGAAATGTGTGGGTTAAAGCAAGTGAATAAATGAAGCAATAAAACAATAAATAAGCCTTGGCCCATCAAGACTGTTCCTGCTACAGGAGGGAGAAGATACGGATATATGACATGTTGAGCCTTCTGGTGCAGTGGTTAAATGCCTGTATTGCAGCTAAAACTGTTCTCCTGACCTGAGGTTCAATCCCAGGTAGCAGGCTGAAGGTTCGCTCAGCCTTCCCTCCTTCTGAGGTTGGTAAAATAAGTACCCAGCTTTTTTGGGGGGGGGGGGAATATGTAGCCTGCATACAGTAGGACCCGCATATCCACTGATTCATTCAGTTATCCATGGTTGGCAGAGGAAAAAAATTAAATAATTCAGCAGCCACAAAGCAAGCTATTGTCACAAACAGCAGCTGTAAAGCAAGCTGCTGTCTCAAAACAGCAGTCATAAAGCAAGCTACTGTTAGGAAACAGCAGTTTGGGGGTGGGTGGGCAGGCATTCTCTCTTATCCACGGTTTTCATTATTCACGGGAGGGCCCATCATTTCCATGCGCCAGTTCCCTTCAACAGGATTGGTGAATTGATGTTCTTACTATCGAAACACACGTTTTTATTTTCCTATTACGTTTTCCCTCCTCACCCCAGGGAGCCACTGTCTCTTTCCCAAACCTACCACTTTATTTATTTATGTATTTATGTATTTATTTATTTATTTATTTATTTATTTGCCTTTAAAAATCGCCCGACTTTCCCATTAGGAACTCTGGGCGGTGAACAACATAGACAAATAAATAGGCAAACAACATAGACAAATAAATAGGTAATAGGATAAACCGAAATATAAGAGATAAAACAGTTAAAAGTGGCAAAAAAGCCAGGGAATGCAGGGTGCTTTTAAAGAACATCATCGGACCTAAATACAGTACTCAACTTTCTCTCGCCATGTCCCTTACGCACACAACTCCAGTGGCTAAAGGAAGCCCAGCGTCGAAATTAAACTTGGCTGGACGTCTACCAGCCCATTGAATCACCTAAATATGTCAATGGAACGCAGAAAAAAAATAGTTACGTCCGGGAGCTGTTCTGTAAATATCCTGCTCCGTAGAGGAAGCAGGACGTGGGTCATAATTAAGAACGATTTGGTGGCGCTAGTAGACCCGGCGCAGCATGACCCTGGAGACATGGGACCGAGTAGAGTGCAGGATCAAGCTAGACCCTTAAAGGATTGGTTGCTTTATTTTCCCGTCTCTGGCGTCCTTCCACCCTCGGGGGGGGGGGGGGAGGCAGTCCGGTGCAAACGCCACCCTTGCCGAATTGCCAATCCGTGCGAAAAGGTGGCATCGACCCTCCCCCGGGCTGCGGTGGCAATTCTGGTGCACCCGCGGGTTTTGGTGGCGCGCGCACGGAGCAACTCGGGTCACCCAATTCCCACGAGCCTAGCCGGTCCTCTCGTACCTGCAGCGGCGGCGTAGAGGGCGAAGAGGGAGAAGACGCAGCCTGCTATGACCACCAGTCCGTTCGCCATGCCAGCCCGCCCGCCCGCTGGCCCGCCGGGACCGGACAGCCCGGAGCGACCTGGCGGTGGCCCCGCCAGCCAAGACGGGGAGGAGCGCACGCGTCCCCTCCCTGCTGCTCTCTCCTTCCCTGGGCGGCGGCTCCGCCGGCGCAGGACTCCGCTCTCCGCTCTCCGGGGAAGGCGCTTGCTGGGTGGCTTCTTATTTATTAGGGTAACAAATTGCACTCGAGGAGGCCCATTGGATGGACGGGGGTTTTGTGAGTCCTATTTTAGAAAGGCGGGGTGGGGGGAGAGGAGGATTGTGGCCCGCGGCAGATTTTAATGTCTTGAATGTTTAGATTTTATGCCTTAAACTGATTTTGGATTGTGTTAGACATCGTGCTTGAAAATAATTCTCTACTACAGCTTTGCAGTCGCCCCTGAGATGCTGTGATATAGGACGGGCATAAATGTTTTTGGAGTATGGACTAGTAGGTACAAGGATGGAGTAGTATTTGGGTGACCTGGGTTAGATTTCCTGGCAGTGCGCCAGGGCAATTCAGGAGTGGATAAGTGGGTGGGCAGGTGGCAATCCAACTGGTGCAAACCACTCCTGGCATATTGCACGGACCTTGAAAACCCTATCTATCTATCTATCTATCTATCTATCTATCTATCTATCTATCTATCTATCTATCTATCTATCTATCTATCTATCTATCTATCTATCTATCTATCTATCTATCTATCTGTTTTAAGTATCTGAATCTGTCTCTCTCCCCCTTTCTCTCTTAAGGGTCTGATCGATCTATCTATCTATCTATCTATCTATCTATCTATCTATCTATCTATCTATCTATCTATCTATCTATCTGTCTGTCTGTCTGTCTGTCTGTCTGTCTGTCTGTGTACAGAATTTTTTAGCCACCCCACTACCAAGTGGTCTCTGGGCGGCATACCACAAACATATTAAAACTATTAAACAACATACGAAAACAATCGACATAAGAAACAGTTTAAAACAATCGGTAGACAAATAATAACATCCTGCTGCTTACAGTTGCCATGATTTAGTAGTGCCGACCTGACCGTCCGCGACCACATATCAATGTTTCAATTAAACACATCAAACATGTTCCGCTTTCCACTTATGTGGCCACTGGGGGCAGTTTGCTCCTGTGAACGTGCCCTTCATGGCACACAATCAGGACAGGCACAACGGACACAGAATGGAGGGTGACGGCACCGGTCATGGGCTCTGCTTGGCGAACTATGTGCAGTTGCAACTGCTGTTGAGTACTGGGTGACACTGAGCTCAGAAAGGTGAGAAAAACATTTAGGAAAAAAAAACATGCCCAGAGAGGCTGCCGGGCCAAACAACAAATGCAGAGATCAAAATAGGATCGGGAAGATGCTCATACCAAAAGGTGTTTCTAGAACCAATTGTAGTAACAGGCATACTTTAGGGAGTTGACATGTTCTCCTGAGAAATTCTGAGCATATGTGCTGCATGGAGACTGCCCCCACCCACCCATGGTTGGTTCCAAAACAACATAATAACCTCCCATTTCTGAACCCTATAGTCTCTCCGCTGTAGGTCAGAGTTTGTAAAAGTTACTTTGGGGTGGGTGGGTGGGATGGCAGTTGGTAGAATCTGCCAGTGGCCAGGTTATGAGTGGTTAACATCCACAAAAGCGATTAATCCAACCTTTGCCCTATGCATTAATGTTCTAACAACTTCATCCTGTTATTTGATGCTATTTTGACCACATTTTTTACTGTTTTCTTCTTTTACTTTCACATCGTCCTTTTCTGGTTCTCCTGTTTTATTTTGCTTTGTCCGAGTGATCCTAATCACATTCTTACTTTCTCAATAGATTGGGGGGGGGGAGGTGTTGTTAATCATGCTTACCGGATCTCCTTTTCACACTGCAACATGAATGCTGTTCTATTCACACAGAGCTACTTGGTATATTTTCCATTATATTTGCCTATATTCTTGTTGGGGGCGACCTAAAATATCCCACTCCTATTATTAAAAGTTGCAGAATGTACCAATGACAACTTTTTTCAAAATCTGTGGTCTTTGTTTCTAGTTATGCCCTCTCCACATGTAAATAGTGAACAGTATGCTCATTTGTTAGTATTGGTTACCTTTATATTCTGTCTTTCCTTCAAGGACTTCACCATAATATACATGTACTGTATGGGCCTTTTTACACGACCCCTAAACTCCGCCACAAATGGCTCCCAGCTCCGGAGCTTAAAATTGTTTACCCACCAGCTCTGGAGTTTACTGAAAATTAAGTGCGACCACGCCCACCTAAGCGGGTCCCAGCGCACTTTTCTTGTACCTGCTCTCCAAGGGTGAAAAATCTTGATGCGGATGTGCCGGGCTCTCCTCGCTCCTTTTTGTTGTTGTTTTTTGCCTCCCGCCCCTTTAAGAGAAGGAACCAGGAAGTGACGGGGCTCCCGGCATTATTCTTTTGTCCCTTTTTTCTCCCTCCCCTCACGCAGCCAGCAGCCAGGAAGTGCGGAGGGGTGGGGACGCACAAAGAGCGACAAACCCCTAAGATCTCTGGTCCGAATTTAAGTGACCAGCAGATCTTAGGGGTCGTGTAAAAGCGCCCTATATTGCTTTTCCGCTACCTGCTTTATCCTCACAATTGTTCTGCGAGTTAGGCTATGCCGAAATTCAGGCATAGGTAGTGCCTGGCCCAAGATGAATTGGTGAGATGATGATGATGATGATGATGATGATGATGATGAAGAAGAAGAAGAAGAAGAAGAAGATGATGATGATGATGATGATGATGAGTTACGCAAATGTGCCGCTACAAGATGGGGATACTTAGCTCAGTAACACTACAAGCCAGAAGAATCTCAGAATTGTTGTAGATAACAAGCTGAATATGAGGCAGAAGTGTGATGTCACTTCAAAAAAGGCCAGTGCTATTTCGGGCTGCATTAACAGAGGCATCCTTTCCAGGTCTCTTGAGATACTGAGCTCAACTTCCATTTGCAAGGCAGTGTTGAAAGTCCAGTCCAGCGGGAAAATGAAGAATTGCTCTCAAATTTTTGCCTGTACCTTTCCAGGGGAATGAAAGTGGAATAAGGTCCTAAATGTGCATCATAAAGATGTTGACTAATTGATTTTGCTTGGAAGACTTTCAGACCCGCTGGTATATACTGCCCCCCTTTGGAATAAAAAAACTCAAAATTGCAGTGATGGATCTCTGTGCCACTTGAACAACAAACTCTCTGTATGCCTTGAGAGCACTGTTCACTTAAAAGATAATGCCAAGATACTGAGAGACCTTTGTTTGTTCAGTGTTATAACCATTTTTAGCCCATTTGTGAATCTTCGGTCCTTTTGCGAACATCTTAATCTTAGCTGCTGTGAGTTTTTGGGTCTGTTTGGACATGTTCTGGAAGTTTGGCTGTGTACTGCTGTTTCACCAGTCTCTGTGGTCAGCCTCTTCAGAGGGCCAAGAGGTCAGGGAACGAGGATTTCTCTCTGTGCTCTGGGGTATAAAATGAGCAAGATTTTTTTTTATGTTTCCCCTTTCCCACAACTTAAAAAAAAACCCAATCCCACTCATTCTATACCCCAGAGCACAGAGAGCACTCCTGGTTCCCTGAGCTCCTTGAAGATGCCGGCCACAGGATCTGGCAAAAAGCCAGGAAGAAAAACTTCCAGAACATGGCCAAACAGCCCAAAAAACTCACAACAGCTATCAGATCCCAGCCGTGAAAGCTTTGGAAGGTGAAAATCATCTGTGCTAGATCTGTGATGCTGGCCAATCAGGAATTGTGCATGGACAGGTATCATCCCACCTCCCTCCTCTGACTGGCCAGCAGCACGAACCATGAAAGATGACGTTGCACCATGCTGCCTCGTTGGATTTTAACCCTGCGCGAGACAGAGAAATCATATGAAGAATGACTAAAAGAACTAGGCATGTTTAGCCTGACCAAGAGAAGACTAAGGGGAGACATGATAGCAGTCTTCCAATACCTGAAGGTTTGCCACAGGGAAGAGGCCATTGATTTATTCTCAATTGCACCTGAGGGTATGACAAGAACCAATGGGTGGAAACTCTTCAGAGGGAGAGATAACCTGGAAATAAGGAGAAATTAATGACACTTCCCCCACCAAGTAATATCTATTAGTTTTAGATTCAAGTCAAGGATAGCTAGTTACTAAGTGTTCTTTAATATACTTTGCCGAATTTGTCACCCAACCGATATCCAGATAGTTGAACTATCCATCACTTTTGCACCATGTTTCTTTCTCCACTTTTGTAGGAAAAACATCAGCTACACAAGCCAGGAATTTCTTGCAAGAGCCATACTTGGCCGAATTTGTCTCCCTACATATATCCAGATAGTTGAACTATCCATGATAAATACATGTTTTTTTTAAAAAAAATTCCTTGCAATTTGTTTTGTTTTTCAACAGTTTCATCTGCTTCCTCCTGATTGGGCAGTTGGTAATATAATCTAAATGCCACCTTCCCCTTTTTTGGTTTTTTTGCACCAACTAGATTGATTGATTGATTTTTTAAAAGTTTATTTATTTTCTAAAAAACAGATAAAACAGCAAAATAACATAAGGAAGAGAAAATAACACACATCAATGTAACAAAAATAAAACAAATATAACAGACATAAACCCTGTGCACCCCCCCCCAGGGACTTGAACAAAATTACAACTTTCATGATATTGACCAGCCCATTTCCCTCCAGAAATACATTGAGTCTTCTCCGGGTGTGTACCCTTTACCGTTTTGGAATACATATACCAATAATTTATCCCATATTCCATTAAAGTCATTAGACTTGCTCAGCCCTTTCCTAATTTTAATTTCAGAAGTCAGTTTATCATTAATACCTAGATTCCATAACTCCTTATACCATTCTTCCGTTACTAATTGATTATTAGATTTCCAATATTTGGCAAAAATCAGCTTTGCGGTCGTAACCATTATAATTACCAATTCCCCCTAAATTCAACTAGGATAGGAATCTTTATTGTCATTGCCCCCTTGCAGGAACAATGAAATTTTGTAACTAGATTGATTTAGGTGTTCTCAGTGGGAGGGCCAATTTCCTTCTCCTGTATTTCTGTGCAGAAGTGCATATTTGGGACATATACTGCAACTCCACCTCCCTTCCTATTGTTTCTTTTTATTTTGAACAATTTATATCCTTCAGTTGCTGTGTTCCAGTCATGGGAGTCATTCCATCCAGTTTTAGTTATTCCTATCAAGTTTGTATTTGCCCTCCTGAACTAAAATTTCCAGCTGTCCTTTTTTTTGTTTACCATACTCCTTGTTTATCATACTCCTGCGGGAGATACAGTATAAGAAAGAAAAGGGTATTTGCATATGTGGTCGACATGTGAAATGAGACAAAAAGAATGGACCATATTTTCAAAAAGATAAAGGAAATTAGAGGTATCGAAAGACAAAGGCGTTGAACAATTATGCTATTAAACATACTGGCATTAGGTGGGAAATATTCAATTAGAACAGGAGGGGAGGGAGGAATTAATTATTACAATGTTAACAGATTGATATTTGCCAAGAACTGTAAATACAGGCATCAGCTTCCTTATCAAAGATTGATACAAGCATATGGCTATTGATAAATTAACCTGAGTATTGAAAGTTAGGAAGGGAATATTGAAAACAAATTGTTTCAAGGAAATATGGAATTTTTTAAACAGTATTTGTAAAAAAATAGGTTTTACCTCAAGACAAGAATCCTTACATTTCTGGAGAGAGATGGCGTATGTAGAGTATTATGTAGAGTATATTAGAGTAAAATACAAAACAATGGTAAGTTTTTAAAAGTCTGGAGAGTGTTGGAGAGCACTGCATATCTTGAGGCATATTTCTTGGTTAGTTTGTTTTGTTGTTTTGTTTCTTTAGGAATTATTATTGTTGGTGAACTGCTGTTTTTTGCCTGGACGCATGTATTTTACTGGGTATTTTGCTTGTACTATTTTATTGTCTGTTCTTTATTTTTTATGTTTTGTTCTTATACCTTTCTTGTTCACACCTTGAATGGCTTTATACAAGCAGGCGGCATATAAATTCTAAACGTAGTAATAATAATTTTAAAAGATCGGTTTCAGCACATGGGATCAACTCATTTAAATACAACAAAACCCCTCTCCTCTTTAAAATAGTGACAAAATATTTGAATCCGTCAGCCGGGCAAGCCACACTGTGGAAAGCGGGTCGGTGGAGGAGGGCTCGCTAGGAGCCAGAAAGCCAGGCACGCAGTCTATTGAATTGGTTCGTTTGGTTCGTATCCAGCCCATCTTAACGAACCGCCTATTCAATGGGGTCTGGGGCCAGCGGTGCCTGCGTAGGTCCCGCCTCCTCTCCCCCGAACAAGCCAATGGGAGGAAGAAAGAGGGCGGCCCGCCTCTCCGGGGGTTGGAGGCGGCGGCTGTCGTTTGGGATCGACGCGCTGCAGGCTTGGGTCGCCCCCGGGGAGTTGTTGCTGCTCTTCCTGCTGCTGTTGCTGCGGTTGCAAAGATGTCGGTGGATCTTGCAGGCTGGGGAGGACCCCTGAGCCTCCACGAGGTGGAAGAGAAGCCGGCGGCCCCTTTGCGGGTCTGCTACGGGTCCCTGGAGATCGACGAGCTGGGCAAAGTGGTCACGCCCACCCAGGTAACCGATATAAACGGGCCCTCTCCCCTTGGACAAAGGGCACCCGCGGGTGCAAAGCTTGCAATTTGCAAAAAACTATAAATGCCATCGTCTCCCTGGCCCTTGGGCGGTCATGGGGCGAAATATTTTTTTTGGGGGGGGCTGTCCTATTTTATGTTTGCTTTTGTGCCTTTGCACGCCGCCTCGAGTTGCAATGAGACAAGCAGGCGATATATAAATATTAGATAAAGTTTTTTAAAAATAAAGTTTTGCTGCAGACACCACCACCCTGTCTCTCCCCCCCCCCCAGTTCCCCAGTATGCGATAGAGAGGCGTGAGCCTCCTACGTGCTGGAAGAAGCGTTGCTTGCCCGATCATGATTTCTGGTTTATTTATTTATTTTTGGCGCCCGTTCGGTTATGGTGCAGCGGAGGGGGGGGGCAAGGGTTGTAGCTGTGCATTTGGACTGTTTTAGTAAATATACAACCACAACTTGGAATTTGTGACGGTAGATAAGGACACAACGGCGTGGCAGGGTTAAGAGCAGATGGGTAATGGAGGGCGTGCGTTGGGGCATATGCAGAGTGTCTTTCCTTTCTTTGGAAGGGATGGAAAGCAGCCTTTTGGTTCATGTGGTCGCATTTTTATTTTATTTTTTGGTAGAAACCCAGCCATGTAGTTTAAGAATCATCTCATCTAAAATCAGAGAGAAAGAAGGGGGGATCTTTTAAGCCCACAGAGCAATCAGATATAAAATGTTTTCTTCTAAAGACGGTGTTTACAAAACTCGCTTTGCAACAATGATACCACCGAAATAGAGCCCGGGCTGAGGCTCAGCATGGTTTAAAAAACCCGAATAAAGTTGGCAGAGGAAACAGGAGAGGCAGAATTAGACTGAGGCCCGGTTGGTTGGTTTCTGCAGCAACTGAAGCAATGCCTTCCAGTTTATTTTTAATTTTAACTTCAATCAGATATCTTTATATCTCCGCCTTCTCCTAGGTTTGAAATGTGGAGCAGCAGAAGCCAGCTAAAATTAGAAGAAAAGCAGAAAATATTGGGGCAGGGGAGATTCAACACCCTGTAATTCACAGTATCTGAAATGCAGTAAAACAGAAAAGAGAAATTGTTTTTAACGCCATGGAGTAAACTAGAACAATAGTTGGCAGAGCCACAGTTACCTGGTCCAGTTTTCAGCCTGTTTTCATTATGGATTCTGCTTGCAAATATTAGAGGCCCCAGTGGGTAGAATCTTGTGTGTGTGTGCATGCTTGCACAAAATGATATATGTACACATATACATCTAAATGGGTAATGAGCATCAAACAGCTGTGGTCTAAATAGGACAGAAGGTTGACTCTAATAAGCTGCTTACTATGTTCCTTAAGTTTTGTATGACTGGTTTTGGTAGGTCCCAGGGTGCATTGAAAGCAAGTAAGATAATTCTGTTAAATTATGTTGGGTTGGTTTTGGTTGACATTGAAAAGATAGTGGCACAGTTCCCCCCCCCCCCCCCCCCCGGTTAGCATATTGCTTCCAGGCGGCATGAATCTTACCCATGTGATAAAAGATGTTGATGCCTTCTGAGGTTTTGAGTATTAAATTGGAGATGAAGAATTGCATTTATGTGGCTTTCTTGTCTATCCCTGTGATTATAACAGTGCTAACTCTCAATGTTGAAGTGCATCCTTATTTGCTGTAAAGTTTCCCATGGCCTTGACAATGGATAGCCAAGAGATAACTGTTGATGGTTTGGAAGAGTCTTTTGCATGGATAAAGCACTCTCTCTGAAATTGACAAGAACCTATTTTAAATGTTTTTCTCTGTGTGACAACATGGGTGCCCAGCTTACTATGGCCACTAGCACCCTCGGATAGCTGAGGAATCTGGCGTATCACTGAGTCCTGGTCTACCTTACAATTTTTTTCAAAACCCCATTTTAAAAGCCCTGATTCTGTAAGGGAAAAATGGGTTGTGGGTGTGGTGTGCAATTCTTGGGGTTTGGGGATACAGTAGGAACCAGGTATCCACTGGGGATTGATTCCAGGCCTTCCCATGGATAATGAAAACCGTGGATAAGAGAAAACGCCTACCCACCCTCCCCCAAACTGCTGTTTCCTGACAGTTGCTTGCTTTATGACCGCTGTTGTGTGACAGTAGCTTGCTTTATAGCTGCTGTTTGTGACAATAGCTTGCTTTACAGCTGCTGCATATGACAATGGCTTGCTTTGTGGCTGCTGAATTATTTAATTTTTTCCTCTGCCAGCCGTGGATAACTGAATCAGTGGATAATGAATAAGTGGATACGGGGGTCCTACTGTAGGAAGCTGTGGCCCCACACTTCTGGAAGTTGCCTATACTGTACTTTGAGAAACATTTTTCTTCTGCTGCATATTTTTGTGCTCTGTTTTGGCAGGTTAAGAACCGCCCAACGACTATTGAATGGGAAACCTGTGACCCAGAGAAACTTTACACCTTGGCTCTTACTGACCCAGATGCACCGAGCAGGAAAAATCCGAAATTTAGGTGGGGAAAATACGGTGAAGTTTAGGCATGTGCAGTGATCCAAGTATGAAAATTGGATGTTGCAGAAGAAGGGTGTGGCTGGAAATGAACAAATTTTTATTATTTATTTATTTCTATTCCTATTTATTTATTTATCTCCCGTACCCCCAAAATATTTCCTTCTTTCATTGTTAGGTGGGATTGTTTTTCCCATAATCTGACATACATTTGCAGTTGCAGTTGCAACTCACTCAGTGGTTTTCCGTTGTCATTTCTTCTTCACAGTTTTCGAATGCACACTAGCACTTAAATGTATCAGTCAAAGGCAGTGTAGATACGGGTCCTGACATGGTTGTGTACCTTCCCTTTTGCCTTAATTTAAAGCAGTGTGCTTAAGAGATTGTGTAGACACTGAAGATCGAAGTAGATATCAACTGAAAAGTGCTGATGTTGTACACAGTGTGCTGTGTAAAACCATACCATGTTCCAAATTCACATGTGATTTTCTATATCTATCTATCTATCTATCTATCTATCTATCTATCTATCCCTCACTGCTGCAAGATTTTGTTTGGGGGAAACCGAGGCAGACACTTTTCTCTTTTCCCCAGGGAGTGGCATCATTTCCTGGTGACCAACATGAAGGGCAACGATATCAGCAGCGGTTGTGTCATGTCTGACTACATTGGATCTGCGCCTCCTAAAGGAACAGGTAGGCACCCAGGGGCTGCCTAGATCGTATCTTCCATTTTGTCTTGTCCGTGTTTGGACTGTCATTTTGAAGCAGCGTCCACCTCTGACTCATTTGAGCAGCTCCTTTCAGGCAAAACAAAAAAAAAACCCTGCACCTTTGTGTCAGCATAAGCTGGGTGTGTCTGCCTAAGAGGGTCACGAGAAGACAGTAAGGCTGCTTCCTTGCTCTATTTTGCTTCTTCTGTAGCCTTGTCAACAGGGTATTAGTTGGTTTTCTTAGTGAAGCCTGGAATGACAGAGTTATGCACAACGAAACGTATGAGCCATGCCGTGTCTTGTACCGTGGCTTTGTGCAACTCGGGTGCTGTGTGCTAGCCTTTCTCAAGTAGTCAGTAGGGATGGACATTTTGTTTCGGAACGAGTAGGTTATAATTAGGTTTATAATCCAATGAGGAAGCATGCTGTGACATCATTTGTGCTAGATCTGTGATGCTGGCCATTCAGGAGCTGTGCAGGGACAGGCATAATCCCACCTGCCTCTCTGATTGGCCAGTAACATGAAGCAGGAAAGATGATGTTGCAGTGTGCTTCCTCATCGCAGCGTGCTTCCTCGTTGGATTTTACCCTGTGCAGGAAGCTGGACTAGATGGGCCTTTGGCCTTATCCAGCATGGCTCTTCTTATGTGCTTGCTCATAAGAGGACAGTCCCTTCCCATTGGTGCTTACCACCTGAAAGTCAACGCAGGGAGATAATGGAAGCCAGTCCAAGCTGACTTTTTGCATCCTTTCTGTGTGTTTTCCAGGGCTCCATCGCTACGTGTGGCTGGTCTATGAGCAGCCCCAGCCACTGACCTGCAACGAGCCCATCCTCAGCAACCGCTCTGGGGATCAGCGTGGGAATTTCCAGGTGGCACATTTCCGCAAGAAGTACAAGCTGGCAGCCCCCGTGGCCGGCACGTGTTACCAAGCAGAGTGGGATGACTATGTGCCAAAGCTCTACGAGCAATTGTCTGGGAAATAAAGCGGGCCTCTTAAATGCTGCTCTGATGCCCTCTCTCCTCCCCACCCTTCCCCTATGATGTTAAATTGATATGCTTGTTGGTTAAATACCAGTGGAGACTCTGAGCTTGCATAGGGTAGCGCTGGTTTAATTTTACATTCACTGGAGAATTTAAGAGAGAAATTTGAATGTTCACCTAACCAAAAATAAACAAATAAATAAGAGAGAGAGCTTTTTGGCATCTTGCCATTTAGAGGGGTACTGATTTTTAAACTGGAATTCCTGCTGCTTTTTCACACAAAACCACAATTGCTGCTCCTTTCCCTGTTTAATTTGGAGAGATTATCATTTAGACCAGTGGTTCTCAACCGGTGGGTCCCCAGATGTTCCTGGACTGCAACTACCAGAAATCCTGGCCAGTTCAGGTAGTGATGAAGACTTCTGGGAGTTGCAGTCCAGGAACATATGGGGACCCACCGGTTGAGAACCACTGATTTAGACTCATTAAATGATAAGGGTGATTAGGGGCGGGCCATTTGGAGCCAGTGGGACTCCATGCCACAGGGCTGCTTCCTGCTTAACAGCCCCTCCCCCCATGCATTGTTGGGTGGTACAGTCCCCCCTTCCTCCCCAGTACATCTAGGTAGGTGCCGATGGACAGTAGGTAACACAGACTTTCAAAGCTTGAAAAAAAATCACTTATCTATCACGGGCACTCACCTTGCTGACTGAAGGATTCTGGGAATTGTAGTGTCCAGAACTATATTTTTTTTCAAGCACTGGGAAGTGTTCTGTATTCTAATTTGCTGAGGTGCCCTAATCATCCTGTCAGTTTCACCCACACGTCCATTAAGGTTCTCCTTAAATATTTGGCCTGCAACCACAGTGTTTGGGGAGCTCCATCCAATGAACTGGAAGCTTCAGCATTTGGTTCTCCTCTCAGTTTTTACCCGACATCATTGGAGGCCTCCGCATCTCAGTTATCCAAAATCAAGGGTTGGATAGAGTTGGGCAACATGATAGTCTCTTGGTGTATTTGGAATGCAGGTTCCACCAACTCCGGCCAGCACAGAAAAACGTGAGAGATCCTTGGAGTTGTGGTATGGCTTCATATTTTTTCCTGTCCATGATATAGAAAAGTCCATGATAGATGGGATTAAACTAGTGTCCTGAGAGCCCTGTGTAGTATGTGCTTACAACTACTATCTTATTAAATGTGGTTGGGATTTCTGTTTTAAAAGGCTTGTCTCTCATCTTTGTTCCTTTATTTAGGTTCCAGTTACCTCATTTCACACCCATGTCTCAACATGGTTTCAGAATTCTCCTACCTTGTTCGAAAGCACCTCTCAGTGTGAATCTTATGTTGCTCTTATTTTACCTGCATCACTAAAGACATGAGGAACATGTATTTCTGCCTCAGCTGTTGCTTTGAGAGTGACAGGAACAGGCCATTTTGTATTTTAAGGTTTTGAAATATACACACACCATAACGAGTGTTGTAATTCTTGGTTAATAAGGGACAGTGTGGTTTCTGTATCTCTTCTGTTTGTAACTTTCAAATAAATGACTTGAGCAGAAACCAGCATTTTGATTTTTATTGCTCTTCCTTTATAGAGACATATTTATTATTTATTTACTTATTATATTTGTATCCTGCCCAATTGGCCTAAAGAACCACTCTGGGCATCTAACAACAATATGATATGAGTATATAATAAACTAATAGCAAAAAAAGAAAAAGAAAATCAACACAACAACTAATACAATCAGGACGACAAAAACAACAGATAAAAATAATCTTAAAATACAACACCAACACCACAATTTAAAAAATTAAGTAATGTTAGATTGAGGTGGCAGAAAAAGATATCAGGCTGAGCAGATGTTGCAATACAGCGGGCCCTTGTATAACAAACGGTTTGTATAACATAAAATCTGTACAACATAAAAAATTCCGGAGATAGGGGAAATTTGCTTAACAGAATTGTCTATGGGGCAAATCCATACAACATAAAAATATTTGCGATTAGGAATTACTCTGTTTTCAATGCATTCCTATGGGAAATTTATATAAAGGAAAATTTGCTTAACATAATTTCATTTGGAACGAATTAATTACTTTGTACAAGGTACCACTATACTGTATAATTTGTCTGTTGTCCGCTGTCATAGACAAAGTACCACCAATTTTTGGACTCTTACCTAATTTTTTCTGCACTGTCAATGAAAGCTAGATTGGGGGGGGATTTCTCCATGAAAGCTTGCAATTTTGCATGGTTTTTTTAGTGATCCAGTAATCTACTGTTACATTTATGTAATCGTGCAGGTCACCTTGCCTTTTCCTCTTGTGTCTGTTTGGCTCATGGGAGTAGACATAGTTTTTCATTGCTTCCCTTCCATGTTATCTTCACAACAGTCCTGGGAAGCAGGTCAGGGTGAGAGTGGCTGGCCCAAAGTCACCCAGTGAGTTTCATGGCTGAGACACCACAGGAACCCAAATCTTGTAAGGCCAACACCATAAATCCAGAGTATGACCTAACTTTTGGATTGCATCACCCAACATTTTTCATCATTGTTGTTGGACAAATAAACTGCCTATATTGTGTACTGCAAGGTTTAAGGCCTTGGACTTTCCAACGGCCACAACAAGCTGTGGCTGGTTGAAGATTGCGAAAGCGTCATGTCCAAAATAGGTTTCTCAAACCCAGCTGATGGCCATTCAAAGACCCATCAGCCTAAGTAAGTGGTTCTCTTGGCAAACTGGTTGTCGGCCATCAGCAAGTAAACAATAGCTCAGGTTCACATTGGAACGAGAAAAGCTCACCAATGATTCCCCCAGGTCTCTGGCAGCAAAAAGGGGGTTAATCATCGGGCGCCTTAGCCTTTCCCTGCAACGGAGTGCCTCACTTTGCTCAGTTGGAAATCATTGGGTGGGGTAGGGGAAGGAGTGCGTCTTGTCATGTGCCACACCAGTTACTCGGATTAAGTGGTGCAGGTGGACAAATGCAGAGTTCATGGACTGAAGAGGGGAGATGACTGCTCCATCAGTTTCTGGCTGCAGGGATTTCCCAAACAACCAGACCTACCGTTGCTCCAATTATCTCTTAAATAATATGGAACTGCAGAGTCACTGAGTTCTGCTGCGGTCATGGAAGCAAGTGGGGAATTGAACTCCCAATCTTTGACTCTGCAACCAGATGCCTCAAACACTGAGCGCTCCAGCAGTTCTTGCAGCCTTAAAACGTCGGCATTCTAGCAACCCATTCTGGCCAGAGGAGCTAAGTCCAGGACATTGCATTTTTTAGCTTGTGGAACTCCATGTCACAAGATGTGCGACACTTCTCCTTGAATACAGAGAGCATTGGCAAGGGAGTTTTTTTGACAGGCAGAACCCACTTGAAATGGTTGGCTGCAAAGTCGGCAGCTCAGCGGTTCGAATCCCGGTTGCCACACCATGAAGTGAGCGTCTGCAGTTAACCCCAGCTCCTGCCAACCTAGCAGTTCGAAAGCATGTCAATGCAATAGGTACCGCCATAAAAACCTGGAAGGTAAACAGTGTTTCTGTGCAGTGGACAGGACTGGCATGTGTGTGTGTGTGTGGGGGGGCGTTTACCTTACCTACTGTGCCTTTTTATTAATCTACCATACAGTTTATAACCACTTATAACTTTGTGTTTATATCTCTCCTTGTGTGATTGCACTGACACTATGTTAACAATTCTTAGTTTTAAGGTTGCCTTATAATGCTGTAAGATACCCCTCAATTCCGTTTCTCAAACTGAATGTGTCTTAATTGTAATGGACGGTACAGTATATTGCGGCAGATCTCAACCTGTGGGTCTCCAGATGTTCTTGGACTGCAACTCCCAGAAGCCTCCACCACTTGCTGTACTGGAAGGGGTTTCTGGGAGTTGCAGTCCAGGAACATCTGGGGACCCACATGTTGAGAACTACTGGATATTGGCTCTCCTTACTGTAAGCCCAAAGGCAGGGTAAAAATACTCTAAAATAAAATTAATTAATCGCACACAACAAGAAGAATTCCTGAGGAACTATGAACGCCTAATATTTGCTTCTCAGTTTTATTTTTGTACATATTGGCATCAAAGATAAGAAAGGGGCTGCTAAAGCAACGCAAGCAAAGATTGGATTTCTCCCTCGCATTCTATGCCCATTAATCACTGCTGCCACCAAGCTTCACCAGCTTGTAACAAGACACCTATCTACTGAAAAAGATCATCATTGAACGACGTTATATTGCCCTTGGCACCCTCTTCCAACTTTCCGATAATTCTGGGAAAGCAAAGTCCCTGGCGACACAGAGATACGAAACAATAGAGTGGGCAGTTTCTGGTTTCACTAGCATTTTTATTTTCACATTCTTGCAATAGTACTGTAGTTAGAAAATATTCTGCAACTTGCAAACGAATGTCATAATAGATCAGGCTGACTAGACTATTTTCAGTAGCCCTGTGTTTCTATAATAAAACACTTTCCATTTTTCAGTCCGAACCTCCACCCCCTCAAAACCCAACCATATAATCACAAGTTATATTAAATAGATCTATGCAGTGGTAAAATCATTTCGATAACAAAATTAAGTTAGAAACTGCATCAAGTCAAGACTTTTATTTTGCTTATATTTACTTATAGTTTTTTCTTATAGATAGTATTAATAGCGTATTGTTATCTCATGTTGTATTTATTCTTTAATTATGACTTAATAGCCATTCCGTAATAGTGACAATAACGCCCTGGACAATGACGTCAAGCTATTGTCATTTACATGTATTTTTCTATCACTGTTAGCCTGTTTAATTGCATTTTACAACCCAGAACGGTTTCTTTTATTTGTGTACACGATTTTCCCCTCCGTTTCTTTGTGCATCAGTGTTTTTAACCTGGTTAGAGCTAGTCCTCTAGCTCGAGTTTTGAGATAAGGTTAAAAAGGCAAAGATTCCCCCGCACTTGCGCGCTAATCGTGTCCGACTCCAGGCATGGGGCGGTGCGCATCTCTGTTTCCAAGCCAAAGAGACAGTGTTGTGCAAGCAGTAATTAATTGCATTTTTTTAAAAAAACCCGGACGTTTGTCTCAACACGTATTGCAAAAATAGATTACAGGTGATACCTTCATAGGCCATTATTAAAAATCAAAAAAGGAACATTGCAAGCTTTCGAGTGCAGTCCATCACCCTTCTTCAAAGCAGGTCCCAGAAGTTCAGACATGATGAAAGATGTTCTTCACCAGGAGGTTACTTTTAAAGTCCTTATTTAGATGATGTTCTTAAAATCCATGGCTAGATGTTGTTGTAGCTCTACATTTCTTAGGTCTATCCATGGCTAGATGTTGTTGTAGCTCTACATATCTTAGATCTATGTGGACAATGGGGGTGGGGTGGGGTGGAGAAGGAAAGGGCAAAACCTTCAGGAGCTTCGACTCCGCATGCGCAGCTCCTAGTGCCGGTGTGTCTACCCGGACCGCGGAGCCACGTGGTTTCTATTCTCATAATAAGCGGTTGGGCGGCGGGTCGTCTCAAGGAGACTCGGTTCGTCCTTGCCAGTGGAAGGAGAGGGACGCAGCAGCAGGAGGGGGAGCGCCCATCAGGATGCCCAGGGGCAGCAGAAGCGTGGGATCCAGGTCGACTGCGGCCAGGTAGGAGGGCAAGATCATGGGGAGGAGGGCAAGATCAGGGGGAGCAATAAAAACAAACGCCAAAAAAGAGCAAAGGAACACGACCTTCCTCCCCCAACGCCAGGAGGGGAAAAAAAAGACCTTTCAGTTTCTTCTTCTCAAGTGGGACGGGGACTCTGTACATGTTCAGGGGTGCTGTGTTTCTTTCACTTGATGTTTCTTTATGTAATTTGAATTTTCAGTCATTTATTTTGGTATAAATAGGAGGTTCAATTGTTTATTTTATTTGCCCTCTTTCCCCGAAAATAAGACAGTGTCATATATTAATTGTTGCTCCCAAAGATGCACTAGGTCTTATTTTCAGGGGATGTCTTACTTTTTCCATGAATTAAAATACGGTACAGTACATATTTATTGTTATCTTATTATCGGGGAGGCCTTATTTTCCCGGCGATGCCTTATATTTCACTGAGGGGCAAAACTGTAAGTAGGTCTTATTTTCAGGGGAGGTCTTATTTTCGGGGAAACGGTATTTACAGTGGTACCTTGCATAAAGGAATTAATTTGTTGCAAATGAAATTCCGTCAAGCAAATTTTACTTTATACAAATTTCCCATAGGAATGCATTGAAAACAGAATGATCCCATTTTTATGTTGTACAGATTCGCCCCATAGGCAATTCTGTTTAGCAAATTTCCCCTATCTCCAGAATTTTTTATGTTGTACAAATTTTATGTTATACACACCGTTTGTTATATAAGGGTCCACTGCATTTTGAATATTTTTTTAATCCCACTTTTCTCTTTGGAAAAGGACCCAAGGTGGCTTACAATAATGAGGGACGATAGACAGCCCAGAACATTTAAGACCTATTCAGGCTTAAGAACAGGGAATTAGCAAAGGCATCTCACGGTATTAAAAGGTAACATTGAAGCTACAAAGAGCACCCAAAAAGAAAAGAAAAATCCTCATGGGGTTGTTATTGTAAGGATTTGGCGGGTGGGGAGCCTTGTGTGTTGTGTGCAGGAGCCTCGTGGCGCAGTGGTTAAATGCCTGTACTGCAGGTAAAACTGTGCTCACGACCTGGGGTTCAATCCCAGGTAGCAGGCTCAAGGTTCACTCAGCCTTCCATCCTTCCGAGGTCGGTAAAATGAGTACCCAGCTTGCTGGGGGGGGGCAATGTGTAGCCTGCACACTGTAATTAAAATTGTAAACAGCCCAGAGACTACTTAAAGTGGTATGGGGCGGTATATAAGCAGAACACTGTCTTTTGCTCACTGGAGGACAGGTGGCAAATGGAGATGGAACCAGCAATTAATGAGGATAAAAGCAATATGGTCCAATGAAGGCATGCCTGTAAATGTATTAAATTAAAAAACTAGTTTGGAGAAACAGACTGGAAAACCAATGGTAGAGCTTGGAGACAAGTTCCTCTCCTAGATTGTTCCTGGGAGTTAAGCTGCAGAAAAGGAACTTTACCAGAATGTCTTGGAATTGCTGAAGACCTGCAGTGTCAAAGTTCTACAAACTTGAGACCATGTTTTCCCCCCTTCCTTCTTCTTTCTTCTTTTGTCTTTCTCAACAGCCGGGCTCCATCTCATGCCCCTCCTCCGGCTCATCCTCCCCCGTCTGCAATGGCCGCCCCTGCTCAGCCCCAGCAACCTGGCTTGATGGCCCAGATGGCTACCACGGCTGCAGGGGTGGCCGTGGGCTCCGCCGTGGGACATGTGGTTGGCGGTGCTCTCACCGGGGCCTTCAGTGGGGGCGGCAGCTCGGAGCCTGCAAAGGCAGCCAGTGCCCCCAGCCAGGTGAGGTTGGGAGGGCAAGATCATAAAAATGTGTGCCTGTGTGTAGGTATCTGCTTTGAGGCCTGGGACAGACTGCTAGACTCAGGCATAAATGCAGTGGGCATTTCTGCAATCAACTGGCTTTTCGTCTTTATAATTCATAGCACTTTTCAGAGTTCCATTGGAGGGAACCTATCCTTTCGCTTAGCAACATGGACATCTTAAAAAAAATCAATTCAAGTGTGACCGAGCCATTTAAGCTTAAATCCTTTCATATTCTGAAAGTTGTAGTTCACTTCCAAGATAATGGATAATTAGCCATCCAGATTTTAATTCGGCTGCAATACTCTTAGCCAGCACCGTCAGTGGTGAGAGTTAAAGGAAGTTGCAGATTGGAATTTCCTGCCCTGCCTTCAGTAATGGGGGGGGGCTGCTTACATCCCCGACCTTAAGTGAACCTGCTGGATAGTTCATAGGATCCTAGAGTTGGAAGAGACCTCAAGGGCCGTCCAGTCCAACCCCCTGCCATGCAGGAACCCCCATCAAAGTACTCCCGACAGGTGGCCATCCAGCCTCTGCTTAAAAAACCTCCAAAGAAGGAGACTCCACCACTCTCCGTGGGAGCATATCCCACTGCTGGACAGCTCTAACCATCAGGAAGTTCCTCCTAATTGTCAAATGGAATCTCTTTTCCTGTAGTTTGAAACCATTACCCTGAATCCTAGTCTCTGAAGCCATGGAAATCAAACCTGTTCCCTCTTCAATATGACATCCTTTCAAATATTTAAACATAGCTCATATAACTTCTCAGCCTTCTTTTTGTAAGGTTAAACCTTCCTAGCCCCCTAAGCCACTCCTTGTAAGACAGTGGTTCTCAACCTGTGAGTCACCAGATGTTCCTGGACTGCAACTCCCAGAAGCCTCCACCACCCACTGTACTGGAAGGAGTTTCTGGGAGTTGCAGTCCAGGAACATCTGGGGACCCACAGGTCGAGAACCACTGTTGTAAGACATTTCTTCCAGCCCTTCAACTATCCTGATTGCCCGCCTCTGGGCCTGATCCAGGTTGTCAATATACTTTTTAGATTGAGGTGGGCAGAAGTGGACACAGTACTGCAGGTGGGGTCTGACCAGAGCGGAATAGAGTGGTACTATCACTTCCCTTGATCTAGAGCAGTGGTTCTCAACCTGTGGGTCCCCAGATATTCCTGGACTGCAACTCCCAGAAATCCTAGCCAGCTGAGCTAGTAGTGGAGACTTCTGAGAGTTGCAGTCCAGGAACATCTGGGGACCCATAGGTTGAGAATCACTGATCTAGACACTAGGCTTATGTCTAGTTCACTGGTTTAGGTCTGGCTATGGAGCCAGAGGTTGGTAGCTCCATTCCCTGCTGTGCCCCTTTCACGTTGGTGTCTCGGTCAGAAGATCTTCCCCTGCAAAGCTCTCTTCTCCTTCCTGGAAGGGTAAGACACCACTTCCTGAAAGATCTGCTGGAAAAGGTGGAGGGATGAACATTCATGGTTGGGTTGACCTTGGCTTATTGCTTCAGCTCTTGTTGGAAAGCCCAGCTGCCACTCACTCCAAGAGCCAGTATTTTGTCCCTGGCAAGTCTGCGTTGAGCTGGATAGAGCATTTTGATCACTCAGTTAGAATGCACAGCAGAGATCTGGTGTTAACCACATCTTGGGAGAAACAGAGTGCAATGGTGGTGAACCTTCGGCCCTCCAGATGTCTTGGACCACAACTCCCACAATTCTTCGTCATTGGCAGTCTAGGCTCAGAATTCTGGGAGTTGTGGTCCAAGACATCTGGAGTGCTAAAGGTTCGCCACCACTGGTACAGGGGCTAGATCAGCTTTACTCACCTAGATCCCTCCTGATGTTTTGGATTGCACACACTATCACCCCTGACTTGACATTACAGTAGGACCCCAGTATCCACTGAAAATAGGTTCCAGGCCTTCCCATGGATAATTAAAACCGTGGATAAGAGAGAATGCCACCCCCCCAAAAAAAACCCTGATGTTTTATGACAGTAGCTTGCTATACAGCTGCTGTTTATGTGACAGTAGCTTGCTTTACAGCTGCTGGATTATTTATTGATTTTTCCTCTGCCAACTGTGGATAACTGAATCAGTGGATACAGGGGTCCTAGTGTAGTGCCTGAGGCTGAGTGGTAGTCCAAACCTCTCGCAAGGCCTGGGTTGGGGGAAGCTGGTTGTGTATGAGCCAATAACCCATTCTGATAATAAGGCAGCTTCCTCCTTTTAGATAACTCTGATTTTCATCCTGAGCTGATTTTGGTTTCTCCCTGTGCTTCTTAGGAGGTCAAGCAGCAGCCAGCCTATCACCAATCCCAGTATGGACCCTGCCACTATGAGATGAAGCAATTCTTGGACTGTGCCACGAATCAGAGCGACTTGACCTTGTGCGAGGGCTTCAATGAGGCCCTGAAGCAGTGCAAGCACGCTAATGGTGAGTATTTTGAGAGGGAAGCGTGTCCAAACCTGATATCGTCAGGTAAGGTTTACAACATGGCTCCAGTCTTCCTAGAACCCTTCAAAACCCGTCCCTATTGCCATTCACATATTGGGGGACAGAGTTTGGAAAAGTTCCTTTATTGGAGTACACCTTCCAGAATCTGCCTTCTCTTCCAGAGACTGGAAGTGTGGGAGTTTGCTGGGAAAGTGCCAAGCAAACTGATTTTAGAAGAGCAGAGAAGGCACACACACACAGATATGCTGTTTCTCAGAGCCAGCTGTTGTTTCAGACACAGAACAAAGTCTGACGTACCTGCCTCAGCAGCCCCCTTTTATTGAACGAGCTGATGTTGATGAATACACATTGGATTACTAATGAAAACATTGCCTCTAATAGGCAGCAAATGCCCTTTAGCCCTTTGTCCTGCCTCAAAGCAAAGGTGAAGAGGAAACAGAAGGTCACTTCCCCCTAGGGATGCAACATGGCAGATTCAGGATGGTGTGCCGTCAACTGTAACCCCCCCCCCCAGGAAGCATACCCCGCAGAGAAAGGTTACCCACAGGAAGTCCAAAAATGGGACATGATGATAGCCGGATGTGTTGGATCACAGATCTGTGTTCCATTTCTGACCATCAAGTGGAGTTGTGCAGGAACTGAAGCCCGGCTCCATTGGGAGGGCATCAAATTTGGCAAAGAAGGGGGTAGAAAGTCAGAGGCGTATTGAACAAACAAAGACTTTCCCCCATGCTGCCTAGAAATCAGCGTGGTCAGCCTGGATCGGAACATAAGCATCTGCTCTGTGCTGGCAGTGACTATGAAGTCACACTGCTTAGGATTTCTATAGCAGTGGCCTTCACTATTGGATTTTTAGAAGTTTTGAAGTTGATCTCCCAGCAGCCTCTGCTGGCATGGCCTGTGGTCATGGGTTCTTGGATTTGGAATCCCAGCAGCATCTAGAACAGTGGTTCTCCACCTATGGGTCCCCAGATGTTCCTGGACTGCAACTCCCAGAAGCCTCCACCACTTGCTTTAATGGAAGGGGTTTCTGGGAGTTGCAGTCCAGGAACATCTGAGGACCCACAGATTCAGAACCACTGAACGAGAAGGTGAAAATTTGAGAGAGAGGCAGTGAGATGAGCCTTTATAGTCATGGCTCTGGCTCCACCCTCCCCTGCCGTGTAGCACACATAAAATTGTCTGTGTTGCATTAAAAGCCTCTGATAATCTTTCCTAGCTCTCTCTGCAGCGATGTCCTGAAGTGACTGCCTCTCCCCATGAGTGCTGGAACACACCTGCTGAAACGGAGACTCTACTTCTCTTTTCAGGTGTTTCTTCTCTCTTGTGAAGGGATTTTAGCACAACATGGTGATGTAAGAAGAATCTGGATGGAAGCCATAAACCCAGGTTGATCAGTGGATGAGAAGGCTCCTGCTGCATCAGTAGAAAACTCTTTAGTGCTCTTCTCAGCTTCAGGTTAAAAATGCACTTTCTGGCTGAACTTCTTCTGTTTTGCGCTGCGAAGATTCAGACATCACTTGATTTGTTTAAGGAAAACTGTGAAATAAAAAATAGTGGTTTATTTTATCTGAAACCTTGTGTGTGCAGTTATGCAGAATAACCATACAGACACACAGCACTTCAGTTCTTTAAAAGAAGACGTATCAAGTGCACCAAATTACCTCCCTTTGTTTCTGCTGAACACAGTGGGTCTCACATGGCAGGCTATATTGCCCTGGATGTTTACTCCAGAGTTAATTCCATTGTATCTGTTGGCCAAACTAGATTACAGATGAGTAATTCCAGAGTGCCTGGGAGGTTTCTTCAACCTGCTTAGGCCTCCGCTAATTGTCACTTTATGGCAACAAATTAATTTGTAGTTAACTCAGTTGTCCCAAGGCACCTTGAGAAAGCCGCACAGTTGACCAGTTAAACGCAGGCATGTCCAAACTTCAGCCCTCCTGACATTTTGGACCACAACTCCCAGAATCCTAAGCTTAGATTGCCAATGACAAAGGACTGTGGGAGTTGTGGTCCAAAACATCTGGAGGGCCAAAGTTTGGACATGCCTGAGTTAAAGGCTATTTTGGGTTCCCCCAGATCTGACTTAGGAGACATGGTGGCTCAGCGGGTTAGAGTGCTGAAATTTTGGCTGTATAGTTGGCAGCTCGGCGGTTCAAGTCCGGGCTGCCACGCAGCAGAGTGAGCTCCCGCTGTTAACCCCAGCTACTGCCAACCCAGCAGTTTGAAAGCATGTTAATGCAAGTAGATAAATAGGTACCACTATAAAAAGCAGGAAGGTAAACTGTTCCGTGTGTAGAAATGCATTCAGCCATGCCAGCCATATGACCATGGACTTGCACAACATTGGCTCTTTGGCTTGGAAACGGAAATGAGCACCGCCCCAGAGTCAGACACGACTAGCACACAGGTGAAGGTGGGCAGGACCTTTACCTTTACTTTACTAGTTCTGACTTGGGCACAAAATAACCTAGTCTGTCTTGGCAGGGTGTGAAATTTTATGGCTTAAAAACCTCTAGCAGCCTGCAGAGTAGAATGAGAGTTAAGTCTCCCCCACAGCAGACGGGCTCTGTTTTGTTTGTCCTCCACTGGCACATACTGTCTCAATAACTCAGAGGCACTTGGTAAGCGAATAAAAAATTCAATATATTCACAGTTCTCAATAAATCACCAACAGCTTATTGCAGAAAAATAGACGGGTTATATAAACAGGCCCTAGATGACTCATAAGTGCATGATCAACAACATAACTGAAACAATACTAGGTGTGCTATATAACACAAACACTAGTTGAATATTAACTATAGTCTAATGGACGGCAGAGTGAAAAAGGTGAACAGAGAGAGGCCTGGCTCTCTTCAAAGTTAGAGAGGGAACAATTTGTTACTGCTGGATTGACTCATTCACCCCAGTAAAAGAAAGATCCTGTCCAGCCAAACCCTCTTAAAGCAGTGATGGCCAAACTTCAACCCTCTAGATATTTTAGACCACAACTCCCACAGTCCTTTGTCATTGGCAACACAGGCTTGGAACTCTGGGAGTTGTGGTCCAAAACATCTCGAGGGCCAAAGTTTGCCCACCACTGTCTTAAATGCAGCTGATACAGCTTGCTAAATTCCAATGGTCTGGAGCTCAGAAGTGACTTCATTTGGGCTTGCATTTCATTTAAGTGGCTGTAACTTTCTCATATGGGGCTTCCGTTGGCTTTGCTGGAATGGCTGTCCTCGTCTAAGACGGAGAAATGGCTCAGATACTCAATTCTTGGACACCGTCAACTCTCTGTTGACTCAAATGTGGAGGAGTCGGTGAGGATGTGAGATGGAAAATGCTGTTCGCACATATACACACCTCCTTGGCTGTCTTATTTTAGCTCGCAGCTGGTTATGCAAGGGGCTGGAGGTCCTTGGCATCCGATCCAGTTCAGTCGTTCTCATGAGGATCTTGGCAACTGAATTAGGCATCGCAGATGGCCCTTAGATGCAACCAAGTCAGCTCCTGATGCCGGTTCAGTGAAAAGACTCTCGAAAGCTCAGCAACTTTTTTTTTTATTTTTCTACTAGCTGCCTATGAAGATATCACCCATAGTCTAGTTTTGCTTTCGTTTTAATGACTGCATGGCTCCAAATCTGTTTTTATTTGTGATAGAAACTCAGTGCCTATCATCCTCGTGTTTATTGGGCTAGCAGGAATAGGAAGTGGCCCGTGTGAGTTACCTAAGACTGGTGAAAGGTCTCAAGTCAGGGGCAGAGTTTGGGAAAGTAACGTCCTGGATTAAGAATCCCAGACTTGCTTGTCGAGTAGGACTTGGCCATGCTACTTGGGGAATGTTGGGAGCTATAGTCCAAGTTTGTGAGCAATCCTCCCACCACCTCCCATCAAATTATGGGTTAAAAATATTCGACTACTGTATTTAAACAAACAAGCTCACTCTGACCCAAATTCATGGAATTTTGCAAATTTCGGCCAACTCTTCAAAAACAAACCACTTAACTTCTCGTTCCAACGACAAATAGGAGGTAGGAGGTAGAGTTTATTTATTTATTTATTTATATAGCTTGTATGCCGCCCACTACCCAAAGGTCTCCGGGCGGCTCACAATCAAAACAATTAAAACATCAAAATACAATAAAATTAGAACAATAAAAACCAGTAAGTACAATAAATACAGTACATTAAAAGCACACCACTAAAAATTGCCAGTTATTTCAAGTTGGAAAGAGAGCTTATTTTAAAGCTGTCTGCTGCTAAGGCATTAAAGATGGGAAGCATCACTAGAAGAAAGAGGTTGCATTTTAACTCAGATTTAAATTTAGGAACAATTCTGCACTTGATCTGTAATATTTGGTTTCTCTCCTATTCATGTTTTGGTAAATCTGAAGATGTTTCCTTGCAAAAAATAGGAAATTGCTGAATTTGGGGGGGTTGAAAAATAGAAAAATAGCATAGAAATGGAATTGTCACCTACCCACATGAAGGTTTTATCTATTTCTATAGATGCCAAGACACTGCAATTAGATTCAAGAGATGGCTTAACTATAATTGTCAAATCAAATCATTGCAGAAACAGAGGTAGGGAGGCAAAATTTATCCTTATTACAAAGGCACTGCTTCTGTAACACAACCAATCGTGCAGAAACCACACAACCAGTTCTTATGATGATACTGACTTTTAAAAATGTCTGCTCCAACTTGGACCTAAATGGCTCCTGGTTTAAGTACAGGCCTTCCTTTTTTGCAGCTATAACAAGTATATAAACTTGCCTGTTTTCAGATCTAGGGACTAGTGGATAGCAAATAACAAATCCCAGCTGGAAGTAAATGAAAACCATATGCATTTATGTGCAATCTCCTGAATTTGAATGTGAACCTTACGTCTGTCATTCAAAGTGCACAATGCACTTTTATTCCATGTAAATCTTGTTATGTGATGCCTGCTATCTCAGCTTTCACCTTTAGGTGGAGGTATTGGTTGGCCTTGGTTGCTGCAATAACTCAGATAATATTGTGCTTAAGAACTGGATAGGGAAAGCGTTCCCAGTGTGGAGTATGGAATTCCCAGTGTGATATAGTTGATACAGCGATTGGGTAGGACTCTGAAGAAGACATTTCAGATCCCTCGTTGGCGATGGAAACTCACTGGGGAGTAGAGCTTGTAAAATAACTCCTTAACTACATTACTTATTTTGAAAGCCTTGTTAAGGATGCTATAAATTGGTTCCAGGTTGATGGCACAGCACATACACACACACACCACACAAAGTTAATTATTGAATTTATGCTAAGGTAATGTTGTTGATACATAGATCTCTCCTTGTAAGTGAAATTCCACGTGACATTTTTGTAGAGGTTTTTAGGTACATTGGGTTCTTTTATGAGTACAGTACTTATTACATTTGTATTCCATTGGAACTTATTATAGCATTTGTATTCTCATTAGAAGATACCAGATTGGGGGTGCGAAGTGAGGAGGAGCCTTATTAATCACCATTTTTAACATTAAAAATTAAAGAAGTAAATTAATAATACACACCCATCAACCTAAATGTTTTTACTTTGAATATTAACAGCAAGGTATTAGATTTGGAGCTTTCAAAGCAAAACAGTCCTCTGCAAAATTGCCTTAAATGTTATGATAAAAATTGTTACCAGATGCTGTCAAATCTCGACCAAAATCATAGAGACCCTCAATGAATTTTCAAGTGAGACTTTACGGCTGTGATGGCGAACCTTTTAGAGACCGAGTGCCCAAACTGCGATTCAAAACCCACTAATTTTTCGCAAAGTGCCGATACAGCAATTTAACCTGAATACAGGTGGCTGTGAAGGGGCGATGTTGGGTGCCCACCGAAAGGGCTCCGAGTGCCACCTTTGGCACCCGTGCTATAGGTTCGCCAACACTGCTTTAAGGTGTGCTTTTACCGCTGCCATGCTTTAGTAAATTTCCATAACCAAGCAGGGATTTGAGAGAGATCCCAACCCCAGATCTTAGCTGCCAGATTTGCCTTGATGCCCTTTGAGAAGCTTGCTTTAAGACTAAGGTCACTACATTTTAATAAGCAGAACCTGCAGTCTTGCTCCTGGCTAGGTAAAAGGTACCCTACCCTCCCACCCATGAATCATATCCTGTCCCTAAGTATTGTCATTGGCTACTTTCTACCTGTGTTTTGGCTATAAGGCATTAGGGACATGCCCAGGACCATTAAAATAGTTGAGGTATGATATCCCAGATTGGGGAGGAAGTGTCGATTTGCATAAGAGAGGCTTTAAATGGGAAAAACTGGGGGATGTTGGTCAACGGAGCTGCTAAATTCTCAACCATGAGTTTGAAGCGCGTCTTCCTTCTCCTTTTGGCCCACTGTACTGGTGAGAAACAGAAATTCCTCTGGAGTGGCTCTTTGTTGAAAGCCTCTGGTGACATGCTTGTTTTGAAGGTCAACTCTGTTTCCATGTTGTTGCCGTTATCATGGAGGGAATAATGGAAAGTAGCAGATAACAATATTGGCCAGCACAGGGTTTGGGAAGGATTGTTGTTGATTCACTCTTTTCATGACAGGGCAAGGGGTCCCTCTTCAAACCCCCACCCCCACCCCACCCCTCTGGAAACTACCATCAAAAATGCACAGGAGCTCTGTCGCTGAGTGAAGTTGGCAGTGTTCTGTTGTGAGTGTTCCGTGTCCTCTCCTCTTCATTCCAGGCTTTGGTTCTCCATCTGCCTTGACTCAAAGTGGGCTTGTTTCAGTGGCTATTGGAGAGACGGCAACCATCACCTGCACTCTGCGAGGTGTGGAGTTTATCAGCACCACCCACCCATCCTGGTACCAACAGAAAACAGGGGAGGCTCCTCGGTTGCTAATCTACAACTCCAGGGAAAGAGACTCAAGGGTCCCAGAGCGTTTCTCTGGAGAGACCTATGGCAACACCGCGAGGCTCACTGTTACCAGAGTCCAGGCAGAGGATGAAGGAGATTATTACTGTGCTGTGTGGTTTAACAGCAGGTGACACAACTGTGCAGAGTGATGGGGAACTGAAACAAAAAATATTTCGAGTCTGAAAAAGAGACACTCAGAAACCAAGGTGAGCAATAGTGGGATGCCTCCACATTATTTATGACCATAAACTAAAATTTGTCCCATTTTCTCCTTAAAATTGACCCAAGGCAACTAACATCATTAAAAGATGTCGTGTTTAGCTTTAAATATTGCATTTTTTAATCATGTAATCTGCCTTGCGTCAATTTTAAGGAGAAAGGTAGAACAAACTTATTTTAATTAAATAATAAATAAAGATGGAGAGAAATTTGAGATCCTTTCTGATGACTTTCTCTCCAACTCAATAGTTTTAGCTTTAAATATTTCAGAGAGGGTAGCCGTGTTAGTCTTTTCAAGAATTTCAGGCAAAATTTTGATGGACTCTAACTTAAAAATTCCCATTCTCTCTCTGCCCCCCACCCTATCTTTTCTACTACCCCTCTGACCTGCACTACCCCTATGACCTGATCTGGTTTCTGTCATTTGAGGAATTTACTTCCCACACTTTAAGATAACATCAGCTGGCATGAGCCATAAAACCATAAATTATACAGCTCTAACTCACCATTTAATGTTCTCACCAGTTCTACTAATTAACTGTCCCTCCTCTTCTCCCCCCCTCCTCCCTCCCCTCACCTATACACCCCCACCTCTATTTGCTACAGCCTATCATATCTAGGCCATAACCCATGAATATCTGCTATGAAATGTATATCTCAGCTCATATTATATCTTACACCTCATTCTGCTGCTATACATGTCTGAAGAAGTGCACATGTGCACGAAACGTCACATTAAAATATGAAAGTTAGTTTTTAAGGTGACACATGTTTGTGTCTTTTGTTTTGTTTTGTTTGTCTTTGAATTTTGCTTTAAATATTGAGTACAGTAGGACCCCAGTATCTGCTGAGGATTGGTTCCAAGCCTTCCCATGGATAATGAAAACCGTGGATAACAGAGAACGCCAAAATGTCCCCCAAAACTGCTGTTTTGTGATAGTAACTTGCTTTACAGCTGCTGTTTTGCAACAGTAGCTTGCTTTACGGCTGCTGTTTGTGACGGTAGCTTGCTTTACAGCTGCTCTTTGTGACAGTAGCTTGCTTTGTGGCTGCTGAATCTATTTATTTTTTCTCTCCGCCAACCATGGATAACTGAATCAGTGGATAATGAATCAGTGGATACTGGGGTCCTACTGCATACAACAACTTTTAAGAAGCTCAAATAATTACAGCACTAAAAATGGTGAACAAAAGCGACATCAAAAACACAGCAAGACAAAACACTCTGTCTAAAAATTCTGCTCAAGCAGCCGGCTACTGAGTTCCAAAGCCTGGGAGGAGAAACGGAGAAGGCCCTCTCCCGTGTTTCCCCACCAAATACATCTGTGAGGGTGATAGAACCAAGAGAAAGTCCTCTTCTGATTCTGAACACTGGACCAGGCTCATAAAGAGAGGTGGGATCCTAGAGATACCTTGGACCCAAGCCATTTAGGGCTTTATAAGTCAGAACCTGCACTTTGAATTGTCCCAGGATATTGATCTTGGAAGTTGAGTCATGGCCACTGGCCTTTTTTTCCCCTTGAGAGATAGAAACGTTTCGCTGCTCATCTAAGCAGCTTCATCAGTCTGAAGAAAACTAGTTGCGAGTCCTCCGTCTTATAGTCCGCTTTGACCTCTTGCCACCCTGGTCTGAAATAGGCTCATAAGATGAACAATGGCGTGAATAGGCTCGTTAGGTAGACAACAGTCTCAATAGATTTAAGGTGAACAATGGCCGATGCTGGAATGCACAATTGGTGGGGACAAAGCTTCTGTACAATTGTGTATTTTATATAATAGAGGAATATAGTTTACTCTGGTCCTGTTGCTTCCACCTCAAACCAATAGTGAAGGAAAAACAGCAGTCCACTGCCTCTTCCTTCACAGTTTGTTGCTCCCTGGACCCAAGCTTGCTAGCCAACTAAATTATACTAGCAAGATAGGCATATGAAAGGAGAAGGAGGCTGATAATAAATGATCAGATGGAGAGAAACTTGAGAGCCTTTCCTGTGACCTTCCTCTACAAATAACCACCAGTGGTTAGTATTACTCTTGCTTCCAGGATGATCAGCAGATGATTTGTGAATTCTGCCCATTCTATCTTTTAAAAGCTTAAATCCACCAGGCAGAACTTTGTTTCTGTTGTCTCTCAAAATATGGAATCTGATTTTTCTGCAACAGTGTGTGTGTGTGTGTGTGTGTGTGTGTGTGTGTGTGTGTGTGTGATTGGTTCACACAACAGAGTGAGTAGTCATTTGCATCTTCCTTGGACCTCCACCCCATCAAGGATGTTCTGGAGTTAAATGTGTTTGAAGATCACAGTGCAATCAGAAGCTACCTCAAGAATCAGCAAGAACACATCTGCAGAGGTTGTATGATCGCAGGATGATGGATCTGCCACCACCAGTTCTCTGGTACCTGGGGTTTATCTTAGCAGGTACTATAATTTTCCAGAATTCACAGATGCTGCTGGGAACATGGCCTGTCAAGAGAAACCAGAGATCTAAAAACCATTTAGAAGATAGGACTGCAGATTCTTCTCTTTGGTCTATGGCTTTCTAAGAGACATGGAGAAGGACATTTAGCTGCCTTTGTTGTTGTTGACACCAGTCAGGGTTAAGTCAGGACAATTATGTCACATTGATCTCATGATTCTACAGATTTAGTATGGATTTAGTTAATGGGGGTTGTAGAAAATGACACCCTTGTGTTGAGATGAAGGACACACCTGTGAACTAAAAAGCTGAGGCAAGGCAAGAGAACTGGTGACCCTTCAGGTATGGCTGGATTGCATTGCCTGTCATCCATCACTGTTGTGGTGCTCTTCCTGGGGAATGATGGGAAAAACGGTTTCAGCATCACCTTAAGGGCCACATGTTGACCAACCCTCAACTAAGGAAGTGAAGTCCATGAGCGTCATACTTTGTATCCACAGCTCTGGCTTAAACGGCATGTAGAAAGAGCCTTAACGCCTACTGTATGTGTTGTTTCTGTGTCTTAGCAGCAAGCAATACTGACGCAAGCTTGACACAACCAAGCGCCACATCAGCCACCCTGGGAAATCCAACTCGCCTTTCTTGCACCCTTTCTACGGACAGCATCACAACATATACCATACTCTGGTTTCAGCATAAATATCCAAGCCCTCCAAGATACCTCCTGTATTACAAAGACGACTCTACCCAGGGGAAGCGTGCCGGGGTCTCTGACCGCTTTTCTGCTTCCAAAGACACCAGCGCCAGCACCTGTTACTTAACCATCTCCAGTGTCCAGTCAGAAGATGAAGGCGCTTATTTTTGTGTGACATCCAAAGGAGGAGAGTAGCACCGTGTTATAAGTTAGGAGAGCACTGAGACAAAAACTCTCTCTCATTTCCTTAGGGAGCACATGGATGCAGCTGGCAAGAGAGGCACCCTGGAGGATGGCTCCAGCTTGAGATTTGCATGAAGAAGCTACGCATGGTGTCCAGATTCTATTTTCTTAAGATCTTCACTAGAGGAATCTTGGATGCTTACAAAGCACAAGGATGGCGAGATATTTAAAATGGACTCTCTCCCAAGTGGCCTAGTGGTGATGGTGGTGGTTGAACCACAACAGGAAGTGGCCATTTCCTGCTATAAGCGAGGCCATAACCAAAGAGAATTTTGATCTTCCACTGTAAACATGAGGTCCAGCCCTTAGACCAGTGATGGGGAACCTTTTAGAGACCCAAGTGCCCAAGCTGCAATTAAAAAACCACTTATTTTTCTCAAAGTGCAAATACAGCAATTTAACAAAAGAGACCAAGTGCCCAAACTGCAATTAAAAAAACCCTTGTGTGCGTGTGTGTTGTGTCGTTACAGTCGTGACCAACTCTTCATGACTCCATGTCCATGGAGTTTTTTTGGCAGAAATACTGGAGTGGCTTGCCAGTTCCTACTCCAGGCGCCTACTGCACCTTATTTTTCGCAAAATGCTAATAGATTGGTACCCAAGGCTACAAATGCTTAGGGTGCTACCCTGCAGGAAAGCTAGGATCGATGAGCAGGCTTTTGAATTTTCCATGGCCGCAGCACCCTCACTGTGGCCAATGGAAATTCAAAACCCTGCTCTTTGATCCTTGCTTTCCCGAAGGGCAGCACCCTAAGCATTTTAACCCAATGCTTAAGCAGCTTTTACAACTGCCCTCTGACTTCCTGCCTCTTAGAAGACTCCTTGCCTGGCGTACATCATCTACCCAAGATTTTTTTTTGCCATTTTTGAACTTTTGGGACTTGCTTTGAAGAAGAGTGTGTTGCCCGCGAAAGCTTGCAATGTTTATTTTATTTTTATTATTGGCCTATAAAGGTATTGCCTGTAGCCTAGTTTCGGATTCCAGTTTAAGAAGACTATTGCCAAGCTGACATTCTTAGAGAAGTTATCATTCCAATGATTAGATGACTACCGGCGTCTTTTTAATTTCTAGAACCCTGAAATGCTGTGCATCATCCCATCCAAATTGCTGTGTCAGTATTTTTTTTCTTAATGGTTTTGTGTGAGACAGATGTGACAGGCACAAAGCCTTCTATATCCAAGAAGCCTAAAAAGTCCTCATCTGCACTATCAGATCATCTACACTATCAGCAGTGTGATGTGACAGCCAGGAAAGCCAATGTGATTCTTGGTTGCATCAACAGAACCATAGTGTCTAGATCAAGGGAAGTGATAGTACCACTCTATTCTGCTCTGGTCAGACCCCATCTGGAGTACTGTGTCCAGTTCTGTGCACCTCAATTTAAAAAGAATGTTGTTGACAACCTCGAGCAGGTACAGAGGGCGACCAGGATAGTTGAAGGTCTGGAAGAAAGGTCATATGAGGAAGAAATGTCATATTAGGGAAATGGGAATGTTTAGCCTTTCAAAAAGAAGGCTGGGGGGGATATGATAGCTATGTTTAAATATTTGAAAGGATGTCACATTGAAGAGGGAACAGGTTTGTTTTCCATGGCTTCAGAGACTAGGACTCGGGGAAATGGTTTCAAACTACAGGAAAAAAGATTCCATTTGAACATTAGGAAGAACTTTATGACGGTTAGAGCTGTTTGGCAGTGGAATATGTTTCCAAAAAGGGTGGTGGAGTCTCCTTCTTTGGAGGTTTTTAAGCAGAGGCTGGATGGCCACCTGTCGGGGGTACTTTGATGGGGGTTCCTGCATGGCAGGGGGTTGGACTGGATGGCCCTTAAGGTCTCTTCCAACTCTATGATTCTATGATCTAGGTAGGGAGAGGAACCTCAAATTTGCATAAGGAGGGACTTCTGCATGGTTGGTTTTTTTAAAAAAGAGGCAACTGGGGAATCCTCAAGGTCAGCAAAGCCCATCTGGATCTTGAGCCATGGACCTGGTCTTAATTTGTGCTGTTTTTCTGGCTTGCTGTAAAGGTGAGATTTGTGGATGACTGAGGTTGGGATAAGCCCTCACTGACGTTCAGGTAACATGACTCTCTTTCTCCCCAAGAGAAAAAGGATGCATAAGACTTTGAGGAGGGTTGGATACCTGCATCTTTAAGCAAGCAGGGTTGGTCCTGTCACGAACCAATTGAGACAATCGATTTTTCAAAGGAACATCATGAAAATATCAAAGGG
This sequence comes from Phrynocephalus guinanensis, assembly GCA_037367245.1. NCBI lineage: Eukaryota > Metazoa > Chordata > Lepidosauria > Squamata > Agamidae > Phrynocephalus > Phrynocephalus guinanensis. The sequence goes on from CM074752.1 coordinate 10,116,217, forward strand.
ACATTTTAGGATCAAAGGAATGCTGATGTAGACGGACATTTACGACACTTCGCGTGCATCTCCTATATATTTACTCTGTATTTTTGTGCTGCTTCGGGCTTTTCCTGACATGCCTTTGGTTGTGATGTACGTACACCACAACGAGAAAAAGTCTCGGCTAACTAGCCTAATAAACATCTTCCGGAGAAACTTGGCAATAAGCCTCTTTCAAGATGAAAAGTTCTCCACAACTCTACACAGCAAAGTATCCCAGACCTGCCCTTTGTAGTAGGATACTACTATCTGTTTAAGCTCTTGCATGACGGTGTGGCAGAATTTGCCCCAGTTCACAATTGTGTGAGTTGCGCCTTGCAGAGTCCCTGCCAGCCTTCAAAAAAAGCTTTAAAAACCTTGCTTTTTCGGGAGGCATTTGGTGACTGTTAAGGTTTTTTTTTTCCAACCGCCACTTGTCTTCCTGCTACTGATTTTTATTTTTTATGTTTGTTGTTTTATTATGATGTACTATGTAATTTGGTTTGTTGTCTGTTCTTTTGTTGTGAACCGCCCGGAGTTCCATTTCGGAAGACGGGCAGTAGACAAGCTCTAAAATAAATAAATAAATAAATAAATAAATTGGAAGGGTGGGTGGTGGACTCTTCTGGCAACCTTGCTGGTATGTGATGCTTTTCTTTTCCGTTCCAGGCTTCAGAACTCAGGACTTGGACTTGTCAGATGCACTTGACCTGGATGGGACCCCACCTAGCCCTCAACCAGGTACAGATTTTATCGGTTTGACTAAATTTGGGATTCCCCCCTGGTCTCATTGGGTTGCCATCTTTAAAAGGATCCCTGTTCCCTATTAAGGATTAAAAATCGCACCTGGTCTTGCTTCTCCCATTGGAACCCACGTCCAGCGACCCTTGCATTTCTCCACCACCCTTTCTGTTTCTTTCGGTTTTCTCTCCATTTCAGACGTCCGCCCTCTGGCTGTCCCAACCCAAAGCAGTTCCATCTCTGTGGCTGCCGAACATGCAACAGCCATCTTCAACCCCCCCCTTGGAAACTACCATCAAATGCACTGGAGCTCTGTTGTGCGGCTGGCTGTTATTGAGTGAGTGTTCAGCGTCCTCTCCTCTTCATTCCAGGTGTTGGTTCTCCATCTGCCTTGACTCAAACGGAGCTTGTTTCAGTGGCTATCGGAGAAACAGCAACCATCTCCTGCACTCTGCAAGGTGTGGAGTTTATCAGCACCACCCACCCATCCTGGTACCAACAGAAAACAGGGGAGGCTCCTCGGTTGCTAATCTACAACTCCCGGGAAAGAGACTCAAGGGTCCCAGAGCATTTCTCTGGAGAGACCTATGGCAACACCGCGAGGCTCACCATTGCCAGAGTCCAGGCAGAGGACGAAGGAGATTATTACTGTGCCGTGTGGCCTGGTGTCAGTTTCGAGCGTGGCACAGCGTTACACCACAATGCAGTCAGATGTACAACTGAAACAAAACTCCCTGGGCTTGAGAGAGAGCTACCACCACAAAGGAAGAAAAGGGGAAGGAGGCCTGTTGACTGTGATTCGATAGCATAAATATGTAGCTTTTGAATGCTTTCAATCTGGAGTTGGCCACGCCCATGGGTCACGTGTTCATGGTAGTGGTCCCGAACCTTTCAGGAGCCACATCTATACAACACTGTAGGCACTCTGTCACAGCACAATGCCAGCTGCCTGGGCCTTGACTTTAAAGCAAGGTGCAAGGAAGGGCTGCCTAGTTTTGCCCATATTCTGGACATCTGCTGTGATGTACGTTTCCATAATAGGTTGACTCTGTAGAGCTGCTGCAGAATATGGTGCCGCATTCCCAGGATTTATCAGCCGAATCCACAATCTCACGGATTGCAGGCACTGCCTACTTTAAGTTGGAGTTTCATTTCCAACCTCACTTGATGTCTATAGTTTAATTGACCGGGGGGTAGGGTGGTGGTGGACTTTTCTGGGCTGAGGTGCTTATATATCTATTCAGCACTCTTCCAGCCTTTAATTCAATTCAGCCTCTCTGATGAGTTTTGGTTTCCCTTTCTCTTTAGTTTTGTAGTGGACAGTTAGTTTTTTCCTATTGATCTGTCCAGATACCCGTGTTTCCCCGAAAATAAGACACTGTCTTATGTTTATTTTTTCTCAAAAAGACACACTAGGACTTATTTTCAGGGGATTTCTTATTTATTAAATATAATACAACAATCTACATTTATTCAAATACAGTTAAGTCATCATCTTCTGGAAGATGTGTGAACTCCTTTCCCCTAGTCATTCACGTGTGTGCAATAGGATGTCTGCAACCACAGTTACCACCTGCGCACCCACGCATGTGCAAACGGCTAGGAGAAAGGAGTGACACGGTTGCCACCTGTGCACCCACACAAGTGCGAATGGCTCGGAGAAAGGAGCTGTGGCAGATAAAAGGTATTCCGTCTTCCTTACTGCTCTGGGCCGAAATGCATGGCATGGCTATGGAGCATATCTGCATAGTCACACCCATCACTAGGTCTTATAATCGGAGTAGGACTTATATTTAAAAAATGCATAGAAATCTTGCTAGGGCTTATTTTTTGGGGAGGTCTTATTTTCGAGGAAACAAGGTAGTTGCTATGCTAAGTATATGTGCAGAAAAGAAAGCAGCATGTACAAGACTGTAATTTCAAGCAACGGTAAGTAAGGAAATACTTTTTATTATTCCTCCCACAAATAAAATATCTCAGAATGACTTACTGGGGTGTATTCTGGGGAACTTGACAGTGTTCTTCTCTGTGGCTTTCTGTACTTCTACTGTGTGGCAAGAAGAAAACGTTGCCAGAAATTAAAAACTCTGCACCTCTTCACATTGCTCCACTTTGTCTCACAATGAAACAAATATAAAAGTCTGCTGGCAAACATGTTCCGGCAGATGGTTTCTTTTAAAAATCAGTAGGAATAAACACCTTTCAATTCAATGCATGTGTGGGCAGCCACTGGTTTATATACCTTGTGACTTGAACCATTTTTTTTACAAGTCAACACAAATTTATTCAAATTGTCAGTGGGCCCACACCAGGCCACAAAGGCTGTTAGGCCACAAAGGGACAGCTGTTGACATTTCATGGTGGTCCATTGCTAAATAAGCTGTCAAACTTGCCACTTTCATGTTTAGTTCTTTCTCAAAGGGCCTTTTTACACGACCCCTAAGATCCGCTGGCCACTTAAATTCGGACCAGAGATCTTAGGGGTTCCTCGCTCTTCCTCTGTCCCCACCCCCCCTCCGCACTTCCTGGTTGCTGGCTGTGTGAGGGAGGGAGAAAAAAGAAAGAAAAGAATGCCGTCTTACCTCCGTTTTGTTCCGGGCAGCATTCAGATCTCTTAAAGGGGCGGGGCGCAAAAAAAGAACAAACGGAAGCCAGGAGAGCCCCACACTCACTATCCTTACATTTGTCACCTCCAAAAAGCAGGTACAAGAAAACTGCTGTTTGGTCTTGCTAAAGTGGGCGGGGTCACACTTAATTGTGTGCAAAGTCCAGAGCTGGTGGGTAAACATTTTTAAGGTCCGGACCTTGCAGCCATTGGCAGCGGAGCTTAGGGGTCATGTATAAACGTCCAAAGTTACAAAGGCAGCAGGATTGCAGGTACTAAGCACATCCGATCTCGTCAGATTTTGGAAGCTAAGCAGGGTTGGGCCTGGCTAGTACTTGGATGGGGTGACCACCAGGGAATACTAGGTGCTGTAGGCGCATGGAGTAGGAACTGGCAAACCACTCCAGTATTCCTGCCAAGAAAAACTCCATGGACACAGGGTCACAAAGAGTCGGTCACGACTGTAACAACACAACAACAACAATGTGTGAAACACCAGAACAAAAGCCATTGGAGGCAGCTGTGACTGCCTCATCCTTCAGTCAAGTAAACCAAAGGGGAATCAATGGGTTGTCTTGCAACCAACAAGGTTTAGAATAACGTATGGTCATTCTGGCAGCGCTGGGTAGTTCAAAGGAGAGATCCAGTGACTAAACTCTGGAAGGGATGCTTTCTTTCTGCCTAGAGGCACCCATTCTCGGTAAGTACTGGTAGACCAATTATGCAGGAAACCCACTCTGTGTGTGTTCCAAAACATCTCTTGCGGCATCATGGTGGCACACCTGGAGTGCCTGTTGGCAATGAAACCAGACGGAAGGCTTAGCTTCATATAACTCTCCTTCAGTTCAAGGACTGCATCCTCCCACCCACCCCACCTCGTACCTCTCGATCTGTGCATGGGTGTTATTTTAAGTTAGTGCAGATCAAGCGCAGCTGCTTCGAAGACACGGGTGACCATCAGCGTGTAACTGCTTTTCCTGGGGTTGTCCCCTTAGCGTGCCAGCACCTGGGCCCAGTATTTGAGAAGGAGCAGATTTGCATGCAGGGGCTGGTGTTGTGACCCGTGGAAATTTAAGACAGATTAGGGGAAGGCCAACAGGAAACCCTTCTCTTCTAGGAAGATTGTCCTGCCAAGTTTCTCCAGAATGGCCTGGGCTCTGCTTGTTTCCACCATCTTGGTCTCCACTGGTGAGGGAAATTTGTGCCCTGGAAGGGATGCAATGTACCTGAAGTCAGGAGAAAAGGCTTTTCCATTTGTTCTTATTTTGAATGGCCAAACCATTTTGATTTATTGTATTTGTGCTTATTTGTTTATTTGTCCTTTTTATTGTTATGATTTGATTATTTGGTTTGATCGATTCGTTTTTATTTCCTATTTTAAGTTGTTTAATCTGTTTTTATTATTTTGTATATGTCTGTAAACCGCCCAGAGTAGCTTTTTTGCTAGATGGTTGCGGTATATAAATCAAATAAAATAAATAAATAAATAAATAAATAAATAAAATTATGTAACATTCTGTCAGTGTTTTGTGTTGTTCCACGCTCACTCAGCCAAATAATCTCTTTTTTGCTGCCTTGATCTCCTCCAGGTCTCAGTGTCCAGCAGCTCCAGCCCTTAAAGAACCCAGAATTTGTAACTCCAGGTGGGACGGTCACTATCTCTTGCAGATTCAATAGTGGAACTATTGGAGATGGCAATTACCCCTGGTGGGCCCAGCAGAAACCTGGCAGCAAACCGCGGACGGTAATGTATACCACCAGCACCCGGCCGTCCGACGTCCCCGACCGTTTCTCTGGGTCAAGATCGGGGAATGTGATGTCCCTGACCATCATGGGCGCCCTGCCAGAAGACGATGCTGTCTATTACTGTGCTGTGTGGGCTGGCAGCCAGTACACGGTAGCTCATTCGGATAGGGAAGTGCAACAAAAACCCTTTTCTCTTTGCTTGCGTTGCAGAAGGGCAAAGGAAGTGAAATTATTATCTCTTTTTGCCTCGGCTAAATCATTACTGATGCACTGAATTACTTAGACTTAATTAAAGAGAAACATTCATCTTCCTTCTGCTTTGTGGTGATAGAAAATGTATGACCGTGTTTCCCCGAAAATAAGACAGTGTCGTATATTAATTGTTGCTCCCAAAGATGCAGTAGGTCTTATTTTCAGGGGATGTCTTATTTTTCCATGAAGAAATATATGGTACACATTTATTGTTATCTTATTATGTGGAGGCCTTATTTTCGGGGCAATGCCTTATATTTCAGTGAGGGGCAAAACTGTAAGTAGGCCTTATTTTCAGGGGATGTCTTATTTTCGGGGAAACAGGGTAACAGTTAAAAGTATGTTAGTACAGCACTGGAGGTTTTTTCCTCTTTTGGAAAGTAGCTTTGTGTTGAAAATGTTGGATTCCACTGAAGCATTATTTCTCACCCATGGGAAACTGCTGGAATCCTGTAGCTTTAACCCTAGCATTGCCCGATTCCTTACTTTTATTTATTACATCTGTTTCTGCCCCTGGGCACCTAGAAATCAAAATCAGATGCTCCTGCCTGCACCTGCTCATTTTTTCCAAGGGAGGGTGTGTTGAACTGAAAGTTGGCAGAATTGGAAGGGGAAAAAGGAAGGGAATAAAGAACCGGACACAATATTTTGGCACTTAAATTTTGCCAATATGCTGGAAAAGGATAACAAGGCTACTTTTTAAAAGAAGCTGGATCTTAATGGACCTCGATTCAAGTCGAGAGGGGCGTAAACTTGACACATAAACCAAAATGCAGTTTATATTTCTTGTCACAAGATGGAGCTTTTCTACAACGGATGTTTAAATGGGTCTCTCATCTTTGCCAACCACTGAGTAAGCTAAGGGCCACTGTGAACACCAGGGACTTTTCTCTGGCCAGGCTCTGCTGCCTTTAATAGCGATTTTAAATGCAAGCACCGTCACTCTACAAGGGTTTTTTTTTTTAGTTTCTAACTGTCATTTTGTTGCTGACACCTGGAAACCAAGGTCCGATGATCTCCGGTGCACTTGCAGCATCTTCCCAAGGGAGACGGTGTTTGTGTCTGAAAGGACAACAAACTCACTGGGGCTGAAAAAACTCACCCACCTTGCATTTCAACCTGGAAGCAATTGAGACTTAAGTCTGCAAGATGTTACACCATCAGTGCTTGAGCTGGCATCATGTTTTAGAGATGGCTTGAGAATTTCATTTCTATTTGTTGCTGAAATATTTTTAAAGTAACAGTTAACCAAAATCCACATTTCCAGCACATCCGGGATGAAAATAACCTGAGACGGATTAGAACAATCAGACAACAACAACAACAATAAAGCGTTCGACTAGTGATTTGTAATACAAAATCCAGCGTAGTTATCTTGTCTGCTGTGTTATAACAACAACAACAACAACAACAACAACAACAACAACAACAACAACAATACAAAATCCAAGTAATCTTGTCTAATAATAATAATAATAATAATAATAATAATAATAATAATAATAATAATAATAATAATGTTTTTCTCTATAACATATGCTTGAGAGGATGCAGGTTAAGCAAGAATATATATTACCTACATGCCTGAGGTAACCGAATCTAACAATTGCAGCAGGATCTGAGGCTGTTTTAGGTTCTTGGATTTGATGCGCTGTAGTTGCACAGAGAGGAGGGGATGCTGTTCGGTAACAGCTTGCATTCAGAGCATTAAAGAATTAAAAACCAAACACCAGCCGTATCATCTCTTCTGCAGAATGTTATTTGCAGTGGCATCACACTAGAATTCAGGACATTATAGTTGCAATCACTTGCATTTTAAAAATCCTCAAATACTAAGATTGCTTTGAAACCTACGATGCTGCACTGTGACCCTCCTTGGCCAATAAAATACGGTGATAGGGAAGCGAGCCACACAATTAAAGGACTGAATCAGTTTCAACGACGTCCGCCGTCACTTCCCAGCATATCAAAAGCCTAAGGGGAAAAAAAGGGATCCACCACAATTCCGCAGCGAGCAGGGTTCGAACCTGCGCGGGGAGACCCCATTGGATTTCAAGTCCAACGCCTTAACCACTCGGCCATCGCTGCTGCACAAGAAGAAACGACAAACAGAAGCATTTAGAAAACCAGGAAATGGATTCTGCTCTGTCTCTAGACCAGTTAGAAAACAGAACGTCGCTTCTCCTCCAATCCCAGCCCGCCAAAGGCGGGCTCACAGAGAAAGCGCTCAGAACCCCTTGCCCTCCCCTTCTTCTCTCTCTTTCGCTTTCACTTCCCTTTCCCAAGTTGGTTTTGATTCTTTCTCTCCGCTTACTATTTCTTCCAAACAAGGCAAAACTGATATTACTCCCCCCCTCTCAGTTCTTCAGTCTGGTGGTGGTGGTGGTTGTGCTATCAAGTCCCCTTTGACTTGGCTTATAAAAATCCAATAAATCAATATATTAATTAAGAATGAGACATCTGCCTTCAACTGCCCTGCACAGCTCCTGCTGACTCAAGCCTGTGGCTTCCTTTGGGAGTGAGCCCATCTTATATTTAGTCTTCTTTCCCCGGCCCTCTGCTGCCTCTAACTTTTCCCTGCATTACAGTCTTTTCCAAGGAATCCTGCCTTCTGATGTGTCCAAGTGTGTGTGTGTGTGTGTGTGTGTGTGTGTGTGTGTGTGTGTGTGTGTGTGTGTGTGTGTGTGTGTGTGTGTGTGTGTTGTGTCGTTATAGTCGTGACCGACTCTTCATGACTCCATGTCCATGGAGTTTTCTTGGCAGGAATACTGGAGTGGCTTGCCAGTTCCTACTCCGGGCACCTACAGCTCCTGGTATTCCCTGGTGGTCTCCAATCCAAGGACTAACCAGGGCTAACCCAAATAGGACAGACAAAGTCTCAACATTATTGACTGCAGAAGTAGTTCAGGCTTGATTTGTTTAAAGGTCCTCTTGTTCCTCTTTTGGGTAGTTCCAGGGTTATAAAACTCTCCTCCAGCACCATATTTCAAATGTGTGTGTGTGTGTGTGTTTATATATACATTGGTACCTCTACTTAAGAGTGGCTCTACTTAAGAGCAGAAAACCGTTGGCATTTTAACTGCCACCTTACAAATTTTAGATGCGGTCTGCTCTACTTACAATTTTTTTCTTTTTTCTATTTTTTCTTTTTTCTATTTTTCCCCCTAGCTCAGTGGGCTAGAGCGGTGAAAACTGTCAGCTACGAAGTCGGCAGCTCAGCAGTTCAAATCCTGGATGCCATGCATTGGAGTAAGCTCCCGCTCTTAACCCCAGCTCCTGCCAACCTAGCAGTTAGAAAGCATGTCAATGCCAGTAGATGAATAGGTAATGCTGTAAAAAGCGGGAAGGTAAAACAGTGTTCCATTTGCAGCCCTGCTGGCCACATGGCCACAGACTTGCACAACACTGGCACTTCAGCTTAAATACGGAGATAAGTACCACCCCTATAGTCAGACACGACTAGCATGCATGTGCGGGGAAAACTTTTACCTTTTACCTTTACTTCTACTTAAGAGTTGTTTGACTATGGGAGTTGTGGTCCAAAACATCTGGAGTGCCAAAGGTTCGCCACCAGAAAGAAAGAAAGAAAGAAAGAAAGAAAGAAAGAAAGAAAGAAAGAAAGAAAGAAAGATAGATAGATAGATAGATAGATAGATAGATAGATAGATAGATAGATAGAATTTAGCTTTTTTTAAAAATAGTCTAGCTCTCAAACCCATATATGGTGATGGAAAATACAAGCATGGAAGGTTGTGAAGAAACAAAATGAAACCCATCTCACATCACTGGTGGTCCTTCCATTGTTGTCCATTTTATACCATGTTTGTGGAGGTGGAGGTGGGGGGTGCAGATGTAATCATTTTTAAAAAACATATTTCAATACAATTTATTTACCAAGACATTTATTGGTCACATGACATTTAGCTCCCAAATTCCTGAAAAACAGCATCATTACAAGTACCACTGTGTGTCTTTTTTTAACATTAAATTTATCTGTGCAAGAAAATCAAGCAAGTGGCAAGAAGCATTCAGTGAAAAGCAGCTCGATTTTAAGACTTCTTATATTCGATCCTTTCCACTTTCACATCATCTCCAATGAGTTGGTAGACGTACGTCACAACCGTGGAGGACTGGATATCCATCAGAACAAACGAAGGAATAACATTTCTAGTGGGGCAAATCATAACACATCTGTTAGGGAAACTAATTCAAAGACATTTAATATTGGTTCATCAGTTAGGCTAGATGGGTGAGAATTTCATTCACTTCAGTTGGCTCAAACACTCCGATATCTTTATTTTTCAAGTAGAAACAACTTGCTATTTAAAAAAAAAAAAAGAATACTGGTATGAACCTGCCCGTACTCTAAGATCAGGCCAGGAGGCCCTGCTGAAGCTGCCATCCCTCAAAGAGGTAAGAGGGGTGGCATGTCGAAACAGGGCCTTCTCAGTGGTTGCCCCCCAACTCTGGAATGCCCTCCCTATGGAGATCCGCCTGGTGCCAACAACTTTGGGCTTTTCGGTGCCAGGCAAAGACCTTCCTGTTCGGCCAGCATTTTAATTCGATTTTTTGAGGGGCTGGACACGTGAGGAGCAGGGTTTTATAATTTGCATTGTACTGTGTTGTAACTGCATTGTATTTTATAGCGTTAATACTTTTATTGTTTTATAGTTTTTGATACATTGTTGTATGCCGCCCAGAGACCTCTTGGTAGTGGGGCAGCTACATTTTTTGTAAATAAATAAATAAATAAGACAAAAGCTGACCATAACAAACCAAAACAAGGAAGCATCCTCCAAATAAATAGCTTATTTCCTTTATTCCTGTTTATTCCCAGCTTCCTGCTTCTAAGGAAAGGCAGCATTCATTCACCTCCAACATTTACACTTTATCTTTACTATGCTCTCTCCCAAACATTTTTCCTCACATTGACACATCACACTTGTATTCAAAAAGCAACAAAAAAATCCAGTTCTCATTGAAGAATCAATGTAGAAGATGTTATATTTGCCCAGTTTCCCTTCTTGTAACAGGATTTGAGCCTGTGTTATGCTTCCAAGGACCAACCAAGCCCACATTGACTTAGCAACGAGCCATCACAAATCAAAGTACGTCAAATGCAAGATATGAAGATGATGAAAAGCATGTGCGAGTAGAAACATGGCTTTCACCACCTGACACCACTTTCCTGAAATACAGTAATGGAAGGTCTAGTTCAGTGGTGGCGAACCTTTGGCAATCCAGATGTTTTGGACCACAACTCCCAGAATTCCAAGCCTGTGCTGCCAATAACAAAGGACTGTGGGAGTTGTAGTCCAAAGCATTTGGAATGCCGAAGGTTCGCCACCACTGGTCTAGTTTCCTTGGGAGTCCTGTGGTACATATTTTACAAAAGACCATTGATCTCACCTTTCCAAGGCATTATAAGCACCCGTGGCTGAACCTGGATTGATATAGAACTTCTTTTCATGTTCCAGTGCTTCAAATCTGTGTGTATGCCCTGAAATTAGGATGTCCACTTCCAGCTGCCGCCGCAGAATTGCTAGACTGGCTAAATCGCCCCAGGGAATCACTTGATGGCCGTGGATCAGGCCAATTCTAAACTGCCCAACCGTCACAATTTTCTGCTGTGGGTGATGCATGCCCTGGAGAAGAATGGAGCTAGCTGTTAACTGTTCTCTATCTAGGTCAGAGATAATACACATATAGAGATTCAGGTGGCGTATCTGCCACATTTCACACCACTCCTAACCCAGTCCTGCACAAATAGTCATAATGTTAATAAGAAGCTGTCTACACTGGCATATTGATTAATATATGGATTGCTGTTGATAGGATTTAGACTGGACCAAATTACACCACCCACACCTACTTCTCTTAAACTAATCTCTCTCTCTCTCTTCTCTTCTCTCTCTCTCTCTCTCTCTCATTACAGTCTTTGTTTCGTGACCCCATGTCCATGGAGTTTTCTTGGCAGGAATACTGGAGAGGTTTGCCAGCTCCTACTCCAGGCGCCTACAGCACCTGGTATTCCCTGGTGGTCTCCCATCCAAATACTGACCAGGGCCGACCCTGCTTAGCTTCCGAAATCAGGCAAGATCAGATGTGCTTAGGGCATCTAGGCAGCAACTAATCCTTTAATATTTGTCCTGCACCTTTTTCAACCTCTGTCAGGGGTTTCTACTAATTTGGTGTGTATTGGTAGGCAGGAGTAAAAATCCATTCCCACTGATTGTGGTTGCTTGAAATAAGACTAATCTGAACCTTGCAGCTCCTTCTAGTGTTAATTTCCAATACTTGGAAACCACTGTAGGATATTTGAAATTGAACACATTCCCTGATTGGCTGTGGGGGGTCAGGACAAGTGAAATTATTATTTTCATAGCTGCTAGATCACCATTGAAGTGATGTATCACTTCTGTTAAATTAAAAATATATATTTTTCTGTGTCTTTCTGTGTATTGCAGGTCAAGAAACTGCCCACAGTTTTCACTCCTCCCTCAAACTTGCCAAATGTCCTGCCTTTACATGGTGTTTACTGTGCAGGTTTATTTATAAACAACTGGGGGGGGACAACAAAAAGTAAACCTCCCTCTCTACCACCTCCACATCTGTGAGCAGTTTCTCAATCGGCAGTAACCAGGCAACATTTTTTTCTTAATTTAACAGAAGTAATGCATCACTTCAGCACTGATGGAGGGCAACATTAAAAATAATTCCACTTCCTCTGATCCTCCACAGAGGATCAGGGGAAATGTTTAATTGACAGCTGGAGCTGAAATGCCAATTGGATGGGAGGAGCACTCCTCTCCCCAAATTCAACCAATGCCCAATCTATCCCACAGAGAAATGTCTAGTCTGAGCAGGCCCTTAGTTCGAGTTTTAAATGAGAATCTCATTTGAGAAAACATTTCCTCCTTACCTCATCAAAGTCCCCTCTGACTACATGAACATCTCCGGCCAGTGTCCTCAGGTATTCGTAGCTCTCCCTGGTACAAAGATTCCCGGTGCACAAGATGTGCTGGATCTTCCCTGGAACCAACAGCTTTTTGAACTTGGCCGGGAGGCTGTTGCATCGATGGGGAATGTGAAAGTCTCCTAACACCAGCACCAGCTGAGGAGAGCCCAGGGTGAGGATGGAAAGGAAGGTTTAACATTCAGCTTTTAGCTGGAGGTTGAGTCATGGCAACCGGACTTCTTTTCTTGCGAGCGCCAAACATTTCACTTACTCATCCAAGTAGCTTCATCAGTCTTGAGAAAAGTTGCTGGGAGGATTCCACTTCATAGTCCACCTTGGCTTCATACCACCCTGCTCTGAATAGGCTGGAAAGAGTTGCATAGGTGAGACTTTCACACACTCCAGGCCATTATACATCTAACGAGCACCTAACGAGTCTATTCAGACCAGGGTGGTATGAAATCAAGGTGAACTACAACTTGGAAACCTCCCACCAACTTTCCTCAGACTCATGAAGCTACTTGGATGAGTAGTGAAATGTTTCGAGCTCAAAGGAAAAGAAGTCCAGTTGCCATGACTCAACTTCCAGATAACCGAACATCTTCACATTCAACTTTTAGGTGTATAAAATCCAACCGAATAGCTGCTCCCAGCAATCTCAATTAATTCATTAGTATATTTTTAAAAGATAATTATATAACTAATTTTAAGGAGAGAACAAAATGTTCAGCTCTATAATAAAACAAGGCACGATCACTGTATTCTGAGAACGCCAACAAACATAGCAATTCACTGAACTGAATGAAAAGAGATGAAGATTAGAAGTAAAAGTTAAGCATCAGATGATTCTCTCAAAGTTGCGGACAGGAGATTGGCAGGAACTGACTGAGATAATGCTATTTTACAGTATCTTCCATTGTAATATCAGTCCTACTGAGTACATCTACGGAGGTGCATTGTTCACACTTGGACATCTCTGTCCAGGAAGTCCAGGAAGTGTGGAATCTTTTTTTTTTTACACCCATCATCTCCAAACCTGAACCAGAGCATGTAAAAATGGAGTCCTGTCTCCTATGGAGAAGCTGCATGGATGCTGCAGCCTCCCCCACTAACTTACTTTCCTGAAGGAAAAGTACAAGAACCATCTAATCTATTGCAGAAACCTTTGAACCACAACTGGAACACAATTGGCTCACACAAGAACATGAGGGAGGCACAATGAGCTAAGCAGATGAGTGGTTGGTCCTTTCATTGGGGACTCTCCTTTTGCCCCACAATCATCTGTTTTGGCCAGTCTCTGAGTAGAAAGCAAAGGAGATTAATTTTGCAACAGGTCAAACAAACAAACAAAAAACAATCGCTATTGTCTCTCGGCCATTGTTCTGCTAATCCTTTTTCTCTTCTGCATCACCCTAGGTTTGTAAACATCTGATAACTTCCAAGACTTAAAGCACCTGGGGTTTAAAGGTGGAACCTCTGCATTTCATGCTCTTTCCATGCCATAAAACACACACACACACACACACACACACACACACACACACACACACACACACACACACACACACACACACACACACACACACACACACACACACACTTGTGTGGACCCCCAGGCAGCTGCCAGGTCTCCTACCAATGTTTACTTTGGCCTTTTAAGAAAAGTCTGTCTTCACAAGAAAACCTTCTCAGGATACTGAAATGGACAAATCAGTGGTGTGTACCTCCGGGGATATTCAGAGTGCATGCCTGTTTCTTGGAATGGGTTCTACCTGAAAACTCCGCTTTCAAATCTACTTTCCAAACAAGAAGTATACAAGAAGGGGTTGGAAATTCTACTTTGCAGAATCAGCCATGTTGATTCTGAGAATGGCCGTCTAAGCCTTCCAGAGTCCTGTTGAAGAAACTTATTACTGTAAGTAACAGCACCTCTTTCAGTGCCTACCTTAGATATATGTAGTGAGCTGGTAGCAGTTTTCTCTGCATGAGAACCACTCTGCATATGCTCAGAGCACTCCTAGATATAATGGCTTTATTAGAGACAGCAGAAATTCAAGGGGGGAATCAGATTTTAAGGCATAACAAACTGCCCTGGATCACGGTGCAGGCTAAAATCCCTGCACACCAGGGGCCACGAAGCAATCTGGTGTCTTTCTTCCAGGTTGAAGGAGCCTTTGAGCAGATAAGTACCGTCCCACAGAATCCATGCAAAAAGGACTCCTTACTTACCATTCTGACACACCTCTGCTTTCTTCAGGCTTCTCTTGCAAACACTGGGAACCACTGCCAAGCACAGTTCACAGCAGCTGCTAAGGGTCAAAATTAGTAACCTTGGGAAGGTCCTTGCACATGTGCAATGCACACCTGAAGCCACTGCCCTAGCCCTTACCTGATCCCTCTGCCCTCATCTTGTGTGTGTTTGGTTCAACATCCTAGTCCTGAAAGGTCTTATGTGTGGCTCTTTGTTTTGAAAACGCAAGACCAATTCTGAGCTTCAGGATGAGATCAAAAAACTAGGACAAAGCAAAACCTGTCCTCAGTCGGAAACTGCCATTCACCGAACATAAATCCACAGTTACTCCAGGTAAAAGCAGAATGGATCACGCTGCACAGTAGCAGTCTTATCACCACCGGCTAAGGAGTAAATGATGTTTTGCTGAATGAGCTGCTTCCAAAGAACCCTTGATAAATCCAGGCAGTAGAACTTGTGGCTCCCTTTTAGACAGAGAATGACAAGTTGTGTTCTGGGTTACAATTCCCATTAGCTGGACTTTTGGGAAGTTAGTTTTTATAAAAGACAGAACAATGGTAAGGTCCCATGGCAGGAGATTTTAAGAAAAGAACATCCAAGATGGGTAGGATTTTCATAGAATCATACAGTTGTTGTTATTTTTTATTCTTGAATATTTTTGTTGTGTCGTTACAGTCATGACCGACTCTTCGTGACCCCATGTCCGTGGAGTTTTTCTTGGCAGGTATACTGGAGTGGCTTGCTAGTTCCTACTCCAGGCACCTATAGCACCTGGTATTCTCTGGTGGTCGCCCATCCAAGTACTAGCCAGGGTCGACCCTGCTTAGCTTCCAAGATCAGGCAAGAGCGAATGTGCTCGGGGCATCTAGGCATAAAATAGAATCATACAATTCATAGAATCATACAATACAAGTTGGAAGGAGCCTACAAGGCCATCACGATCAACCTTCTAGATGTCACCTTGCAGTGAGCCTGAGATCAAAGTCACATTCTTTGTTAATAGTGTATAACTGCCAGTGATGAATACAGTGGGTCAAAGCTTCCACTATTGGTGACTCACAAATGCTCTGTCTGCCTTAGACTGGTAGGGCATGAAATCCCCAGTTCCATCACTGATGCTCTTTGTTCAACATATCTGTCCAATAAATACTCCATTCTGATGGGGCATGACAAGTACAGGATATGTTTTCTGCCTGGTCACCATTTAACAGGGTTTGAGGGTCTGATGGCAGTTATGTAGGTTTGCGCTGCAACATAAAAAAATATTTAAAATATATTTCTAGTTTCTCTTCTACATGGATTCTGTGCCTGTACAAAGTTTGGAAGTAGCTTAGAAAAGGTGTGGGATCCAAGCTGGGATCCAACTAATTCAACTACGAGGACACTCCTGA
Source organism: Phrynocephalus guinanensis (assembly GCA_037367245.1). Taxonomy (NCBI): domain Eukaryota; kingdom Metazoa; phylum Chordata; class Lepidosauria; order Squamata; family Agamidae; genus Phrynocephalus; species Phrynocephalus guinanensis. The sequence continues at coordinate 10,132,173 of CM074752.1, forward strand.
TGGGATGTGAAAGTTACCATTCTGGGGGGTGGGGGGACCAACCAACCAACCAACCAAACAGAACAAGCATATCAAAGCAAAGCAAAAGCAAAGTGTCCTGCTTATATACCACCCCATACCACTTCAAGTAGTCTCTGGGTGGTTTACAGTTCTTATTTACAGTATGCAGGCTACACATTGTGTCCCCCCCCCCCCGGCAGCAAGCTGTGTACTCATTTTACTGACCTTGAAAGGATGGAAGGCTGAGTCAACCTTGAGCCGGCCACCTGGGATTGAACCCCAGGTCGTGAGCACAGTTTTACCTGCAATACAGGCATTTAACCACTGCGCCACAGGGCTTGTATCCTATAAAACCCAAAGAAACAAAACTAGACAAGCACACATGACACTTTAAAGACTATTCTATTTTGATGTGAGCTTTCATGGTAATATCTCCTTCTTCACACATATGGAAAACATGACATGCTGAATAAAATACAGAATCACAAGTAAAACATTCAGAACATCCAATGGCTTTAAGAATCTGAGTGTGTGGTTGCCTCTCAAGTGCAGTAACTGATGGTCTGTATTTAGTATTAATTTCTATTGTAAATGTTCCCACAGGAGACAGAGCACAGGGAAGACAAAAACAGGGAGGAAGGGGGATTGTTGGTATCTGCCAAATGTGTGTGTGTGTGTGTGTGTGTGTGTGTGTGTGTGTGTGTGTGTGTGTGTGTGTGTGTGTGTGTGTTTGATGGGGAGAACGAGAGCATAGAGGGAAACATGTGAGATAAAATTTATATGCCTGATGGACACCCATGTAAAAGGATTAAATCAAACCCAGAGTTTCTTAACTCATTGGCAATTACAGTTTCTATGCGGTTAATTTCTTTGTCGTTTTGCTTGGACAGAAAACTGATAAGGCACCTCCTTTGATCTCTGTCACAGCCGGCATGGAAACACAACCTCCTTTAAGTATCCCAACTATCAGGACAGAAGTGAAAGTTGGGGCAGAAATGAAGGCTCCACCTCCATCAAGGGGAAGGGTATAAAGACCCACAGCTGCTGGATGTCACTCCAGTGTTGTTTGTGCAGGTTTTCTTTGTGGCTGGGTTCCAGATCTCAGCTGGCACCATGTTCTGGGTTTTGCTTATTGCTGTAGTCGCGATGTGCTGCACAGGTGAATTTTCTGACATGTGTTTGAATTGGCCAGCATGGTGCTTTGTTGGGTGCATGGGGTGATCTTTTCAGTCTTCTCTTTTCAATCTTTCCAATCTTTCCAATCTTCTCTTTTCCAGGTTCTGGCTCTCAGTCTGTGCTGTCTCAGCCACCATCAGCATCAGTGTCACCGGGGAGCACAGCCAAAATTTCCTGTGCCATGAGGAGTGGATCCAGCATTGGTGGCTACACGGTCAGCTGGTATCAGCAGAAACCTGGGGGTGCCCCAAGGTACCTCTTAGCATATTATTCAGATTCTGACAAGCACCAGGGCTCAGGGGTTCCTGCTCGCTTCTCTGCTTCGAAAGATACCTCCACCAACACCTGTTACTTGAACATTGCTGGGATCCGGTCAGAGGATGAGGCTGAGTACTACTGTGCAGTCTGGCATAGCAGCATGTGCCACGGTGATATATTCTGATGCAGAAGTGAGACAAAAACCCTTCTGATTTGCCTGTAAGGGCAGGCAGCCTTGGACAGCCAACCTAACATCCTCCAGATGTTTGGCACTACAGCTTCCATAACCCCTGACCTGACTAGTGGCAATCATGTCTGGAGCTGATGGGGACTCACACCCAGAACATCTGAAGTACGGTGAATTGCCTGCCTCAGACTCATACAGGTCTCAGCTAAACACCCAATTTCCCATTAGCATGTTACAATGATTCAGCATTAGCATTACATGCTCATATAATAAATTGTCCTTGGTAATCTCTGCGGGCCTTCTGCACTCTCACCATCAAACGAACCCGGTTGGGTAGCTAGCTACTAAGGAGGGCGCCTTTATAGAACATCTGTTATGAAGTGCATTCCACCAGATGTTCACCTGGCAATTAGCCAATAATCACCAAGGACAATTTTATTCTCCAAAACTTTTATGTTTTAGTCCTGGTAACATTTTAGACCCTATTCTGTGCCTGATTTCCCTCTGCTCTTATTCTGGTGCTGTTTTTGTTTAAAAATCATGGGAAGTGATAGCACCACTCCATACTGCCCCAGTGATGACACATTTGGACTACTTTGTCCAGTTCTGGACACCACAATAAAAACAAGACACAGAGGCCCTAGAAAATCTTTAGAAAAGGTGCAGAGAAGAGCAACAAAGATGATAAGGGGACTGGAGGCTTAACTGTATGATGACTGACTAAAAGAACTAGACATGTTTAGCTTGGCCAAGAGAAGACTGGCGGGATACATGATAGCAGTCTTCCAATACCTGAAGGTTTGCCACAGGGAAGAGGGCACTGATTTTTTCTCATTTGCACCTGAGGTTATGACAAGAACCAATGGGTGGAAACTCATCACAGAGAGAGAGAGAGAGAGAGAGAGAGAGAGAGAGAGAGAGAGAGAGAGAGAGAGAGAGAGAGAGAGAGAGAGAGAGAGAGAGAAGAACCTGGAAATCAGGAGAAATTTCCTGATGGTGAGAACCATTAAACAGTGGAACAGCTTGCCTCCCGATGCTGTGGGTGCCCCGTTTTTGGTGGTGTTCAAGAAAAGATTGGACAGCCATCTGTCTGGGATTGTATGAGGCCTCCTGTCTTGGGCAGGGGGTTGGACTACAAAGGTCCCTTCCAACCCTACGATGATCATTCTTCTAATTCTGCTTCCTGCTTGATGATTTCTCAGAATTCTGCTTGACAGCAAACGAGTCAGAGGACATGGATTTCAAGCGGTCACAAACACATATAAATTGGTATTGTACATTTTTGTCTGGGAGGAGTACACTTCAGGGGCTGTCTTGAAACTTTGTGGTGTGTAAATCCTCTTGGTTTTATAACAAAACCACTAGAGGCCACCCTAATCTATACATCAGAGTGCAGTAAGTGGTACCTTGTATAAAGGATTTAATTTGTTCCAAATGAAATTCTGTTAAGCAAATTTTCCTTTATACGAATTTCCCATAGGAATGCATTGAAAACAGAGTAATCCCTAATTGCGACCATTTTATGTTGTACGGATTCTCCCCATAGGCGATTCTGTTAAGCCAATTTCCCCTATCTCCGGAATTTTTTTACGTTGCAAAGATTTTATGTTATACAAACTGTTTGTTATACGAGAGTCCACTGTCCTTTTAAGACAATTCAACATTGTTTTCTGAGTTGTTGCTATGTTAGTCTGTGGGGGTATTTCAATAAGAAACACTAAACCAAAAACTCTAAACCAAATAAAAGGAACAAAAAGACATTATGGTACTTTAAAGACACATTGATATATTTTAATGTAATCATATGTGGAACGTTGTCCACAGACATGGAATGAATGCCAATTATCTCCACATGCTACTGTAAATATATTGGTCATTTCTGCTCACACGGAGCCAGTAAGATATCAAACAGATGTAACTAACTGTTTGAGGCACTTCTCTTTAGAGAAATAATTGTTGTTTAGATTCATTAGGGTTTCCATTGCAGGGACTGAAGAAAATTTCCCACCATCTTTGTCACAAAGGAGGAGAATTTGGTGTCCTTTATCCTTTCCCGGAAATGTGAAATGTAGGCCATGAGGGGTTGTGTAACTCTTCTGTCTCTGAACTGTCAGATGATGGGCTCCTCATGTTACAAGAATTCTCAAAACTTAGCTATGCCATACATGTTCCTCACCTACATTTATAGAATTAAAGAGAAGTAAAAGCTCGTTCTGCAAAATCATGGGGGAATCAATTCCCGATACTCCCTCGTAGTTCACATACTGATACCAGGCACTTTGTCGATAAATATGCACCTCAGAGAGCTCTCACATTGGCTGTTACTTCACGTCCCGTTCATCCCTCCTTGCTGTCCCACTTGGGACTGGTACAAAAAAAATCTTACTTCACGTCCATAGCGTGACAGCAAAACCTTGTCTCGACCAAGCCCCCTGAACTGGGAACAGAGCGTGACAAACCGTACCTGCCCCTGGGCTGGGGAATTCTCTTGTCACGCTTTGTTCCCGGTTCCTGTTCCAAGACAAGGGACGTGAAGTAACGGCGTGTCATGCAACAACCAATGTCCACCTAGTGGTCAGCGGCTGAAGCGGCATTCGACATTAGTTTCCCTATGGGAAACACCATGCAGTGCAAATGTTTATTAACGAAAGTACTGAAAATTCTGTAGCATTGATGTGTAAATCCTGTAAGACCAGTAAATTGAAATATCGAAAAAGTTTTATTTATGACATTTTAAAAAAGGGTTAAGAAAGCAAGACAAATTCAGAATTTGTCACGGAACAAGGACGTGAGGTAACAGTTATCACGAAACAAGTAATCACACCTGTGAGGAAACGGAAACAGGGACTGAACAGGGACAAAACCACGTGACTCTCACTGTACAAACATAATCACGGAACAAGGTAGGACGTGATTGACCCTAGCGCTTCTTAAGGAAGCCTCTGCAGTATGGAAATCAGAGCTGCTCTGCAGTTTTTCCTATGATGCGTAGTCTCCCACGGAGAGACAGGGTGGCCAATGACCTCAGGAGGCATTTGCATGAAGGGGGCCAGCCTCAGGTGGTACAGTTTTAAAAAAGAAGAAGCAGGGGAGCTCTAGCAGGTTTTCTCCACATCAGAAATCCTTTTGATTGCTTACCATGGCTGGGGTTCTTCTTTTCTTTTGCCTTCTCAGCTTCTGTGCAGGTAAGGAGGTGGACAACAAACATTTCACGGTGTTTAGCAGCCAACAACAAAACTGTGTCGCATGCCCATGGACCATTGAAGCTTAACAAATCATTGATACACCAGCTGAGAATATCGCCGGTAATATTGCCTCCCCTCTTTCTTTTTTTTCGAAAGGTGTCATTGCACAGCCTACACTGACTCAACCTGCTTCACAGTCGGTGTCCCCTGGAGAAACGGCCACCCTTTCCTGCTCCAAAAGCAGTGGCAGCTGGAACAAGTATGACACTTGGGTTCAACAGAAACCTGGACAGGCCCCTCGGTTTGTGCACTGCAGAGCATGCAGCACAAGAGGAGAAGGGATCCCAGACAGGTTCACTGTCTCGGCTTCAGGCTCTCTGATCATCAACAACGTGGTGGCAGGAGATGAGGCCGTTTATTATTGTGTTGACTGGTCTAGCAGTAGCCGCATGTTTCACAGTGCTACATTCTGAAGGGGAACTGAGACAAAAACCTTCACTGTTCCTCTAGAGGGGAGGAAAATTTAAAAGCTCATGCACTTGTTTGGGCTTGAATGTTGTGTTTCTGCCTAGCTGCAACGTTGAGATATAGCCTGATAAATAAGGATTCGGCAACTATTATACAGATGGCCAGTGAATTCCATATGTACAGCAAAGGTCTAGGAATTGCATTCCTCAGTGAAGCATGAGGAGAGACAGCCATTGTCTGAGAAGTGTAGAGATAAGTCTTCCCTATAGAAGGTACGATTAGAAATGAATAAATGAAAAAAATACTCAGACTCCTTCCTGAAGGAAGACCAAAGGGACGTCCTGAAAAAATGAGTTGGAAAGAACACCCTAGGAAAGAAAGTTCAAAGGAATACTAATGTAAACCAAGCATTATGCATGTATCTTCCATATATTTACAGTGGTACCTTGTAGAAAGGAATTCATTCGTTCCAAATGAAATTCTGTTAAGCAAATTTTCCTTTATACAAATTTCCCACAGGAATGCATTGAAAACAGAGTAATCTCTAATTGCGACCATTTTTATGTTGTACGCATTCGCCCCATAGGCGATTCTGTTAAGCAAATTTCCCCTATCTCCAGAATTTTTTATGTTGTACAGATTTTATGTTATACAAACCGTTTGTTATAAGAGGGTCCATTGTACTTTGTATTCTGTTGCCTCAGACTTCTCATGTCATATGTCCGTAGGAGTGAAAACGCCTTCAGCTAGCTAGCCAAATGAACATTTTCTTGATGAGAAACCTTGCAATATGCCTCTTAGGTATTTTTAAGAAGAAAAGTTCCCAGTCACAGCTGCACAGTCCCAAAATGCCCCCAGAAGATGACTACTGTGTATTTTCTGTTGGGAAAATGCTGGTAGAAAGGATAGTCATAAGTCACAATTAACTGGACAACACATGGTTATTATCTGTCATTCTGCAGAATAGAATCAGAAGTGTCCACTGTTTGTGCAGCCTATGGCTTGGCTCTCCATTTCTAGTGTTGATACTTGGTTACAGTTTTCCTCTCATAAGGGGGTATCTATCAAAAGCCAACAAGGTACCCAGTGAAGCCGCTTCGGTGCTGTAAGAGCCTGCTTGGTCTTCTCTGTCCACAAGGCACAGGTCTTGTTGACACCACCTGTGAAAGGTGCAACAAGAGGGCATCTTGTTTAAACTGAAACGTTCAAATTCAGATGAGAACATTGCACATGTCTGCATTTTGCTTTCTCGGAGCAGTGCCAAAATGAACATTTCTTGTGAACTCATGTCTTTTTTTGGGACCAGGACAATTTCTTTGTCAATATCAAAGCCCAATAAAATTAGGACAGAGATCAGATGCACCTGCCCTACGACATGTTCTGGAGCCTAGAGGCCACAGACTTGTAAGATCTAGATGGTACTGGGTCACCTGGTGCCACAAGCTCAGCTGGTAACTTGAAACTATCATGGTTTGTTTTCCATGGCTTCAGAGACTAGGACTCGGGGCAATGGTTTCAAAGGACAGGAAAAGAGATTCCATTTAAACATCAGGAAAGACCTCCTGATGGTTAGAGCTGTTCCGTAGTGGAAGATGCTGCCATGGAGGGTGGTGGAGCCTCCTTCTTTTGAGTTTTTTTAAATCAAAGGCTGCGTGGATTTCTGTCAGGAGTACAGAATCATAGAGTTTGACAAGAGCTCGAGGGCCATCCAGTACAAACCCCACTCCCTGGCATGAAGGAACCCCCATCACAGAAAGCCTGACAGATGTTCACATGTGGAATTAATTTCAATTTATTGATTCCATATCCATCAGAAAACGAATGGACGTCTGGAGGAGGAAGTCCCTGACACTTAAATTAACTTGATCTGACAGTGTATATGCAAGCGCCTTGTGTGCACAACAAAATTCAGCTCCTTTCCTCCTCTCCCCCATTGCCTTCCCCCCAATGCCATCTACCCTGGCTGTAAAGTCTTGCATGGAGACCACCTCTATGGGGGTTGAGGGTTTTCTCTGTCTGCCCTCTCTCTGAGTTGATTTCCAGTGACTGAGTTATTCCTCTGTAGAAAACTTGCTAGAGCATTTTAATTTATCCAGTAGCCAATAAGGTTGCTGCGACTTTTGCACCCACAAAACCTGGAAGTGGACATGGGGTAACAGCCTTAGAACACCACCAACACTTATCTCTGTCCAGGCCTTTTTTTGCCCCTCTCTCTTTTTCTTCTACACCCCCTTAAAGGTTTGCTTTTGGCCTGTTGGGGTCACTGTTGGTCCAGAATTCTAGTAAAGCAAAGCAACGCAAAGCAAAGCAAAGTGTTCTGCTTATATACCGCCCCATACCACTTCAAGTAGTCTCTGGGTGGTTTACAGTTTTTAATTACAGTCTGCAGGCTACATATTGACCCCCAACCACAGCAAGCTGGGTACTCATTTTACTGACTTCGGAAGGATGGAAGGCTGAGCCAAACATGGAAGGCTACCTGGGATTGAACCCTAGGTCGTGAGCACAGTTTTAGCTGCAGTACAGGCATTTAACCACTGCGCCCCGAGGCTCCTAAGTGAAAACAGTAAATTGACCGTAGAAATTTCGCACCTATGGCTTAAATGTGATTCCAGCCATGCCACTTGGAAGGCAGAGGAGCGTTCTTGGGCTCTGGAAGTGTCAGCTATTGCCTGATGCCACCTGCTGCAGCATCCTTTCTTAACTGGAGATGGTAAGCATCGGACTGTCTGAAAGTAGAGCTCCTACATTAAGCCCCAGCTCTTCTTCACTGGCCTCCTTCTTGTGGTTCCCACCACAAACATCACTATCCTGAAGTAGGATGATGGATTTCAAGAACTCAAGAAACCCCACCTCCCTCTTGTATGGAAATCAGGGCTTTCCCATTTGTTTTTCTTTGATATCAATGCTTCCTCCAAGTGATGTGAAGATTTCAGATGGCCAATGACTGCTGTTTACATTTGCATAAGGGTTTTCCCCCCACAATTATATAAAGGACCAAAGAAAATGTCCAGCAAGGTTGCTTTTATTTCAGAAACCGGGAGATCCCTTTGATTAGTCCAGATGGCCCGAGTACTGCTATTCTGTACACTCCTCAGTTTCTGTGCAGGTAGGCAAACGAAGAGGTAACTTTATGAAAGTGTAATCTTTAAAAAAAGAGATTGACCATAATGTGTATTGATTACAGGAATATAAGCAATTTCCTGACATTCAACGTTATATAGTATCATATATAATTTGACTTCCATTCTTTCTGTAAAGGTGTCAATTCACAGCCAACAATGACTCAACCGGCTTCGCAATCTGCGTCTCCAGGACAAACAGCGACCCTTTCCTGCTCTAAAGGCAGTGGCAGCTGGAACAGCGCTGTTTTCTGGGTTCAACAGAAAGCTGGAGAGGCCCCTCGCTTTGTGCACTGTAACGGCTGCAGCAACAGAGGACCAGGGATTCCCGACCGGTTCACTGCCACTGCTTCAGGGAACACAGGCACTCTAACCATCACCAATGTTGAGGTTGGAGATGAGGCAGTTTATTACTGTTATTGCTGGTCTCAGACTGGCAGCATGTTTCACGGTGATACATCCTAATAGGGAACTGAGACAAAAACCTTCAGGTTATCTCTCAAAAGAGAAAGTGGTCAAAGCACTTAATGTGGAGCTCCTAATTTTGACATGAGCTCAGTCATGATTGCAGTTTCCAAATATTCCATGCATGTTTTCATTACCAACTGTGGAGGATTGCCCAGCTGCAAGCCCTCCTTGACATCAGGGTGTTAACGATGTTGGTTCATGCATTTGTAATCTCGCAAATAGACTACTGTAGTGCTCTCTACATGGGGCTGCCCTTGAGGTTAATGCGGAGATTGCAGCTAGTGCAGAATACAGCTGCCAGACTTCTGACAGGTCAAAGAAGGCATCAACATATTATCCCCATGCTGGCAGCTCTGCACTGGTTGCCAGTACGCTACCGCATTGACTTCAAGGTTTTGATGTTAACATACAAAGCCCTAAATGGTTTGGGACCTCAGTCTCTGACAGAGTGGCTCCTCCAAGAAGAACTGCCAGGATCACCCGTGCTAGCCAGGCAGGACACCTGGGAGTCCCTACCCCGAGGGAGGCCTGGAAAGCTGTAACGAGGAGTAGGTCCTTCTCAGTGGTTACTCCCCAGTTATGTAACCATCAACCCCCTGAAATTTGGCTGGCACCCTCGCTTCAAACTTTTAAAAAACTATTGAAAACCTGGTTGTATAGAATGGTCATCCCTGATTTCTCAAACATTCAGTAAGACTGTATTCTTTTACCATGTATCTTCTCTCCATCCGTTTTATCAATCTCCTGCCATTTTTAATCTTCATTTAATCTTCATTTTAGTTTTTTTGTTGATTTATGTATATGCTCCTTGTATTTTGGTTTTTAAAATGTATTCCTTTGTTAATTGTCATGTGATTCCATGTTGTAAACCGCCCAGAGTAGCCCTAGGTCTAAATGGGTGGTATAAAAGTCAAACAAACAAACAAACAAACAAACAAACAAACAAATAAATAAATAAATAAATAAATAAATAAATAAATAAATAAATAAATAAATAAATAAAATATGCATCAGGGATTGTGTGGGAAAGTGGCATATTCAGGTATGAGGAGAACAGGCATAAAAATCCTTATTCTCAGTAATTTACTCTCTGTCACAAAAGACTGGTTGCAGCCTTAAATGTTATGCTTTTTATGCATGTAACAGTCTAAACGGTATAAACATCTCTTAAAATGCTTTTAATTTTACGGAAATATTTTAGAAGTGGTTTTCCCCATTCCACCCCTACTCCTCCACAAGTGAATTTTGATTGCCAAGGCAATCACCCGCTAAAATTGAGGTGGGAGATGAAGCAGTTTATTACTGTGCTGTCTGGTATTCCACAGGTGATGTGTCTCACAGTGGTACAATTGAATGGGGAACGGAGACAGAAAACCTTCCATCTTCCTCTCTAGAGAAGAAAAACCCAACCATCAAAGATGCCGCAGTTCCACTGACGCCCACCTCATCCCCCTCCCCAGCTTATTTCTCATATTATGTCAACATGCTTTAGATATTGATGAGACCTAATCTGAAGCATGTGTCTTAGATCAAACCTACCACGTGGGGAACTAGGAATCACAGAATCATAGAATCATCATAGGGTTGGAAGGGACCTTGGAGGTCTTCTAGTCCAACCCCCCTGCCCAAGAGAAGGAGACTTCATACCATCCCGAGCAAAAAGAGCATGGAGCAGAGCATGGGCATTCTGTACTATTTGTGATTCAGGAAATCATTTGGTGAAAATTTTGTGCATTTTTACTATTCAAATGTGGCTCCTTGAAGGTAGTTATGTTCATTTTTTCAAGATGTGGAAGTATTTGCAAGTTCCAGATCTGGTGAAAGGCGACATTTTCTTTCTTATTAAACAGTGTTATTAGGAAGGAGTGCAATGTTTCTTTTTCTTTTTAAAAAAATCAAGCATGTATTGCTTGCAATGTAGCTACAGATGTATGTATCCCGCTTTCTTCCATTTCCACCATTCAAAAGAACCTTATTCTAAAACGTAAAAGGGTATCACTTCTAATGGTGACCTGGAACCAAACTTGAAAAATTCATATCAAAAGAATTCTAGAAATGTGTGTTAATGCCCTTTAGGAGTAACTTTAAAAGTAACTAGTAAGTTGTGTTTATTGCTGCAGTTTCATATCTACACTATGTCTTGTGTTACTTTGGAAAAATGCCTTCTTGGTGGCTCTGTCTCCTTTTGTAATTCATTTCAGGCAACTCTATTATTTGGAACTAGAGATGGGCACGAAACAGAAAAATACTATTTCTTTTCATTTCATTCCTCCTTGCATTTTGTTTTGTTTTGTTTCTATATGAATTTTTGTTAAAAAAAATCATAATGAAACAAAACAGCAACGGAATGATTTGATACTCTATAAAATGGCTCCCCTGGGTCCTACCTCTAGGAACCAGGGAAACCGTTTTATAAAGTCATGAAACAGTTCGTTTTTAAATTGAAAAAAAAACCCAACAATGTTTTGTTTCATTTTGTAACAAAATGTTGCCTGCCATTTTGTTTTGTTACAAAATGATTCGTAAGCTTACAAAATGACAAAACAGTGTTTCATTTTTCATTAGGTGCCCATCCCTATTTGGAACTTGTTTGATTCATCTGAACAGTGGTTTCCTGTGATATCTGCTTTTCAGACCTTGGCCCTTAGGGGGAGTTCTTGGCCCACAGAAGAAAACCAGAGGGAACCATTATTGTCCTGGTGAGCAGAAGGAGACCACGGTTCTCAATAGAAAAGATGGTGTGTTCTCAATTGATCTCCTTCACAAAGAGACCTACCCCAGGGACTCCCACATAGTGGGCACTTTGCTAGAACTAACATTGGGCCTCCCTGAACCCACTCCCAACTTCCTCCTCACATGTCTCTAGACTTTGCCGCTTCCTTTGATGAGAGAGATGGAAGAGAGGGTGCTCCCTCTTGCCTTGGACCAGGGATGTTGCCAAGTCTTTGTGTCCAAGTTCCAAGTCTGAGTCTCTGGTTCCAAGTCCTTAGTTCAAAGCACCAAACCAGAGTATTAAGTGCATTTAAAAACAACAACACAAAAAACATATTTCCTTGCCAAATAAATGTCTGATTCTCAATGAGCAATCTTGGTACTACTTCTTCATGGGGACAATTAGGGAACATCTGGATGATAGGCAATACAAATCTGGGTATTTGTACACGACCCCTAAACTCCGCCGCAAATGGCTCCCAGCTCCGGAGCTTAAAATTGTTTCCCCACCAGCTCCAGAGTTTACAGATAATTAAGTGTGACCATGCCCACCTAAGTGCGTCCCAGTGCACTTTTCAGGTACCTGCTCTCCGGAGATGAAAATTCCTGATGCGGATATAACGTAGTGACTGCCTGGCTCTCCTTGCTTCTGTTTGTTCTTTTTTTGCCCCCGCCCCTTTAAGAGATCTGAATGCAGTGCCGGGACGGAGGTGAGCGGCATTCTTTTCTTCCTTTTTTTTCTCCCTCCCCTCACGCAGCCAGCAGCCAGGAGTGCGGAGGGGGTGGGAACGCAAAAACAGCGACAAACCCCTAAGATCTCTGGCCAGCGGATCTTAGGGGTCGTGTGAAAAGCTGCTCTGTCTCTAGGGTTATTGTAGAGAGGGCAAATTAGTAGATAGTGAATTATGTCTTCTATCTGATTAGAGTCACATTTATGTTCCATAACTCGAATTATTTTGTATCTCCCTTCAAGATAAGCAGATGTGAGAAACAGCAGTTGTGCTCCTAGCTTTGACAAGTTAGTTCTCAATGTGTTGGTTGATCTGAGGCCTTGATCCAAGGGTCTCCTTCCTTTCTCAACCCCAACTGTTGCAACCAGGAGAAAGTGATGCTCTGGGTTGCTTTCTAGAAGCAGCATCTCCCTCACAAGGGGAGGAGTTACTGGTGGGGAGGCTCTTTGTTCTTCTTTAAAGAGGGAGCCCGAGAGACCTCCACACAGACTGAGCAGACCCCCTCACCATGGAGAGTGCCTGTGGATTCCTCCCCATGGCTTGGAGCCTGGCCCTTCTTCTGTTCTTCACCTGTCCCTCCGGTAATCAAGGCAGCCCTAACTCTGAGAGTCACTTCGAGGCTGAGATTTAGCAATTGACATAAGGTTATACTGCAGTTATGTATTAAATCATAAATCAGATTTAATTTTCCCTTGTGGTTTTTTCTCTACCCACAGGTTCCTCCTCACAGCCGGTGCTGACTCAGGTTCCCTCCGCATCCTTTTCCCCAGGGGAGACCGTGCGCCTCTCCTGTGCCATGTCCTCCGGCTACAGCATCGGCAGCTACTGGGTTGGTTGGTACCAGCAGAAACCAGATAAGGGCATTCGGTTCATCTACTACTATTACGACAGCAGCATCCAAGGCAGGGGTTCTGGGATCCCCGAGAGATTCAGCGTCTCTTCTGATGCCTCCAAAAACCTCTGGAATTTAGTGATCACCAGAGCTCAAGCTGAAGATGAAGGCGATTATTACTGTGGCGCATGGCACAGCAATGCGTATCACAGTGGTTAATTCTGATGGGGAACTGAGACAAAAACCTCCATGATTGCACTTGAGGGTTGGTAAACTAAAAGATCACAATAGGCCTTGCTTTCAGATCTGTCCTTCGTAACTTCAAATGGGTAGGAAGAAAGCCAAAGGGAAGATAATTCATTGTTCTCATTCTGAACACCAAAGCAACTTCACTGCCTTCCTCTAAAGCCACAGAGTCTACCTCTGAGGGTTTGATCACATTGGCTGATACTTCAGGTCCATCTCATCGCTGTTCGCTCATCGCTTGGGACCAGTACGAAGTAATCTAACCACACATCCATTGCAGGACTAGGGGAGCTTGTCCCAACCATGCCCCCTGTACTGCGATTTAAGCGGGATGAGAGATTCCCCTCCGTGGCCTCAGGAATCTGCTCGTCACGCTTCTCGTTCCAAGACAAGTGCCCATGAGGTAAGGCTCGTCACGCAACGTGCCATTCTCCATCTAGTGGCAGGAGTGCGAAGCCATTCACCAATACATTCCCTATGGAGTCAGCAATGCAGTGCAGAGAGATTAAAAGACAACTGCCTCAAACTTAGCTCTGTAACGCATTAAAGGCAAGGCTTTGGAGAATTGAAATATCGAAAAACAGAAGGTCAGGCCAGAAAAAAAAAAATGGAGAACAAAGGCATGGAATTTCACATCTCATCACGGAACGAGGACAGTCATGCCGGTATCATCCATCATGCCCGTGTGTACCCGGGAACAGGGACAGAACCAGAAGAAGACCATGTGACCGCAACTGACATCAACACACAATGAACTTCCTCCCGGAACAAAAATGGACGTGAAGAAACCGTCATTGTGAGAAAGAATCATGCCTGATTGCACAGGAAGGGTCATTTTTTCTGGGAAAGATCTCCCGTAATCCTTCTGCCCACCAGGGAACTGCTCAGCACAGCCCCCAAAGAGAGTCTTCCTGCAGCTGAACCAAAAGGGAGCAGCTTGGGCACTGAGCAGGATTGGATGGGAACTCTATTTGTGCATACAATGTATGATCACCAGGGAATCGCTCACACCAGACAATGCCACAACAAGTGTTCCAGAAGGAACAAGGCTTTCTGATCTGATTGCTACAATGGGTCACCTTATAATGCAAGTCTCTTTCTGTGTACACGTTTTCCAAACACCTGCATTTTTACTGGAGAACACAACTAAAACCTGTATGCACCTGCACAGCAAAGACAAAACATGGAGTTGGCCAGCAGACTCCCCTTTGTAGAAGTAATCTTCTTGTTGACCAGCTAGAAGGTGAGAACAATTGTGAGTATTTTGAGCTGGGGTGTAATACCTCTAACAGTGATGCGTTCTGCATCCAAACTGGTTTTGAGAAGGGCAATGCCAAAGAATGCTCCAACTACTGTACAATTGCACTCATTACACATGCTAGCAAGGCTCAAAATTCTAGAAGGAAGGCTTCAGCAGTATGTGGACAGAGAACTCCTAAAAGTGCAAGCTGGATTTCGAAGGGGCAGAAGAACTAGGGATCAAATTGCCAAATTTCCAACACTGGATTATGGAGAAATCTAGAAAGTTCCAGAAAAATATCTACTTCTGCTTCATTGACTTTGCCAAAGCCTTTGACTGTGTGAACCACAACAAACTATGGCAAGTTCTTAAAGAAATGGGAGAGCCTGACCACCTTATCTGTCTCCTAAGAAATCTATATGTGGGACAAGCAGCAACCGTCAAAACTGGATATGGAACAACTGACTGGTTTAAAATTGGGGAAGGAGTACAGCAAGGCTGTATACTGTCACCTTGCCTATTTAACTTATATGCAGATTTCATCATGCGAGTCATCAGTCCTTCTTTAGAAGGGCGCAAAGCTATGAATATGGAGGTAGGCTGAGGGGCTGGTGCATGCAAATAGTTTTGTCAAGGAAATGGGTATAAAAGGTAGGAAACAAGAGGTGTTATCATTGCTACAGGAACGGTGTCCTCCAAAAGTGTGAGGCATCATCGTCGTCATCGTCATCATGGGGACTTTTCTCCTTGTCCTGCTGGCAACATGGTGCACAGGTGAGGCAAGCAGGCAACACTTATTTTGAGCCACTCTCTCAAACAGAGAGCCCACTTACAGAAACTCATGGTCTTCTTCTTTCCCCAGTGTCCAGTTCCCAACCGGTTTTGACTCAGGAACCTTCCATGTCAGCATCCCTTGGGCAGACTGTGAAACTCTCCTGTTCTATGAGCAGTGGAGAAGTGAGGAGCTATGACCAGTCCTGGTACCAGCAAACACCTGGACACTCTCCCAGGTTCCTCTACTATTACTATAGCACTGGAAGCCCTGGCTCTGGGGACCTCAGCAGGTTTTCTGCTTCCAAGGAGAGCTCCCGAAATACCTGGTATCTAACCATCAGCAACGTCCAGGCAGAAGACGAGGCTGTTTATCACTGTGCTGTTTGGTATCATCCTAGCAGCACGTTCCACAGTGGTTCAGCCCAAAGAGGAACTGAGACAAAAACATACCTTGCACATCAGACCAGACTTATTCAACCCCATCATTACAAGGCACCAATTATGGAACTAGAAGAAGGACTGGTCACAAGCATTTAAATGTACAGTAGACCCTTGTATAACAGTTTGTATAACATAAAATTTGTACAACATAAAAATTCCGGAGATAAGGGAAATTTGCTTAAATTTGCCTATGGGGCAAATCCGTAGAACGTAAAAATGGGATTACTCCATTTTCAATGCATCCCTATGGGAAATTTGTACAAAGGAAAATTTGCTTAAAAGAATTTCATTTGGAACTAATTAATTCCTCTATACAAGGTACCACTATATATTTAAGCCGTTTCTGCTTCCTCACCCTGAGGTGAGAGCAGTACAGAGGAATGCCTTTTTTTTCTTTCTGTGTTTTTTTTTAAACTCAGTAGACCCCTGTCGTGTGGGTGACCACACAGATAGTTTTTAAACCACTTCGCAAGTTGTGTGAGCTAAGAGGGAGCCTGCCAGACCAATGATTTTATGATTCTTCCTTCCATGATCATGTGAAGTGAGTAGACACTTCTACTAGGACTGTTGAGAGCAGAATTTAATTCACAGTCCAGTTCTTGATATATCGGTAGCACCTGTAAGCTCTATTTTTTTCATCTTTAGAGGGTGCTGTGAACTCACTTTCCCATCACAAGCAGGGTAGATTCATCCCAGACAACCCCTCTCCACTCCGCATGCAACTGTCCTGCACGGGAAAGCCAAATAACGTTGTGTCTGCTTGGGTACTCTTCTAGTTCTCCCTAATCATTTCTGTTTGATGTAGAAAAATGGTGAACATGGATAGCTAATAAAAACAAAATTCAAAGGGATTTGACAGGCTGGAGCACTGGCCCGAAACCAACAGAATGAAATTTAACAGGGATAAGTGCAAGTACATGGAGTCACGAAGAGTCGGTCATGACTGTAACGACACAACACACACACACTGCATCTAGGAAGAACAAACGTAATGTACAGTTAGTTACAAGATGGGCCAGGAGGCACCTAGCTCAGCAATACTACATATGAGAAGGATCTTGGAATTCTGGTAGATCATTAGCTGAATATGAGCCAGCAATGGGATGTGGTCACAAAAAAGGCCAGTGCGGCGTTCATTCCCCTCTATTCAGCACTGGTTAGGCCTCAGCACGAGTATCGTGTCCAACTCTGGACACCACTCTTCAAGAAAGATGCTGACAAATTGGAACATGTTCAGAGGAGGGCAACAAGATAATCAGGTGGCTGGAAGCCAAGCCCTGCGAGGAAAAACAGAAAGAACTAGGCATGTTTAGCCTAGAGAAAAGAAGATTGAGGGGTGATATGATAACACTTTTCAAATATTTGAAGGGCTGTCGATTGGACCGATTCCTGGAGGAAAAGTCCATCCCAGGTGACAAACCATGATGGAGATGTGTCATCATCTCCAAGCTTAAAACCAGGGTACTTCAAGGGCCAGATGCAGGGGAGTGATATCAGGAGACAGGTATCTAGTCTTGTGTGCTCCCGGATGCATCTGGTGGGGCCACTGTGAGATACAGGAAGCTGGACTAGATGGGCCTTTGGCCTGATCCAGCATGGCTCTTCTTATGTTCTTATGAGGCAGGATCTGTTCTTGATCATCCCAGAGTGCAGGACCGTGGGAAAATCATTCACTTGTAGAGCTGGCCGAGGGTGGCCATGGCTTGACAGCAGATGGCAATGAAGCACAGGAAAGAGCAGGATGGTCCAGCTTCCTGCCAAAGCAGCACGTTGGCGGTTAAAGCATCACGAGAGGGCAAGTCTCCCTGGAAAAGATCGCCATGCTGGGAAAAGTGGAAAGCAAACCGGACGAGAGGGAGACTCAACAATGGAAGCCACAGGCTTGAGTTTGAAACAGCTAAGCAGAGGTGGAGACATGGGATCAGTGATGGCGAACCTATGACATGGGTGCCAAAGGTGGCACTCGGAGCCATTCCTGTGGGCACCTGACATTGCCCCTTCACAGCCACCTGTATGCAGGTTTAATTGCTGTATTGGCAATTTGCAAAAAAAATTAGTGGGTTTTGAATTGCAGTTTGGGCACTTGGTCTCTAACAGATTCGCCATCACTGCATGGGATCCTTGGGAGGTCAATTACAGTGGTGCCTCCACTTACAAATTTAATCCATTCTGAATGCATGCTCTTAAGTCGAACTACTCTTAAGTTGGGGTACCTATCTAAAAAATTGAAAAAATAAGTTAAAAAATGAAAAAATGAAAAAAAATTGCAAGTCGAGCAGACCATATTTAAAATTTGTAAGGCAGAAGTTAAAACGCCAACGGTTTTCTGCTCTTAAGTTGAATTGCTCTTAAGCTGAGCTGCTCTTAAGTCAGGGTACCACTGTATCTCCTTTGGCCAGAAAGCACTCTATGTTTGTGGCAACGAAGCATGCTATTTGCTTTGTTGTAGTGTTGTTGCTGCTGCGACACACTGTTGACTCATGTTAAGCTTGTGATCTGTGAACATCACCACCACCACCACCACCACCACCATCAGAAGAAGAAGGAGGAGGAGGAGGAGGAGGAGGAGGAGGAGGAGGAGGAGGAGGAGGAGGAGGAGAAAAGTGCTCATCTCTAGTTTAGTGATCTGTGTGCTGTCTACTAGAAACCCAGGGAAGGAGACTAAATGCTATTCTGATATCCTTTCACAGGTACTACTGCCAAGCTATCCGTCACATCTTAGATTTCTTCATTTGTGTATCTTTTCCCTCTGTGCAAATGTTGTTGTTTCAACTTAAATATCACCCTATAATGCAAAGGCATTCTCTGGGCAGTTTACAGCATAAAGAAAGGAGATGAATATATTTACTAATTAATTTACAGGATTTCAGCCTCCTCTAATTGCAAGTTGCTGTACTAAGCAAAAGGATGCCAGTCATTTTGTTTCATCTCGCCAATCTCCCCATTGGATTTACATGTCATCCTTAATGCTGCTACACCATATGGTCAGGTGTTCAACTGCAGGTTTGATTATCATTTCCTCTATTCCTTCATCTAAGACAGGGATGTCCAAACTTCTTGCAAGGAGGGCCAGATTTGGTGAGGTGAAAATGTGTGGGCATCGACTATTCAGCCACGTTTGGCCCCCGGGTTAGACTTTGGACAAGCCTCTAGGACAGTGTTGGTGAACCTATGGCATGGGTGCCAAAGGTGGCACTCGGAGCCCTTTCTGTGGGCACCTGACATTGCCCCTTCACAGCCACCTGTATTCAGGTTAAATTGCTGTATTGGCACTTTGCGAAAAATTAGTGAGTTTTGAATGGCAGTTTGGGCACTCGGTCTCTAAAAGGTTCGCCGTCGCTGCTCTAGGACATGTAAGAATGTGGGGTGGATTCTGCAGCAATGGAGCCAGGGCGGGTAGGCTGGGCAGGTGACTGGGGGGACAGACGGAGGCAGGGAGGGCAGGCAAATTGTAAAACTGTAAGCTGACATCTCCATCCAATATGGGGAGAGGCCAGCTGGTGGGGATGCGTGACAGGCTGAGCTGGCACATAGAAGAGGCTGTGGGCCACTCAAAATTTGAAAATGGGCCATATTTGACCCCTGGGCCTGACTTTGGACATGCCTGATCTAAAATGTTTATAAGGACATTGAACACTACCAGGACTGGGAGAGAAATCTTATGTAAGCCTGTTTTCACAAGGAGAACCCATGTCCTGCCAGCTATTTAAGCAACTGTTAAAAGTGAGGTGTCTCTCAGAGGAGTGAGAAGACAATCCTGCTTCACCAATAGAGGGGCAGATGACACTGGCATCAAGCACAGATTTGGAAGAGGTTCGGATGGACAAATCTGTTTGGGTGGTTTTCTCCCACTTTTCATTTGGCAAAACATCAAGATTTTGACAAAAGCAGGATATTAAAGTGAACCGTGTAGAACAGTGGTTCTCAACCTGTGGGTCCCCAGATGTTCCTGGACTGCAATTCCCAAAAGTCTTCATCACTAGCTTAGCTGGCCAGGATTTCTGGGAGTTGCAGTCCAGGAACATCTGGGGACCCACAGGTTGAGAACCAATGATGTAGAACCTATTAAGGTACTCCAAGCAGAAGGTACCAAAGGAACATGTCCAAGGTAGCGAGGTCTTCTCTTCTGATAAATATTAGGGCTGTTTCCTTAGTTTTCTTTTATAATGTCAGTTCTTAACCAAAGCAACATTGAAGATCTAGGACAACCAATGACTACAATACACATTTGCATAAAGTGGGCACACTTCAATTAGTACAGCTCTTAAGAAGGGAGGTGGGACGATGCCTAGCAGGTTGTCTTGGCCTCAGAAATCCAGAAAGCTCAGTGGGTGTTCATCATGGAACGGACTGTGCTTGTCTTTACCCTTCTCAATATTTGGGCAGGTAAGGAATGGAAGAAGCTGCCTAGATGCCCTAAGCACATCCGATCTTGCCTGATTTCGGAAGCTAAGGAGGGTCGGCCCTGGTTAGTACTTGGATGGGTGACCACCAGGGAATGCCAGATGCTGTAGGCGCCTGGAGTAGGAAGTGGCAAGCCACTCCAGTACTCCTGCCAAGAAAACTCCATGGACATGGGGTCACAAAGAGTCAGTCATGACTGTGACGACACAACACACACAAGGAACGGAAGAGCAAATATTACATAGGTTTAACAAACAACAATATTATGTTTTGATCACAGTAGTGTAATAAGCTTCTAATACTGAAGCTCAGAATATTGTGTGTAATTTTATCAACTTCTTCTTCTTCTTCTTCTTCTTCTTCTTCTTCTTCTTCTTCTTCTTCTTCTTCTTCTTCTTCTTCTTCTTCTTTCTTCTTCTTCTTCTTCTTCTTCTTGTTAAGGTGTCTATTCCCAGCCAACGATGACACAACCTGCCTCACAATCTGTGTCTCCGGGACAAACCACTACCCTTTCCTGTTCTAAAAGTAGCGGCAGCTGGGGCAGCTCTGTCTACTGGCTTCAACAGAAACCTGGAGAGGCCCCTCGCTTTGTGCACTGTGATGGCTGCAGCAACAGAGGAGAAGGGATTCCCAACCGGTTCACTGCCACTGCTTCAGGGAACACGGGCTCTCTAAAAATCACCAATGTTCAGGCTGGAGACGAGGCCGTTTATTACTGTTATGCCTGGTCTAGCAGTCCTAGCATGTTCCACAGTGGTACATCCTGAAGGGGAACTGAGACAAAAACCTTCACTCTTAAAACTCGAAGCATTTCATTGCGGGAGGGGGGGGGTGTCAAATTGTGTTCTCTCTATGGTTGACAAAAGGCAAAGATTTCAAATTCTTTTGCTTTGCCTTGGGCCGAAAGCTACTTCTCCATCTCAAGCAAAGTGATGGTTTCTGGTCATGGTGGAGATATTTCTTCTTTGGCAACCATTTAAATGTTCCAGGTTATGAAGGAAATGGGTTCGGCGGTGACCTGAGAGAATCATTTCTGTAGAACAACTTGCTTTAATCAGTCCTCTCCTGCAGCTTGAAAGTCTGCCTAGAACCAGCCTTGAAAAACCTCTGGAACTAAGCAAATGTATGTATTTATTTCTCAAGGTGTTTCCTTGAGCCTCTTGTTTTAAAATCACCAGTCCCTAGCCTTTCTGTTTCTCCTTGGATATCAGATCTCGCCAAGGTCAAAGGTCTTTCCTACCAGATCAACCAGCATCTAGTTTCAGACTAAGCTTCCAATCTTCTCCATCCGATCCAGAAATGGAGATACACACTCACTGAAACACACAGCCTGCTCAGGCAGGATTCTTTGGGTGGACAAGAAGAAAGAGGGCGTCGTTGGCCTTTTGGGATTGTTTTAATTCCAGCTCTCACTTCAAAATCACTTTAGATAGAAGGAAACAACAACCACACTGCTGTGCCCCCATTGCCACGTCCTCCGGGTGTATCTCCTGCAGTAGAAACATGGGGATTGGCTGCTTTCTCCTCTCTCTGAGTGGATTTCCACTCAACCTTCATTATTGCTCTAGAGAAAAGTTACTAAAACATACATACTTATTCAGCTGCCACTAAGATCAGTGCTAAAGTCTACTGGCAAAAATACTGAGCATTATCATAACATAACCCTATGAACAGGTTGGCCAGAAGGGGTCACCAATACTCTTCTGTCAAGATTCCATCCCAGTCAGTCATTGTCACACTCCCTTTCTTCCAGCAACCCCAACATTTAGTTTCTCTCTTCTACAACCCCTCCATCCCATTTCTTTCTTTCTTTGAAGAGACAGCATTTGGTTTAAAATATTTTTGTCCCATAAGTGTCGCTGTTGGTCCAGAGATCTAGTAAGTCTTATTGACTCTAGAGATTTTGCACCTGTGGCTTAAAGAGTGTGTGAGAGAGAGGGAATCCCCATTTATCTACCTTTCTCCTCAGCCTGAGCTCTGCTGAGTCTCAATTGACCTGTGGGGATGAAGCCCATGAATTCAACTTATTCCTTTCCCAAGGGGGGGGAACCAGGTGTCCAGTTTAGGAAGAACTTCCTGACAGTTAGAGCTGTTCGGCAGTGGAATATGCTGCCACGGAGAGTGGTGGAGTCTCTTTCTTTGGAGGCTTTTAAGCAGAGTCTGGATGACCATCTGTCGAGAGTCCTGTGATGGGGTTTCCTGCATGGCAGGGGGTTGGACTGGATGGTCCTTGAGGTCTCTTCCAACTCTATGATTCTATGATTCTATTATTTCACCCCACTGCATTTCTGAGAAATCACCTGCTCTCACTGAAGTTCTGAAGGAATTCCAGCCAAATGTGGAAACCAGATGGAAAAATTGCCAAGTGTTTTTATGTCCTAATTTCCCACCATCATTTGATTGGAAAATGAATGGGGTGGCATGGCCCCATTGATATCTGTCTTTTTTAGGCAGGTTGATGTGTCTGGGAAGAGAACCAGGATGAGTTTCAAGAAACATAAAGATTTTGGTTGACCAATGACTGCAGGTTACATTTGCATAAAGGGGCCATTTTTTCAATACATGCACATTTTAATAAAGGAGCAAAGAATGTGCCAGGCAGGAGTCCCATTATTTCAGAAATAGTGAAATCCTTCTGATTAATCAGGATGGATTTGGTTCTGTTCTTCTGTATACTTCTCAGCTCCTGTGCAGGTAAGGAAATGAAGTGTAAATTTCACGTAAACCTAATGTTTAAGAAAGAAATTAACTATCATAATGTGTATTGAGCACAGAAATATAATGATGTGTTGATCTTCTGGCCAAAGGCATCATCTGAAATTGTACCTTCCTCTCTTTCTCTTTTGAAAAGGTTTTAATTCACAGCCAAGAGTGATTCAACCTGCCTCACAATCTGTGTCTCCTGGGCAAACAACAACCCTGTCCTGTTCCCAAAGTAGTGGCAGCTGGAGCAGCACTTTTTCCTGGGTTCAACAAAAACCCGGAGAGGCCCCTCGCTTTGTGCACTGCAACGGCTGCAGCAACAGAGGACCAGGGATCCCAGACTGGTTCACGGCCACTGCTTCAGGGAACATGGGCTCCCTCACCATCACCAGTGTTGAAGTTGGAGACGAGGCAGATTATTACTGTTCTTCCTGGTCTAGCACTGCTAACATGATTCACTGTGACATATCTTGATAAGGAACTGAGACAAAAACCGTCAAGCTTCCTTTTAAGCAAACAAAGTTTAAGATATATATCACTTCACTGCCTCTATTTCTATTTTTGACAAGAGGACCAAAGTCTAAAGCTACATGGATTTGTCGTTGGCCCAAAATTGTCCACCAGTTTCATGGGCCCATTTCCTTGTTGACAAATGGAAGCTTTCAGTCATGGCAAAGATATTACCTCTTGGGCAACCAGCCCTGTGCGAATTCAATTTACCAAAGAGAAAATATGGGGGATGATAAGAGAGAATCTTCTCAGTAGCAGAACCTCAACAGTGGAGTCCTTTTCTGCTGCCTGAAAATATCTGCCAGGAACCTACATAGTTGTCCTTTGGCAGCTAATCAAATGCGGGTATTTAAAATGGTTCCATGAGTTTCAATGCTTGACGTCTATGTTTCTCCTCATAGATATGAAGTTTCAGAGAGTTCAATGACACTTTCAATCAGATAAATGGCCATATGGTTGCAAACGGCAGTCAATCCATGATGGAAGTGATCCATCGCAGTCTGGATTCAGGCCATGGCCAGGCACTGAGATAGCACAGGTCACACTGAAGGGTCACCAGTCAAGGGAGGCCAACGGGGGTAATATCACCCTGTACGTTCTCCTTTATCTCTCCACTGCTGTTGCCAGATCACAGGACTGAACTGGACAAGGAGGGATGGGTTAAGGGACAGATTGAATGGATGCCTGGCACTATCATCGAGTGTTAAGTCTCTGGAGAAAAATAAGAGCAAAACGTACCTCGTGCACTTACCTCACTCTCCCTGCTCATCTCCCTCAGGCCTCCTCCCACCCTGCAAACTTGCAAAGCCATCAGATCAAATATTACGCTATTCTCAATGTTGATCAAATATTGTGTAATCTTCAGTGTTGAAGAGAGCACCGACCCAGGAAAAAGTGGGGTACCCCAAGGCTCAGTCCTGGGTCTGGTGCTCTTCAGCATTTTTGTTAATTGGACAAGGGAGCGCAGGGAATGCTTACCAAATTCGCAGATGACACAAAATTGGGTGGAGTAGCTAATACCTTGGAATACAGACACAAAATTCAAAAGACTCTTGATAGGCTGGAGAAGGGGTAAGTGCAAAGTACTACACCTGGAAAAGAGAAACATAACACACAGGTATCCAGAAGTTGAGTCATAGAAACTGGACTTCTTTTCTTGTGAGAGTGAAATGCCCATCCAAGTAGCTTTGACATTGGAAGGAAAGCTATTGCAAGGCCTCCAATGTATAGTTCACCTTGGTTTCCTACCACCCAGGTCTGAGTAGGCTCATTAGGTTGACAGCAGCCTGAATAGACTTGTTAGGTGGACAATGGTCTGAATTGGCTCATAAATGGCCAGAGTTGTGTGAAAGTCCCACCTTCCCAACACCTATGAAGTATGGGTCCTTAACTGTGTCCTTCCTGGTGGAGTTGGGATGTGCTTCTCAATTGTCTGGGAATCAATGAATGGCCACTCTATTTCAAACTTTATTCCAAGCTGGAAACATTTCCAATCCTGCTGTGCTCTGCCACTGAGCATGCACCACAGGTCCTTTGAAAGAGCTTCCTTCCCGGTCAATGACCCCAAAAGGAAACCAGCAGAAACCATCTGCAATAGCTTATCACTTCTGAGATATTTGCATACATAGGAATTCGGGGGTTCGGAGGAGGTTTAAAGGAGAGCTGCAAAGGTCTTGAAACTGTCTTTGTGCTGGAAAGCTTGGAAGCCTTCACCATGGCCATGCCCCTGATGCTCCTTGTGCTTCTGGCTTACTGTTGGGGTAGGACAGAGGTTTAGAAATGCTTCCTTAAACACCCCCTCCCCATACTTAGCACCGATGCAGCACCTTTGGTGCAGTTGCTTTGGCCCTCTCCTTTCACTTAATGTTGTCTCTGATTGTGGTTCCAGGTTGTGATGGGCAGTTCACCATGTCTCAGCCACCCTCCGTCTCAGCTGCCTTGGGAGGAAGAGTCCAGATCTCCTGCAAGAGAAGCAGTGGGAATGTGGATGACTACTACAACTTCTGGTACCAGCAGAAGCCAGGCAGTGCTCCCAAAATGCTCATATATGCTGCTGATGATAGAGCCTCAGGGATCCCAGAGCGGTTCTCCGGATCCATTGACACCTCTGCCAACACGGCCACCTTAACCATCTCCAACGTTCATGCAGAAGACGAGGCCGAGTATTACTGTGCATCTTATGACGGCAGCGATCAGAGCACTGTGATGCAACCCTATGGGGAAGTGCGACAAAAACTTCCCTCCAGCTGACACTGGGCTTCACTTGGCACCAGCTGCAGCTGATGGGCTGAAGTACCAAGCCTGGTCAGTTCCCCACTGAGACCCTAGCTGGCCTCATGATTGAGGCAATGGAGTGCGCCAGTTGGGGGGGTGAACCACCCACCTGACCCCCTCCATGAGCTATCCAGGGAAAGATTCGAAATGTATGTTAGTGATATGATTTGATCTCCTCCTGAGTTGAATGGCAAGACTTTCCTTACATTTCAGGTGGGGATTTGGTCCATGCCTGCTGGTCTCTTCTCCACTGGAAAGACCCTTGAGCACCATTCACAGTGAAGTGCCGGTGAGGTTTCTCAAGAGACAGAAGCTCAGACCTGAAGATGAGAGGCTTTTTTGCACTTGGGTGATGTTTCTGGTGAAACATGTGGAAAGCCATTAGCAACAGGATGCATTTGTATGGGAAGTTGCTCTGGAAGTGAGGCCTTCTCTCTTGTTCCTCAGTCTTTTTCTGCCATACTTTGGTCTGCCATGGTGGCCTTGCCTTTCTAGTTGGTGATCCCATTCCCTAGTTGAGAAAGCAATGGGAGGAGATGCCCCAGGGCTTAAAACGAGAGGTTTGTGGGTGCTGCAGGTGGATACCCTGTCTCTCCATGCCCACCATCACATCCAACCCAACTCTTCCCCAATATTTTCTGTGCCCAGTGTTGTAATTGGGTGGGAAAAGAAACATTATGGAATGTTCCAGGGAAGCACAGAGACCCCTGCCGTAAACCTGTTTTCACAAGGAGAACCCATGTCCTGCCAGCTATTTAAGCAACTGTTAAAAGTGAGGTGTCTCTCAGAGGAGTGAGAAGACAGCCCTGCTTCACCAATAGAGGGGCAGATGACACTGGCATCAAGCACCGATTTGGAAGAGGTTCGGATGGACAAATCTGTTTGGTTGGTTTCCTCCCACTTTTCATTTGGCAAAACATCAAGGTTTTGACAAAAGCAGGATATTAAAGTGCACCGTGTAGAACAGTGGTTCTCAGGCTGTGGGTCCCCAGATGTTCCTGGACTGCAGTTCCCAAAAGTCTTCATCACTAGCTTATCTGGCCAGGATTTCTGGGAGTTGCAGTCCAGGAACATCTGGGGACCCACAGGTTGAGAACCACTGATGTAGAACCTATTAACGTACTCCAAGCAGAAGGTACCAAAGGAACATGTCCCTGGTAGCAAGGTCTTCTCTTCTGATAAAGATTAGGACTGTTTCCTTAGTTTTCTTTTATATTGTCAGTTCTTAACCAAAGTGACATTGAAGATCTAGGGCAACCAATGACTGCAATACACATTTGCATGAAGTGGCCACACTTCAACTAGTACAGCTATTAAGAAGGAAGGTGGGACGATGCCTAGCAGGTTGTCTTGGCCTCAGAAATCCAGAAAGCCTCGTGGATGTTCATCATGGCTCGGACTCTGCTTGTCTTTACCCTTCTCAATATTTGGGCAGGTAAGAAATGGAAGAAGCTGCCTCGATGCCCTAAGCACATCTGATGTTACCTGATTTTGTAAGCTAAGCAGGGTCAGCCCTGATTAGTACTTGGATGGGAGACCACCAGGGAATACCAGATGCTGTAGGTGCCTGGAGTAGGAACTGGCAAACCACTCCATGATTCCTGCCAAGAAAAACTCCATGGACATGGGGTCACGAAGAGCCGGTCACGACTGTAACGGCGCAACACACACAAGAAATGGAAGAGCAAATATTACATAAGTTTAACAGACAACAATATTATGCATAATGTGTTTTGATCACAGTAGTATAATATGTTTCTGCTACTGAAGTCAGAATATTGGGTGTAATTTTATCACCACCTGCTTCTTCTTTTTTCCTAAGGTGTCTATTCCCAACCAACGATGACTCAACCTGCCTCACAATCTGTGTCTCCGGGACAAACCACTACCCTTTCCTGCTCCAAAAGTAGCGGCAGCTGGGGCAGCTATGTCTACTGGCTTCAACAGAAACCTGGAGAGGCCCCTCGCTTTGTGCACTGTGATGGCTGCAGCAGAGGATCAGGGATTCCCAACAGGTTCACTGCCACTGCTTCGGGGAACACAGGGTCTCTAACTATCACCAACGTTCAGACTGGAGATGAGGCCGTTTATTACTGTTATGCCTGGTCTAGCAGTGCTAGCATGTTCCACAGTGGTACATCCTGATGGGGAACTGAGACAAAAACCTTCACTCTTAAAACTTGAAGCAATTCATGGACGGTATAATTGTGTCCTCTCTATGCCTGACAAGAAGCAAAGATGTCAAGTTCTTTTGCTTTGCCTTGGGCCGAAAGCTCCATCTCAAGCAAACTGAGGGTTTCTGGTCATGGTGGAGATATTTCTTCTTTGGCAACCATTTAAATGTTCCAGTTACTAAGGAAATGGGTTTGGCGGTGACATGATAGAATCATTTCTGTAGAATAACTTGGTTTAATCAGTCCTCTCCTGCAGCTTGAAAGTCTGCCTAGAACCAGCCTAGAAAAACCTCTGGAACTAAGCAAATATATGTTTTTATTTTCTCAAGAATTGACATGATTTTAAGATGTTTCCTTGAGCCTCTTGTTTTAAAATCACCAGTCCCTAGCCTTTCTGTTTCTCCTTGGATATCAGATCTCGCCAAGGTCAAAGGTCTTTCCTACCAGATCAACCAGCATCTAGTTTCAGACTAAGCTTCCAATCTTCTTCATCCGATCCAGAAACGGAGATACACACTCACTGAAACACACAGCCTGCTCAGGATTCTTTGGGTGGACAAGAAGAAAGAGGGCGTCGTTGGCCTTTTGGGATTGTTTTAATTCCAGCTCTCACTTCAAAATCACTTTAGATAGAAGGAAACAACAGCCACACTGCTGTGCCCCCATTGCCACGTCCTCCGGCTGTATCTCCTGCAGTAGAAACATGGGGATTGGCTGCTTTTTCCTCTCTCTGAGTGGATTTCCACTCAACCTTCATTATTGCTCTAGAGAAAAGTTACTAAAACATACATACTTATTCAGCTGCCACTAAGATCAGTGCTAAAGTCTACTGGCAAAAATACTGAGCATTATCATAACATAACCCTATGAACAGGCTGGCCAGAAGGGGTCACCAATACTCTTCTGTCAAGATTCCATCCCAGTCAGTCACTGTCACACTGTCTTTCTTCCAGCCATCCCAACATCTCTTTTCTCTCTTCTATCACCCCTCTATCCCATTTCTTTCTTTCTTTCAAGAGACAGCATTTGGTGTAAAATATTTTTGTCCCATAAGTGTCGCTGTTGGTCCAGAGATCTAGTAAGTCTAGAGCAAAAAGCTATAAGATTAATGAATGGAATTACTAAAATAAAACTATACAAATTTAAGGAATTAGAATTGAAATTTTTTACTAAACGGTACAGAACCCCTGCCATGCTAGCAAATATGTTCTCAGGTCTAAATCCCAAATGTTGGCACTGCAAAGAAACAAAAGGATGGTATTCTCACATGTGGTGGGAGTGTTTGGAAGTTAAAATTTTTTGGGAAATGATTGTTAATAAAATAAATAAGTTACTCCCAGTAAATATAAAAATAGATGCTGAACTAATGTGCTTAAGTTCAATTGGAATAGATATAATAGACAAGAAGCAGACAGAACTACTAAAAGCAATGGTATTAGCAGGCAAAGCAGTCATAGCGGCAGGATGGAAAGACAAGAGCAAATGGACTGAAAAGAAATGGCATAACTATTTGTTTGATATCATTCAATCTGATGTAATTTTCATTATCGACCAAGATATGCCGTGGAAAGACAAAATAGAGAAAATCAAGGAGAAATGGACTGTGTACCAGAGATGGATAGAGGAAGAAGAGATCGAAGACGTTCGGTGGAAGCTCCAGACCTTGTGCCCCTGGCTGAGAGAAAAAGACTGAAAATAATGAAATAGGGGGAGGGGGGATGACAAGAGGGGAAAAATGTAACCTTAAAGATAAAAAAAATGTATAATTGAAGAATGTTATCAATAAAAAACAAAAAAAAGACCCTAGAGATTTTGCACCTGTGGCTTCAAGAGTGTGTGTGAGAGAGCGAATCCCCATTTATCTACCTTTCTCCTCAGCCTGAGCTCTGCTGAGTGACAATTGACCTGTGGGGATGAAGCCCATGAATTCAACTTATTCCTTTCCCAAGGGGGGAACCAGGTGTCCAGTTTAGGAAGAACATCCTGACAGTTAAAGCTGTTTGGCAGTGGAATATGCTGCCATGGAGGGTGGTGGAGTCTCTTTCTTTGGAGGCTTTTAAGCAGAGTCTGGATGACCATCTTTCGGGAGCACTGTGATGGGGTTTCCTGCATGGCAGGGGGTTGGACTGGATGGCCCTTGAGGTCTATTCCAACTCTATGATTCTATGATTCTATTATTTCACCCCACTGCATTTCTGAGAAATCACCTGGTCTCACTGAAGTTCTGAAGGAATTCCTGCCAAATGTGGAAACCAGATGGAAAAATTGCCAAGTGTTTTATGTCCTACTTTCCCACCATCATTTGATTGGAAAATGAATGGGGTGGCATGGCCCCATTGATATCTGTCTTTTTAAGGCAGGTTGATGTGTCTGGGAAGAGAACCAGGATGAGTTTCAAGAAACATAAAGATTCTGGTTGACCAATGACTGCAGGTTACATTTGCATAAAGGGGCCATTTTTCAATACATGCACATTTTAATAAAGGAGCAAAGAATGTGCCAGGCAGGAGTCCCGTTATTTCAGAAATAGTGAAATCCTTCTGATTAATCAGGATGGATTTGGTTCTGTTCTTCTGTATACTTCTCAGCTCCTGTGCAGGTAAGAAAATGAAGTGTAAATTTCACGTAAACCTAATGTTTAAGAAAGAAATTAACTATAATAATGTGTTTTGCTTACAGAAATATAATGATGTGTTGATCTTCTGGCCAAAGGCATCATCTGAAATTGTACCTTCCTCTCTTTCTCTTTTGAAAAGGTTTTAATTCACAGCCAAGAGTGATTCAACCTGCCTCACAATCTGTGTCTCCTGGGCAAACAACAACCCTGTCCTGTTCCCAAAGTAGTGGCAGCTGGGACAGCACTTTTTCCTGGGTTCAACAGAAACCTGGGCAGGCCCCTCGCTTTGTGCACTGCAACGGCTGCAGCAACAGAGGACCAGGGATCCCAGACTGGTTCACTGCCACTGCTTCAGGGAACATGGGCTCCCTCACCATCACCAGTGTTGAAGTTGGAGACGAGGCAGATTATTACTGTTCTTCCTGGTCTAGCACTGCTAACATGATTCACTGTGACATATCTTGATAAGGAACTGAGACAAAAACCGTCAAGCTTCCTTTTAAGCAAACAAAGTTTAAGATATATATCACTTCACTGCCTCTATTTCTATTTTTGACAAGAGGACCAAAGTCTAAAGCTACATGGATTTGTCGTTGGCCCAAAATTGTCCACCACTTTCATGGGCCCATTTCCTTGTTGACAAATGGAAGCTTTCAGTCATGGCAAAGATATTACCTCTTGGGCAACCAGCCCTGTACAAATTCAATTTACCAAAGAGAAAATATGGGGGATGATAAGAGAGAATCTTCTCAGTAGCAGAACCTCAACTGTGCCATCCTTTTCTGCTGCCTGAAAATATCTGCCAGGAATCTACATAGTTGTCCTTTGGCAGCTAATCAAATGCGGGTATTTAAAATGGTTCCATGAGTTTCAATGCCTGACCTCTATGTTTCTCCTCATAGATATGAAGTTTCAGAGAGTTCAATGACACTTTCAATCAGATAAATGGCCATATGGTTGCAAACTGCAGTCAATCCATGATGGAAGTGATCCATCGCAGTCTGGATTCAGCCCATGGCCAGGCACTGAGATAGCACAGGTCACACTGAAGGGTCACCAGTCAAGGGAGGCCAACGGGGGTAATATCACCCTGTACGTTCTCCTTTATCTCTCCACTGCTGTTGCCAGATCACAGGACTAAACTGGACAAGGTTGGAAGGGTTAAGGGACAGATTGAATGGATGCCTGGCTCTATCATCGAGTGTTAAGTCTCTGGAGAAATATAAGAGCACAACGTAACTCGTGCACTTACCTCACTCTCCCTGCTCATCTCCCTCAGGCCTCCTCCCACCCTGCAAACTTGCAAAGCCATCAGATCAAATATTACGCTATTCTCAATGTTGATCAAATATTGTGCAATCTTCAGTGTTGAAGAGAGCACCGACCCAGGAAAAAGTGGGGTACCCCAAGGCTCAGTCCTGGGTCTGGTGCTCTTCAGCATTTTTGTTAATTGGACAAGGGAGCGCAGGGAATGCTTGCCAAATTCGCAGATGACACAAAATTGGGTGGAGTAGCTAATACCTTGGAATACAGACACAAAATTCAAAAGGCTCTTGATAGGCTGGAGAAGGGGTAAGTGCAAAGTACTACACCTGGAAAAGAGAAACCTAACGCACAGGTATCCAGAAGTTGAGTCATAGAAACTGGACTTCTTTTCTTGTGAGAGTGAAATGCCCATCCAAGTAGCTTTAACATTGGAAGGAAAGCTATTGCAAGGCCTCCAATGTATAGTTCACCTTGGTTTCCTACCACCCAGGTCTGAGTAGGCTCATTAGGTTGACAGCAGCCTGAATAGACTTGTTAGGTGGACAATGGTCTGAATAGGCTCATAAATGGCCAGAGGTGTGTGAAAGTCCCACCTTCCCAACACCTATTCAGTATGGGTCCTTAACTGTGTCCTTCCTGGTGGAGTTGGGATGTGCTTCTGAATTGTCTGGGAATCAATGAATGGCCACTCTATTTCAAACTTTATTCCAAGCTGGAAACATTTCCAATCCTGCTCTGCTCTGCCACTGAGCATGCACCACAGGTCCTTTGAAAGAGCTTCCTTTCCGGTCAATGACCCCAAAAGGAAACCAGCAGAAACCATCTGCAATAGCTTATCACTTCTGAGATATTTGCATACATAGGAATTCGGGGGTTCGGAAGAGGTTTAAAGGAGAGCTGCAAAGGTCTTGAAGCTGTCTCTGTGCTGGATAGCTTGGAAGCCTTCACCATGGCCATGCCCCTGATGCTCCTTGTGCTTCTGGCTTACTCTTGGGGTAGGACAGAGGTTTAGAAATGCTTCCTTAAACACCCCCTCCCCATTCTTAGCACCGATGCAGCACCTTCAGGAAGAATCATTTCATTGTGGCACTCTCCTTTCACTTAATGTTGTCTCTGATTGTGGTTCCAGGTTGTGATGGGCAGTTCACCATGTCTCAGCCACCCTCCGTCTCAGCCGCCTTGGGAGGAAGAGTCCAGATCTCCTGCAAGAGAAGCAGTGGGAGTGTGGATGACTACTACAACTACTGGTACCAGCAGAAGCCAGGCAGTGCTCCCAAAATGCTCATATATCTTGATGATGCTAGAGACTCAGGGGTCCCAGAGCGGTTTTCTGGATCCATTGACACCTCTGCCAACACGGCCACCTTAACCATCTCTAACACTGAAGCAGAAGATGAGGCCGAGTATTACTGTGCATCTTATGACGGCAGCGATCAGAGCACTGTGATGCAACCCTATGGGGAAGTGAGACAAAAACCTCCCTCCAACTGACACTGGGCTTCACTTGGCACCAGCTGCAGCTGATGGGCTGAAGCACCAAGCTTGGCCAGTTCCCCACCAAGACCCTAGCTGGCCTCATGATTGAGGCAGGGGAGTGCACCAGTTGGGGTGGTGGTGAACCACCCACCTGACCCTCTGCATGAGCTATCCAGGGAAAGACTCAAAATGTATGCTAGTGATAGGATTTGATCTCCTTCTTTCTGAGAAGACATCAACCTCCTGAGTTGAATGGCAAGACCTTTCCTACATTTCAGGTGGGGATTTGGTCCATGCCTGCAGGTCTCTTCTCCACTGGAAAGACCCTTGAGTGCCATCCCCAGTGAAGTGCCGGTGAGGTTCCTCAAGAGATGGAAGCTCAGACCTGAAGATGAGAGGCATTTTGTGCACCAAGGTACCATTTCAGGTGAAACATGTAGAAAGCCAGTAGCAACAGGATACATTTCTATGGGAAGTTGCTTAGGGAGCTGGGAATGTTTAGCCTTACAAAAAGAAGACTGAGAGGGGATATGATTGCTATGTTAAAATATTTGAAAGGATCTCACATTGAAGAAGGGACTGGTTGGTTTTCCATGACTTCAGAGACTAGGACATGGGGAAATGGTTTCAAACTGCAGGAAAAGAGATTCAATTTAAACATTAGGAAGAATTTCATGACAGTTAGAGCTGTTCGGCAGTGGAATATGCTGCCACGGAGGGTGGTTGAGTCTCCTTCTTTGGAGGTTTCTAAGCATAGGCTGGATGGCTGTGGATCAGAGCCTTTCAGGATCATGCTCATATGCATTTATCACTTATCACATTGTTGGACTACAAATGCAGGAAAAAGCCAAACATCAAGGGTCACAAAGATGCTGAATTTAGATTTCTGAGTCATGGGCTTCCCAAGATACATCAAATGCTCCTCTGGATGTGTGTGGTGGTAGCCCTTCTGCTTTTGCCCTGCAGGAGTCACCACTGGTCTAGATTTCATGCTGACAAAGGCATTACAACAGCCTGGACTCCAGCCTCGCACCAGTGGCTTCAAACAAAGCAGGAAATGGATCAATACAGACACGTCTTTCTCATACCTTTCCTGATCATTTGTGTGGAGAGGAAACCTATCCAAAAGAGTGCTTCTAACAGCACTGCAATATCTTCCTGTGTTTTTACAAACTTCCAATATCTTTCCAAAAAAAAGAAGAAAGAAAAGAAAAAGAAAAAGAATAAGAAGCTTGTTTTTGCTGTTTTGCATGTCCTTATGATAACTCAGCATAAGATAGTTTAGCCCATTCATATATCTTCAGTGATGACATTGTCACTGTGACCACTAGCTCTTATAGTCTGCTCCCTTTCAGCTCCCTGTGGGGAACAGGCATGTGGAAGTTTTTAGCACTGCAGGGACAGTCCCTTCTTTGAAAACACCATATGTAGAGAAAATGTGAGGGTCCAGCTAGTTGATACACTCCCAACCTCTGGCTCCACAGGTAGATACCTCAACCACTGAAGCATCCAACCAGCTTAACCACAGAAGGAAAGACCTGCACCTGTGCTATGTGGTGAAGCTAGACGTTCTTCTGTGCAGATGCATCCTCCTGCCCTTCCTGCTCACTCAGGTGCAGAGATCAACATGGATCAGCCCCAACAAAGTTGCAGCAGAGGGAGCCAGTCCTGGATCTATTCACAACAGAAGGTTGTTTCTGGATATTCCAGGCTCTCTTTGTTGGTCCACTATAAGGGAAGTCATTAACTGATCATTGCAGTCATTACTAGAGAAATAAAATTGGACAGAATAGATGGAGAGGGGTGATCTACAAAGATCCCCATGGGATTAGTCTGAAGCAGGAATCTTGTGACCAGCTATGCTTCTCCTCTTCCTGTCAAAGGTAGACAAAGTGAGATGGGCAATGCCAACCCTCGAAGATTGACCGTTGCAGGGGAACGATGGTCATATGGCAGAAGGGACACTGCAGTGGAGTCGGGCTCCCTCTGCTGTATCTTTTGTTGGGCCTGATCCATGTTGATCTCCGCACCTGAGTAAGCAGGAAGGGCAGGAGGATGCATCTGCACAGAAGAACGTCTAGCTTCACCACATAGATAGATAGATAGATAGATAGATAGATAGATAGATAGATAGATAGATAGATAGATAGATAGATAGATAGATAGATAGATAGATAGATAGAGGACCCGTCCAAGAGTAGGTGGTGCAAGGTATTCCCTTCAAATCATTTCACATACACCTTTGTTCTCTTCCTCTTGTTGAGGAAAAGTGGTTCAGATCTACTGCCACTGCCCTTTAACATGAGTGTTCGTTCTCCACCTTAGTGAGAACCAGCCCTACCATGAGGCAGAGTGAGGCAGAAACCTCCACCAGTAGAACCTAAAGGGCATGGAATTCCAAATTGTGACCTGCCCAGCTAATGAGCTGATGAGTCCTCTGCCATGGAGTTCAATCTTGCACAAATCACATGGGTTTCTGCCTCTCATCAGCGCAGAGGTCCAGTCACAGCAAGAATGAGCTCAAATTCTGCTGAAGTAGCTTTCTCATAAAAGGGCCATTCAAGTGTAGTGAAGGAAAACATTTAACAATCTCTGGCACCAAGACAGAAGATGGGGCCTCATATGACTCCATAGTTCAGCAAAATCCAGACCGGTACACTAACAGGGCACACTATTATAGTGACATCCATTTAGGGAAAGATGGTCTACAGTGGCCAATGAGTGGAAGATAAATTTGCATAAAGGAGCCATTTTACAATTCTGTGTATTTTTAATGAATGAGCAGAAAAGGTGCAAGGCAGATTTTTTTGGCTTCAGAAATTGAGATCGATATTATTTTGACTTATCACTATGGCCTGGCTTCTGCTTTTCTTTACACTCCTCAGTTCCTTGGCAGGTAACAAAGTGAAGACTTAAATTGATGTAAATTTAAAAGTCAAGAAAGAAATGAATTGTAATGTGTCTTCAATAACAGGTGTGTAAGAGCTTCTAAATATTCAACCTCATGGGATAAGATGTAATTTTACCTCCTCTCTTTGTTCTTTGTTTTTGTTTTTTTATTAAGGTGTTGATTCGCAGCCAACATTGACTCAACCTGCCTCACAATCTGTGTCTCCTGGACAAACAACTGCACTTAACTGCTTGAAAGGCAGTGGCAGTTGGGAGAGTTATGTTCACTGGGTTCTACAGAGACCTGGGCAAACCCCTCGGTATGTGCACTGCAACGGTTGCGGCAGAGGACCAGGGATCCCAAACCGGTTCACTGCCACTGCTTCAGGGAACACAGGCACTATAACCATCACCAATGTTGAGGTTGGAGATGATGCTGTTTATTACTGTGCTGTCTGGTCTACCAGTTCTAGCATGTTTCACCATGGTACATCCTGATGGAGAACTGAGAACAAAAAACCCAGGCTTCCTCTTGAGAGACAGGAAAGCTCATTGAGTCCTCAAGGGGTGGTCTTGTTTTTAACTAGAAGGCCAAGTTCTCAACCTTTTAAGACTTGCAGTTGACCAAAAAAATGTCCCTGAGCCTCTGAGTTCCATTTCTTCATGGTGAAATGGGGGTTTCCAGTCATGCTGGAAATATCTTCCATCTGCCATCAGCTTTTTATAAGATGGATAAAGATGGGAGAGAATCATCCCCATAGCAGAACATGTGGATATTCTCTGCTTCCAGACCCCATGAGAGTTTCTGTTCTGTGGGCTGATGTTTTAGGGTCTACATTGATGACCTAAAACCCTCCTGCACCCAAAAGAGCCACTGCAGCTAACAACCAATTGTGCAAGAATCCTTGAAAACAAAAACTTTGCATTCCAAGCAAAACAATCCTGAATGCTGTTAGAATGGATCTCTCCCCCCCCCCTTGATAAATTATATCTATCTATCTAAGAGAGATGGCTTAAATGCTTTTGAGCTGGGAATGGCCTCTTTTCCTTTACTGGATTTTCTTCTGTGGAGCTGAATTCTCCCAGGATTATCTGTGTCACACTGAGCAAGGATGCTCTTTCCCATGGATGGATGGATGGATGGATGGATGGATGGATGAATAGATAAACGTCCAGTATATATGAGATTCAACTTGGTTCACAACATTCAAAAGCAAGCATATAAAACAAAATACAGTGGACCCTTGTATAACAAATGGTTTGTATAACATAAAATCTGTGCAACATAAAACATTCCGGAGGGGAAATTTGCTTAACAGGACCTTGACCAATGTGTGCCCTTTCTTGACCAGACATGGCAGGAATTGGACCCTCTGAAACTACAGCCTCCACTCTTTACCATGCTGTGGTTCCTTTTCCTCACTGGCCATCCTTCTCTGGTGCTCAGTTTCTCCATCACAACCATCAACAGGCTGAACAAGGGGGATGGATCTGAATACCCTGAAAACTCATTTCCTGTATGCTACTCTGGGCTGTCTGATTTGTTTTTGATATGATGCCATATCTTCCTCAAAGAGATGTGAAGATTCTAAGGTAACCAACACAAGCAAGACAAATTTGCATAAGGGGACCCTTTCCCAGTTATGTCCATTTTTAATAAAGGATCACGGAAAGTGTCAGACAGAATCCTCTTGGCTTCAGAAATCAAGACACCCTTCAGGATGGCCTGGGTCCTGCTGTTCTTTGCACTTCTCGGTTTCTCTGCAGGTAAGGAAGTGAAGGGATAACTTTGGGAGAACTTAGTAGCCCTGAAAGAAATAGACTGGGATGGGTATTGATTAATAATTTGCAGATATGCAGGCTCAGAATATCAGCTGCATTATTAACATTCCTCTTTCTCTTTTATAAAGTTGTCACTTCACAGCCAACAGTGACTCAACCTGCCTCACAGTCTGTGTCTCCTGGACAAACACCGACTCTTTCCTGCTCCAAAGGCAGTGGCAGCTGGAGCAGCTACGTTAACTGGGTTCAACAGAAACCAGGAGAAGCCCCTCGGTTTGTGCACTGCAACGGCTGTAGCAGAGGACCAGGGATCCCACATCGGTTCACTGCCACTGCTTCAGGGAACACGGGCTCTCTAAGAATCACCAACGTTCAGGCTGGGGATGAGGCAGTTTATTACTGTTATGTTTGGTCTGACACTGCTAGCATGATTCACGGTGATACATCCTGATGGGGAACTGCGACAAAAACCTTCACTCTTAAAACCTGAACTGCTTCATTGGCCTGAATGTGGTTTCTTTTCTCTTTTTTTATTCTTTCTTTTTCCTTCCCTTCCCTTCCCTTCCCTTCCCTTCCCTTCCCTTTTCTTTCTTTCTTTCTTTCTTTCTTTCTTTCTTTCTTTCTTTCTTTCTTTCTTTCTTTCTTTCTTTCTTTCTTTCTTCCTTCTTTCTTTCTTTCTTTCTTTCTTTCTTTCTTTCTTTCTTTCTTCTTTCTTTCTTTCTTTCTTTCTTTGCCCCTCAAATGTCTGAGCCCATTTCTTCATTGCAGAATGGAGGCTTTGAATTATGGCAGAAATATTTTATATTTATATATATAAACCACTTTCTGGAACTGTGACAAGTAACAGGCGGTCATATCTGTATATCAGTCTAAAATATTTTATATTGCTCTACATTCTACACATCTTGCTAGTGCTGGGTCAGGAAACCCCAGTTATTGGGTCACAGAGCTAGTCTCTGGACAAACACCAGATCTAAGTTCCCAAGAAAGATCTGATGAGAGAGAGTTCAAATAAATGGTTTGTTTATTGGCCAAAAAAGGAACTACAGACCCCGCCTTTGAGAGGAGAAAGACAGAGATCTGCTCTCTAAGAACAGGGTCAAAGGTGCTTTATAGATTCTGATGCACAAGGGGAGGGAGTGTGGGAGACAAGGAGGAGGCATACAGTAAAAAAAAAGCTAAAACAAAGGATACAAATTGACAGAATGAACTCTAGGTAAAACAGAATTAGCCAATGGTGTGATATTTTAAAAATACAAACTGACAAATGGCGTGATTCCAGGTAAACAGAAGATAGCCAATAGTGTGAGCTCTCAGGTACACAAAAAGTCCACTGTTGATCAACAGTCCCCAAGGAAGATCTGGATGCAAGGCTATTGTTTGTGAAACAAATGCAAACAAACTTTATTGTAAGTCTGTTTGTTGTCTTGCCTGGAGGGCGGGAAGGATTAGGAATGAGACAAAGGGAGGAGGTAGACTTTTCCAGGTGCAAGAGAGTCCCCCAGGCTCTGAGTCTGTGAAAATAAAGGATTTTGGATGGGCACCAGAAAAGCCCATCAGCCACTCCTTAGGGAGGAAGTCATGGCTCCGTGGGGGTGCCAATTATTTCATTATAATGTTGCTACATGAAGGTCAAAGTCCCTTCCTTGATTACCTGAGCCCACCCTCTACTGGGCTTGACTGGTGTCCGCCCCAAATGGTTTTCTGCTTCTGAGGCACTTCTAAAAGGGAAAAAATGTTACCATGCCTTCCTTTTTATGACCCTACAAGATGACTCTCATTATTAACAATTTGTTATACAGATGAGTTAGAGCACCAAACATATCATACAAACAATGGGCATACCATCTTGGGTGAGGAGCATAGACAGAGGACAAAAGAAGGGGAGATTGAGTCTAAGGAAGCAGCTTGGTGTATGAGCAAAGGATTTCTCTAAAACCCTTTGTTAGACAAATGAATGATACCTGTTTACAGGAGGAGGGGAGACAAAAGATTTTGCAAGCAGGAGGTATTATCGAGATGCCCCTAGGGCAGTGGTGGCGACCCTTTGGCACTCCAGAGGTTTTGGACCACAACTCCCACAGTCCTTTGTCACCGGCACCCTAGGCTTTGAATTCTGGGAGTTGTGGTCCGAAACATCTGGAGTGCCAAAGGTTTGCCACTACTGCCTTGGGCATGGCTGGTGCAAGCTGGACAATCCCCCCCCCCCACTGGTGAATGAGTCATTATTTTAAACATGGCTAAGGCCGTGGGCATACCTGTGTTTTCTCTGTGGTTTCCCTTCGGATAACTGCGCATAAAAAGATCGCATCCTAACTGCGAAGAGAAGTAAATTCCGGTCCCGGCCGACCATGCCCCTTGAACAGCAGTTTCAACGAAGTTTAAATAACAACCGACAGGGGCTAGATTTAGAAACTTTGCACAAAAATGCTTACTTATTTGCTTCTGCAACCACGACAGGACACAGAAAATATGCAGTAAAATCAGTTGTTCCCCTTTTTCGACAGCTCAAACACCACGGAGGCTTGGAAAGTAGAGCTGGAAAGAAGGGGGAAATGCGAAGTAGTCAAGGAGAGACGGAACCAGAATAGGAAAATACGACACGGGGGCTTTTCACACGACCCCTAAGATCCGCTGGCCACTTAAATTCGGACCAGAGATCTTGGGGGTTCGTTGCTCTTCCTGTGTCCCCACCCCTCCGCACTTCCTTGCTCCTGTCTGCGTGAGGGGAGGGAGAAAAAAAGGGGGGAAAGAATGCAGGCTCACCTCCGTTTGCCGGTCCAAGCCGCCCTGAGCCGCATTCCTTCTCTTAAAGGGGCAGGAGGCAAAAAACAACAACAAAGAAGCGAGGAGAGCCCGCATTCACCAGATTACATCCGGATTTGGTGATTTTTACCCTCCAAGAGCAGGTACATGAAAAGTGTGCAGGGACGCGCTTAGGTGGGTGTGGTGGTCGCACTTAATTATCTGTAAACTCTGGAGCTGGTGGGGAAACAATTTTAAGCTCCGGAGCTGGGAGCCATTTGCGGCGGAGTTTAGGGGTCGTGTACAAAGGGCCACAGAAGAGAGGACACTAACTGCACATTAAAAACCACGTGACCGCCCGGAAAAAAATATGCATGACATTTATATACGCAGAGAACGCTGGTGTGACCGCGGCCTTAGACACTGCTTCTAATAGTGGATTCTGTGCAGCTGGACCTATCACTAGGACATAACCTGGCATAAATGTATGTACTGTACAGCCTGTGCTACCAGCCATAGTGAGATATATTTTCCATGTGAGAAACAGGAGTTGGGATCCTAGCTTGGACCAGATAGTTCTTAATGGGTCAGTTGATCTGAAGCCTTGATCCAAGAGTCCCCTTCCTTTCTCAGCTCTTGCTGCTGCAACCTGGAGGAAGTGGGGCTCTGGGTTCCTTTATAGAGGCAGCATCTCCGTCACAAGGGGAGGAGCCAGAGGAGGCATCACTGGTGGGGAGGCTCTATCTTCCTCTTTAAAGAGGGAGCCCTGGAGCCCTCCACAATGACTGAGCAGACCACCTCACCATGGAGAGTGCCTGTGGATTCCTCCCCGTGACCTGGAGCCTGGCCCTTCTTCTGCTCTTCACCTGCCCCTCCGGTAATCAAGGCAGCCCAAACTCTGAGAGTCACCTCCAGGCTGAGATTTAGCCATTGGCAAAAGGTTATGCTGCAGTTATGTATTAAATCATAAATCGGATTTAATTTTCCCTTGTGGTTTTTCTCTACCCACAGGTTCCTCCTCCCAGCTGGTGCTGACTCAGGTTCCCTCGGCATCCTTTTCCCCAAGGGAGACTGTGCGCCTCTCCTGTGCCATGTCCTCCGGCTACAGCATCAGCAGTGACAGAGTTCGTTGGTACCAGCAGAAACCAGATAAGGCCATTCAGTTCATCTACCACTATTATACCAGCAGCGACCAGGGCAGGGGCTCTGAGGTCCCGGAGAGATTCAGCGTCTCTCCCGATGCCTCCAAAAACCTCTGGAATTTAGTGATCACCGGAGTTCAAGCTGAAGATGAAGGCGATTATTACTGTTGAACATGGTATCCTAGCACCTATTACCTATCCTTCTAATGAGAAACTGTGACAAAAACCTCCATGACTACTCCTGAGAGTTGGCATCTGAAAATCATGATAGGACTTATGTTGTCTGTCCTTGTTTCAAATGGATAGGAAGAAAAACCAAAGGGAAGATAGTTCATCATCCTCAGGCTGATCCCCGTGGAGTTTTGTCCCCAGATCCTGAGCAATGACCTCCCTAAAGAGCTCTCCCAGTATGTCTCAAACTGAACTTAAAGATAGTTTTATTTATTTTTATTTATTTTTTATTTAGAGTATTTTTATTTAGAGTATCAAGAGCCTCGTGGCACAGTGGTTAAATGCCTGTACTGCAAGTAAAACTGTGCTCACGACCTGGGTTCAATCCCCGGTAGCAGGCTCAAGGTTCACTCAGCCTTCCATCCTTCCGAGGTCGGTAAAATGAGTACCCAGCTTGCTGGGGGGGCAATGTGTAGCCTGCACTCTGTAATTAAAATTGTAAACCACCCAGAGACTACTTGTAGTAGTATGGGGCGGTATATAAGCAGAACACACTTTGCTTTGCTATTTTTACTAGCCTTTCTCCTGGGAAAAAGACCCACAGCGGCTTACAGTAATGAGGGACAATATACAGTCCAGTACAATTAAGACATATTCAAGTTTGAGAACAGGGAATTGAGGGACATCTTACAGCGTTAAAAGACAGCATTAAAGCTACAAGAGAATGTGAGCAGTTAAAGAGAAGAATACAAATTCCATGTCATCATGTACGGTAGACTATCCAAAGGGAGATATAAACACAAAGTTATAAGTAAGTAGTTATGAATACAAAGTCTATGTGATCATATATGGTTGATTCATATAAAGACACATAATAGGTAGACCATCATTCAGGGAAAGCTTGCCTAAAGGGAAAGGTCTTTGCCCGCTTCTGGAAAGACAGCAGAGATGAGGCAGTCCTGGCCTCTAGTGGGAGGGAGTTCCAGAGTCTGGGTGCAGCTGCTGAGAAGGTACTTTCATAGGTTGCCATGAGACATCTGAGGTTGGTGGGATGGAGAGAAAGACCTCTCCTGATGACTTTACCACCCGAGCCAGTTCATACTGTAAATGTAATTTGATGTTTTTAGAAATTCTTATGTATTAATTTTAATGTAGGTAATTTTTTTAATTTGAATTGCATGTGTTTTCCTTGTATTGTATTGACTAACTGTTGTTAACCGCCCAGAGTGGCTTTGTTGCCAGATGGGCAGTATAAAAATCCAATAAAAATAAATTATTAAAGGCTGAAAGATTTGTATCACAAAACTTCTAATGAACATGTCCCGAATGAGTAACTTTTAAAACCTATCACTAATTGATATTTGATGCCATAATAGAGCTTCTTCACTCCTTCCTCTGATATTATTTTTCCAAAGTGCCTCCCCTTGTACCTTGTTACAGCAAATTTCTCCTAACTTGTTCTTTCGTAGATTAGGTTCCCTGTGAATTCTGATGTTCTGCTTTTGACCAGAAGTGGGAGCCTTTGACCATCAAATAAAATCAGAGGGACTCCGTGAAGGGTTGCACCTGCAAGCAAAACGGAAACCAAACTCCTTCAGCCGAAAAGAGTGTGTGAACTATCATTTCTTCAGGACCCCCCCCCCCAAAGGCTGCTCGTATGGCTGAGGGG
The DNA here is from genome assembly GCA_037367245.1 of Phrynocephalus guinanensis. Lineage (NCBI taxonomy): Eukaryota > Metazoa > Chordata > Lepidosauria > Squamata > Agamidae > Phrynocephalus > Phrynocephalus guinanensis. Next base: position 10,175,835 of record CM074752.1, read on the forward strand.
TATGTGTGTAAGAAATGCTGACTTGTTTTTTTTCCTTTGTAACCATTCATTCTTTTCATTCCTCTGGAATGAGCATTGTATTTGTAGAAGTGACCATTTGTTCCTTCAATGGAGTACAGTGAGATGGCCGCCCAGGCGTCACAGAGCAGAAGTGTTGCCTTCTGTTTGGAAAAACAGGGGCTCTTCCTCATCTCAGTGTCAAGAAGAGTTCCCAGAGCCCTTTCTATGCAGCTTAGGGCTTGATATCTTGTTCCAGATGATTTCTGCTGAGGATGGCCAAAGTATGAAGCCAAGGACTCCAGGGTGGCAAATGAAACAGAGCCCAAGTACTGTAACTCTACAGTGTAGCATGCTTTGGCTCTTATGTTTTCTTAAATAACTCCCCTCCCTCCCTCAATCATGCAAATACCTTCTGGGGCCACTGGATTGGTGAGAACTTCTCTTCCTTTGGAGGAGGAGGAGGAGGAGGAGGAGGAGGAGCAAGGCTACTCCATGCAAAACCAATAAATTTCCCAGAGATGCTGATCCTTGAAGGCCAGGGAGACTCAAGAGAGAAGAGGAAAGGAGCAGCTGCTGATCATCTGATTGCTTTAGAAAGCCAAGGTTGTCCCAAGAGCCACCCATGGCCTGGTTGCTCTCTTCCTTGGTCCTTCTCAGCTGCTTCTCTGGTAAGTCAGCTACTAGGACTGCCTCTTTCTCTGGTTTTAACCCTTCTTGCCTGATATGCAAAAGAAGTGAATCCAGCTCACCTTCTTCCTTCATCTCCTCCAAGGGGTCATCTCACAGGAACCTATGAGTCAACCATCCTCTGCCTCTGAGTCTCCGGGACAAACAGTCAGGCTTTCCTGTACTCCCAGTGGCCGGGTTGGCCACACAGCCTGGCTCCAACAGAGACCTGGAGGAGCCCCCCGCTTTGTGCACTGCAATACCTGCAGCCGAGGAGATGGGATTCCAGATCGTTTCACTGCTTCTCTCTCTGAGAACACAGGCTATTTAACCATCACCAATCTTCAGGCAGAGGATGAGGCCGTGTATTACTGTTATACCTGGTTTAGCAGCATCGACTCGTTGCACGGTGGCAAAGTTTAATGGGGAAGTGAGACATAAACCTGCCCTCTTCTGCTCTCCAAGGCAAAAGCTGATCATCTGTGTTCCTCTCCTAGCGTGAGGAACAGAGAATTCCCCATAAAACCTGCCTGGATCTCTTCCAGAACTCTTTGGACCATGGAGTGAGAAGAAGGAAGGATGGAAAGACACCTGGTGGTTGGATGGATGGAAAGACACCATGTCAGAACTGGGCTGAGCTCAAGAACCCTGAAGAAACCTACCTGGTTCTGAGGAGACCTCTTGTTTTTTCACTTTGCACCAAGCAGGTCCGTCTTTAACATCCTTCTGAGGAGATACTAATGCTATTGTTTGGACTACATCAGGAGAAGACAAGGCTTAGATCAGGCAAAAAAATGCTAGAAGTGGAAGGCAGCCGGAAAGTTGATTGACTCAGTAAAGGGAGCCACCATCTTCAGCGGATCCGTTACTAACAGGACTGAGGAAAATCATTCACTTGGGGAGATGGCCAAGGCTGGACATGGCTTGACAGTACAAAACAACGAAGCACAGGAGAGAACAGCAAGCATTCGTCAAGTCCGGCTTCCTGCTCAAGCTGGACGGTGGTGGCTAAAGCATAATGAGAAGGCAGGGTTCGTTGGAAAAGAACATAATGCTGGGGAAAAGTGGAAAGTGAACAGGACAAGAGGAAGACACAACCAAAGAAGCCGTAGGCTTGAGTTTGAAACAGCTAGAAATTGCTGTTGACATGGGATCACTTGGAGGTCTCAAATTCATAGGGTCAGCAGAAGTCAGAGAAGCAACTTGGTGAGACATAACAACAGTCATCTCCTTTGACTGGACAGCACTCGGTGTCTGGGGCAACCAAGCATGCAATTAGCATTGTGGTTATTGTTGTTGTTGTTGGTGGTGCCATACTACATTGTTGATTCATGTTAAGCTTGCAATCTATTAACAAAACAAAACAAAAAGAAACTGAGGGTGAAGTACTCCTTCTGATCAGCCTTCTTCTCTTTCAAAAGAGCTCACCATGGGCTGAGTGTGGTCTTGACTCTCATATCTTATTTGGAGGAAGAGCACTGGTGAAGAACTAAGGGGCAATTGTTCCTTCCATACAGGAATCACCCCAGCTTGGGTGTTAAAGAAGAGCATCTCTGTTGTTGTTGTTGTTGTTGTTGTTGTTGTTGTTGTTGTTGTTGTTGTTTGAGAACAGGGTCAGGCTGGGTCACGATCCTCTATGCCTGGTGGTACAAGCAGTCCAAAACACGAGCTCTTTCTCTGTCTCTTTTGCTCTCTTGGTGTTGCTGTTTGCCCTGAAGTCGACCATGGAAACTGGATCCAAGAATGACTTCTCCTTCTCCTTCTCCTTCTCCTCTTCTCCCCTCCCCTTTCCCAAAGGCGTCACTTCAGAGGCAACCCTGAGCCAGCCTGCATCAGCCTCTGTCTCACCGGGACAGACAGCTCTGCTCCCTTGCACCATCAGTCAGAATCCCACCAACACTCGCTGGATTCAGCAGAAACCGGGGCGGGCCCCTTCCTTCGTCCACTGTGATGGCTGCAGCAGAGGCTCCGGGATCCCCGAACGATTCACTGCTTCCCGCTCGGGAAACATGGGCTATTTAATCATCACCGACCTTCAGGCAGAAGATGAGGCTGATTATTACTGTCTGATGTGGTACAATGACATGCCACCCAGTGAGACATCCTGAGGAGGAACTGAAACAAATACCCTCCCTCTCAACTCTGCTAAGTCTGCTTTGCTCTGTTGGCCGTCGGGCCTCATTCAGCCAGGACTGGATGGGGTGACTCTCTCTCTGAAGACATGGAGTGAAGAACCTTTTTGACAAGAAGAACATGGGCGGCTCTCTTGGATTGTGTGGACTGGGTAAAATTCTGGTAGGGAAGAAACTCGGCAGAAAATCTCTCTCATCCCTTGTTTAGCTGAATGTTGAACATGAGAGCATAAGAAGAGCCCTGCTGGATCAGGCCAAAGGCCCATCTAGTCCAACTTCCTGTATCTCACAGTGGCCCCACCAGATGCATCTGGGAGTGCACAAGACAACTAGATCTCTGTCTCCTGCTACCACTCCCCTGCATCTGGCCCTTGAAGTACCCTGGTTTTAAGCCTGGAGATGACACATCTCCATCATGGTTTGTCACCTGTGATGGATTTCTCCTCCAGGACTCTGTCCAATCCCCTTTTGAAGGCATCCAGGTCAGAGGCCATCACCACCTCCTGTGACAGGGAGTTCCACAGACTAACAACAGGCTGAGTAAAAAAAAATTCTTTTGTCTGTTCTCACTCTCCCAACCCTCCATTTGAGTCACTGAGGAAAAAGCTCACCTGAAGAGAATGGTTTTTTCCTCTTTGTAGGACAACAAAGATGAGACCAAACTGTCCTCCAGTGGGAGGGAGTTCCAAAGTCTCAGGGCAGCCACAGAGAAGGCCCTCTCCTGTGGCCCCACAAAGCAGGGGCCCTAAGGTCTCTAAGGATTCTGAGACCCAGCTTATCTGCAAATGCATGCATAGAGACAACCAACACTGCTCCCAGAAGGGAAGCTGAGCCACAGTCTCTCAAGATGGCGGCAGTGGATGAAGGGAAGGAGGTGACAGGACCAGGCGAGTTGGCATATTGGGAAAGGGAAGGGCACAGTTTAAAAAAAAAAAGAATACAAACTGATTCATGGTTTGTTTGCTTTTTGAAGTTCGGATGGTTCGTGGTTCAAGGTTTGTGAGTAGCTATGAACTATGAAGCACCACCTCTAATGGTGCCCATCTCTAATCTTCAGCGTTCGCATGCTTTCATCCGGTGAGGATTTGGGCTGTCAAGTCCCACCGAGCCCCATCCCCTGAAATAGTCGGGAGGAAAGTTGAGATTTCTAGGATCCGTCCTCTGGATGTCACAACAGGGAGACCCTTGTGTAACAATGGCAAAACCATGTCTTGTCTTTGTGTGTGTGTGTGTGTGTGTGTGTGTGTGTGTGTGTGTGTGTGTGTGTGTGTGTGTGTGTGTGTGTGTGTGTGTGTGTAGGGTGGATGGACAAAGTGGATGTCCTATCCTGTCTCTTAAGAGAAATAGACAGTGTGCAATACACATCCAAGCACCTTTGTACTGATCCAGCATGAGCCCTGGAACCTCACAGGTGTGGAGAGGAGATGGGGGGAACATTAAAGCAACAAACACAATAATTTCAGGTTTTCTTGAAATCCAACGCCTCTTGGCCTTGATTCCTCTCCATGTAGAAAACAGGAGAAACCTAGCCATTCCCAAAACTTCAGATGGTGTCCAGGATCGCTCGTGACGTGAAGAAAATATCAAGCTTTCCAATTTATCTTGACCTGAAATCTTATTGTGAGGTTATTCTAACTCTTGCTATTTTATCTTTCTTCATTAGGGGGAGATGTTGCTCTATCTTAAACCCACAGGCCAAGAGGAGGAAACCACAAACACGTTTGTCTGGTGTGGCCACCCATTTGTGCCCTGTGCTCTTCATTCAAGTTCTGAACTGTTTTGCATCAGTGGACTTGTGAACCTTCCTGTTGGTGTCAGAGCAGGATTCTGGGCTGAGTTTGACCAGGGTTTGGGTAGTGGGCAGCATATAAATTGCATAAATAAAATAAAATAAAATAAAATAAAATAAAATAAAATAAAATAAAATAAAATGTCCTGTAGAGTCCAGAAGTGGAGTCCTGCCTTGACAAAGAAAATAGGCATAGGATTCTAAGCTATCCTGGTCTCTTTGGAGTCCCCCTGTGATGGAGGGGAAATAGGGCTCATAAGGTCAGAAGACTACGGCTTCCTTTTTAACTGGCAGATGAATCAATGCCTGTGTGAATAAAATGGATGCCCCCCCCCATGCTCCTTTTTCTTGGAACTATGCTGTAAACCCCACAGAAGCAGGAGGGAAAGAAGCCATGGTGTACTGTGAGCTGGTGCAATGCACAAGGATTTGGGGATGGCTTGGTCTGAATGATCTCATAAGGCTCTGATCTTTACCAAAGATGGCCACTTTGCAGAGATGAACACAGCTAGACCTGCTGTAGGGAGTTTTAAATAAATTTGACTGATTGACTGACTGACTGACTGACTGATTGATTGATTGATTGATTGATTGATTGATTGATTGATTGATTGATTGATTGATTGATTGATTGATTGATTGATTGATTTTCATACTATGCCATCAAGCTTGATGGTTACCCTGGATTGTTGTCCTGATAGTCCTCTCATTTGCAAGCAGGAAAAGTGGTTCATGTCGACTGCCACTGCCCTTTAACCTGAGTATTGGTCCTCCAACGTAGTGAGGGCCGGCCCTTCCATTAGGCAGAGTGAGGCAGAAAACTCCACCAGTAGAACCTAACGGGCATGGGATTCCAAAGTGTGACCTTCCCAGCTAATGAGCTAATGCATCCCACCCCCATGAACTTCAGTGTTGTACAAATCACACGGGTTGCTGCCTCCCATTTGCACAGAGATCCAGTCACTCCAAGAATGAGCTCGAATTCTGCTGAAGTAGCTTTGTCGTAAGGGTCCGGTGGGTCTCTGAATCCAGTTGGAGGGAGGGAAAACATTTAGCCATCACAGGCACTGAAGCAGAGGATGGGGCCACTGATGGCTCTTGAGAGAGCAAAGGAAGAGGCCATAATTCAGGCCATAATTCAGCAGCATTATTCAGAGCGGTCCACGAACATTCAGAGCGGTCCACCCTATTATAGTGACATCTGTTTAGGGAAAGAAGGGCCCCCATGATGATCTACCATGGCCAATGAGTGGAAGATAAATTTGCATAGAGGGGCCATTTTGCAACGGTGTGTATTTTTAATGAATGAGCAGAAACGTTGGCAAGCAGAGTTTTCAGCTCCAGATATTGAGGCATTCATTCGACCAATCACTATGGCCTGGCTTCTGCTTTTTGTTACCCTCCTCAGTTCCTTGGCAGGTAACAAAGGGGAGACTTAACCTGACATAAATTTAAAAGTCAATTAAGAAATGATCTGTCATGAGTCTTGAGCACAGGTGTGTAACAGTTTGCAGCTATCCAAGCTCACATGATCAGGTGTAATTCTTGTTTTTGTTTTCATAAAGGTGTCTATTCCCAGCCAACGATGACACAACCTGCCTCACAATCCGTGTCTCCTGGGCAAACAGCGACCCTTTCCTGCTCCAAAGGCAGTGGCAGCTGGAGCAGCTACGTTAACTGGGTTCAACAGAAACCTGGGCAGCCCCCTCGCTTTGTGCACTGCAACGGCTGCAGCAACAGAGGACCAGGGATCCCAGACTGATTCACTGCCACTGCTTCAGGGAACACGGGCTCTCTTAGAATCACCAATGTTGAGGTTGGAGATGAGGCCGTTTATTACTGTGCTGTCTGGTCTACCAGTTCTAGCGTGTTTCACAGTGGTACATCCTGATGGGGAACTAATACCAAAACTGTCAGTCCTCTTCTTGAGAGACAGGAAAGCTCATTGAGTCCTCAAGGGGTGGTCTTGTTTTTAACTAGAAAGCCAAGTTCTCAACCTTTTTAGACTTGCAGTTGGCCAAAAAGTGTCCCTTTCTATTCATGCTTGAAATATCCTCCCTCTGCCATCAGCTATTTATAAGATAGATAGGGATGGGAGGGAATCGTCCTCATAGCAGAGCACTTGGATATTCTCTGCTTCCAGAGACCCCATGAGAATTTCTGCTCCTTGGGCTGATGTTTAAGGGTCTACATTGATGACCTAAAACCCTCCTGTACCCGAGAGAGCGACTGCAGCTAGCAACCAATTGTGCAAGAAGCATCAAAAACAAAAATATTGCTTCCCAAGCTAAAAGACAATCTTGAATGCTGTTAGAATGGATCTTTTTTTGAAAACATGCATATATGGGAAAGAGGTGGCTTCAATACTTGAGGGTGCCAGTTCTGCTTTCTTTTTGTCTACAAGGGCAGCTGATGGACTGTGGCAGAGAGGGACTGGAAGGTTGTCCCCTGTCTGTGGAAGGGAAGGAGGAAGTGGTTTGAAACTGGTGGGAGCTTTTCCTGGTCATGTGAAGTCTTCAAACACCTGGGAAGCCTTAGCCTTAGCCTCTGCACGTTTACTGCTCCCTTCCGTTGTTCTTTGGTCACTTTGGCTGGCCACTCAGGCTGGGCTCCACATAAAGAACCAGTAGTCCCTGCAGGATCCAACCTGCAATTCAAACATACAAACTGGCCTGTCACCTAAGCTTGATATTGGAGTCCTGGTTTAGCTCAGGACCATCCTGGATGGGGACAGTTTCGAGCTGCACCGCATGCAGGAATGGACTGTCACTTCTTGCAGCATCATTTATTTATTTATTTATTTATTTATTTATTTATTTATTTTACAGCATTTTACCCCACCTTTCTCCTTAGAAAAGGACTCACGGCAGCTTACAGTAATGAGAGATAATACACCGGCCAGTACAATTAAGACATGTTCAAGTAATTGAGAACAGAGAATTGAGGGATATCTTACAGCATTAATAGACAACATTATATTAAAGCTACAAGGTGATAATAGTTATAAACACAATGTCTTTGTGAACATATAGATTCATATAAAAGACACATAATGGTAGTCCATCAATCAGAGAAAGCGTGCCTGAAGAGAAAGGTCTTTGACTGTTTCTGGAAAGACAACAGAGATGAGGCAGTCTTGGCCTCTAGTCCATAATCCACTCTTATTGCATATTTAGCTATAAACTAATTTTATCAATTCATCAAGGGTCATGATTAGAGATGGGCACAAAACAAAATAGGAAATGCTGTTTGGTCATTTTGTTATGTAACAAAAAAGTAGGACACATTTCATCACAAAATGAAATGAAATGCCATTATTTTCCCTCAAGCTCTTCCCTGTAAGCCCCTCAAATTTGGAAAGGATAGTGAGTTGGGGGGCTGAGTTATTAAGCTCTAAAGGGGGTGCCCATAGGAAAACACATTCTAATTGAATCGGGAAGCCACAATAGCAAACCCCCTCCCCCCCGCCCCCGGCAAGCCATTAGCAGCTTCACTTCCAAATCCTGATTCAATTAAAAAGATTTTTTCCTAGGAGCACCCACTTTGGAGCTTAATAACCAAGCTCCCTGACCCCCAAACGTCTCCAAATTTAGGGCGCTTACCTAGAATTGCTTGAGGAAGCTAACCTTGCCATTTCTATGCTGAAGCATGGCTGCGATCTACTGTATATTTTCAAGCATTTTATTTATTTATTATTAAATTTATATACCGCTCCATCTAGCTACACGGCTACTCTGGGCGGTTTACAAACTGAACAGAAATCAAAACCATAATTTAAAAGTAAAGAGATGCAAAGAGACCCTTTGAACCCAGGTCATTGTGGGTCCCTGTTACTATATATACTGAGTTGATGTGTGTGTAAGGTAAGTCATGTCTGTTTTCTACGTTGAGAAAGTTCACAAGTAACCGTTCACAAGTAAGAAAGGATTTTCTGTACTGAATGTTTCTGGCTCTCAAATAAGATGTTTAAGATGAAGAAATATGTTTCACACGACCATTGCGTGCCCTTTCTTAACCAGAGATGTCAGGAATTGGACCTTCTCAAACGAGAGCCTCCACTGTTTGACCATGCTGTGGTTCCTCTTCCTCGCCAGCCTTCCCTCTGTGGTGCTCAGTTCTTCCACAGTGGCCAACTACAGGCTTAACAAGGGTGATGGATCCAATGAGAGCAAGACAAATTTGCATAAAGCGTCCATTTTTCTGTTAGGCAGCATTTTTATTAAAGGAGCATGGAAAGAGTCAGGCAGAATCCTCTTGGCTTCAGAAATCAAGGAATCAGAAATCAAGAAATCCATCAGGATGGCTTGGGTCTTGCTTTTCTTGGCACTTCTCGGTTTCTCTGCAGGTAAGGAAGTGATGGGAACTTAACAGTCCCTAAAGAAATAGACTGGGATGTATATCGATTATTAATTTGCAGATATGCAGGCTCAGAATATCAGCTGCATTATTAACATTCCTCTTTCTCTTTTATAAAGGGGTCACTTCACAGCCAATAGTGACTCAACCTGCCTCACAGTCTGTGTCTCCTGGACAAACAGCGACTCTTTCCTGCTCCAAAAGCAGTGGCAGCTGGAGCAGCTACGTTCACTGGGTTCAACAGAAGCCTGGACAAGCCCCTCGGTATGTGCACTGCAACGGCTGTAGCAGAGGACCAGGGATCCCAGACCGGTTCACTGCCACTGCTTCAGGGAACACGGGCTCTCTAAGAATCACCAACGTTCAGGCTGGGGATGAGGCAGTTTATTACTGTTATGCCTGGTCTAACACGGCTAGCATGATTCACAGTGATACATCCTGATGGGGAACTGCGACAAAAACCTTCACTCTTAAAACCTGAAGCGCTTCATTGGCCCGAATGGTTTCCCCCCCCCTTCTCTTGGCTTCCCTTTTCTTTCTTTCTTTCTTTCTTTCTTTCTTTCTTTCTTTCTTTCTTTCTTTCTTTCTTTCTTTCTTTCTTTCTTTCTTTCTTTCTTTCTAATTGTTCCTCAAATTTCTGTGTGCATTTCATCACTGCAGAATGGAGGCTTTGAGTTACGGCAGAAATTATGTTTTTCTTGTGTAACACTCCACTTGTAGATTTCAGTGAAATGGTAGGTGAGATGACGGTGATGAAGGAGAATGCCCACAGTACCAGAAACTCATCTGTGGATTCTTCTCCCGCTGCCTAAAAGTCTGCTTTGAATCTCCACAGCTACCCTCCAGAATCTAAGAAAACACACTTTTATTTTCTCAAGACCAGATGTGTATTTTAAATCTTTTCTTGAGCTTCTGGTCTCAAAGCATCCGTGTCTTGCCTACATTTCACTGAGTTCAGTGGTGCTCCCTCCCTGGAAAGAGGGCCAATGGTTGCAGGCTAAGTTTCTCTTTTTCTCCAGAACACCCTAGAAAAAGGAACACATTCACACACCTGCAGAAAGACACTGCCTACTCTGACTTCTTTTTCTCCACATCAATAAAGGGAGTTTGAGGGCCCTTCCTCTTGGTTTTTATTATGACTTTCTCTTCCAAGCTGCTTGGCTGTTGACAAATCAGTTCAATTCATTTGTTGAAGTCCGTGGCCAATATTCAATATGACACGTGGGATGCATTCCTAGTGTTTAGTGTAGTAAGGGGCAATCACAGGCTAACGGTCACTGAACTCAGTGGTCTCCAGCCTTATTTCTGTCAGGGACAAGTATTGTGCTCGTGCAAAGTGTGCATGTGTGCACACAAATGATGCATGCACACATAATGGGGGGGTGCACATGTGCTTGACTCCCCACCACCTCCATGCAATGGCCCCTGGCATGCAAGTGGCATGCCCACGTGCATACACACAATGCATCCACCCACCCACCCCGTGCACAAGGTTCCATCTCAGCCATTTAGAGGGGAGACGCACACACACACCTGTACGGGCATACACCTGAAAGGGAATCTTGCTGCCATGGCCAGGTTTGTAGAAGAAAACAGCCTAGTAGAGGCCCATGGTTCGGTGCTTGCTCATCTATTGTTCCTAACCCCATCTATCCCTTTCTTTGCCATTCTCTAATTCTCCTTCTTCTTCTCTCTACAAATTCTCTCTCTGATGACCCTTAATGGGTTCCTGATTCTTCCAACCACCACGCCTACACAAATGTAGACTTTTGTTGTTGGGTAGTCCTTATATCTCTTCTTTAGAATGGCCGCAGGAATACATGTAACTGGTTCTGTCCTATCTTTGGTCCCTTGGGAAGTTTGCTTTTCTGTTTTTAGCCAGATGGGAGAACTCTTGGCCCACATAGTCAAATCAGAGAGAACCCAAGAAGGATTTGCAATATCTACCAAGCAGAGAGAAATAGCTTTATCCACTCGCCTCCCTCATGGAGAGAATCCCCCTCAGCAAATGCTTTGATTGTATCATATTTGGTCTTCATGAAACCATTCCCCCCCTTCCTCTTCTTATACCTGTAGGCTGTCCACCCCTTGTTTGCCTCCTTCTTTAAGGACAGGGACCAAGGAGGGTGTTCTTCCCATCTCGTTTCCATTCATTCCAGACCAATACACTTGCAAAACACCTGGAAAAACCAACCCAATGAGCAATGCTCTAGCACAATGGTTATTATTAACACTGTCACCACACATTTGAATGTGGCTGATCCTCAATGAGAATCACTATAAAATGGACAACAGACTAACCGGACTCCTGGGAATGTAGTTTTATTTCCAGAGGATCCTTTCCTAATACCTTGTGCACAAGGGGTGCCTGAACACAGGGACAACTTCCTGAATGTCCATAAGAAAAATGGCAACATTTTATCTATTTTATCTATGACCTGCATACAGTTAATCAAGATCTTCCACAACACGGAGACAGATACATTTTCTTAACAAGTGGGGGCTGGACTGGGATGAGCAAGTTTCTTGCAAGCAGAAACCAAGCCCCCGGGATGTGTCCCTAACAAGATTAGCTGAACCCCCTGCAAACCCTGGAGGGCCACAAGCAGTTGCCCAGAAAACAAAATATATTCCTCAGAGGCATCGTTCTGGCCTCTGGGCATACCCTTATTCCTTGGCATATGTGAAGATATGCTTACAAAGAAATGTGTTCAAACATCTCCTATGAACATCCAAAGAAACCCCAAGGCATTGCCTCTTCAGTTTGCGAGCTTGACCATCACTGGTTCCTTTTGACCTTGCTGTTGTTATGTTCATTGTGCTTGCTTCTGACCTCCCTAAAAGGGCTTTTGAGGCGTGTGAGATGCTGAAGAGGGGGTATTCCCCATTGCCACTTCCCATTGAATTTCCATGAGCAAGCATGAACCCAGGTCTCCAGAACTCTAATCTGACATGATTCCGCCCCTCCATCCACTGCATGACATAGGTTTACACTTAATCAAGGTGGTTTCTCCAACACACAAAGAAGGGAGGATCTTGCCTGCCCTTTCCATCCTCAGAGTTGATCTGCGTAGGAAACATCCTTTCTGATATGTAGAGGCATGAAGAGGTGCTACCTTTATTGGATCGCTATTAAAACAATCATGGAATCAGCTAACTTTCATTGTAGATCCATCTTCTTCAGGCTCTTCACTAGTGTTTTTTGAACAGTGCAGGGAAAAGAAACGCATCATAGAACACCCAAAATCCATGGCAGATTATTGTGACCTTCTTCTTCTTGAGGAAAGTTAAAAAGAAAGCAGGCTAGAATTATCATTACGGATGGAGTCTCCTAATCCACCCCTCATATCAGTTGGCCAGATTTGTGCTCAGGCTCTGCATTTGAGGTGGGTTCCCGTGTGTGTGACAATCCTAAGCGTGTTGAGAACATGGATCATTTAGATACTCCACCTGAGGAGGGTTTTTGCCTGTGTGGAATAAGTGCATGAAGGAAGCCCTCGACCACAGAAACCCCATTAGAGAAAATAGTTCCTTTAATGGGTAATGCAGGTGCACCTCTGCTCACTTCCTGGACCAAGGTAGGGGATCAAAACCTGATTAGGCCTCAGAGTAGTGGGAAACCAGGGACCCTGATCCTAAACTGTGCTTGCTGTAGAAGAAATAATCTCACTCTCTGGAATGGTGACAAAGTTTATACTTCTCCATCTCGGCCCAAACACCTCCAGACTGATCTACATCCTACTGACCTAATTGTGGAATAACCAAAAGTAAATATGTGTCTAGTGAGTGATTACTACCCATGTGAGTGAACTTTTCCATGTGAGAAACAGCAGTTGTCCTCTCAGCTTGGACCAGATAGTTCTCAATGGATCAGTTGATCTGAGTCCTTGATCTGTCTCCTTCCTCTCTCAACTCCAACTATTGCAACCAGGAGAAAGTGATGCTCTGGGTTGCCTTATAGAGGCAGCATCTCCCTCCCAAGGGGAGGAGTTGGTGGTGGGGAGGCACTTTGTTCCTCTTCAAAGAGGGAGCCCGAGAACTCCACAAAGACTGAGCAGACCCCCTCACCATGGAGAGTGCCTGTGGTTTCCTCCCCATGGCCTGGAGCCTGGCCCTCTTTCTGCTCTTCACCTGCCCCTCCGGTAATCAAGGCAGCCCAAACTCTGAGAGTCACCTTGGGTTTGAGATTTGGCAATTGGCATAAGGTTATACTGCAGTTATGTATTAAATCATAAATTTGATTTAATTTTCCCTTGTGGTTTTTCCTCTACCCACAGGTTGCTCCTCACAGCCGGTGCTGACTCAGGTTCCCTCTGCATCCTTTTCCCCAAGGGAGACCGTGCGCCTCTCCTGTGCCATCTCCTCCGGGTACAACATCGGCAGCTACGTGGTTCGTTGGTACCAGCAGAAACCAGATAAGGCCATTCAGTTCATCTACTACTATTATGACAGCAGCATCCAAGGCAGGGGTTCTGGGATCCCCGAGAGATTCACCGTCTCTCCCGATGCCTCCAAAAACCTCTGGAATTTAGAGATCACCAGAGCTCAAGCTGAAGATGAAGGCGATTATTACTGCAGCACATGGGATAGCAGCTCTAGCATGCAACACAGTGGTTAATTCTGATGGGGAACTGAGACAAAAACCTCCACGATTGCCCCGGGGTGTTGGTAATGCAAGATCATGACAACTGGAGTTCCTTATGTGGTTGATTTAATGTGTAAGAAGAAAGCAAAAAGAGGGATCCCAAGAAGCCTTCTCTGGCATCCCAGAATATGTTCCTTCAGGTGCAATCAGATGGTGTACAAGGATGGTGTCTGGTCATCCTGCAAGGGTTGCTCTGCTGAGAGTGATCGCTCTTAGAACAAGCCCTCTGTCCATCAAGGAACTGCCCTCCAAAAACACAGGCTTGGTGTTGGACAGAAAGCTCCAGTCTTGGAATGGATCAAGATGGAGCCAATTGTTACTTCCTGATCAGAAGACGAATGCCAGGAAACCACTTGCGCTGGAGAGGAGCATAAGGAGACCTATTTCTCTGTCTGATCGCACTCCTAGTGTGATCCGGTTTATAGTGCAAATAGATTTTTATTTACCTTTTTTCTAGTCGTGTGCGTGTTCTTTGATATTATACCTGTAGTAGAAAAACAGCGTCTCTGTGCAAACTCGTGTATCTCTGAATTCTTCCTCATAATGATCCATCTATTCTCCTAATTGATCTCTCTAGGGCGCACTGAATAGCATAGAGGTGAAAGAGGCCTCTTAGATTAAAAAATGAACAATAATCACACACTAGAAATGAATGGGGGGGGAGAGAACATGTTGTAATAAATTGTGGAGCAAAAAAATAAAAAAGGAAATCATCCTTCTTAAATCCTTAAGAAGTAAAGTCAAGATATATTACATCTACAGCATTCCCGCCATCTACCTTGAAGGTTACCAGACTTTTTAAAAAAAAAGAGAGCACAGAAATGTTGCAGCCACTCTTCAGCAAAAGTTACACGCCAGTTCCCCACCGACCTGAAGTCGGACATAAGTTTGGGGAAGATTGGTTTTCCCGAAGCCAACTGCTAATGGGCACTTTCCTGGAGGGTGCTCTGGTGGGCGTATAATGGATCTTTGGAAGCCAGTTTTCACCAAACTTGGAGGCATTGTAGTGGGTAGTTGGGAGAAGTTCCTCTGCTACCTTGATGCCTCTAGATGCCTGGAGAGGGCACTTTCCTAGGGGGTGGACTCTTTGGGGATGCATACAGTAACTCAGAAATCCTGTGCCCAAATGCCACCAAACCTGTAGGGCTTGTAGAGAAGAGGTATGGGAAGTTTCTCTGCAATTTGATGTCTTTTGGTGCTTGGGGGGCATGTTATACCTTTTTAAAAGGCAAAAAATGAATCGACAAATTTGTCAGAAAAAGTCATAATTTTGTTTTTCATGATCCATTCACCTTAATTAATCATGGATTGAAACGAATCACCACTTTCCTGATTCGTGCCCATCCCTAGACAGGATATACCTGCCCGTAACTAGTGCATCATTCTCAGCTCCACCAGCATTGTGAAGTAGTGCAGCCTGTTGCTCAATGAACTAGCATAAGGTTTTTGTTGTTTTGTTGTTTTGTTTGCTTTCTGGTTCTGAAATCAGAAATCAAATCGATTCAACACTAACTGCACATCTAAGGGTGATAATGCTCATCTCTTTAACCCAGTCTCCCAGTTTCAGAAAAGCTTTGGAATCTTCAAATCTGTCAGGCAAAAAGTATTTTATAATTCCCACTGAGGGTATTTGTTTGTTAATCCTAAAATTTCAAAATGTGCTCTGCATTGGTTAGGATGTAAGTCCACCTGAAGGCATGTCTTAAATCACACTTGACACTTTCTACCTAAAAATGTTTCGGGCATCATCATCATCCTCCATCATCCATGATAGGTAGAGATGGGTGCAAGTTATAGGGAGCCAGATTTCAGCTTAATTTTAGGAAAACCACCCTAAAGGATGGGATCAGGATGAGAGTGAAACCGGTTAGCTCGGGAGATGACGAATGCTCTGACACCGGATATATTTAAAAGAAAGTTACAGAGCCATCTGCCAGATCTTCTTTGATTTGCAATTCTGCATCGATTACAGGGTTGGATGAGATCCCCTTATGAGTCGCTTCCAACCCCATTACTGTATGGTTCTATGATGAGCCTGCCTTAATGGATAGTTTTTAGCAGACTTTACTTGGTCATTTAATCTACCATATTACAATATTTGTTTTTGTTTTGTTTTGGCCTTAGTGATGAAGGATCTGAGAGATCCTTCTCATCCTGGCCACCAATATTTTGAACAGTTGCCGTCTGGCAGGAGATATAGGACTCATACGTCAAGGACAAATAGTCTAAAGAACAGTTTTTATCCTAGAGCGGTATCTAAGTAAAGTGTGACGTTTTTAGCATCATCTTAAGCAGTTTTCAAGTAGTGTTTCAAATTTTGCAAGTCGTTTTAAGAGTTTTTAATATGTTGTATGGTGTTTTATGTGTTTTTTGTCTTTTGTATGGTGCCTTGTTGTTTTGAGTGTGTAGTGCAACAGCGCTCTAATTTCGTAGTGCATATCTTGCATATGCATCATGACAATAAAACTCTATTCTGTTCTATTCTATCCATCCCCAGCACTTTACTCGCCATATCAATGTAAATTTCTCCAATGTTCAATGATGTGGCAACACCAGAAATATTTTCAGATGTAGGTTCTTGCAGGGCCAATGAGCAGAGACCCCATTTGCATGAGGTGGTTGCGCTCCTGACTTGGAGGTTTTAAGGAAAGAGGGGAAGGCTTCCTCTTAGTTAGTTTCTCAGACAATGCCACACACCTCCAGAGAGCCCACCATGGCTTGGACCCTTCTTCTCCTTGGTCTTCTCAGTCACTGCTCCGGTAAGGACAAGCGGAACAAACGTGACACTCTCTATCAACCCACCCGTTTGCATTTAATTTCTTTCTCATGCTTTTGTTGCTTTCCAGGACATCGAAAGTATCTCAAATTCACATTTTGGCTTCTCCGTCTTCCCAAGGTACCCATGCGCAGCCAACGGTGACCCAGGCTGCCTCCACATCCGTGCCTCTGGGGCAAACAGTGAAACTCTCCTGCACTGAAAGTAGTGGTGGCAGCTGGTATTCTCTTCACTGGATTCAGCAGAAACCAGGGCAAGCCCCTCGCTATGTCCAGCGTGCAGGTTACAACAGGGGAGAAGGGATCCCCGAGCGATATACAGCTTCTAAATCTGGGAACACCGGCTACTTAACGATCACTGACTCCCAGCTTGAAGATGAGGCTCATTATTACTGTGTTGCTTGGGAGGATAAGAGCAAGATGTCACACCGTGGCTTATTCGGATGGGGAACTGAGACAAAAACCTTCTGACTGCTTTCCTGAAGTAGAAAAACAGCCTCTTGGTGCACACTGGTGTATCTCTGAATTCTACCTCATAATGTGCCCTCTATTCTCCCTGGGTTACCAATTGATCTCTCTAAGGCACACTGAATAGTATAGAGGCGAAAGAGGCCTCAGATGAAAAAAATGAACAATATGCACACACTAGAAATGAATGGGGGGAGGATATGCTGCAATAAATTGTGGAGCAAAAAATAAAAAAGGAAATCATCTACTGAAATCCTTAAGAACTGAAGTCAAGATATATTACATCTACAGCATTCTCACCATCTACCAGGATGGTTACCAGACTTTTTTAAAAGAGGGAGAGATAAGAGTGATCACTTTATAATCTGCTCTTTATAATTTTCTCTGGGATTTATATCAAGCTGATTGGCTTGTCATTCCCAAGTTCCACCATTTTGTCCCTTTTGAAGATGGGGACAACATTAGTCTTTCTCGAACTATCAGGCACTTCACTCATCCTCCATGATATCTAGAACATTATAGAAAGTACTTCTGAGATCTCTTCAGCTAGTTCCATCAATATCCTTAGATCTAGATCATCTGACTCTGGGAATTTGCACATACCAAGTATGTATGTATGTATGTTTGTTTGTTTGTTTGTTTTAGAGAATTTTTACCCTGCCTTTCTCCTTGGAAAAGGACACAAGGCGGCTTACAGTAATGAGGGATAATATACAGTCCTGTACAATTAAGACATGTTCAAGTGTTGAGAACAAGGAATTGAGGGACATCTTACAGCATTAATAGACAACATTACATTAAAAGCTACAAGGTGATAAGTAGTTATAATATGACATTCCACAAATATACAGTATTTTTATCAAACTACAGCCTCCAACATCTGTCAGAATTTGACAATCCCTTCCTAAATTC
The DNA here is from genome assembly GCA_037367245.1 of Phrynocephalus guinanensis. Taxonomy (NCBI): domain Eukaryota; kingdom Metazoa; phylum Chordata; class Lepidosauria; order Squamata; family Agamidae; genus Phrynocephalus; species Phrynocephalus guinanensis. The sequence continues at coordinate 10,193,578 of CM074752.1, forward strand.
CTAAGTTTTCCTTAGTCCCAAAGCAGAAACGCTTTCTTTAAACTTTAAAACACACACACCTGTGAATGTCTTAGACTTCATCTCCCATTAAACTCAGCCTTTTCTCTGCACGTAATGTGTGCATCGGATGGCTGCCATCTCCCCTTTCCCATCCAGGGGTAGCTGTTGCTCCACTCATTGCCTTCTCTCTGCTGGCCCTGCAAAGGAAAGACCTGCACGTGTGCTGTGCAGTGAAGCCATCTATTCTTCTGGCCAGATGCAACCTTCCACTCCTTCCTGCTCATTCAGGCACATAGATCAACACTGATCAAGTGCAACACATGGATACCAGGTGGATCCAAGCTCTGCTGGTGGGTCTTTCCTCCCTTATTGGTCCTCCCCTGTTGGGTTAGAGGGGGGTTAAACTCGGGAAGGCTGATGCCCTCTATTTCCTACTCACCTTGTGTCCTTTTGACCAGATGGAGAGATGCAGAGAGGGTCACTAGGTAGAGTGAAGCAACCACATCAGACAGCTAATATGAATACCTTTGTCCATCACTACCCTCTACCATTTGTGTCCAGTTTTGGGTTTGTTTGTTTTTATGTAGTGGTGAACCCAATGACAAAGTAGTTGCTGCCCTTATCATGGATTAGCCACTATTCCTCCAATGCACCTCAAATTAACTCTCTGTTGTGAGGAATGTTTGTAGCGAAGAGGGCCAGTGTTGCCAAATTGAGCTGCTTACATTTGAGCCTTGTGGCACAGTGGTTAAATGCCTGCACTGCAGCTAAAATTGTGCTCACAACATGGGGTTCAATCCCAGGTAGCAGGCTCATGGTTGACTCAGCCTTCCATCCCTCCAAGGTTGGTAAAATGAGTACCCAGCTTGTTGTTGGGGGGGGAGCAATGTGTAGCCTGCACACTGTAATTAAACTCTAAACCACCCAGAGGCTAGTTGAAGTGGTATGGGGTGGTATATAAGCAGAACACTTTGCTTTGCTTTGTTGGTCTTGATAGGACACTCATTTGAAAGCAGGAAAAACAGTTGTAGATCCATTTCAGAAGGTATTTCAACAGGCCTCTCAAATGAAGGTTTGTACTCCACTTTGTGAGAGCTGACCCACCGTCACCAGCGACCGCAGCGATACGAGCTTCCCAGCCAATGAGTGCGCTGCTGATTTGCATGAAGTGTTTTTTCCTGCATCTCTGGGTCTTTAAATGAGAGACTGGGAGAGGGACAACCCAGGCCGTTTCGTGTGTGGAAACTTGGTCTGGACATCATGGGGTGGTCTTTCTTTCTTGCTGCTTTACTGGCATTGAGTCCAGGTGAACCATGTGCCTCAATGTTTCTCTCCAGATGTGTTGAGACCACATTATCTCCGTTTTTTGCCTCATGTTTCCCTTATGTGACTTCTAGTTTCTCTCTTTATTAAGGTTTATTTGGAAATCAAGCAAGTTCTAATTGAAGGCTTTTTTCCTTCCCTGCTCTCTCAGGTGCCTCTGCCCAGTTCACCTTGACCCAGCCAGAATCCTCCTCGGCACCTCTAGGAAAGCCAACTCAACTCCCTTGCACAGTTAGCTCCACCTTTAGTGGATTCCTCTGGCTTCAGCAAGAAAGTGGAAAGAGTCCAAGATTCCTTTTGACTCATACATTCCAGCAAGACAGATTTTGGACCAGATATTTCAGGTCACTTCGCTTTTGCAGATGCCAGTAGAAAAGTGGCTTACTTGACCCTCACCAAGGTGCGGGCAGAGAATGCGGCCATGTACTACTGTTATGCAAGTTACAGGAGTGGTGACATCTATCAGTTACCCACAGTGATGCCTTCACAAAGGCATCTGCGACAAAAAACCTCTCCCAAGGGAAACAAGGAAACATCTCTGCTCTGCAGGTGTTCTCACTCTCTTGTGGTTCATTATTTATTTATTTATTTATTTATTTATTTATTTATTTATTTATTTATTTACCAAAAATTAGCCGCCCCACTACCAAGAGGTCTCTGGATGGCGTACAACAATGTATTAAAAACTATACAACAATAAACTTATTAAAAGTATAAAATACAATAGAGTTTAGTAGTAGTAGTAGTAGTAGTAGTAGTAGTAGTAGTAGTAGTAGTAGTTGTTGTTGTTGTTGTTATTTTCATACTTTAAGTAGATTGCTCGTATGTCTAGTCACAAAACATGGATGGGGGGCACTTGGGAGGTTCTGGGTGTGGTAGATCAGAAACATAATTTCCCCCACCTCTGATGAGGACCACATTTAGAGGCACCAGCGGAGACCTTGGGGTTTTCTGGGTGGCTGGGCCATCAGTCCCTGCTGCATCTGCCACCAATCTAAGCCTCTGCTGCTTCTGTCCAAATACATTGAACCGGGCAACACATCTGACACCCACTGAAGGGATTTGTAACTTGAAAGGGTTTTCTGAAAATGCTGAAACCAGTGAGAAGACAGAGCACAGACTTCCCTTCCTTAGCAGAGGTTTTTGTCTCAGTTCCCCTTGCAGTTGCATCACCGTGGGTTACACATAGCTACTGCCAATGCCATGGTCAGCACCACAGTAGTAAGTGGCCTCATCTTCTGCCTGGATGCTGGTGATGGTCAGATAGCGGTCCCTGCCAGATTTGGAGCCAGAGAACCGGTCTGGGATCCCATTGCCTCTGTTGTTAGAAGTGTCTAGCACAAGCCGAGGTGACTGGCCGGTCTTCTGCTGATACCAGGAGATGACGTAGTTCTCGTACCCACTGCTCAGGCTGCAGGTCAGCCTCGTCGTGCTTCTGAGGGTCGCAGACTGGGAAGCAGCCTGGGTCAGGACAGGCTGGGAGGCCCCACCTGGAAATCAAAGTCAGGAATTAATACCTTTATATTTTAGCACATTCATGAGGATTCATCTGAACTCTGTATGTGATCAAAGCTCCTTCCCCTCACCTGGACAGTAAGAGAGCAAAGGAAAAAGAAGGAGGACCCAAGTCATGGTTGGAAAGGCTGAGAGCGTTGGGCTTCCCGATAAAACACACACTGCTCTTCATCGTCCTCTCTCCTGATTTTAAACCCTTCCAGGAGTTGCGTGGTTGTCCCCTCCCACATATGCAAATTCTTTGCTTGCTCTTTGGTGGGAAAGGTGGCGGGAAGAACCTCCCACTGTGTTCCAGAAAACAGAAGAAATAAAAAGGGAGCTTGGGGCAGCAAAGGCAGTAGAGCACGTGGAGGATACCTTTGTTTTTAACCATCCTATGTCCTGTCATGCCCTCAGGTGCAGAGGAGGATGCTGCCCAAGCAATATCCCAATCAGCAAAACATCTCAGGCTAGCTTTGAAGGAGACTACCCATTTTATCTCTGTTAGAAGCAGGAGATGCCTTATAGCCAGAGATGGACATGAACTACCAAACTGGCAGTCTGTTCTCTCTGGGTCCTTTTAACATGATTGGCTAGAGGAGGAATGTGAGAGTGGACCAGAGAGTGTGCTCTCTACTCCTCTGAAATCCCAAGGTATCACCTGGCCGAAAATGAAAGAACTGATGGACAGAAATGGTTGGGAATTTTGTGTTTAAAGAGGGATACTTAGGAGGGCTGGAAGATCCTGCTCCAACAGAAGGCATAATTTTGGCAGGAAGAGAGGAGACTAAAGGGAGGGGAGTGAAAAGGGTAGTTGGTGAAAAAGAAGTGGTGAGGGAAGATGAGAAGGATGTTAGGTAGAGGAAGTAGGAAACGAAAGTGAAGAAGATTGGGTGGAAATAGTAACAGAGGTCCCACAGACTGGTGAATGGGTGACTCTGAAGGTGTCTAAAGCTGTTGCCAAGAGGGAGTGGAAGGAGAAACCTGTGAGAACGACACCTTACTGGGGGGAGAAGGAGGAAAGGGAGTGGAGAACGAAAGAAAGAGAGAGATTTGCAAGAGGAGCCAATTACCAGGAGACAAGACCATGTACCCACCCTCCTGGGACAAACCATGGGAATTTCCAGTTTCCAACAAGACCTGGCAGGAACCCGGGCTGTCTAGTTTGGGTGTCAAATGTGGGATGGAACTTCTACAAGTGAGCCCTCCTTCAGATTTTAAATCTTCCTTTTATTCACCCATATTTGGGGAGTTGTTTGATGTTGAACCTTTGCTACCCAGTTCTCTTATTTTATTAGACAACAACAATATAGAACTAAAAGACACTAAGGGCCTTTTCACATGACCCCTAAACTCCAAGGCAAATGGCTCCCAGCTCCGGAGCTTAAAATTGTTTCCCCACCAGCTCCGGAGTTTACAGAAAATTAAGTGCGACCACGCCCACCTAAGCACGTCCCAGCGCACTTTTCAGGTACCTGCTCTCCGGGGGTGAAAATCCCTGATGCGGATGTAAAGGAGTGAGTGCCGGACTCTCCTCGCTTCTGTTTGTTGTTGTTTTGGCCCCCCGCCCCTTTAAGAGACAGGAATCAGGACCACGACGGGGCTCCGGGCGGTCGACCGGCAGACGGAGGTGAGCCTGCATTTTTTCCTCTCTTTTTTTCTCCCTCCCCTCACGCAGACAGGAGCAAGGAAGTGCAGAGGGGGTGGGAACGCAGGAAGAGCAACGAACCCCCAAGATCTCTGGTCTGCATTTAAGTGGCCAGTGGATCTTAGGGGTCGTGTGAAAAGGCTCTAAGGCTATTATCCCACATCCATTATAATCCACTGCAAACTTACATGTGGATTTTTCCCCAGAAGGGTCATGTGGTACAAGCCGCCATTCCTGTGTTCCCATGGTCGCAGTATAAACAACCGCATCCTTTGTTATCCCACAACCAGGAACTGTATCAAAGACACCGAAATGGGGGCGAAGAGCTTTTGATGTGGATTTTCTGGTTTCCCATGGGCTCAGGTACTGGTTTAAAATCCGCATCAGAACTGCATCAAGGTTTTTACCACCTCGAAACCAGGTACTTGTAAAACGTGTTGGGTCGCGCTTAAGTGGGCATGGTCGCACTTAAAAAAAAAAGTTCACTGGTTGTGGGGAAATGATTTTATGCTCCACATCTATGAGCACTTTGCAGTGGATTTTAGTGGTCATGGGATAGAGGCCCAAGCCACTTAGCACAAAGAATCCATTTATTAAAACTGAGGATCAGTTTGTTGAAGTTCGAGAAAATAAACCGTTACCTGTTTTGCAAGAGCCACCATCTGATATTTCTTACTGGAAGGGGGAGTTGATACCACGGGCCTGTCTGAACATCAAAACCACATGGTTACTTCAGCAAAAAACGGGACCTTCTGTGCTGCAGGATGTGCCTTCTTATGGGACATTTTTCTGTTCTGCGTTTCGGAAAGATCAGCCCACACTAGGGACTCCAATAAGGTTGGGAGGATGATCTCAGTGTGAAATATGCAAAGGCTACAAATGAGTGGTACCTTGTATAAAGGAATTAATTAGTTCCAAATGAAATTATGTCAAGCAAATTTTCCTTTCTACAAATTTCCCATAGGAATGCATTGAAAACTGAGTAATCCCTATTCACGAACATTTTTATGTTGTACGGATTCAAAGTCAAAGTCAAAGTCACCTTTATTGGCATAAAATAGTCGTTAAAATTGTTACAATAGGCAAACCTCTCAGTGCCTAAATAGCGACCACATTAATCTGGGGTTACCATAAACCAAACTTAAAGGGAAGCAGGGCTACTCTTTTGAAAAACTAGTAGTAAATATTTGGCTACTAGCTCTGTCACGCTTTTATCTTTGTCTGCCAAGAGAGTAGCAGTAATAGTCTCAGGGGTTGTTGATGATTTGGAAATAATGGAGCCAATTAATTGTTGTCGATTAATATGATGGCCGGGACATCGAGTCAGAATATGTACAACAGAATCAGGTTCCAACCTACAGAATTTACAGAGTCTGCTCTTGTAAGGCATTTTAGAGTATCCTCCTAGAGTGACAGTGGAAGGAAAGATGTTCAATCTTGCCAACATAAATGCCTGTCTCTCTTGAGGATTCAAGAGATTCTTGAAATAATTTGAACCAAATTCTGGGTTGAGGGTTAGGCCATAATATAGAGGGGAGCAAATTGGATTAACTCTTCCCACAATATTCTGTCTCTCAATGTCCCAAAGTCTTTGACGAATAGAGTTGTATAAGAACTGTTCATTGCAGTTGGATAAATAGTCTAGATCAATTCCAATAGATGCTATCTTTATGAAGATGTTCTGATACCATTTGGATCTATAGTTGTCACTTAGTAGATCGTTTAGCAGGGAATTGGGGCGCATTTGAAAATGAATGCATAACCAATACTTGATAGTGGCTATCCACGCTAGTGTTGAGGGCAAGTGGAGCCCAAGTTCACAGCATATTGTTGGTAGGTTGATCGAGTTTGGTACACCCAAGATACGACGTAAAAAAATAGCTGCAATACAATCTACTTCCCGATTGGCAGCCTTAATCCAGATTGGAACTCCATACAGGAGTTGGTTAGTTACTTTGGCCATGAAGACTTGGAGTGCAGCTGGAACATACTGGTTCCCAGAGTGAAAATGGAACCTTGAAATTGCCAGGAGGTGATTTTTTGAGGCAGCTATGGTAGCTTTTCGGTGGGATGACAAGTTCAGTCGATGATGGAACAGGAAACCCAGATACCTAAAAGTTGTAACTTGTTCAAAGGGTTTACCTCCGAGTGCCCACGTCTCCTTTGTCCAACTTTTGGAAAAGATTAATACTTTAGATTTTTCAGTATTGATGGTGAGCTTGTTCAGTGCGCAATATTCCGAAAAGGCCGCCAATAGGTGTTTAAGTCCTACCCTAGAAATGGACAAGAGTACAGTGTCATCTGCATACAATAACAGTGGGACTGGGTGGGAATTCATTCTAGGAGCATGGTTTCCTGCTTTGGCTAGATGTTCTGATACGTCTGACATGAATATATTAAAGAGTGATGGTGCAAGGACACATCCCTGCTTAACACCCTTGGTAATTGGGAAGTTCTCAGATAGATGACGATTATTGTTTAAACGCACTTTACCAGTGTTCGCTGAGTATAATTTGCGTATCAGAAATAGCAGACGTGGGTCCATGCCCAGTTTAGTTAGTTTGGTCCATAGGAGAGATCTATTGATGGAATCAAATGCTCCTCGTAAATCAATAAATGCAGCATACAACTTCCCCTTGAGTTTACAAGAGTATTTCTCGGCTAAAAAATCTAGCACCAGCGCATGGTCAAGGGTAGATGAACCCGGGCAGAAACCAACTTGTTCTTTAGGTGGGAGTTGGTTAACACACATCCAGTCTGAGAGACGGGTCTTGTACGGATTCGCTCCATCAGTGATTCTGTTAAGCAAATTCCCCCTATCTCTGGAATTTTTTATGTTGTACAGATTTTATGTTATACAAATTGTTTGTTATACGAGGGTTCATTCTACTTCTTTTCCAAAGCAATAATATATCCTAGACATCTATCCTTTGCTAGTCATGATGTCTTTTTAAATTTCTAAGCTTTTGTATTTTCAGAATGCAACAAAAACATTCTCCTTCCTCTTTTTGAATCTTCCGGTACTTTCCTCGTACTTTTTATGCCTCTCCATGTTTGAATTCAACAAGATTTCATTGTTGCTTACAGCTTAAGAACTTGAGGTTTACATGATTTAAGTTTTTTAAAGCATGATTTAAGCATTACATGATTTAAGCAACTTGAGGTTTACATACTTTAAGTATTTGCACTTAAAGCTTTTTTTTAACAGAGCTATGGATATGATTTTTATTAACAGAAATGTGCCTTCAGTTACCATGTTACATGTCTACCATTCTTGGGGGGGTTGTTTTTTTATTTTTGTTTTTTGTAAAACAAATTTGTATTTTTTTTGGTATTTCCATGCATTTAGAAGCAATTAAAGGAAGAGAGACCCTAAAATTAAGGAAGCCTATGCTGAGACTGTGGATGTCTAGAGAACAACTTGCTTCACCAGTAGTAAAACAAGGGTTTATTCTCATTCTCTGAAGAGACTGGCAGCATTTAATCCACTTTTATCTTGACAGCCAGATGAACTTTGATTTGACTGACCTGGTCATTTAATTTCACACTAAAATTAACCCTATGGGGTAAATGCCAGCAGCCAATTCCATTTAGCTCAGCCTTGTTTAGGTGTGACGTGAGGGGGCCTGTTCCCTTCTCTTTGGCCTGTAGGGGGAGATATTGCTCCACTCATTTCCATTCATCTTCTAGACCTCATCTGGAGAGACCTGCACCTGTTCTGTGTAGTGAAGTTGGCCATTCTTCTGTACAGCTGCCTTGAGCAGGGTGTTGGATTTTATGATCATGTAAGGCCCCTTCCAACCCCATGATTTTGTGATTTGATGATCCCTTTTCTTTGGGTCCTTCCTTCTCACTTAGGCAAAATCAGCAACCCGGGCATACCAGAAAGAGCCAGACTGATGCGTCTTTGCATTTGTATCATCAGTTCTCTCTTGGAAGGCTATACTGCGGTTGAACATGGGAAGCCTGGTGCCACCTAAATCCAGCTGGCCTTGTCTTCCTTCGACTGGATGGAGACAGGCATGGGTGGCCTTTAGGGATAGCAAAGCAAATGGCTTGGACTGCTGATTTTGAGATCTCTGCTTTCACCATCTCCACCACTTCTGCCATTTGGATTTGCTTAGTAATGAATGCACTAACCAGTTAAGGATTGTTATTATGGTGGATTATCCATCCCAGCTGGCAGAGGAGAGCTAGAAGCGACTTCCTCTTGTGAGTGAAGTCTGCAGCTAAGAGGACCAAGGCTGAAAACCCAGACTAGATGTTGACCTTTGGAACCAGACAGTATCTGAGAGCAAGGGTGTATATGAAGCTACTGGCATGGCACACCTTGGGTCACCTACTCCTGAGAAACGTTCTACCTATTATACTGGTAGCACACTCTTGAAAGTAGCAAAAGGGTTCGGATCAACTTTGATGGCCCTCTGAAATGAATGTTTGCCTTCCACCTTGGTGAAGTCTTGCCCTACCACTGGGCAGCTTAAAGCAGCCACCCCGTCAGCAATACAAATGGGATTCCACAGCAAGGGCTTTCTAGCCAATAAGGGAGCAGCTGATTTGCATGAACAGCCTCTTCTGTGTCTCTCAGCCTTTAAGGGAGAGCCTAATCAGCAACAACCTAGGCCTTTCTGTCCCTGGAAAGTGGGTCTGAGCACCATGGAATACTCTTTCTTTCTGGCTGCTTTACTGACTATTAGTTCAGGTGAACAATATAAGCAGAACACATTCCTTTCCTTTCCTTTATTTGTGCCTTGTTTTCTTGTGTGGCTTCTAGTTTCTCTCTTTCTTTAAGTTGCCTTGCGAATCCAACATGCTCTCATTGAAGGCTTTGTTTTCCCTACTCCCACAGGTGCCTTGGCACAGTTCAACCTGACTCAGCCAGAATCAGCGTCTGCATCTCTGGAAGACAGAGACCCAGTTCAGCTCCCTTGCACAATTAGTAGTGGCTTTACCTTTGGAGGATCTTACTGGCTTCAGCAAGAAGCGGGGAAGAGCCCAAGGTTCCTCTTGAGACATATATTAAAAACCAACGAGACAAATTTTGGACCGGACGTCTCTGGTCATTTCTCAGCTTCTGTAGATGACACCAAAAATGTTGCCTACTTGTCCATCACCAATGTCCAGGCAAAGGACGAGGCGACTTACTACTGTTGTGTGTATTACAGCAGTGGCAGTAGCTCTCAGTTAGCCACAGTGATACAATTAGAAGGGGATCTGAGACAAAAACCTCTGCCACGTGGAGGGAGGGAAGAACGTTTGCTCTGCAGGTGCTCTCACTGCTTTCCAGAAGCCTTTTCAGACATCCTGCTTGAGGGGGTTGTTATGTCAAGGAACACAACATGGGGGAAGGAACCGCTTTTGGCCTGCCCAGAAGGCTCAGCCAACATGGGATGGAAGGAGGTCACGCCAGGTGGCACCTACCGGGGGTTGTGAACAAAGCCATTTTCCCAGGCTCTGATGAGAACTGCAGGCACCAATGCATAAGTGGAGATTTCCTGGGCCATTTTATAGTTCACCCTGATTTCACCTCCCCCTGGTCTGGATAGGCTCATAAGTTGGACAATGGTCTGAATAGGCTCGTTAGGTTGACAATAGCCATTGTCCGACTTATGAGCCTATCCAGACCAGGGTGAGGTGAAATCAAGGTGAACCATAAAATGGAAGACTTGCCACTCACTTTCCTCAGACTGACAAAGCTGCTTGGATGAGTAGTGAAACATTTCGGTCTCTCAAGGAATGAAGTCCACTTCCTATGACTCAACTTCCAGAGGCCCTGAGATAAGCTTTTCAGCATCTGGGAAATAACTCTAGATAAGGCTGAATAATTCTACCACCACTACCACCAAATTCTGAGATAGAGGAGGAAGCACAAAAGGCCCAGTGTCTGACATATATTACGAAAGGGATTTGTAACATTGGGAGTATGGAAGCTTGTAAAACCTCCCTTCTCGTCCTGCTGATGGTAGAGCATTCAAATGGGCAAGGGTGAACACTGTGTCTTGTTTTTGTATTAAAAGCAAATGAAAATAATTAGCTGGTTTAAGAAGTATTAATACACAGCATTCTCCTTACTGTGAGCAGCTGGACATTTTGATATTGTGGCCAGTGCGTATAAGTGAGGATTTCATTTTGGTTCCAGAAATTCCCGATTTCTTAATGCATGAGATGATTTTCTAAAGGAAAAAAAATCTAATCAGATGAGAACACAAAAGGTGCCAGAATCAGTCTCTGCATCTCTGGAAGACAGAGACCCAGTTCAGCTCCAATGCACAATTAGTAGCACCTTTGCCAATGGAGAATATGGCTGGCTTCAGCAAGAAGCAGGAAAGCCCCCGAGATACCTCTTGTCGCATAAGGAAAAAACCAACGAGACAAAATTTGGACCGGACTTCTCTGGTCATTTATCAGCTTCTGTAGATGGCACCAAAAAAGTTGCCTACTTGACCATCACCAACGTCCAGGCAAAGGATGAGGCCACTTACTACTGTTTGCTCTGCAGGTGCTCTGACTGCTTTCCAGAAGCCTTTTCAGACATCCTGCTTGAGGGGGTTGTTATGTCAAGGAACACAACATGGGGGAAGGAAATGCTTTTGGCCTAGGTGTATAGGAAGCTGCTTGCATTGCACAGTTTGTCACCTACTCCTTGGAAAGGCTCTGCATATTCTACTTATTGCACAGTTTTCTGAAAGTAGCAAAAAGGGTTCAGATCAACTTTGATGGCCCTTTGAAATGAATGTCTGCCTTCCACCTTGGTGAAGTCTGGCCCTACCATTGCTCAGCTTGAAGCAGCCACCCCCGTCAGCAATACAAATGGGATTCCACGGCAAGGGCTCTCTAGCCAATAAGGAAGCAGCTGATTTGCATGAACAGTCTCTTCCGTGTCTCTCAGTCTTTAAGGGAGACCCTGGACAGCAACAACCTAGGCCTTTCTGCCCTGGAAAGTGGGTCTGAACACCATGGGGTGCTCTTTCCTTCTGGCTGCTTTACTGACTATCAGTTCAGGTGAACAATATAAGCAGAACACATTCCTTTCCTTTCCTTTATTTGTGCCTTGTTTTCTTGTGTGGCTTCTAGTTTCTCTCTTTGTTTAAGTTGCCTTGCGAATCCAACATGCTCTCATTGAAGGCTTTGTTTTCCCTACTCCCACAGGTGCCTTGGCCCAGTTCACCCTGACTCAGCCAGAATCAGCCTCTGCATCTCTGGAAGACAGAGACCCAGTTCAGCTCCCTTGCACAATTAGTAGTGGCTTTACCTTTGGAGGATTTGGCTGGCTTCAGCAAGAAGCAGGAAAGCCCCCGAGATAACTCTTGTGGCATAAAGTAGAAGCCAAAGAGACAGAGTTTGGGCCCGACATCTCTGGTCATTTCTCAGCTTCTGTAGATGGCACCAAAAAAGTTGCCTACTTGAGCATCACCAACGTCCAGGCAAAGGATGAGGCCACTTACTACTGTTATGCGTATTACAGCAGTGGCAGTAGCTCTCAGTTAGCCACAGTGATATAATCAGAAGGGGATCTGAGACAAAAACCTCTGCCACGGGGAGGGAGGGAAGAACGTTTGCTCTGCAGGTGCTCTGACTGCTTTCCAGAAGTTTCCTGAGACTTTTCATCGGTAGCCCCACAAAGAGTGCATTACGGTAGTCCAGCCGGGACGTCACTAGGCCTTGTGTCACCGTGGCCAGAGCTGGTTTCTCAAGAAAGGGGCATAACTTGTGTCCTAGCCTTAATTGTGCAAAAGAGCTCCTGGCCACAGCCATGACCTGGGCATCCAAGCTGAAGGATGAGTCCAAGAGCACCCCCAAGGTGCGTACTTGATTTTTCAATTGGAGGGTGACCCCATCCAGTACAGGTTTCATCCCTATCCCTTGTTCTCCCTTTCAACTGACCAGGACCACCTCTGTCTTGTCTGGGTTTCGTTTCATTTTGTTCATCCTCATCCAGGTCATTACTGCAGCCAAACACTCATGTAAAGTTAAGAGATAGTAGGTCCCTTAGAGTCCAGAGGTGATGAGAGATAGAGCTGGGTATCTTCGGCATAATGGTGGCACCTAACCCCCAAAGACCTGATAATCTCCCCCAGTGGTTTCATATAGATGTTAAATAACATAGGAGACAGAACAGAACCATGGGGAACTCCACAGATCAGCAGTCTGGTGTCGAACATGAATAATCTAACACCATTTTCTGTGTTCGATGCTGCAGGAAGGACCGGAGCCACTTTAATGCAGTATCCCCGATTCCAATTTCAGAGACACTGTGGAAAGCACAAAGATTTGGGGATGGCTTGCTCTGAAGGAACACATAAGGCCCTGACCTTTACCAAAGATGGCCTCTTGGCAGAGATGAACATAGCTAGACCTGCTTTGTCACATCTGGCCGATTCTGGGATTCATATTCCTTTTTTTAAAGGAAATAATTACCCAAGCATCGTTAGAGATAAGTTGGAAGATGAACAATATCAGAGCAATAGCTGGGGAAGAAGATGTTTGGCTGCTTTGTTCCTGAAATCATCTGATCCCATGAAAGTCTGTTGTGGGCCGCAATGACATTTCGCAATGTCCTCTAATTTTCCTCTATGGAACTGTGACCATAGAGCAGAGGAACCACTTCCGAGTCTCTCTTGGCTACTCCAGACATTTCTATGGAGCCTCTTTTTCTACCTAGTCAGAACTTTGACCACAGAAAGGGGGGGAGGTTTATTGGGTGTGACAACAGTTATTAGACTACCTCATCTGGCACTTATTTCACTCTCACCGGCCACTTCTGACAGACTCCATTGCTAACACCGGCTTTAACTAATAGAGCCCTGACTGGGGGGAAAAAGAATTCCAAATAAACTCTACTCCAGACTGAAAACAGTTGCATTAAGTCCGAGTCCTGCTCTGCTGTGCCACTGAGCATGCACGAAGGGCCCTTTGAAAGAGCTTCCCTCCCAGTCAATGACCCAGAAAGGAAGCCCTCCTCTCTGCAGCAGCCTATCACTTCTGAGATATTTGCATACATCGGAGTTGATAGGTTCAGTGGGGGGGGGGGAGAGATTTAAAGGAGAGCTGCAGAGGTCTTGAAGCTGTCTTTGTGCTGGAAAGCTCCCATGGCCATGCCCCTGATGCTCCTTGTGCTTCTGGCTTACTCTTGGGGTAGGACAGAGGTTTAGAAATGCTTCCTTAACCCCCCTTCCCCATTCTTAGCACTGATGCAGTGCCTTCAGGAAGAATCCTTTCATTGTGGCCCTCTTCTTTCACTTAATGTTGTCTCTGATTGTGGTTCCAGGTTGTGATGGGCAGTTCACCATGTCTCAGCCACCCTCCGTCTCAGTCGCCTCGGGAGGAAGAGTCCAGATCTCCTGCAAGAGAAATGGTGGAAGTATAAGTAGCAATTACAACTCCTGGTACCAACGTAAGTCAGGGAGTGCTCCCATACTGTTAAAATATCAGCACAATGTTAGAGCCTCAGGGATCCCAGAATGGTTCTTTGGATCAATAGATAGTTCTGCCAACACGGCCACCTTAACCATCTCCAACGTTCAGGTGGAAGACGAGGCCGAGTATTACTGTGCATCTTATGACAGCAGCTTTCAGAGCACCATGGTGCAACCCCAAGGGGAAGTGAGACAAAAACCTCCCCTCCAGCTGACACTGGGCTTCACTTGGCACCAGCTGCAGCTGATAAGCTGAAGCACCAACCTTGCCCCCCACAGAGACCCCAGTCACCCTTGTAATTGGGGCTAGGGAATCCCCCAGTTTTGGGGGTGAGCCATCCCCCCTCCCTCTGCATGAGCTATCCAGGCAAAGACTAAAAATGTATGATAGTGATGTCACTTGATCTCATTCTCCTTTCTGAGAAGACATCATCCTTCCTCAGTATCTCTGCTCATGAGTCCAATGGCTAGATTGTTCCTACATAGAATCATAGAGTTGGAGGATATCTCAAGGGCCATCCAGTCCAACCCCCTGCCATGCAGGAACCCCCATCACAGTACATTTCAGGTGGGGATTTGGTCAGTGCCTGCTGGTCTCTTCTTCATGCTTCTCCACCCTTGAGCACCATCAACGGTGAAGTGCTGGTGAGGTTCACAATCAATTGAAGCTCAGACCTGAAGATGAGAGGCATTTTTGCACTTAGGTGGCATTTCGGGTGAAACATGTGGGAAGCCAGTAGCACCGGGGAACATCTGTATGGGAAGGAGCTCTGGAAGTGAGGCCTGACTGGAAGAGGTTTGTGGTGCTGCTGGTTGACACCCTGTCCCTCCAAGCCCACCATCCATGCCCACCATCACACCCAACCCAACTCTTCTCTTATATTTTCTGTGGCCAGCATTGTGATTGGGTGGGAAAAGAGACACTATGGAAACTTACAGAGAGGTCCAGAGACCCCAGCAGTAGTTCTTTCAGCTGAGCTCTTCTGTTCTGCGTTCATGTTTTATCAAACATCATGAAGGAATGCAGCTATTTCTTCCTATGGCCCCCACACGTCATCCATGGATCTGAGCATTTCGGGAATGTGAGCAGACTATCACTTCCATTCAAACCTGCTGTTCTTACACAGCTTTTGTGCACTTTTCAGAAAGTCTCCAGCACTGCTGGGGACGTTGAAAAAGGTATCAGTTTTTGGGCTACAAATGCAGGAATAAGTGAGACATCAAGGATCATAAAGAGGTTGGACTCAGATTCCTGAGTCACAAGGTTCCCAAGAGACGTCAAATGCTCTATGGGACATGTTCCTCTGGATGTGTGTGGTGGCAGCCCTTCTGCTTTTGGCCTTCAGGACTCACCACTGGTCTAGAATGATTTCACGCTGACGAAGGCATTAGCAAGAGCCTGGACTCCAGCCTTGCACCAGTGGCTTCATATGAAGCAGAAAATGGATGAGTACAGACACGTCTTTCTCCTGCCCAGTGGCTGTTACAGTCTGTCCGCAGTCAGCTCCCTGTGGGGAACAGGCATGTGGAAGTCTTACGACTGCAGGGACTGTCCCTTCATTGAAGAACCCACATACAGTGCAGAGAAATGATGAAGGTCCAGCTAGTTGATACACTGGCCCCACGGTTAGATACCTACACCCCTGAACCATCCAACCAACTTAACCTTCTGTCTGTTAGACCTCAGAGGGAAAGACCTGCACCTGTGCTGTGCGGTGAAGCTGGACATTCTTCTGTGCAGATGCATCCTCCTGCCCTTCCTGCTCACTCAGGTGCGGAGATCAACATGGATCAGGCTCACCAAAAGATGCAACAGAGGGAGCCCGACTCCACTGCAGCGTCCCTTCTGCCATATGACCATCCTTCCCCTGCAATGTTCAACTTATCGTGGACTACCCAAGATGGCCCCAAACACCTGAAAACAATCTTCTGGAGTCGGAGATGTTTAGCCTCAAAAAGAGGAAGAGAGCAATGTTGTACATGAAATGACTTGAAGGGCACAGCTTCAGTCAATTAATCTCTTGGTAGGGGAGTTTTAAATAAATTTGACTGATTGACTGACTGACTGACTGACTGACTGATTGATTGATTGATTGATTGATTGATTGATTGATTGATTTTCATACTATGCCATCTAGCTTGATGGTTACCCTGGATTGTTGTCCTGATAGTCCTCTCATTTGCAAGCAGGAAAAGTGGTTCCTGTCGACTGCCACTGCCCTTTAACCTGAGTGTTGGTCCTCCAACGTAGTGAGGGCCGGCCCTTCCATTAGGCAGAGTGAGGCAGAAAACTCCACCAGTAGAACCTAACGGGCATGGGATTCCAAAGTGTGACCTTCTCAGCTAATGAGCTAATGCATCCCACCCCCATAAACTTCAGTGTTGTACAAATCACACGGGTTGCTGCCTCCCATTTGCACAGAGATCCAGTCACTCCAAGAATGAGCTTGAATTCTGCTGAAGTAGCTTTGTCGTATGGGTCCGATGGGTCTCTGAATCCAGTTGTAGGGAGGGAAAACATTTAGCCATCACAGGCACTGAAGCAGAGGATGGGGCCACTGATGGCTCTTGAGAGAGCCAAGGAAGAGGCCATAATTCAGCAGCATTATTCAGAGCAGTCCACGAACAGGGCACCCTATTATAGTGACATCTGTTTAGGGAAAGAAGGGCCCCCATGATGATCTACAGTAGCCAATGGGGGAAGATAAATTTGCATAGAGGGGCCATGTTGCAACGGTGTGTATTTTTAATGAATGAGCAGAAACGCTGGCAAGCAGAGTTTTCAGCTTCAGAAATTGAGACATTCATTTGACTACTCACTATGGACTGGCTTCTGCTTTTCGTTACCCTCCTCAGTTCCATGGCAGGTAACAAAGGGGAGACTTGACATAAATTTAAAAGTCAAGAAAGAAATGATCTGTAATGAGTCTTGATCACAGGTATGTAACAGTTTGCAGATATTCAAGCTCACATGATCAGGTGTAATTCTTGTTTTTGTTTCCATAAAGGTGTTGATTCACAGCCAACACTGATTCAAGCTGCCTCACAATCCGTATCTCCTGGACAAACAGCGACCCTTTCCTGCTCCAAAGGCAGTGGCGGCAACTGGGACAGCACTGTCTACTGGTATCAACAGAAACCTGGGCAGGCCCCTCGCTTTGTGCACTGCAATGGCTGCAGCAGCAGAGGAGCAGGGATCCCAGACCGATTCACTGCCTCTGCTTCAGGGAACACGGGCTCTCTAAGAATCACCAATGTTGAGGTTGGAGACGAGGCCATTTATTACTGTGCTGTCTGGTCTAGCAGTTCTAGCGTGTTTCACAGTGGTACATCCTGATGGGGAACTGAGACCAAAACTGTCAGTCCTCCTCTTGAGAGACAGGAAAGCTCATTGAGTCCTCAAGGGGTGCCCTTGTTAGAAGGCCAAGTTCTCAACCTTTTTAGACTTGCAGTTGGCCAAAAAGTGTCCCTGGGCCTCAAGGTTCCATTTCTTCATGGCGAAATGGGGGTTTCAGGTCATGCTTGAAATATCTTCCATCTGCCATCAGCTATTTATAAGATGGACAAGGATGGGACAAGAACAGACTGAACAAGCTGGTCAGGAGGGCTAGCTTTGTCGTGGAATGCCCTCTGGATTCTGTGGAGGAGATGGGTAAGAGGAGGATGTTGGCCAAGATGACATCCATTACGAACAATGCCTCTCACCCACTGCACCAGACAGTGTAGGCTCTGCGTAGCTCCTTCAGTGGCAGACTCAGACATCTCCGGTGTGTGGGGGAAGGAGAGCTACCGCAGGTCCTTTATTCCCACTGCTGTGAGACTCTTCAACTCTACAGTTTAACATATTCATAGGGAGTATACTGTAGCTTCTCTTTATGTATATAGATTTTTATATGCAAATTTTATAGTGTAATATTTGTATATTAGTTTTCTTAATTTATTTAATCTCTATTAGCTATTTTTTCTCTCTCACACACCTTACACTTTTTTGTGTACACACCTATACTTACTTGTTTTTTATATTGGGAGTTATGTACCAAGTAAATTTCCCCAGATGTGGGATCAATAAAGATTTATCTTATCTTATCTTATCTTATCTTATCTTATCTTATCTTATCTCCCCATAGCAGAACAGTTGGATATTCTCTGGTTCCAGAGACCCCATGAGAGTTTCTGCTCTGTGGGCTGATGTTTTAGGGTCTCAATTGATTACCTTAAACCCTCCTGCACCCGAGAGAGCCACTGCAGCTGGCAACCAATTGTGCAAGAAGCCTTGAAAACAAAAACATTGCCTCCCAATCCAAGACCATCTTGAATGCTGTTGAATGCACCTCTCTCCCATATATGCATGTTTTCAAAATCTTTTTTTGAAAACATGTATATATGGGAGATTAGGTGGCTTCAATACTTGAGGATGCCAGTTCTGCTTTCTTTTTGTCTACAAGGGAAGCTGATGGACTGTGGCAGAGAGGGACTGGAATGTTGTCCCTTGTCCATGGAAGGGAAGGAGGAAGTGGTTTGAAACTGATGGGAGCCTTTCCTGGTCATGTGAAATCTTCCAAGATCTTTGAAGCCTTAGCCCAGAAGAGACTGCTCCCTTCCATTGTTCTTTGGTCACTTTGGCTGGCCACTCAGGCTGAGCTCCACAAAAAGAACCAGCAGTCCCTGAAGGATCCAACCTGCAATTCAGACATTTGAACTGGCCTGTCACCTAAGCCTGATATTGGAGTCCTGGTTTAGCTCAGGACCACCCTGGATGGGGACAGTTTCCAGCTGCACCACATTCAGGAATGGACTATCACTGCTTGCTGCATCATTTATTTATTTATTTATTTATTTATTTATTTATTTATTTATTTATTTATTTATTTATTTTAGAGCATTTTTACCCTGCGTTTCTAATTAGAAAAGGACTCAAGGTGGCCTACATTAATGAGGGATAATATACTGTGTCCAGTACAGTTAAGACATGTTCAAGTAATTAAGAACAGGGAATTGAGGAATATCTTACAGCGTTAATAGACAACATTACATTATGGTGATAATAGTTATAAACACAAAGTCTATGTGAACCTATAGATTCATATAAAAGACACAGAATGGTAGTCCATCAATCAGAGAAAGCTTGCCTGAAGAGAAAGGTCTTTGCCTGTTTCTGGAAACACAACAGAGAGGAGGCAGTCCTGGCCTCTAGTCCATAATCCACTCTTATTGCATATTTAGCTATAAACTGATTTTATTCGTTCGTCAAGGGTCATGAGTAGAGATGGGCACAAAACAGAATACGAAATGCTGTTTCTTCATTTCATTATGTAACAAAAAAGTAGGACGCATTTCATCACAAAATGAAATGAAATGCCATTATTTTCCCTCTAGGAATGAAAAGATTCATCTTACAGGAAAAGGCAGGGGAGCTTCCTCAAGCTCTTCCCTGTAAGCCCCTCAAATTTGGAGAGGATAGCGAGTTGGGGGGCTGAGTTATTAAGCTCTAAAGGGAGTGCCCATAGGAAAAAATCATTCTAATTGAATCAGAAAGCCACAATAGCACCCCCCCCCGTCAAGCCATTAGCAGCTTCACTTCCAAATCCTGATTCAATTAGAAAGATTTATTTCTAGGAGCACCCACTTTGGAGTTTAATAACCAAGCTCCCTGATCCCCAAACGTCTCCAAATTCAGGGCGCTTACCTAGAATTGCTTGAGGAAGCTAACCCTGCCATTTCTATGCTGAAGCATGGCTGCAATCTATATTTTCAAGTATTTTATTTGTTTATTATTAAATGTATATACCGCTCCATCTAGCTACATGGCTACTCTGGGCAGTTTACAAACTGAACAGAAATCAAAACCATAATTTAAAAGTAAAGAGATGCAAAGAGACCCTTTGAACCCAGGTCATTGTGGGTCCCTGTTACTATATATACTGAGTTGATGCACAGACATGACCATTTTCTTTGTGTGTAAGATAAGTCATGTCTGTTATCTAGTTTACATTGAGAAAGTTCACAAGTAACCGTTCACAAGTAAGACAGGATTTTCTGTACTGCATGTTTCTGGCTCTCAAATAAGATGTTTAAGATGAATAAATATGTTTCACATGACCATTGTGTGCCCTTTCTTAACCAGAGATGTCAGGAATCAGACCTTCTCAAACCAGAGCCTCCACTGTTTGACCATGCTGTGGTTCCTCTTCCTTGCCGTTCTTCCCTCTGTGGTGCTCAATTCTTCCACCGTGGCCAACAACAGGCTGAACAAGGGTGATGGATCCAATGAGAGCAAGACAAATTTGCATAAAGCGTCCATTTTTCTGTTAGGCAGCATTTTTATTAAAGGAGCATGGAAACAGTCAGGCAGAATCCTCTTGGCTTCAGAAATCAAGAAATCCTTCAGGATGGCTTGGGTCTTGCTCTTCTTTGCACTTCTCAGTTTCTCTGCAGGTAAGGAAGTGATGGGAACTTATTAGTCCCTAAAGAAATAGACTGGGATGTATATTGATTAATACAGTAATTTGCAGATATGCAGGCTCAGAATATCAGCTGCATTATCAACATTCCTCTTTCTCTTTTACAAAGGGGTCACTTCACAGCCAACAGTGACTCAACCTGCCTCACAGTCTGTGTCTCCTGGACAAACAGCAACCCTTTCCTGCTCCAAAAGCAGTGGCAGCTGGGACACCTATGTTTACTGGGTTCAACAGGAACCCGGGCAGGCTCCTCGCTTTGTGCACTGCAACGGCTGCAACAGAGGACCAGGGATCCCAGACCGGTTCACTGCCTCTGCTTCAGGGAACATGGGCTCTCTAACCATCACCAACGTTCAGGCTGGAGATGAGGCTGTTTATTACTGTTATGCCTGGTCTTACACAGCTAGCATGCTTCACGGTGATACATCCTGAGGAGGAACTGCGACAAAAACCTTCACTGATAAAACCTGAAGCGCTTCATTGGCCTAAATGTGGTTTCTTTTCTCTTTTCATTATTCTTTCTTTTTCCTTCCCTTCCCTTCCCTTGGCTTCCTTTTTCTTTCTTTCTTTCTTTCTTTCTTTCTTTCTTTCTTTCTTTCTTTCTTTCTTTCTTTCTTTCTTTCTTTCTTTCTTTCTTTCTTTCTTTCTTTCTAATTGTCCCTCAAATTTCTGTGTGCATTTCATCACTGCAGAAAGGAGACTTTGAGTTTCGGCAGAAATTTTGTTTTTCTTGTTTAACCATTCACTTGTAGGTTTCACTGAAATGGTAGGTGAGATGACGGTGATGAAGGAGAATGCCCACAGTAGCAGAACCGCATCTGTGGATTCTTCTCCCGCTCCCCAAAAGTCTGCTTTGAATCTCCACAGCTACCCTTCAGAAGCTAAGAAAACACACTTTTATTTTCTCAAGACCAGATGTGTATTTTAAATCTTTTCTTGAGCTTCTGGTCTCAAAGCATCCGTGTCTTGCCTACATTTCACTGAGGTCAGTGGTGCTCCCTCCTGGTAAGAGGGCCAATCGTTACAGGCTAAGTTTCTATTTTTCTTCAGAACACCCTAGAAAAAGGACCGCATTCACACACCTGCAGAAAGACACTGCCTACTCTGATTTCTTTTTCTCCACATCAATAAAGGGAGTTTGAGAGCCCTTCCTCTTGGTTTTTATTATGACTTTATCTTCCAAGCCGCTTGGCTGTTGACAAATCAGTTCAATTCATTTGTTGAAGTCCGTGGCCAATATTCAAAGGATAAACATGACACGTGGGCTGCAGTCCTAGTGTTTAGTGTAGTAAGGGGCAATCACAGGCTAACGGTCACTGAACTCAGTGGTCTCCAGCCTTATTTCTGTCAGGGACAAGTATTGTGCTCGTGCAAAGCCTGCATGTGTGCACACAAATGGTGCATGCACACATAATGGGGGTGCACATGTGCTTGACTCCCCACCACCTCCATGCAATGGCCCCTGCCATGGAAGTGGCGTGCCCATGTGCATACACACAATGCCCCCACCCACCCACCCACCCCGTGCACAAGGTTCCATCTCAGCCATTTAGGGGGGAGAAGCACACCCCTGTACGGGCACACACCTGAAAGGGAATCTTGCTGCCATGGCCAGGTTTGTAGAAGGCAACAGCCTAGTAGAGGCCCATGGTTCGGTGCTTGCTCATCTATTGGTCCTAACCCCATCTATCCCTTTCTTTGCCATTCTCTAACTCTCCTTCTTCTTCTCTCTACAAATTCTCTCTCTGGTGACCCTTAATGGGTTCCTGATTCTTCCAACCACCAGGCCTATACAAATGTAGACTTTTGTTGTTGGGTAGTCCTTATATCTCTTCTTTAGAATGGCCAGGTTAATACATGTAACTGGTTCTGTCTGAGCTTTGGTCCCTTGTGACGTTTGCTTTTCTGTTTTTAGCCAGATGGGAGAACTCTTGGCCCACATAGTCAAATCAGAGAGAACCCAAGAAGGATTTGCAATATCTACCAAGCAGAGAGAAATAGCTTCATCCACTCGCCTCCCTCATGGAGAGAATCCCCCTCAGCAACTGCTTTGATTGTATCATATTTGGTCTTCATGAAACCATTCGCCCTCTTCCTCTTCTTATACCTGCAGGCTGTCCACCCCTTGTTTGCCTCTTTCTTTAAGGACAGGGACCAAGGAGAGTGAGAGAGATACAAACAAATCTTCAGCAGAACTAAATTGTCACTCTGTGTGTCACGAAAACATCACTTATCAGCCATGGAGGGACTTTCTGTATTACTAATAGGGCAGATATGAATGCCTTATCTTTCATTTATCTTTTATTTAGGAAAAAGTTGTTAAGCTATGCAAAATCACAAGAAATGAAAACGAAAAGAATCATCTGTCTGGACTTAATTTCCATGATCCAATTAAAAAGATGAGCTGACACAGATTTGCTTCATTTCATATCCAAAAAAAACAAACAATAGGTCTTGAGGAACATTTCCTGCATCCCACAGGTGTGAAGATGGCGAGTCTCTCATTTCTCCAACCACACGTTTGTTCTGGCCTTCAATTCCATCAGTTTAAAACACCACCAAGTTCATGAATAGAATAACATTCATATGAATATCCATACCAACTTGCTTGTCTCTATATTGTTACTATGCCTTTCGTAGAACTGCTTCAATGTGACTACAAACTTGATCTATAATTTCCATTAATGTCTTTCTAGGCACATTTCCCCCTTAATGCAGTGTTGTGTGTGTATTTTTCCATTACAAACTGAAACATAAATTTCCCCAATGCAACATTCAGTACGTAAGTGGATCCTGAAAGATGTGGTCTTGTTCATTCAGTGTTTACCAAGTGCTTTTCCAGAAAAGTTGAATATTTTGTCACCTTTAAAATCAACAGATGTTATTGTAAGATGAACTTTTGCATATTCCTAAGATTCACCGAGTCCACGCTTACTCTTCCAACGTGCATTCCCCTGACATGAGTCAAAGAGGATACAAGTGTAGGTAGAGTTCCACACTTGTATTTAAAGATCTGCATCATCTGGAGACCCAGAAGGACCAATCAAGCTGCTTGCAATAGAGATGAAACACAGGTGCTCCACCTCTGTCTTGAGAGAAAGTATAAAGGCCCATCTCCACCAATTGGATGTGGCTTCACTGTTGTTTCTTCTCTTTCTCTAGGACTCTTGTCTAGACCTCTGTCTCCACCATGTTCTGGGCTCCTTTGCTTAGCCTCCTGGTGATCTACTGTACAGGTCAGAGGTCTTTCAATATCCTTTAATACAATTGCTAAACTGTAAAGTGATTTGGAAGCTGAATGCAGTTTTTTCTCTGAATTCCTTCCAGGTTCAAGCTCTCAGCCTGTGCTGTCCCAGCCATCATCAGTATCGGTGTCACCAGGGAGCACAGCCAAACTCTCCTGTGCCATGAGCAGTGGATTCAACATGGGTGGCTACTGGGTGTACTGGTATCAACAGAAACCTGGGGGTGCCCCAAGGTACCTCTTACAGTATAAATCAGATTCCAGCAAGCACCAGGGCTCAGGGGTTCCTGCTCGCTTCTCTGCTTCGAAAGATGCCTCCACCAACACCTGTTTTTTGAACGTGGCTGGGACCCTGGCAGAGGATGAGGCTGAGTACTACTGTGCAGTTGGGCACAGCAGCGTGTGTCACGGTGATACATTCTGATGCAGAAGTGAGACAAAAACCCTTCCCATTTGCCTGCTTCTGATCTCCCGCGCAGGTCAGAGGTGTTTCGATATCCTTACAAACAATGGCTAAATTATAAAGTGATTTGGAAACTGAAAGCCATTCTTCCTCCAGTTTTCTTCCAGGTTTAGCCTGCACTGTCTCAACCACCATCATCAGAGTCACCAGGGAGCACAGCCAAAATCTCTTGTGTGCCATGAGCAGTGCATCTAGCATTGGTGGCTACTGAGTGCACGGGTAGACTCATATTTGGCCATGACTCCTTTTAAAACCATTCAGATTCCAATAAGAACCAGGGCTCCGGGGCTCCTGCTTTCTTCTTGGGTTCCAAAGATGCCCCCCATGAACCCCTGTTACAAAATATAATCATGCCCACCTCCTCTGCCCTTCCCAATCCCCACCTAAAGAGGTCACACAATGTAAACAGAGCTGCCCAGAGACCTTTGGGTAGTGGGTGGCATATAAATTGTATAAAAAAATAAAATAAAAAATAAATGAACAACATAATATAACATATTCATTTGTTCTTTCATTCATTTTTGAGAATTTTTACCCCGCCTTTCTCCTTGGAACACAAGGCAGCTTACACTAAGGAGAGACTATAAAATCCATCACAAGTAAGACCTCAATTACCTCAGTTACTCAGCCCACCGAGACCCAAACCCCTCCAGGGGACCACCCCAAATCACTTGATCAAGGGACCCCTGCCACCCCGACACTGAGCTGCCTAAACATGGCTAGGATCATTGGATAAAGATTTCCCTTTATTCTTCTGAACTGTGCTTAGCAGATTGCAGAGCTAATCTTAAACAGTTAGGAGGTGCTGTGGACTCATTTCATTCTCTGGGCCTTAAGATCTAGTTGCTTCATTAGAGTCAGTTCCCCTCATTCTCAGTTTGCCTTTCTCTCAGCAGGAAACTGGGACCGTGTGTGTGTGTGTGTGTGTGTGTGTGTGTGTGTGTGTGTGTGTGTGTGTGTGTGTGTGTGTGTGTGTGTGTGTGTGTGTGTGTGTGTGTTTCAGGCAATGAAACATTTTGTTCTTCCATACTCTCGAGGTCCTAGTTGTCATGAGGTGTTTGAGTGGCTCTGAGCTCCCAGATATCTACTCCCCACCACCAGAATGTTTGCATAATAAAACTTGAGCATGAATACTAAGTCCCTGGAACTCTGTTAACAGATAAATCCCTCTTATGTCAGGATAAGAGATGGGAACAAACTTCAAAAATGAATAGCAAAATTCATCAATAATTGCTAATTTGTTAATTTGTATTCATACAAATGGATACCCCAACGAATGCAAATTGATGATTATTTTGCAATTTTTAATTTGTTGATTCATTGGACTATAAAATGGCACACCAGTCACCTAGAGACACCAAAATTGCACAGAAGCTTCCCCTGGCAATTTTCTGCAATCCCTCCAAGTTTGGAGAAGATTGGGTTTCCCCGAAGCCAATCGCTAATCGGCACTTTCCTGGAGGGTGCTCTTGATGGGCATGTAACGGATGTTTGGAAGCCAGTTTTCACCAAACTTGGAGGGATTCTTGTGGGTAGTTGGGAGAAGTTTCTTTGCTACCTTCCTGCCTCTAGATGCCTGGAGAGGGCACTTTCCTAGGGGGTGGACTCTTTGGGGATGCATTATTCAGACATTCTGTGCCCAAATGCCACCAAACCTCCAGGGCTTGTAGAGAAGAGGTATGGGAATTTTCCCGGCAATTTGATGTCTTTTGGTGCTTGGGGGGGCATGTTATACCCTTTTTAAAGGCAAAAAATGAATTGACAAACTTGTCAGAAAAAGTCATAATTTTGTTTTTCATGATCCATTCACCTTAATTAACCATGAATCAAAATGAATCACCACTTTCCTGATTCGTGCCCATCCCTAGACAGGATATACCTGCCCGTAGCTAGTGCATCATTCTCAGCTCCACCAGCATTGTGAAGTAGTGCAGCCTGTTGCTCAATGAACTAGCATAAGGTTTTTGTTGTTTTGTTGTTTTGTTTGCTTTCTGGTTCTGAAATCAGAAATCAAATCAATTCAACACTAACTGCACATCTAGGAGTGCTAATGCTCATCTCTTTAGCCCACTCTCCCAGCTTCAGAAAAGCTTTGGAATCTTCAAATCTGTCAGGCAAAAATTATTTTATAATTCCCACTGAGGGTATTTGTTTGTTAATCCTAAGATTTCAAAATGTGCTTTGCATTGGTTAGGATGTAAGTCCACCTGAAGGCATGTCTTAAATCACACTTGACACTTTCTACCTAAAAATGTTTCGGGCATCATCATCATCCTCCATCATCCATGATAGGTAGAGATGGGTGCAAGTTATAGGGAGCCAGATTTCAGCTGAATTTTAGGAAAACCACCCTAAAGGATGGGATCAGGATGAGAGTGAAACCGGTTAGCTCGGGAGATGACGAATGCTCTGACACCGGAGATATTTAAAAGAAAGTTAGAGAGCCATCTGCCAGATCTTCTTTGATTTGCAATTCTGCATCGATTACAGGGTTGGATGAGATCCCCTTATGAGTCGCTTCCAACCCCATTACTGTATGGTTCTATGATGAGCCTGCCTTAATGGATTAGCAGAGTTTACTTGGTCATTTAATCTACCATATTACAATGTTTGTTTTTGTTTTGTTTTGGCCTTAGTGATGAAGGATCTGAGAGATCCTTCTCATCCTGTCCACCAATATTTTGAACAGTTGCCGTCTGGCAGGAGATACAGGACTCATACGTCAAGGACAAATAGTCTAAAGAACAGTTTTTATCCTAGAGCGGTATCTAAGTAAAGTGTGACGGTTTTAGCATCATCTTAAGCAGTTTTCAAGTAGTGTTTCAAATTTTGCAAGTCGTTTTAAGAGTTTTTAATATCTTGTATGGTGTTTTATGTGTTTTATGTCTTTTGTATGGTGCCTTGTTGTTTTGAGTGTGTAGTGGAATAATTTCGTAGTGCATATCTTGCATATGCATCATGACAATAAAACTCTATTCTCTTCTATTCTATCCATCCCCAGCACTTTACTCACCATATCAATGTAAATTTCTCCAATGTTCTATGATGTGGCAACACCAGAAATATTTTCAGATGTAGGTTCTTGCAGGGCCAATGAGCAGAGACCCCATTTGCATGAGGTGGTTGCGCTCCTGACTTGGAGGTTTTAAGGAAAGAGGGGAAGGCTTCCTCTTAGTTAGTTTCTCAGACAATGCCACACGCCTCCAGAGAGCCCACCATGGCTTGGACCCTTCTTCTCCTTGGTCTTCTCAGTCACTGCTCCGGTAAGGACAAGCGGAACAAACGTGACACTCTCTATCAACCCACCCGTTTGCATTTAATTTCTTTCTCATGCTTTTGTTGCTTTCCAGGACATTGAAAGTATCTCAAATTCACATTTTGGCTTCTCCGTCTTCCCAAGGTACCCATGCGCAGCCAACGGTGACCCAGGCTGCCTCCACATCCGTGCCTCTGGGGCAAACAGTGAAACTCTCCTGCACTGAAAGTAGTGGTGGCAGCTGGAGTTATCTTCACTGGATTCAGCAGAAACCAGGGCAAGCCCCTCGCTATGTCCAGCGTGCAGGTTACAACAGGGCAGAAGGGATCCCCGATCGATATACAGCTTCTGAATCTGGGAACACCGGCTACTTAACTATCACTAACTCCCAGCCTGAAGATGAGGCTGATTATTACTGTGCTGCCTGGGAGGATAGAAGCAAGATGTCACACCGTGGCTTATTCGGATGGGGAACTGAGACAAAAACCTTCTGACTGCCTCCCTGAAGTAAAAAAACAAAACAAAACAGCCTCTCAGTGGACACTGGTGTGTCTCTGAATTCTGCCTCATAATGATCCCTCTATTCTCTATCCATCCTGAAAGAAAATTGTTCTCTCTAGGGCAGTGTTTTTCAACCACTGTTCCGCGGCACAGTAGTGTGCCGCGAGATGTTGCCTGGTGTGCCGTGGGAAAAATTCTCCCTACACGAGCAATGCCCCCCCTGCATCCCGCTCGCGACCAAGGCAGCGGTGTGGCGCCGGCGAGCCGGAGGAAGGCGGGGTGTCCAGAAAGAAGCCGGCTGCCGCAAGGCTTCCTTGGGAGATGTAGTTCCTCCCGCAGGTCTGAGACGCGGTCCTGGGGAGGAGAGCGGACTACCTTTCCCGGTGTGCTTTGCGCGCTGGCGAGGAAAGGCTGGCCGTGGGCGGGGAAGGAGAAGAAATAAGGGAGGAGGAGGAGGAGGACGAGACTGGAGAGCGAGAGAGTGAGAGAGAGCCGGGAGACCCACGCAGGCGCATTGCGGCAAAGGGCGCTCCAGAAGCCGCTCTTAAAGGTTCTTGGGGTTGGTTCCCCCTCCTCGCTCACCGAACCTCCCTCCCCCGCCTCGCGCACTCACTGTTTGCCTCCCAAGGGTGGGCGCGCACCCCTGCCGAGCCAGGTAGGAGCGCGCGTGCGCACCCCTCTTTTAAGGGTGGGGAGCGGGCGGCTGTTGACAATGGTCATTTTTTTGTGGGGGGGGGGTAAATAAAGGGGAGGACGTGGGAGGCTGAGGAGGGGATTCCTAGGACCCAGGGAGGAGACAGGGATGGGGGGTCCCTTCCGGGCCCTGTGGCTGCCTGGCTGGAAGGAGGCAGGGGGGGGGGGGAAGAGAAGGGAGGCTTATACTGGAAGGGGTAAAAGATGGGGGTTGGGGGGTCGTATATGAAGAGCCTCCCCCAGCCCCACCTTCCTGGGTTTGCAAGTTCCTCTGAAAAAAAGTGCCAGGAGGAGGGAGGGGGAAGGTGAGGGCAGGCGGACATTTTGATAGGGATGCCTTGGGAGGGCCTGGGCTGGAGGATGGATTTGTTGTTGTTGTTTTTTGGGGGGGGGTGAGAAGTATGTTTGTGTGTGTCTGATAGGCACAGAGTTAAATTTTTTAACATTTTCTAATGGTGGTGTGCCTCGTGATTTTTTTCATGAAACAAGTGTGCCTTTGCCCAAAAAAGGTTGAAAAACACTGCTCTAGGGCACACTGAATAACATAGAGGTGAAAGAGGCCTCTTAGATTAAAAAAAATGAACAATAAGCACACACTAGAAATGAATGGGAGAGGGTATTGCAATAAATTGTGGAGCAAAAAAACAAAAAACAAAAATCATCTACTAAAATCCTTAAGAACTGAAAGTCCATGGCCTGAGTGTAAACTATTCTATTTTTAGAAGACCATTCACAAGTGGGTTTTTTAAGCTTTCTAAAATTCTTCTATCTTTTCGGAAAGCAAAGGTACCAGCCTTTCTCTATCCATAGCTGAAATTATACTCCCTGTATTCCTTTCTGTGTAAATTTTAAATTTGTTCTCAGATATTTTTCTACATATGCATACTTAGGATGGGGATGAAACGGAAAAATAGAGTTTCATTTTGTTTCATTTTGTTTCTACTAGTGGTTCATTTTGTTTTTTTAAATGATTTTTTGTAAAAAAAATTGTAACAAAATGAAACAATAACAAAATGATTTGTTCCTCTATAAAATGGCTCCCCTGAGTCCTAGAGGCACCAAATTTGGTGGGTAGCTTTTTGCAAGGGAACCATTTTACAGAGTAACAAATCATATCATTTTCAAAGGGAAAAAGAAGCTTTTTGTTTTGTTTCATAATGAAACATTGTTTCCCGTTTCGTTTAGTGACTTTTGAAAGCTTACGAAACAATGAAAGTGTGTCATTTTTTGTAAGGTGCCCATCTCTACTTGTGCATAATTTTTAAATGAGATTTCTACAAGTGTTTAGTTTTTGTTTCATTACATGGGACCTTTTCCTATCCTCATCTTTAATTACTCCTATTACTATCTTAGTCTCTTTGACCTGAGAAGCTCTAGCTAACATTTTTGACCTTTTAATACTAAGTTCACATTATTCCCTCTAAAGAATTCAGTTTCTTTGAACTCTTTCAATTTCAGTGCCTTCAACCTTTTTCTTCAAACTTTTGTTTCTGATAAGATTTTGAGCTCTGTATCCATATTTTTTCCTCCATCTTTGATTACCTCTTCCAACTTTTTTAATATTTGGCCTGTAGGGGGAGATATTGCTCCACTCGTTTCCCTTTCCCTTCTCGAGCTCATCTGGAGAGATCTGCACCTGTTCTGTGCCCGTGCAGCTGGCCATTCTTCTGTGTAGATGCCTTGAGCAGGGAGTTGGATTTGATGGCCATGGAGACCCTTTCCAACTCCATCATTCTGTGCTTCGATGATGCTTTTCTTTGAGTCCTTCCTGCCCACTTGGGCAAAATCAACACTGATTAGATGCATCTTTGCACTTTCACAACCTTCACCATCTCTGCCTTTTATATTTGTTTAGTAATGAATGCATTAAACAGTTAAGGAATGTCATTATGGTGGATTGTCCATCCAGGCTGGCAGAGGGGAGATAGAAGCTACTTCTTTTTGTGAATGAAGTCTGCAGCTAAGAGGACCAGAGCTGAAAAAAGTGGGCCAGAGGTTGACCTTTGTCCAGAGCAAGCCAGCATCTGAGAGCAAAGGTGTATAGGAAGCTGCTTGCATGGCACACTTGGTCACCTACTCCTTGGAAAGGTTCTGCATATTCTACTCATTGCACACTCTTCTGAAAGTAGCAAAAAGGGTTCGAATCAACTTTGATGGGCGTCTGAAATGAACGGTTGCCTTCCACCTTGGTGAAGTCTGGCCCTACCATTGGGCAGCTTGAAGCTGCCACCTCCAGAAGCAACACAAATGGGATTCCATGGCAAGAGCTTCCTGCCCAATAAGGAAGCAGCTGATTTGCATGAAGGGTCTCCTCTTCCTCTCTCAGCCTTTAAGGGAGACCCTGGACAGCAACAACCTAGGCCTTTCTGCCCTGGAAAGTGGGTCTGAACACCATGGGGTGCTCTTTCCTTCTGGCTGCTTTACTGAGTATCAGTCCAGGTGAACAATGTGGCTCCTTTTTTCTCTCCTGACGTCAACACTTCCTCTGCCTTATCTGTGCCTTGTTTTCTTGTGTGGCTTCTAGCTTCTCTCTTTGCCTTGTGAATCCAACATGCTCTCATTGAAGGCTTTGTTTTCCCTACTCACACAGGTGTCTTTGCCCAGTATACCCTGACTCAGCCAGAATCAGCCTCTGCATCTCTGGAAGACAAACACCCAGTTCAGCTCTCTTGCACAATTAGTAGCACCTTTGCCACTGGAGGATTGGGCTGGCTTCAGCAAGAAGCAGGAAAGCCCCCGAGATACCTCTTGTGGCATAATGTAAAAGCCAATGAGACAAATTTTGGACCGGACGTCTCTGGTCACTTCTCAGCTTCTGTAGATGGCACCAAAAAAGTTGCCTACTTGACCATCACCAACGTCCAGGCAAAGGATGAGGCCACTTACTACTGTTATGGAGGTTACAGCAGTGGCAGTAGCTATCAGTTAGCCACAGTGATACAATCAGAAGGGGATCTGAGACA
Organism: Phrynocephalus guinanensis; assembly: GCA_037367245.1. Lineage (NCBI taxonomy): Eukaryota > Metazoa > Chordata > Lepidosauria > Squamata > Agamidae > Phrynocephalus > Phrynocephalus guinanensis. Next base: position 10,225,040 of record CM074752.1, read on the forward strand.
ACAACCTCTGCCACGGGGAGGGAGGAAAGAATGTTTGCTCTGCAGGTGCTCTGACTGCTTTCCAGATGCCTTTTCAGACATCCTGCTTCAGGGGGTTGTTATGTCAAGGAACACAACATGGAGGAAGGAACCACCATTGGCCTGCCCAGAAGGGTCAGTCAGCATTGGGGGGGGGGTAGGTCACACCAGGTGGCACCTACTGGGAGTTGTGAACATAGCCATTTTCCCAGGCTCGAAGAGAACCACAGCTGCAGGCACCAATGCATAAGTGGAGATTTCCTGGGGCATTTTATAGTTCACCCTGATTTCACCTCACCCTTGTCTGGATAGGCTCATAAGTTGGACAATGGCCTGAAGAGGCTTGTTAAGTTGACTATAGCCATGGTCTGACTTATGGGCCTATTCAGACCAGGGTGAGGTGAAATCAGGGTGAACTACAAAATGGAAGACTTGCCACTCACTCTCCTCAGACTGACAAAGCTGCTTGGATGAGTAGTGAAACATTTCAATCTCTCAAGAAATGAAGTCCAGATGCCATGTCCCAACTTCCAGAGGCCCTGAGATAAGCTTTTCAGCATCTGGGAAATAACTCTAGATAAGGCTGAATAATTCTACCACCACTACCACCAAATTCTGAGATAGAGGAGGAAGCACAAAAGGCCCAGTGTCTGACATACATTACGAAAGGGATTTGTAACATTGGGAGTATGGAAGCTTGTAAAACCTCCCTTCTCGTCTGGCTGATGGTAGAGCGTTCAAATGGGCAAGGGTGAACACTCTGTCTTGTTTTTGTATTAAAAGCAAATGAAAATAATTAGCTGGTTTAAGAAGTATTAATACACTAGATTCTCCTTAGTAGGAGCAGCTGGACATTTTGATATTGTGGCCAGTGCATATAAGTGAGAGTTTCATTTTTGTTCCGGAAATTCCCGATTTCTTAATGCATGAGATGATTTTCTAAATGAAAAAAATCTAATGGGATGAGAACACAAAAGGTGCAGATCCATTGACTGCGAAAACACACCTTGTGCCTCTGTTTCAAAACAAGGCAGGGGGATGTGCTGCCATTTTACCCCACTGCCTCTCCCATTGATTGAGTGGGAGCGCAAGGACGATAGACTGGCTGTGATAGTCTTCGGCATCCTGACTGTGCTGATCCATGCTGTGCGACCAGCCACTGGGGGAATCTAAAGCTGGGTGAGAAATGCCTTTGATCGGAACTGTAAGGCTCTTCCGCACCTCCAAGGAACATGAATGTCCTCCATCCTGTAAAGCATGAATTTCCATCCTGAGACTTCCTGAATCTCCAGAGGACCTTCTATTTTTTCTCCCGAAGGATGTACAGCTTTCCACTTGCTGGTTTTCAAAGGAAAGGTCTCTGGAGGGTGAAAGGTCACTCGTGAGAATAATAGCTGCCCCTCCTGCAGTGTCTAATGTACATTATGGAAGAGAACATCACATATGCCCAGTGAAACCACAATGCTCCAGGGAAGCCAATGGGCGTGGGAGGGATTTGCATGAAGGGCACACCAGTGATGAGCCCTGGACCACTTAAAAGAAGAGGGGGAAGGTCTCAGCAAGTTATCAGCTGGGAACCCAGTCCCTTTGACAAAGTCACCATGGCTTGGGCTGTGCTCTTCTTTATGCTTGTCCTTTACTGTGCAGATAAGGATGGGACGAGTACCTTCAGGGTGTAGCTGGAGAAGCCAAGAAGAACATTATGTGAGATGTGTATAGATACGTAATTGGAGCATGATGCTTGACTTGGTTGCATCAACAGAAGCATCGTGTCTAGATCAAGGGAAGTACCACTCTATTCTGCTCTGGTCAGACCACACCTGGAGTACTGTGTCCAGTTCTGTGCACCTCAATTTAAAAAGGATGTTGACAACCTCGAGTGGGTACAGAGGAGGGCGACCAGGATGGTTGAAAGTCTGGAGGAAAGCATCGGGTTTCACACAACCTTTTGTCAAATAAGGGCTTCCCTTTATGACCATCCAGTGGGTGGAAGGGGAGCAATCACACTCCCATCTTGGATTCATCATCTTTTGTCTGATTGGCTGGTTGATTTGATGGGTACTTAAAGACAAAATGTGCCCCCATTCAGTGATTTGTGATATTTTGTTCAACATGTGTAAGTTGTGGGTAGGACACAGAAGGTGTACTTTGATGTAACTGGGAGGATGTTCATTACTACTAAGGGATAGAGACCATCAAAGACATGGATATGAGCCACTGAAGCAGCCATGATGAAGAACTCTGTGGCCCTTCTGACTCCAAGACAGGGTTCACTGGGAACAAAACTAGGAGGGGGATAGTATTGCAACCTCACCCCACCCCCCCCACCCCCCACAGGACTGTCAGGAGTAGGACACCAGCAACCTAAGCTTCTCCATCCCCCAGTTAAGGATCCAAATAATATCAACTGCCAGGACTGTTTGTGACTCAAATACGTGGAGGCCTTGGCCAAGAGGTCTGTGACGACCAAACCCACCCACCCCTCCAGGTGGGGGTGGCAAAGCTCACAGTCTCTGTTTTAACCTTCTCCTACCATAGCTGCATTTCTCCTTAGTCTAGTCTCCATGTCATATCTTGAATACATTTGAAAAATAAAAAATAGGTGATTTTCATACCTTACTGTAGTGCAGCTACGACAGGAAATGCACACGCATATCTTCATTCACATGGTTAAACGCACTTGAAATTTGAATTTTGAGTTTGTCCAGCTCTCAGACAGGTGAACAGACTGTTCCTGTCATCTGACAAGGACAAACAAGTCCCAGGCGCAGTGACAAAGATGTGGGTCCCTTCAGTTATTGTTGGAGTGCAAGCCCCATCATCCTTCACCATTTGCTACTCTCTCTATCTATCGTGGCCGACTCTTCATTCTCTGGCTTTCACTCGTGGGTGTGTGTTGTGTCCATGCCCATGGACCCCATGCCCATGGAGTTTTCTTGGCAGGAATACTGGAGTGGTTTGCCAGTTCCTACTCCAGGCGCCTAACAGCAGCTGGTATTCATTCCCTGGTGGTCTCCCATCCAAGTACTAACCAGGGCCAACCCTGCTTAGCTTCTGGAATCAGGCAAGATCAGATGTGCTTAGGGCAGCTCAAGTGCAACCAAACGTCCATCTGTTATGACACCAACATTTGTGGATGAGAAAAAGAACTCAAGAAAACAACTCCAGATCATTTCAGTGAGACGACACAGTGCCCATGGGTGGGGCAAAGAAAAGGGAAATCGTTTGAATGAGGGGCTGCGTCACATACTCATCAAGGTTTAAGATGGACAAGGAGAGTCTGTGAGAGAAACCTCTGTGAACTGAGAGAGATTGCCTCAGTTCCCATCATGCTCTGGGCTTCCATCTTCCTCGCGTTCCTCACTTGCTCCTCAGGTATTCAGGAGGAATGTGCTTCTGCTTGATCACTTTGATGAGGAGAACTTTAATTCATTCTGAGGTGTTTCCCTTTTCCTTCCCTTTCAGGTTCCTTTGGGCAGGATGTGTTGAGACAGCCACCCTCCGTCTCTGTGTCTCTGAGACAAAATGCCCAAATCTCCTGTTCAGGAAACAACATCGGGGCCAGGAATGTGCACTGGTACCAGCAGAAACCTGGCAAGGCTCCTGTCCTCATCATATACAATGACGGCAGCAGACCCAGTGGGATCTCAGAACGCTTCTCTGGCACCAACTCTGGCAACACAGCCAGGCTCAGCATTGCCACGGCCGAACTAGGAGATGAGGCAGCTTATTACTGCCAGGTGTGGGATGGCAGCACAGCTCACAGTGATACAGTCAGAGGGGAGACTGGGACAAAAACCTCTTGATAGAAAAGACTCATGCTTCTGGTCAAAACTGCTGCTCTTTCTCCTGTGGAGTTTAATTTGCATAAAACATGTGGGGCAGCCATGCATTCTGCTTTTCAGGGGACAGTTGGGTGTTTGAAGGTGTGCTGCGTCTGAAGGGCTGTCTGGTCTCAGTCTGCCTTCAAGGCAGAGCGTCATAAGGAAGGAGAGAAGCCAGGTGTTGGGGAGTTAGGTGGTTCTGCTCCATTACCGGGTAGCTCCTTGCTCACCTGCCATAGTTCTAGGACAGTCTGCAGGGGCTGATTCTTTGTGGGGAAATCCATACCTTGATTTCAATCTCAGCTTTAGTCCTCGATGAACAAAGAACAAGTGCATCTGGACATCACATTGACCCACTTTTTCTGCACAACACTTTCCCTGGGGAATTTCGGTCATGGGACGCCAGCTTAGTAATGTACCTGTTCTACTGGGGTTGGTTTTTAAAACACCCTGAGACCAGTCACATGGTTTCATTTAAGGCCACATCCACCTGTTTTCTGTGATATTGATCTTCTACACCAAATGGGGGACTTGAAACATTGGTGTTCATGAAGTTCTGCCCAGGAAACCATTGCTCATCACCATCCTTGAGAGTTCCAGCAGCAACTCATCAAATGACGGTGAGGAGCAACTGGATGTTAACTATTTTATAACTCCTGATCAGGAGAAGAAATTCTCCTCTCTCACAACTGTTACCTTCATTTGTGACTATGTGTCAGGGATCCCACCCCTTCTCCCCAGCAGACTGTTGCACCACCTCACAACCCTCGCAAGGACTGTCCAAGAGGACTTTGGATGAGTCCCAAACCTCTCTGTCCACCAGGAAGAGAAGGTTGGAAGTGGAACCTGGCACAGATGAAGAACATCTGCCAGAAGACATAGCGATTTGGACCCATTGAAATCCACAGCGAACACTGGAGGTTCGGGAGGCAAAATGAATGGGAGAGAAAGTAGAGGTCGAGGTAGCGGGGACTCACATGGGACCTGGCCCTGCTTGATTAATCACTAAGGGCTGGTGTACTTCTGATGACATCACATTGACCTACTTTTTCTGCACAACACTTTCCCTCATCATGGGATGCCAGCTTAGTAATGTACCTCTACTGGGGTTGGTTTTTAAAACACCCCAAGACCAGTCACATGGTTTCATTTAAGGCCACATCCACCCGTTTTCTGTGATATTGATCTATCCCAAACAGGGGGACTTCAAAGGAGCCTCCCTGAAGATTGTACTTTTAAAAAAACACTCTGGCGTCCCCTGGGCAATGGTGTTCACCACCAACTAATCCTTTCAATCCAGAAGGACCTGTTGGATCAGAAATGGCTGCAACTACTAGGCAGAGCAACCTTAAACCATGGCCCTTACCAGGGCCCAACTTGACAACCACCTCCATTAACCAAAAGAGGCCAAAGAAAGCCTGCTTCAGAAACGCTGTAATAACCACAAGTGATACCAAACGGACACCCACTGCACTGGACCTTCTGGATGACAGCCTAGCTGAGATCACCCAGAAAGGCTGTGGGATATTTTCTGAGGCTTTCACCAACTCCTCTGTTCAAGACTGCCACTAGAAGGATGGAGTGGGAGGATCTGTGGACTGGGATGAGTCTGTGGCCTCTTATGAACTAGGTCATTTGGTCTCCTGTGAGGTGCACACCCACATGGGTAGGCACGCTCCCCCTGACCCCATGTGGGGCTTCTCCTCTTCCACATGGCTGCAGAGACCATTTTTGTTTAGGTCGCAACAGGCATAACACAGGGGGTGTTGCACACATGGACCCAATAAACCCCATCTAGAGACAAAAGTGATCCCTGAACTTTAAAAGGTTGGGCATTTGCTGCAAGGGAGCTTTGGATGACCCCAAAGAGGTGTGTCCACCTGGACCAGCAGGATGGAAGTCGACCCTGGAGAGGAGGAGAAAGCACTGTGGGAAGAAGAGTTGGCAACCAGGCCATCTGGTTTCTCAGGGATAGAAAGGAAGGAGAGGAGGAGGAAGAGGAGGAAGGTTGAGGTCCATCAGAACAGGTGACAGAGATCAAGGAGTCTGATTGACAGAGTACGGAGGAGGAGGAAGACAGGAGCAACACAGGGGATGATTCTTATTCTCCTTCCGCAAAACATGAGATGTTGATGGCCTGTATCTAAGAAGGACCCCTGGAGGTTCCCAGGAATGGAGCAGTAGCTATGGACATGCCAAGCCCCTGATCAGCTTGTTGTGAGTTCTCCCTGGTGTTCACAAAGATCTGCCCAGGAAACCGTTGCTCATCACCCTCCCTTGAGAATTCCAGCAGCAACTCATCAATTGATGGCGAGGAGCAACTGGATGTTAATTCCATTGCTCTCTGATTGGCAATGTACCTCAATGTGCCACAGGATTTCATGGTGGTGAATGAATGAAAGAATATTTTATTGCAGTCAATGACGAAATCCAAAATACATATAGATAAATAGTACCAATTACAGCAAAACAAGGAGGAACAAGGGAGGGGAAATGCCATATACATTAAGCCAGCCTAAATTGTGGCTATTTGGTACATGGAAGCTCCAGGTTGATGTCATTGGGAGGATGTCTGAGTTTGGCAGAGACAGGAGGGGGAATGAGATGAAGCTTTCACTAGAGGCTTACAGTGGGCGCCTCAAATGTAGCCTTCGGGGAGGAAGCTAGTGAAGGAAAGGAGAGAAAACCAATAACCCAGAAAAAACACTGTGTCTCTGCTTGATCTCATCCACTGGTCTCTAATGTCTGGTACCTCCTCCAGAGTTCAATAGTTTCAGCAGCTCTACTGCTGTCTTGCCCTCACAGGGACACAGCATTCAGGCCTCTGTGCCCCAGTGGGGACCACTGCAGAGGTTTTTGTCCTACTTCCCCATTAAGCGGTAACACTGTGATACCCATTGTCCCAGGCAGCACAGTAATAAATGGCCTCGTCCTCAGCCAGAGCCCCAGAGATAGTCAAGTAGCCAAAGAGCTCCCCCAATAAGTCTTTGGAGCCAGAGAATCGGGAAGGGACCCCAGAGCCCCTCCCCTTGCTGGACGCAGAATCATAATACAGTAAGTATCTTGGGGCATTCCCAGGCTTCTGCTGGTACCAGGCTATAGCTCTGCCACTCCTACTGACACCACAGGAGAGTGTCCTGGTACTCCCGGGTGAGACAGAGACTGATGGAGCCTGAGACACCACGAGCTGATACTTTGCACCTGAAAAATAAAAATAGGAAAAGAGATGATGCTCCTCTCTGCCCTCGGGGACACTCACTTTCCAGGAATTTTAGAAGGCTTGGGCGTGCTCTCACCTGTGCAGCATGTCACGAACAGGAGGACAGCAAGAGGAACCCAGAACATGGTGAAGAGATTGGTGACCTGAACAAAAAGATGGAGCGGTCAAATGTAACAACCTGGCTCATGCCTTCAAGGGTCCCCCTTTATAGCCCTCCAGTGGATAGAGGTGGACCAATCACACTCCCCTCTCAGATTCATCAGCGTTTTGCCTGATTGGCTGGATGATTCTGCAGGTACCTAAAGACAAAAGGTGCCATTCGGTGGTTGGTGAGACTTTGCTCAAAATACATAAATTGTGGGTAGGTCACAGAAGGAGTACTTTGAAGAAACTGGGAAGATGTTCATTACTACTTTATAATTCTTGACCAGGAGAAGAAATTCTTGTCCCTCGGGTTTGTAACCCTCATTTGTGACTATGTGTCAGGATCCCACCCTTTCTCCCCAGCAGACTGTTGCACCACCTCGCAACCCTCGCAAGGACTGTCCAAGAGGACTTTGGATGAGTCCCAAACCTCTGTGGCCACCAGGAAGAGAAGGTTGGAAAAGGAACCTGGCAGAGATGAAGAACATCTGCCAGAAGGCATAGCGATCTGGACCCACTGAAATCCACAGCCAACACTGGAGGTTTGGGAGGCAAAAGGAATGGGAGAGAAAGTAGAGGTCGAGATGGTGGGGACTCTCACATGGGACCTGGCCCTGACTGAGTACTCACTAAGGCCTGGAGACCATCAAGGATATGGATACGAGCCAAGCAAGGAGGATTGATGAAGAGCTGTGTCAAGCATGTCCAAACTTCAGCCCTCCTGATGTTTTGGACCACAACTCCCAGAACTCCAGGCCTGCATTGCCAATGACAAAGGACTGTGGGGGTTGTGGTCCAAAACATCTGGAGGGCCAAAGTTTGGACATGCCTTGGCTAGAGGAATCGGACTCAGGCACCTTGAACTTCTCAATTCACCAGTTAATGATCCAAATAATATCAACTGCCAGCACTGTTTGTGTCTTAAGTCCATGAGGCTTGTGACAAAGGGGTGTGTGACCACCAAACCCATCCACCCCTCCAGGTGGGGGGTGCCAAAGCTCACAGTCTGTGTTTTAACCCTCTCTAGCCTTAGCTGCATTTCTCCTCAGTCTAGTCTTAATGGCATATCTTGAATACATTTGAAAAAATACACTATGGGTGTAGTTTTCAATCTTGACTGTAGTGAACAACCAAGTGCAGCTACAAGACTAGAGGCTCACACACATATATTCACTCACATGGTTAAACCTACTTGTAAATTGAATACTGGGGTTGTCTAAATGTGCACAGCTATTCCATTTCTGCTATCAGAAAGGACAAACAAGTCCCCAGCACGATTTATTTATTTATTTATTTATTTATTTATTTATTTATTTATTTATTTTAGAGCTTATATACCGCCCGTCTTCCCAGAGGAACTCCGGGCGGTTTACAACAATATAAAATGACAAAGATGTGGGTCCCTTCAGTTATTGTTACAGTGCAAGACCCATCATCCTTCACCATTTGCTGCTCTCTCTATCACAGTCAGAGGCATCACACAGGTTTTATTCATGCTCCAGTGTGGTGTCCCTTGCAGCTGGATATCCTGCCCAGCTCCTTTGTTCTCTGGCTTTCACTCTGGAAAGGGCAAGAAATCATTTGTGGCACCTACATTTGTAGATGAGTAAATGAATGCAAGAAAAAACTTGATACTTCAGTGCCCATGGGTGGGGCAAAGAAGGGAAATCATTTGAATGAGGGGCTACGTCACACACTGGACGAGGTTTAAGATGGACAGGGAGAGCCGTGTGTCAGAAACCTCTGTGAACTGGGAAAGAGAGATTGCCTCATTTCCCATCATGCTCTGGGCTTCCACCTTCCTCACGTTCCTCACTTGCTCCTCAGGTATTTGGGAGGGATGTGCTTTTGCTTGATCCCTTTCCTGAGGAGAACTTCAATTCATCCTCAGGTGTTCCCTTTTCCTTCCCTTTCAGGTTCCTTTGGGCAGTATGTGTTGACACAGCCACCCTCCGTCTCTGTGCCTCTGGGGCAAAATGCCCAGCTCTCCTGTTCAGGAGATAACATTGGGAGCAACCTTGTGGACTGGTACCAGCAGAAACCTGGCAAGGCTCCTGTCCTCATCATATACAATGACAGCGAGAGACCCAGTGGGATCTCGGACCGCTTCTCTGGCAACAACTCTGGCAACCCGGCCAGGCTCAGCATTGCCATGGCCCAAGTCGAAGATGAGGCAGATTATTACTGCCAGGTGTGGGACATCGACACAGATCAGTGGCACAGTGATACAGACAGAGGGGGAACTGGGACAAAAACCTCCTGATAGAAAAGACTCATGCTTCTGGTCGAAACTGCTGCTCTTTCTCCTAGTGGAGTTTAATTTGCATGAAACACATGGGGCAGCCATGCGTTCTGCTTTTCAGGGGACAGTTGGGTGCTTGAAGGTGTGCTGCGTCTGAAGGGCTGTCTGGTCTCCATCTGTCTTCAAGGCAGAGCACCATAAGGAAGGAAAAAAGCCAGGCATTGGAGAATCAGGCAGTTCTGCTACGTTACCGGGTAGCTCCTTCCTTGCCTTCCATAGAGCAGTCTGTGGGGGGTTGATTTCTGGGAAGGGCAGAGAAACCGATACCTTGATTTCAGTCTCAGCTTCAGTCCATGATGAACAAATAACAAGCACGCTTCTGAGGAGATCTCATTGACCCACTCTTACTGCACATCACTTTCCCTGGGGAATTTCAGTGGAGGGATGCCAGCTTGGTATGGTACCTCTTCTACTGGGGATGGTTTTTAAAACACCCCGAGACCAGTCACTTGGTTTCATTTAAGGCCACATCCACCTGTTTCAATTCACATCCATCATCGATGGGTATACAGAAGGTGATCAGCATGGCTTCCAGGGGCTTCTCACTGACAGCTGGGTGAGTCCCCACTGGTGTTCTTGAAGATCTGCCCAGGAAACCATGGGTGATTCCACCACCACCCCCTTGAGAATTCCAGCAGCGAATCATCAATTGCCAGTCAGGAGCAACTGGATGTTACCTCCATTGCTCTCTGGTTGGAAACTGTGTCACAGGATTTCATGGTGCTATTGGTACATGGAAGCCCCAGGGTGATGCCATTGGAAGGATGTTTGAGTTTCCAGGGACAGCAGAGATTGGGACCAAGAACCTGAGAGGAGTTTGTATAGCAACCAATGATGCTCTTGGAATGTGCTTCCAATGGGAATCCTTCACTGAAAGGCTTACAGTGGGAACCCCAAATGTAGCCATGGAGGGAATTATAAAGGAAAGGAAAGGCAACCAACAACCAAGAAAAAGGATTGTGTCTCTGCTTGACCTTATTCCATGGTTTCTAATGAAGCTGCATTGGACTGTCTCACAGTTCGAACACAATGAAATATTTTTGGCAGCTCTACTGTTGTCTTGACCTCACAGGGACACAACATCCAGATATTCATGCCCACAGTGAGGATCAGTGCACAGGTTTTTGTCCTACTTCCCCATTAGACTGTAACACTGTGACACACATTGTTGTACCAGGCAGCACAGTAATAAACGGCTTCGTCTTCTGCCAGTGCCCCGGAGATGGTCAAGTAGCCAATGCTGCCCGAGGAATCCTTGGAACCAGAGAATCGGGAGGGGACCCCAGAGCCCTGTCCCTTGCTGGACTCTGAATAATAATACAATAAGTATCTTGGGGCATTCCCAGGCTTCTGCTGGTACCAGTAAATAGTTCTGTCACTCCTACTGACAGTACAGGAGAGTTTCATGGTGTTCCCTGATGAGACAGAGGCCGATGGAGGCTGGGACACCGTGAGCTGAGAGTTTGCACCTGAAAAATAAAAATAGGAAAAGTGATGGCGATCCTCTTGGCCCTCGGGGACACTTACTTTCCAGGCATTTCAGAAAGCTTCAGAGCCTGCTCTCACCTGTGCACCATGTCACAAACAGGAGGACAGCAAGAGGAAACCAGAACATGGTGAAGAATTTGATGTCCTGAACAAGAAAGACGGAGTGGTGAAATGTAACAACCTGGCTCATGCCTTCAAGGGTCCCCCTTTATAGCCATCCAGTGGATGGAGGTGGACCAATCACACTCCCCTGTCAGATTCATCAGCGTTTGACTGATTGGGTGGATGATTCTGCAGGTACCTAAAGACAAAATGTGCCATTCAGTGGTTGGTGAGACTTTGCTCAAAATACATAAATTGTGGGTAGGTCACAGAAGGAGTACTTTGAAGAAACTGGGAAGATGTTCATCACTACATTATAATTTTCGTCCAGGAGAAGAAATGCTTGTCCCTCGGGACTGTAACCCTTGTTTGGGACTATGTGTCAGGGATCCCACCACTTTTCCCCGGCAGACTGTTGCACCATCTCACAACCCTCGCAAGGACTGTCCAAGAGGACTTTGGATGAGTCCCAAACCTCTGTGGCCACCAGGAAGAGATGGTTGGAAAAGGAACCTGGCAGAGATGAAGAACATCTGCCAGAAGGCATCGCGATCTGGACCCATTGAAATCCACAGCCAACACTGGAGGTTTGGGAGGCAGAAAGAATGGGAGAGAAAGTAGAGGTCGAGATGGTGGGGACTCACATGGGACCTGGCCCTGCTTGAGCACTCACTAAGTCCTGGAGACCATCAAGGATATGGATATGAGCCAAGCAAGGAACCTTGATGAAGGACTGTGTCAGCCTTCTGACTCCAGAACAACTGGTAGGCTACAGGAATCAGACTCAGGCACATTAAACATCTCTGTTTCCCTGTTAATGATGCAAATAAAATCAACTGCCAGCACTATGTGTGTCTCAAGTCCATGGGGCTCTTGACAAACGGGCATGTGACCACCAAACCCACCCACCCATCCAAGTGGGGGTAGAAAAGCTCACAGTCTGTGTTTTAAACTTTCCTGCCTTAGCTGCATTTCTCCTTAGTCCAATCTTCATGGCATATCTTGAATACATTTGAAAAATGAAAGATATGTGAAATTTTCAAACTTGACTGTAGTGAACAACCAAGTGCAGCTACAAGACAGGAAGCACACATACATCTATATTCCTTCACATGGTTAAACCTACTTGTAATCTGAATATTGGGGTTGGCTGAATGTGCACAGCTATTCCATTTCTGTCCTCAGAAAGGACAAAGTGCAGTCCCCAGCACAGTGACAAAGACGTGGGTACCTTCAGTTATTGTTGGAGTGCAAGACCCATCATCCTTCACCATTTGCTGCTCTCTCTATCACAGACAGAGGCATCACACAGGTTTCATTCATGCTCCAGTGTGGTGTCTCTTGCAGCTGGATTATGTGCCCACCTCCATAGTTTTCTGACGTTGACTCCAGAAATGGCAAGAAATATTTTGTGGCACCTACGTTTGTAGATGAGTAAATGAACGCAAGAAAAAAACTTGATACTTCAGTGCCCATGGGTGGGGCAAAGAAAAGGGAAATCATTTGAATGAGGGGCTGCGTCACACACTGGATGAGGTTTAAGATGGACAGGGAGAGCCCTGTGTCAGAAACCTCTGTGAACTGGGAAAGGGAGATCGCCTCGTTTCCCATCATGCTCTGGGCTTCCATCTTCCTCGCGTTCCTCGCTTGCTCCTCAGGTATTCAGGAGGGATGTGCTTTTGCTTGATCCCTTTCCTGAGGAGAACTTTAATTCATCCTCAGGTGTTTCCTTTTCCTTCCCTTTTAGGTTCCTTTGGGCAGTATGTGTTGAGACAGCCACCCTCCGTCTCTGTGCCTCTGGGACAAAATGCCCAAATCTCCTGTTCAGGAAACAACATCGGGGCCAGGAGTGTGCACTGGTACCAGCAGAAACCTGGCAAGGCTCCAGTCCTCATCATATACAGCGACAGCAGCAGACCCAGCGGGATCTCGGACCGCTTCTCTGGCACCAACTCTGGCAACACAGCCAGGCTCAGCATTGCCAGGGCCGAAGCAGGAGACGAGGCAGATTATTACTGCCAGGTGTCGGGCAGCGGCACAGTTCACGGTGATACAGACAGAGGGGGAACTGGGACAAAAACGTCCTGATAGAAAAGACTCATGCTTTTGGTTGAAACTGCTGCTCTTTCTTCTGTGGAGTTTAATTTGCATGAAATGCATGGGGTAGCCATGTGTTCTGCTTTTCAGGGAATGGTTGGATGCTTGAAGGTGTGCTGTGTCTGTGCATTCAAGACAGAGCACCATAAGGAAGGAAAGAAGCCAGGCAGTGGAGAGTCAGACAGTTCTGCTCCATTACCGGGTAGCTCCTTCCTTGCCTTCCATAGAGCAGTCTGTGGGGGGTTGATTTCTGGGAAGGGCAGAGGAATCGATACCTTGATTTCAGTCTCAGCTTTTGGTACGTGATGAACAAGTAACAAGTGTGCTTCTGAGGATGTCACATTGACCCACTCTTACTGCCCATCACTTTCCCTGGAGAATTTCAGTGGAGGGGGGCAGCTTGTTAAGGTACCTGTTCTACTGGGGATGGTTTTTAAAACACCCTGAGACCAGTCCCTTGGTTTCATTTAAGGCCAGATCCAGCTGTTTCAATTCACATCCATCATCGTGAATTGGGTGCCTCCAGGAGCCCACTTTCCCTTTATAGCGGGCCAGAGGAGGCACCCACCCCACAAAGGTGCCTCCAGGAGCCCGCTCCCCCCCAAAACCAGTACTAACGACAACGAAAAAACGAAAAACGAACCGACTAATTTTTGCGAATTTTCGCGAAAACCGGAAACGACCCGAAACGGGACGGCCCGACTAACGACAACTCAAAAAAAATTTTTTTCAAGTCGTCCCCATCTCTAGTCCCCACTGGTGTTCTTGAAGATCTGCCCAGGAAACCATGGGTCATTCCACCACCAGCCCCTTGAGAATTCCAGCAGCGAATCATCAATTGCCAGTCAGGAGCAACTGGATGTTACCTCCATTGCTCTCTGGTTGGCAACTGTGTCACAGGATTTCATGGTGCTATTGGTACATGGAAGCCCCAGGGTGATGCCATTGGAAGGATGTTTGGGTTTCCAGGGACAGCAGAGATTGGGACCAAGAACCTGAGAGGAGTTTGTATAGCAACCAATGATGCTCTTGGAATGTGCTTCCAATGGGAATCCTTCACTGAAAGGCTGACAGTGGGAACCCCAAATGTAGCCATGGAGGGAATTATAAAGGAAAGGAAAGGCAACCAACAACCAAGAAAAAGGATTGTGTCTCTGCTTGACCTTATTCCATGGTTTATAATGAAGCTGCATTGAACTGTCTCGCAGTTCCACCACAATGAAATATTTTCGGCAGCTCTACTGTTGTCTTGACCTCACAGGGACACAGCATTCAGATATTCATGCCCACAGTGAGGATCAGTGCACAGGTTTTTGTCCTACTTCCCCATTAGACTGTAACACTGTGACACACACTGTTGTACCAGGCAGCACAGTAATAAACGGCTTCGTCCTCTGCCAGAGCCCCGGAGATGGTCAAGTAGCCAATGCTGCCCGAGGAATCCTTGGAACCAGAGAATCGGGAGGGGACCCCAGAGCCCTGTCCCTTGCTGGACTCTGAATAATAATACAATAAGTATCTTGGGGCATTCCCAGGCTTCTGCTGGTACCAGTGAATAGTTATGTCACTACTACTGACAGTACAAGAGAGTTTCATGGTGTTCCCTGATGAGACAGAGGCCGATGGAGGCTGGGACACCGTGAGCTGAGAGTTTGCACCTGAAAAATAAAAATAGGAAAAGTGATGGCGATCCTCTTGGCCCTCGGGGACACTTACTTTCCAGGCATTTCAGAAAGCTTCAGAGCCTGCTCTCACCTGTGCACCATGTCACAAACAGGAGGACAGCAAGAGGAAACCAGAACATGGTGAAGAATTTGATGTCCTGAACAAGAAAGACGGAGTGGTGAAATGTAACAACCTGGCTCATGCCTTCAAGGGTCCCCCTTTATAGCCATCCAGTGGATGGAGCTGGACCAATCACACTCCCTTTCAGATTCATCAGCTTTTGCCTTATTGGCTGGATGATTCCACAGGTACGTAAAGAAAAATGTGCCATTCATTGGTTGGTGAGACTTAGCTCAAGATACTTAAGATGTTGGTAGGACACAGAAGGTGTACTTTGATGCAACTGGGAAGATGTCCATCACTAATTTATAGTTCCTGATCAAGTGCATCAGAAGGAGAAATTCTAGTCCTTCAGGGCTGTAACCCTCATTTGTGACATGATCCTATCAGTTCCCCCCTGCAATCTATTGCACCACCTCACAAAACTTACAAGGACTGTCCAAGAGGACCTTGGATACATCACAAACTTTTGTGTCCTCTGGGAAGAGCCGGATGGAAGTGAAACCTGGCATGAATGAGAAACATCTGCTAAAAGGCATAGCAAAATCAGAAAGAGTGGATGAAAACGACGTCCTCAGAACCACACTTCTTATTTGTTCATCAAGGACTAAAGCTCAGACTGAAATAAAGGTTTCTTTCTGGAAAAATCTCTGCCCCCCACCCCCAACAATCAGCTCCCACAGCGCACCCATGAAGTATGGAAGTGAGCACGGAGCTATCGGGTAACCAAGCAGAACTGCCCGACTCCCCATCGCCTTGCTTCTTCCTTTTCTCCCCCATTTCAGAGACATCAACCAGTCTAGAACTTGGGATCCATAACTATCCAACATTGCCAACACTGGACATTCGAGAGGCAAAAGGGGTTCTCTCAATGAGATGGATATGAGCCAAGCAAGCAGTCTTGATGAAGGACTCTGTCACTCTTCAGACTCCAATACAGGGTTCACTAGGATCTGGACTAGGAGAGGGCGAGTAATGCAGCCTTAGCCTTCTGGAAGAACTGGCAAGATAGGGGGATACTGGCACCCCAAACCTCTTCATTCCCCAGTTAATGATCCAAATAATATCAGTTGCCAGCACTGTTTGTGCCTCAAAGATATGGGGTTCTTGGGAAAGGTGTCTGTGAACACCAAACCCACCCCAACATACATTTGAAAAATTAAAGACAGATCATTGGCATACTTGACTGGAGTGAACAACCAAGTGTAAGTACAAGACAGGAAACATAGGAAGAAGTGCTGCCATCCACTGGGAGGTTGAAGTATCTGTTGCTGTTTTCAGAGCTTGAAAACCAGGACGTAGAGATGGGCACGAAACGGAAAAATAGATACTGGTCTATGACCGTAATAAAGATTTGAACAAGCTCCTCCAAAGAAAGAAAAATAGAGTTTCATTTCATTTAGTTTCCATAGTAGTTTCATTTTGTTTCATAAATTGCAACAAATTTTTAAAGTAGTTTTGTTATGAAACAAAATGCGTCCTGCCATTTAGTTAGGTAACGAACTAATTTGTTACCTAACGAAACGACAAAACAGTGTTTCATTTTTCATTTTGTGCCCATCTCTACTCAGGAGTAAAATGAGACCCCTTAAAACTGGTGCATTACCTGTGCACCATGTCACAAACAGGAGGACAGTAAGAGGAAACCAGAACATGGTGAAGAATTTGATGTCCTGAACAAGAAAGACGGAGTGGTGAAATGTAACAACCTGGCTCATGCCTTCAAGGGTCCCCCTTTATAGACGTCCAGTGGATGGAGGTGGACCAATCACACTCCTTCTCAGATTCATCAGCGTTTGCCTGATTGGCTGGATGATTCTGCAGGTACCTAAAGACAAAATGTGCCATTCAGTGGTTGGTGAGACTTTGCTCAAAATACATAAATTGTGGGTAGGTCACAGAAGGAGTACTTTGAAGCAGCTGGGAAGATGTTCATCACTACTTTATAATTCTTGACCAGGAGAAGAAATTCTCCTCCCTTAGGACTGTAACCCTCATTTGTGACTGTGTGTCAGGATCCCACCACTTCTCCCCAGCAGACTGTTGCACCACCTCACGACCCTCGCAAGGACTGACCAAGAGGACTTTGGATGAGTCCCAAACCTCTGTGGCCACCAGGAAGAGAAGGTTGGAAGAGGAACCTGGCAGAGATGAAGAACATCTGCCAGAAGGCATAGCGATCTGGACCCATTGAAATCCACAGCCAACACTGGAGGTTTGGGAGGCAAAAAGAATGGGAGAGAAAGTAGAGGTCGAGATGATGGGGACTCACATGGGACCTGGTCCTGATTGAGTACACACTAAGGCCTGGAGACCATCAAGGATATGGATATGAGCCAAGCAAGGAACCTTGATGAAGGACTGTGTCAGCCTTCTGACTCCAGAACAACTGGTAGGCTACAGGAATCAGACTCAGGCACATTAAACATCTCCGTTTCCCTGTTAATGATGCAAATAAAATCAACTGCCAGCACTATGTGTGTCTCAAGTCCATGGGGCTCTTGACAAACGGGCATGTGACCACCAAACCCACCCAGCCATCCAGGTGGGGGTAGAAAAGCTCACAGTCTGTGTTTTAACCTTTCCTGCCTTAGCTGCATTTCTCCTTATTAGTCCAATCTTCATGGCATATCTTGAATACATTTGAAAAATAAAAGATATGTGAAATTTTCAAACTTGACTGTAGTGAACAACCAAGTGCAGCTACAAGACAGGAAGCACACATACATCTATATTCCTTCACATGGTTAAACCGACTTGTAATCTGAATATTGGGGTTGGCTGAATGTGCACAGCTATTCCATTTCTGTCCTCAGAAAGGACAAAGTGCAGTCCCCAGCACAGTGACAAAGACGTGGGTCCCTTCAGTTATTGTTGGAGTGCAAGACCCATCATCTTTCTCCATTTGCTGCTCTCTCTATCACAGACAGAGGCATCACACAGGTTTCATTCATGCTCCAGTGTGGTGTCTCTTGCAGCTGGATTATGTGCCCACCTCCATAGTTTTCTGACGTTGACTCCAGAAATGGCAAGAAATATTTTGTGGCACCTACGTTTGTAGATGAGTAAATGAACGCAAGAAAAAACTTGATAGTTCAGTGCCCATGGGTGGGGCAAAGAAAAGGGAAATCATTTGAATGAGGGGCTGCGTCACATACTCATCAAGGTTTAAGAAGGACAAGGAGAGTCTGTGAAAGAAACGTCTGTGAACTGAGAGAGACTGTATCATTTCCCATCATGCTCTGGGCTTCCATCTTCCTCGCGTTCCTCACTTGCTCCTCAGGTATTCAGGAGGGATGTGCTTTTGCTTGATCCCTTTCCTGAGGAGAACTTCAATTCATCCTCAGGTGTTCCCTTTTCCTTCCCTTTCAGGTTCCTTTGGGCAGTATGTGTTGAGACAGCCACCCTCCGTCTCTGTGTCTCTGGGACAAAATGCCCAAATTTCTTGTTCTGGAAATAACATCGGGGGCAAGGATGTGTACTGGTACCAGCAGAAATCTGGCAAGGCTCCAGTCCTCATCATATACTACAGCAGCAGCAGACCTTCCGGGGTCCCGGACCGCTTCTCTGGCACCAACTCTGGCAACACGGCCAGGCTCAGCATTGCCAGGGCCGAAGCAGGAGATGAGGCAGATTATTACTGCCAGGTGTGGGACAGCAGCACAGCTCACAGTGATACACACAGAGGGGGAACTGGGACAAAAACCTCCTGATAGAAAAGACTCATGCTTCTGGTTGAAAGTGCTGCTCTTTCTTCTGTGGAGTTTAATTTGCATGAAACATGTGGGGCAGCCATGTGTTCTGCTTTTCAGGGAATGGTTGGGTGCTTGAAGGTGTGCTACATTTGAAGGGCTGGCTGGCCTCAATCTGCCTTCAAGGCAGAGCACCATAAGGAAGGAAAGAAGCCAGGCAGTGGAGAATCAGGCAGTTCTGCTATTGGTACATGGAAGACCCAGGGTGATGCCATTGGAAGGATGTTTGGGTTTCCAGGGACAGCAGAGATTGGGACCAAGAACCTGAGAGGAGTTTGTATAGCAACCGATGATGCTCTTGGAATGTGCTTCCAATGGGAATCCTTCACTGAAAGGCTGACAGTGGGAACCCCAAATGTAGCCATGGAGGGAATTATAAAGGAAAGGAAAGGCAACCAACAACCAAGAAAAAGGATTGTGTCTCTGCTTGACCTTATTCCATGGTTTCTAATGAAGCTGCATTGAAATGTCTCGCAGTTCCACCACAATGAAATATTTTTGGCAGCTCTACTGTTGTCTTTCCCTCACAGGGACAGAGCATTCAGACATTCATGCCCACAGTGAGGATCAGTGCATAGGTTTTTGTTCTACTTCCCCATTAGACTGTAACACAGTGACACACACTGTTGTACCAGGCAGCACAGTAATAAACAGCTTCATCCTCTGCCAGGGCCCCAGAGATGGTCAAGTAGCCAATGCTGCCTGAGGAATCCTTGGAACCAGAGAATCGGGAGGGGACCCCAGAGCCCTAGCCTTTGTTGGAGTCAGAACAATAATACAATAAGTATCGTGGGGCATCCCCAGGCTTCTGCTGGTACCAGTAATTAGTTCTGTCACTCCTACTGACAGTACAGGAGAGTTTTGTGGTCTTCCCTGCTGACACAGAGGCCGATGGAGGCTGAGACACTGTGAGCTGAGAGTTTGCACCTGAAAAATAAAAATAGGAATAGTGATGGTGATCCTCTTGGCCCTCAGGGTTACTCACTTTCCAGGCATTTCAGAAGGCTTTACAGCCTGCTCTCACCTGTGTACCATGTCACGAACAGGAGGACTGTAAGAGGAACCCAGAACATGGTGAAGAATTTGGTGTCCTGAACAAGACAGACAACAACCTGGCTGATGCCTACAAGGGTCTGCCTTTATACCCTCCCAGTAGATGGAGGTGGACCAATCACTCTCCCTCTCAGGTCCATCTGCTGTTGTCTGATTGGCTGGGTGATTCCGCAGGTACTTAAAGTCACCACGTACCATTCTGTGCTTTGTGAGATTTTGCTCAAGATACGTAAGATGTTGGTAGGACACAGAAAGTGTACTTTGATGCAACTGGAAATATGTCCATCACTACTTTATAATTCCTAATCAAGTGCATCAGAAGGAGAAATACTAGTCCCTCGGGGCTGTAACCCTCATTTGTGCCAAGATCCTATCAGTTTTCCCCTGCAATCTATTGCACCACCTCACAAAACTTACAAGGACTGTCCAAGAGGACCTCGGACACCTCACAAACTTTTGTGTCCTCTTGGAAGAGCCGGATGGAAGTGAAACCTGGCATGGATGAGAAACATCTGCTAAAAGGCATAGCAAAATCAGAAAGAGTGGATGAAAACGACGTCCTCAGAACCACAGTTCTTATTTGTTCATCAAGGACTAAAGCTCAGACTGAGATCAAGGTTTCTTTCTAGAAAAATCTCTGCCCCCCCCAACAATCAGCCCCCACAGCAAACCCATGAAGTATGGAAGTGAGCAAGGAGCTACCGGGTAACCGAGCAGAACCGCCCGACTCCCCATCGCCTTGCTTCTTCCTTTGCTCCCCCAGTTCAGAGATATCAACCAGTCTAGAACTTGGGATCCATAACGATCCAGAGCCAACACTGGACATTCGAGAGGCAAAAGGTGTTCTCTCAAGGAAGTGGAGCAAGCAAGCAATCTTGATGAAGGACTCTGTCACTCTTCAGACTCCAATACAGGGTTCACTAGGATCTGGACTAGGAGAGGGCGAGTAATACAGCCTTAGCCTTCTGGAAGAACAGGCAAGATAGGGGGATACTGGCACCCCAAACCTCTTCATTCCCCTCTTCATTCATCCCCCTCTTCATTCATCCCCCTCTTCATTCATCCCCCTCTTCATTCCCCTCTTAATGATCCAAATAATATCAGTTGCCAGCACTGTTTGTGCCTCAAAGGTATGACGTTCTTGGGAAAGGTGTCTGTGAACACCAAACCCACCCCAACATACATTTGAAAAATTAAAGACAGATCATTGGCATACTTGACTGGAGGGAACAACGAAGTGTAAGTACAAGACAGGAAACGTAGGAAGAAGTGCTGCCATCCACTGGGAGGTTGAAGTATCTGTTGCTGTTTTCAGAGCTTGAAAACCAGGACCTAGAGATGGGCACGAAACGGAAAAATAGATACTGGTCTATGACCGTAATAAAGATTTGAACAAGCTCCTCCAAAGAAAGACAAATAGAGTTTCATTTCATTTAGTTTCCATAGTAGTTTCATTTTGTTTCATAAATTGCAACAAATTTTTAAAGTAGTTTTGTTATGAAACAAAATGTGTCCTGCCATTTAGTTAGGTAACGAACTAATTTGTTACCTAACGAAATGACAAAACAGTGTTTCATTTTTCATTTTGTGCCCATCTCTACCCAGGAGTAAAATGAGACCCCTTAAAACTAGGTGCATTACTTTCCCTATGAAATGGGAACTTTAGTACTTTAGTACTTTAACATACTTTAGTACTTTAGTACTTTAACATACTGCTTTGAATGAATAGCAACTGATATATTTACTGTGTCCACAAATTAGTGGATTATGCTGCCGTGCGAGTTGTGTGTACGAGTGCTTCCCCCTCTCTCTGGGATACAGATACACGAGAAGGAGCTGTGTGGAAGAGAGTCTTCACCTAGGGACCCCAAGGAACTCAGAGGAGAGCTGGCCGGGAAGGAGGTAAGGAAGAGGACAGGTAACACCTTTTTGGGCACGCTACCAGGTAACTGAAAAAGACATCTTTTCAAAATAAACACCCCCAAATCCACCATGAGAAGCAGTCAAAGTTTCTCTAGAAAGACTAATAGCACAACATGGAACAATTTCTCTTCTGTGTGTCTTGGCCAAGAATGGATTAAGGAGGAATAGATATCTTTATAATACATTTAATAGATTAAAATGAATGCAGGAAAAGAAAAGTAATAGAAAGCAATGCAGTCTGATTTTAGAAAGACAGTTCTTGGTTGAAAAGCACGCTCTGTTTGAAAGGCTGCCATCTGGAAATCTCATTTAAAGAGAGAGGATTGGGGATCTTCTTACAACCACTACCACACTTAAGATTTGAAACCTTTTCCTTAAAGACAAACCGCCTTAAAAATCACTGTCCGCTTTTCAAATTGCTGTTTCTGAACAGCCCCCTTGGCCACGCCCATTTTGGGCTGCCATGTCGGTTTTTCTTGAGACGACCACTGGGGGTGATGTTTTTTTAAATCAATTCCTGCACCCCCTTTTAAAGCAACATGGTTGAATTTGCGGACATACTGCACCGCTTTCCCCCCCGGTTTCCCCACTGTTCCTGCTGTTTCCCTGTCGTAGAACGCACACCAAAAAAAGCCTGCAGCAATCTAAACATGTTCACCGACTTTGCCAATGCTGCACTTTCACATTGTGGTCACTGAAAACTGAAGTATAAAGCGGTTCAGCAAAGTGCGGACGGGGAAGCCGATTGCTAAGCAACCACCAAATGTGGACTGCCGAACCGCTGTAGCGACCACATGACTGCGGGAGGAGATAAGGCAATGCAAAACAAAAAATGGCTGCTCAAGGAAATGTAGTAGCGGCTATGGAGATACAAAGCACCCTTTAATGTCCACAGCAAAGAGTTGCTGTTTAAAGGCACCTCTGTAAGCCTTGGAGTAAAGTACAGTCCCCAGTGGTGGTTCCAAGAAAAAGCACTCAGACGAGTAAAAGGGGGCATGGTCGCTTCTTTCTAAATGAAAAGGCAACTAGCCATTAGGACATCAAAAAAAGGAGCACCTATAACCCCGGAACAAAAGCGCCCAAAAGCAAATGTGGCATGACGGCCCTAGATTTCCCCGGAGCCTCCAGGACTTGATGGGATACTTTTAATGCCCTTGAACCATCTGCAGCTTGGCCGTAGTATATGATGTCACCAGCGTTGCACACCTCCTTTCAATGTCTGTGAAGATTCTCAGTCATCCCGGCGAGTTTATCTGGAAGTTGAGTCATGGTAACTGGACTTCTTTTCTTGAGAGACTGAAACGTTTCGCTAGTCGTCCAAGCACCTTCATCAGTCTGAGGAAAGTTAGATTAACGGAGCTGCATGGATGAGTAGAGAGACTTTTCGATCTCTCAAGAAAAGAAGGCCAGTTGCCATGATTCAACTTCCAGACCTCCTCCCTCCCTCTCCTCTGTCTCTCCTTGATAACTCTTTATAAATACCAGTTGCTATTCTCACTACCACCCTTTTCCTTTAGACCAGGCAAGTCCAAACTTCAGCCCTCCTGATGATGTGGACCACAACTCCCAGAATTCTAAGCTTAGATTGCCAATGACATAGGACTATGGTTGTGGTCCAAAACATCTGGAGGGCCAAAGTTTGGACATGCCTGCTTTAGACTCTTGCACTGATCATGTTCAAGAATGTATCTCCACCAACCCTCTGAGGAGAAAGTCTCTAAAATAATTCACACTGATTCTTACCATACCAATCGCCCAAAGGTGACCTGGTGTTACAAGAGGACATAACGATGGAAGTGAGAGGAGGTCCCATCTAAAATTGTTTGAGCCAGTTGTATTGCTTTTGGAGTGACAGGGCTAGTGTAAGATCAGAGGGGCCTGCTCCACCATCCTGCTCCACCGTGGAACAGTTAATTCTCTGTGTTATATATATACACACATACACACCAGTCATTGCACAAGGGTGAATCCAACAAGCTGTACACCACATATTGATACTTCAGGTAGCTGTCAAAATCCACCGACATCACAAGTGTACACATTTCACAACTTCATTTCTCCATGAGGGGAAGAAGTCAAAGGCTCAAATCTTATTTGTTCATTACGGTGCAGCGCTGTGCCACAGTTTCTGCACAGTAATAACCACCATTGTTGTCTCCCAGGGCTCCATAGATGGCTAAATAACCCATACTCCCCAGGGTGTCTTTGGAACCTACTGAGACTATAATGCTCCCCTCACCAAAGAAAGAAAGAAAGAAAGAAAGAAAGAAAGAAAGAAAGAAAGAAAGAAAGAAAGAAAGAAAGAAAGAAAGAAAGAAAGAAAGAAAGAAAGAAAGAAAGAAAGAAAGAAAAAGAAAATCTCTTTAAGGAATTCTGGGTTTGCAGACCTGATGAATTCACTCCAGGTTTCAGCATGGAGTGTACCAGAGCTATACCAGAGTTCAAACCTATTTCAGGGATAATGATCCGTGTCCTGAATGCCCTCTGTCAAGTTCAGGCCCAAATGTGGGATGGATTTGCCACCCCAGGAAATACAGGATCACCTGCAGTGAGCCTTGTAGAATCTGGGGACATTTTCCCACCAGAGACAAGGACCAAGGGGGAGGTCCTCCCCTCCATTCCCTCCATTCTGTGCCAGCTTCAACGGACAGCATGATCTCTTCTGGATGGCTCGAGGAGAGTGACTCAGATGACCCTCGAAGGCTCCCGATCACAGAGGTGGGAAGGATAGACAGACACAGTGCACAGTCCATCTTTTTTCCTCCTTTTTTTTAACCTGGGAAGAATGCCTTGCTTTGCTTACCCCTCTAAAGGATTAGAGGACAGACCGAAGGGAACTCCTCGTAACCTACAATGAACCCCATGAAGTTATTTTTCTGCCCTTTGTCACAGAGGAAGTTGCTCCCCTGTCTACAGTGCTGCCATAACTGTTGCTTTAAGTGCAACCAGGAGGGTTGTCATTGTGTGCACTTCAGGAAGCAAAAGTCCTGGGGGCTGCCCTACTGATGTAAATCTGCACGGAACGGAAGGGCTGAACCTTCCTCTGAAGTGCCTGCTCAGAGTAAGGGAGAGCTTGGTCTGATCTGCTACCAAGATCAGAAGGTTTTTGTCTCACTTCCCCATCTGTCTGTGTCACTGTGCAAACTCTTTTATGTCATCGTTCCACACCTGGCAGTAATAGTCAGCCTCATCTTGTGCTTCAATGCTAGTGATGGTCAAGGTGGCTCGGCCATCCAAACTGCTCCCAGAGCTGAATCCAGAGAATCGCTCCGGGATTCCTGGGGCTCTTTCCGTGTCTTTAAATATAACCAGCTGGGGAGCCCTGTTGGGTTTCTGCTGGTACCAATGGACGTAGAACCTATCAAACTTGTTCCCTGAGCAGTTGAGTTCTACGGTTTGTCCTGGAGGTGCAGAGACGGACGGGGGTTGCGTCAGCACATACTGAGCAACAGAACCTGGAAAAGAGGAAAGGGGAGAAACAAAAATGGATATCAAACTGGGACTCCTTCATTCCATGTGTTCCACGATTCAGCACTGCTTCCTTGGCCTGTCTTGAGTTCATCCAGGCCTTCCATGGAGCAAACCGTACAGCCCTGTCTTGAGATTCAAGACAAGGACATCCCCCCCCCACAGGGGAAAGCTGCCTAGTCCAAGAAGTGGTACTGATCTGAAAATGCCATCAAAATAAGATGGGTTCCCACCTGCACAGGAAGCAAAGAAAAAGAAGAGAAGCGGAAACCAGCCCATGGTGGAAGTGGTGAGAGAACTCTCTGTGGAAAGACCATGGACCCCTTTCAAGGCTTTCTTCTTTGACTCTTAAATACCATCACAAGGGCAGGTTCTTATGCAAATCCACAGGCTCCTGATTGGGGACAGGCCTTCCCTAGATGCCCATAAGGTTCTTTCTCCCTACAAGAGCCTTAGCTTAGGAGTCTGGTCTATCATGAGTTGTCTTCCTGAAAACCTGGCCACCAACCACCTCGGTCAAAACTCATCAGGAAGCCTAGGAAGGGATGTCTGACAAACTGAAAACCTGGAAGAAATGGGCATGTCCAGCCAAGAGAAAAGAAGACTGGGGGGGGGGGGAGGTGATATGCGAGCACTTTTCAAATATTTGAAGGGCTGCCATACAGAGGAGAGGCAGGATCTGTTCTCCATCATTCCAGAATAAAGGATGCCCAACAATGGGCTCGAGTTAAGAAAAGCCAGCTTTCAGCTGAATATCAGGAAAAAACTTCCTAACTGTTAGAGCAGTACTTCAACGGAACCCATGACCTCATGAAGTGGTGAGTGCTCCAATACTGGAGGCATTCAAGAGAAATTTGGACAAGCACCTGAAGATCTCTGTTGGTTTGTGTTCCTGCAAGGAGCAGGGGGTTGGACTTGATAGCCTTATAAGGCCCCTCCCAACTTCACTCTTCTATGATTCTGTGTCATTTCTCGGGATTTCCCCAAGGGGAATCTGCCATCCAAGAGCTTCTGGGGCTTAACTAACCCCAGCAAAGGGCCAAGCAGAAGTGGTGGTGTGGGGAACCTCTTGTTCTGGAGAAGGAGGCTGTCCAACCAGATAGTTCATGGGAAAGAGGCTGTGGAATATGGCCTGCCTACTGGTCCATGGTGTTCGAGGAAGCTGTGCTGATTAGGGCTGATGGACATTTGGCCCCATATGCCCATACTGGCTCATCCACCCAACGGTCCCAGTGCATCTCAGTGGCTTGATGTAGAAGCCAGTCTCAGGGAGTTTGTTTCCAGATACAGAGTCACCGTCTATGCCCTTTGAGTAATGAACCCCTGCTGACATATGGTAACATGAATAGTGTTTCATGTGCTTTGGACTCTAAGGACTGCATTTGCAAGATCTAGAGTAATGAAACTGTTGAAGCAGTTGGTTCCAATGACATAGCAATTGGGGAACATTTAGTAAGCTTAGACTACTATGTGTAGTTAAGTGAAAGCTGCCCCCCCCCACAACCCACAAAAATTTGGGCATCTCTACCTTTGGTGTCCTGGAAAGTGACAGTTTCCTCTTCCTTCTGTCCATTAGAAAAGTGGGTTTTAGGTGAAACATCTCCCAGATAACAGAGGGTGGATAAAACATCCTCTGAGATTGTTCTTTGAGGATTGTTATGTGTCAATAAATCATTTCCTCCTCCAAACATTATGTAGAAACGGGGGAGCATAGTGATTTTGGCCTCTGGCTGAGAAGCCAGTGGTTGGGGGTTTGATTTCCCCTCTGTGCCTCCTTCACTGGGGCTAGACTCATAGATCGATAGAACAGCTCTGCAGTAGAGATGGGCATGAAACAACCATTTTTTGTTACCGTTCTCCGTTATTCGTTCCATTACGTAACAGTACGAATAACGACTGTTGCGATGGGGCAGGCTCGAACCGAACAGAACCACAACAATTTTCTTCGGTTCTGTTTGTTTCCGTTACTGGAATCGTGCCGCTCACGCAATGAAAAATGGAGCAGCGGAGGGCGGCGAGAGGGGGTTGGGCCTGGTGGAGCCTCTTTGCCCCCTCCCTGCCGGAGCCGACGCAAGACTTTCCCAGTCTCGCAAGAAGAGACGTGATCCAAGCCCTTATGGGCTGGGCTCCAGGATCTCGGCCATGTGGCAAAGTGCCACGGTGCAGCCGGCTCAGAAGCCAGACTGGAGGGTGTCGTTGGAGCATGGGGGGGGGGTGCAGTGGCATCCCCCCACAGTCCCGGGTCTATGCTGGGGGGGGGGTGCGGGGCGGTGGTCTGCCGGGGCAGTGGCTCCTGGGGTGGAGTGTTTCCCAGAGAGAAGGGCCCCAGTTAGGGCGGCGCAGCCCAGAGCTCTGGGGGTAGCGACCCGACGGGGGTGGCAGATGGTGCGGTGGATCGGTCCTTGGGGAGGGGGCCCAAGGGAGGGTGGCGCTCAGCGGTGCTCTGGGGGTGGTGGCCTGTTGGGGGTGGTGATTGGAGCAGTGCCTGGCTCCGGGAGGACTGTCCATGGCCATGGGATCGCTCTCCCGGCAGGCTTGCCACCAGCTCCGGTGGTGCCCAGCCCCGGGAGGGCTCCCTGTGGCTGCAGGACGACTCTCCCAGGAGACTTGCCCTGGCCCCGGGAGGGCTCCCCGCAGCCGCTGGGAACGCTATGCTGGCCTGCATGCCGCCAGCTCCGGTGGCGCCCGGCTCTGGGAGGGCTCCCTGCGGCTGCAGCTTGCCGCACCCAAAAAAATGAAGAAATGGAAACAAAGCAGGCCCCAGGGCCCCGAAAAACGGAAATGGAACGAAAGCGGACCCCAGGGCCCAAATAACAACCACGAAACGCCATTTTGGCATTTCGTGCCCATCTCTACTCTGCAGTTCGAAGAAGAAGAAGAAGAAGAAGAAGAAGAAGAAGAAGAAGAAGAAGAAGAAGAAGAAGAAGAAGAAGAAGAAGAAGAAGAAGAAGAAGAAGAAGAAGAAGAAGAAGACTTCTTAACTGGTGGACTAGTACAATGCTGGAACCAATTACCTCAGGAGGTGGTAAGTACTCCACATTGGAGGTGTCCAAGAGGAAAATGGACAGCCATCTGCCAGACTTACTTTGTTTGGATTCCTGCCTTCTGCAGAGGGTTGGACTCAATCGCCTTAGAAGCCCCTTCCAACTCAGCGATACTGTGATTATGATGGTAACGATGACAATGATGGCAACAATGTTCTAGCTGTCATTTGTCATGGATCCTACACCTTCTGATTCTCCTTTTCCCACCTTGCTTTAAAGATGTGGACACTCTGCCCATTTCCCATCAGCTCCCCAAACTCTTGCAGTTAACAGAAGGTCTTTGTGTGAGGTGTGGTGTGTTTCCTTTTGCTGTTGTTTGAACAGACTGTAGCTGCAAGGGCTGGTGGCCGCTGCGACTCCATCTGACCTCTGCTGGGCATTGTTTGCTTTATCCTTCCTGTGTTGTTTGCAAATGAAAACTCTAGTAGGGTAGCTTCTAGTCATTTCTTTGGTTCTGCTGCCATCTTCAGGTTCTCTCGAGCAAGAAAAAAGCACCCACCTACCATCAAACATTAGGTTCAAAAGAATACAGAAATAGAGATGGGCACGCATCGAAAAAATGACGTTTCGGTTTTTCATTTTTCGTTGCAGGTCCGTTTCGGTTCATTTTTGTTTTTTGTGTATTTTTTGAAAAAAATCATTTCTTTTTTTGTTTTTTCGTTTTTACCCGCTTTTGCGCAATTTAAAGCATTTCTGCGCGCGGGAGCATCCCCCAACGCCCCAGACCAGAGGGAAAACACTAAAAGAATGATGCTGGCAGAGACACAGTATAGACTAGGTACACAGGGAGGCTGCAAAGGCAGCAGCGGACATTGCCCAGGGTGTAAGGCAGCCACAGAGTGACTGCACTGTGGAGCAGGGGAGGGTACTCACCGAGAGGTACGCACGCACACAGGGAGGCTGCAAGAGAAATCTCTTCTTTCTCTCCCCTAAGAGCCAGGCTGCAGCCAGCAGGAACACAGAGACACATACCTGCCTGGCTGGCCTAAAGTAACAACTACAAGTCGCAGAGACAGCAATCCCACCCTAACTCCCACCACAGACTGCAAGGAGGACAGGGGCTGCCAAAGCTTTTTATGCCCTCTGTGGCTGCCACACCTACCCAGTCTGCAACCTGGGCATGCTATTGGTTGAAATTGTCCAAGAATTTACATGATCCCATCACATGGCTTGCATCCATCTTGTGGCTGGATTTTGTGTCATCCTTAAGGGGATAAGCAAAAATACATTGCGATGGGAGAAAGACAAAAACAAACGTTTTAAGGACTGCAACCCCCTGGTAGGTAATAATTTCAAATAATTATCGCTGCATTTTTACGGATGTCCAGGGCATTTTAATACCCAAGAAATCATTAGGCATCTGGGAGCCATTTTGGGTCAATGTCCCCTAACTCCCCTTAAAGGAAAAAAATACAGCGATCTGAGAAAAGACATAAATGCATGTTTTAAGGACCCTAACCCCCCTGGTAGGTATTATCAGGCAGAATAAATAATTATCGCTGGGTTTTTATACATATTCAGGATGTTTTTTTAACATTTAAAAACAGCTCATTTCATTGCGCGTCACCATTAACGAAAAACGAAACGTAACGAACCTAATTTTTGTGGTTCTGTTCAGTTCATTCCAATTTCATCACAATTTTCGTTATTCATTTCGTTATGTAATGAAACGAATAACGAATAACGGAACTTTTTTTTTTTTTCATTTTGTACGTACCCATCTCTGTACATAAGTGATCATGTCCAGGAAATGTCTTTCAGTTCAGCTCAGAGGCACTAGATGGAGTGGTAAACCAAGCAATAAAATAATTCTGACTCACCCATTTTGATACTCAATTAAAAAAAAAAATAAAGAAAAAGATTGAGAGAATCTGCCAGCAGGGTTTGATAAGGTTGGAAATGATAAGGGGAAGTCATTTTACTTTTGCCTAAATTCAATCACTTGAAATCAGAATGGAAGGTTCCCCTTTACAGTGCATAAATCAAGGTGTGATGCAGGCAATGGGGCATGTGTGTATAAATGAAGTTTCACCAAGAGTCTCCAATCAAGTTAACGTTTTTGACTCAAACTCCCACAGTTCCCCAGCTGTAATGGATGGCGGCTTTATATTTAGAGCAGTAATCATTAGAAAATAACGCTTCCAAGTTCTGGTTGTGGCCAAGATCATCCAGGGCTTGACTCAAGTCTTCCTATTAACAGGCTGTACACTCTTTGGAAGATGCTGAGGGCATATATACATTGACTACCAGTATTTCTCAATACATTATTTCATGTTTTATAACCTGAATTTTACAGCTGCCATCATTTGTAAGGACATAGTCTGATAGTAGGCAATTGGCAACCAATACAGCCAAACCCCCTACTGAGATCTAACAATGTTCCCTGGGTATCCTCCAATATTTGCTTACTGTTATATGTTTATTAGCACTTTGCAATGTTTTTATGCTAATAAAGGTTCTGAAAGTGGAACTTAACTGTTCTTGTGTTGACATCCTCTTTATACTCAAGAATCCTGCCATGAAATCATACCATCATAATTAAGAAGCAAAGCTGCTACAGTGAGTGATCTATGGATTCTCCCTTTCTCTGTTTCTTTCCCAGCCAAATTTAACTTAACTTTGCTTCACCATTTCATCATTTGGAGATAAAGATTCCTATTAAAAATGCAGTCCCACATGCTTTACCCATTTGCTTTTATGTGCTAGACCCATTATCAACATCTGTTGCATTCCTCAAGAATTACCCCTGAAGACCCTCAAAGACTAATCAAGAGGTTTGTTCCGAGCGTCTCTATGGCAATGCTGATCTCCAACAGACCTTTCAAATGGAGAGCAGGTAGATCTTATTTGCATATGATTTATGGTGTCCCTAACTGGATTTCCAAGTTATGCAAGATGCTAAAGGAATGCTTGTAATATTGTCATCCTCAATCAGTCTCCACTAGGGATGGGCACCTTCTGAATAATGAAACGTCATGTCATCGTTTCGTAAGCTTATGAAACAAAATGAAATAGAACATAAGAACATAAGAACATAAGAAGAGCCCTGCTGGATCAGGCCAAAGGCCCATCTAGTCCAGCTTCCTGTATCTCACAGCGGCCCCACCAGATGTGTTTGGGAGCGCACGAGACTAGATATCTGTCTCCTGATACCACTCCCCTGCATCTGGCCCTTGAAGTACCCTGGTTTAAAGCCTAGAGATTACACATCTCCATCATGGTTTGTAACCCGTGATGGACTTTTCCTCTAGGAATCTGTCCAATCCCCTTTTGAAGGCATCCAGGCCAGATGCCATCACCACATCCTGTGGCAGGGAGTTCCATAGACTTACAACACGCTGGGTGAAAAAATATTTTCTTTTGTCAGTTCTTACTCTCCCAGCACTCAATTTGAGTGTATGTCCCCTAGTTCTGGTATTTTGGGAGAGGGAGAAGAGCTTCCCTCTATCCACTTTACTCATACCCTGCATTATTTTGTATGTCTCAATCATATCCCCCCTCAATCGCCTTTTTTCCAGACTAAAGAGGCCCAAATGTTTTAGCCTTTCTTCATAAGGGAGGTGCCCCAGCCCAGTAATCATTTTAGTCACTCTCTTCTGCACCTTTTCCAGTTCCACTATGTCTTTTCTTGAGATGCGGTGACCAGAATTGTACACAATACTCCAGGTGGGGCCTTACTATTGTTTTGTATAATGGCATTATAATGTTGGCTGTTTTATTTTCAATCCCCTTTTTGATAATCCCTAGCATGGAATTGGCCTTCTTCACCGCTGCCACACATTGGGGAGACACCTTCATGGAGCTGTCCACCAACACACCAAGATCTCTTTCCTGATCCGTCACGGATAACTCAGAGCCCATGAGTTGATAGATGAAGTTTGGATTTTTTGCCCCAATATGCATTACTTTACATTTGGTTACATTAAAACGCATTTGCCATTTCTCAGCCCATTCCCCCAGTTTGGAGAGATCCTTCTGGAGCTCTTCACAATCTTCTCTGGTTTTTACCACACGGAAAAGTTTTGTGTCATCGGCAAACTTGGCCACCTCACTGTTTATCCCTGTCTCCAGGTCATTTATGAACAGATTGAAAAGCACCGGTCCCAGGACAGAAATGGGAAACAGTGTTTTGTTATGAAATGAAACAAATGCTGTTGTGTTTGATACTTGTGAAACGATTTGTAAGTATAAAAATTGGCTCCCCTAGCACCAAATTTGGTGCATTTAGGACCCATGGGAGCCATTTTTTATAGTTACAAACCATTTTGTAAGTGGTTCATTTCGTTATGGATTTTTTTTAAAAAAAATTGTAATGTAACAAAATGAAACGAAATGGGGGTGGTTACAAAATTAAATGAAATGCAAATTTTTCATTTCTTGCCCATCCCTAGTCTCCATATATGAGCAGAGATTTGAACCCAGGTCATCTGAATCCTGTTATGACACTCTTTCCATTTTGTCACTCCAGCTTTCCAGCAGATGGTAGCAGTGGCATAACTTTGCCCTGTGAACATTGAATGACTAAGGACATGAGATACATGGAGGCTAAGGATGTGTACCTTGAAATCTTCTAATCTTATATTTGTCAATATATAATGAGCAATACTGACGAAGCAGCCTTTCTGGAAAGTTATTTTTGGCACGGAACTAAAGTAGGACCCTCTGTCTGTGGAATCAGTATCCACGTTTCACTTATCCACCAGCTGAAATACAGTGGTACCTCGACTAACAAATTTAATCTATTCCGAATGCATGCTCTTAAGTCGAACTACTCTTAAGTCGGAGTATCTTAAAAATTGAAAAATAATTTTAAAATGAAAAAATGAAAAACAATGTAAGTCGAGCAGACCATATCTAAAATTTGTAAGGCGGTAGTTAAAACGCCACTAGTTTTCTGCTCTTAAGTCGAACTACTCTTAAGTCGGGGTACCACTGTATATATAAAAATATTACAGTATTCAAACAGCCGTAAGAACCAGCCTGTAGATCTAGAGAGGCAATCTACTGAAGAAAGGAAAAACAATCATCTACCTTAAAAAGACAGCAACTCAGGTAACGCTAAAAAAGGTGTTCTGAAGACAGCAAGATCAGTGCCAGATGAACCTTCAGGCAGAGCCCAAACGCAAGGTGCCTCCAATGACAATGTCCCATGCATGATCATCATCTACTGCTTCTTAGGCACATGGAGAAATCTGAAGGAAAGACTCATTCCCCAGTGTCCATGTGTTAACCTGTTTATTACGGAAACAGAATGGGAACTAGAGATGGGCATGAAACGACCATTTTTTCGTTACCGTTCTCCGTTATTTGTTCCATTACATAACGGTACGAATAACGACCATTGCAATGGGTCAGGCTCGAACCGCACAGAAACAAGAAAATTAAGTTCATTACTGTTCATTTTCATTTATGATGGCGCATGCTGAAATGGAGCTGTTTTAAAAAAGCCCCAATCAGCTGTAGTACGGGTCCCCTGCTGGGCTCATTGCTGGTGCGAGTTGGTAACTGTGTCTGGGAGAGGAGAAGAAACCCAGCGCGCCTGAGAGTTCAAAGTGCCCTGCCTCATGCCAAAGGGGGGGGAGCAGGGAAGGGATGTCGCCGCCGCCCGCTGCCATTGGGTCCTACTGCCACTGCCACCTCATGCGGCTCCCCGCACTTCTCTCCACTTCCTCTTCCTCCTCCCATTCCAGGGGGCACCCGTTCCCACCGCTGCCACAGCCGCTGTTGCACCAAGCATGGGGCACGCTAGTGCTGGTCAGGGGCGGGGCTCTGCAACTGCAAGGTGGACCTCGGGGCAAGGAAAAGAAACCCACACAGGCGCGCCCAAGAGTCAAAGCCGCCCATGGCTGCCTCGCCCCAAGTCTGGCTCCGGACCGGCACTGAGTGAGGCAAGGTGGGCTGCCGGGTGGCAGGGGAGAACAGGGAAGGGAACTTTGTCACTGCCCGCTGCAGCCTCAGATGGCTAGCTCCCCATGCTTCTCTTCTCTTCCTCCTCCTCCTCCCATTCCGGGGGAGCGCCCGTTCCCACCACCACCACCACTGCCGTTGTGCTGAGCAAGGGGCACACTAGAGCTGGTCGGGGCTTATTTTAAAAGCCCCGATCAGCTGTAGTGCGGGGCCCCCTGCTGGGTTTCGGGGGGGGAGAGAAAAATAAATTTTAAAAAAAAAGAACCAAGCACCGGGCGTGCTAGAGCTGGTCCAGGCTTTTTTTTAAAAAGCCCTGATTAGCTGTAGTGCAGGCCCCCTAATGGGCTTCTAGGGAATTCTTTTTTTTAAAAAAAAAAGCACCAAGCACCGGGCGACTTGCTAGAGCTGGTTGGGGCTTTTTTAAAAAAGCCCCAAGTCGGTAACCATCCTGGCTACGGGACGGCTCTCCCAGTAGGCTTGCTGCCAGGCTCCGGTGGCGCCCGGCCTGGGAGGGCTCCCCGTGGCCACGGGAACGTTTTCCCGGCGGGTGCCAAAAAACGACACCCAAAAAAAGGAGTGGGCCCCTGGGGCCCAAGAAACAAAAACAAGCCAAAGCGGGCCCCAGGGCCCGAATAACGAACATGAAATGCCATTTTGGCATTTTGTGCCCATCTCTAATGGGAACCCATATCCCAAACCAGGTAAGATTTTGAAAGCAAGAGGTACTGTACCAGTTCTCCACAGCAAAACAGCAACTATTGTTCCACAACAGCCATTCACAATCTTCATGGTCAATGCTCAAATGTTGGTGCTCTGTATTTGTGCCCATTGGCCCAAAATCCTTTAACTGTCCCTATAACGAATGTGTTGTAAATCTTGTTACTGAATTTCCAACATATTAAGAAGCTAACGTAGGCTTTTGTCGTTCCGTGTACAAAATGTTCAAGAGCGAATGCTTGCATCTCATCTTGACATGCAGCAACCCACCCACAAGAATGAGCTGATTACTTCACATTAGTATAAAAATCCAGTCAGATTTGGGGCACCGTATGCCAGTAGTGCAATTCTTTTGATGCCTGATCAGAACAGAGTCCCGCCGATTGTGGTGGCTCCTTCTGCCAGACAAGACAATAAAGGATGGCAGTCTAAGTCATTTGCATTCACATTCTGGGTCAGGTGGCTTGATCCTTTTGTGAATTCTTAACATCACCACCACATAAGTCCTTTCTCATCGCAATTGGCAACTTTAACTGTGTTCGTTTATCTGTTTTATTGTTATGTGTTACTGCTGTTCACCGCCTGGAGTTCCTTCGGGAATATGGCAGGTGGGTGGGTGTTCTGACATTACAGTCATGACTGACTCTTTGTGACTCCATGTCCTCGGAGTTTTCTTGGCAGGAATACTGGAGTGGTTTGCCAGTTCTTATTCCAGGCACCTATAGCACCTGGTACTTGGTCGCCTATCCAAGTACTAAGCAGGGCCGACCCTGCTTAACTTCTGAAATCAGGCAAGATCGGATGTGCTTAGGGCATCTAGGCAGCTACAGTGCAGTGTATGAATAGATATATAGATAGATAGATAGATAGATAGATAGATAGATAGATAGATAGATAGATAGATAGAGAGATAGATAGATAGATAGAGAGAGAGAGAGAGTTCAAGCAAAATGGCTTGGAATTAATCCCATTTCTAAGTCCACCGAGGATATACATTTTGACTAAGGATATGATCAGATGATGATATTGCTCATATTTTGGATTGCTTATGGTGCTGTTCAGTTCAAGCTGACTACCTGATGTACACAAACCAGGCTGACCATGCTCTGAGCCCACTCAAGAAATTTTTGGTCCAGTTGCAGGGTTGCAGGGTTACCCTTGTTCTTAGAGCGTGGCTAAAGCGATGGGAACTGGATCATGTGGGGCAGAGAAGGTCATTTTAAAGGAGGTTGCACCCCATGAACCCACCCTTTCCAGGACAATCCAGCTTCTCTAACTGCACCTAAAATGGCACTGGCACTTATAAAAGTGATGATTTATGAAGTTTTATTTGCTTGGTAGAGCCTTTCTGATTCAGGTTAACCATCAGATTTAGTCTATTGATATCACTTGTGAATTTCTTCTTCTTCTTCTTCTTCTTCTTCTTCTTCTTCTTCTTCTTCTTCTTCTTCTTTCTTCTTCTTCTTCGAACTTATTGTGTTACTATTTTACGGTTTTATTGTATGAATTAACTGGGAGTTGAGTCATGGCTACTGGACTTCTTTTTTGAGAGATAGAAACGTTTCGCTGTTCATCCAAACAGCTTCATCGGTCTGAATGGACCGATGAAGCTTTTGTGTTTCTATCTCTCAAAAAAGAAGTCCAGTAGCCATGACTCAACTCCCAGTTTGGATGATGAGAATCTTCACAGACGTATTGTATGAATTGTTTGAATTTGTTAATTGTTGTAAACCACCCAGAGTGACCTCGCTGCCAGATGGGCGGTATAAAAATCCAATAAATAAATAAATAAAATAATTAATAAATAAACTCTATGGATCATTGACTCCAACCCTGTCAAGGAAGAACAGAACCTATGGCTCTGCAGCCAGATACATCCAGGAAGAGCAGGCCAACTTAGAAGAAGTATTCCACTTAACTGTAAACCTAGAATCCATGGAGATATGTTATTGCAGATGTGTAGTGACCGTTGCTTCTAGTACCCATCCAATCCTGCCTATTCAACCTTTACCAACCATTAACTGTGTGCAATGACAGATGTTTCAGTAATTCCGTGAATGGGTAACAGAAAGGCTCTTGGGTTTTACACTTCAGTTGCACAGAGGGTGCCAAGTCACAGAAGAAAATGTCAGTTGAGTATAAGACACGGATCACCACTAGAGCATCACCAGCTCTCTCCCATTTCAGAAACACGGGAGGAAGTGCTTAGCAAACTTAGTGCTGTAGACTGAGAGTCTTTTACACAGATTCTCTCTCTGTTATGGAGAACTTACATGCTCTTTTCTTTGTGGGGCTTTTAATGGATTACTTCTTCATCTTCTGGATATGGGGAAATGGGACCAGACTGGTCAAGAATTGGAAGCCATTTTCAACCAACAGCTTTCTAGTGGATTTATATGGAGTGGAATTTCACCTAAGAGTAATGGGATATCATATATATATTTGATGGGGGTTATGGATATATCAAGGCATACTCTTCAGGTAAGTCCTGAGCAATGCTCTGGAAATGTTGATAGAAATGGAGTGAGCAGAGTATGAAGACCATGGTTCAATGTGGAATACTCCTGATCAGTATTCTTCATTCCTTTCCCTGCCACTCTTCTGGCTGGTGGTTGCCCCTGGAACAGTCAGTGTTTTAGGGAAATGGAATACAGTCAGTCTTCATTGGGTTTCTTTGAAGATTGCTCATCCTTATGAACACACCCAGGTTCAATATTTCTTTAAACCCATGGTTTTCTCCCAAGCCTGCGATATTCTCTCCCTGGACCATTGATGGCACCATTTTGACTACATGCCGATCAGCACCTAGAGAGTTTACTTTTGTACATCATTTCAACTGGATTACAAATTGGCTAGTCAGAAGCAATCATCCGCTTCGGGAATGCCAACATTCAACCTCAAAAGGAAAAAAAAGGTGGTTCCATTCCTAACTCAACAACAAGCAATTGTTCCAGAATCACTTCCACCTTCCACCACAAAATGGATTTCATGGAGACATGAGAAATCACCTCTGCAGAGTTTGAACATTCTTCCCATTCTTACTTGGAAATGAGCTGCTCAGAATCATCTAGGTAAGTCCGGTTGTACGCAAGACCACTCAGCCTTAAACAACAGAGATTCAGGTGAGTACAAAAGTAGCTTTGTTGTGAACATTAATGGTGTTTTTTTTTCCATATGTGGTCTGTGATGGTGCGGTGCATCAAAACAAATCAGAGGATAAACCAATGACTTCCTAAAGAAACAACTTTTAAGTGAGGACTTAGAAATGTCTTATTGATGGTGAGATCAGAGTAAGTTCAGGAGAGAAAGGTTCAAAGGGATATTTGACATGAGGGTTCCAGGATGTGTGATTTATTGCATTTTGAAGTGAAGTAATTAGCACTTAAAGGGAGAGTCTATTTTAAGACCAGAGAGTAAAACTGCCTGGCAGAATCCTAGTGTGAGAAAAAATATAATGGAAATGTGGTATTCATTATGTCTGGTGGAATCTGGTGAGACTGAGTAAGAATAGGATGTGTGTGTGTGTGTGTGTTGCATCATTGCACTGCACTGGTGACCGACTTTTCATGACTCCCTGTCCATGGAGTTTTCTTGGAAAGAATGCTGGAGTGGTTTGCCAGTTCCTACTCCAGGAGCCTACAGTGCCTGGTGTTCCCTGGTGGTCTCCCAATCAAGTACTAACCAGAGGTGACCCTGCTTAGCTTCTAAAATCATGTGAGATCAAATGTGTTTAGGGCATCTAGGCAGAAAAAGAATTTCACACACAGAATAAGTGGCTCTTTTTAAGCCGATCTGTTTTTACTTACTTACTTACTTACTTACTTATTTACTCAATTTGTATACTGCCCATATAGCCTGGATCAACTCTGGGTGGTGAACAGGGCAGTGTTAGTAGTGTTTTGTGCATTTGCGACTTTTGTTTTATTGAAAATTAATAAAACTGTTTTTAATAAGAGAGGCTCAGTTGTGTTCTTTTTAAAAAAAAAATACAAAACAGTATTTCTCTTACAAACAGAGGAAAAATATCTGATTGTGTCTCCTCTTAGCCAAAGACATGGGAAGGAGAATTCTTTCTACATGGCTTGTGTACTGGTTGTTAGAGTAAAGGAAAGGCTACAGAATCTTATTTTACATGGGAACAGTAAAGAAATCCTATTACAACTAAGTAAAAGGCATGGATCTGGACCTGTCCTGTTGTGTATATCTACCATCATATAGATTTTAGGGAGAGAGGGAGAGAAAGTTTCCTGAGAATACACACCAATCTGCATCGAGAAATGGCTGAGCAAATGGGAACATGTATACTATGCCTGGCGATGGAGATCATGTTGACTAATACTGCATTCCTGTGAACAGATTGTCCCATCAAATATGCAGCTGATTCCATTGAATGTTGCTTCTAAATGTTGTGGTTTTAATGTAATGCTTTTTAGTTCCTTTCCGTATCTGTATACTTACTACTTTTAGCCTTTAAATGATGTCTTTTTAATGACATAACCACAGTGAGTCCTTTTAAGGAGAAAGCTAAAGGATAGATAGATAGATAGATAGATAGATAGATAGATAGATAGATAGATAGATAGATAGATAGATAGATAGATAGATAGATAGATAGATAGATAGATGAAGCATAAATAATTTGGAACTACAGGAGGTGGATTATTAGACCTGGCCTCTTCATGCCACTGGATCCTTGGCAAGTATGAGTGAGTTCATGAAACAGCACTCAGACATGGCTCCAAAAATTGCTGGCCCCCATCCAGCCATTCCCCATCAAGAGCCACCAAGGGTTTTGGCAGCAACACAACAGAGAGTTGACCCTGGCTCAGGTTTTGACTGGGATGACTTCAGCATCACATCCACATCACCACCACTCCCATCCCCCCCCCTAAGAGGGCACCTGGCCCAGAAAGTGGAAGCAAACTCTCCATGGAGACATTTTTTGTATGGCCGTCAGTCACTGTGGTATGTCTTCGGCCCCGGGACCCACCTGACAGTCCTAGGTAAGTCACTTTTAAAAGCCTCTACAATTGTTTCCCGGTGCTTTTTTGTTTCATTTTTTCGCTGTTTTTCTCTCCCAAACTCAGCCTTGGTTCCAAGGGCAAAATCTGTTGTACGTTCTGCGTGAAGTTGCCTTAAACGACATTCAAGTGAATCTTTATTTTTAGAGCTGCCAGGTTTAAACTGATTAAAATGATGTGAAATTTCTTCCCTTTCTGGGATGATTTGGGGTAAAATTTAATGCGCAAGTCGCTACAAATCTGTCCTGTTAACAAAATGAGTCTTTCTTCTTAGCAAATGTGCAGGGGATGGGTCTGATCATGTACACAAATCATTTGCTTTTAGAAAATGTTAGTATGTGTGTATTAGTATAGAACTTTGTTCCTTTAAAAAATTCTGAACCAGCCTGGTTACACCGAATCCTCTGTCTATGAGCCATCAACCCATTGATTTCCTATTCCCATTGAAAGAATATATCAAAGTATTTTATGGCAAAACTACAACGTAATATAACTGTGTGTGTGTTTGATGTACTGTGTTTCTTTTGTTTTCCTAAGAAATTCATACATTTTATTGGAAAAGAGAAATCCCTTCATTTTAAGAAGGGTCTTCTTTTTAAAGATCCCAAAGCAACATTTAACCTGCATTTAAACAAGGTTGGATTAGGAAAAGGGCTTTTATTGTTCTACCTCTCATGTTCTCCACCTTAGAGTGTTGATAGACTTGAAGAAATATTGGCAAACAAAAGCTGAAATGGAAAAATCCGATACAGGCTTCTGCTAGGAAATAAGTGCATCTTTTGACAGTCAGATTTGCCTAAAAGCCCATGAAATGCTTTATTTTGAGTAGATATACTGTTTAAAAAAACACCTTAGTCTTACCTTATATGATGATGAAACTAGATATTCTTGTAGTTGCAGATTTTAGAAATAGGCAGCTGAAACTGGTTGTATTCTAAAAGTACTGTACTGTATATTGGAAAAATATATCTTCTTCTAAAATAACTTGATAGATTGCTTCTAAAATGGCTATATGCAAGGCGCCTAATCATAAGCTAATACTCAATGAAACTCGAAAACTAGGAAAAGATAGGTTGGTGGATTATAATTCCATAATACTTTTTCTTGAAGTTAGATCTTGTTGAAGACAGTGGTTTTTAATGTCCAATGTTTATCTTGGGTACTTGACTGATCCCTTACAAAAGGTAAATTAAAATATTTCTGGGATCCATGTTGTTGCCTTGAGAGAGAGTTGAGCCTGTCCAAAGAGAACTGTTGATTTCATCAAAATTATCCAGCGACATGTAGGAAATTAAGCATGTGGTAAAAGTGAAAAGAAGAGAGAACAAAACAAAAAAAGAAAAAATCAGTTTGTAAACCTCTTTCTACAGTATATCCATTAGAAGATGCAGCAAAACCTTGCAGCAAAACCCACTTCTGCTGAGGACTGGAGATAACTCTAATCCATCCAAGAGATGGTTCATGCCACTCCCCTGTCTTCAGTTTTCCCATCGTGACCATCAATTAGCAGTTTGTGTTCATTGGCAACTGAACATACTCTGTCCTCTTGATACTTTCGGGGTCATCCCAACTTGAGAGATTTTTAAAAAAACATTTTTCTAAAAACTCCTGGAGCCATTTAGGTGGTGCCCTCTCATATCTGGCCGGTGCCATTTAGGGTTTTTAAAGATCACGCATGAAGGAAATTTGGTCTGGTCTTAGTCTAAGAGAGGCAGAGGAGTCCACAACAAACTGCTGAAAAAGAGAACTTTCTATTCTCCCAGTTATTTCCTGGAATCTTTTGAGGCCTTGAGTTTCTCCAGCCTGAAAAACTATATTTATCATTTTCCCCTCTTTTGTTTTGAAATCTCTTAGGGAAGGGAGGCTCCTTACTTTATTTCCAATGAATAAGGTCAGGCCAAATGTCTTCGCAAATGTTCCACTGTGGAGCATACTATAAATCATGGAACTCTTCTCTTAAATATACTACCAAAATCCAAGTACTGCTTTGGGAGGTTCTATAATTTATTTATTTATTTATTTATTTATTTATTTATTTATTTATTTATTTATTTATTTATTTTAATAAATAGGTTCTATAAATCTTAAACAGAGTTTGTTCCAGAAAATATTTTGACATTTGAGGATACTTTATGTGTGAGTTTTGTGGTAGGACATGGTGAACTCTCTTTCACGCAGGGAGAAATATTTTCCCTACACACACCCCAAAACCACTCCACCAAATCTAACCCGCGAATGCTTAACCTTAATCTGAGAGCCAGTCTCAACTACAGTAGATCCATCAAATCAACAGGATTTACAGAAATGCTGATTTGCCATTAAGAGATTGGCAGCACCTAGTCTCTTCTAATTGGTACTAGCCATGAGCTTTTTTCATCGGAGCAATCTTATCTAAACTGAGAGTTTCATACCGGCTTGATTGTGAGTCTCCTTGCCAAAAGACAGTTGCATATATAGTACATCAATTTGCAGGAGCCATTATCCT
This sequence comes from Phrynocephalus guinanensis, assembly GCA_037367245.1. Lineage (NCBI taxonomy): Eukaryota > Metazoa > Chordata > Lepidosauria > Squamata > Agamidae > Phrynocephalus > Phrynocephalus guinanensis. The sequence goes on from CM074752.1 coordinate 10,267,390, forward strand.
GCTGTTGGTCTGGAGTCTGTAGACAAATCTTTGACCAGCTACGGCTCTGATCTAACCATTTTCCTAAAAATATCATCAGCGAAAACCGGATTTCATCTCATAAAATTTTCTGTGTCATACAAGCAAGGGATGGTGTTCTAATCGACTCCCTGTTCTCATCTGCATTTAAACTATCTACAGTGGTACCTTGTATAAAGGAATTAATTTGTTCCAAATGAAATTATGTTAAGCAAATGTTCCTTTATACAAATTTCCCATAGGAATGCATTGAAAACGGAGTAATCCCATTTTTATGTTGTACAGATTCTCCCCATAGGCGATAATGTTAAGCAAATTTCCCCTATCTCCAGAATTTTTTATGTTGGACAGATTTTATGTTATACAAACTGTTTGTTATACAAGGGTCCACTGTATTCCATATTTGTATTTTCCCCATGTTCTCTGGATAACTAACAATTTGAGATGTGTTTGGTTTGTGAAACAGCACTTGATTTCCATTTCCATAAGCAGTTTGCCTCTTAAGTCTAGGTTTTAGCAGCTAGGGGCACTCAGATGAATCATAAAGATGACACAGACTATGTCCTAATACAGTCTAGTACTTAAACATGGGTGTGGTAGTTGGAGACAACTTGAAATTTCATGTGGGTGAGTATGTGGAAGTCCATGCAAGCAAGTGAAAGTGCTGGAGACAACAAGTGTTTTGGGGGTCAGTGCAATTTGAACCTAGGGTGGCACATTTTGGCAACTTAATCTACTTCTAAACTATGCATTTCCATGTGATCCATCTCTTTTCTTGGCTTAGTTTTCCCCCCCCCGACAAGTAGTCAAGATAATCAATTTGTTGTATTACAGATGTGTTTGGCGCGTTTTCATTCCAATGAGTTATAGTTAAGATCCAGGTTTTCTTTTTTCCTATAAAATGTATTTGAAAGGTAACAGCCAGTAAAGTGTAGTGGTTAGAGTAACGTTGACCCGTTGAATCAGTTACATCTGTGTTGACTTACCAAGTTCCTGTTCATTAAATGAGTCTACTGTACTTGGAACCAACAACTAGGTTTGAGCAAGGAGACCGCAGTTCAATGGGTCACTCAACCATGAAGTTCACTTTGAACTGTTCACGATGTTTCAGATTAACATCCCTCACAGGAAGCCACCTTGAAGGGTTGTTCTGAGGATAAAATGGAAGCAGCAGAGCAGTAAACAAAAAAGTGCTTCCAAAGCATTTATACTTTGGCAGTTATTCCAAAACATGGATCTCCAATTATAGTTGTGTTTGAAGAAAGTTGGGCCACCGGTTCCATACCACCCTCCTAAGAAGTCCAACGGCCAAAGAGTATGGGACCCGTAGTCCAACAGCTTTTGAGTTCACAAGGCTGACAAATGCTCTCCCGTACAGTTCTTAGGGATCTCAGGTAGGAAGGCTATTTTTTTTTTACAAAGGAAAGACACCAAATGGTCAACCTTGATGAAGATATTTGTCACATCCGATCTCACCTGATTTCGGAAGCTAAGCAGGGTCAGCCCTGCTTAGTACTTGGATGGGAGACCACTAAGGAATACCAGGTGCTGTAGGCACCTGGAGTAGGAACTGGCAAACCATTCCAGTATTCCTGCCAAGAAAACTCCATGGACATGGGGTCACGAAGAGTCAGTCATGACTGTAACAACACAACACACACACAAAGAGCTAAATGCTAATAAAAGCAACATATGGTTTTTATAATCAAACACTGCTTATTAATTTCCTGGAAGCATATGTGGCTAGCTACTGTGGGAAAGAGAATGGAGAAACATTTATTTCAGACAATCCAGTGGTGCTCAACACAAGTTCTGGCTTCTCCTGAAATGCAGTGGGTAACTGATGCTGAAATCCTAAGGAATGGCTGGGAAACATTTCCCCTTTCGAGACTGCTGGTTCCAATTCCCATCATCCCCAACTAGCATGAACAATATTTAGAGATAGGGGTAGTCACAGATCGATGACACAGATCAATTCCCACCTGGGTCCTCATTTTGTCATTAAATAGGGGAGATGCTTGCCGTCAAATGTAGCTGACTTCTTGAATAAGGACACATCAGATTTGTCTCTTAATCATATTCATAAATGTTTGTCTGTTTGTTAGCTTTTATATTGTACCATCTAGATCATTGATCTGGTTCTCAACCTGTAGGTGCCCAGATGTTCCTGGACAGAAACTCCCAGAAATCCTGGCCAGCTCAGCTAGTGATGATGACTTCTGGGAGTTGCAGTCCAGGAACATCTGGGGGCCCACAGGTTGAAAACCACTGATCTAGCTCGAAGGCTACTTTCGTCTTTCTTTCATCTTCTGCATGAAGTTCATTTTCTTGCTTGCTTTTCTCCTTAATATAACTTCTTTTGAGTACTACAGTATATTAAAAATCAGCCAGAAATTTGTAACCGAGAAGAGAACTCAAGTTTTAAAGGATTAGCCAATGTCCCATTTCATAACCCTTCAGGTGGCTACATAATGGGTACACCACGAGACATCTGCAAAGATCTTCATTCTCTTTCATTCGTCAGGAAGAACGTTTGTTTCTTTTTAAAAAAAATGATGTTGATTTAGTATCTATATAGTGTCATTCAGTGTCGTTCACCATTTCACCAAAACGTTGAAGAAAATGCTTCTTCTCTTTCAGGTCAGCCCACAGCTCCCCCAACTGTGCATCTCTTCCCTCCATCTCAGGAAGAGATCAAGAACAGGAAAAAAGCCACCCTGGTCTGTCTCATCGATGCCTTCTACCCAGGGGCCATCCAAGTCGACTGGCTGGCTGATGGGACAGCCATCTCCTCGGGAGTGGAGACAACCAAGCCCACCAAACAGGGTGACAAGTACATGGCCAGCAGTTACCTGACTCTGGGACAGACAGACTGGGAAAGCCATTCGACCTACACCTGCAAAGTGAGGCACGAGGGGAAGGACTTCGAGAAAGTGGTGACGAAGTCCAGCTGTGCCTAAAGGCTGGAGAGCTGGGTGGTGACTCCCCAGTGCCTGGCTTTAGGGAGGAATATGACTTCCTTCGTGGGCCAAATTCTAATGCCGGTTCCATCCATAAAGGCATGTTTCTCTCCTGTGTGGTTCCTTTTCCCTTGTCTTCTCTAATCTGTTCTCACTTCAACTTCCAATCCATTTTGTCTTCTAATATTAGCACATTAATAAAATGTTGAACCATTTCACTGGAGCTTTTTATTGGTTAAGGCGCTTATCGGGAGGAACTTCCTTGGATGTCTATTGCATTAGTTAGTTAGTTAGTTAGTTAGTTATTAGTTAGTTAGCTAGCTAGCTAGCTAGCTAGCTCTTAAGGTTGCCTCTCAGATACCATTGGGCTATTATTATTCTACTTATTCTAGTTTTCATTTCGGTTTTGGTTCAATAGCCATGACATCATGGACTCAGTTGCACCAAACTTCATCCCATACTAGAAGATCTGTTATTCAATTACTGGATAACTCTCTTAATGCTACATAAAGAAGAGTTTTGTTCCAAGAACACTTGAATGGCATAAAATAAATTAAGAACACAAGTGTCAAAGTGTGAAATAAAAGACTAAAGATAAATAAATGAAGAGATGAAAGGGAAGAGATTAGTGGCCATCCTTAGTCCTGGAGGTCTTGTTATTGGTAAATAACACACTGGCCAAGTGTTCAGCCACTGAGTACATGGCCAGCAGTTACCTGACTCTGGATCAGGCAGGCTGAAAAAGCTATTCGACCTACACCTGCAAAGTGAGGCAGGAGGGGAAGGACTTCAAGAAAGTGGTGACGAAATGTGCCTAATGGCTGGAGAGCTCAGCCATGGCCCTCACATCTCCCTCAGCCGGAGGGAATGAGGGCTTCCTCCACTAAGCCTATAGATCCCCCTGATCCCTTCTGAATCCTGTTTCATTCCCTCATGGGCGTGGCTGAATCCTGCCCTATATCATTCCATCCCCCACCTCCACCTCCATCTCTGTACCCCCTGGAAGATCCTCTGTAGGTTAGCACCTGATGTTGTCAGCACGTGAATATAATTTGAGCCATTTCAATGGGTGTGGCTTCTTTATCAAGGGAGGAGGACTTAAGATCCAAGGTAGAATCCGGTGGGATCAAGACAGAGGACCTCACGTGGTTCTCACTACTCTGAAGTGTGGCTGAATGTCACGAAGTGTGGAGTGACCTCTTTCATCCTAAAGGAATAGGACCTCTTTCATCCTAAAGGAATAGGACATTCAAAATTCTCCACAGGGTTCAAATACAGGTTCTAAAAAGCACATGGGGACACAGTCTTTGTTTATGATTTACTGAGGGCACATTTGACAGGGCCTGTATAAGAGAAAAATGTGGGGGCCAACACTCAGTTCGGTGGTCCTTCAAACTGGGCAGACCCGAGGCATTTTTCTGTCTGAGGACTGAAACAGCTTTTAACTCCTCCTTCTCCTTCAAGGATAATTCATACCAGACAAAGGAACAAACAAGCCATCTGGTCTAAATCTGCTTCTGGTCTAATAGTAAGGACCCTTTTCCTTCAGACACATGGGAACCATCTGCAAAGAATCACAAACAACTGCACTACAACCCATTTCTTAGTTTTATGTTATTTTTCTGGAGAAATAAACAGTTTTTATTAGAAATAAACAGTTTTTATTTATTACAGTTTTTTATTTTATTTTTCTGGAGAAATAAACAGTTTTTATTAGTTTTAATTCTGTTTGCGGGCATTTCAGCCTCTGAATGAGAAAAAAAGGATTCATAGTTTTTAGAAAGGCTTTCTCAAACATGCAGGCAGATATCTAATTAGGCAATCAAGATTTCTCTTCCTATACAATGAATCAAATCTTGCGCACCTACGAGTAATCAACTTTTCAGAATATCTTGTCCCCTCACGTTCCTCAAAAACATTCAAATCCCTCTCACATACCTGATTCCTTTTTTTCCTGGACGTGAAATACAAAAAACAAGGGAAATATGGGTGTTTGCCACCCACCAGCCACACACACTATCCACACATCCCAGTTTCCCAACTGTAATGGACTGTGTGTGTGTGTGTGTGTGTGTGTGTGTGTGTGTGTGTGTGTGTGTGTATCGTACAGTCATGACCGACTCTTTGTGACCCCATGTCCGTGGAGTTTTCTTGGCAGGAATACTGGAGTGGTTTGCCAATTCCTACTCCAGGCACCTACAGCTCCTGGTCTTCCCTGGTGGTCTCCCATCCAAGTACTAGCCAGGAATGACCCTGCTTAGCTTCTGAAATCTGGCGAGATCGGATTGGTTGCATCCAATTTTGTCAGCTTTCCTCAGAGGGTTGATAAGCACAATGCATACAAGCCAACAGATAGATCAATTTTATTCTAAGGGACAATCAGTGTCCCTTCTTACTGCACTGCCAGAAAAAAAACAATGGGGAACAAACCACAGGCAAAGAACATTTCTTACTCCATAATGGCAACAAATGTCTGGGCAGGTGTGCTCTTTGATTCCATCCTGTTCTTACGTGCTATTGGGTGACCTCCAAGGTATGCCCCTCGTAAAGTTTCCAAGTGATATATGGAGATGTTGAAGGAAACTTTTTTCTTCCCACCAACTAACCCAGATGAGTTTCCATGGCTGAGCTGGGATTCAGCCTGGAAAAAAATTACAAATATGGCCTTCTACAAACCTTCATGGATTCAGACTCCTAAGAAGTTTGAAGGCACCCCTTCTTTAAAGAGAGCATGGACTTATTGTGTCCACAGTGAGATAATTCACACACAATCTGTAGTTGCCGTATCATATGACAGAGGCCATCAAAATGTTTTGGACCAGAGCACAGGGAATCTCCGTGATGACACAGTTTTGTGATCAAGTTGTTAAGAGTTCAGATATAAGCATCCTTTAATTGTGGAATTAGGGAACCTGTGCCTAGTGAACGTTTTTCCAAGATTCTACATCTACCTGATAAGACAGACCACTTCCACAAATCCCATTGAGTTTCCTCAATCACTCAAGGGTTAATGAGGAAAGGAAATTACCCTGTGATCAGTCAGCTGTAGAACAAGCAACATATTAGGTATTAAATTCCTAATATGGAGACTCAGGATCAAAGTGGGACTGGTACCAGATGATAAGGTATATAAATCAAATAAATAAATAATATTATATTACTGATATTCTCATTATAATGGCTAAGAAGCATTAACTGGCTTATCCTCCAGGCATTATCGGTACTTCATTTCAATTGTTAATTCAATTAATGAATGAATCATTTTAATTCAATTAATTAAGCCATCTACACCAATGACCAACAAGACTGTACAGAGTCTTAGCTGGTCCATCATGCGGCCAATGGAAACCTCCCCACATTAAGCTGCAGAAAAGCATTTTGGCCAGAGTGTCACATATTACTGCCAAGATGGCAAGCAACATGTCACTTGTAGGTCTTTTCTAACAGAATTGTCTCTGACATCATTCCCCAACATACTAGATCTTAATATAAATGATCCCCTGGCCGGTCCAGTATGTGCAGAGAAAACCACTACTGAACCACATGGGAGTAGATGAAATCTATCTAGCTGGGAGAAGAGTGGCACTCCGATGGATAGGTCATATAAAATGATGCTGTGATGGAGGCATGTCCAAACTTTGGCAGTCCAGATATTTTGGACAGCAACTCCCACAGTCCTTTGCCATTGGCAATCTAATATTAGAATTCTGGGAGTTGTGGTCCAAAAAAATCAGGAGGGCCGAAGTTTGGACATGCCTGCTGTAATGGAAGGAATTACCTCACCCAATGTTCTATATTAAGCACAACTGCATGATACCTTTCCAAACCCAGTCCAACAGGTTCATTTTAAGATATCTTAGATGACTGATCAAATAGTTGGGACACCTTGCCATTCAACTAATGAGGAAGTCCATGTTTTAACACAAAGGGAATGGTCCAGTGCATTTACTCTAAGTTCTAAGAAACAATCTGAGCATAAACAAGGCTCTTTTGCCTGCAAAGTCACCTGTGAAATCTCTTCTAAAAAAACATATTCTGTATTCTATATCCTGGTAGATTTGGAGAGACTTAATATTTGCCTCCAAGACTCAAGCTGCACTAAATAAACAATCTTGCTTTCAAAATGTCCTCCATCTAAAGATGGACCACGATCAAGTGGAACCGAGAAAGAACTGCGATCCTAAGGGATAACCAACTGGACCTCCTTCTATACCCAGAAGGGAACTAGATGTATATTCCACCCCCCACAAAACTTATCCTTGACTGCGGCCTGCTTGGAGAAGGACACATTTTCATCTGGAGGAGAGCAACCGTTTCCAACCCATCACCCTCCTACATACTATGTGGACTAGCCATCTTTGATCATTCCCTACTGTTGAAGTAGGGCAGGTTTTTGTACAGGTCTGTGTCACTGTGGTGGGTGTTCGGAGGTGGAACCCATCTGACTGTTACCGGTAAGTCACCAAATTTATCACCTTCCTTTCATGCTCTGCAAGAATATTCTAACTTTTTCATTATTTTTGATCTCTTCTCTTTCTCCGACTTCAGGCTGACCTTGGGGTCACTGTTGCATTCTAGGATGATAAGACGTTTGCTTGTTAATCTTGACTAGCACCGAATGTCCTAATGCCATTTTACACATCTCTTTCTCCCAAGAAGATGAAAAATGGGGAGGAGGACCCTATCCCCTTCTCTTTCTTTAGGTTAAGATAACTTTGCATTCTCTAAATATCCCCTTTGAGACTAAATTGACACTTTGGCAAAACTCTGATGCTGAACAAAAAAGTGGCAGAAATTAAAGTGTAGAACTTTGAATGGAAATCTAAGTTGCTGTTCTGCAATTGAGCTTCTAAACAGATCTGTGAACTGATCTTTTTTGTGTTCATTTGGTGATCCGAGAAAAAGAGGCTCCCATACTACTTTTCCCTCATATACTGTATATATGCTGAAGATGCAGGTTTTATTAGGAAGAAGCAGTTGAAGGCAAATTGCCATTCAGAGTCATTTTTTGAACATGTAGATGGAGTTTTTGCAGGATCAAAAATGTGATGAGGGAACTTAGGGAGGTGTTGTGTATTTTGAGCATTGTGCCACAAACCTGTGATCTTTGGGGCATTACACTATGAAAGTAGGTCTGATGAGGGAAAAATCTGTAATTGCTTGGAATATTTTTGTTTGTCTTAACTTGAAACAAACCTCTGACTTCTAGTTTATTAGAAAAAATAGTTGAGGCAATGCTGAAACACACCTTTCCCAACCACTGTGGAAAACCTGTCCCTGTATTTTCCTCAACTGTACTTTGTAGTTACCTTTGGGGAGTGGAAAATGGAACAGAAAAGGACAGGAGGAGGAGGTATTATTTTCCTCCCATCCTTGCTTTCTGAATTAAAACTGGAGCCCTGCTAGGGCTGTCTTGAATGCCTCTTTTTTGCTGAATATCAGGGAAATGATTCAAGGGACTCTGCCATCATCTCAGTTTTCACCTTAGGTTGTTCTGTTAAAAAGCATTGGATGATGGTGGTGATACAATCAAATGGCAAATGGTACATGGAAAGATTTTGTTTTTTAAAAAGCTCTCCATCTTGGCTGAAATCCAGTTGCTTGATGTATTCCAAGCAAAAAAAGCAAAACAAAACAAAATAAAAGACAAAAACATGTGGCACCTTAAAGACTATTATATGTTAATGTAAGCTTTCGTGGGCACATCCACTTCTTCAAAGACTATCCATTATATGTTAATGTAAGCTTTCGTGGACATGTCCACTTCTTCAAACGTTGCTTGATGTAGTAAGTCATTACTAGAGTTGGGCCACTGACTCAGTGGGGATGGGGTGGGTCCATTGCTCTCTAAGTTCTATTGATTCAGTCGGGCTACTCGGGTTGTGGCTCAAGACATAAAGCAGCAAGAGTTCAGCCCTTATCTAGTATGGCAGGACCTCCTTCAGTGACATTTTGCCTACACCAAGGAAAACTAAGACTTCTGCAGTTATCATTGAGGAAACCTGGAATCCTGGTCAATGACAGGGCTTCTTCCTACAAGGATAAGATAAGCTTTCCCCTCACCAAGCCATCCCAGATGATTCCCATCTCATGGGGGAAAACCTATAGCAGCATATTCACCTCTTGCACGAGAGTGGCATTGCGCGATCTGTTTGAGTAGTCCTACTGAGGCCAATGGGAGCACATTGGTGTCAACAGACTGTGGGTTGTCCACTTGAGGGGCACTGTGGGTCCAGAATGTTGATGGCTTGCTTTGAACAGTGAGTCCTTAGGGCTAAAGGGTTAGGTTCCGACATACCCTGCCCTTTTCATTTGATGTTCCTGTTAGTTCTTATATCCCATTTAATTATTCAGTGCATGATCTTTTTTTTTAGTACCATTGGTGATGTCTATCTATTTATTTATTTATTTATTTATTTATTTATTTATTTATTTATTTATTTATTTATTGCCAGCTTGCTTACATATTCATTTTGTTACTTTATTATAATTCTTATAAAAATGAAAGTAAATTGTAACTTGCACCTTTTCCAAAAGGAAGACAGGGTAATGAACTGGGGTGAACATTAGGGACCCTGAATGTAGTTTAGCACCATGGGATTATTTTGGATATGAACTTTGGGGGTTCAGTTCTTCATAGCTCTACTAGGGAAGTCCTCTTGGCCAAAACAGGCATGAGCTGTTGAGCAAGAAGTGCCTAAAGGCCAGATCAACCTCTTAGTCTTTAAGTTGTCACTAGAGTTTGGAAAAATTACTTTTTGTAAAATTATGCTTGGTTGCCAAGGAACTCCCTTGAATTGTTTGAGAACAAATGTCCAGAACCAACATGGAGGTCAGGTTCGCTCCAAAGACAATCTAGAACTGAATCCAGGTTTCCAGACTATTTCATCTCATTTCATTACATGAATGGTGTTGGATTAAATGACTCCAAGGGACGCATTTCCACCCTAGAAAACTCTTGCCAGAGAGAAATGCTTAGTCTTCAAACTGGCACAATGCCCAGGGCATATTTATCCATTCAGCATCCAGAATGTGCTTATGGGTTTTGTGCCAGTCTTTGGCATCAAGTCCTAAGACCCAAGTCTGGGTCTCTGTTAAAATCAAGAATCTCCTCCATGAAATACTGATGGGGTGAGTGGGTTCTGAGTCACAGATTGAGACTCAGTCCTGGAAAATAGAACATTGTGTTGAATCCAAGTCAAGTTGCCAGTGCAGCTTCAAGCCTGACTTCAGGGCACGTCTTGCCACTTGAGTAGCCATCCCTGTTTCCAGGAAGCCACATTTGAAGCGGGCCTGATCACTTGACAGCTTTTTCTCCTCTCCTTCCTTTGGAATGAAGCTCAAACAGGCTGACAACAAATTTGTTCATTTGCACCAAGAAGAGCATGCAAGAAATCTCCTTTGCAAAGCTTCTCCCTGTATGGTGAGAGATATGCCCGATTTCAAGCTATCTCTAATCATGAAGGGAATTTGCTTTCAAAACCAATCATCTAAAACCATTCCTAACATTCTGAAGTAGAACTCGAATATTATGAGGGAGCACCCAAATTTATTGTCTGGATATTGGGAGAAAGTTGGATAAATCTATCTATCTATCTATCTATCTATCTATCTATCTATCTATCTATCTATCTTCTATTATTATTATTATTATTATTATTATTATTATTATTATTATTATTATTATTATTAAAGTAGTAGTAGTAGTAGTAGTAGTAGTAGTAGTAGTAGTAGTAGTAGTAGTAGTAGTAGTAGTGTCTAATTGTTCTAATTTGTTTCAGGTTATTTTCATCCCAGATGTGTGGAAAATGTGGATTTTGGTCAATTGTTATGTGTTCCTTTTGTATACTTCATGGAAAGAATTCACCACAGATCCAAATAGCTTTGAGATAAGCTCTCTGAGGAGAATAGGTGGAATTTTAGGTGGTGGGGTGAGGTAGGGGCTGTATAGCATGGTGCAGGGGGCAAAAATTTATCATTCAGAACCTGAGATTCAGCCCTCCTGAAGTTTCCTGTCTAACCTCTTATTGACCTATCATTATTTCACCAATAGGCTGCTCAGGACTAGATGCCACAGCCTTGAAATTTGGGGAGATTCAAGAATGATTAGCTAATCCACCATTTCACCAAAACATTGAAGAAAATCCTTCTTCTCTTTCAGGTCAGCCCACAGCTGCCCCAACCGTGCATGTCTTCCATCCATCTCAGGAAGAGATCAAGAGCAGGAAAAAAAAGCCACCCTGGTCTGTCTCATGGATAACTTCTACCCAGGGGCCGTCCAAGTTGACTGGCTGGCTGATGGGACAGCCATCTCCTCGGGAGTGGAGACAACCAAGCCCACCAAACAGGGTGACAAGTATGTGGCCAGCAGTTACCTGACTCTGGATCAGACAGCCTGGGAAAGCCATTCGACCTACACCTGCAAAGTGAGGCATGAGGGGAAGGACATCGAGAAAGTGATGAAGAAATGCACATAAAGGCTGGAGAGCTGGGAGGTGGCTCCCCAGTGCCTGGCTTTAGGGAGGAATATGACTTCCTTTATGGGCCAAATCCTAATGCTGGTTCCATCCATAAGGCATGTTTCTCTCCTGTGTGGTTCCTTTTCCCTTGTCTTCTCCAATCTGTTCTCACTCTATCTTCCATTCCATTTTGTCTTCTACTGATAGCATATTAATAAAATGTTGACCCATTTCATTGGTGCTTTTTATTGGTCAAGACACTTATCAGGAGCATGTCCTTGGGAGGTCTACTGTATTTTAATACTTTCCATAGGTTGTCCCTCAAAGAACTTTGCCGTACTATCCATTCACTTCCTCTAGTTTTCACTTCTGTTTTGGTTCAAAGTCAGTGATTGAATATCAATGAATACAAAGAACTTTAATTCCCATATAAGAAGATCCAATACTCAATTAATGGGTAAGTCTCTTCATGCTACTTAAAGATGAGTTCTTGCCTCCATCTTGCCTCCCGAGGAGATCTGAGGTGACCCCCAAAACCTCCACATACACCTCCACACAGGCAAGGGATGCCCGTTTGTAGAGCAGAGCCATCAGCTTTGGAGATCAGTACTCTATGTTCCTCACCATTCCTCCTCAATAATGAGAAGATGGATTTAGGATCAGGCTCCATACAGAATTCCTTTTGATGGGCCCTTCAATTATTTCTCAAGAGGGTTTTTTGGGGGGGAGGGTGGTAGGCACATCCTTTATGATACTGACAGCAAGAGGAAATTCACATCAAGTATCTCATGTGTTTGTTCTCATTTGCCAGCAGCACCTCTTCTAAAACGGGCTCTAATAAGGCATTTGGGATGTTGCGTTCTAGATGCTTCTTGAAGATTCCCTGGGCTTCGGGGGTTTAGAGCAGCCTGGGGGGAGAGAGAGGCCAATGCATTGCAAATTGTGTCATCCCAGGATACTGGTCCCTTGGGTGTAAATCTCTACGCAGCCACAGAAGCTCACGGTGTGGCAGCAATGGTAAACTACTTTCGAACATCTCATGTACATGGAAAACCATATTGGAGTTGCCATCCACGAGATCTGATGTGACCACCTATAATGGAACAAAACTGCACAGCAGACGGGAAAGAGGGTAAACTGGGCATTGTCTAGGAACATGCCAAAAATATACCTTTTTCACATTCACTCATAGAATTGTCCTTGGGTTAGAGAGTGTCAGAATACTCTGAGAACAGCATCTACTGCATTATAAGTTGGGATTCGGGAGATTGGCCCCATCTCCATCTGATGAGTTATAAACTGTTCTTCATTTTGATATGGAACGTGTTTTCTCAAACAGATAAACAGAGTTCATTGGCACCATGAAACAGCTCCAACTTGCCACAGAATCAGGACTGCTGACCTTCTGTAGCAGCATGTACCAAAAAGGCTCACTTAATCAGTGGGGATTTCATTTAACAGGCCTGCATTACCTGCAATTTACTATGCAAAGAAAGCCACAGGTAGAGAAGGTGTATCCAAGTCCACGGAATTTACAGAGAAGGTGACTCGCCAAATCTCAATTCATTCAATTGGCCAACGCTAGTGGGATTTGCGACTGCATTTTCGCCAATGTCTTTGTTGAACCTCGGCATTTTAACAAGTGAGCTGCATATTTCTCTGGTGTGCCCATCAAGTTCCCCCCTCAGCCTTGAGTTTATATGTCTCTCCCGAAATATAAGAGATAGATCAAAACAAATGCCTCTCTCATCCAGCATCCCATTTCCTGCCAAATATGCTTCCAAGACAAATATACTTCCAAGGAGTTTACAAGGAGAATATGATGAGTAAGATCTTGGAATGCTGCCTTAAATTTAGAATTAATTCTAATTGCTAGGCTCCATGTGGATGCCAAACTGTCCAGTGCCATAACTTGAAATAACCTATGGGCATTTTTACGAATAACCCAAATCCACCTGTCTTCAAAGGCATCGCCATGCTTGTCCAAGAGATAAAATAGGACAAACAAGGAACCTGAACTCTGTTCACAATTTGGTTGTGTGCATGTATCTACAGGAACTACAACATCCATGATGCAATGCTGTTGTGATAAAAACAGTGATCTGCTGATAACATCTATGGTGCATACAGCTAAGGGACAGGAAATGTTGAATGCTATCAGGAAAAAGGGAGAAGTCGGATGCAGAGGAACAAAGCAGATCTTTTTTCTGCTCTTTAGAAGAATGTACAGCTATGCATAGAGATATATTTCTGAATTCCATGTCAAATGAAGTATACCAATAACCACTTAAAACCTCTCCACACAACTGATTCTCAAAGGGTTAAGAAAACACAAAAAGTTTAAATAAGAACATGTACCTTTAGATAGATAGATAGATAGATAGATAGATAGATAGATAGATAGATAGATAGATAGATAGATAGATAGATAGATAGATAGATTTGGTATTAGCAAGGGGTTTCTCCCAACTCATTGTCTTATGCTAGGGTTTCTTCTTTCTTATGGCACTTGTGCCATTTGTCCCTGGACCATCCTTCTTTGGTGGCACCAAAAGTAAAGAATTCCATGTTAAATGAAGTATACTGATAACCCCTCAAAACCTCTCCACACCATCACTGGCAGACAACTGGTTTCTCAAAGGGTTAAGAAAACAGCTAAGAGTTCATTAGAGACAAGTATATTTATATCTCTCTCCCTTCAAAGGCATGGGGCAGTGCATTGGGTTGACATATGTAACAGCTAGAAAGATCCACTTCTTATGTGACTCTGGGATGCTTTCTAAGAAATCTAAATCTGCAGAATGAGTCATGAGCCAAAGATTTTGACTGTCCCAGACAGGGTAAACAGTAATGGATTAATGGACCTTGACTCTTAATTCATGTTCTTTCCTAAAGAAATGGAATCCAACATCTTAGAAGAACCTCATAACCCTGCAAGAAGTCAGCTTCAGTGGTTTCAACATTGTCTTTATTCTGAATGGCTATTAAGAGCCACAACACTTGTCAACCAAGACAACATGGAAAATACTGTTGTTTTCTGTTTCGACTCTCCACTGAGTTCCAACCTTTTTGACAAAGGGACACTGTTGATTGGAACAATGGTCATTTTTTGGACCATATGTGTGAGACCACTTTCCCATGCCATCAAAGGGAGCAAGTTTTTGTATAGCAGTGCATCACTGTGGGTTGTCTTCGGAGGAGGAACCCACTTGACTGTCACAGGTAAGTCACTCAACTTATCATCAACTTTTCTGTCTCGTTGGCAATAATTTCCCCCCCTGTCTTCTCTTTTTTCTGCTTTTTCCTCTACTTAACTGCACTCATCCTTGAGTAAGAAATGCATTTCTAAGCAGTGTCAGGTACAATGTTCAAATTTCATTGCATCCCTTCTCCCTTCCGAAATCTAAACGGGAAAACCCTTTAGATTTGGGTTTATGAGATATCATATGAAGAACTGTCTAGAACAAGATTCAGATTCTGGCATGACCTTGACGGTGAGGTGAGCAGATGTTCAGGGAATCAGAACATTTAGGTTTAGCTCTGATCATTCTTAATCAATGTAACAAGGGTTTAGGGCAGTGATGGTGAACCTTTTAGAGACCGAGTGCCCAAACTGTGATTCAAAACCCACTAATTTTTCACAAAGTGCCAATACAGCAATTTAACCTGAATACAGTTGGCTGTGAAGGGCCGGTGTTGGGTGCCCACATGTATGCCAACACTGGTTTAGGGAATATACAGTAAATCCTGCCTTATGTAGAGATGATGACTGGACTACAATTGGTAAAAACTGGAAATGCTACTTCTCTGATTCGTTTCCTTTGATTTCAGTGCTAGAATTTTATAAAAATTAATATAAAATGAAGATATCTCTGGGTTTATAACTTCGCAATCCAGATCAACAGCTTCCCAACAATATGCTTACATTCAATAAGAATGTCTAAACTTGATTGAATGTAAAAGAATGTGCAATAGGTTCAGTTGTAACTCTCCGCTAGAGGAGACTTGTTATATGGAGTTAACATGATAGGACAACGCCACTGTGCATTCCATGTGTTCAGTTAAACATGGGATTACCCTGTCTGCTGGATCCAGATACAATTATTAATTCTTGCACTTAACTAATCTTAAACCTCTTTTAATTTATTTCCATGAATTTATACAGTATTTTATCAGACCTTTGGCTATAGGATAAAATTGATTGATTGAATTATTAATAATGTCTATCTGAACTCAAAGGAACTTTAATGCCTTATTGGCTTATTAAAATAGTTTCTGCTGTTTTCCAATTTTCTCCTCTCAGAATGATTAAGTATAGACCCAATCCATTGCACTGCTGCTGTAATGAGACATCAGCAAAACTGAAAGGCAGGTGTCATATATTTAGAAATCAGAACCATGATATAGAGTCCATTAGCTTCAACTAGAATGAACAATGGGCTCCACTCATGGAATTGTATTGTGGGTGCATAATCCTGTAAGTCTTGATGGCAAATTGTTGCTCATTAATGGCGTGTTGGTTCTATTCCTAAGGAAAACACCCAACAGGTGTACCTTTAGAGATGCAATTTGCTCCTGATAGCTATTGGCTACCAAGACTAATGTAATTTTCCTTACTCGGTAATGAATCAGTAATATGATTCTGCAAGAAATGTCTTGAGTCAGGAGGATATACTCCCACTTAATGTATGTAAGCCTGAAATATAGTGTTTAAGCCTGCATTGTAACTTTTACAATATGTTGCTCAATCAATATGTAACATTCATCTATTCAGGGATTGATAGAGTGGGGCTTGTACCTTTTTGCATCTCTTTCACCCTGGAGGCCAGGTGTTGTCCATGTCCTTACACACACCCAATTAAAATAAACACAAAAAAGGCATACAGAGTTGTGATTCATTATTAGAATCCACATGTTTACCATCCGGGTGAGAGGGCAGTTCACAGCCCCTACAAAATATGTTTTATAAATGTGTGCATTAGAAAAACACTCATGGGGGAAAGTATGCATGCAACCTTAAAACGATAGTTCTTCAAACTTGAGAACTATCATTGGGTGTACTTGACTAAAAGGTGGAATAACACGTGTAGGAAGACCTAATAGGATGGGATATTTAAAACTTGGAAATCGCTATCAAAGTGATGGCGAACCTTTTAGAGACCGAGTGCCCAAGATAAGATTCAAAACCCACTTATTTTTTCGCAAAGTGTCAATACAGCAGTTTGACCTGAACACAGTGGTACTCTGGGTTACACAAATTCTTCATGTGTGACCCTTCAGGAAAGCGAGGATCAAAGACCAGATTTTTCGAATTTCCCATCTGCTGGGGCTACAAGAAATTCAAAAGCCTGCTCTTCGATCCTCGCTTTCCCAAAAGGTAGCACCCCTGCTCTTCAACCCTTGTTTCTGGGATTCCCAGAGCAGGGTGGCTGGAAAGTAAACTGGGGATACAAACAAACCCACAAGTCGCTGCCTCCCCTTCACCTGGCTTTCTGCATGGAGCCCAGTGGCATGCTCCAAGCAGAGGGGGAAGTGCCATGGCTGTAAGGGGGCAGTGTCGCATGCCCACAGAAAGGGCTCTGCATGACACCTTTGGCGCCTGTGCCATAGATTCGCCAAAAAAAAGAGCTATCACATGCATGAGATAAATTCAATGGTTCATCCTAGTTAGAGTTGACACATTAAGTCAAGCAAGAGCTTACCGATCCCATTTGTCAAGTGGTTCTCCTGGAGGGGCTGTTAAAGACCCCTTTCTGAACCTCCATGGAATATTGGCAGAAGATTAAAAAAATCCTGAGTCTTTTTCACTTCTCTGCTTGTATTGTATCTGTTCAGGGCCGGGAGAGAACTTTTCACCTTTATTTATAGTTGTAGTAAGTAAACTTTATTTATATGAACTACTGGATAACTCAGTGGTTTAGGTATCTGGCCAGGGGAGCCTAAGGTTGGGATGGCAAATAGGGTGAGGAGACAACAGTCAACCAATCCTTGAACATCTCACATACCTATTAGAAGGTCCCACAAATCAGAAGCAACAACCGTTTGAATTTGGTGGGAATAATGTTTTTAAGACCCTGCATTGATCTGCAAGTTTGATTTCAACGAAAATGTATTCAGAAATGCAATATTAGTGTAGTGTTATTCTTCCTTCAAACATGATTGTATTTCAGGCAAGCAAACTGTACGGTGGTTCCAAAAAGCACCTATGATTTGACAATGCCTCAACAAAATGCTTCTTCTTTCTTTTTTTTTCATTATAGATAAAGGATAAATAGGGAAGAATACCTTGGGGTTCAGAAAAAAGGGGGATGCAGGTTGGACATAACACTTAAAATATCAGAGTCATCTTACAATTATAGACAGTTCAATTCAGGCATATATGTACATATCAATCACCAAACAGTTTTGGCTTTTGTCATATTTTCAGTTTAACTTTGTCTTTTTTTTTAACCACCTATAAAACTTGTTCTAACATTCCTGGTGTTTCACCTTCCGGTGTACCTCTCACCATTCTGATAGTCTGTCCATTTCTGAAGTCTCAAGGATTTTAGTTATCAACTCCTGTTCGTTGGCTTTCCTGATTCATTCCAGTGTTTTGCAAAGACCATTCTCGCTGCTGTTACAATATGAATTGCTAAATATACACTTTGCTGATCCGTTGTGTCTGGCATTGTGTTTAGCAAAAATAATTTAGGTTTTGGATCTATTGGGCTTGCTAGAACATCTTGCAATAGCTGTCTAATCTTACTCCAAGTTATTTGAGCTTATTTAACACAACCACCCCATATGGAATAGTGAACCTTCTTTGTGTTTGCATTTCTAGCAGGCATTTGATACCTGAGTGTTCATTTTAGCTAAAATTGTCAGTGTCATATACCATCTATAGAACATTTTGTAGATGTCTTCTTTAAATACAACTGATTTAGTGAGTTTTATATTGTTTTTCCATACAAAAAAAAAACGGAAAAAAACAAGAAACCAAAATGCTTCTTCTCTTTCAGGTCAGCCCACAGTTGCCCCAACTGTGCATCTCTTCCATCCATCTCAGGAAGAGATCAAGAGCAGGAAAAAAGCCACCCTGGTCTGTCTCATGGATGCCTTCTACCCAGGGGCCGTCCAAGTCGACTGGCTGGCTGATGGGACAGCCATCTCCTCGGGAGTGGAGACAACCAAGCCCACCAAACAGGGTGACAAGTACGTGGCCAGCAGTTACCTGACTCTGGATCAGGCAGACTGGGAAAGCCATTCGACCTACACCTGCAAAGTGAGGCATGAGGGGAAGGACATCGAGAAAGTGGTGACGAAGTCCAGCTGTGCCTAAAGGCTGGAGAGCTGGGAGGTGGCTCCCCAGTGCTTGGCTTTAGGGAGGAATATGACTTCCTTCGTGGGCCAAATTCTAATGCCGGTTCCATCCATAAAGGCATGTTTCTCTCCTGTGTGGTTCCTTTTCCCTTGTCTTCTCCAATCTGTTCTCACTTCAACTTCCTTTCCATTGTGTCTTCTAATATTAGCAAATTAATAAAATGTTGAACCATTTCACTGGAGCTTTTTACTGGTTAAGGCGCTGATCGGGAGCAACTTCCTTGGACGTCTATTGCATTAGTTAGTTAGTTAGTTAGTTAGTTAGTTAGTTAGTTAGTTAGTTAGTTTGTCTCTCAGATATCATTGGGCTATTATTCGTCTACTTATTCTAGTTTTCATTTCGGTTTTGGTTCAATAGCCATCCATGACAACATGGACTCAGTTGCACCAAAATTCATCGCATACTAGAAGATCTGTTATTCAATTACTGGATAACTCTCTTAATGCTACTTAAAGAAGAGTTTTGTTCCAAGAAAACTTTAATGGCATAAAATAAATTAAGAACACAAGCGTCAAACTGTGGAATAAAAGATTAAAGATAAATAAATGAAGAGATGAAAGGGAAGAGATTAGTGGCCATCCTTAGTCCTGGAGGTCTTGTTATTGGTAAATAACACACTGGCCAGGTATTCCGTCACTGAAACCGTCAATTCGGAATATTTGTCTTCAAGTAGGCACTGAGTTATGTTCTCTGGAGATCCAGAAATGTTAGAAATGAACGGGGCCAGAAACCGTTGACAGAGCTTGTGATGGGTGGGACAGGAAAGAAGGATACGGGAGCTTGAATCAGGTTCCAGTAGATAATGTTTATATAGTCTTTTCTCAAATGTGATATGTTCCTGAGAGGACAGCTGAAGGAAGGATTAGTGAGGTATTCCATATAGTTTGTCCAGGCCCAAAAGTTGGCATCAGACCATAAAAACAAGGGAAACAGGTTGAGTTGAGATCTGCTGCAATGGACTGGCTCTCAATATCCCAGATTCTTCGGCACACGATTTTAAAGATTTGGGATTCTTCAGAATTAGTTAAGGAATCTAAATCAATTCCAATATGGTCAATTTTGAATTTGATGTGTTGGAGCTAGCTGGAGATGTAGAAGTCCCTTAATAGATCATATAGTCGGGAGTTGGAGTCAGTGCGGAAATGGAGATGCTGAGACGAGTTTATTTCTCCTCATGGCCAAGGTTATTTGAAGTGAGCCCACAACCTGTGCATCCACTTCCACACAGACATGGGGTGCTGATTTCTAAAAGTACATTCATCAGAAGTGACTTGGGACCCATAATGTAACAGAACAGCACAAGAGATGGGGTTGACGGTCAACTGTGCATTGACTGGGAACTTGCCATGAAAATGATTTTTTTCACTTGCACGCATAGAATTACCTTGCTTCTGGAAGAAGATCCTTGAAACAGCAACATCTACTGGCTCTTAAGTTTTAATATTGATATGACCCTGTTTCCCTTTGTGCTGCAAGTCTGCCTCCATTTTGTCCTCTGTGCCACCATCTGGCAGCCAACAAATGTAATGTAAGAGTCCAGCTTCCTGTGAACGTTAATACCTGGTTCCCAGCTATCCTTTAATCTGGGCGGTTAACATTTCTTCACATACATAGCTATTTGATGGACCTCGGAGGGTGGAGAGCAGTCATGGTTCCCCAAATTGATGAGAGCTTCTCCTTTGGAATGTATGGATGGGGAGGAATTAATGTCAACCTTGAGCAAAATCCTGTTCCTTAGCATACCAAATCACACCATAGTAGGCCCATTGAATCAGTGGGGATTTCATTTAACGAGCCTTTTCTAACTGCAATTTATCATGCAAAGAAACTCATATTTATAGTAGACTTATTTGAAGAACCCATGGAACATACAAGAGTTGATTCACCGATACCTCATTTTTTTTTAAGTGGGCCAACTTTAGGGGGATTGGTGGCACTGAGCAACAGGATTTTGGCTGATGTCTTCCTTGAAGCCTAGCCTTTTTTCACAAGAAACCTGTGTGTTTTCCAAGTGTGCCCACCACCTGCCTCAAGCGTTTGGCTTCTGTCTCGCCTCAAATACGAGTTCTCTTCGATCGGTTCAAATGTCCCTCTCATACAGCATCCTTTATCCCTTCCAAAATCAACATACATTCAACGAGTTTACAAGCATAATATGAAGAGTAAGGTCTTGAGAAACAGTATGCAGTTGTGCATCTTGATTCAGTTTATGGAGGGGAAAACAACTGTATGATGGCCACCATGTTTTAACCCACCATACATTTTACCAGGGTCACAAGGATACATCCTTCTTGCCTGTTGTATTTGGTGAAATACCAATGGTAGCCACAAATACATCATCCAATAGGACCCTCTTCTTAAATATAGGAAGACAACTCAAGAAGGACCTCCCACTCCTCAGTTTTGGCCTTGAGACACAGTCCAGACCTTTGCATCATTTAGGAGTCTAGCAACGGTGAATTTCCATAACAGATTTACTAAGTCAAGCCAGTGGCCATGCTAGTTGGTATATTCTTGTTTTGCAATATAAAAAAGTAACTCTTCCCATTGTGGTATTCTGGGAAGCAACTTATACTGATATAGAAATACCCTTCAGGTACTGGAAGACTGCTAATGATGAGCCCATATTGCTTGCTGGTTTAGTACCTTGAGCAAGTTATTTTCCCAAGTCTTAGTCCTAGAGCACTGCAACTGAGCTGACGTGTCATGGTCTGTTCAGTGACGTCTGACATTACACTCCTTGATACTGACAGTTACCATCAGGGTATTTCCATTTTGTTTCACAAGAACAGCTGTGGGATGCATGACTAATTTCTGAACAGAAGAACACAGAAGCAACGTTTTAGTCTCCCCCAAAGCGTTGTCTCCATTAGCTAGCCAGAGAGGACCTTAGAAAGATGTTGCAGTGGTGGGCTTCAGTAGCTGAATGGAAACTGTGGCCCAGATTATTAAATGCCTTGCCTTGCCTTACTCAGAGGTTTCCAGTGTTATCTTTTTTGGAGGACAACTCCCAAAATTCGTAAACACTGGCCAATTTTGTCATGACCAAGATGGAAACAACTTGAGATCCTCAATTACTAGGTGTGGGGGGAAATCAAACTGATAGATGCATTCATCCATATTAGGGAGGACTGTTTTGTTGGGATAGTTTGTCTTGTTTCCTTGGGGATGTGGCTATGGAGATTGTTAAGATGATCCTCTGTGGTTCAACATTTGGTACTGCGCTGGACAGCTTTGAAACATACTTTTCCAGTGTTTAATTGATACCATAGACCTAAAACCACTTGCTGGTTGCAGCTACAGAAGTTACATCAGTACTGATGGACCAAGTTTTCCATCTCTTCCATGGATCTACTCAAGTAAAAACTTGATGCCTCCAAATGCCTGTGCCAGCATTCCCGAATAAGCATTTCTACAAACATTCTGCACTTCCATTTCCTTGGGCACCAACTGGTAGGACCAGATGTCAGGAATGATGTGAAGGGCTGCACTGATCACACACAGAGACACACTCACACACTGATACTGCAACTAAGCCCCAATCTATAATGTAATTCCTCAATTTATATATTTAATGTGAGTATATTTGGAAGGGGAGTTGGAGAAACAATACAGTTACAAATCAAATAACTCATAAGAACATAAGAAATGAAATTTTTATTTATGGTCAACGACCAAAAACCAAAAATAAAATTATAAAAATAAGGATGTTCAAATATGCATTCCAATAGACAGCACATGAATCAAGCCTTATTACAAGATATATCGTAAATACAATTTTAAATACAATTTAAAATACAGTTTAAAATTTATTCTGGTCTGAAATAAAAGTGGCCATTAGCTACGATAAAAAGAGTCATCAGTAACTACTATTTTTCTTTATAAATTTGTTTACGAACCCTTATTGCAGCAGCACAGAATTTGGCAACTTGCCTAGTTACCTGGTAAGTGTTATCAGAAAGGAGCAACTGTATATAGAATTCTATTGACCTCCCAGGATATTTGGCTATAATTGGGGAGATAATCTCCTTGCGTAGATCTTGATAACAGGTGCAGAATAGAAGCACATGTTCTACACATTAGCCACCAACCCTTATAAGAACATAAGAACATAAGAAGAGCCCTGCTGGATCAAGCCAAAGGCCCATCTAGTCCAGCCACCTGTATCTCACAGTGGCGCCACCAAATGCCTCTGGGAGCGCATGAGACTAGATATCTGTCTCCTGATACCACTCCCCTGCAACTGGCCCTTGAAGTACCCCGGTTTTAAACCTGGAGATGACACATCATGGTTTGTCACCTGTGATGGACTTCTCCTCCAAGAATCTGTCCAACCCCCCCCTTTGAATGCATCCAGGCTAGATGCCATCACCACATCTTGTGGCAGGGAGTTCCACAGACTAACAACACGCCGGGTAAAAAAAAATTCTTTTGTCTGTTCTCACTCTCCCAGCCCACAGTTTGAATGGATGTCCCATAGTTTTGATATTTTGTGAGAGGGAGAAGAGTGTCCCTCTATCCACTTGACTCATGCCCTGTATTCTTTTGTACATCTCACTCATATCCCCACTCAGGCGCCTTTTTCCAGACTAAAGAGCCTCAAATGTTTTAGCCTTTCTTCATAAGGGAGGTCCCCCAGCCCAGTAATCATAACAGATCAATAGGTCATTGTCCCCCATTGCTGTTGCTGGTGCACTATGATTTTATACAGACACTTTTCACATACCAGTGGTTACTCAAGCATACACCAGAAATTAAATTTGCAACTCCTATTATGAGCATATGTGCAGTGTGGTGTAGTGGGTAGAGTGATGGAGGGGGACTCAAGAAGTCTGGGTTCAGAGTTCTGCTCATCCATGGAAACTCATTGAAGGAGTGGAACTGGTCAAACCACCTCTTTGTATCACACTTACTTTTGAAAGCCCTATTGGGGTTACTATACAGCAGTTCCAATTTGATGGCACGTAACACCAAAACACAAGTATGGGAAGGTTAATCTCACTTCTAAAGTAAAATTTAAAAAACATATAGAATTCAAATAAGACTTAAGACTCTCTATTTCTCTTTCCTATGACCCCACCCTCCAAAAAGGTGAATGTATTTCACTAAGCTTCTTCTAAACATGGATGCTTAGATGTTTACATGGTCCAGAAATTCTGGCCAACACAGCTGGTGGCGAAGGCTTCTGGGAGCTTTCGTCCAAGAACATCTGGAGGCACAAGGTTAGGACCCCCTGTTTTAATATCTCTAAAATGAACAATACCCCCTTTTTTACAGTTCTTTTAAACAGTTTTTGCTCTAGTATCATACTGAAGAGATTGTTCCATGTGGCTGCCAAAAATGGGATAGCATCCATAATAGTCATGAATCAAGTGAAGTGATCAAACTGTTTTAGATGGGCTGCCATCACTGGATTGTGCAACATCATAACAAACCTGTCCCACCCCACCCCTACCCCCAACCCAAGCTTCTGTGCAGCTGTCATGGCCACGCGGAACTCCCAGAATCTAAAATTATCTCATCCGTCTCACCGACGGCGAATCAGAAGCCAGAAGAGTTTGGCCAAACAACTCTAGAAAAGGAAGTGAAACTCTACCAAGGGGCCATTGACTCATGAAAGAGAGAAGGAGGAGGAGAATGGCCAAGAAGCCATAGGTCCTGTGCTGCGAGGCACAACCGAAAAACACACGTCCAGGCCCAGCCACCCCCATCGCCTGATTTCACATCTTTCGCAACAGTAATTAATCCATTGGGTTTCACTTATTGAATAGCTGTTTTCAGAACATGGGGAAATGAATAAGCGTAAAGGCAGATCTACCCTGAGAAATGCACCAGAAGAAAAAAGAGGAGGGGGAGGAGCAATGGGTTCACAGGTCGAACCTCTGTGGCTCGGTAATATCTTACAGATATGCTGAACTGCTTCTTCAGATTTAGTAATAATAGCAACGTTGTCCTATCAAGTCAGTTCCAAATAACAGCAACCCTTGATAAGTCTCCTTACAGGTGTCTGTGCCTTGACAAGAGTCCAACATCATCCATCCCTGATAATGGTCTATGTTAGTAGTTTTCTCTCTCTTCTCTCTTTGTCCTCATTGTGTATTAAGCTATGATTCACTCTGGAATGTGGACTCACAAAGATACCATTTAGATGCCTTTTTTCACTATAGGAAGCCATCTGCTGTTGCCAACCTAGTTTTGGACATTGCTGGTGGGAAATATATCTCTTTGGAAAATTGGTAGACAGACAATCAGCTTAAAATACCATTTTATATAGGAGGCTGACAAAATGACTCTCAGCTTGTAAAAGCTGGTGCTCAATTATCAGTGAGGTCTATATGCAATGGCTAGTTCCAATGAGAGGAGGGCAGACTTGTGACTATGGACTACAAATCCCAAAATGTTTAAAGCAGCAGAAACCTGATGATTGTGTTCCAAAATCACAGTTCTGCACATCTACAGTCCTAACTTGCCCTTGAATCAATTCATTGAAGTTGTGTTTTCACCTACATAAACCCAAATGATTCATCAGGTCTACTCAAGGCAGGACCAACAATTTGGGTTTAGGATGCCCATGCAAGAAAGTAAGTTACAAGGTTTGTTTTTGAGTTTGTAATGTTGTTTGTTTGTTTGTTTTGATACAACCAAAATTGGTAACCCTTGACATTTTTAGCTTGGAGTTAAAAGCATGTAGAGTTCCCTCAGAAGGCTTTAACATTTCATAGACCAATGTTTCCCAACCTTGGGCCACCAGATGTTCTTAAACTACAAATTCCAGAATTCCTGGCCAGGATACCTAGTGGTGAAGGGTCCTGGAATTTTTCATCCAAGAACATCTGGTTGAGAACCTGCAACTGAAAAAGATCCAGTTTTCGTTCTACACTTGCTCACATTCTGACTGTAGGGGAACCAAGGCAGAGTCTCGGGATATTAATGAGTTGGACACCAGCCTTGGTCCAAGACATTCTGCTGCCTGAGGCAAAGCAGAAAACAGAGCCCCTTTCCCCTTTCCACAAGCAAGTGGTCATAGAATCATAGAATCCTAGAGTTGGAAGAGACCTCAAGGGCCATCCAGTCCAACCCCCTGCCATACAGAAACCCCATCACAGTATTTCCAACAGATGGCCATCCAGGCTCTGCTTAAAAACTTCCAAAGAAGGAGACTCCACCACTCTCCATGGCAGCTTATTCCACTGCTGACCAGCTCTAACCATAATGAAGTTCTTCCTAATGTTTCAGTGGAATCTCTTTTCCTATAGTTTGAAACCATTGCCTCAAGTCCTAGTCTCTGAAGCCATGGAAAACAAATCTGTTCCCTCTTCAGTATGATATCCTTTAAAATATTTAAACATGGCTATCCTATCCCCTCTCAGCCTTCTTTTTGAAAGGCTAAACATTCCCTATGTTCCCTAAGCCTTTCCTCGTAAGACATCTACTTCCAGACCTTCAACCATCCAGATTGTCTGCAGAAACACACTTAGATAATGGTGATTATGTGACAGCTTCACCTCACCCAAGGGCCTCCATTTGGGGGGAAATCAAGAACAGGTGAATTGGCACACAGGGTTTGATTCTCTTCTTCAGAGAAGAATGAGAGAGGGATTCATCAGGAATAGATGTTGTCATATATTTTGTGCTGCATGAGGTAGTTGCCTCACTGTATCTAAAGGTAGGGCTAGCCCTATCAAACAATCTCACACTGAGCTATTCTTGTGACATTCAGTCTCCATGAAAGTGTCAAATCTTTAAAATAAAACAAAACATCTCTGTGGCTTACTTCTGTAGCTATAGAGCCATAGGTTGGAAGTTCCCCTCTGGGCCGCCTTGAAGAGTCTGGGCTTGATGGTCTATAACAATGTTTTCTCAACCTGTGGGTCTCCAGATGCTCCTGGACTGCAACTCCCAGAAGCCTCCACCACTTCGCTGTGCTAGAAGAGGTTTCTGGGAGTTACAGTCCAGGAACACCTGGGGACCCACAGGTTGAGAACCACTGTTCTATAGGGTCCGTTCCAGCTCTGTCATTCTAAGATATAATAAAATAAAATAAAATAAAAATGCTTTATTGAAAGCCATTGCTTCCAGATTTACGGTCAATGCGCTAGCTGGTGATAGTACATTCCATGCTAAATAATACAGTATGCATTCAGTAAAGACATTGATCTGTTCTCTGAGTTTATTACTATCCACTGACTTACAGCTGAAGGGACAGCACTACGGCCAAATGAGGAAACTGTCGTCCTTCAAATATTATTGGATTGCACTGACCATGACAAAAGATACAGAGGCTGGGGTTGTTCCTTTCAAACATGACCTCTCCCAGAACCACCAGCTAGCCTGATCACTGGCCAATGAGAGTGGTCAGTCGGAGTGGCCAATCATGAAACTGGTCAAAGCCATGGTCAATCTGACGGGTCCTCAATCAAAATCAGAGGGTCTTCTTCATGGACAGCATGCATGTTAACCACCGAGCTTTGGTTTCAAAGCCATGGTTCTCTCTACCGTTGATCAGCTTGGGAATCAATGCAAGCTCATTCTCAAGTGTTCTGGAGGGTGCTGTGTTGTTCAGAGCTATGCATGGGCTGAGGAGGGCCAGTGTATCAGGTGGGTACATGCTGTGTAATCAGGGAATAATGGCTTTCTATCACACACACACACACACACACACACACACACACACACACACACACACACACACACACACACACACACACACACACACACAAAACCAGTTTCCTTCTCTGGGGAAATCTTTCTATCATGTTGGATTTATTTATTTATTTATTTATTCATTCATTCTTTCTTTCTTTCTTTCTTTCTTTCTTTCTTTTGTTCATTTGTTCGTTCGTTCATTCTTTCAAACAAATAAACATCTAGGGATACGTTGCCTTTCCATACAACCAAGGAACCAAGAGACCCACCACAAAGTTACTAACATTTTAAAACAAACAAAAAGTATCATGTCTGAGGAAAATGCATGATACGTCTCAGCACAATGACTTTCAAAAAAATTAAGAATCAGCACCTGTGAATTCAACTTTTCCAAAAAAATAAATAAATCTAAATGCAACGTGTAAGTGGAAACTGTACAGAAACGCTGTTGCAGGTTCACTAGACTGATTGATGACGTTCATTTCAGGTCCTCAGAAGACCAAAGCAGAGCACTGTAACAGCGAAAAATAAGTTTGCATATCTGTGTCAAAATTAGAACTGGCTAGCTTGGCACCTGAAGAGCTGAAAGCTGCAGCTGCCTGAAACCATGCAAGAAAGAAAGAAAGAAAGAAAGAAAGAAAGAAAGAAAGAAAGAAAGAAAGAAAGAAAGAAAGAAAGAAAGAAAGAAAGAAAGAAAGAAAGAAGTTTAAATGAAATGTTTTAACTTAGTTTATTTTAATGTATACTTAGAAATACATTGGTATCATTAAAAATAGTTCTTCTCCAAGAAAACCTCGATAATATTGTTTAAAGGACCTAAAGCTTAAACAAGAGGGGGCATTTGAGACAATGGGAAGTGACTGAGTTCAGTTGTGTGGTTTCAAGGTGTCTGCACCAGTTAGGAACCAGAAGTGGATTTAGGCCTTGGTCTCTTCTGGAAGGTCAAGGCACAATCCCATGTGTGACCCATCTCACGCACGAGGAGTGGTACAAATCTGAGTTTTCTCCCACCTTCCCTTTTCCTTTTTGACTTCCAGCAGGCCTGCCTTTAGAATCACAGGATCATGAAAGTTGGAAGGGGCCTACCAGGCCACTTAATCTAACCCCTTGCTCAAGGCAGGAATGCATTAGGTATATAATAGTGAACAGGAATATGAGCTCCTTCCAAAATGTTATTCAACTCACACTTACCAAAGGCACATTGCTCATACCACCCATTGACCTATGTTGGGTTGCTATTCCCAAATCAGGCTCACCCCCTGGCTAGAATTCTGTTCCTTTTCACTCACCCACATAAGGTCACCCCCCTCTAGTTCTCCTTCATATGCCTGATCTCATTCTGGTTGGAAAAACTAAATGTCTGAAGCCTTCAAAGGCAAGAAACCACTGTGTGATTGCCATTCCACACACGTTGCATTGGATTTTGGCCACTGATTCACCAGGACTTCACTGGCTGGACCTAGTATTGACTTGACACCATAGATGTGGAAGGGTTCAGGAGAAGCGGCGTGTGATGTTTAAAATGTCTTTAAGCAACAGAGCCAAGCTGTCTCCATTGCTTAAAGACATTTTAAACATTGCACGCCCCCCCCATGACTAACCTGACCTGCATCCGCACATGGCGGATTTTCAATTATCGTGGGTAGGGTCAGTCCCTAACCCCCGCAATAGATGGGGGTTACTGTAATCTTTCCATCCTCTGAATTTGTCTCAATTGTGCAAATATAACATACCATGGTACCTCTACTTACGAGTTTGATCCGTTCCAAATGCATGCTCATAAGTCGAACAACTCATAAGTAGAGCAGCCATATCTAAAACAATCAAATAAATAAATAAAAATTTAAAAACTGTAAGTCGAGCAGACCGCATCTACAATTTGTAAGGCAGCAGTTAAAACACCAATGGTTTTCCCCTCTTAAGTTGAATTGCTCGTAAGTAGAGCCTCTCGTTAGTAGAGGTACCACTGTATACAGAAGCAGGTTTCTTTCAATCAGTCCACTAAATAGGATAAGTCAATGTGGTCTCCCTAGATATAAGACCACACTGAAGCATTTATAAGCATCTCTGCTTATGGAGAATGCTATTGAAATGTGACCCAAACCAGCTACCTGAGTGCCTGTACTAGGTACTACATACCACAGGGATGACCCACAGTCCAAGAAAGAGGGATTCACCCTGATATAACAGGAGCAGCACCCATACTTTTGCTAAGACCAGAATCTGCCCAGCTAAACTCCTGTTGCTTTGTTACACAAAAGTGTAACATTTTGTTCTCTGTAGCTGGCAATTAACGAGCTCCCATGAGGATTCTGGAACACACATCAAGCAATGGAACATACAGCATCAAGGATCCCAGCAGTGACTTGTTAATGGCTTGTCAAAAACGACCACAAGTTACCCCAAAGCAACAGGATTTCAGTTGGCATCTACAAGTACAGCAGTTATCCCCATCTTTGGACAGACCCAACTATTCAGAAGTGAAAACTTTATGATACAGCATTGGTTTAAGACTTCCTATTAATTTTTTTCCAGAAACTATGTATGCATGTGCTTTAACAAAGGTATATTTATGTGTGCACTTTTTTCTGTAGAGGTTAAATATGGATCAGACTTTGAAAACAGATGTAGGCTGAGCTAGTCAAATATATTTTAAGCTGCTTAGCAAAATGAAGAATTAAATACTAGGATCAACAATATTATTAAGACGAAGTAGGCTAGCTCAGTATTGTATTTTGTTATTTTCGTTCTTTGTATTAGATGAAGATAGTGATAAATAAAGATGAACATAATATTGTTGAGAGGAAAACACTAAGCAAATGGGTAAATATGAAAACAATCTTGCCTAACATGAGAAACATTTGGTCTGATACACTGGGAAATAAATGTTTTTGATCTATGTAACACAGCAGGAGACAAGCAACGTACTGTATTTGTTGCAATTTGTTAGGTTTAGAAAATAAAATAAATTTCAAGAAAAAAATGAATCAGACTGGCATGGGTAACTTATATGCAATCCTGCCAAAGGTAGTCTGTTGGAAGCTCCTTTAGTTTCAGAGATAAATTTAAATGTATGCTTAATGATTTTTCAGATGAAAGTCATTGAGTTAGCTCCAGACTGAGGCCTACATCCCATTGATACTCTAAGCTAGAGTAGGCTTACCGAATCAATAGAATTTATCTAGATGTTGATGTTCTTATTGATTCAGTGGGTCAACTCTACTTAAGAATTCTCATTGTGGTGTAGTGGAGAGAGTGACAGACTAGGCCACTACCGCACTTGAAACAGCGACCGGTTTTTGTTTTGAATTGCCTTTTGCCCTCCCCTGGTCACATGGTCACTGAAGCGATTCAGCATTCCGCACTTGGCGTTTTCTCATGAACCGGTTTCCCCGTCTGCACTTTGCTAAACCACTTTTTCTTCTGATTTTGTCCGTCATTTTCCCATCATCTGCTTGTATTTCGGAAATTTATTTTTAGGGTAACATCATGCCGTTGTTCTTCCATTCTAAGTAATGTAGCTAATTTTCTGCTTTTCCAACGGCAGGATAAGGCATACAGAGGGGGAAACCCTGAAAAAAATGGTCCATGGTGTCCACGGATTCAGCCAAATCGTTTCAAAAAGCGGTCTAGAAATTGGTTTTTAAAAAACACCACCCCTGGTGGCCGTCGCAAGAAAAACCGACACAGTGGCCGAAAAGGGGCGTGGCCAAGGGGGCTCCGCAGAAAAACTGATTGGAAATGCGGTAGGTGATTTTTAAAGGCAATTTGACTTTAAGCAAAAGGCGATTCAAAACCTAAGTGCGGTAGGTCTATGGAGGAAAGAGTTTAAATCCCCGATTTGGCCATGAAAGCTTACTGGGAAAGTGGACGTGGTGAATAACTTCCTCAAACATCTCACTTACTTTGAAAGTCCTGTTAGGATTTCTGTAAGTCACTTCCAAACGTATGACACACACACACACACACTCATTGATATGATTGTAACTAACAATGCGTCTCCTGCAGTTGCACTAGTTGGGTCTAACCCTTTGGTTTAAGCTTGCACATATTTAAAGTCGACTAGTTTAAGACTTGGAGTAGGAACTGGCAAACCACTCGAGTATTCCTGCCAAGAAAACTCCATGGACATGGAGTCACGGAGAGTCGGTCACGACTGTAACGACACAACACACACACACACAGTTTAAGACTTGTTGACTTCTGTGAGTCTACTCAAATATGACATGTGTCTCTATCCATAAAGGAATTGGTGCGTTCCAAATGAAATTATGTTAAGCAAATTTTCCTTTATACAAATTTCCCATAGGAATGCATTGAAAATGGAGTAATCCCTAATCGTGACCATTTTCATGTTGTACGGATTTGCCCCATAGGCAATTCTGTTAAGCAAATTTCCCCTATATCCGGAATTTTTTATGCTGTACAGATTTTATGTTATACAAACATATAGTATACAATGTCCACTGTATTGAGATGGGAAAGTGCTAACTTGGGTTGAATTGCACCAAAATATTGCTGTTTGATACACCCTTTTCTATTTTAGCATTAAGTATAAGAAGATATCCAATTAACCAATTTATTTCTCTTAAATATCAGTAATTTAAGCATAATTTCAACTTTTCCAACATAATCAATGACACTGAAAAAATGTAAAATGTTTTTACTAAAATGTTTTGACTTCCTTCATCAAATCTCTAAGTAATATTTACAGTTCCGAAGAATTGAGGAAGTTGATGGCCATAAACTGTTACATTTCTCTGTTGGCCAACCAAGTGAAGTATGTTGTGTTGAGGTTGAAAATATGTGTGGCATGAATCATATGTATTTTTCCCCAAAACATTTTAACCAAAACTGCTCAAGCAATGATCAGTGATGACTGACCCATATTTTTCTATTGCTTTTCACAAATATTGTTTTTGTTTAGCAATGTTCTTGTTCGTTCCTGTTAATAAATTTATTGTTGTTTTCATTTTTGTTATGCTACTTTGACATGTGCCTGCATGCTATCAGCTTATTTTCAAATAGTCTTTTAAAACAAATACAATTTGAAGAAAAGTTTGCTCTGTTGAGTCAATTCCTTTGAAATGTTTTTCATTGTTTGTTCGTTTATTTAAAATATTTTACACCAACTTCCTCCTTTAATAAAGGCCTAAGGTAGCTTACTTCATTAAAAGACAATATTTAAAAGCCAAAAAAGTATGTATACAAATATTTTAGAACAATCAAAGAAATACCAAATTAAAAATGGCCCACAAAATCAACACCAAAAACAGATTCAAAGCAACAAGGCACAGCATTCCATTTAAAAACCCCTCTCAGACAGTCAATCGCTGAGGGAAAGATTGCTTGAAGGTAAAGGACAGTAAGGATGGGGCCAGTCGGTCCTTCTGTGGGAGGGAGTTCAAAGTCTGGGGGCAGCCACAGACAAGGCCCTCTCCTGTGTCCCCACCAAATGCAGCTGTGAAGGTGATGGGACCAAGAAAATGGCCTCCCCTGATAATATCCAGGCAGACTTATAATGGGAGAGATATCCATTTTGTCCATGATGATGTACACCCTTTTTTCATACTGCATTTTCCCAGTGGCCATGTTCTCAGCTTGGTGCATCTAGGTTTGCTAGCTCCCTGGTTTTGACCCTAAGAGAGAAACATCTGGCTCCCTATCAGGGGGTTGAGACATGGCAACTGGACTTCTTTTCTTGTGGGATCAAAACATTTTTGCTACTCATTGAAGCAGCTTCTTCAGTCTGAGGAAGGTTGGTAGGAGACCTCCAATATCTAGTTCCCCTTGGTTTCACCCCACCCTGGTCTGAATGGGCTTGTTAGATGGACAATGGCCTCGGAGTGTGACAATCACACCTATGCAACCATTCCAAACAACTATTAAGAGGCTGCCATGACTCAACTCCCATATAACCTTGCCTGGATGACTGAGAATCTCCAGAGACATCTGGCTCCCTAGTATTTTGATTTGGATGGCTTCTCCAGGGAATGGAATGCTGCTGATCTGGTAACCTTGATCTGATTAAGGTTCCTCCTGGCACACTGTATATCACCCTGGCAGCAATCACTTGGATTTGTCTCATCATATATTTGGTTAAGAAAACACTCTTCACTTTCCCAAATCCTGGAATTGCTTTTTTTTATAACCCCCTAACTTGGAAAAGAAAGCTTTATAAGCTCTACAATTTCCTTTTAATGATACAATTCCTTCCCCCTTGTACTGTAGCTTGTGGTGTATGAATCAGCTGTGGATTTCTTGCTCCTCAGAGATAATACTAATGTTACAGGAAAGAAGAGGTGTTGTTCCTATTTCATACCTTGTGGGAAGAAAGGCAGAAGCTGCTAAATCAATGCACCAGGTACTGGCTGGTTTTTTTCATTGAATCTAGCCAAAGTTAGAGACTGGATCCTCCCAGGCTAGGCATTTGAGGCAACTAACACCACGAGAGGCCCAAAAGGAAAAAACTAGAAATAGGGCCTTTTCCACCATTGTCCCCCGCCTATGGAATAACCTTCCACCAGACATCTGCCTGCCCCCCACTTTGACTGCCTTTTAAAAAAACTATTAAAAACTTGGCTATTTAAGCAGGCATTTCCTCAAATATAATGCAATTTCAGTGTTCACCCATTAAATCATGATTTTTAACTGAGTAGCCTGCCAATAATACATTGTTTCATGTCACTTTAATGTTATTTTTATTTTTATTTTATTATGTTATTGTATTTTATGGTTTTATGGTATGAATTACTTGAATTTATTAATTGTTGTAAACCGCTCAGAGGGACCTCGCTACCAGATGGGCGGTATAAAACTCCAATAAATAAAATAATAATAATAATAAATAAAGTGATTTCCCATTCTCTTTTTCTGGGGGTGCCGTGAGACTGTGCACACAGGCTGGCTGTTCTCCCTCGTGGCACAGTGGGGAATCAAAAATTTTACCTCAGCTCTATGCAGAAGCCTTTGAAAAATAAGTAAGCACACAATCTGTCTTCTGTTTCTCTATGTTTGTATTGCTTTCCCTGAACATTAGCAGGGATTTGTGATTACATCTTCGGGAGCTCTCTGTAAAGTGTTGTCTCAGATATTTCTAATTTTGATTGTTCGCTGTTTGTTTTCAGTGCATGATTATGAGCTGTCTTGAGCTCCTGTGAGGAATGGTAGGGTAAAAACAAATTATTTAACTAAATAGACCATACAGCTCAACTGTCTACATCCAGTGGGCTGCTGATTTTCAGCCCAAATCTAATGGGAATTGGAGTCAACAACATCAATGGTCAATCAATAATTCCTCCGAATACACACACACACACACTTTCTTCTCATGATAATATTTCTTTATCCTGCCTTTTTTTAGTGGCTTAAGACGAGGATTTGATATGTGAAATTGCCACGTAAGTTTGAAAAATGCAATAGCAAGCCATGGGGTAAGAGGTACGTGTCTTTTTTGAACCTTAACTCTAACCCTCAAACGTTGCAGTTCACGGTTCGCAATTTTGCTCCCACCCAGGTTTTGTTTTTCTGACATATCTGACTGCTAAAATTAAAACCTGCCAGGAACCAAGAGAGGTCGGCCGTGGCAGCCACCAGATGGCCTCTAAAAATAGGACACCAAAAAGCATCTCTCTCTCTCTCTCTCTTTTTTTTTCTCTCTCAATCTCTCTCTCTTTTTCCACGCGTGGCATTCCGTTACAATGACGTTCGGTTCTTTTTCCTATGAACATATTGTTTATCTGGTGAAGAACTCAGCCCTACAATCATTGGGATGAATCATCTTTGTCAATTTTTGTTGTAGTGCTGTTTTTTCACCCTCTCTTTCTGAAAGTCTTCTTTACATTTTAAAACAGAATTATTTTTATGCACTAAAATATTACACCCTGCCTTCATACCTGGAGATATTCAGGCATGGAGAAGACAGTCAACACAAATTAAAAGGAATTTTAGAAGAGCTAGCCACGTTTGTCTGTGCTAACATACTAGCCAAAAACAGAAGAAAAATATAAATCAATAAAAAAGCAAATAAACTTGTGGCACCTTAAAGACAAACTGCTTTATTTTAATGTGAGCTTACATGAAGAGGTCAGCTTCCTAAGACTTGCTCTTTTATCCATAAAAAGCTCAAGATAAAATATAGCAGTGAGTGTGTTTCAGGTTCTACAACGTGTTTGTCTTAAAGTTTAAGATCATTTCGCAAAAATTTAAACAAGTCAAGAGTGCAAAACAAAATGGAGTACAAACATTTGTGTTGAAATGGGGGAATTGAGCCACTTTTCCAGCAGTCTCAAACGCAAACCCCACCCCACCCACCACGATGTTCTTGGACTCGAATCCTCCACAGCCTTCATCAATGTCTCTGTGTACTGGCCAGGATTCCTGGGAGTTGTAGTCCAAGAAGTTTGGGGAAACCTGAGGGTGAGAACCAATGTTCTTGAGAAGGTCCACAAAGCTTCATGGTGGATCTATTTTATAGGTTGCCATTTAGAACAACAGAGTGCTTAAAGAAACCACCACCATCACTCAACCCCTGCCCCCCCCCAAAAAAAAAATTTAAAGAAAACTGTAATAAATAGGAACAATTAAAAGTTACATCAAGGCTTCATCAAGATAGAAGTTTTTGAAATTATAGTTCCAGGAAGGCCACCAGGGGATGGAAACCATTGTTTTTAGAGTTATAGCTTACAGATATCCCAGCCAGCATGACTATAGGTCAGTGATGGCAAACCTTTGAAAGACCAAGTGCCCAAACTGCGATTCAAAACCCACTAATTTTTCGCAAACTGCCAATACAGCAACTTAAACTGAATACAGGTGGCTGTGAAGGGGTGATGTTGGGTGCCCACAAAAAGGGCTCTGAGTGCCACCTTTGGCACCTGTGTCATAGGTTCGCCAACACTGCTATAGGTCATGCTAGCTGAGGAATTCTGGAAACTTCCCCCAAAAAACATGAATACTTGCAAGCTCCAAATCAATGCAGAGTCTATTGGTAACATCAATCCCAACACATTCGGCGTGGCTTATGATTTCAATTCCAACCCATTTCATCCAATTGCAACACCAGATGCACCATGAGTGACAATCCATAAAAGCTTGTGCTGAATAAAATATATATAAGTTCATAAGCCATCAAAAGATTCTGTGCTGCTGATATTAAATTTATCAAGCATTCTATTCCCTCCAAGTCTATGTATACCATTGCCATTATACATGGGCGGAACAGCAACTAAAAAGGCAAAATTCCCTAAAACCCTAAATAAGATGGCCCTGGATGATAACCACTAGTGCCCAACCTTCTCACTTTCCCAGGCTTTGAAGAATAACTTGACAATTTGCAGAGTGATGTGAAATAAGCCTAATTTCCTGAATAAGAAGATAGCTCAGTGGCTTAGGCATTTTAGGCATTGCTGGGGGTTTTCAAGAAAAGATTGGACAGCCATCTGTCTGGGATGGTATGAGGTCTCCAGTCTTGGGCAGGGGGTTGGTCTAGAAGACCTCCAAGGTCCCTTCCAACCCTACGATGATTATCTATCTTTTTTTATTTAAAATGTCTCTCAGCATAGCCTTACATTAAGATCATTTTTTAAAAAAAAAAAAAAGGCTGGCTTGCGCCACCATAAAGGCTTTTTATAGTATGAAAGAACATGCCAAAATTCCTCATTTTACATTACTTTGGTAAATTCTGCCTACAGTATCAAGTATAAATCCTCATTTGAACTGGACCAATATCTACCACATAATTAGATTTCTTAGGACATGAATAATACACATAGACAAGCACACACTCTTTCTTTTTTTCCAAATTGGCATTTTTAGAAGTGGATGATAAACCATGTTAACAGGCATCTACAGTATTTCGTTGTGGGAGTCTGTCATTAAATCCATAGCCATTAAAATGCCCTCTCTCAAAGAGTTATGGCTACTGGGTGTGAAGATAGTTGGCCATTTCTATTCACACCAACAAAACATAGAGCATTGCAGCAAATCAAATCAAAGAACTAGATGATGAATTAGGTCTGGATTTTTCATAAATGAATGCCCTCATGGGATCCAAAAAAGATATAAGACTGTGAATCTGTGCACATTTATCAAGTAATAATTGCATTCCATGGGACTTTCATTTTAAATCTTTGGGATTTGAATGGGAGTGGTACAAATGAAATTAAGATATGGATTGGAGAAGTAAGAGCTTAAGTAGAAAGATGGTCTCTAGACTTTGGATGCATGATTTTTCTGGCCACCTGGTGGCCAGGAAAAGGAAAATTTCACCAGACAAAAATAATTTGCTTTTCAAATAAAATAAGAAGAATCTCTTCGCTGGAAATAGCAGCAAACCATTGTTGAGTTTGCAGGGAACTGACTGAAACACAGAAATAAAGAAACAGCCATTTTACATTATTATGAGAATGGTTTATGGATTTCTCATATTCTCCAAAGAAGCTTCCTTTCTTGGACATTGTTGTTGTGTTGTTACAATCATGATTGACTCAGATGTAAGTCTGACTAAATACAGAGGCCTAGCTCTTGAGTCACTACCAAGTGGGCTGTATTGACAGACTATATTCTAGGGCATATTGGGGGGGGGGGGGGCAGAAGGGTGCATTTGCCCTGGACGTAGCAATCTGGGGGTGCATGGAGGGGGAGCAGAAGGAGGAAAGCTTGGCAATGGGACCAACTCCGCCTCAGTTGCCACCTCTGCTGGTGTTTACCAGGTGAGCAGAAGCAAGCAGGCAGGCAGGCATGTGGGGAGCGCAGTGGCTGTGGCGCCCTCCTCTTCCTCCTCCTCCTCTTCCTTGCCTTGCTCTGTAGGTAAGGCACCTGCGCGCACTCATGCACACACACACACACATGCGTGCATGCACCCACCCACCCCACACCCGCAGGATTGCCCTCCCTTGGTTGGGTAGATGTGATGGGGTTGGGGAGGTCCAGAAGGGCACAAAAACAACTTTGTCCCCAGGCGCTCCAAAAACTTGCTACGCCACTGTCTAGACTCAATAACCCTGTATTCAAATCCATGTCACCCTGTATGTGAAACTGCTAATATCACGTTAGGTATTTTTTGTCTTGAAAGCCTTATTCGGATAATTGTCGTCAGATACAACATCACAGCACATAAGGTACATAGCAGAGGGATATGTCTGTACTGCATGTCTGTATGTATGCTTTATTTGGTTTTATGGTAAAATATGTGATGTTATAGATTTTTTTTTTTATTTATTATATAGAAAACTGATTAATGCCTGTTGGGCAATATATAAAGCATTTTAAATACACAATACATTGTTTTTGCATTATTTGGAGGGATACCAACCCCATCAATGTTGGTTATGTTGTAAACACCCACGGAGTGTTTTAACACTGTGGGCTGTGATATAAGTGAAAACAACAACAAAAACAATGCCTGTTGTTTCTGTTTATCTTTTCCATACTCCTCGGATTAGTCCCAGCATTAAGCTTGGGGAATACTTGTTGGACATGGGATCTTGTTCCAACAAGGTACACTCGACTCGGGGGATGCCCCTACAGTGTGTTTCGGATAATTGGAGAGCTGTAGTGGGCAAGCGACATCTCATTCAACTGTGTACCCAAATTTGGCCTTTTACTCTGGCTTTGTCACCTCTTTGGCCCTCTGCTGGGAGTTATTTTCTTTACAGTTGTTGTCTGGCAGTGGAATAAGCTGCCACGGAGGGTGGTGGAGTCTCCTTCTTTGGAGATTTTTAAGCAGAGGTTGGATGGCCCTTGAGGACTCTTCCAACTCTATGATTCTATGATTCTATGGAACGTACCCATGAGGCTTTCAGCCAGTAGATGGAACACTGATTCCCTGTCTGGAAGCAGTGAGCCATTAAGAAGGAAAGACCATCTGTTTATTCTAATAGGAATTTGCCGCAGTCTGTGTCTAGCCAATTAACTTCCCTTTGTTTTCTAACTGGCCAGTTAGGACATGGCACAGTATTTAGTATATTGGTAAAGTCTAAGCTAGGAACACTGGGAGGATTGCATGCCAGAAGAGATGGCAGCTGATCAAGATGCACAATCCTTAGAACAGTGATGGTGAACCTTTTAGAGACAGAATGCCCAATCTGTGATTCAAAACCCACTGATTTTTTTGCAAAGTGCCAATATGGCAATTTAACCTGAATACAGGTGGCTGTGAAAGGGCGATGTTGGGTGCCCACAGAAAGGGCTCTGAGTGCCACCTTTGGCACCTGTGCCATAGGTTCATCAACACTGCCTTAGAACTCCCCATTCTAATTTAATCCCTCATTTTAATTGCCTTAGAACAGGCATGTCCAAACTTTGGCCCTCCTGATGTTTTGGACCACAACTCCCAGAATCCTAAGCTTAGAATGCCACTGACAAAGGACTGTGGGAGTTGTGGTCCAAAACA
This sequence comes from Phrynocephalus guinanensis, assembly GCA_037367245.1. Classification (NCBI taxonomy): domain Eukaryota; kingdom Metazoa; phylum Chordata; class Lepidosauria; order Squamata; family Agamidae; genus Phrynocephalus; species Phrynocephalus guinanensis. The sequence continues at coordinate 10,307,230 of CM074752.1, forward strand.
TCTGGAGGGCCGAAGTTTGGACATACCTGCCTTAGAAGGAAACTTTTTTCTGTCTCATTACTGATTTTTTGCAATTGCGCATGCAAAATACCTGAGAACCAAAAGAATGTCAATTAGACCTTTCCCTCTCTTAATGGCAATTTGTCTAGTTTTCTTTGTTGTGCAGGAAGAGGGATACTTGACCTCTGCCCGTGACGGCCTTTGGTGCACCTCATGCATCTGGAGGCTGAAGGGTAAAGAATGTGCCTTTGGTCCTAGTCTTTTTGGCTGTGGTGCCACCAGCAGGCCAAAAATATGAAGTGAGGTTGCTGAATTTCAATGCAGAACTAGTGAAAACCTCAAATTGGGTTTCAGTTGGCAATCGAAAGTACAGTACTAGAATGACATTTCAATTTGGGATCAGATTGCATTTACTGGAGAGGCTGCATAGAATCTGGAACCACGGGATGAAGGAATTTAAAACCAGCCTGCCTAATTTGCGCTGCCCGAACCATTCAGCAAAGTGTAACACTATTACTCTTGAGTACTCACCGAATTTTATAATGCACAGGAAAAATCATGAATGACATGCAAAAAGAGTGAATATACTGGGTAAAGGTATGCATAAAATGTGAATAAATGTGGAAATAAAACCCAACGAGCCTGGTGCTTGGGGAAGAACTCTTTCTAAAATGAGTGAATTAACCAATGGTGTATATAAAATGTTCCTATATTTCCTTAAAAACCTTCTTCCAACTCATCATTACTTGTTTGTGATTTTTTTCTATATTCCCATGCACGCTCTTCTAAAGGTATTCATTAGTGGTGTGCATTTTGAAAAGCTCGTGTTTTTTCTTTAGGGTGGTGGCTCTCAACATTAAGTGCCCAGATGTTCTTGGACTACAACTCCCAGAAATCCTGGCCAGCACAAGATAGTGGTAAAGGCTTCTGGGACTTTCAGCCCAAGTACACCTGGGGACTCAAGTTTGAAGAACTATCATTTTAAGGATGCGTGCATACTTTCCCCATGAGAGTGTTTTTCTAATGCACACATTTACAAAACATACTTTGTATGGGCTGTGAACTGCCCCCTGACCCAGATGGTAAACATGTGGATTTTAATCATGTACTCTCTCTGTTCTTTGTGTTTATTTTAATTTTTAGACTCAAGGGAGATCATTCCTAGCCAAACCACCTTTTCTGATGCGATCAGAGACACATCTTTCTCGCCATCTGTTCACACCCTAGATTTAGAGATGTTAATCAGTCTAGCATTGTCTGCTAAGGTGAGTCAAATTAAGCTCCGATTCAGACGTCCTGTTGTGCGTGTCACCCTCATGGTCCAGGCAGGCGCTCTTGCTGCTTAAATTTGCCGGGACCGCCTCAGGACCAAAATTCAGTTTAATTTAAGCTCATTAAGTTTCTGTTTTGCTTCGGGAGGAGGAAACCTCACTAATTATTGATTAAAAGCTTTGCTCAGCTGGGTTTTTTTAAGTGGCAATTTTACGAATGACTAATCAATGAATAATACATGTGGGCCCAATCGCCTCTGAAGCGCTCTGTTGCCTTTTGATAGGCAGAGTTAATTGAAGAGGAATTGAGACTTGTTCGTGGAAGGATGAGCCCTGCTGTTGAGTTGCAATCCTTTGAAGCGGAAAAGGGTAGAGAACCTTATTCACCTCAAGGGCTGGATCCAGTTTCACAGACTTAATTTTTTTCCTGAGGTGAATATCTGAAGAGAAAGTTATCTAGTCTTGTGTACTCCCGGACACATTTGGTGGGGCCACTGTGAGATACAGGAAGCTGGACTAGATGCGCCTTTGTCCTGATCCAGCATGGCTCTTCTTAGGTTCTTATGTTCAGTCCCAGGGAGGTTCTACAGGTGAGCAGGGGCAGACTCATAATAACAACCTTGTGACGTCCAGTCAATTCTGATTTTTTGACAATCCTTTTCAGGGCTTTCCATGTAGAAGACAACTTAGGCTGGATCTAATCTACCCTCAGGAGGCTCAGTTGGTAATCAAACTCCCAAACTCTCACTCCACAGGCAGATACCTAAACCACTGACCTATCCACCCAGCCTAGAGGCATAAACTTAGGACCTGAAATGTTGTAAAATCAAACACTTCAAATTAATAATTAATAATTAACCTTTAGGAAAGGACGTCCAGCCACTCAGATAAGTGCCTTTGCCAAAATAGGGAAACAAAAAAAGAATAACAGAGTTATGGAATAATGGAGTTGGAAGGAGCCTATAAGGCTATTGAGCCCAAACCCTCCCACCTCAATCCAAGGATATAAATCAAAGGATATCTGCCAGGTGGTTGACTGAATTTCTCTTGAATGCCTCCAGTGTTGGAGCACTCACCACCTCTCCAGGTGATTGCTTCCGTTGTCATACTGCTCTTACAGTTCGGAAGTTTTTCCTTATGTTCAGCCTAAATGTGGTTTCCCGGAACATGTGTTCATTATTACGTGTCCTGCAATATGGGGTGATGGAGACCATATCCTGCCCCTCATTTGCACAACCTTTCAAGTGTTTGAAAAGTGCTCCCGTATCTTTCCTCAGTCTTCCTTTCTCAAGGCTGGACATGCCCGGTTCTTTCAGTCTTTCCACCTAGGGGTGGTCTCGTGGTGAGGAAGGGGAAGTGGCTATCCGGAAAACCCCTGAAAGGTGGACTTGGTAGATCAGAAAGAGCCCCACAGCTGGGATTCCTCAGACTCTGAGTAAGAAAACTGTAGTGATGATTCAGAGATGGATCCAAGAGTGATGCTCGCTGTGTGCTGATCCGATGCAGCAAGCAAGGGCGTATCTAGGGGGCAGAAGGGTGCATTTGCCCCACGCGCAGCAATCTGGGGGTGCCTGGAGGGGGAGCAGGTGAAGGAAGCTGTGTGCCCTCCTGCCAGCAGTCCTCCTTTCCCTGGTCTAAGGCTTGGCGATGGTATCCACTCCTCCACAGCCTCCTCCTCCGTCGCCACACACCAGGCGAGCAACAAAGCAAGCAGGCAACAGGAGCACGGAGAGCGCGGTGCACGTACATGCACACGCAAGCACACATCCGCCCTACGCCTACAGGATTGCCCCCCTTTGCTGGCTGGATGCAATGGGGTTGAGGAGGTCCAGAGGGCCACAAAAAGTACTTTGTCCCCAGGCGCTCCAAACCCTTGCTACACCACTGACAACAAGGGATGAGAGATTTCTCTGAGGAACCATCGCAGCTCATTTACTGTGGGAGCCAGTTCATGGTGCCGCTACTGTAGTTTCCACACCAAAGAAGTTATAGTAGCCTCATGTTGCTCCCTCGAGGCCTTATTACCGAAATTTCAGTGGCTTTATTAGATTCTCCCCAAGAGAGGCTCCTCAGGAATAAATGTCATAATACTGCCGTATATTTATGTATGTTGTGACATTTAGGCGGTACTTCACTGGGGATGTAGGATTCCTGTATGTATGGAAGGGTTCATCTCCGCTCCTGCCTCTACACTATAAATAAAGCCACGTGTGGGAGTGGGCGTGCAAAACATGCAAGTCACATCTCAAAGACACATTTAAAGCAAACACAGAGATAGGACAGGCAGACAGGCATGAACCGTGTGGTGGCGAACCTTTGGCACTCCAGATGTTTGGAATCACAACTCCCACAGTCCTTTGTTTTTGGCAATACAGGCTTGGAATTCTGGAAGCTGCAGTCAAAAAAAATCTGGAGTGGCAAATGTTTGCCACCATTTGTGCCCTAGAATTGTCTTTCTTTTCTTTCTTCTCTAGCTTAGTTAGGTTGCTAAACTCTTGACTACTAGGATTGAGTGTGTGTGTGTGTGTGTGTGTGTGTGTGTGTGTGTGTGTGTGTGTGTGTGTGTGTGTGTGTGTATGAACGCCTGAAACCTCTTATATGGGCTTTTGGGTGGTTAGGTCAGAGTTATCATGCTGGGGTCTTTATTTCCTCTCTCTCTCTGACTTCTGCTTTTCTTATCCTTGTCAGTGTGTCCAATCCCCTCCTTGCAACCTTTGCGTAACCTTTGGAAGGATGCCTTTGAGCAGGAGTAAATGTCTCCGGTCTGTTACTTTACTTTCTTGGAAATTGTAAAACCACCAACCAACCCTAGGTCACAGTTTTTTTGCTCCCCCCCCCCATTCACAGCAATGTGACCTACTGCCTCTCAAACCAGATTAAGAGATGCCTAAATTGTTGGACTTCTTACAATCTTGCATGCTGCCTCTAGTTTGATTACCTGTAAGGGGTTTTTCTAGGCTGTTGTGAGTGTCACTCCATCCAGCCCGAAATCAACCATTTATTTTAAAGATAACCCTGGCTCTGTATTGAGACCCCTGTTTCCCCTCTCTTCAGTCTGCTAGAAGTAATCATTGTAAGCAATGAAATGCTTTTATTCCGTCTGCAACAAATGTCTCAGAGTGAGTAACTGAGACGTATAGCGCCAGTACTTAGAATAATACAATCATAGAGTTGCATCTTCTCAAACATTGGCATTTTTGTACACTTAGCCCCCCCCCCCCCAGGTACATATTTTTAATATGTTGCGGAGATTTGAATTTTGGTTAAATTCCTCTAGCTGTGTAGCAGAAGTGCGGTGATCCGCAGAGCAGAATAGCTTCAGGTGTCTCCACATTAGACTTGCTTCCACATCAGTCTAAAAATATTTAAAGCCTTGAAGAAAATCAATCCATAACAGGGTGTTTGTTTGAGTCCACTCCTCCAAAGACCAGAATGTGTGGTGGGGCTGGAGGAGAAGAATCTGGAAAAAGAAGACAGACAGACAGACAGACAGACAGACAGACAGACAGGCATATTCAGGTAGGGTTATAGAATCACAGAGTTGAAAGAGACCTCAAGGGCCATCCAGTCCACCCCCCTGCCATGCAGGAACCCCCATCACAGTACCCCTGATAGATGCCCATCCAGCCTCTGCTTAAAAACCTCCAAAGAAAGAGACTCCACCACCCTCCACGGCAACATGAGAATGAGAAAGGGTTGGACTATCTAAAAATTTCATAGTTATTCTTCGCGGTGAGTCTCTGTAGTTCTGCTGCATAGCAAAAAAGGGATTTTACCAGAAATGCTGCCATATAAATGATGCTGTAAACTCAGACAAGAAGGTAGGAAGTTGTCTTTTAAGGGTGCAGAGTTCACTGACCTCAATCTGTGGACCTTTACCAACAAGGCAAGAGGGCTGCATCAGATCCCTCAAGAGGAAGAGGACAAATACATAGATCTCCAAGCTATTTTTACCTCAGGTTCTCACAAAGAACATATTGGGGCAATGTGTTTACTATCTATCATGTCAAATTTCTAAATTGGCTCTCTAGAGGTGAATGGAGGACTCATTAGGTTCTCTAGTTATCTTCCAGGTCTACTTGAGCTGCCTGTCCTAGCGGTTTAGAAGCTAATAACTCACACACTTGAGTGAAATGTAGGAAGGTCAAAGATCATCTCCTTAGATTAGAACATGGTTTCAGACCGCTGCAGCTTTCAGCTCTTCAGGTGCCAAGCTGAAGTGGCCCTTGAGTGGCCCAGAATCTGCTTTATCCAAACTTTGAACAAGTCGTTTTTCAGCGCAGGCTCACCTGGATTCTTTTCCAGCTTTTTTGTTTTGTTTTGTTTTGTTTTGTTTTGTTTTTTTTTTTTTTTGAAAGGGGAGCCATTTGTGTGCTAAACAAGACCATGGTGCCCTTCTCAAAAAAACCCTGTGGGCTTCCATTAGACTTCTTCCCTCTTTAATCCTAGCCTCAATTAAATGAGGTTATGCCTCAGCTCTTTTCTGCTTAATTGCTCTCTTTCTTCTAAATACTCACAGGAATGTTTGCCACGGGGTTGATCCTTCACCTTCGCCCTCTCTCACTAATGTGTTCAGTTGACTTCTTATGCTACTTTATATTATACTATATATTCCTGCTGCTTTCATGTTTTATCAATCCAAGGGGATCGAGGGGCAACATGAGGTGTGTGTGAAAGGGCTGGGGGGGGCAACAGTGGGAAAGAAATTGAAGCATACAGAACAGCTTCGATTTAGGCCACAGTCTCACTAAAGTTTTCTGTGCATCTTAATTTGATGCGTAGTTTGTTTTCAAGCAGTCACGTGGTGTTTGATGCGGAGTTAGTATCCTGTAGACAGAGCAGTATTTTACTGCTCTGTGCCTGTCTCTACTTGATTACTGCGCATCTTTTCCCTTTTTTCTGGGTCATTTTTCTAAGAGCCTTTTCACACGACCCCTAAGATCCGCTGGCCACTTAAATTCGGACCAGAGATCTTGGGGGTTTGTCGCTGTTTCTGTGTTCCCACCCCCTCTGCACTCCTGGCTGCTGCCTGCGTGAGGGGAGGGAGAAAAAAAGAAAGAAAAAAATGCCGGCTTACCTCCATTCTGCCCATCCCGCTCTGTTCCCAGCAGCATTCAGATCTCTTAAAGGGGTGGGGGGGGCAAAAAAAACAACAAACAGAAGCCAGGAGAGCCCGGCACTCTCTACGTTAGATCCGCATCAGGGATTTTTCACCCCCGGAGAGCAGGTACCTGAAAAGTGCGCTGGGACGCGCTTAGGTGGGCATGGTCGCACTTAATTTTCTGTAAACTCCGGAACTGGTGGGGAAACAATTTTAAGCTCCGGAGCTGGGAGCCATTTGCCGCGGAGTTTAGGGGTTGTGTGAAAAGGCTCTAAGTCTCCGTTGCTGGACCCACAGGAAGTGGCAGGAAAGGGGGTACGAAGCTAATTACTGCATATTTTCTGGGGTCACACCTCATTAGAGTAGCAAAGAACTGCACATCTTTAAGGGAGGTTTTTCAATCCAACCCCTAGTGGTGGTTTTAAAAACTTTGGTGAAAGTGCGCTTCCAGAGGCGTGGTTGGTCTGGGCAACAAATTATTTCCCTTCGCGGTTAGGACACAATCATTTACTGTGCAGTTTGCCACAGCAAAAATGCTCAGAAAACACTGGTGAGACCGCGGCCCCTAGCAGTGGTTTAATATACTTCAGTGAAAGTGCGCTTTTGGGGGGGGGTCGGTTGGGGCACCAAATTATTTCCCTTCACAGTTAGGACATGATCTTTTACTGCACAGTTCTCCACAACAAAAATGCGCAGAAAATGGTGGTGAAACCACGGCCTTAGCCATGTTTGCTACCAGAATGAGTTCAGGATTAATTGGATCTAGGACCGACTTATTTGTTTTTATGATGGTCCATGATTGATATAACTCTCCTCCAACACCATCTTCCAGATAAATCCCTTTTTTAACTCACTTTCTTCACCGTCCATCTTTCACATCTGTCTCATACATACATACACATACACACGAACTTTAATATTCTGCTCTGAAAGGTCAAAGAAAAAAAATCTTTTTAAAGGGATACAAGACATATAAGATGACCCACAACCCCCTAAAAACACTCTGTGACCCTCTTAGGAGTCACAACCCCCAAGCTGGGAAATGCTGTTATAGAATATGTTTGTTATTTTCCACATTTCTCAGGCTTCACGACAGGAGGCCATGGAAACGGATGCTTCAAGCAGAGTACTCCAAGCGAGCAAACGCGCAATGGAATTTCTTCCTCATGAAATCTGCTTCTGAAAGAGCCAGAAATATTCAGCTGAAGGGTTTCGAGCAGTGGTTCTCAACCGGTGGGTCCCCAGATGTTCCTGGACTGCAACTCCCAGAAATCCTGGCCAACTACACTAGTGATGAAGGGGTTTCTGGAAGTTGCAGTCCAGGAACATCTGGGGACCCACAGGTTGAGAACCACTGGCTTAGAGGCTTCTGCAATATGTATTTGACTCAACGGGCTTTGGCTAGCCTATGGATTTTTTTTTTATCCGAGCCAAAGGGCAGCAATCCAAGGAGGTGAGTGCCAAGACCCTTAACTGGCTGGTCCACCAAGATGGCTCTCCATTTCAGTGAGGCCTTAGATGGATCCTTTCAGCAACACAGCGCCACTCATACCATGGTAAGAAAAAGTACTGCAACCCATTGCCTGCTAGACCAGGTTCCTCCATCTGAGCCACATATTAGGGATGGGCACCGAAACGGAAAAATAGAGTTTCGTTTCATTTCTACTAGTGGTTTGTTTTGTTTTGTTTTTAAATGATTTTTGTAAAAACAAATTGTAACAAAATGAAACAATAACGAAACAATTCGTTACTCTATAAAATGGCTCTCCTGGGTCCTACAGACATCAAACTTGGTGGGTAGCTTTTTACAAGGGAGCCATTTCACAGGGTAATGAAACATTTCATTTTCAAAGGGGAACAAAAGCATTTTGTTTTGTTTCATAATGAAACACTCTTTCCCATTTTGTTTCATAATGTTTCAAAAGCTTACAAAATGACAAAACGGTGTCATTTTTCATAAGGTGCCCATCTCTACAGCATATCCATGATGGAGGCTGCTGGACAGCCACACCTCATGTGGTCTCTCAAAAATATGGCCAACAATGTATATTATATTCCACATTGTATTGCCTTGAACCCAGACCTGGGTGATTTTGGTGAGTCTGGAAGGGACCACAAATTTTGTTTCTCCTGCTCCTCACATATGAGCTGTATACATAATCCTGGCCTGATTTCCCAAACTGATTTTGTTTGAGGGTGCTTTTGTTGTGTTTTACATTTATTTCTAAGCTGCCATATCTAAAAATTCTAAAACTCTTAATTTTTTTAAAAAAAAAAAATATCACATACTACAAGCATAGTCTCTGGAACTCCCTCCCACAGGAGACCAGCCCAGCCCCATATTTGTTGTCTATTCCCAAGCAGACAAAAAAAAGTCCCCTTCAGGCAGGCTTTCCCTTGCCTGAGAAGTTTCGTTTTTGCTTTTTTTTAATGTGGTCTTATGCCATTTTGCTTTGAACGTGGTTTAGGCCTTGATTTTGTGTATCGTGTTTAGTATGGCGTTTGTTTTTTACTTTTAAAATATAGTTGTATGCTTACTCTTTTTAGATTTTAAATATCATCTTTTAAGTGGGTAAGCTGCCTTGGCTCCTTTTTAAGGAGAAAAGTCGGGGTCCAAACACATAAATGAAATTATGCCACAACACAGAGAAGGACACATATACAACAGAGCAAATGCATAGTTCTAAAAGTCTGGTTCCATCTAAACAAAAGAGCTGCCTTGATGGTCCTCAGGTTCACAGTCAGAATCAGTGTCCTGAATTCCTTAACAACCTATTCTCTTAGGGTAGTAGGAACGGATCTGAGGGAACATGCCAAAATGCTGTTATCTTGTTTTTTTGCTGCCTTGCAATGGGACTGTGAATTGGAATGGATTTTGGTTCTGTGTAAGAGTGCATTTAGATTAATATCATTACCCTGGACCTGCAGGGCCTACGAGACATTTCAGGGTCCTTTGTTGTGCTGGTTTCAAGAATCAGCATGACGGGAGTGACCTTCTATCGGTTGGACATCCATGACCTTCCATTCCAGAGCATGTGAGCTTCTACTTGGCAGCCATCTGCTTTTACTCAGTCCAAGAAAGGGTAGGTCAAAAGCTGGGGGGACATTTTGACACACACACCCCAGAAGAGGTCAATAAAATCCCTTGGTGCAATGAAGCCTTTTTTCAGCTCGAATGGTTAAGCTGAATGAAACAGAATGATTTCCTTAATGAAATAATTAAGGAAAGGTCACTTGTGGAAATAGCCTACCGCCACCACCTCTTTTCATTTTAAAAAAGTGCAACCAACTTGACCTTCCTGGTAACTCTGGATTTAGGTAATTAGAAGCCTTGTCTCCAAGGAAAACTCATTAGCTGGTGCCCACGAGGGGAAATAATAACCCCTGAAACTGGTGTGTTCAAGATTTTATTACCAAGGTGAGATGGAAATACCCCACAACTGCAAAATACTGTGAGATTGACTCTTACAGTATGAACTGACTTGGGTGTTAATGTCACCAGGAGCGGCCCTTCTCTCTATCCTGCCACCCTCACAGGTACGTCTCATGGCTACCCATGAAAGGGCCTTCTCGACTGCTGCGCCCAGACTCTGGAACTCCCTCCCATTAGAGGCCAGGACGGCCTCATCTCTGTTGTCCTTCTGAAGACCTTTCTCTTCTGGCAAGCTTTCCCTGAATGATGGACTACCATGTGTATTATATATGAATCCATGGGTTCACATAGACTTTGTGTTTATGACTACTTATAACCGTGTTGCTTTAATGCAATGTTGTCTGTTAATGCTCTAAGATGTCCCTTAATATTCCTTGTTCTCAAATACTTGAACATGTCTTAATTGTACTGGACTGTATATTATCCCTCATTACTGTAAGCCGCCTTGGATCCATTTCCAAGGAGAAAGGCAGGGTAAAAATATTCTAAAATAATAAAATATTAATAATACATCTCCATGTTTCATGGACAGTATGGAGAACTGAAGAAAAGGGAGGAAGCACTAAAAGAAGGAATCACACAAAACGGAACCAATGACCTCAAGAGTTGGCATTCAAGAGAAATATGGACAACCAACTGGCAGATATCCTTTGAGTTGTATTCCTATATCAAGCAAGGGTTTGGACTGGATGGCCTTGTAGTCCCCTTCCACTATTTTATGATTCTATGGAAAGGTGTGAGGACAGGAAACAGTGCCTTTACTCTGAGCTGGCTTTGGGATATTTTTGTAGATTCGGAACTGACCGCCAGTGGGACAGCATGGCAGTATGAATCCTGGCTGTCTGGACCTCATAGCCAGAAAGAGGAACGAGGCAAAATAAATGTGGTAGAAATGCACCAAGGTTGTAAAACAGAGGAAAATGGGCATCAGGGGGAAGATTTTGGTGCATCTTTCAGAGGAGATTCCAGGAGGGCCACCCATCCCCAGCTGTCAGGCCAGCCTTGTCTGGATGCATCAAAGGAATGGCGTCTAAATCAAAACCATATGGCATCCAATGAGAAGGGCGACCTTTATGTTCAGAGGCAACAAGCTCTGAATGCTACTTCCTGGGGGGGACTGGGGGGGGGGGCAGCGGAGGTAGTCATTGTCTTCATACCTTGCTTATAGACATCTCAGAGACATCTGGCCAGCCAGTGTGGGAAACAGGATGCTGAACCAGATTGACCTTTGGTCTCATCCAGCAGGGCTCCTCCTCCTCCACCACCTCCTCCTCCTCCTCCTTTGGCCAAAAACAGGCATGGGGAAAAATGCTTGCTGAGTTTTTAAAAACTGCTCATTTTGCACAGAATAAAAGGTCTACAGGAGTCACAAAGGGTCGGTCACAACTGTAATGACACAACACGCACACACAGTGGCAACCTCTAGGTTTTCTTCACAAAACACATGATTTTGTGTGGGGGGGGGGAGCCCACCCATTTCCACCTTTTTTTCCTGCAAAAAAAGGTGCAGAAACTAGCAAAATGCAGAACGCTTCTCATCCTCTCACCCAGCAAAGAGAAAATGTTTGCAGGTTTCTATTCTTGTCTGCAGGGGCTAAATAGTTGGATATCTGGCTTGGCCGAGGGTGAACTGGGGTGGCTCCCCTCTCATCCTCCCCGAAAAGGGGGCACAAGGATATTTTGTTTGCACTTTGCTTACGATCTGTAGAGAGAGTACAGCCTATACTGGCGCTACCCTAAGTGGGTCGAGAAAGGTATAGATTCAGCTGGTCCAAACCAGTTAAAACCAGTCACATCAGCTGATCCAGTGCTCACCTTTCAGGAGGAGAAAAAAAACCATCTAGCAGTGGTATCAGGCAGATCTGGATGTGCTTCAAGATCATATAACTGCAGTACTCTACATCTTAGTGCTCTTCAAGGTGGGGGATGGCATGGAGCATCTCTGCACTTATCTTAATGAACAAAGGAGGAGAAGGTTAGGGTTAGGGAAGCCATTTGATTTATTTGTTTATCTCTGTTTAATTTGCGGTTGCTTCTGGAAGCCAAGGCAGCTGTTCATAGACCTTCCTGGAATAACAGATGGATTCCAAATTTGCCCCTTAGGGCCATAAATCTACACTTAATGGCTGCGCAATATTGACACGAAGGAGGTGGGGAAAGACCCTTGCCATAATTAATGAGCTCTTTACTGGCAATTACCAAGTCAGGAAGAGTGGGCTAGATTTAAAAGGCGTAGGTCTCTGATGTCAGATGAGCCGAGCTGAGCTTGCGAGGTTGGGAGACAGATGCTATTAAAGAAAAATATGGGTAAAGGGGTATATAAAGATGTATGCTTAGAGAGTTGACCTTATTAGTATGCATTTATGCACCGTTCAATGAGGCACTTGCCTAGTGATATTTTTTTATATAGTCAGCCGATGCATAAACATGAAAAAATGCATCATTAATACACATCCCCTAGGAGTCCAGTCGTGTTTGTTGCTCACCCTCATTTTCTTCTTCCATTTTGCATCAATACCATCCCAAACGCACTACACATCAGAGAAGGACTTGAACATCCCACTGTAGTACCATCTGCATTTACCTTTGGTCCACTCCACCATCTTGCTTTTATTCTAGGAAACCGCTTGGCTGTGAAATCAAATAATCCTAAGTGCCTTGTGCTATTCTGAACAGGGTCACTGTATCACAGTGACACATCCATTCTCACTTTACCTCCAAAGCTCAGGAGGGTCTGGGCTTTATCAGTGTCATCCCTGCCTTGGAAAGGGCCCAAAGAAACCCTATGGCACAGTGCTTAAAGGCCTGTACTGCAGCCAAAGCTCAGTGAGGGTCTGGGCTTTTGATCAGTGTCATCCCTGCCTTCACCCTATGCTTTTTTGGTCCCCTTTGTCCTTCCATCCTATTGGCACCACCTCCCTCCCTTCTGTACTGCAGGTAAAACTGGACTCACGACCTGGGGTTCAATCCCAGGTAGCAGGCTCAAGGTTCACTCAGCCTTCCATCCTTCCAAGGTCAGTAAAATGAGTACCCAGCTTGCTGGGGGGAAGGGGGCAATGTGTAGCGTGCATATTGTAATCAAACTGTAAACCGCCCAGAGACTACTTGAAGTGGTATGGGACGGTATATAAGCAGAACACTTTGCTTTGCTTTGCTTTGCTTTGCTTTGAGTAAAGCTGGACGTGATGCCAGAGGGTGGTGAGCACAGCACGAAACATCACGGGCCATCCCCTGAGTGCACTGGACAACATCGCTAGGGATCGTTGCCTCAGGAGAGTGAGGAAAACTCTCAGGAAAGATCCACACCCCCATGAGCACTTCATTCTCCTACCATCCGGCAGGGGATATAGGAGTAAAACCAGCCACAACAACAGGCTAAAGCAAAGCATAGCAAAGCAAAGTGGTCTGCTTATATACTGCCCCATACCACTTCAAGTAGTCTCTGGATGGTTTACAGTTTTAATTAGAGTATGCAGGCTTCACGTTGCCCCCCCCCCCAGCAAGCTGGGTACTCATTTTACCGACCTCGAAAGGATGGAAGGCTGAGTTAACCATGAGCTGGCTACCTGGCTACCTTTACTTTGACTTGATAGATTCAATGTAACTTTTTATATTTTATCCTTTATTCCCTTTCCCTTCCTTCCCTTTCCTTTTTCCTTTAAAATCAATAAAACCCTTTAATAATAATAAAAAGAAGTTTTTCCTGGTATTCTACCTAAATCTGGTTTCTTGTAGTTTGAGCCCAATCTTACATGTCCTGCACTCTGTAGTAACGGAGAACAGATTGTACCCCTTCAAATTTGCAGTCCGCCCGAGTTACGTATTTTCTAAAAGACACTGGCGCATTCGATGTCATCATGTGTAGTGTATAGGGATGGACACAAAATGGAAAAATAAAGTTTCATTTTGTTTCGTTTCTACTAGCGGTTCGTTTCATTTCATTTTAAAATGATCTTTTTTAAAAAAAATCATAACTAATTGAAACAATAATGAAATGATTTGTTACTCTATAAAATGGCTCCCCTGGGTCCTAGAGGCATGAAAATTGGTGAGTAGCTTTTTACAAGGGAGCTGTTTTACAAAGTAACAAAATGTTTCATTTTCAAAGGGGAAAAGAAGTGTTTCGTTCCGTTTCATAACAAAATGCTGTTTCCTGTTTCATTTCGTAACATTTCGAAAGCTTACAAAACGATAAAACGGTGTGTTGTTTTTCATGAGCTGCCCATCTCTAGTAGTGTACTGTATTTCGAACAGTGTGCCAGCAGAAGCTCCAAGAGGGACGAGGGCCCTTTGGGGTAGGGTGGTGGCGGTGGCACAGGAATTCCTAATGAACCCACAGCCACAGCCAAGAGCGAAAAACAGCACTGCCGCTCCTAATTAACTGTCCTGTGCCCAGAAGCAAACGTGGCCTTTGGTAATGATTTCACATCAGTTGGGGCAAGATTGATCCTCTCGTTATACCAGTGGTCTTGAGACATAAGGAGGCTCTCTCTTCAAGGCATCAATGAGGTAGAAAGATTGCAGACATGCCAGCTTATTATTATGTTATTCGCTCAACCCCTTCCTCCACCACCCCTCAAAAAAGAAAAATCAGAATCAAAAATTGTTTGTGATCACCCTCCTTTCTTTGTGCCCCCCTCTCTGAGCCTATACGGTTTAGGATTAAACTATTTTGAAAACAGGTTTTTGTTTTTGAAAACCTTAACTTCCAGAAAACCCCTTGCTTGACCTTTCTGGCCAGTTCCCTTGGATAAAGGGCAATATTCAACTCATTTACCATTCTAGCACTCCACAAAATGGAGTTTTAAATCTCCTTACTGCACAGATATGCTTACATTTACTTTTTATAAATATTTTTATCTCTGTATTTTGTTTTATTTTTCAGAATAAAATAAAACATTATCATTAAAACAAGATTAAACTAAGAGAAGGTTGAAAATGTCATTAGCTGAAAATGTGATGCTTCTTTATTTGATATTTAGATCTTTCCTCAGCCAAAATGTTCACCTGCATTCTGTGGGATGTTTTTATTGTTTTATTTTAGGCCAGGTTCTGAGTCACCTGATGTAAGATAGACAGTATTTTATTTTTCATGGCCTTGCAAGCTGTCATTACAGTTGTGACCTACTCTTTGTGACCCCGTGTCCATGGAGTTTTCTTGGCAGGAATACTGGAGTGGCTTGCCAGTTCCAACTCCAGGTACCTACAGCACCTGGTATTCCCTGGTGGTCTCCCATCCAAGTACTACCCAGGACCGACCCTGCTTAGCTTCCAAAATCAGGCAAGATCGGAAGTGCTCTGGGCATCTCTGCAAACTAGATCTCCCTTACACATGCATAAATCAGCAGTAAGGTTTTTGGCAACATTCCATCACCTATTTGGCCTTTGGTCCATCCAGGAATCTGCTTCGGACTAACGCTGCTGTGACAGTAGAACACAGAAGTAATTCAGAGCAGATACGGAGTTTCTTTTTCTGAATGTATTTCTGCTAAGGGAAAACTCGAGTGCATTGTGATTGTAGTCACTGTAACACAACAGAGAAAACATGGCTCCTTGGTGATGTAACTGTCACTTTTAAAATAACAGGAGGAAAGGAATTACACCGTTCAAATTTTGCTTTGTGTGACACCTCAGGCAATAGCTTCATATTCTTTTTTAATAAATGCAAAGAGGACAGGATGAAAATATGTTAAATACACCAGTGGCTTGTGGAGTTCAGATGTTGTCCTTTAAAAAAAAGAAGCAACTCCGAAGTGTCTATGTAAACAGCAGACGACACACTCTTTCCTGTCCCTTTTGCATTTAACACAACACCCCAAAACAAGGCTTAAGGCATGAGGAGTAACAGAAGAGAGCACTTGGATGGTGTAAGAAACTCCTTACCCCTCAGTTCACAACCAGAGCAATCACAGTGTCATTCAGTCTTCCATTAACAAAACAGAAGGCTTGACTAGTACAGGACTCAACATTTGACAGTTGTCACAAGTACTTCCAGGGATTACCACTAATGTGGTTACTTCATGTCCATTTTGGGCGTTTAATTAAGTGTTGCACTTCAGACCGGTACAAAAAAATCTTACTTCACATCCGGAGCTTAACAGCTGTTTTGTCCCACCATGCCCCGGAGAACGGAAAATTAAGTGCGACAAGCCCCCATAAGGTGCGGGGTAGGGCACCTTTCCCCTTGTCACTTGCTTTGGGCATTTATAACGATTCCTTGATGCGCTGCAAGAGTGCCAGGCTCCGGAGCTTGTCTGTTGTTGTTTTTCCCACCAGCCCCTTTAAGAGTTTGAGAAGGAACAATTAACGGGGCTCGTGGCCTGCTTCGACTGGCACCGCAGGTTAGTAAAGTACTTTCCTTTTTTTCCCTCCCTCTTTGGAGGCCGATAGGAGCAGGAAGTGCTGAGGGGTGGGGACGCAGTAACAGAAACGGGCCCCCCTGATCTCTGGTGTTTTTTTAAGGGACCAGCCCTTTAAGGGCTCCTTGAGACGGAAGCAGCCCTTTGGGGCTCTGTAATTAAGTGTTGCACTTCGGACCGGTACAAAAGGCTTCTTTTGTCCTTTTTTCATCCGTCCCCTCACGCAACAGGAGCAGGAAGTGTCTGAGGGACCATGCCCCAGGAATGGGTGCTGAGCGCGACAAGACTGTACCTGGTGCTGGGGTAGGGTTTTCCCTTGTAACTCTTTGTTCCCGGTTCCTGCTCCGAGACAAGGGACTGTGTGGTAACAACTGTCACGCAACCACCAGTGTCCACCTAGTGGTCAACGGCTGAAGCGGCATCCGACATTAGATTCACTACGGCAGGCATGACCAAACTTCGGCCCTCCTGATGTTTTGGACCACAACTCCCAGAATTCTAAGCTTAGATTGCCAATGGCAAAGGACTGTGGGAGTTGTGGTCCAAAACATCTGGAAGGCCGAAGTTTGGACATGCCTGCACTATGGGAAACGCCATGCAGTGCAAATGTTTATTAAAGAAAGTACTGAAAACTCTGTAGCATTGACATGTAAATCCCAGAAAACCAGTAAATCAAAATATCAAGAAAGTTTTATTTACGATATTTTCAAAAAGGGTTAAGAAAGCAAGACAAATCCAGATTTGTCACGGAACAAGTAACTGTCTAAGGTAGCTTAGGGACAAGATGGCCACTGTTCTCTCTCTCTCTCTCTCTCTCTCTCTCTCTCTCTCTCTCTCTCTCTCTCTCTCTCTCCCCTCCCCCTCTTGACATCACCCAGCCAAGTCCAGTGGCAGAGCTCTCATATACACAACACAATTGCCTTGCCTCACTGTTGATATGTTTCTATTACATCAGTTAAGAGTGTTTGGGTGCCGCCGGGCGACTAATAGATCACCGGGGAATTTCTGACACTCTTGACTGAGCGCTCTAGGCGAACTCAATAAATCAAGCAGCGTGTCCATAATTGAGCTTGGCTCCCTTCTGTAGCATCAAACAAGCCAGGCTGGTAGATTTCAAGTCTGCAGGTTATAAAAGGATACAGAGGCTAAAACTATCCCCCAGCCCCCCAGCCCCCCCCCCACGAAAGTATTGGGAAATCTATGCCTCCTTAGGTGCCAACCAAGGATAAATTTTTAACCTTAGGTTTGGTTTTTAAGGGTTTCTATATTGAAACTAGTTTCTCTTTAAAAAAAAAAAAATGTCAAATTGTATATATCCTTGCATTCTTGTTCCATCCTTTGCTCATGTAAGGCTGTGATGGTGTGTTTTCCTTTCTGTCTGCATGGAAATTCACATGCTTCTTTTCAAACATTGGCATTTTTGTACACTTCTCCACCACCACCATAAGTACATATTTTAATATGTTGCGGAGATCTGAGTTTTGGTTAAAAGCCTCTAGCTGTGTAGCAGAAATGCGGTGATCCGTAGAGCAGAATACCTTCTGGTTTTTCCACATGAGACCTGCTTCTGCATCAGTTTAAAAATATTTAAAGCCTGGAAGAAAATCAATCCATAGCAGGGTGTTTGTTTGTATCCACTCCTCCAAAGATCAGGAGATAGACAGACAGACAGGCATATTCACACATAGAATCCAATCATAGAGTTGGAGAGAGGGCCATCCAGACAGACCCCTGCCATGCAGGAACGGCATATTTCGACAGGTGGCCAGTCAAAAACCCTCCAAAGGAGAATCATAGAATCATAGAGTTCTAACCATCATGAAGTTATTCCTAATGTTCAAACAGAATCTCTTTTCCTGCAGTTTGAAACAATTGCCCCGAGCCAGTCTCTGAAGCCATGGAAAAGTCCATTGGAGATCCGTGAACATGTGCTTGGTGGACTTGTCTGAAATCCCTTTAACTTTGTTTGTTTTTTTGTTTGTTCATTTGTTCGTTCATTCATTCATCCATTTGTTTGTTTGTTTGTTTGTTTGTTTGTTTGTTTGTTCGTTCGTTCGTTAGCTGTGTATACTGTGCTATCTAGCCCAAAGGCTATTCTGGACAGTTTACAATAATATAAAGTATATAAATTATAAGCTAACAATAACCCATACTGATCAGACCACTAATGCCACCTGGGCTTAAATGGTGAGTGCCAGATCCAGTTGGACACCCAAGTTGCAGACCTCATCCTTCATGGACAGAGTCACTCCCCTGAATGAGAGGGAGCTTCCCAAACTGCAGACACTGGTGGGTCCCACCCGAAGGAGTTCTGTCTTGCCTGGGTTCAACTTTGGCCTGTTTGCCCTGACTCATTATTTATTTTATTTATTTATTTAGAGTATTTTTCCCTTGCCTTTCTCTCTCTCTTTAATTGCTTGCATTCTCTTGTAGCTTTAATGTTGTCTTTTAATGCTGTAAGACGTCGCTCAATTCCCTGTTCTCAAACCTGAATATGTCTTAATTGTCCTGGACTGTATATGGTCCCTCGTTACTGTAAGCCACCTTGGATCCTTTTCCATGGAGAAAGGCAGGGTAAAAATATTCTAAATATATAAATAAATAAATAAATAAAGGCACTATTATAAAGACAGATCAATTCCTACCACCATCTTCAATCCAGAAGCTACAAATCTTTTGGACGAATACTACTCCCTCCCCTGAAAAAAAAAAAAACAGCCAACATGACAGCTAGCAGCAGGATTCTGGGACTCGTAGTCTAGCAGGGTACCGTCTCCAGGTTCTGCTACAGTGTATCCACAAAAAAGCCCAAGGGAACTCGGTGAAAAACATCTGATGAAAACGTCTCTGTTGACACCTTCTTCTTCGCCTCTTCTTTTGCAGATCTAATTCCAAACATTAAAAGCCACCAGAACATCAGATCGGAAAGAGTTACATGACATCTGGATCGATCCTGATTACTTTTCTCTACGCCTCCTCACTCTTGCCTGAGGCAACCTATGTACAGGCAATGGAAGGCTTGCTAGCCAGCTGGCTTAGCAGCTCCATCCATTTTTTTTCACAGCTAGGCTCCTGCTGCATTTCAGTGCCTTCTGGCCAATAATTAGTTACCTTTAAGGACCCTCCAATTTATCATTCCTTACAGAGTGGAGTGACTGCCAGACAGAAGTCCCACGTGTTCTCCCATATCTCTCTCTCTCTTTCTCTCTCTCTCTTTGTGTGTGTGTGTGTGTGTGTGTGTGTGTGTGTGTGTGTGTGTGTGAGAGAGAGAGAGAGAGAGAGAGAGAGAGAGACAGAGAGACAGAGAGACATGACAGAGAGAGAGAAAGAGTGCATGTGTTTGTGTACACACACACACACACACACACACACAGCATTTGCAGCTTGTTAATAATAGTAGAGATACAAATAGCAGGGGTGTCCCAGGAGAGAGCAATTGAGGTGTTGCCTCTGAGCATCAAAATTCAGTGGATGGGGATCTGTAGCAAAACTCAGAATTTCTGCCTTGCCTTGTGTGGTGTTTTTGTCTTATAGATGAAGGAACTCTCCAGCACACCTCTGGGTCCTTGGATGTTTGTGTACTACAACTCCCAGAAGCCTTTACCGCTAGCTATGCTGGCCAGGGTTTCTGGGAGTTGAGATCCAAGAACATGTGGGTTCTTCAAGGTAGAGAGCCAATGTTCTAGTAGGAAGATGACCTAATATTGAGATGGACGAGATGTCCAGAAGTTGTGAAATCTGGGATTAGATCTCTTAAGGGTGTTGCATCAGCAAACTTCCAAATAGCAATGGAGTGTTTGGGTACATCCCCATCCTGGGTCTCCCCATGTCAAACTGATCTACAAATATCCCCAGGTTGTTCCATTCTGAATCTGAAGCCATGCCAAATAAGTGTCTCGCCAACAAGGTAGAACCTATCTATGAGTTCACCACTGACTCCATTCTTGAGGGCTTCGGTGATCATTGTGGAAGGTCCAAACTTTGGATAGGACCCTTGAAGAAAGACTGCATTGAGACAGATGTCTCTAGGGATTGTCCAGCTGCTGTATCTCCTCTCTGACCTGCTAAATGGAGTTGAATTTGCAATTGTAGGGGGTTGCTTCAATGTACGTAGTCGAACTGAAATGATTGTCAACAGGAGGCCTGAGTTGGGCTTCCAAGCATTAATAGTACAACAGATTTCTGTTACTAACAACACTGTAGCTAGGCATTTAATGGTTTGTGGATCTAAAATGACTGCCATGGCCCTGTTCATGGAAAAATTAAGAGCTCTGTTATTTATTCATTATAATTTCAATTCAACAACATTTAAGTTTTTTTTTTCACATTTGGATGGAAAGGTCACTTGTTCACCATGGTCCTTGCATGCCACCAGCTCCCTAAAAATGAGCAAAGCTGAAAGTTTTATACTATCCTAATCTCAGTTTCACTCAGACATGGCACGTCAATTGTGTGGTGGCTGCATTTTTGTGGAACTATCTTCTACTGGTACATCAAGAATACATATCTCTTAACAAAATGGAAACAATAGTTCAAAAATCAACAAATAAGCAAAAAAAAAAGGTTGTATTTCTTCATCCTATTCATGCATCATTCCGTTCAGTGGATTGGGTGCAGATTTAGCGGTGCTGAGGAAAAAATGATTTAACACTATGGAACAAGGAAGCCACGACCATCTTAGGATGCATTCTTCTATGATGGGTCTTTCCAAAACCGGACTAAGGGCGTTTATACACGACCCCTAAACTCCGGGGGAAATGGCTGCAAGCTCCGAAGCTTAAAAATGTTTCCCCACCAGCTCTGGAGTTAACAGGAAATTAAGTGCGATGCAGCGCATGCTTTCAGGTACCTGCTCTATGAAAAATTTTTTGATCCGGTGTAACGATAGGAGTCTTCTCCTTGCTTCTGTTTGTTGTTTTTGGCTCCCCCCCCTTTAAGCTACTTTTACAGAGACGAGAGGCAGAACGGAGGCGAGCGGCATGCTTTTCTTTCTCTTTTTCTCCCTCCCCTCACGCAGGCAGGAGCCAGGAAGTGCAGAGGGGGTTGCAGGAAACGAACCCCTAAGATCTCTGGTCCAAATTTAAGTGGCCAGCGGATCTTAGGGGTCGTGTAAAAAGGCCCTAAGTTTCCTTCACAACTTAACTCTTCAAAAAAGAATCACAGTGAAAAAAAATACAGTAATGAAGATGCTGTGAAGTATCCATTGAATGTGATTGACTTTCAACTCCAAGGCAGTCAGGAGGGGCCAGAGAACCATCCAGCCAAGCAAGCCAAAGCAAAGAGGAGGAGTAGGCTGGTGTCCAGTGAAGATCCACCACTGATGGTGGCATCTCTGGATGCAAAGACTTTTCGGCTGTTGAGCGGTTGCGGAGGACGGAAGTTGCTGCTCATTTTCAGTGGCGTTGCACCAGTGTTTTTGAAGTAAAGGGTGTCGGCGAAGGCGTTCAGCTGAAGGAAAAAAGGAAAGAAAGGGGAGAATCATTTGTTCATTGTTTAAATACAGGTCACTAGAGCGCTCAATTCATGATGGAGCTGAACTTCAGCTCAACCTCTCTTGGGACAGGCCTACTCTCGTCTGTTAAAACTCATGGGCAATTCAGCAATCCAACATGCAGATTGGACACATGGAATTGTGGGAGGAGGGAGACCCTTTCAGCAAATTAATTTGTCTGTTTGGGGGCACCACTGGCCAATTACACAGGTTTACCTCCACACTGCTCAGAGAAATCCTTCCTCTTCCTCCTTCTTCCTCCACACACCCCATTGTTTCTTATCTCTGAGCTGTTTTTTTTTTTCATCTTTTGCCATGATGTCCCCAAGGGAAGGATGCAATTTAATCCTTCTCTGCATTGACAACCACTTGTGGGCTGGAGATCCATCTCTTGCTACTTCTAACCATCTCTTTTTCTTCTCACAACTTCTGAATGTCTCTGAAGTCTGCTGACAGTGAGCAAAACACTCCCCCCCCCTTTTTAATATACTTCAAGATAGCCTCTATAGCATGCTAGCTTTGGAGAGAGAGGTGGCACTGCAGAGGGAGGCTTCTGGTGAATTTACCCTTAATTAGCTGGACTTCTGTTGCACATTTTAGGGAAATTTAAGCAGATTCCCACAATTCTGAGCAAAACCGGCCTTTCGCGAGCTAACACGAGCTTCCAAAATTCAATAAAATTTGTGGAGGGGGGGCATTTCATTCCATCTCTTTGGGGTGTCATCACTTTGGACGGTGTCATTGATGCAACCAATATGGGTTTGACCAAACTCCAGGAGGCAGTGGAAGACAGGAAGGCCTGTCGAGCTCTGGTCCGTGGGGTCACGACTGAACGACTGGACAACAACAACTTTAGGGATGAAAGAAAAAATCCCCTACAACTTATCAGAAGAGTGGTTCACACACACCCCAGGAACGAAACCACCTTCTCCCCAGCATTGGAGCCACTACCCTATCAGGGCTTTCTAAGGCTGGAGAAAGACAGTTAGTTACTTGCCAACAGAAGGAGAGCATTGGCCCTGGGCTTAATCTACAAAAAGAGAAGCCATGGCCATACCTGTCTTTTGCATAACAAAAAGAACATGCCTCTGAACCCGGTGGAGGTCAGAGAAGGCCCAACCTTCAAGATCTTGGAATCCCAAGGAGGTTGCAAGGGAAGGGGTATCCACGTTTGGCTAGTTACTTTCCTAAAGTTATTAATTTCCATCAATTGTTGCAGTGTTTGAAAAGTAAGCCCCTGCTACTGCATACCAAAAAGTTGGCTTGTTATTGTTGTTCTTCTACTTTTCTCTTAGCTTCTGCACCATGTGTTGGGGAAAAATATTTAGGACTGGTAAGAGGAAGGCAGAACATCTTTGGAGGAAATGACCTATAAAAGAAGTATCTGGATATAACTAGAAATCATTATTCATCACACCAATAATGGCACTTGATTCCGACTCATATCTCGGAAATGTAGCTTTGTTCCAGGTTTCTTGTTACCTGGAAAAGTAACTAGTTAGATTAACAGAATGACTTGAAAACACATTAGTTGCAAGATCTAGGAAAAAGTTTGTTTTAGCTACCTGTGGCCTGCTGATTGGGATCTGCTCTTCAAACACGGTCCACGTGACCACCTCATCGCAGGTCGGGGTGGTGAGGGAACCCTTGTAGCGGTAATATCTGGACAGTAAATCCATGTTGGGCAGGAGGTTGCTCAAGGGAAATGTGGATGCCAAGTCAACATACTCCTCTAGGCAGAGAAACAGAAACCGCTGGTGGAAAAGGAAGAATTCCATTCTGTGTTTTATGCCAGGTGGGGTAGAAAGCAACAAAGAGAGAGTGACCAAGCTGGTCACTACGGGGTGTGTATTACTGGATTCTTCTAGCTGCTGGCTTATGGTGCAAAATAAGTACCTTATTTTCCATCTATAAGACCCTGTCATGTATTAGAATCCCCCCAACACTTTTAAGTCCCCAAATTAATACAATTAATAAATCCTCCTTGAGGTCTCCTCCACCCCACTCCCGCTGTTTCCTTTCCTTTCTGCATTCTGAAACTTTTCTGATCGAGGGTCTGCTTTGCCTTTGCGAGAGGAGGGCAATCAAGCCGGAAAGAAAAGAAAACAGCAGGGGGCAGAGTGAGAACTCAAACTGAGTCTCATTTTCTTTCTGGCAATGCTTGCTTTACTTTTCAGTATGGAAAGACACTTCCTAAATCTCCAAGCCTTTCCCCGCTTAAAAAAACCCCACCAGTTCTGGAAAATAAACAAAGCACAGAGAGTAAACAAAGGCTGAGAAAAGAAGGGAAACTGCCAGGTCATTTGGGGTTCTCTTGCATCCCATCCCAACCCCTCAAGAAAGCTTGCTTCAGTGTATACAATGCCCCCCTTAATTTTCAGTGTCATGATTTTAAAAGAAAAAAAACAGTGCCGTATACCAAAAAAAAATTGATGCACGCACCACTCTCTCTATAACTATAAAAGTACTGTAACTAGAACCAGCTAGTTAGGACTGGAGTGGTATGAGCAAGCCCCTAGGAGTGAGGTTAATATCTTGCTACGCAACAATAATAAAATAATTTGTACCTTCATCATTACACAAAATAGCCACATTCCTCTTACGTAGCTTTACTCCAGTTTACTACTGATTAAAGACTTATTTGGCATTTTGGGGGAGGACACCACTTGGGTCACATTGTGTTCCAGTTGTGTACACTCCAAAATCATTTTTATGCCTGGCAGCTTGCCTTGAATTGCCAGCAATTGGCTACTGGTGACAACACCCTATCCTTGCGCATGGAAAGCTGGGTCACAGGATTTCATCCAATAAAGTAATTTCAGGTAGCGTGCTTCTTAGAACTAATTCATTCCAAGCTCTGATCCCTCCTGGAGAAAAGGTGTGATAGTTGTGAACAGGAGCCGTGGAGACTGCAAACCAACTTAACACCAAATCAGAACATTTCAAATACACGCCTGGGCAGTCATGCTCACCTGGGCGAGAAATGTTTTTCAGACCGGCTACAATTGTGTTGTAATTGGTGTTATCCGCATCAGATGCCTACAACAGAAAGCAAGAGAGTTAACAAAAAAACAAAAACTGCTGGGCGGACTCTGGCTGCATGCAAAAGAGGGATGAGGGGCCTACCATGATACAGTAGAACTTCCATATCCATTGAAGCAAGGTTCATTGAAACATAGAATCATAGAATACTGAAGTTAGAAGGGCCCTACAAGGCCATTCATTCCAACCTCCTGTTCCATGCAGGAATGCAAAGCAAAGGAGATCTGCCAAGTGGTTGCTGTGTCCGAGCACTCACCACCTCTTGAGATAACAACTAGGAATGGGCACAAAATGAAAATATTATGTTTCATTTTGTTCTCCTTTCCCCCCCCCCATATTTTTGTTTCATTTCATATGAATTCTTTTTTCAAAATTCGTATCAAATGAACTACTAACGAAGTGGTTTGGGGGGGGCTGGAAAGTGGCGGAGGGAAAAAAGTTTTTTTTAAAAGACCCAGGATTTTTTAAAAAACTTTCTCCTTCCCCACAAGCCCCGCCTGCCAGCTGATCATTGCTGGAGTAGGGGAGTTTTTTCCCCACCCCAGCACTGATCAGCTGGCAGGCGGGGCTTGGGGAGGAAAAAAAGTTTTTTTAAAAAGCCCAGACCTTTAAAAAAAAACTTTTTTCCTCCCCCAAGCAGCTTACAGACGCACACGCAGCTATCAAGTGCGCACAGACGGAAGAGAGAATCATACAGTGGTGACGAAAACTAGAGGGCACATTGCATGGGGGATTGGTTCCAAGCTCCCCTGCAGACGCTAAAAACTCCAAGTAATAGCAAACACTACACAGAGCATGGCAAAAGAAAAACATTCAGAAAAAGTATGTCCACCTGTGTTACAGAACTGGACACTAGAGGGACCCATAGATTTTGTCATATATTCCAACAAGAATACATTGCACAGTCTCTCACCCTCTAGTGGCCAGTTCTGATAACTAGGTCATGAAAATACAGTAGGACCCCGGTATCTGCTGGGGATTGGTTCCAGGCCTTCCGGTGGATAATGAAAACCGTGGATAAGAGAGAACGCCAGCCCGCCCACCTCCAAACTGCTGTTTCCTGACAGTAGCTTGCTTTATGACTGTTTTTTTGAGACAGTAGCTTGCCTTATGGATGCTGTTTGTGACAGTAGCTGGCTTTACAGATGCTATTTGTGAAAATAGCACGATTTACAGCTGCTGTTTGTAACAATAGCTTGCTTTGTGGCTGCTGAATTATTTAATTTTTTTCCTCTGCCAACTGTAGATAACTGAATCAGTGAATAATGAATCAGTGGATAGGGGGTCCTACTGTACACATTTCTTGTTGTTTTTCCTTTTAATATTTTAATATATTCAAACGGCAGATAAATGAAGTCATGGATACCAATACTGCAGATCACAAGGGTACAGCCCTCAGTGTGAAGGGTTATCAAAGGAAGATGCAATATATTCCAACACTATTTCATATTTCTACCCAGCCTTGAGGTCTAGCATCATTTTTTTACCTGCTGCTTTAGATACCTTAAACAAGAAGCTCAAGACCGCCAGGCCATTGGGGTGCCCTTTGGCTTCCGTTAGCGTCTTGTACTTGGCATTCATATGGACAACGTGCAACTGCCAGGAGGAGGAAAAGAGAGTTATTTTAAGCCATCTGCAAAATGGGACAATTCTTTGAAAGTGCAACTGCAGAAATGGGGAGGTCCAGGTTTATATCAACATTAGGTTTTCAGAGAAGAGCAAGAAGAGGACAAGGATGAGAAGGGGGGGAAGTGCTGTCTGCTTGATTCCAATTTGTGGTGGCCTTTCCAGCGTTTTCTAGGTCAAGGGAACTCAGAAGGGGCTTCTCGTTCCCTTGTTCTGGGAACACCCTGGGACGGTACAGCTTGCCCAAGGCCACACTGGTTGGCTTCACCTGCAGGAGGCACAGTGGGGAATCGAAACCCCCAACCCCTGGCTCCACAGCCAGACATCTAAACCACTGAATTTCAGCTATTCCCAAATGGTAAGTTGTATAACTGTTGCAGCAGAAATGGCAAAAGCCAAAATCCTGCTGAAATAGGGGAGCATAAACCAGCAATCTAGTAAGTCATGTTAATCAACAATCATGTTAACTGACTTTGCCTGCTTGGATATACCCAGGCTGTGCAATTCAACACACAATCAGCCGTGTACCTGGCCCACAGGCTGCAAACAATGGAAACCATTTCTTGAACGTCCCTGCACATAATTCCTTCTTTTTTAAAAATAAACACCCATGGTTTCCCCAGGCCTGTGGCAATACTCTCTTGTCTATCGGTGGGGTGCCATTTTGGGCTTTCTACGATAATAATCAGATTCAGCACTCATATCCTTCATGGTAAAAAGAATGTGAGGGCTGCACTGATCCCCCATTTCGGGGTTAAACTTCTAAAGATTGCAGAACCATAGAATAATGGAGTTGGAAGGGACCTATAAGTCCACCAAACCCAATCTCTTGCTCAATGCAAGAATGCAAAACAGATCTGAAGAATCGGAGTGCTGACTACTTGCTGAGGCCATTGGTTCCATTGCTGTACTGCTATAGCAGTTAAGAAACTTTTCCCGATATTTATTTATTTATTTATTTATTTATTTATTTATTTATTTATTTATCATCTATCTAGCCCAGGTGCCTTTCTGGGAGATGATATTTCACCTAAATCTGATTTCCTGTCTCTTGAGCCCATTGTTATGAGTCCTGCACTCTGGAATAACCGAGAACAGATTCTGCTCCTCTTTTGTATGTCTCTGTGTGTCGCATCATTACAGTTGTGACCGACTCTTAGTGACCCCATGTCCGTGGAGTTTTCTTGGCAGGAATACTGGAGTGGCTTGCCATTTCCTACTCCAGGCACCTACAGCACCTGGTATTGGTCTCCCATCCAAGTACTAACTAGGGCCAACCCGGCTTAGCTTCTGAAATCAGGTGAGATTGGATGTGCTTAGGACATCTGGGCAGCTCTGTCCTGTATGACTAACTTTCAAATATATGAAAAACGCTATCATATCACAGGGGGTGGACTGAATCTTGAAAAATGACCAGCCTAGAAACCTGTACTACACCGTTCAAGAAACCAACCAACAAGGCAAAACCCAGGGCAAATCCAGCCAACAGAGTCTGTTCTTATTAACTGTAAATGAACCATGAGGGATCAACAGAAAGGTGACGTGCAAAGATAGCAAAGAGCAAGAGTAGTCTGTAACAAAGTTTTGAAGACATAGGTAGTGCTAACTATGGCTGCGGTTAGTGTTGAGGTATCTAGCTTCACAGTTTCGGTGTGCATGGTCTACAAGAGTTTTTATTATGCCTCTTTTTGTCATTGGTGGTAGTTGAATTTTTTATGTAGGTACCGATCTGTGTGGGTGGGTTTTCTGTAGACCTTGTGTCCTAATTGGAGGTCCGGTTTGCTTATGACCATGACATCTGAGAATGGTAGTTTCTCCTCTATTTTTTTTCCATGGAGAATTGTATATTTCGGTGGATTTTGTTGAGGTAAGGTTGCTCTACCTTACTCAAGGTATGAGCTGCCATACCTTACCTTGAGTAGGCAGTGTACTACCTAAGGGCAACTAATGGCAATAGGTTTGAGTGACCAGTTTATTATTACTATCCTAATTATTAGTATTATATAGCATTTAAAGGATGGGGGAAGACGCCCATGATTACCCAGGGGGTCATCAGAAACCCTTTCATCAAGACATGATGACTTAAGGAAGGCTGTATTGTTCTAAAGCAGGTAAAATTGAACAATTCAGCTTTCCCCCACAGCCACAATGAAAAGCTGAATTGTCCAATTTTACCTGCTTCAGAATTGTACAGCCTTTCTTAATTAATGGTTTCACATTCAAAATACAGAAAGTGGATTTGGTTTTATTTACTCCATGCCTCGCCTGCCGTTTTCTTTGAACGAAATTAGCCCCTTGTGTCTACTTAATTCAGTAATGCTGGAGACATCAATGTTTGGGTTGAGGGTGTTTCAATGTTTCTTGCTTGAGTGATTGACGCAGACATTGGATGTAAGCAAGGAAGTGCTGAAAGCATGTAAGCATTTTCTCTGTCATTACTAGAGATGGGCACAAACTGAAAAAAATGGCAATTCATTTTGGTTCAGTTCATTTTAAGGTTCAGTTCATTTCGTTTCTTTTTTAACAATTTTTTTTGAAATATTCATTTTGTTGGTTTGTTTTGTTTCGTTATTTGTATTTTTTTCCTCAAGCGCCGACCGTGCAGCCCCTGGGGCCGAGTCGGTGCTCCTTTTTTATTTTATTTTATTTGGGGGGTCTTTTTAAATTTATTTTTATTTTATTTTTTTGCTGGCCCACTGGCCAGTTTGGCAATCCGTGGTCTGGGTCCGGTGCTAGCGGGCCGGTAACGGGCCCATGCACCAAATTGGGGGGTGGGGGGGTAGGGTTTGGGTGTTGTTTTTTTTTTACTGGAAGAGGTTTTGTTGACTGTTCTAAAAGAGGAGCTTAGAGGCTTTGGGAGGATTCCGGGTCTCCCCATCAAGTCCTTGGGACTTCCTTAAGATGGTCCACATACTCTCAAATTCCTAACTTCAGGGAGCCATCAGACCATTCTTCATCTTTTCTTCAGTCAGAAATGTTTTCCTGCTTTCCAGCTTTTGCAGAAGGATACACCAGGTCTTGTCCTGATTTTTCCTGCTTCAGAAAGCCTAAGCCAGGTGTCTCCTTGGGGAATCTTGGAAAGAAAGTCAGACCACAAAGCCAGTATCCAACAGGTTGTATAGAGCAAGTATGGAAGTGTCCTCCACCCCAGTGGGCTTCCTATTGTGCAGCCAGACGTCAATTTACCTCCATGGGGTACTGCTTCCCATCAATTGTGTGCTCTGAGCCATTCCTGCTGAGGTCCCCCCAGTGGAAGTGGAACTGCAAGGCCCGGTAGATGCTATCAAGTCCACCTCTGGTGATGTTAATTTGTTCTGCAGTAGAAGCTCCATCCAGGTTCATTATGACTACAACGAGGGCCAGTCAAAAAGAGGAAAAAGTTGAGGAACCGCCATAGGGAAAAGACCCACCCATCAGAATCATTTGTGCCCTCCACACCCACCAGTGTGCCCATCATTCAGCAGCCTCCATCTGCCAGCCGGGGCTTGGTCATATCCTTCGAACAAGATCTCATCAAGGTTCTTGTCCCGTTGGGCTTTTCTTCGGTTGATGTCAATGGGCGACTGGTTCTTTCCTCCACAGTGAGCGGTGATGTCCTTCCAATGCAAAGGGCCTAAAGAGAATAAGAGAGTCGAAGAAGGCAGGGCCAACCATGGACTGAGAGCTCACCTGACAAGCAAAAGTGGAGAAGGAAGACTCCTTGTCTTGAAAGGCTATGACAAAGATCCTGGGAGTGAAAAAGAAACGTCTCTCCTTACCTGTTCATTCACACATGGAAGTGGGATCCTCACTGGGAATACAGACTGTTGACAAAATTGGTTTTAGTAACAAGACTATTTCAGGGATGGGCATAAACAGCCAGTTCAATGTTTTGTGCCAGTTTGTTCATTGTGTTCCATGGTGTTCTGAGCTCTGTTTCCTCCAAAATATGTCACTCAAAGCCAGCACCCCAACCTCCCTGCTCCGCTTCCTAGGCACTGCCTCTGAGTGGGCACCTACCAGGCAAGGCAGGGCTCAGTAACTGCTAAGGAACACCTGTCAGACCAACAAACTAATTCGCACAAACCAAAGAACCAGTGGTTCGTGCCCATCTCTATCAGTAATTAAAGTGAGAACTGGCTGCGTATCTCAGTAGTTTAGGTTTACGGCTGGGGAGTCAGAAGTTGAGAATTCAAAACTTGAAAGGTAGCCATACAGAAGAGGGAAAGATCTGTTTTTAGTTATCCCTGACTGTGGGACACGCAATAATCAACTTACAGGAAGTCAGAATTCAGGCTGAATATCTTAACGAGAGATGGGTGTTTTGTTTCGGAAGGGGACTGGTTCCAAAACGAAACACACCAGCACAGCTCGGAACCCAGTCCTACCCTCCGGAACAAAATCAACCCCTGTCTTACCTTGCTGTAGTTCGCACTGGGCACAATTCCAACCAGGAAGCAATCTCCGATGCGTCATCTTTCCGTCTCCCTGGTGCTAGCCAATCAGACAGGAAGGTGGGATGATGTATGTCCTTGCACAGCTCCTGATTGGCCAGCACCAGGGAGAGGTAAAGATGATGCATCGGAGGCTTCTTCCTGGTTGGAATTTCACCCAGCGTGAACTACAAGCATTTTATGCAAATCTGTGCCCTCTTTGGTCCTCCTTTTTGTTGATGTATAAATTGTTACTATCATATTCATGGAGAGGGCAGACATTTGAGAAATAATCATAAAGCGTTAACGTTTGGGATTGCGGAATATGGTGCACAGGATTTAATTATAGTTTCAGAGTTACGAATTCTTGCTGTTGGCGGATGTTTAACTTGTTTAATTTCTTTTTCCAATTTCCAGCTTCTGGTTGTTCTTCATATTGCTTTTCCCCATTGGCATGACCTATAGTTTCAAATAATAACATGGAGTACACGCTTGCCCCCGTGAGAGTAGAAGAGCGTCAAACGGAGAAACAGCGAATCAGGTTTCTTGGCAAAGCGCAGGAAATATATATTGGATTTGAGAAATGTTTCTTCATCTGCAAAACTAGTTCCTCCCCTGGACTTCATATTCCCACCACCACCACCAGCACATCTGCTGGAACTCTGACCTTAATCGAAGGGAGACCCTTTAACTTTGCACAGCATCAGCTAAATGGAAGAAATTTGTAATGATTTGTTTTTTCTTTTTTAAGGATTGTGGTAAAATCGACACCTCAGCCAGTGAAGTTGTGTTAGGCACATGCCACGGCCAAAATGCTCATTAGCCTTCCAGCATCATTCTTTTTGCCTCTCTCACAAAGCAGACACTCTCCTCCTTACATGACCCGGCTTTCTCTTATCTATAATTCAGGAGGATTTCCTCAGGGGGGGGGGGGCATATTTGGTCTGACAGACTAAACAAAGCTATTTTGGGGGGGGGGTGCAAATCTCTGAAGACCAAAACAGCATCCATTCTGATCCCTGTTTGTTTTTCTTCTCTCTCTCAGGACTTCCCTTGTCTTAGGCACAATAGCAGCTAATTTTAGTCACGCAATACAAAGGCATCATTTGATGCTAAGAATATAGTTTCCCCTCCAGAAACAGAACTCCTTCAAAGCACCATTCCTGAGTGATCAACTTGCACAGAAAGCCCCTGCTCACTTCCCAACCATCCACTGCCAACAAGGTAGTTTGCAGCATACAAAATGAAGGAGAAAACAGTACTTTTAAAATACTTTAATACTTTAATTTTAATACTTTAATACTTTAATTTTTAATAATTTTTAATACTAATTTTAAGACTATTTTTAGTCTTTTATCATTTAATAGAGCTCCACATCTAACGGTACTGTAGGCTTGGATTGAGAAACATCTTAGGTATGAATGAGTGGGGTGGCTTGTTGTATTTTATTTTCCACATGAATTCATCCAAATTTGCGATTTTCATCATCACTGGAAGAGCATCTAGAAGTTGAGTCATGGCTACTGGACTTCTTTTTCTTGAGAGACAGAAATGTGAGAGACAGAAACAGCTTCATGATGAAACTGTTTGGATGAGCAGCGAAACGTTTCTGTCTCTCAAGAAAAAGAAGTCCAGTAGCCATGACTCAGCTTCCAGATAAACTCACCTGGATGACTGAGAATCTTCACAGACACACTGGAAGAGCAAGAATTTGAGACTAAACAAATGTGAATTTGGCAATGAGTGCAACTGACAGATTTTCCAACCTTATCCCCATCATCTTCAGTTAAAAGAAATGTCACACATGATATTTGGGTATGTGATGCCTCCCTGAGGGTGAAACAGCTGAAGTGGGTTATATTCATAAACACCAGCGTGCATCTAGAAAGTTAGAAAATAATGGGGCTTTTAGCCCACAATATATTCAGTAAGCTGGCTTTCTCTACTTATCTTGTGCAAAATCAAACAGTTGCTTTTGGCAAAACCTTAGTAGTGCAGCCTATGCTTCAAAAAACTCAGGCCCTGATGTTCAGTTCCTCAGAACTCACATCACTTGCACTTTCCTACAGAGCTACAGTCCAAGGCATTAATGTTCCTAATCTCTGACATAAACCTAGGGTTGGACTTCTCAGTAAAGCTTTAAAAGTACCTGCCATTCCTTAGATCCATGTTAACATGTGCTACATTTTCCCAGAAAATCATGTTGGCGCACTACTCTAACAGTAAACAAAAGTAGTTACTGTGTACACTGAGAACATGACCACCACTTGTTTTGCATACTTACCACATTTAGGATCTTGAGAATCATAGCACCATATACCTGGAAAAGCAAATTGGAAATAAGAAAAAATGAGAAAAAAATCCAGTTAAGCCAGAAGCCCATGTCTGTGTTCATGACTCAGGGATTAGAAAAGGGAAGTCCAGGAATTTGACTTCCAGAAGCTTAGATGGTTCTCCCTGGTGAGTCACATTTGTCTATAAGATGTGTCAAAGCCAGAAAGAACAACCCAAATGGGGAATTAGAGGATCTGTGGTCCCAGAAGTCTAAAATTCTCATGAGATGTATGCATCAACTGGTATAAACAAAAGAGGGGTCACTCATGGTAGGCAATATATTTGCAAATACATCATTGTTCACAACACCCATCACCTACCTTTTAGCTGTTCGTTCCAAAGACCACTGGCTTTTATTTATTCACACAGTTACTTCCTCATTTACTTACTACAGTACAAACCCCACCCCTCCCATCCATGGGTCCTGCTGAAGTTAATTTTAAAATTTCAAAAAAGAAGAAGACCCATAATTGCTGGAAGAAAGACCAGTCATTAACAAGAAAGCAATTCTGGTCCTCAGCTTATCATGGACAAGAACATTCCCCCCCCCCAACCATCTTTATTATTACTTTGTCTCCTTAATCCTAAAATGTTCTGTCTCCTCTCCTGTTCTAGATACACATTTTCAAAAAGCCAGAACACCCAAACATACCTGCTCCTTTCCGCCTGTGCTCTGCAGCCGGAGGGGGAGGTAAACAGAAAGAAAGAGAGAGAGAATGAAGAAGAAGTAATTGCAAATGAAAAACACTGGAGGAAAGCAAGAGTTGACTTGATGTAGTAGGGAAAGTGCCCAGAGAACATGTTCTTTGGATCGATTCTGCTTGTTTACTTCCACTGTAGCAATTTTTTTCTTGAGTCGAAAGGTGGCTGGATCACTCCGTGAGTTAGATACCAGGCTGTAGAGTCAAAGGTCAGGAGTTTGATTCTTCACTGTGCTTCCTGGGAGAAGAGCCAGCCTGGGTGACCGTGGGCAAGCTGCACAGTCCCAGGGTACCCCAGAAGAAGGGGATGGTCAACCAATTCTATCAGGAAGGGTTGCCAAAAGTTGGAATTGACTCAACGGTACATAATTATTTGAAAGGCAAAACAGAAGGACACCCCCTTCGCAAACATTCATACACATAGAGGTCAGGTCAGAGAGTCTGGTGACTTAACATCTCCTAAGAGGGAGACTCAAGTCAAGACTCAAGGGGTGATTCTAATTTCATGGGGCAGCGAATCCACGCAGTGTGGTGTAGTAGACCAAAGGATGGACTAGGACTCTGGAGACGTGGGTTTGAATCCCAGCTCTGCCACAGAAATTCACTGGGAGAGTGGAACTGATAAAGCCAGCCACTCTTGAAATATCTCACTTACCTTAGTTGCTTTCACACAACCAATAAAATCCGCAGCAAACTTTGATCCGGATCATCCCCCCGGAGCGGTCACATGACTGATGTTGCAGATTGGATGTTCCCATGGTCACGTTTTGAAAATCCGCAACTGTTCTGATCCCTCAACTGAGAGCCACAGCAAAAATACCATAACAGGGGTGAAAAAGTTTTGGTGTGGATTTTCTGTGTTCCCACGGACTCGAGTAACAGTTTAAAATCTGCACCGGAACAGCAACAAGGATTTTACCACCTCGAGACCAGGTACTTGTAAAATGTGCTGGGTCACGTTTAGGTGGGCATGGTTTCACTTTGTTGTTGTTGTTTTTTTAAAAAAGTCCACTGCTCATGGGAAAACAATTTTATGCTCTGGATCTGCAAGCACTTTGCAGCAGATTTTAGTGGTCGTGTGAAAGCAGCCAAGGGTCGCTGTCAGTCAATTCCAACTTGAATTGAATTCCACCTAACAACAAGATGTGAATTCTACACTGAGATTTCATTTAGGGCAGTGGTTCTCAACCGGTGGGTCCCCAGATGTTCCTGGACTGCAACTCCCAGAAGTCTTCACCACTAGCTGAGCTGGTCAGGATTTCTGAGAGTTGCAGTCCAGGAACATCTGGGGACACCCCAGGTAGAGAAACACTGGTTTAGGGCATTTCAAGAGTTTCAGCTTTTTCACGGGTTGCCTTTATTCACCATCCCAGGGAGGGAGTCAAAAGCCCCGCTCGCACTGCAGGAAAGAGGGTGGCTGAGCACAGCCAGGGTGGCAAATGGAGACCAAGGCCGGGAGGGTTATAGAGGGTTCCAGCAGGTCTCATCATTTTAGCCTCTCTCTGTGTGTGTTTTCAATCAAAACAGCCAAAGTACAAAGAGGAGGACGGTCGATTCCGTACGTGGTGCCAAGCGATTGATAAAGCACGTTAACCCCACACCTCATCAAACCTAGCACTCCAGAAAAAAAAGAAGAAGAATTGAAATGGGACTGAAGAAAGAGAAGTAAGGCATTGATTAGAA
Organism: Phrynocephalus guinanensis; assembly: GCA_037367245.1. NCBI lineage: Eukaryota > Metazoa > Chordata > Lepidosauria > Squamata > Agamidae > Phrynocephalus > Phrynocephalus guinanensis. Next base: position 10,342,683 of record CM074752.1, read on the forward strand.
ACCTGATGGGTTGCTACCAAGAAAGCGTGGTGATTCATAGCCGTGCCTCACACTTCAGGGAGCCTCTGTCATTCCCCAGCTGCTATAGCAAAGATAATGTAATGCTTCACTGCATGCTGTCAGAAATCATCAGGAATTAACTGTCCACCAGTACGGGTAACTGGGAGGTCTTGCATTCGGCTAAACCCCCGCTTCCAGGATTCTTAGGGTGATAACTGAGCTAAGCTCATTAAAAATATCTAACAACTCCATCCCAATTGATCGGGGTAAAGAATTATTCCTCCAGGCAGGCAGAAAGAAATGTTCCAACATGGAGTGATCAAAGGAATCCTCTGTCAGAAACTGAACCAGTTCCTTCATACCCAGAGCAGATATAACGTTGGATATGGCAGTCTTCCACTTGCTTTGACAGGATGACAAACATGGCCCAAGCATTGCAGGTAACTACAATTGCTCCCTCGGACTCCATTTTAACAAAGGCAGTAATTTTGGCCTCAAAATTTTAAGCTTTTACTATCTATCTAGTAAGAATGTCATTCGTCTAGAAAGTCACCAAAAGTGATTCGTTTTGGTTTCTCTTCAACAATGGGAAAATTAAAAGTTGCTCTTTTGAACTCTTGATCATAGTTGTAATTGTAACTAGTTACTTGGAGGGGTTCCCAAACAACACCGCTGTAACGGCAATTACTTTTGAAAATACGTTTCCAGACTCAGCTTCCGACATGATGGCTTTGACATGGCAGCCTGCCAGGTTCTTGTCAGGAGTCAACGTATTGGCATCTCTAGGGGGAAGTTACTTGATTCCAGCAATGCTCCTGTTTTATGCATTTTGGGGATTTCAGAGGTAGTTTTGCCAGAATGCTGCGCTCATTATTTCCCAGTTACATTTATAACTGCCACGTGAGCTCAGGTCCCGGATCCTCCCTTCCCTGTCACAACAACCTTGTGAGGTGGGTCTACCTCACCTTGATTTTAAAGCCAGGTTTGTTTACTATCATAAACCCTGTAACTCCAGAGACGATCAGCCATGAGAAGCTGACAGAAAATGGAAAGATGAGAGGAGAACAACCATCTACTCATTAAAAATAAACGAATTATGAATCTTAAGGGCTCTTTTAATGTCTCCCTTACCCTTTTCAAATAATAGCAGGCTTTCACACACACACACACACACACACACACACACACACACACACACACACACACACACACACACACACACACACACCATCTTCATTCAAACAATCTGACCCCTTTATCTGGACTGACTCCCGCCCCCTCTTTTAATAATAGATCTGGAGAGCTTTGAATTGCTCGTTGAGAAAGTCTCGTGGTGTTCGGCATTCAATATTTACTTTTCTCATCATCGCTCAAACGTGCTTCTCATTTTGCAGCATTGTCTTTGCAAGCTGATTACACCTCCCCCATGCTTAAAACGAGAGCACATCTTTCCAAAGCTTTACATCATCTCTTACGCAGAGGGGTCTCTGGTTGTCCCTTACAACTAGAGATGTTTCATGTTTTGCTAGAGTTTCCTTTGAGCTACTTAAATATCTCTGCTTTATTATTCCTCCCAGGACTTGAGATCTGACTTTTTGAGTCCTACCTAACCCTCTGTGGCCTGAAGTTCGACAAAGTACTACACCCTCTCTCTTTCATTATACAGCACATAAAATTTTGCGTCACAGGCATAAAAATCTTTCTGCCATTCTATCACAGCTAGAGATGGGCAACAAATCGTTCATGCCAGTTTATAAAGCCGGTGCTGCTGTTATCCTCACCCACCTCCTCAGCAGATCATCCACTCACCAAACTCAGCTTGCTTGCTTTTCCCGCCTCCGTGGATTTTCTCCCAGTCATGGGCAAAGCACAGATGTCTGAGCCCCAAACCTTTGTCCGAGTGGGAGATCATTCAACAGGGTTGAGCAGAGACCCCTGAGCTGTTGTCATGACAGGAATATCAGTTGAGGAGATACAGAATAGCACACTGAACCAGGTCAGTGGGTGATGTATCCTGAAGAGGCAGGGGAGGGGAGAAGCAGTGATTGCGCTGCCACTTTCACAAACTGTGGTGAACTAGTTCATGCCCATTTCTAATAACAACATTTATTTGTTATTTAGAGTATGTGATTCAGTGGACAAACTGACAGGCTAGGTCAGACTTTCTATTTCTTTTTAATTGTCACCGGCTGACAAAATACACAAACGATTCCTGGAAAGGGCTTTTTTTAAAAAAAAAACTTTGAAAGCATTACTGGTATTAGAAAGAAATGCAAAACTTCCTTCCCCTTGCCCTCCAAAGGTGAACGGGATGGAAGTTTTCCATTTCTCAAGATCAATAAGCAGCTTCTCCAGCCAGACATCCACAATGATCTTTCCCTTTAAAAGGGAAAGACCTTGATTGGACTTAACAGGGTTTCTTGAGATGCACTGTGGCCCATCCTTGGATGTGGATGCAAGGATCACCCAAAATGACATAGCACTCCTCAAAATGACTCTGTTTATAACAGGATCTAGATGGAACCAGGTCAGGATAATTCAGCCACCCCCTCAGTCTTTGTGGTGCTGCAAGATTTCAGTTTTGTATTCATTCATGCCTTCATTTTAATTTGGCCCCCATAAAATTAATAAAAACCCACCATAAAAGTGGAGGATGATGCCTGCTTTAACTTTACATTGTCACAGAGGTTCACTTTCTTGGCATATCGTATCACTGGTTTGGTAGGGCCTGACTTGATTTTCTTTTGGGGTCCAAGGCAAAACTAGCTTTACCTTTCTTTTTTTTTAAAAAAATCACAAAATACTATTTATTTATTTATTTATTTATTTATTTATTTATTTATTTATTTATTTATTTATTTATTTATTTATTTAATTTAATTTATATTTATATTTATATTTATATTTATATACCGCCCATCTTCCAATGGAACTCCAGGTGGTTCACAACAATTATAGATCAGGAATAGTGGTCAAGAAAAAAAAACAGAAGTACAGAAGAAATCTCAATTTCTGAAAGCAGATTTTACTAAGAGGGTTTTTTACTCCAGCCTTTGGCTCCCTGTCTCCTGTTTTTCAGCTTTAATAGGAACCCTGTGGTTCCCACCAAGGGGAAATCAATGTTTCCTGCCATATCCTTCTACTTAGGAAAAGATGGTGCAGATCCTCTGATATCTAATAAGTATGCACTAAAAAGACTGCAAGGGTAAGTTGGGCTCACTCCTTGGGTGTTTATACACAACCCCTAAACTCCGGGGCAAATGGCTCCCAGCTCCGGAGCTTAAAAATGTTTCCCCACCAGCTCCAGAGTTAACAGGAAATTAAGTGCGACCACGCCCACTTTAGTGCGTCCCAGCGCACCTTTCAAGTACCTGCTCTTTGGAGGTGAAAATTTATTTGATCCGGTGTAACAATAGTGAGTGCGGGGCTCTCCTTGCTTCTGTTTGTTGTTTTTTGGCTCCCGCCCCTTTAAGAGCTACTTTTACAGAGACTGGAATGTTGCCGGCAGGAGCGAAAGGCAGAACGGAGGTGAGCAGTATGCTTTTCTTTCTCTTTTTCTCCCTCACCTCACGCAGCCAGCAGCCAGGAAGTGCGGAGGGGTGGGGACACAGGAAGAGCGATGAACCCCTAAGAGCTCTGGTCCGAATTTAAGTGGCCAGCAGATCTTAGGGGTCGTGTGAAAAGGCCCCTTGCTTCACAGAGAAAACGTCTGCATTCGTTGAGCTGTCTGCAGCCTAAGGGAACAACATTTAAAATTAATCTGTATACCTCCCCCTCCGCTTATGTTTCCAGGCAGATGAGCGACTGGCAGGGCACTCTAGTGACAGCCACAGGGCTCATCAAGCAGCCAGGAAGAGAGGAGGAAAAACCATAACACTTGCTTTCCTTAGCAGGGAGATGCTGGGATGGAGAAGGTTTGTGTCTGGTCCACATATTTAAACAAAAATTAATAGACCTGAATTACGACTCCTGAATTAACATTGAGACTAGCCCACAACTGTCTTGGGGACTGCACAGTTGGCAGCAGCGTTTTCCCAGGTTCAGTTGGGGGGGGGGTAATCATCCTCGAGAAATGGGTGTGTTAAATATCGAAAGGTGTGGACAAAACCACAGTGGTTCATTCAAGCTGGGGGTCAATAAAGCAAGGTGTTCAATTAGGAAAAAATGCTTTCAACAATGTGCACACAAATGTGCATCAGAGGAAAACCGCACACAACAACGCATGTCTTAGGAAAACACTCTATAGTTGACTTGACAGTGTAGGATGATTATTCGGCCCCCTTATAATAATAGCAGTGTTAGAGCTGCATAGCTAGAAGGCCCACTATGGACCATCAAGATGAGCTCAAAGCCCAGTGGGAAAAGGTGGGGTAAATATAAATAAATAACATTTTCTTATTGACAGTGACTGCATTAGCTGCCATATTTTTGTGTTCGAGCAAATTCAGCAGTAGAATATTCCACTCCCATGCTAATTTTCTTCAAATGGCCTGCTTTTAACACCAATGCTTTTAACACACTGGGTATTTTGTCCCCACCAAAAATATTTTTTTTATATAAAGGTGTCCTCATAGAGTCATAAAATCATTGTAGGGTCAGAAGGGACCTTAGAGGTCTTCTATTCTAACCCTCTGCCCAAGGCAGGAGACCTCATACCATCCTGGACAGATGGCTGTCCAATCTTTTCTTGAAAACCTCCAGCGATGGGGCAACCACAACATCATGAGGCAAGCCGTTCCACTGTTGAATGGCTCTCACCGTAAGGTTTGACCAGTAGTCACGTGGTCCAGAATGGACCAACACTATACCAAGATAGTGGATCACGGGGTTTGAACAGGGCTAAGGACATTTAAGGACTCAACGCCAGGCAAACAGCCTCTTTGATCATCAGCCGTCTACAATAAATTGTGGCCCAATTTAATCCCACAAACGTGTCTTGGGTGGATGGGTGGACAAGGAAATTTCTCCTTATTTCCAGGTTGCTTCTCCCTCTGATGAGTTTCCACCCATTGGTTCTTGTCATACCCTCGAGTGCTGTTGAGAATAAATCAATGCCTTCTTTCCTGTGGCAACCCTTCAGGTATTGGAAGATTGCTATCATGTCTCCTCTTAGTATTCTCTTGGTCAGGCTAAACATGCCTAGTTATTTTAATTGTTCTTCATACGATTTAGCCTCCGGTCCCTTTATTATTTTGGTTGCTCTTCTCTGCACTTTTTCTAGGGCCTCTGTGTCTTGTTTGTATTGTGGTGACCACTAATGGACACTGTATTCCAAATGTGGCCTCGCTAGGACTTTCTGGAACCTTTGACCTTCTGATAATACAGTGTGTCCTTTTCGTTCCTGGCTGCTTCAGCAAATGTCAGTCATAACCTGACTATCAAAAAGAAGAAGATCAACTACCGGAACAAACATTCGCTATGTTAAGGTACAGCTGGGCGGGAAACCAGAGTGTTTAGACTTGATGGCTAAAGTAACTGAGATTAAATAAGATTAAAAAGGAGGAAGACTATTATGTACCCTTTTGTGTTTCAAAACTAGAAGCCTTTTCTGAAATATCAGGCAAACTAAGGCACTCAATCAGCTTTGTCTGATCTGTCGCAAACACCATCACAGGTGGCTGATTAACTTTCCATTTTTCGCTGTGATATGGAAGATGCGACGGTAACAATATAAAATGCCATTTGTCATTTTTGACATTTGTCAACCAGTTCCGGTTCCCAGTTCCGTTCCAGGTCGAAAGAGGAACACATTGCCTGTGCTAAGATCCATGCCTTTAAAAAAAAGCTTTCCTGTATCTTTTAAAAACTTTGTTACAATGAAGCTTTTGTTGTTGTTTTATCATTCCCCTAAAAGAAGAGATGAGGTTGCCAAATGTTTGCCCACTGAGACTGCAAAGTGAGTGTGAGCCAGGAAAAGGTGACAGAATCGGGAAAGTTCAAGGTCTAGAAGGACTAGGTAGGCCTAATCTGGAGTACTGTGTCCTGATTAGGATGCGGTACTTCAAGATGGATGCCAACACATTGGAGCAAGTTCAGAGGAGGGTGCCAAGGACGATTGGGGACTGGAAACCAATCCTAGGACAGTGGTGGCAAACTTTCAGCACTCCAGATGTTTTGGACCACAACTCCCACAGTCCTTTGTCACTGGCAACGCAGGCTTGGAATTCTGGGAGTTGTGGTCCAAAACATCTGGGATGCCAAAGGTTCGCCACCACTGTCCTAGGAGGAAAGACTTGAAAGAACTGGGCATGTTTAGCCTCAAGAAGATTGAGTGGAAATAGGCTAGCACTCTTCAAATATAGTTCACCCTCGTATAACAAACAGCTTGTATAACACAAAATCTATACAACATAAAAATGGTCGCAACATTAAAAAATTCCGGAGATAGGGGAAATTTGCTAAACAGAATCGCCTATGGGGCGAATCCATACAACATAAAAATGGTCACAGTTAGGGTTTACTCTGTTTTCAATGCATTCCTATGGGAAATTTGTATAAAGGAAAATTTGCTTAACAGAACCTCATTTGGAAAAAATTAATTCCTTTATACAAGGTACCACTGTACTTGAAAAGTATTCATAGGAAGTAGAGGGCAGGATCTGTTCTCAGTCATCCCAGAATGCAGGATACCTAATAGGGCTCACGCTATAGGAAGGCAGATTTAGGCTGAACGTCAGGAAAAATGTCTCAACTGTTAGAGCAGTACGACAATGGAGCCTGTTACCTTGGGAGGTGGTGAGTGCTCCAAAGCAGCATTTTTAAGGACTGCAGAACAAAAGCATTTGTGTCCCCTTCTGCACCCCGGGGGGGGGGGGGGGAGTGCGTGGGAGGAATGTTTCACTGGGACTACAACTCCCAGGCAGCCTGGGGAATGTGGGACGTGTAGTCCCAAAAGTCACATCCCCAGGCTTGTGTGCATGCAGCCTCCAACACATCGGATCCATCACAACCCACCTCTCACTAAAGTAGCACCAGCAACTAACCTTTTATGTCCTTCCACATTGTTAGGTGTTTTTTTTTAAGCATCCATACCCTTTATGGAAAAACCCGCACGGTGCAGTGTGATGACTCTGGATGGGCTCCAACAGAAATGACGCTGGCCTTCTGCCTGCCGACTTGTTTTTTTTTTTAATAATAAAAAACCCTCTAAGTAAAAACCATATCCACTTTGGCAGCAAACAAAAGGGGCTGGAGGCTCAGAAGCGATCTCACTTTATTTTGCTGAGCCATACGTTGAGCAGCACTGAATAGGGAAAGGCTGTGTGTCATTACTGTTCATCCATCCAGGGCAGTGGCAGTGTGTAGCAGGCAAGTTCATTGGCAAGGCAGCCAAAGAGATGCACAGAAAAAAGGGAGTGGGTGGGTACATATCCAGCTGGGGTGGGTGCGGGTGTGTAAGCAATAAGACACCGCCTGGGTTGCCAGATATTGAGCCGAACCAGCGCTTGCAAATAAAGTTTGCAATAACTAGTTACTTCCAAGTACTTTGAGTTAATTACTAATTAGTAATTCCTAGTTACTTTCCTTTTTCCATTAAGGAAGGCATATATCTGTTACATTAGGACTGTCACTCAATGAGGTGTAGTGATATCTCTTCTTTTTTTAGCTTAGTTGTTGATTTTTTAAATTCTCTTTAATAGCAATGAGTACGGCCCCACTATTATGGTGGAGGGAGAAGATCACACAGTTCAAGTGCCGGCTCATGGTGCGCCTTGTGCGCCCATCCCATGTTGTGTCACGGGCATTGAGCGAGAGGACTGTGAGTCATGGAAAGTCTGTGACAATCTTAGTTATAGTAATAACTACCTTGGGGGTCTTCTACTACACTTGTAACTAACTACTTTGTAAAGTAACATTCGGAGCTCTGTAGTTTAGGACTTTGGCTACAAAGATAGAAGTTGGCCGTTCAGTTCCACATTGGCAGGGCAGGGCCTGGAATTGTTGATCCCATGATGATGATGATGATGATGATGATGATGATGATGATGATGATGATGATGATGATGATGGCCATTACTGAAATAAGAGACAACCTTTGGCCCACACCCCTGACTTGTAGGGAGATACCTCCTTCCCCTTTTATGGATAACTCTCCCCCACCCCCCACCCCACCAAAGCATTATTTTGGCTGCTTCTCCCAAAATGTGTTCTTGTTCCCAGGTGACATATAAATAAATGGTGGGGGGGGGGACACCCCCACGAAGGATTCCTTGGTCCTGATCAGTTTGGGTATCATCCTCAGAACAGCTGTCAGAAAACCATCTCTCTGTGTGTGTGTGTGTGCCACCAGGTACCCTGATGAGCTGTTCCATTCATAGTCCAAAGGAGTGAATCCTGGATGGACCTGAATTATTTAAATATTAGTGATTCAGCTTCATGGACCAGAAAAATCCTACTCGTGGATGAACCCAGGACGGGGCGGCTTGCAAAAACACTGTTCTAGCCCCAAGTGGTGGGTGAGTTTGTCTCCTGGAGCATATCGCTTGGACGGTGATTTAGACCAGAAGAATAGACCCTGCCTCCTCTAATTCCCTGTTCTTAACTTGAATGTGCCTTAAACGTTCTGGGTTGTATATTTTCCCTCACTGTTGTAAGACCCCTTGGGTCCTTTTCCAAGGAGAAAGGCGGGGTAAAACTATTCAAAATAAAATAAAATAATAAATAAATAAATAAATAAAATACTTGATAAAAAAATAATCACATGCCGTTAAGACCCTTCTGACCCTTTTCAGGCAAAGAGTACTTAGAAGTGGCTGTCCATTGCCTTCTTTTTGTGGGTGTCCTGGGATTACAGCTTCATCTTGTTCTTCCCCAGAGGTAATGTGGGGATTTGAACTCACAGCCAGATACCTTAAACTGTGGAGCTATCTAGCCAGCAAGATCAAAGCAAAAGCCAAGTGCTCTGCTTATATACCGCCCCATACCACTTCAAGGAGTCTCTGGGTGTTTACAGTTTTAATTACAGTAAGCAGGCTACACAATGCCCCCCCCCCAAGCAAGCTGGGTACTCATTTTACCGACCTCCTAAGGATGGAAGGCTGAGTGAACCTTGAGCCTGCTACCTGGGATTGAACCCCAGGTCCTGAGCAGAGTTTTAGCTGCCCTGCAGGCATTTAACCACTGGGCCACGGAGCTCACTTAGGTGTCCTTAAATATGCACCTGGGGTTGATCTCCCCTCCACACACACACACACACACACACACACCAGTGAGTTTGACTCCTTCTGGATCAACACTTAACCTGGGAATCAAATCCACGCCAATTCCAGTTGCCGACCAAAATGTCATACCGGAGCAGGGAGGAGGAGGAGGAGTAGAATTGCCCCGGTGTAGAACCAGATCAGGACAGTAAGGACGGCTTTTCGCCCAACTGCGATTAATTCCCCTAATAAGCCAAGCGGCTCAGAAGTGTGCCATGACTTAAAATTAAATTAAACTTACTGGTTAAGAAATCACAGCGTGCCATGAAAGGCCACGTGGTCCTTTCAGCAAGCTTGATGAGGTGGGTCTAAATTATCTCCCAAGATGTGTCTAGCAAGGCACGGGGCATGAGGCGCAGTCACTACCAAACAACACCCTGCAAACCTCAGGGCTCCAACAAGTCTCTTGAGCCAAGGATCTTCAGAAGCCTTCCAGAGCTCCTCCCCTATTAAGGCATCCGGAGATTCCCCCTTGCAGGAAAACTTCTAGCACCGAAGCAACAATGCCTGATGATGAAGGACCCGTTGCTGTGCCTGATGATGAGCGACTCAGAGGTGACACTGACTCCGATTTGACACCACCACCCCCGCCCAGGGCGCTTGCAGCGAGGCAGCCCGAAAGGCAGCGATGGCAGGTCGCCATCGGGACTAGACAGATGCGCCTCTGTATCCAGAGAGGGGGCATCCCGACCCCGAGAGAGGAGTTGGCCCGAAACCAACAAGCGATTGGGAGCAAGAGGGGGTTGAGACGGAGAGGGGGGGCGTGTAGAAAGATCTCAACCCTTCACGATGTCCACCCACCCTCCAGAACACCCCACCACCACCACCGTGGCAGCGACGGGCTCACCTGCGGCGCCTGCCTGGATAGCGACGGGCAAGGTGATCAAAGTGATCCCGAGGAGCGCCGGGATCCTCATCGCGGCCAGAAAAAGGGAGCGACTAGATAACTCCGGGCGGGATCGACAGGGAGAGCCAGGCGCGGGGGAGCCTCCCCGGAGCAGAGCCATCCCACCGCCTCCGCCGAGAAAGGGAAGCCGGCGTCCTCCTCCCGCCGCGGCGTGGAAGCCCCATGCGGCAGGGCCAACGCCAACCGGCAGCGGGTTGCCCACCAGGCGAGCCCCGAGAAGGGAAGAGAAAAAGACTCCGGTGCCCTCCAGGCTCCGCGCTGGCTGCTGTTAAATAGTCGATGCAAGGAGACGGGGGCTGAGGGTTGGGTTTTTTTTTTTAACCCTTTGCGTCCGGAGAACAAGCAAACCATTCCTACGCCGCCGCCGATCCAAAAAAAACCCCCACAGCACCAAGTGGCGTTGAAAGAGAACAAGAGAGAGCATTTCGGAGGGTTCACAACTTCTGTGCCAGGAAACATACCGTGTGGGGCCGAAAAAGCAAGGGTTGACGCGTTAAAAAATGTCAAGAAGGGGAATGGTACCCTTCCTCGCTAGCAAATTCTGGTTTAAAAGGTACTCCCAAGTCCTGGCTTATTTTGGTGATGGTGAGATTGTGGTTGGTTTTAGGGACGGGTTTGGGTTAGAACAGTTGCTTCTCTCCCTTTGGGGTGGCCCCACATGAGACACCACTTCCCCCCCGTCACACCCTCCATCATGTCCTTTCCCTCCTGCCTCCATGCCAAAAATAATAAGGGCGGGGGGGTTTCCTGCATGGCAGGGGTTTGGACTGGATGGCCCTTGAGGTCTCTTCCAAATCTATGATTCTGTAAAAAAAAATAATTGATAAGGAAAAGTTCACACTGAGATGAAAATGGTAACCTGGTCCCCATGGACTCTAAGAACACAGAAACACAGAAGACTTCACACACACACACACACACACACACACACACACACACACACACACACACACACACACACACACACACACACACACACACACACACACACACACACACACACACTGGATGGCCCTTGAGGTCTCTTCCAAATCTATGATTCTGTAAAAAAAAATAATTGATAAGGAAAAGTTCACACTGAGATGAAAATGGGAACCTGGTCCCCATGGACTCTAAGAACACAGAAACACAGAAGCCTACACACACACACACACACACACACACACACACACACACACACACACACACACCACTGAAATACATAACAAAGATCTAGATGGTAGAAATAGAATAGAATAGAGTTTTTATTGTCATTATGCATACGCAAGATGTGCACAGTGAAATTAGAGTGCTGTTCCACTACACACTCAAAACAACAAGGCACCATACAAAACACATAAAACACATAAAACACCATACAAGATATTAAAAACTCTTAAAACCACTTACAAAATTTAAAACACTTCTTGAAAAACTGCTTAAGATGATGCTAAAACCATCACATTTAACTTAGATACCGCTCTGGGATAAAAACTGTTCTTTTAGTCTCTTTGTCCTTGACTAAGCACATCCAATCTCGCCTGATTTCGGAAGCTAAGCAGGGTCGGCCCCTCAGTATCTACTTAGTGGCACATGATTGATATAGATATAGATAAATTGGCAGCAGATGAAAAGGTGTCTCCCTTTAGTATCCATCCTAATAATTGTGCAAAGCTATTTTTATTCTTGCAGTAAATCGTGTGATGGGAACAAAAGCATAGGCAGCAATTTTTTGTGTGTATTTTTATGGCAGCCAGAATCTGCTGGTCAAGTCAGCGGTCTCACTCTGCCTAATGGAAGGGACAGGACTGACAGTTGGGTTTAATAAATTGACCATAAAAGTTGAACCATTAAGATCAGTCTATCAGCACACCGAGGTGCACGTGGTAGAGTATGTCATAATGAGTCAATGCCCTCATCTAAGGATATCTGCTTTTCAAGCCATCTCTTTACAGCTTGGCTTTGCTATAGATATGAAAAGATGGTGTATTACAATGGCAAGCTTTTATGCTTTTATGCTTTTATTTTCCCCAACATATGCTTGATTTTCAGCAAGCAGCATTTATGGTGCTGCTGGTGGTGGTGGAGAAAGCTTGGTGGGGTATGCAGAGACTTCTCCCTAAAAAAATACATGATGGCATCAACCTGTCAGGTTTGACAACCAATGGGAAATAAGTTTCCTCCCACATGCTCTTGGAACTCCCACCCAAGTAGCCATCAGTAAAGGTTGATGAGAATTGACCATCCAACAGCAGTGAGATGGTTGGACCTTGGTACAGGCAATGTCAAAATAGAAAGACCAGAAGTCTGAACTGGTAGCAGGATGTAGATCAGTGGTGGCCATATTTCAGCCCTCCAGAGGTTTTGGACCACAACTCCCACAGTCCTTTGTCATTGGCAACATAGGCTTGGAATTATGGGAGTTGTGGTCCAAAACATCTAGAGAGTCAAAATTTGGCCACTTATTGATGTAAGTATTCCCAAGCACTCTTCCAATTCACTCATTGATTAGGCTCTTGCTCATACACAGGATGTTATTTCTCTTTTGATGAGGACAAATTGGCTTTGCTTTTGTTTCACCGTTTGAGGTGTGTGTGTGTGTGTGAGGGGGAAGAGAACTGACCTTCTCCTGACCTGTTCAGTTCTCTAACAGAAGCCAAAAGCCGTGGTGGCAAACCTTCCGCCCTCCAGATCTGTTGGACCACAACTCCCAGAATTCCAAGCCTGTATTGCCAGTGACAAAGGTCTGTGGGAGTTTGTGGTCCAAAACATCTGGGAGTGCTGAAGGTTTGCCACCACTGGCCTTATAAAGGATGTAAGTAAGGCAAAGCTGGACATTGCAGCACCATGGAGAGCTCCATGTGAGTAACATGATGACAGAAAGGTCATGTGTTTAAAAAGAGTACACCCTCAATGGGCAAATAGGGTACAATTGGAGCCATACAGTACAAGAAAAGGGGCATGCGGATGTTATCTCTCAGTTTCAGAAATATAAACAATAGTCAAGTGACATGTCCTATGTCTCATCAATGAGATTTAATCATCTCCTGATAGTTGCTTATTTCTCTGTGCTTTGGGTGCAATATCCATCTATCCATCTGGCAGGGAGTTCCACACACCAGTGATCCTCTGGGTGAAAAAAGTACTTTCTCTTATTTGTTTGCGATCTAGAGAGTGTCATTCACTCTCATGTGGATGAGAAGAAAGGGGTATCTGTGGGTTTTATGAATGGCACTCCTTCCATACCATTCTTTAGTGGTCTCTTTCTTGGACTCTATTCTTTCCATCTGCTTCCTATTTTTCCTTCTCTGTCACATCATTGTCGCACCTTTCCCTCCACTGATGGGTTCGTAGCCACCATGTTCTTTGCCAGAACCATGTGTCAGCGCAACCAAGGCAATGCCACGCAATGGTAGCTTACCTCTATGAGAGTGACACTGAGCCTCAGAAGAGGTGGGGAAGGTAGCCCATTCCTGGTTGACTGAGCTCTGCTTCATGTTCGCCTTGTAGAGCCATCACCCAGGACTTGGATTCGATGTTATTTTTCTCACTCAAAGGCCTTTTGTGATGGAAAGGGATGGGGGCCAGTAATTGTTTCACAGCTGCCCCAAGACGAAGACAAAAGCCTGTTTTTTCAGAGTCGTCAAGCCTCACTCGCTGGGTGTATCCCAACATCCACAATCCCAGTCCACTTTTCCAGCATTCGGCTTGGAACTCAAGTCACTGATTCCTCTTTTGGAGCCCCCAATGCAATGGGGTCACAATACATCATTGCAGACTCCAAAGTATAGATCTATTAAAGAGTTGTGTTCCCAAGCTGCCTGGCCCATTCTAGACATTTTCTGCTTTTTCAGAAGCAACTTCCAGGATCTTTCATCTTCCACGGTCTACCCATGGTCTTTCATCTTCCACCATCCACCCATGGTCTTTCATCTTCCACAATCCACCCATGGTCTTTCATCTTCCATGGTCCATCGAATATGGGGTGGTCAGTCCCAGCTGGGAGAACTACAGAGAGGGGCTTTCGTAACCCTGCTCTGAGATTCCAAACATGGACTTACAAAATGGAAACCCATAAGAAAATAAGAAGTGCTATGCTGGATCAGGCCAAAGGCCCATCTAGTCCAGCTTCCTGTATCTCACAGTAGCCCCACCAAATCCATCTGGGAGCACATGAGACTAGATAGCTGTCTCCTGATACCACTCCCCTGCATCTGGCCCCTGTTTAAGCTTGGAGATTATACATCTCCATCGTGGTTTGTAACCTGTGATGGACTTTTCCTCCAGGAATCTGTCCAATCCCCTTTTGAAGGCATCCAGGCCAGATGCCATCACCACATCCTGTGGCCTTGCTCGCTTGATTCATATACAGTGCAATTCCAGCCCAGGGAACCTGCCTACCTATCCCAAATTGTTCCAACAGCAGTGATGCCCAACTTCAGGTCCCCAGATGTTCTTAAACTACAACTCCAAGAAGCCTTCACCAATAGTTGTACTGACCAGGATTTCTGGGGAGGTGGGGGTGCTTGTCCAAGAACCCCTGGGGACCCAAGATTGGGAACTTCTGCCCTAGAGAAAACCTCCAACAATGACGTCTGCCAAGAAGAGTAGATGACCACAGAATTGCGTCATTCCCCTTTCCCTCCTTCCTGCTGCTCTGCAGCGGCTGGCAACCTTCTTTCTAAAACGCCATCCCTTTTTCTAAAAGATAGCACAGGGGAGGAGGGGGGAAGCCCAATGAATTGATCTCTCTCGGCAGTTGGCAAATTGGAAGCATCTCTCTCTCTCTTTCTCCCTTTCCCTCGTCTTCTCTCTCGGGCGTCACAGCAACTGGGGAGGCTGCCTAAGTCGTGCAAGCCTGGCTCTTTTCAAATAAGGACACTCGCTGGTTTGGCACACAGGGGCGCATCCTTAACGCAATCACCTTCCAAGAGCTTTTCTCTCTGTCTGTTGACGTTCTCCTGATGGAGCCCTCTGAGCAACGTTGGCCGAGAGGAGTAGATGGTTCCTGCGTGTCATAACCAGCCATTTGGAGGCCTGGCCTGTCAAATCACCCAATGGGTTAGGCTGGAGATGGACCTCCAGAAGGTTAGGACTGAGGAACTGGGAAGCACTCCTGGTTTCTACACCAACACTCACCTGTTTTAAGAACATAAGAATATAAGAAGAGCCATGCTGGATCAGGCCAAAGGCCCATCTAGTCCAGCTTCCTGTATCTCACAGTGGCCCCACCAGATGTGTCTGGGAGCGCATAAGACCAGATCTATGTCTCCTGAAAACCATTCCCCTGCATCTGGCCCTTGAAGTACCCCGGTTTTAAGCCTGGAGAGGACACATCTCCCTCATGGCTTGTAACCTGGGATGGACTTTTCCTCCAGGAATCTGTCCAATCCCCTTTTGAGGGCATCCAGGAAAATTCCATCACCACATCCTGTGGCAGGGAGTTCCAGAGACTAACAACGCGCTGTGTAAAAAAATGTTTCCTTTTGTCTGTTCTAACTCTCCCAACCCTCGCCCATGTTATGTTCTTATGACTGAGGAACTGGGAAGCACTCCTGGTTTCTACACCAACACTCACCTGTTTTGTCTTTTCTTTCTTTCTTTCTTTCTTTCTTTCTTTCTTTCTTTCTTCTTTCTTTCTTTCTTTCTTTCTACACAGGGAAGAATGGCTGTAGGGGGCTCATCTGCCAAGCACCCTCCTGCCCTTTTTGCAGGAAATAGCAACAGATGGGGTCGCACCCTTCTGACAGAACGATTGGCTGGATGTTGCTCTTACCCTACCCACCACCCACTAGTGGAACCCTGGCTCTGTTTCATCTCAACTTGTCATCAAACCTGCAGCTTAAGCATTGGGCCCGATGCTTTCCAGGCACCAGCCAAGCTTTATGATGGAGATGCCTTGGGCTCAGATCGTTGGGCTGGTCTTGAAGCATTGCTGAAGAAAAGAGCAATAGAGGCCACCACCGCTGGGATCTGGATGACAGCTCCCCAAAACTGTGAAGGCTTGACAATAGAAATAGAAATTGGGTCTGATCCCCACCCACACTGTGTGTTTTATCCCTCTGCTGCCCAACACACGGTTGCTTCTTCCCGGAGAAGCGGCACTGGCTCCAAACAAAGACGACACCGTGGCATCCCAAAGCAGAACATTCGGTGTCGCAGCTGGTGGCATGAGCTTTCCCTGCCAAAACTGACAGATGAGCGTTGAAGGCAACAGAAGGTGGTGGTGGTGGTGGTGGTGGTGGTGTCGGTTGCTGCTGTTATTTTGTGAAACTCTCATGCCCCACAAGTGCAGTCAAGGCCAAGACAACAAGACAACAGCCGCTACCTTTCGCTTTGAGAGGTGTACCCATCCAGATGGTCAACGGAGACACATTCAGGGCGTTCAAAAGCACCTGGGATTGACCCTTGCGCTTACTTCCGTTGGAGTGCAAGCATGCAACAGGCATAGGTGCCAAATCAACTTGTAGATTCAGCACTTTGAAACTCGGAATTTCCCCCTGAAGACCCTTCCCTACTGGGAAAGAAATCAAGTCCATGCTCTTTTCTACGGCAATGAGAACATTTGCATTTATTAAAGGGGATGTGCGCTTGGAAAGGGGACAGAAACCCAAGTGATAACAAAATTAAATTGGAGATGTTCGTCACTAAGGCTGCCCTGTTCATCTCGCTATGAGAAGCAATGATGGGGATGTTGGGGAATGTAACACCTTGAAAGCCAGCTACCTCTTCGCTGACCTATCAAGTCCTTCTTCTGAGACCATGAGGTCCAGAGCCTAATTAAGTCCAGTACTATTTAATCGTGCCATTGCACTTCCAGAAATCCCATCTTAAAAGACAGTTGTCTACCAGTATGGGTAGTCGTTGGGCCACAACAAATCCCATCATCCCCTAAGCATCCGGCAGGTCAAATGTCAATTTCCCTCATGCTTAAAAAAAAAAAAAGTCAAGTTATTTCACAGCAGGAAAGCAACATGGGCCAAGGGAAGCCGCATCGGAGATTCAGACTGGAGGACTTGATTCCAAGACCTCCAAGCTAATCCTGTTGCGTCTTGGTGCAGAATCAGCCGATCGGCTTCGCCAATGTGGTTCAGCTCCGTGAAATTGCAATCTGGATTTGCTGCAGATGCTTTGCTACCTCTAAAGGAGACGGGATCGAAGACGAGCTCAACGGAAGACACCCCCCCCCCCCCAGTCTGGCTGTGTAGGAAATCATGCCCAGAACCATGCAGGTAGAATTAAGGCATCCCGAAACAAATGAGCTGCCTCAGCCTTCTCCATCAAAGCCAGCGACAGCTCTGTGAGAGGTGTCCATTCCGAGATTCCGAAGCGACAAATGAATTGCTCTGAAAATCCAGCCAGCCGCTCAAAACGTTGACTTGAAAAGGAATAGATGTACGTATTGGAACGTACGAAGAAAAGGCCACTTCACTTGTCGGCTACCCCTTTCTTCAGTGGTTGTCCTTCCTTTTACGTTCTTTCCTTTGCTGCACCTTTTTTAAAATTTCGAAATATGTTCTTCTAGCATTCTTAGGAAAGCCAGCCAATTATGACAAATTGCTTCACAACATTAGCGGGTTCTCAATTTACAGTATTTAAATAAAAATAAACAGAGACTCCATATGCATGGCTTTAGGGTGTGGCTTCTGAGCTATTGACTAGAAGAACCTCTAAATCAGTGGTTCTCAACCTGTGGGTCCCCAGATGTTCCTGGACCGCAACTCCCAGAAGTCTTCATCACTAGCTGAGCTGGCCAGGATTTCTGGCATTGTAGTCCAGGAACATCTGGGGACCCACAGGTTGAGAACCAGTGCTCTAGATTCAGCAAGAGTGCAGCCCCAAATGCAATCTGCTGTGCAAAGGGTACAGGAACAGTCAAGGACTAGGACTTTCAAGTCCTACCATGATGCTTCTCCAGGAGGTGGCCCGACTAGAACCAGGGGAACTTACCTTAGGGTTGACATGACAAACTCCCATTGATGAAACGGCTTTAGACCACAAAGGCATCTGGAACGTAGTTTCGCTTGTCTCATTGGAGAAGCTAAGCAGGTATAGGGTTGGTCAGTCTCTGGAGGGGAGACCAGCAGGAGATACCCAAGATCTCCAGAAAAGGCAAGGAAGACGCTGCCAGTCAGAACTCAAAATCCTGAGCTAGATGGAGCAAAGGGTCTGACTCTGATATACTCTATGTAGGCGCTGCAACGATAGTCCTTAAAAAGATAACATTGGAGTAGAAGGGCCACAAGGGACATTCCAGTGGCCGGAATCAATACCCCAAAGCCGATAGTTTTAACAGGATACAAATGGGAGACGAAAAGCTCTCAAAACTGCTAGATCCACATGCAGCGATAAAAGAATGCTAATTCATAAAGTGAACTGCACAAACAGTAAGTGCTGTGTTAACAGGCAGTACAAAGGAACCAAGGACCGGCTTTCTGTGTAGTAATTCGTGGACTTGCTTAGCTCTGCCAGTTGCGGTGTGATGACATCTTTGGCTTCCTGCAAACCAGCACAATTGTCTCACCAGGGCAGCTGGTGAGACAAAGGCAAATCCCAGAAAGTGTCATTTCCTCCCCAATAAATATAATTAATGCAATTTAAGTTTCTTTTCTTGAATGTTGGGGGAAGGCAGAAAACTCCATTCAGAAATCCGGAATGACTGGTCCATCACTTTCTATTCCCTTTTTTTTTAAAAGTGTTTTCTGCCTATAAAAAAGACCAAGGTGAATTATATTTAGAAAACAAACTTCATTCCCCTGAAGCATCCATTACCATGGGGAGCAAGGGAGAGGGGGCAATGATATATATATACAAGGACTGAGATCAACCATGCCCCAGACCCTCCATTTTTTTCTGTTTGGGCAGCAGTACATCAAACGAGTGCAAATCAATTGTACAACCAACTTCAGCCAATACAGTACGACCCTGGTATCCGCCGGGGATTGGTTCCATTGGATAACGAAAACTGTAGATAAGAAAGCAAAAAAGAACTCCAAACTGCTGTTTTGTGACAATAGCTTGCTTTACGGCTGCTGTTTTGCGACAATAGCTTGCTTTACGGCTGCTGTTTTGCGACAATAGCTTGCTTTACGGTTGCTGTTTTTCGACAGTAGCTTGCTTTACAGCAGCTGTTTGTGATAGTAGTTTGCTTTGATGCTGCTGAATTATTTATTTAACGTTTTTCCTCTGCCAAGCGTGGATAACTGAATCAGTGGTTAATGAATCAGTCAATACGGGGGTCCTACTGTAGTTGACTCTTCATATAGCCAAGCAGAATTATCTTGGGCTTATATGGCATTCTATGTCAGTTAATAACTTCAGTTTTATCTTTCATCTTCCTCATGAGCTTTTAATGGGTTGTTTTATTTTGGACTGTGTTTTGTTCTCCCATGGCTTTCATTTGTTTTTAACTGCTGTTTTGCTTTTCCATTTTTTCTTGCCGCTGGTGGTGGTGGCAGTACAGCTTCAAACTGACTTTGATATCCACAGCTGGGGCTTCATATATTTTCAGCAGCGCACCACCTTGGAACCAACAGCCTAGTCAACTAAAAATAAACAAAGGTTGCGCTTACTGTGTCCCGTGAAACACAAAAAGGGCCTTTTTAATGAGCGCAACACCAACAAAACCCGTTGCATCTACAGCTGGTGAATAAGCACATAACCGGTTTACAAGGGCTTGGATGTGACTCACGTTTTTCACTTGTACCCTTTCGGGCGCACTTGTAAAATTCCAGGCAAAAATCAAAAGAAAAACAAAACAGAAGGCACAAAACATGTGGCACCTTAAAGACTAACTTTCATATTTTAATGTAACATTTCGTGGACATGTCCACTTCTTCAGATGTATAGCAGCAGAATGAGGTGTGCAATATAATAAGTAACGGGATATATGTTTCATACCAAATATTCATTGGCTGTAGTATGTATATTTGCACGCAAGCCCGGTTGTAAGTTTCTATAGACAGAGCTGGGTGAGTGTGGATAGGGAAGGGGGAAGAGGAGGATGGGGGGGATGGTTAGTTTTAAAGACGATGGGAAGGCTATTATATTGGACACCTCATTCTGCTGCTTTATGTCTGAAGAACTGGACGTGTCCACAAAACGTTACATTAAAATATGAAAGTTTTTAAGGTGCTATATGTTTTGTGTCTTTTGTTTTTGTTTTTTCTTTGCTTTTTGCCTGGAATTAATTCACAGACTAACACGGTGACCTTCTCCAAAACATTTGTCATGTATGCCCCACCCCTCACCCTGGTTTGTTTTTGTTTATTCAAAGGCATTTGGTTTTGTGAACATTTTGCCCTCCCCTCTCAGAATATTGGAAACATCACATTTAAGTCTTATGAGACAAGTCTAATGAAGTCTCAGAAGGCATGCATGGACATTTTAGCAGGGAAATGTGGAATCAATGCATTTTGCTCCCCTTTTACAGCTCCTGCTTGCAACCACTGCCCTCTGCAGGAGGAGAAGTGGTAGGACAAGCACTCTTCCTGGTAGCATGTTAATTTCCACCTCAAATGTTAAGGAGCTTTCTCTTATTTCTTGCAACGGCCAACTCATTCCCCTTCCAAGGTGTCACAGGCCAAGGGTTTGTGATGCAGCTACCTTGTGGAAGGCTGGCATTGTCAGTGACTGGATGAGAGACCCAACAGACGCCATCACTCATTTTGCTGCAGCTTTATTTGCAACCTTGCATGCTGCCTGTGGTTTGTGCAGCTGGGTGGGCATTTTTCTGGGTTAGGGTAACTATCCATCTATCCAGCACTAACCAGTTTATTCCCTTCCACCTCTATTGATTTTTCCTTTCCCTCTCTTCATCTGTTAGTGGCCATTTGTTAGTTTGCAACTGATCTGTTCACAACTGTAAGAAACTCTCCTACGAACGTGAGCGAATTACTGAGCATATACGGTAAGTGTCACTTAATGAGAAAGAGGCGGACTATTTGGGGAACTTGTAGGTATTCTCCTGTGTGGATCTCGAGGTAAATGGGAGGGGGAAATATTAAACAGATATTCAGAACTTTGCCAATACTGGGAAAACTGGCATGTATAGTAATTTCTCCCCCAACTGCAGAGGTATGCTGGGAAACCCAAAAGAAGAAACACAGCAAGACAGGTTCCTCTTTACTGGACACAATTTATTTGGCATTTGGATGTAATGTCTCTCACAGCATCTTGAGAAAAAAAATAAAATATTAGTGTCACCCAATCTAATCCCACCCTCCTCCTCCATCTCCTTAAAAAAAAAGAGAGAGAAAGAGAGATCAAAACATTAAAACGCAAAATATCATAGGGACCAAATTATTACAGTACCAAATTTCATTTCTACATATTATTTCATGGAATATCAAAATATTTTTACACACACCGCCACAGTTAAATTCAGTCACAAGTCAACAAATGTGGGAGGATAGGGAGGTCCTGCAGACACAAATTTTCCAAAGGAAAAAGCAGTGTGTCTTGTTGGTTGCCTTGCACGCCTGCACGGCCACGCACGGCCATGTACTCACTCTCACATACACACACACGCACACACAGAGAGAGACACCCCACACCTCCCACGCATACAGGAAATCTGGCATCCCCACCTACAGAAAACATAAGAATTGTAATAGATTCTGAACATAGGAAGCTGCTTTATGTCAAGTCAAATCATTGGTCCATCTAGCTAGCCCAGTATTGTGTATGCCTGGGATGGCGGACTGGCGCCCTCCCTGCTCCCCTCCCAGGCCCCCCTCCCATGTGGCTACTGGGACTCCCGTTTCACCTCAAACCCAGCCCAGCCCACAAGGCCTACCGTCAGGGATAATGGGAACTGGCATCCAGTAACATTTTTAGGAGGATGGGAATAGCTTGATTTCTCTGCCTGAGGCTACGGTGCTTAGTGAAATCTCTCTTGCCTTTCCAACCAAAGTCTAGTACGGTTCCACCTTTAGAGATCAGGAGAATGAACCAGGGTTCTTCTATACTTTTTTTAAAAAAAAAACTTCCTTGACTGCTCAGTTATATCCCTTTGCTGAAAGAGGTGGCCCACGGGAATGTCTGAAGAGCTTCTTCTAAAAATAATAATAAAGAAATCAGCTTTAATTAAAAGAAGAAATAATTAAAAACCCACCAACGACAAACAGGAGCTGCCAACCAAATCTCTCATGGAACTCGCGGGCTTCTAGGTCACATCTCCTGAAGGTCAAGCCCTCCCAGTCAAACAGACACTTTGGGGAAATCTTACGACACCCCCCTCCGTCTCTTGCAAAAGTCTTGATGCAAGAGGGAGCCCGAGGAAAGGCCAACCTGATGATCCACGTGAGCATGAAATCAACTGGGTTGGAAGAAACGAAAAGACGAAAAAAGAAATGGAATTATGTACAACGTACTTCTCAAGCTAAAGTACATTTAGGAACAAAATCCAGGTCCCCACCAAAATTCTACCTCAATACTAAAATAAGACTGTCCTCAGATTATTCAAAATACAATACATATTTACATGTACGTGTGTAGGTGTACACAAGTACACATACACACACACACACACACACACACACACACACCGCCTGCACCTGCCAAGCACAGTTCATACAAAGGAAACATTCCCACACGCAAAAGTCAAAAGCAAGCTTGATTTTAATAAAACGAAACTCATGGCGAGGGGTTCCTTGTATCGAATCAGTGCTGTTGTGTTTCCGTTGTTCCTGTCACTTGGTTTTAGAGCCCTTGCCATCCCACTCTCTTCCCTTGAAAGGGAGCTCTCTGTCCTGAATGCAATGTGGCACACACACACACACACACGGTTCGCATGGTCAAAAAGGACAACCAATATCCCGGTTTGACACTTGGACCAGCACCTCCACAAACTGCTGAAAGAGGTTCTGAGCTTCTTACCTTCAAGGTGAGAAAGGCAATAACCAGGGGAAAAGACAAGTTCACACTGTACAAAGAACTCTCAAGCGTTAAGAACAAAACGTCATCGCAGACGTATCCTGCAGTCAAGACAGCACACAGAATTTTGGTAATGATGGCCGAGCAATAAGCATCACAGTTCAAACAGGAGGAGGAGGGAAGAGTTTCTCTCAGCCTCAGTTACCTGAGATTTTTTTGGACCCTCAGATTGTCATTTCCTTGGCTACTGGCCATGTTATCTGGGGATAAAGGGAGTTGTAGTCGAACAACAATCTGGGACCACGCCTTCGCATCAAACCCCATCTATTTCAGCAAGGAGAGACTTAAACATGACATTGAAATCAGAACTCAAGACGTTTCACTGTACCTCCCAGCTAAACTATCTGTGGGATTCTGGGATGTAGATTTTGAAAAAGTTGTGTTACCAGCCTCTGTTTAAAATTCGTATTCAAATGAGTCACATGTTGAGTGCTCAGCTTTGGTCAGAGTAAGCCTAGAGCTGTGATGGCGAACCTTTTAGAGACCGAGTGCCCAAACTGTGATTCAAAATCCACTAATTTTTCCGCAAAGTGCCAATACAGCAATTTAACCTGAATGCAGGTAGCTGTGAAGGGGTGATGTCGGGTACCCACAGAAAGGGCTCCGAGTGCCACCCATGCTATAGTTTCACCAACACTGCTGTAGAGTATATATTAGAACCATAGAACCATAGAACCAGCTGTAAGGTCAAATAGAAGCATATTAACTCTACTCAGAACTCGTCATGTTTCCCTCTCCCTGGCACTGGCTTGTCAGACAGAGAGGGTGGATGATGCATGTCCCTGCAGTTCTTGATTGGCCAGCGCCTAGGAGAGGGAAAGATGACACCTCCGAGTCTGCTTCCTCATTGGAGTTTAGCCCCGCTCGATCTAAAACTGGTTGATTTTTTTCTGGAAGGTGGATCCCAGTACCGAATGACAGCTGTTCTGCTGTGTTTCGTTTTGGAACCAGTCCCGTTCCAAGATGAAATGCTCATGGCTAGTTCCCAGCTGATATGTCCGGTAAGAGTAACACAACTGCACTTAGATGCGCACTTAGATGCTTTCCTTTCTGACAGCTGGTCCTGTCCTGAAGTCTTGGGAGTGAGGTCTTCTGGCTGGGCTGAAAGAGGAGGCATTAGATGACATTTCTAGTGGGTCAACCGCCTGCCGCCTGCACGGACCTCACTAGAAGGAATGACCTTTTCCCAAGAAGTAACATGAAATAAAACCGTATTTGCAGGCTTACAGTAAACTTGTCCATACAGGTGGAGTTTGCTGTTGGAGAAAAGAACTGCAGTGACTGCACACAGCCTACCCTTCAACCCCACCACACACCTAGACCCAACCACTCATGCAATCCGCTACAACGAACAGCATTTCCAACCTCGTGTCCCCAATGCACTGGACTACAACTCGCGCCATCCAGTTCAAGGATGATGGCCATTGCTGTCAAACACCTCCATGTGGTCATAGGCAGAGATAAAACATACAGGAATGTCTGCATAGGATGTCCTGCTCAACCGCTCACTTGATGTGGGCATGCACACTCCCACAGACAGCAAATCCTCTTCTTATTGCATTTAGGAAAATCATAGCAAAACGGAGAAAGTAAACAAAAATCCAACCTGTGGGAATTTTGCTATTCCAAGACTACACCATTTAGCAGACTGACCCCCCCCCCCACGCACACACACAAACCATTTTCACAGATCTATTGCACAAACTAACCCGAGAACCACTCCTGCAACCTTGGACATCCCGGTGCTGTTGTGCTCGCTTGAGGTCACCGGCTCTCTCATCCGCAAGGGCCACCAGCGCCTCACACGTTCATTCGCTCGCACCCACGCACTGGTTCACACATATAAAACTAAAGAAACAAGTCAGTACATACAATGTATAAAACTTATGATTGTGCGAAAATGCACATAACCCGCTTTTATTTTATCCTTTTCAGACTTCAGATATGCCCAGTCTCCGATGCTGCAGGAGCATCTCCAGCCACAGAAACACTGAGCTGTTCCAGTACGTATGAGTATGAGGCAAACAAAAGGGTTGCTGTGCTTTCTCAAAGCTCCCTTTGCTGTCTGCATAGGGCAGCTGCTAAGGGGAGGGATGGTGAGAGAGAGAAAGAGAGAAAGACTCCACAGGGCTACAGCGGTCCCCCGCCCTTTCGCAGTTCATATACTGCGTTCCCACTATATCGCGGGACCACAGTATATGAAAAAAGGTCCCTTGGGGTAAGGGGGGAAAAGTCCTGTTTCAAGCCTCTCATACTTACCCCAGGGCTGGTGCTGCCCCAAACAAGCCTGCAAGGACCTTCCTGGGCCTTCTGGAGGCCCCAAAAGGGACTCCCTGCAGACCAGAAGTGACTTCCGGATCACTGAAAATCCATTTCTGAGGCCTCCGAGAGCCTTTCTAGGCCTGTCGGGGGCCTCAGAAATGATTTTGGGTTTGCAGGGAGGCCCTTTTGGAGCCTCCAGAAGGCTCAGGAAGGCTCTCACAGGCCCGTTCAGGGTAGGGGCAGACTGGGGGTAAGTACAAGAGCCCCCAGCTAGCCCCTTCCCCCCAGGCCTGACTCAACCTGCATCTGCATATCGCGGATTTTTAATTATCACAGGTCAGGTCAGGTCCCTAACCCCCATGATAGAAGGGGGATCACTGTACTATTCATCCACAGTGGTGGGCCAGTTTCTCTTCCAGAGAAGAATTATATGAACATGGGTCTTGCAGGGGAAACACAACTGGCTCCCTGGGACTGCCACGGGTTCGTGACCCTGTGTAGCAAGGACGGGGAGCTGCTTTCCTAACAGAGAGCCATATTTCAATTTCAGAGAAGTTTGCAAGGACCACAGTTCCAATAGTGATCCCGGCTGAAGGAAAAGAGGCCAGCTAATTAAAAAAAAAAACCCAGCCCGAGTTTACAGCTCTTCCTGTTAAGGAAAGTCTTAGGAAAGGCATTCCCAACCGTACAGGCGCAAAAAGAAAAGTGAGGAAAGAGCAAGGGAAACACAAAATGATGGTGCCGTGGCCATGGGGACTTCTGGGGAAACTTGGAAGCCAGGCTGGAGCTTCAAGAGGGCTGGATTAGGCCCCTTGGCCAAAAGGTCCTGACACCAACAGATCTCCACAAAGCCACTGGCCTCTAGGAGAAGGGCCCTGTAAGAGTCTACCTGAAAGCAGACCAAGGGCTCACTCTGTGATAATACCCAATAACTGAGATCTCCTAGCACTGGCTGCTGAATGTCCTTGCATGGAACAGTGACTGCAGCCCGTGAACCTTTCCACTTATTGTTGACAAACTCTGAGGAGCAGTGGCTCTCCAGCCCCCCCCCCCCCGGCCCAACCTGGAAATGACCATCTCAGCCCTGCATGGCAAAGGTGCTCTACTCGCTACAGCCCTTCCTTTACAAACATAATCCTTGCAGTAGATACATCACGATGCATTCTGCAAAGATGGGACAGGGGGCCAATGCGCTACAAACATGGCATATGTCCAATACAAACATTCAAAATGAAACCAACTGGCTTGCCAGTAAAACCACCCATAGCAGCACCCAGTCCAAAACTGCCCCCTGCTGCCACCCTGTGTGGCTTTTCCTCACCCTCTAGGCTACTTGCCTTTCATAAGGTAACAGGAACACACGGGCAAAGGTGGGAAGTCAAGCCTTCTCCATTTAAACTGGCTATGTTCTCAAGCCTTCTCCATTTAAACTGGCTATGTTCTCAAGCCTTCTCCATTTAAACGGGCTGTGTCAAACAGGGTAATAATGGGGCAGCTCCTCCCAACTATGTCCAGAATCTATCAAACACTGACCCCACTCCCTCTCAGAGAATGCTTGGGGAAGGTTTGCCTTAACATTTCTGCCTGCGAGGTGAGATAAATCATGACAAATGTCCCAAAAAAGCATCTTGATCTATCTCAAACGCTGTTGGCTGCACTGATTTCATCTCCTCCAAACTGGGTGATCATAGAGACTTTGTTGGTAACTCCGTCACTGTCAAGGACCAAGGTTAAGATGGAGAAGGGAAAAGCAAGCCGTCCTTCATTCATATCCTACCTCGAGATGAGAACTGTCAACTTTTCACTTTCCCTGCAGCTTTGCCCTAAACCAGTATCATTCTCTCGACTGCCGGATTTTAAAACTGCGGTTTCAGAGTCAACATCAACCGGGCCATTTGAACTGAAAAAGAGAATGAGAACTGGAAAGAGGGAACCTGCCAATGCAACTGAACCGGTTACTCAGCCAGCTTCCCTTTCTAATGTGGGCGTCCTGCCCAGACCACCTTTCTCAACGTGCCATACTTTAAACCCCTCATTTGGGGGTTATAGAGTCATAACCACTGGAGTGAAGGCCTTTCGGGTTCTGCAGCTAGGCAGATATGGTTGCCAGGGATGAACCTGGTGTGATTTTTCAAAAGGAAATAGACATATTTTCAGCAAATCTCTTTGCCCTTACTCAGTCCCACTTTTAAGAAAGAGACCAGAAGGAACCATGAAGATTAAAATTGTGCCCCAGAGTCTTCCCCATTCCGCTCATGTTTCTATCTTCAGGGTCTTCGCTTCAGAGAGACACTGGGCATAACCCAAGTCCAATCTTCCATTCTCAAGAAATAAATGTGACAGGGCACGGGACAGGGAGCAAATCCATTAACTGTTCAATCAGTACCGTTGTTTTTCCAAAGCCTGTTCTTTCCAAATCCTCCAGGCCCCCGATTCAAGACACCTTCATTCCATAGGTATTGCCTTCCATGATTTCCAAGGGGGGAAGAGCAGACAAACAAACAAACAAACAAAAAAGCTATCCATGCTTTTGTCTGTAAAAGCAAACTAAAAACAAAACAAAACATAACATAACCAACTTCTGCTCTTCCTCCAAAACTGCCAGGAAAAGGTGCACCTTCCAAAGTCTTTTTTCTTTCTTTCTTTTTCTTAAAGAGGGCAACCCAACCAGAATGAAAAAGGACAACAATGCCCAAGAGGCAAAATCCTAAACTAGAACAGAAAAGTAGTGTTCAGAATCAAAAGAGAGCTTATTTCTGAAGTTCAGTTCTGCTGATTAGTGTCCGCCTGTCCATCGAGTGTGCAAAGAGTTGCTCAAAATTTATTTCTGACCGGCAGTAAAGGTGGGTGGGGGGTTATTATTATTATTATTGTTATTATTTTTATTATTATTATTTGTCCATTGCTTTCTTTTACACAATGGTATTCAAGGAACAGTGACTGTGGCGGCTGCCTGGAAGGGTCTCTGCCGGTGCGCTTTCGCTTAAGGGCGTGTCGGGAGGTACAAGAAGGGTGCTACTGTCAGCAGAGTCCTCCAGCTCAACTGGAGAAGGGCCAATTGATGGAGGAAGAGACTCTTCTGCGAGCGGCGGAGACGTGTCGCCGGTTCCTAGCGACAGCTGATTGTTCTGCCCCGATTGGGAATGGACTCCATCTAGAAAGGAAAGGCAAGGAGAAATCAGAAGCCGGAAATGCCACCACACGTACAAGCAGGGTCTCCTTATCTGCATCGTTGGTCTCGGCTGATTCACTCATCCATGGTCGGAAAACACAGGCCATGCTGTGCATAGCATTTGCTATTGTAACAGTGTTTGCTATAACCTGCATTTTCCAGCATTCAGAGGCAGTGGGGGCGGAGCGGGAGTTTCTAGCCAACCCCCCTGTGGGCAAGATTGCCTCTAAGGCAGGCATGTCCCAAGTTTCGGCCCTCCAGATGTTTTGGACCACAAATCACACAGTCCTTTGCCACTGGCAAGCTAAGCTTAGAATTCTGGGAGTTGTGGTCCAAAACATCAGGAAGGCTGAAGTTTGGACATGCCTGCTTTTATAAGGCATGCACCTGTATGCGCAAGGCACACCTCCACTTACCTCTGTGCATGGCTCTTCCCTCCCCATGCACTGGCCGTCACCATGTTTGCTTTGGTGGCAACCAACCCATTGCGGGGGACAGGGGCCCACAAGAGAGCCCCACACAACAAGGGAGAAAATCGGACGGCACACTGCCTTTTGGGAAGGGGAGGGGAGGGGGAAGGGGTATCTTCACTCAAATGAAGCTTTGCAGTGTTGGTCAACCTTCCTCCACCACGTGTCCTCCAGTCGTTCTGAAGTATCGTTGCCATTGGTCCCTCAAGGATCTAGCCAATGGGCTCATGCCCAGTGGGTTGCCAAGGGAGTTCCTAGCCAAAATACGTAAATTTGAAGGCTGAGGGAGGCCCCCTCAAGGTATTTCACATATAAGAGGGTTTGTCCGCTTACATCCTGTTTGGAGAAAGTGGCGCCTGGAAGGAAACAGGGACCCCTGAGTAAGAGAAGAGACCACTAGTGTGCTCTGTTTTGGGAAACTGAGAAACAGTGGATGATCACCATAATTGGTGATTTCTGATTGCTATGAAAGGATGGCCTTTAAAAAGTCTTAGTCAATGCCTAGCATTTGAGCAACTCTACATAAATAGATCCTTCCCTGTTTTAGTTTTCTGCCATCTTTCAGTGGGCTACTGATCAACAGTATCTCTTTCCCACAACTGATTGTGGGGATCACCTGTTGTCTTCCAGCACTTCCTGCGTCCCAGAGAGCAACACTGTGGTGACCTACCTGGTGAAGCACAAAGAATGCCATCAGGATTGATGGAAGCCTCATAGGGCGGAGGCGGGTCATCTGGATGCTGAATGTCCGGGTATTTATACGCTGTGTACGGTGGAGGAGGGTCGTGGAAGTGAAACGCTCCGCCTTCCCCATCGTCCGAAAGGTGCAGTGGGGTGAGTCCGGTTCCAAAACCATCTGGCCCATAATCAAAGCCAGGCATCCTTCGACCCAAGTTAAAGTGATGCACTATGGGAGAGAAAACACACACCAAAAAAAACCACACACTAAAATAGTCATAAAGTCAAGTTTGTCATTCAAGACTCTATGGGTCTTATCTATATGCTGGCTTCTGGTATGTGAAATTTTGGCTTGTGACCGAACCCATCCGGGTTTGCTGTAGCAGCCAGGAATCACTAACAGCTTGCTGCTGAATTTGGGCTTGCCATGCATAACAACGAATTCATTTTTAAGGAAAGTATTGCCTCCCAAGGTCTGCTTACTTCCTAAAATCCCTCCATGCTCTGGAGCAGTGGAGCAGCAACCTAGGTGTTCTTAGCCTGCAATTGCCAGAAGCCTTCACCACCAGTTGTGCTGGTCGAGGTTTCTGGGAGCTGCAGTCCAAGAACATCTGGTTATCTAAGGATGGGAGCCACTGCTCTAGAAGACTAACTTCTGCACCTTCTGAACTGATAGAAGACTTCTCACACAGCAGATTGACAAAAGAACATGTGGCGGCGGGGGGTGGGAGACTAGTACTGTATGCTTAATTTATTTATTTAAAATATTTTTATTCCGCCTTTCTCCTTAAAAAGAACCCAAGGCATCTTATATCAATTTAAGATAACCTATTTAATTTCAAATAGAAGGGGAAGAAGTGGAGGCAATGACAGAGTTTATTTTCTTGGGCTCCTTGATCACTGCAGCAACAAAATTAAAAGACGCCTGCTTCTTGGGAGGAAAGCAATGGCAAACCTAGATAGCATCCTAAAGAGCAGAGACATCACTTTGCCAACTAAGGTCAGGATATTCAAAGCTATGTTTTTCCAGTAGTGATGCATGGAAGTGAAAGCTGGACTATAAAGAAGGCTGATCGCCGCAGAATCAATGTTTTTGAACTGTGGTGCTGGAGGAGAGTCTTCAGAGTCCCCTGGACTGCAAGGAGATCAAACGTATCCATCCTGAAAGAAATCAACCCTGAATGTTCACTGGAAGGACAGATTTTGAAGCTGAGGCTCCAGTACTTTGGCCACTTCATGAGGAGAGAGGACTCCTTGGAAAAGTCCCTGATGTTGGGAAAGATTGAAGGCAAAAGGAAAAGAGGATGGCAGAGAATGAGATGCTTGGATGGTGTCATCGATGCAACCAATATGGATTTGACAAAACTCCGGGAGGCAGTGGAAGACAGGAAGGCCTGGCGAGCTCTGGTCCATGGGGTCACGAAGAGTCGGACACGACTGAACGACTGAACAACAACAACAACAATTTAATTTCAGGGTAAGCTTCAGTGGATCAAAACCTACTTCCCTGTCTCCATGAAAGCTCAATCTGGAATGAAACCAGACTCAGACCACATTAGCCTCTAAGGTCCTGCCATTTTTCTTCCTTTGCTGAAAAAGACACAGCTGCTTTTTGGGAACTTGCACCGCCTAGAAGCCTTCATCGCCAGGGGGGGAAAGGAAGGAACCAATTCTGAGGGATCTGAGAGCAGGACCAAGGGTCTTTCTCCTCGTTCTCTCTTCCCTTTGCACGTCTAAAGGGCATTGGGGGGGGGGGGAGACCGCTGAAGAAGCACTACGGCACCAGGCTACTCACAATTTGCCCCGATCAAGGATTCAATGCGCTCCCTGCGTCTCTGCCGCAGCCGATGGACCATGAAGAGCAAAAGAGAGAGTATCAGGAAGGAGGAGATGCAACTCACGATGAGACGCATGCCACTTGCCATGGAGTCAAATAAGCTGTTGCCATCTACGGGAGAAAAACAGAAAAGCTCCTTATGACCGTGGACAAACTAAGCCAGGGAATGCAGTGGAACAGTATTTTTATTTTTGAGTATTTTTACCCTGCCTCTCTCGTTGGAAAAGGATCCAAGGCGGCTTACAGCAACGGAATCTACAGCCCAGTACAATTAAGACACATTCAGTTTCAGAATAGGGAACTGAGGGGTATCTTACAGCATTAGAAGGCAACATCGAAACTAACCATTGATAACATAGTGTCAATGCAACCACTCCAGACAGAAACACAAAGTTTATAAGTTATAAACACAAAGTCTATGTAGCTATGTATGGCCTGGGAAAAACTGATGAGCCACTGGGGAAAGTAAGGGAGTGGGTGGAAAAAAGGAAATCTGTACACAATGCTTTTGTATGGGAACTGTCACTTGTTTTTGGGGTTCTCAAATATTTGGCAATACAACCCAATAGAGAAAGCAGATCTGGAAGAAAAACTGCTGCTAAAATCCAGACAGCAGAATGTATTTTTCTCAGGCAGAAAGGAGAAATTTTAAAGAGTTTTAAATGCACCAAACTGACATAGATCCCAAAAGAATAAAAGAAGCACAGTCTGTCCACTCAAATGTGTTCGTGACAATAAAGATATCAGACAGGCTGAATATAACGCACCTGGCATTTTCTAGAAATCATGATCAAGGCAGCATCACAAAACTATAAATCATATTCACAGCCACTACTCTCATATGAACCGATACTCTATCCAATTTTATATGTATGGAGTTTTAAAACAACTGGGTGGGTGTAGAAAATACAGCCCTGAAAGGAAGCTCTTATAAAAATGAGGCTTGAGGTCATGTTTTCCAGCCAAGCCTGGAAACAAGGTCATTGTACAAGAACACTGCCTAGCAAAAGGAATTCCTTTCATCCCAGCATGAGAGAACTGAACAAGTACTGAAATAATTAGTTTGTAATTAGTAAAATGCCGCAATGTGTTAAAAGAACCAGAGATGGTTTTTTTGTAGATCCTACAGCTTGAACCTTCTGTGTTCTGGTTTTACAGGACTTTGGTGCACCCGTTTTTTAATTTCACCAGCCTTGCAAAATTTTAGTCCTAATAATGATGTTGATCACCACAAAGCCATTCTGCCAGATTCTGAGTTTTAAGCTCTTGCAGAAATGTCTACTATAAAACCTCCAAGCCCTGAGAGTTGAAGGAGCAAGAGATGCCTGGAGAAAATTGTTTGAGGAGAGAACACTTGGTGAGGGTAGAAGTGATTTTTTTTTACTATATGCTGACAAGATGCTATAATTGCTTATGCTCTTGTCTTTTAATTACATAATCTGTTGAGACATTGATGTGACTTAATTGGAAGAGGATGTGCCTTAGTAATTCTTTTTAACACTGGTTACAGTCTTATTTCACCCTATTGATTTAAAGTATTTCAAAGTGATTTTTAAGTTAACATTTAAGTTTTTCCATTTGGATCATTACATTTTTATTATTACTCCTAAAACATTTTTATTAATTTCTTATGTCAGCTTTTTGGATATTCAATAGATAAAACCAATATAACACATTTATATCTGCTTATATATCCCAGTTCAATAAAAAGAGGGGGGAAATGAGAATTTCTGGGATATTCAGTTTACTTCTCTTGTACGGGGCAAAGAAGTTAAAGAACACTGAGAATAAAGGAGTAACTTGTACATGGTGCAAAATATTCCCCTAGCTCTTACTGGACTTAATATTTGCTGGGCACGTGCCAGCTGTGAGGAGCAGAAGCTTATGATGTTCCTCTGGAGGTCTAATAAATTCTGTAGGGGTCTTAGGGAGAGGTACGGGCATCTGTTTCCTTAATAAAACACAGAGAGGCTGCTCTCCATGGAAGAGTTCTTAAAAGAGGGAAGCTGTGTGCTCTTCCAGATGCAAGGGACGTGCCTGAGCAAACATAAGAAAAGTCATCTGTGATTCAGAACAAGAGCGAAGAAAACTTCCTATTTCTGTCTCAAATGCTGAGAAAAGAATGCCAAGCACTCAGTCACTGCAAAGCATAACATCACACACTTAGGCCAATCTATCTCATCTAGACTCCCAACCAGTCAAGACCACAGGTTTCAAATAAGGCACCAACAAGGCAGGAATTCAGACCATTTGACACCCTTCCTATCCATCACCTATCTTCCTGCGAAGGGTCAAATGGCTGACAAAGATTAATTAGTACGGAACATCCTAAATTCTCCTCCAATTGATTTATTATCCTAATTTATTTTTTATTTCTCCTTATCTGGAAGTTGAGTCATGGCAACTAAATGTCTTTTCTTGTGAGAGCCATATGTTTCGCTACTCATCCAAGCAGCTTCATCAGTCTTGAGGAAAATTAGTGGTGAGACCACCAATTTATAGTTCACTTTGATTTCACATCACCCTGGTCTGAATAGGCTCATTAGGTCAACAAAAGTGGCTTGAATAGGCTAGTTAAATGTACAAATGTTCAAATGTTAAATTTGTTTCTCCTTCCCAACTTCCTCCCCTAGGAAGGAGCCAAGGCAGCATACAAAATAATTAAAACCAAGTTAAATTCATGTATATATGTTTTTTAAAAACTGTCCCCAATATTATTGCCTCCTGGCTACCCAAAAGCCCCTCTAAAGAGGCGTATTTTCACCTGCGGGCAGAAGGAAAGGAAGAGAGGGGCCAAGAGCACCTCCTACGGGAAGGGGTTCCATACTTTGGGAGCAGCCACAGGGGGAAAAAATCCTCTGCCAGGTCCTCACCAGACAAGCCTTTGAGAGCAGTGAGACTGAGGGAAACCAACTGTTGTGGATTTTCACACATGTGAGGGTTGTCCTAGGAAGGTAAGGTCCTTCAGACAGCCTGGACTGAAGCTGTGAAAGGGTAAGGAAATATATTGGCAGGCAACAAAGATACTGCATTGGGGGCTCCAATGGAAGTGGGGGGGGGGTCACAAGAGCATTGTAAGTCCCTCTGTTAACTTTGGTTGTAATTGACAGAATTATTTTCTTTGCCTTTCTTCCCACTCTAAATGTAAAGGTAATGGTTCTCCCTGCATATGCATGCTAGTCGTGTCTGACTCTAGGGGTGGTGCTCATCTCCGTGTTCAAGCCAAAGAGCCAGTGTTGTGTAAGTCCATGGCCAGGTGGCCAGCGTGGCTGCAAGGAAACAATGTTTTACCTTCCCACTTTTTACGGCGGTACCTATTTATCTACTTGCATTTACGTGCTTTGAAACTGCTAGGTTGACAGGAGCTGGGGTGACCAGCGGGAGCTCGCTCCGCTGCATGACACCTGGGATTCCAACCGCCAAGCTGCTGACTTTGCAGCCAACAGTTTTCGGAAGCCTTAGTCCACTGAGCCTCTACGCCCCTCACTCTTCCCACTCTAGAACCAAGTAAGAGGTTTTATTTTCACACTCATCTTTTTTCCTGTACATAAAGCAAATGAGACGAGGCTTTCCACATTTCCAATGCATCAAAGCTCAGCTCTTTTCTGAAGCACAATCCTCCAGATTTATACTTGTGTTTCTTTGGGAGAAGAGGGGTTATTCTATTTCTTACCCGGTGTTATATATTTCAATAGGGAATCTCATTTTAATGCACTTTGTGGGGTAATGGCAGCTGTTATGTTGCTGCATATCCCTTTTAATGTTGCTCTGGAGGCATCCCAAACAAGTGCCTGAAAACAACAGTAATCCATGCATTGATTTTACAAAAAAATTCTCAATTTCCAATTTTATTTTCTCTGTGATTGTTGTTGTCCATTTATGGGAGCTGCTCCACCGGGGTTGATGAAACTTTATTGCTCTTTGAACTGGTGCATGGTTCAAAGGCAAGTTTTCCCCCCAGTATTAACCCCAGTCTATGAGCTGAGTGCTCCATCATGCAAAAGAGACAGACACTGGAGTGGGAAAAAGACAAATATCATATTAATATACTACTGTTGTTTTTTAAATGGAGGCAGCTCTTACCAGGATCCAAGCACGTAAACTTGCAGCACTCCTTGGGATCTTTGCGATACTGCTGGCAGCTCTGTGGCCTCTCACACAGAGCCGCCACGCACATCTCTGGCTCACCATTATGACAAGTGCAGCTCAAACAGGGATCATCACCTTTGGGAGTGAAATAATAGCCTTCGTCCACAATGTTGTCTTTGATATCCACGCAGGTTTGGCCTGGAAAACAAGGAAACGTGTATGTCTCCATCTTGTGCTACAAACCGCATTACCGGCATGGCTACTGCATTGACAGTTAAAACACCCATGCAAAGAACAGCAACAGAAGCAGCAGCTTGGCTGTCGTGCAGCAAGGCACTTGGAATCCCATGGTGCGAGGGAAAGTCACTCAGGGCATGGTACATATGCAGCACATTGCACGGCGCATCCTGAGCGGGGGGGGGGGGGGGGGGGGGTTGGAGCGGCGTTGGCTGACAGCATTCTCATCAATCGTGAAAATCTGCTGTTGTTAAGTCCGGCAGCCTTTAACGGCACCTTTGGGAAGACAAGGGTTATTTCCCCTTGGGCTTGTCACGGATTTCAGAAGGAAAAACAGCGGCACCCAGACCAGAAGCTGACGGGAAGAGTAAATCCCTTTCCCTCCATGGCACTTTCCAGGTATGTTGTGCTTAAAGTTGCAGGAAAAGGCAGGAAGTTTCTGGGAGTTTTCACCCGACACAGAGACAAATGCACAGAGAGGATGCATCTTAGTCATGCCAACAAGAGACAAACAAGTAGTAGCATTACATCCAGTACTGCAGGCATGTCTAAAGTCAAGCCCGGGGGCCAAATGCAGCCCATTTTCAAATTTCGAGCGTCCCACAGCCTCTTCTCCCCACCGGCTCACCCTGTCATGCATCCCCACCAGCTGGCCCCTCCCAATGCCAGATAGAGATGGCAACTTGCAGTTTACGGTTTGACTGCCCTCCCTGCCTACGTCTGTCCCCCCTGCCACCTGCCCAGGCTACCTGTCCCTGACTCCGTTGCTGCAGCATCTTCCCCACCTCCTTGCATGTCCTAGAGCAGTGGTGGCAGACCTTGAACCCTCCAGATGTTTGGACCACAATGCCCACAGTCCTTTGTCATTGGCAGCACAGGCTTGGAATTCTGGGAGTTGTGGTCCAAAACATCTGGAGTGCCAAAAGTTCGCCACCGCTGTCCTAGAGGCTTGTGAAAAGTCCGGCCCGGGGGCCAAATGCAGCTGAATGGTTGGCCCCCACACATTTTCACCTCACCAATTCTGGTCCTCCTTGCAAAAAGTTTGGACACCCCTGCAGTACTGTCTTTTCCCCAGTCCTCTGCTCCTGCTTGTTTTACAACTTGTGCATCCTCAAAATGCAAAGCCTAGAAATGGAGAGCAGGCACACTCACTTCTTTTGCAAAGGAATGAAGACTTCTCGTAGCAGTTTTCTGCATACCAGCTGTGGAAGCCACGGTGCCGAAGGGTGGGGAAATGGGAACACTGGAACTGGGCACACAGGATGTTTTCGCTTTCAGAGACGTAGGTTGGGAGTGTAGGGTTAGGAGGCAAAAACACCTCTGATGAACCTGAAAGGACAATTACAGGTCAAGACCCTCTTGTCTCAAACCCTACCTGCAAAGGACAGCAACAAAAACCTACACAGAAATACGTAATTGCAAAGTGCTAAGAAAAGAAATCAATCCAAAAGATACCAAATAGATAGTTACAAGATGGGGGATACTTGGCTCAGTAGCACTACATGCAAGAAGAATATTGGAAGTGTTGCAGATTGCAAGCTGAACTGCAGCCAAGAAAGAGAAAAGGTTGCAAAACCAATTCAATTTTAGCAGAATTAGGGTCCCCAAATCATAAGAAAATCCTATGAAGTGCTGCTAGTTCCCCTCTAGGAGCCTCGTGGTGCAGTGGTTAAATGCCTGTCCTGCAGGTAAAACTGTGCTCACGACCTGGGGTTCAATCCCCAGTAGCTGGCTCATGGCTGACTCAGCCTCCTTCCGAGGTCGGTAAAATGAGTACCCAGCTTGCGGGGGGGGGGGAATATGTAGCCTGCAGACTGTAATTAAAATTGTAAACTGCCCAGAGACTACTTGAAGTAGAATGGGGTGGTATATAAGCGGAACACTTTTTCTATTCCGCACTGGTTCTGCATTTCAAGGAGGGCAACAACCACAGCAAGTTCAGAAGACGGAAACAAGGATGACTGGGGGACTGGAAACCAAGTCCTAGAACAGGCAGGTCCAAACTTCGGCCCTCCAGATGTTTTTGGACCACAACTCCCACAGTCGTTTGCCGTTGGAAAGACAGGCTTAGAATTCTGGGAGTTGTGGTCCAAAATATCTGGAGGGCTGAAGTGTGGGCATGCCTGTCCTAGAAGGAATGACCAGAAAGACTGGGCATGTTTGGTTTTATGAAAATAATGCTGAGAGGAGGCACGGAATGCTGGCTGGTGACTAAAGGAGGTGAACGTTGCTTTGGTGTCATGGAGACAAAGAAGCTGTGATGGACCGCCGGTCTCATGCGAAACGATTGTGTGCACAATGATGGCATCCGATCTAACAAGATGTGTGAAGCCCAACTACGTTGGTACGGACACGTTTTGTGTGCCAATGAGGAAACTCTAGCCAAAAAGGGTCTCGCCCTGGAGGTGAGAGGACGCCAACCGAGGGGACAACCAAAACGGCTCAGGATGAAGACCCTTGGCAGAGACATGAAGTTGTCCCAGGTTCCTAGACCAATGGTTCTCAACCTGTGGGTCCCCAGATGTTCCTGGACTGCAACTCCCAGAAGTCTTCACCACTGGCTGAGCTGGCCAGGAATTCTGGGAGTTGCAGTCCAGGAACATCTGGGGACCCACAGGTTGAGAACTACTGTCCTAGACCTTGCTCATGCCCATGCCAAGTGGAAGGCCCAAACCAGAACAGCAGACCCCACCACCAATTGGGACAAATGCTAAGAAGAAAGCCAAGAGGAGATATGATAGCACTATTTTAAATGCTTGCAAGGTTGACATAGGACGGAGGGCAGGATGTGTTCTCAATCATCTCAGCATGCAATGCATGTAATAACGGGCTAGAGTTACAGCACGTTTAAAGTTGAATATGAGGAAAATCTTTCTAACTGCTGAAGCCATGTGACAATGAAACCAATGACCACAGGAGTGCTCTAACTTTGGAGGCATTCAAGAGAAAGCTGGAATCCTACATTGAGCAGGGGGGTTAGACTTATAGACCCCTTTCAACTCCATTATTCCTATTTGTCGGGCAAACAGGCATTTCCTTCATTTTGGCTGGATTAAGAAGGTGAAGCTGGTGGCAGTTGTTAATTCCCAATGATATTAAAGTAAGCCACCTTCATCAGCTTTTCATAGAAGATGACAGGGGAATACACTTATTTCATGGGCTTAATATTTATTTAATCCCCCCCTTGGAGCTTCAGAGGTACTAAACATCCAAAGCTCTTTGTGTCTTAAATGTGCATGCATTATTGAAAAGTTATAAATCGGATTCCTTTTCAAAGAAGCCCAGAAAAAAGGATATTCAAAACTACAAAAAAGAGGAAGCACAGATACTCTAATTTGTGGGAAACAAGTGCCAAATGTTCAACAGGTCTCAAAAAAAAAAGGAATATGCATATTGATACATTAATCTCACTTGTAGTACATCTTGATTTAGAAGAAACATTTGTTTTGTGATGGAACACATCCGGTGAATGTTTGCTATTATGGGAAATGCTTCTCTGCCAACAGATGGCACTACAATTGTGAGTTTTCTAAGACAAATGTGAGACTGCACAGATCATGCAGTAGAAGTCTTTTACCCAGACTATACCAGCATTTAGACTACAATTTGCAATGGTTCCCCGGGAATTCAAGGAAAGAGAATTCAGAACACACTTTGGAGAGCTCACAGACAAAATACAGACTGCATTTAACCTTGAACGAAAAGACGGCAGGGTTGAAGTCACTGATAATCAGGCGGAAGAGAAGCCACAGCTCAGTGGTCAAGTGTGTGCTTTGTGTGCCCAGAGTTTCCTCGTGGAATCTTTGGCCACAGGTAGGGCTGGGGGAAGGGGGGGGGACAAGATGGAAAGAGATCATGTGACCCTCCAAAAGGCCTGCACCTTAGGCTGACACCAGGAAGTCGTTATGTTCCATAGATATTTATGCAAAATTGGCTCCAGTCCAGACACACAGACCTGTGGAAATTTTGGAGATGGTAGCCGTGTTAGTCTGTGCAAGAATTCCAGGCAAAAATCAAAGAAAAAATAAAACAAAACAAAAGACAAAAAAACATGTGGCACCTTAAAGATTAAGGAGATGCAACTGAGAGGAGACAGGAAAAAGCAGAAAAAAGTGACACCTGCCAGAGTACAGGAAATCAGAACAGGATATGCTCCAGGTAAAAAGATCTGCAAATAATAACACTTACAGAGTGACATATGGGGATCAGAATATACAATTTGATTGAGAAAGCAGGGAATAATAATACACTGTGTGTGTGCTTTTTAGGGCTGTGATTTCATAATAGTCATATTACAAACACAAGTGCATTCCATTGAGGACAGCAGTTTCCCATTAATTCGAGCAGTCCTAAAAGTCAGCAGAAGCCAGATGGCACAACCCAGGGAACTCAGCAGAGCTAGAAAGTCACTTTTATCCCAAGAACTGAGGTGACATTTGGAGTGGGGAGCTAGAGAGAGCAGAAAGGTTTGCCTGGTGCAGAACTAAGAGTTGTATTTCCTTCCACAAGCTATGTTGAACGGGGATTAGGCAAGGCACACGTAACACTTGGACAGAGAGCCCCAGAAACTGGTAGGATAGGCGGCATGGAAAGTCATGGACTGGGCAGCACCAAGATGACTGTAGATGATACGGGATCATCAACAGCAATCCACTATGAATATCATAGCAAAAACTGTGGTTCAGAAGAAAAGGTCTACTCTATGTTCTCCCACTTCCACGCTTTTCCTTTAAGTATAAATTACAGAATTTGGGGCGGGGGGGGGTTAATTTAACAAGAGCATTTGTTTTATCTCCATGGCTGCAGTATAACCCATTTTCTCCTTTTATTATGTTCAAGTAAACACCGGTTCTTGTTCCCTGTAACTTTTTTCTGTTCTTGAAATATTGGTTATGCTGATCAAGTTGGAACCACATTATAAGTGACCCAAACAGTGCTTTCAGGGCAGGTGAGATATTAAGGAGTGTTTTCCTCCTCCAATGGATTTCCATAGCTGAGTGAGGAAAGGATTGAGACGTACAAAATAATGCAGGGCTTGAGTAAAGTGGATAATGGGACGCACTTCTCCCTCTCACAACATACCAGAACAAGGGGACATACACTCAAGTTGTGAGCTGGGAGAGTAAGAACAGACAAAAGAAAATATTTTTTCACCTAGTGTGTTGTTACTCTGTGGAACTCCCTGCCACAGGAGGTGGTGATGGCATCTGGCCTGGATGCCTTCAAAAGGGGATTGGACAGATTCTTGGAGGAAAAGTCCATCACAGGTTACAAACCATGATGGAGATGTGTCATCTCCAGGCTTAAAACCGGGGTACTTCAAGGGCCAGATTCAGGGGAGTGGTATCAGGAGACAGAGATCTAGTCTCGTGCACTCCCAGAGCATCTGGTGGGGCCACTGTGAGATACAGGAAGCTGGGCTAGATGGGTCTTTGGCTTGATCCAGCAGGGCTCTTCTTAGGTTCTTATGCTCTTATTATTTGAACCCAGGCTTTCTGCGTCCCAGTCCATCATTCTATTCATTACACCACCCTGATGCCCTGATAGAAGTACAGTATAGTAATTAATAAATAGCATTTCTTAGGACGATATACCAACGTAAGTAAAACAGAAGAATTGGGGCAAAAATCATATCAAAAACATGATTAATTGCATTTTAAATCTCAGTTTTAAATTTTAAATCCCAGTTTTAAATGCAAGCCTAGAGACCACAGACCTTCAGACCAATACCTACCCTTCTGGAAGCTCAGCAAAGAGGCAACCTACCTAACCCCTTGTGGGAGGGGGCTATACAATTGGGAGCAGAGCCACAGAGAAAGTGTCTACTGTATACATCAGTCTAGGTATATGCAAGAGAATGTGAGCTCTTAAAGAGTTCATGGCCTCAACCTTATTAGGGCTTTATAGGTCCAAATCAATTTGGCCCGAGAAACAAACTGAAAGCCTATGTCATATCATGTTTTCATGTCAGATAGTCTGGCTGCAGCATTTTGCACTAGCTGTGGCCTCCAAACACTTTTCCAGAACATCCTCAAGTAAAGGGGCTACAGCAGTCTAATC
Organism: Phrynocephalus guinanensis; assembly: GCA_037367245.1. Taxonomy (NCBI): domain Eukaryota; kingdom Metazoa; phylum Chordata; class Lepidosauria; order Squamata; family Agamidae; genus Phrynocephalus; species Phrynocephalus guinanensis. Next base: position 10,384,510 of record CM074752.1, read on the forward strand.
AGCATGCCTTCAAAGCTGGTTAAAGAAGTCTTCCAAACCGGAAGCAGCACATGTTTGGTCCCGCAAAAAGGAGACACCTACGTTCATTCATTAAAAGCACCATCAAGTTCATCCAACTGTAACTTCCTCCTTGGTGAAAATACTCCTGAAATCAGAATTTTATTCCCAAACGTCTAAGATCTTTATGAATTTATACAAGGTACTTGTTTACAAAAGGAGGGGTCCTCCACAGCACATGACTTCACCAACTGCGGTTCTGCCTCAAACAGAACAAAACTCTCTTTTCAGAACCATACCTTTATAAGCAACCTCCCAGTGGCCTTCCAGGGAATTATTTCGGTTGGTGATGATGTACTGGTAGCCAACCCAGAACCTACAATTGGAGATTTAGGGGAAGGGAGTGGTAGAAAAGGTACCTTGTAAAAGCCCACAGAAAGCAAACAAGATATACATGTAGAAAAGGAGTTAACTGCAGAAAATATGCCAAGCCCCTCCAGCATATGTATGGCCACAATCCAACTGAAATTTTGCCTGCGTGCAATCACAGTTGACCAGTAGGTTCTTCCCTCTGGCTGGACATCGTTCATGCAATTGATTATGCATGCAACTTGGTAACAAATGCACAACTGGTGACATGAAGGAGAGATACTGGTGACACCAGACCGGCACAGCTTCAACAAGGGTAGGCAAGATGTAACTCTTGTTGAGATAACAACAGTGCTTTATAACACTGCACATAAATATCAAGGAGGGTTTTAGAACCTAAGGGAATTCTCTGCTTTCCTACTGACCAATCGTCAAGGTCCTTTTCCCCAGGCTTCAGCTTTCCTCCCCCCACTTCCTGTTGGTTTCTGCTTCCAGTTGCCCCTTTCTTCTTGGTTGGCAAACATGAAGAGACCTGACCCCATCTTTTTATTTATTTTTACTCTCCTGAATGTAACTGAAGATCAACTGTAAGTAAAGATTTTTTTTCCTACCTAACTTACTGTAGAGTGAAGTCCCCCCCCCCCACTTTTATATATAAATAGATGACAAGAAAAGAAAGGCCTAGGCAGAAGCTACACTATCTCCACATTTCCCATGCTACAGCTGTATTTGTGCTTTTTATGTCCTCCTAATTTTGTTTTCAAGAATTAAATTATGTGGGCTATTTGTGCCATTTTGAACATGTCTTTCTACTTCTATAGTGTGTGTACTGCTTTTCAACGGGAAGGGACACTAGTTTAATAAAAACTATCATTTCTTTTTTGGTGAGAAATTAAGTATTTACATTCCTAATCATAACTAGAAGATATTATCCTTCATGACCTTACTTGTCTAATTCTCTTCAAATGTCATCAAAGTTGTTGGCCATCACTACTAATAAACTGCAGTTGCAGTTCATGAAGGACTTGCCTGTACCTGTTCTTTATAGCTCAATGTTTGGCTTCACTGGATGATCCTGGGTTTTCCAGTGAAATTAGCCATCAGAAAGGAAACCAATAAAGAGGTTAAGAAGAGGAAGGCAGTGGCCGAACTCTCAAATGACTGGTGGTGAAGATAAAGCAGCAGCTATTGTACTGTACCTTTTTTTCGGGCTATCAGCACAAAAACTGTTCTCACAAATGCAAAAACAAAGAACTCTTCTGAGGAGATGCCAATATCACCAGAGTCAACAGCTAAATGGCATTCCATGCCAAACCACACCTATCTGTAGGACACCAGAAGGCAAAGATCTCCAACGCAAGCAACGCAAGGCAGTTCATATTGTAAGGACAAAAAAAAAGATACAGCTAATGTGCAAGCTAAGAATTCCAGCTGGTGTCCTCTTTAGAACTATGAGGTTGGACACCCCATGAACATAACGCTCCATGGGATCTCCAGCTTGCCATTACACAATGTAGAGACGATCCCTTAAAACAGAACAGAGCTTCACGGATGCAAAATTAAGTCATGATTGACTCCTTGCACTAAGTTACTGAAAGTCATATCAATAATACTTTTGCTGGCCACTGTATGAGCAAAAGAGACTGCAAGGATACGGACAACGTGGATTCAGAGCAGCTGGTATCAAACCCAAAGCAGAACTGAACATTTTTTATTTTTTTGTATCTGGCAAAAAAAAAATCAGATTGGGATCAATTCAACTGTCAAGTCCAACCAGCACAGATCCACTCAACGGGTAGGATGGGAACAAACAACACTAAGCCTCACTGAGGCGATGTGTCCACTCGCCATTAATCCAGGATACAATGCGGTTTTGTTTCTCCCTCTGTGCACACACTCACCTCCGCTGGTCCTTCCTCCCAAAAGCTTTATCCTCAGAATCCCACTCCTGCTGCAAAATAAACTTGAGCTCCTGGTCTGTGGTGAAGGTGGCCAGAGATCCATTCACCCTCTGACACGTCTGCACAGCATCCCAGTAATTCTCACCGCTTAGGTACACCCTGTAGCAGCTGGCTGTGCCCTCGTAGTGATGCCATCCTGACGGGCATTTCCCTAGGAAACATGAAGGAAAGAAGGGAAACAATTCCCCTCCAAGTCAGGATCTCAACCACACACACGTTTTAGTTGCTGCTGAAAACATGCACCTCTTTCCCAGCCCACAATGAGGTAAGCATATCTGCTTGAGTATCCTCCACCTGTATCATTATTCCCATCTCTTTCCAAAACTAGCATGTCCCAGGAGAAAGGTTATTGCACAAACTAGGCTCCCATGTAAATGGAGCTTATGGTAGAGGAGTGCACAAGGGCCTCTGCTACAGTCTGAAGGGACAGGTTTATGATCTCAGTGGAAGCTAAGCAATAAAATAACTTCACTTCCAATGGTCAGTGGCGGGTAACATTGCAGGCTGTAATTCTCGCCAACTCTAGTCGAAAAGCAAAGGGAATTGCAATCAAAACCAATGAACCTCTGGAAGAGATAAAAGGGTCAATCAACTTGTAGATTTGGAAATCAACAGCAGATTGATTTTAAAGTGAAGAGAATGTCTAGTTTTCCTTCTCCAGTTTCAATTATTGACTTGCCAGGACCAACCTTTCAGTCTGAATCACCCACAAGATTCCCTCTAAGACATGCATGTCCACTCCCCCCCCACCCACCAAATGCATGGCTTTTCATCCCCTGCCTACTTGCTACAATTTGTGTTTGTTCTATTCGGAATAAAGCCTGTGGAAGGGAGGTGCACGTGCACAGAACAGAGCCCCACACAGTGGGGCTGAAAAGTAGAGGAGATGTTGACCAGCCATGCTCCTGGTTAAACCCTCAAGCTTTTCGGGTAGGGCTGGGAAAAACGTTTGCCTGAAAGCCTGGAGATGTGTTGCCAATCAGATAATATTCAGCCAGACAGACCCATCGGTCCAAACTTGTCTAAGGCTGAGTCCTTCCTCTGACAAACAGTGAGGTTATTTCCATTGTTTGCCCTTGTGACGACTGACACATTTAGCCTTCGGCTTGGCTTAGCTTTACCCATAGCAACACACAGCAGCTGCTGTGTGCAGATGCACTCACTGTTTTAGCTTTTCCTTCTGCACGCTATTCTATCTTTCATAACTGGACAGAGATAATCACTTGATCTTACTACAAACGTTCTGTGTCTGCTTTACAAAGGATGAGACCTTTGTAAGCAGTGAAATGCTGTTATGTAACATTACAAAGGAGGGGCTTCTCAATGGCAGCATCCACCCAGAGGACCCCTCTTACCCAAGTGGTCCAAAAAGCAAAGACTGTGTTCTACTTTTCAAACATGTGCTGGAAGCAAGATTATTCATCCGGGGCTTCCCAACTGAAGATAACATTAACTACTCCGTCTCTCATATTGGTACCATACCGCTGAAGAATGTGTTATTGTTTTGACATCATTTTATTGTATTAGTCTGGTATAGATAAATACGTGTTGCAGATTTTTCTACACTGAGGAGTGTAAAATGTACTCCAGTGGTACTCTTTGACTTAAGAGCAGCTCGACTTAAGAGCAATTCGACTTAAGAGCAGAAAACTGTTGGCATTTTAACTGCCGCCTTACAAATTTTAGATATGGTCTGCTCGACTTACATTTTTTTATTTTTTAACTTATTTTTTAATTTTTTAGATAGGTACCCCGACTTAAGAATAGTTCAACTTAAGAGTATGCATCTGGAATGGATTAAATTTGTAAGTCGAGGTACCACTGTATAAATGAACATAATAAAAAGATTTTGAAACATTTAAGGATCACAAGACACAAATTCTCTGCCGGAGACAGAATATACTGCCATGTCATTACAGTTCCAGAACATAAGAGTATTCTGTTCAGAGACTCTGAATATTAGGAAATTCTGATCATAAGAACAGCTCAGCAATAGCGTTGCTAAGGCTGTGACATTGCCAGCATCTGAAATTTTAATTTAGTTGAAGATGCTACACAGTGAAGTCCTTTGAGAAGACATGGCCTAAACTTTCATATGTCAGTCAGAAACTAAGTGATTTTGATCGTGCTTCCAAGTCTGCAACTTACTGCTAAACCGAACTGGCTGTGCTACATTAACCGTGTGAAAGCGGGTTGTGTCTCCTCCTCTCCCACGATTGTGCCTGGAATCCACAAATTCCTTCCCATGGTAGGTTCGCTGGTCCCCTGTAAAATCTGGAACCGAAAATAAAGATCCAGTCAATTCCCAATAAAATCAAGTGAAAGCAAGTCTGCTTTTTCCTTCTAACATATAAAATTTAAAAGGGGTACAAGGGGTACAGTCTTTCCTCATGTTCGATTGCAAATTGATAAGTATAAATGATGACATCCTGACATGAGTGAAATACTTCCAAAAGGAAGTACTGCAGTACAAGAAAAGGAATGTTGGATCTTGATCTTATTCTAGATTACAATTCTCACAACCCCTAAATATCAGCGGCAGTGGATGGAGTCAACAGAAGTTGTTGGCCAAAACACTTGAAAACAAAAGAATGAATCCACATCATTAGAGGATGGTTGCATTTTAAGCTCAGTGGTTCAGACAGAGTTGGGTAAGGATATGGTAGTTGGAAAGGGGTGGGGGAGGAGAGAGTTGACACATAGAATGCATCCCAGTTATAACAATCACTTAACTATTGTTATATCTTCCACCCTAGGTAGAGCCACTGTTAATTTCCACACCTACTTAACATCTTTTACCGCATGATATATTACAAGGTGGTTTTTCAAGGTTCTAGAGTTGGGTTTCTTTAGGGGTTCTAAAACACAGTGAGAATCTATGAGTACATATAATTAAAAACAAACACAAAAGGCTCCCAAGCACATTTCGTCATTAAACAGAATGAACCCAGGCCTCAGCTCAGATTGGTCTAAACCAGTGGTGTTGAAACGTTGGTCCTCCAGATGTTTTGGACCACAACTTCTAGAGTCCTTTGGCATTGGCAATACAGGCTTGGAATTCTGGGAGTTGTGGTCCAAAACATCTGGAGGGCTGACGCGTGGACACCCCTGGTCTAAACATTCAGCCCCAAACAAAAGTTCCTGCAAGTGCACTGTCACAACTTTCTGAAGGGAAAGGCGTACGACAGTCAACAACGATGAGGGGAGTGGTATCATGGGCGTCATGGACTAACTCAACCAATCCCATGCAGCTAGTTTCAGTCAGCCATGAGGAGCCAGGATCAACTGAGCATGCGGTGTGGGGACTTTGCTCACCTCTTCAGTTCACATCAATCCAAAATGAAACCAAACAACCAACTCAGCACAGCACTGGACAACTGAGTTGGACCTACCACAAAACAGTGCCAAAGAAGGTCACCTCAGAGATGAGTAACTTTGCCTCAAAGTGCTTAGCTAAAAGGTCACAGCAGACCTGTCAAATGATCCATATTCCCACTGTACAAAAAAAAAGGCATTAAGGACCCTCAGAGCTCATCTAAGAACTACATAAGCACACAAAGAATAAGCCTCCTCTCCTACTTCCACTGCCGTAAAATAAACACAATTTGTGTCCTGACAAGTTCAGACAATTCCACAGCTAGTCTTGTACTCTCTGCACTCTTAGACATGGTCTGGCTTGTTTCAGTTCTCATACCTCACTGGAATAAGAAGCAGTTGAGCAAGCACCCCAGGAACCGGGGGCAAGGGGATTGGACCAGTCATGTTGACAACCCTATGTACTTACTGTATTCCAAAGAAAGACTAGGGCCTAGACGGGATTACCGGCATTAGAAACTTCTGCCAAGGTATTCAAGAATCCATCAGATTCCATCATTCTGAGGCAGACCATTTAAACTGGCCCTTCATGCTTGGAAGGGAAAACTAGTGTTATAAGCCCAAAACCCAGCAAGAAAAAGTCTGACCATGACAATTAAGGCCATTTTTGTTTACAAGACAGAACCAAAGTGAGGAGTTCGTAGCATGCAAGATCAAGTTCCAATGGATCACTGCCAACTCCTTCCTGCCAAACCTTCAAGCCTGTGATAAAAGCAACACTGAGTACCCACGAGACCAAAGGTGGGTGAGATCAAGCTTGCCCACCAAGACCTCTATAATGCAAGACAGGACAGATCACAATCATGAATGTGCATGGTCTTCCGATGAGGTTTGCTGGTATTAAGCAACAGCAGTAGACAGTGAAAGAGCAGACTGGTTCCCGAGGTTTGCAGGAAGTATCCTGGAAGAGGTACCAAGAACAAAGCATCAGTATCTCCACCTCCCAAGAAGATCCTACCGTCCCAACATGCTGCATCTCCTTCCACCCATGACTTCAGTAGAGGTTCGTCTCTTGCAATCCTCAAGCAAAATCATCACTGCAGCACACCCAGCTGCCATACTTACTTGAAAATCTAACCTGAACTTCTAACACACACAGGAATACAAACATCAAAACACACACACAACTAGAGTAATGAGCCATGCAGCTCCCCAAGAATGCTGACGAAAGCAGATAGAAAGGTTCATTCCTTGATCTTGGCCACAGTTCCCTGCCTATGAAAAGTGACACTAGAGTATGTAATTTCAAAACGGCATGCAAGAAGGAGAACAACAGAGCAAACAGAAAAGCCCTCCCCACCACCACCACCACCACAGCAGTTAGCCCCTAGGCCAGTGGTGGCAAACCCTCAGCAGTCCAGATGTTTTGGACCACAACTCCATAGTCCTTTGGCAATACAGGCTTGGAATTCTGGGAGTTCTGGTTCAAAACATCTGGACTGCCGAAGGTTTGCCACCACTGCCCTAGGCTGAAGGCAAATCAATTACCAGAATTCTCAAGAAGGGAAGGGCCAGAATAATAACCACTAGGGCATTCCACAACCCTGATGCATCTGGATATGCAAAAGGTCTTGAAGGCTCAATGCATAAATACATGCATTGCATACATATATTCTGCCTCTCCTCCAATGAACTTGCTTGATTCTCAATCACCATGACCACCACCACCACCACCATCATCATCTTGCCCCCCCCACTTTATCATACAAAACCTGTTGAGGTACATTAGGCTTAGAGTGACTGACCATAGTCATCCAATGAATTCCATGGTTCAGTGGATACCAGAATCCCAACTCCCCAAGTCTCAGTTCAATACTGTAACTGCTATGCCACACTGAATCAATTGTTAAATCTATTGCAGAGGCACATAAATTCTGTCTGCTGGTTGAAAAGTGCAAGGTATCGATATATATTACATATACATATGCAAGCCCAGAGAAAAAAAGCCAAGTGCAGTCAGCATCTTGCCTGCCGCAGCTTCTGGCAGCAAAAGTAACATTCCAAGATTAAATCTAGCTCCTTAAAATAATTTGCTTGCTAAGCTCTTTCAAATCCGTGCGTCTACTGTATTTCAATTCTGATACCCCAAAGTCTTACAGTTAATAAAAATAACAGCATTTGGTTCGTTTTTCTCAAAACTGGTAAAGAATGCCCTTATGATTGCCAAGAAACTGAACTTTGTGTTAACAGACCTATAGAAAACAACCTTAACCAGCTACAACCAAAACCACCAGGAAATAACATACTGCTGTAATTTCTATAGACTGCTCCATTTCAGACTGCCCTTGAAACATACCTGCATACTCAGATCAGTTTAAATACACTAACTACACTCATTAAGGCACATTGGAGCCACTTCTGTTTTGTTTTTGCAGCCGTTCTTATTTATTCAGTACATTTGCATCTGTGAAGAAGACCCCAGAAACACAGAAGATGGCAAGAGTGAGCTGTCCCTCCAATCACCCTCCACAGAAAGATATGAGAGACTACGTAGGCAACTCAGCCTTCACTGGCAAGTCTGCAGATTCAAAGCAGGGAGGGAACAACTACCTCAGCAGGAGAAAGATCCGAGAAGGAAATGGGGAGAGAAAAGTGAGGCTCGGGAGGAGGAAGAGGAAGGTGGAATGGAGAATGGCAAAACCATGGCACAGGATGGACTACTTCCTGGATGGGGATGGTTGAAGACAGAAGATCCTTGGGAAAAGGAGATGGTATAGATAGATGGAAGTTGCCTTCAGAGGAAATAGAACAGAGAAGTATAAGGTACCCCTCCAAACCCCCATATTGGGGAGGAAGGGAGAGAAAAGAACAAAAGTAAGAGGAAAAGGGAGGAATAGTTATTCTATTGGGAGAAGTTGAACCAGGAGAGTGGACGGTTTATGTATATCCCAAGAAGGAAGGTCCCTGGAAGAGGGAGGAAAGCTGGGTGAGATGAGAGTGCCATCAGAAGAAGAGTGGTTGTGCCACCCCTGTTGGGGGACACAATGAGTGGGAGCTGGGAAACTTCTAAGAAAACCTACCAACTGGGAGAGGCATGGGGTGCATCCATAATGGTCAAGAAATACCAAACACCCATGAGAGATGTTGATTTGAACTGTTGAACTTTCCCAGTTGATTCTTGAGTGCCTATGGAAGTTACTGTTCACAATACACCAGTTTTCTCAAACAAAGGTTCTTGTTGGCAAGAGCAGCCTGCTGTCTTTACTGAGCCTAAGAAGTAAAACGCTTACACAGCATATCATTCTTTCTTCCATTGCAATCAAGTCTAACCCATTAGGGCAGGGGTGTCCAAACATTTTGCAAGAAGGGCCAGATTTGGTGAAGTGAAAACGTGCGGGACATTCAGTCACATTTGGCCCCCGGGATGGACTTTGGACAAGCCTCAGAACATGCAAGGGGGCGGAGAGGACGCTGTACCAACTGAGCTGGGGGCGGATAGGCTGGGCAGGTGGCTGGAGAGACGGACAGAGGCAGGGTTGGCAGGCAAACCGTAAAACTGCAAACTGACATCTCCATCTGGAATGGGGAGGGGCCAGCTGGTGGGGATGCATGACAGGCTAAGCTGGCAGGGAGAAGAGGCCGCGGGTCGCTCAAAATTTGTAAATGGGCCGCATGTGGTCCCCGGGCCTGACTTTGGACATGCCTGCATTAGGGCAAATAGGACTGTGCCCCACTTCAGAATCAGGACAACCCCAGCTAGTAGCATCTGCCTGGCTCTTGACCAGGAGGTTTCTTCCCAGGTATACAGTGCCTTCCACCCCATCCAACTCCATGGTCACTAGTCTCCCCTGGTGGATCTTATCATAAGGAACTCCCTTTCAGAGAGTTGGTTATTTATATTGCATAGTGCAATAATAGATAACTGTTGCTAGCTAACAAATCTTTGCTTGTATTCCTTTTTGCACCCCAGTTGCATGACTTGGAGCAGGGGTCCTCAACCTAAGGCCCTGGGGCCAGATGCGGCCCCCCAAGGTCCTGAATCCAGCCCCTGGGACCAATTGCAACCCCCCGCCCAACCCCTGTTTTGTGAGCAAGCCAGCCTCCGCAGCTGCTTTTGGACTGTGATCCGGCCCCCAGTGGTGTCTGGGTGGTGGTGGACCCGCCCGCTGTTTGAAAACTTTGAGGACCCCCTGACTTGGAGAGACACATGTTCTCTGGTATTAGAAACGCTATGTATCAATGAGGACAAGCACCACTGGAAGTGACATCTTCCTCAACTGTATTCATATCCCCAAGTGGTGAGACATCACAACATTAACAAATCCCAACACATCACTATGTGCTGTGTGAAGGAGTCATTTCCTTTTCTCTAACCTTCATTTTGCACCATTCACCTTCAGCAGTTGACCCCCATGGAGGTTAAAATACAGGGTTCTTTTAGATTCATCCACTTTCTTAGAGCTTTGCAAATATATTATTATTTATTTAAAATATTTTTCTCCTGCCTTTCCCGTTACAAAGGAACCAGGGCAGCTTGCATAATTAAAAATATAACATCTGAAAGCTAAAAACAGTAAATATTTAAAAGAATTAGCCAAGTATTGTATTAAACGTGGTCAATAAAATCAATGCTAAAACACATTAAATACAGGTGTGCACAAAAAGCTGTTTAATAATCCTGCTCAGGCCCCCAGTCATTAAGGAAAACCCTAGCTGAAGAGACATGTCTTTGTCTGCTTTTGGAAGGACAGCAAAGATGGGGCTAGTTTGACCTCCTATGGGAGCGAGTTCCAGAGTCTGGAAGCAGCCACAGAGAAGGGCATCTTCCATGTACTCACCAGGTACACCTGTGAGGGTCCTGGGACCAAGAGAAAGATCTCCCCTGATGTGGCCTTTTAGACAGCTTGGGCCCAAGCCATTTAGGGTTTTATAGGGCGAAACCAGCGGCTTAAATTGTGCCTGGAAACAGACAGGCAGTCACTAGAGCTGCTGCAACAGGAGTGTTATACACACCCAATAATCAGCCCCAGTTAACTATCTGGCCATGGCATTTTGGTCCCTCTGGAATTTCTGAACATTTTCCAAAGGCAGCCCCAAGCAGTGTGTGTTACAGCAGTCCAACTGAGATGTAACTAGGGCACATTTCACCATGAGAAGATCAGACTTCTCAGGGAACAAGTACAGCTGGCGCACTAGTGTTAACAGTCCAAAGACATTCCTGGTCACTGCTGAAGCCTGGGCATACAGACTTAGAGATCCATCCACGAACACCCCTAAGTAGTGTGGCTGTGTTTTCAGAGGGAGTGTAACCCCATCTAGCATAGGCTGCAACTCCATTCCTTGATCTGGTTTTCGACTCATCAGGAGCACATCTCTGTCTTGCCTGGTTTCTGTAATGTCACTCAGCTGAGACCTGATAACAGACTGTTAACAGACCTCCTATACAAGCCATCTGCTTCTGAGGGCAGTGCAACGTCAGAAGCATTGGCATAAAAAAGACAAGAAGAGCTACTTGGGTAGGGGGGACAGCCAAAAATGCATCTCTTTCTTCTTTATCGTCACATGCAGCAGTACATGAAGAAATATTCCATGTCTCCCCATTTAAACATTCAATTTATGTGTACGGAAAAGTAGAACTGAGATCTTGCAAAGTGTTCTCAGCGACAAGGCTTCTGAGAAAAGAAAGCTGAATTTGTTTGGAAAGTAGGTTTGCAGAAGTTTGCGGTTTTAGTCATGAGCTCTTAAAAGCAGAACATCTAAGAGCTGCTAAGCTATCAAGATTCACTCTCACCTAAAGGGAAGAAATAATATCCACTCACTCAGTGGGCTAGAGTGAGGCATCCACACACTCCTTCTCAAGAACTTTTTACAGTTTCCCACCGGCCTCCCTCCAGTCCTCTGGTGTCTTTTCTCTTCCTTCCCTTCCAATGAGACCACTTCCTTTCCATTTCATTGCTATGTTTTTCTCCTTTTCGCAATTGGGAAAAGTTAGGGTTGAAGAGGAGCACGCAATGGTCTAGAACTGATTTAAAATCAAAGAATCATAGAGTTGAAAGAGACTTCAAGGACCATGTAGTCCAACCCCCTGCCATGCAGGAACCCAGTACTCCAGACAAATGGCCATTCAGCCTATACTAAAAAACCTCCAAAGAAGGAGACTCCACCACCCTCCATGACTGCATATTCCACTACTGGACAGCTCTAACCAGGAGGAAGTTCTTCCTAATGTTCAAATGGAATCTGTTTTCCTGTAATTTGAAACCACTGCTCTGAGTCCTGTCTCTGAAGCCATGGAAAACAAACCTACCCGCTTTTTGATACAACCTCCTTTCAAATATTTAAACATGGCTATCATATATGGACATGAAGTCACGAAGAGTCAGTCATGACTGAAACGACACAACACACAACATCCTATCGCCTTTCAACCTTCTTTTTGAAAGGCTAAACATTCCCAGCTCCCTAAGCTGTTCCTCGTAAGTTAAAGCTGGCAATTCAAACCACAAACATACTTAACTAAACTAAAGATAAACGCCCATTCAAATTCTGCTCCCCTCACTACCACCACCCAAAAATGCCTCGTGTCAGAAGCCACTGTCAACAAACCATAAAGAACCCATTCTCTGAGTGCCCCTTTCCCCAGAATGTCCAGACCAAAATAACTGAAGCTAAGGAGAACTATCCTGAGTAGAGCTAAGCTTTTGTTTGTTTGTTTGTTTGTTTGGGGGGGTACAATCTCTCCCAGAATTGCCCAGCCAGCTGTTCTGTGCTACTGTCTGAGAGAATCCTGGGAACTATAGTCTCAATCAGTAAAATGTCCAATCTTTGAACTTGATATTCATATGATATAAAAAGCATATTTCAACCCCACTGTCCCCAAGGAAGGGACAGATGCAATTATTTCTTTGCAGGGGATCTAAGTAGGTCAGATTTCCCCAAGCCAGCACTACTAGGCAGAATGTACTTATTCTATTCAAAAAAAGAGAGCGTGAAATAAAAACAGAGACGGCAATTGCTGGAACAGAAAAAGAGGGGGAGACCAACAGGATCCACAAGCAAATAAAGGGGAATGGAACTCTAAGATATTATTTTACACCTTGCCGAATTTTCTTTTGGACCAGAACTCTCAGAATCTCCCAGAGTTAATATGTTCATAAAAGGAACATATAAAAAGCTCATAAAAGGCTGATGTCATGGGAGAGATGGAGAGTGTGTGCTCCTCCAGAAAATGTTGTACACCTCCCATAAACTCTAGCTAATATAATAAATGTTGGATGGCACCACAGGAGGCGTCATCCAATATTTAGAAACACAGATTCGTCATATTCCCCACTGCCCCCAAGGGGATCAGATAAATTAATAGAAGTTAGATTCATCAATAGTTAGTATAGACGTGATTGTATATCACTTCCAACCTCCGAGGAAGCACGCCTCTTTTTAACCGTTGTTGGGCAATGTGAGAGTGAGGGCACAGAAGGATTTGTGTGCTCTCGATGGATCTCCCACAGATCAGTGGCTAGACACTGTATGAACAGAATGTTGGACTGCACAGGTCTTCAGGTGGATTGAGCATGGTTCTTCTTGTGTACTTATCCCTATTATAAAGGGAAAGTTTTGAGAGGTGCATGGAGAGATGAGAAGCTTAGGAGTAACAGGCAGGCTCTCAGAATCAAAATGCTACCAAGACAGCTGACTTGGGCAACAGGTTTTGGAAGCAAGGAGAAGGTTGTTAGAAAACAACGGCTCCCAAACAAGCTTCAGAGGTGTAGCTTTAAGCTATAGTCAGCTTAACATCACTAAAAAGTAAAAGGGGGGTTACCACTTACACTGTGTTACAGAAAAACAAGAGGTGGCCCCAGTTACAATATTAATGCACAGCTTCTCTAGGTCTTACAGCATGAATAATATCGCTAACCTCCTAACGGGAAAATCTGCCACTTCTCAAAAGCAGAACATTGAATCATGTGAATAAGACACTGAAGGAAAAAATAGGCACATGCTGTGTAAATCCTCCCAGTAATCCCAAGCATGCAAACATGTCAGTGGCAGCCAGATTCATCCTTTTGCAGCAAACGGTAAGAGATGCAAAACCAATGACCTTAAATCAGTGGTTCTCAACCTGTGGGTCCCCAGATGTTCCTGGACTGCAACTCCCAGAAGCCTCCACCACTCGCTGTTCTGGAAGTGATTTCTGGGACATCTGGGGACCCACACTGCCTTAAACGATTCCTGTCGATTGGGGAGGAGCAGGGCAGGAAGGAGTTAGCAAAAACTAAACTAAACAAACGCTTTTTAGATAAGAGGACTGAAGCTCGAATTTAACATAATGTGGTTGTGGAAAAGCTTTGCACGGGGAGAAGAGATAGGAAGGAAGACGTATCGAGTGAGAGTATGGAATGAAGAATTAGTATATAGTCCTAAGGACACTAAACTAATGTGAAGTACTGCTAAAATGACATGTAGCCCAAAACCTTGGCTGCAGGAATACGGAGAGGGGAAGGAGGTTTTATGGCCACTCTCCAATTTGAAGAAAAGATTGGTTGGCAGTTCTGATCCCAGCAATGCAGATGTTATCTAGAATGCATGCTTGCCACCAGCTGTTACAAGAACCTCAGTCACCCCAGTCCAGTGGTGGCAAAGCTTCAGCACTCCAGGGGTTTTGGACCACAAGCCCCACAGTACTCTGTCACTGGCAATCTAGGTTCAGAATTCTGCCGGCTGTGGTCCAAAACATCTGAATACAAAATTCTGCAATCAAACCTATTTATTATTCTTTTTAATTTAAAAAACCTCCAAAGGCATATTGCAATTTTGATTGGAACAGCCGCAGTACAATAAGAGTTCTCCTACTTCAAAAGTGCTATTTCAGTGTTCTAAGCCTCCCAACATAAAGCTGCTATTTATCCCACCGGAGAAAATGTGGAACGGCATGTATATTTGGTATAAAATATTGATGGTTCTTGTCTATATTATTGTCTATGCTCAAGCCTCGTATCTCCAGAAAAACAGATTTTTTTTAAATTCAGAAATCACAGTTATGTGATTTATTTACCACACACTCTCATAGTGAGCATCCTTTTAGTATTACATCCACTGCTAGCCTCCTCTCTTCCATGGCTCATACTGCATATATAGTAAACTATGTTCCTTTTCTACTCTGTTCAGATTCAGCTACAGTCACCCCCCGCCATTTCGCGGTTCAGGTACTGCGGTCCCACTACATCGCGGGATCGCAGTACCTGCACCTCGGAGCCGCGCAGGGGGTGGCGGGGGCAATCGGGTCGTTCCGCGCCGCTCCCCGCGCTCCTCCGAGAAGCCTGGAGCCGCGGGGAGCGGCGGCGGGGGCAATCGGGTCACTCCGCGCCGCCCCCCTCGTTCCTCCGAGTAGCCTCGGACAGGCTCGCAATCGCCCCCCCCCCGCCACCAGGCCCCACCCCCACCCGCTTCCACATATCGCGGATTTTCATGCATCGCGGCGGGGGTGTGTGTGACTGTATTAGAAATATACCATAACTGTTTATTTTAACTTGGGGTGCCTAGAAATTGCTACTCTTTTGCAAACTAAGACTGAAATTACTCAGCCAAGACAAACACAACTCTCCATCTGTGCTTCTAGATGAACACAAATAGAGAACACAGACAAAAAAGTTGGCAAGTGCATGCCACTTATGGCAGGGGTGGGGGTGGGGGAATAATGGTGTCTTAAGTAAGCCTACCAGACTCTTTGATTACAATAATGCATATTCTTTCCCTGCCAAGGAAGTCACTCAACATTCTGGTTTTCCAGCTTCAGTTGAAGCTAGTTTGTTTTAAATAATAATAGTAGCACAGCTTACATATGGAAAGAAACTTTCAAATCTGACATTAAACAATGCCTGACTCATCTAAAAGTTTTTCCGTATTAGATTTCAAAGCATATAACTGACAAAATACAAACCAGTCAAGAATCATAAAGACTATCTAGATGTAAAGCCCAAGCAAAGGGCAACAAAACTTCGCTAGAACAGGGTTGGGGCACATCTTGTTTTCCAGATGTTTTGGACTGCAAGTTCCAACATCTATTATGGTGGTTGGGGCGTCTTAGAGCTGAAGTTCAAAACACCTGGAAGATGCAAGGTCTCCCACCTCTTAGCAAAAGCCTTTAGTACAACTTATGTGTAAGAAGGCTGATTTTTCAAGATCTGGGCGGAAACTGGACAGAAAATCTCAGGCACAATTTCCTAACAAGAATTTGCCCTAAACATTCTAGCTATTTGTTGTTGTTGTTGCTAATAGTGTGCCACTAAGGAGGGTTTAATGGCCCATTAATGGCTGTATGTCTTTCCTTCTTAAGTGGAAAACACAATTGATTTTAGCTAAGACCTCAAAAACACTTTTAAAATAGTTACAACTGACATTCCAAGATGTCCCTCCCATAAAGTTGCTCATAACCCTTGTAGTTTATTCAAAACTAAATGAAATACTGTAGCTGTTTAAAGAAACAGAATGTTACAATCTACTGGACACAAGACACCTGTGCAGAGAGGCACCACATGCAACTGTAACAGTGACTTGAAAACCAATTAGTTACACTGTACAAGGAGTGAAGTACTGTATATACTCGAATATAAGCCTAGTTTTTCAGCCCTAATTTTGGGGTGAAAAAAGGGGTCCTCGGCTTATATTCAGGTCAATACTTTTAGCCACTGAGGCAAGTTTGGGTCAGTGGCTAAAAGTCATTTTAAACATTGTGCGCCACTTCTCCTGCCCCCCCCATGTTTAAAATGACTTTTAGCCACCAACTCAAGCACTTGCCTCAGTGGCTAAAAGTCATTTTAAACATCACACACACACCCAGCTCACAAAGGAGGAGTTGCCAGGCCCTGCTGCATTTCCCACCCTAGGCTTATACTTGAGTCAATAAATTTTCCCAGTTTTTTGGGTTTAAATTAGGGGCCCCAACTTATACTCGGGTCGACTTATACTCCAGTATATATGGTAATCCCTTGTCAAACTACAATGCTACAGAGTTATGCATTTGTTATTGCAGAATATACAGTGGTACCTTGTATAAAGGAATTAATTCATTCCAAATGAAATTCTGTTAGGTGAATTTTCCTTTATATAAATTTCCCATAGGAATGCATTGAAAACGGAGTAATCCCTAATCGCAACCATTTTTATGTTGTACGGATTCACCCCATAGACAATTCTGTTAAGCAAATTTCTCCTATCCCAGTAATTTTTTATGTTGTACAGATTTTATGTTATACACACCGTTTGCTATACAAGGATCCACTGTACTATGTATTACAAGGAAACTGTTGTTTGTGACCAGTACTTCCAAACTCTGTTTTAAAGTGCACTTACTTGGACAGTCAACTTCGTCACTCTCATCCTCACAGGTGGGCCACCCATCACACTGCCAGTTCAGAGGGATGCATTGGATGGAACCACTACGACACGCAAATTGCCCAGGAATGCAACGAAGCTCTGCAAGACATGAAAGGAGGAGACTGCTGAAGACTGCAAATCAAATAAGCCCTAAAATGGTATCACCACTTGCAAACTTGTGTTGTATTAAACCGATTTCGATGACCTCAGTTCTAGATTGTAGATTAGTGCCGTTTGGCCAAACGCTGAATTCTACCATCAGCCTCAAAGCAACTTGAGACCTACTGGTATAGGACAGAAGCTTTTTAGCACATGTATCAATGGCACCTGACGTGTACTAGTCTGAATTACTACTAACAGAACTATAATGGCCACAAGCAGGAGGAAAACAATCCTTCAATCCTGATGTGTGTTCAGTCGTTCAGTTGTGTCCGACTCTTCATGACCCCATGGACCAGAGCTCGCCAGGCCTTCTTATCCTCCACTGCCTCCCGGAGTTTGGTCAAATCCATATTGGTTGCATTGATGACACCGTCCAACCATCGCATTCTCTGCCATCCTCTTTTCCTTTTGCCTTCAATCTTTCCGAACATCAGGGACTTTGTCTGTCCTCTGTCCTCATGAGGTGGCCAAAGTACTGGAGCCTCAGCTTCAAAATCTGTCCTTCCAGTGAACATTCGGGGTTGATTTCTTTCAGAATGGATATGTTTGATCTCTTTGCAGTCCAGGGGACTCTCAGAACTCTCATCCAGCACCACAGCTCAAAAGCATCAATTCTGTGGTGATCAGCCTTCTTTATAGTCCAGCTCTCACTTCCATACATCACTACTGGAAAAACCATAACTTTGACTATCCTGACCTTAGTTGGCAAAGTGATGTCTCTGCTAATTAGGATGCTACCTAGGTTTGCCATTGCTTTCCTCCCAAGAAGCAGGCGTCTTTTTATTTCGTTGCTGCAGTCGCCATCTGCAGTGATCAAGGAGCCCAAGAAAATAAACTCTGTCATTGCCTCCATTTCTTCCCCTTCTATTTGCCAGGAGGTGATGGGACCGGTGGCCATGATCTTAGTTTTTTTGATGTTGAGCTTCAGCCCATTTTTTCACTCTCCTCTTTCACCCTCATTAAGAGGTTCTTTAATTCCTCCTCACTCTCTGCTATTAGAGTAGTATCATCTGTGTATCTGAGGTTGTTGATATTTCTTCCGGCAATCTTAATTCCGGCTTGTGATTCATCCAGACCTGCCTTTCTCATGATGTACTCTGCATATAAGTTAAATAGGCAAGGTGACAGTATACAGCCTTGTCGTACTCCTTTCCCAATTCTAAACCAGTCAGTTGTTCCATATCCAGTTTTGACGGTTGCTGCTTGTCCCACATATAGATTTCTTAGGAGACAGATAAGGTGGTCAGGCACTCCCATTCCTTTAAGGACTTGTCATAGTTTGTTGTAGTCTACACAGTCAAAGGCTTTGGCATAGTCAATGAAGCGGAAGTAGATGTTTTTCTGGAACTCTCTGGCTTTCTCCATAATCCAGCGCATGTTGGCGATTTGATCTCTAGTTCCTTTGCCCCTTTGAAATCCAGCTTGTACTTCTGGAAGTTCTCTTTTCACATACTGCTGAAGCCTGCCTTGTAGAATTTTGAGCATAACCTTGCTAGCATGTGAAATGAGTGCAACTGTGCGATAGTTGGAGCATTCTTTGGCGTTTCCTTTCTTTGGGATTGGGATGTAGACTGATCTTTTCCAGTCCTCTGGCCACTGCTGGGTTTTCCAAATTTGCTGGCATATCGAATGCAGCACCTTTACAGCATCCTCTTTTAAGATTTTAAAGAGTTCAATTGGAATGCCGTCACCTCCACTGGCCTTGTTGTTTGCAATGCTTTCTAAGGCCCACTTGACTTCACTTTCCAGGATGTCTGGCTCCAGGTCAGCAACTACGCTATCTTGGTTATCAGGGACATCCAGATCTTTCTGATATAATTCTTTTGTATATTCTTGCCATCTCTTCTTGATCTCTTCTGCTTCAGTTAGGTCCCTACCATTTTTGTCCTTTATCATATCCATCTTTGCACAAAATGCCCCTTAAATATCTCCAATTTTCTTGAATAGATCTCTAGTATCAATCCTGATACAACACTATTAAAAAAACCCTGTTTCTAAACACATTCCAAAACAGCTGTAGCCTCTTGAAAGCTGACCAACAATTATTAAATCTATACACATCACAACACATTTTGATAAATGCTAGCAGTTGAGAGATCATCCTTCTAACAGAACTCTCTTCTGCCACAAATTCAACAGGTGACTTTAGACAAGGCACTTTCTCGCACACTCTGTGGCTAAAATCTACAACACCGAAACAAAAATAGCTTATAGCAGGGGTGGGGAACCTTTGGCCCTCCAGATGTTCTGGACTGCAACTCCCACAATATGAATTGTGGGAGTTGTCATCCAAAATATCTGGAGGGCTGAATGTTCCCCACCCCTGGCTTATAGGCTTGTTGTAAGGAAGAACCATAGGCTGAGTACAGTGTTGGACTAGAGTAGAATGGGGACCTTTGACAGCTTTAGGAAACAAACTTTATCCCTCAGACCCTGCTACAGTGTCAGAGAAGAAATTGCATCTTCCTAGTATCACAAAATAATGAAAGTTGGAAAGGGCCTAAAAGGGCTAGTGATAAAACACTTTCTGAGTACAATTCTGTAACCAACTATGTATCCACCTGACTGTTGTCTATCAAGCCCATACGTAGTTAGCTTACTATCAGCGACCACAATGACAAAAGCTTTGGTGAAGTCAAGATACATATACAGTGGTACCTTGCATAAAGGAATTAATTCGTTCCAAATGAAATTATGTTAAGCAAAATTTCCTTTATACAAATTTCCCATAGGAATGCATTTAAAAAAGAGTGATCCCATTTTTATGTTGTAGAGATTCGCCCCATAGGTGAATATTTTAAGCAAATTTCCCCTAATCCACTAATTTTTCCTAAAGTGCCAATAGAGCAATTTAACCAGAATACAGGTGGCTCAAAAGGGGTGATGTTGGGTGCCCATAGAAAGGGCTCCGAGTGCCACCTTTGGCACCCATGCCATAGATTCACCAACACTGATATAGAGGATCTGTGATCTCATAAAAAGGTGCCCATGAAGCTTCCACTGGGGGAGCGTGAAAGGAGTCAGAGTTAACAAATGAAAACCACACCAACCCTCAGAAGAAAGCTGGGCTAAGAAAGACAACAGGTGTTATGAACTAAAAGGGATAGAGCAAGCACGTCCAAACTTTGGCCCTCCAGATGTTTTGGACCACAGCACCCAGAATTCCAAGTCTGTATTTCCAATGGCAAAGGACGGTGGGAGTTGTGGTCCAAAACATCAGGAGGGCCGAAGTTTGGACATGCCTGGGATAGAGGTTCAACCCTTAAAATGGTCCATGCATGTGTACCCAAAGGAAAGAGGTCTATGGAAGAGGGAAGGACCCCCCCGAAATGGTTACCAGGAGTCTGAAGCCCACCAGAGGGGCATGGACCCATGCTATGGAACTATATCTGCCAGCACAACACTCCCCTACCAGAAAGCTTACAGAGTGAGGAAGATATGGGAGATATTCACTTGTCATTCCAAATTGATATGTTACACAAAGGTTAGACTGAGCAATCCCATTCTGATTGTCTTGTTGGACTTAGGAAGGTTGTTGAGCACCGTTCTATGTCAGAAAACAATAAATCTTAGTTACCACACCATTGTCTCATGTTGTATGTAAACTGAAGCCAGAGGAACCTCCAATGGTTAGTGAAGAACCCTCATAATAACCTGTCTCAGAATTTTCCCTGGGATTGATGTTAGTCTGCCTTGTCTTTTTGCCTTTTTGAAAAGTCACCCTCCAATTATTTGGCACTTCATCCATTCTCTGTGATTTAAAGACAACAATAGACAGAGTCTGTGAGAATTCTTCAGTTACTTCTATCAATACTCTTGAGTGCAGTCAGGGTCCGTAAAAGTCAATAGTTTTTTTTAATGAAATTGAATTAAATCACATTTAAATTTAAAACTTTTTAAAGTTCAAATTGCCAAAAGTCTGATTTTTAAAAACTGGAATCATGGTTTAAATCAATTTGATTAAAAACAAATCATCTGGCACCAAAGATCTGAACTCTTTGAAAGTAATATGATATTCCTTGAGCAAAAATCTCAGGTCTCATGCTTCTCCTCATTTAAAAACCTGTTTCTTTTAATAATTATTTTGGAATACTGCAATTAAAAACAACACAGTACTTGGTAACACAGATAACATCTGGCAGCAAAGATTAATTTTGGTGGAATGGGAATAGCCAATGTTGCACTTGAAAGTGCAATATATTCCACACTACAGTAGTGCCTTGGCATACAAGCATAATCCGTTCAACACTTGTACAGTGTATCGAAGCAAATTTCCCCATAAGAAATAATGGAAACTCAAATGATTCATTCTGAGGTCCCATAGACCATACACTACTGTACACACAAAATGCCAAAACTCACAAAAGTTGGCTAGAAGTCCACATCCACACCACAGGTGCCTTGCAGCAAAACCTGCTCTACTTGAGACTAACAACTGGTTTTTGTGTTTTTAATGTGACAATAATAAAGTGCAATTTGTAGCCATGTACACACTTGACTAACTGCCTCATAACTAGAAATGGTTTAAAAAATAAGAATGTTGAAAACAAATGAAAGGAATATATAAATATAAAGAAAAATAAAACTCTAACCTGCACTCTCCTTTGAAAACGTTCCTGCCTGGTGCAAGAGAAACCTCCGTTCTTCTCTCCTCCCCTGGCTTTGGAGGCTGCCTGAGATGAAACACTCCAGACAATCACCCACAATCCATCAGGGAGAGGGAGAGAGAGCTAAATTGACTCACTTGCAATCATGTGACCTGCTCCAGTGCTCATATTGCAAAACATTGCTCGTTTATCAAGGGAAAATTTAGGGGGGGGGAAGGTTGCTCATCTTGCAAATCACTCATAAACCACGGCATTACTATAAACCTTTAACTCAGGAGATCAAGAAGAATTAGTGAAAGAACACATATGCACTGCTTTGGAGGTACAGTAGTAGCGCTCTGCATCTTCATAGGAGGAGGCCACATGTACTTTGCCAAAAAAAAACAGGCCAGAAGACTACTGGCAATTCACATCAAGTAATTCCCACACATCCTAGCACAAACGACCACCCGTTAACGAGACCAAGCTTGTTTACTTTCACCAAGGACTATCATACTTGAAAAAGATTCTTTTGCAAGAATATTATTGTACAGTGACCTTTTTCTATGGACTTGCCCGGGGCTAGCTGACTGATCTGTAGTGACTCTGGTAAACTGCAGTTGAAATCTCATTTTTAGAATACCATGTACATTTTCAGTATTCTACTTTCTTCACACTCACCCTAATTAAGTAACCGTTCTATACATTCAGAATTTCACATCTTGATAAGGCAAATGTCATGCCTAGTTGACTTAATCAACCGACACAGGGGTAGAATGCATACAATATCAGGACATAATACAACCTAGGAGGTCTGTTACTTAATATAAATAAACTCTAAAAACTAAATTCAACTGCTAGTCCAACTAAAGCACACCCACTGGATCAACAGGACTTATATTTGTGTACAAAGACACTGAAGGATCTACCCTAGTTCGATCTAGTCAATAGACTTGGGGTTTAGGGTTAAAAGTTAACTTGAATGTTATAAATTCATAAAAAGGAATGCAAACAAAATATTTAACAGTTGCTATGTAGAGTTATATGTATAAAATATGTAAGATATCTGCCCAATATTTATGCAGCATTTATTAATAACAATCATGGAGAGAGGTGTGGCAGGATTGCAGAAAGGGAAGTCTGTGCACAGATAGTAATTCTATTCACTTGACAGCCATTAACCTTGGTAAGATCACCTTACCAGCACACCATCAGGGGATACATTTTATTACACTTCAAATCAGTTAAAGCTTGCAGCGAAAATCTATCTATAGTAAGGTAATTTGTAAAGCACGAGCATCATTCTTCTCTACAGAGAATGAGCAATGTTCCCCAAAACGGCAATAACCAAATGCTGCAAATTCATGTCAGGAACATGGAACTATTGACGCTTACATACTGCTTGCTCTCAATGTAGACAATTGTGGCTTCAGAAAGCAGAACAGAACTATTTTTTAAATCTAAATTATTCATACTATTGTATCATTTGCTCCTGCAAATTGATTTAAGGGATATTTTGCTTCAAGATTATGTTTCAAGGAAGCAGGGCGAAGCTCATCCAAAAACCAAAACAAGGGATGTAATAAGACAGTTTCATGATAGAGTGAAGTGCTTTGTCTTAAGGAGCACGGAAGCGGCTCAAGCCAGAGGGAAGAAATAAAAATAGGTCTGCCCTAATCAGCACGCCGCCTACTTGGAGCAAACATTGAGGTCACAAAGACAGCTAAGAACTCAGCCGTGCTAGACTACCATCGACAACATATGTTGCACACCACAACCAACAGCTCTGACTCACTGAGGGGCAGCAGTTTTTACTTTTAAATGCTTTTAAAGAGCCTTCTTATAAAATAAGCATTTTATGATAAAGCAACTTTTAAAAAATCATGATGAATTGAAATGATCATTAGTGACTAATCCAGAACCAAAGAAAACAGCCATAACGCTAACCTTGGTGATCAGGTGAACGGTAAACCATGCTACTACTCAAGAGGGACGAAAGGTGAACATTACAGATTACCTTCACTTATTTCAGAGGTTAAGAACATTCAATCCATGCTCAACCCACCCACACTACTACAAACAGCTTTTGAATACTTGACGTCACTTCTAAATTACTACTGAAGTCTACAGGAACCGTATTCCTTCATATCTAGAGCTTGGATATATAGTATTAGAGCTTGGGTGAAGTAAAACAAAACAAAAAGCATTGCTATCCTAATTTGTTTCAGATTTTCAACCATTTAGATATATGTTGTTATCATCATTACACACTAACTTTATTTTGGAGTAATTTTTGGTTATATTAATTACTCACTTTTGGAAAAGTGCCTTGCTACGTGTCCTCTTTTGGCCACTTTTATTTATTCTAATTCAGCAATTTAATCACTATCATCATGCACAACTAATATTTTATGTGCAATACTGACTGCATTATTCATGTATAATATTCATTATGCATTCATGTCAAGCCAGTATCATGAAACTGCTTGAAGAGTCTGAGATGGGTTTGTCTCATCTTGAAGATAATGTATTAAATTCTTATTTAAATTATTTATAAATAAACACAGAGAAAAAAGAAACACTGAATTTTTCCGAAGACTTTTTTTCTAGTGAATTTAGTATTTGGGTTTCAAGACTTCTCTTTAATGTCAGCTAAAATACCAGAAATCTCCTAGATCAGTGGTTCTCAACCTGTGGTTCCCCAGATGTTCCTGAATTGCAACACCCAGAAATCCTGGCCAGCTCAGCAAGCAATGAAGACTTCTGGGAGTTGCAGTCCAGGAACATCTGGGGACCCACAGGTTGAGAACCACTGTCCTAGATGAAAGAATTCTGTCTGAAGCTAAAGAGTACCACAGCCAGACCTGACCATACTGGGCTACATTATCAGTGCTCTCAATAGAATGTGGTTCTTTATAGTTCTAACATTTTCCGCTCTTCTCCTAAATGTATAAAATACCACCATCCCAACATGCAATGTGAAGTATATCCAGCATGACATTTGAAACGCTTAGGCATCAAAATCCAAAAACATTCTTCTGCACGGGCAGTACTCATACAGATGCTCACGCAGCTGTTATATCCTTATCTATGATGAACTGCTGGATAGCTCACTGGCTTAGGTTTCTGGCTGCAACGCCAGAGGAAGGGAGTTCAATTGTCCACTGTGTCTCCTCAATCCATGAGGTCCCTTCCAGCTTTGCAGTTCAAAGGTTCAAGGTTCTTTTTTGTTCAAATCCAGGATGCTTGTTTTCAAATGGAAGGAGGAATATATGTAACAATCAGTCTGTAGGTTTGAAAACTATTTATAGATCAGTTCCTGGGGCCTACAAGAAGAGAGAGAACTCTCCAGTTACATATGTTGTCCTTAATTATACTACAAATATCACAATTTAATAGAATAAAGTGATAGCTTTCTTTTTGAAAAAAAAAGCTTTGAGAAAATATGTCCCCAAACGGTGGATCTAAGAGACTTTTTAAAAAAGCAGAACGTACTAGAACCTAACAATATGTCCCATTTCAGACACTCACCTGAAAGAAGTCTTGCCAAGGCTAGTCGTGCACCTGCAATTTGAAATGTAAAAGAAAACTTACAAAATGATAATGCACCAATACTAAAAAAGCAATCCAACCCTTTGTTAAAATAAACAAACAAATACAGTATTGATGAGAATTTGAAATTCACTGACATCAACCACAAAACACAAGAGAACAAACAACTTTCAAAAACACGTAGCATTTTCTAACAGGAAGAAAAAAACAGCAGATGATGTTGGGAAAGAGGTCCCTCTATAGCAGTGGTTCTCAACCTGTGGGTCCCCAGATGTTCCTGGACTGCAACTCCCAGAAACCCCTTCTAGCACAGCGAGTGGTGGAGGCTTCTGGGAGTTGCCGTCCAGGAACATCTGGGGACCCACAGGTTGAGAACCACTGCTCTATAGCAAAAGCCAGGTCCTTCATCACCACTCCACGTACTACTAGTAGCATAGTGATCCACAGTCAATGAGATATGCCCTCCTGACAATCGATGAGGTATGCTCTCCTGAGAGGTGGTGGAGTCAGGATTTGATGGGAGGAATATATATTTAAGGGTGTGTGGGGTCACTATTGTATTCTTGTATTTGAAAAATAGGGAAATGGGACAATTATATCTATCTTCTTAGCATACAGTTTTATCATATCATCCAGTAAAATCTTGCCCAAGATAGATTTTAAAAATCTAGACATAAAAAGCAAATGTGTTTTCTTTATATACTACCCCATAGTGCTTAAAGCACTCTCTGGGCAGTTTACAATTTATTTATGCAAGCTACACATTGCCCACCCCACACCACCCGCAAGCTGCGTACTCATTTTACCGACCTTGGAAGGATGGAAGGCTCAGTGAACCTTGAGCCTGCTACCTGGAACTGAACCTCAGGTCATGAGCACAGTTTTAGCTGCAGTTCAGCAATTTAACCACTATGCCATGAAGCTTTGATTTGTGTTATTTCAAATACAAATTTTCAGTTTTGAAATCGGGGCCAAAAATCATTATTTTTCTCAAAGGGGCATGGGTTTTTAAAAGGCCCAGAAACCCTGAAGTAGAGTAATACAAAAATTAGCCAAATTGTATATAACTGCGTGCTATCCCAGAAAAATCTCAACATATATTTGTTATTCCAGATCTTGGGTGGTATATATTGAGAAATGAATATAATATTACACATTGGCCAACATGTTTATGGACTAAAGAGTGGAAAGCCAGTACTGACTGAATAGTAGCAACATTTAGGAGCTCCAGATTCCTGTCTGGACAGAGCCATAAACCACATGGGATGGTCTTAAAACTACTCATTCTTGATCAGCCTGGCCTACCTCACCAGGTTGTCACAAAATACGTTAAAGAAAAGAACTGTATATATTACTTAAGCTTATCTGAGCTCACTGGAGGAAAGACTGGTTATCAAGGCAAGTAATAACTATGAAACTGCTGTGAAATGTCAACATGAAGAACAGTATAAAATGCTGTAATAAGTGAATGGGTGGGAAATAGATAAAATGATAGCAGAGCCCTTCAGAAACATATAAGCTGAAATCCTGTTTCGTAAATCACACCACATACTGCTGGTGACCTTACCACCTGCAGCCATTTTTGTTCAAAAATAAAAGTAGTACCAAAACAACTGGGCCAAGTCTCTGCATCCCAGCAGCAATTAAAAGCCAATTCCATGCCCTTTTTTCTTGGCCCTGCCCCAGAAGCAAGCACACCTAAACTCACATTATATGCAGTAGAAACTGTTGCTAATCCTTGTCTAGCTTTAAAAAAAACCAGCATTTGCAAAGGAATTTAGGACTGTACTAAAAAGAAGAATCTCAGAAGCCAAAATTGAAGAGAATAAATTATGGTTCACACAGGGGGAAAACTATTCTGATTGCCTGCTGGGTCTAACATATCAAACCAATGTCCACTCTATTTTTTTTTCTTCTGCTGCACAGCAGCCTTTTCTGACTGTGCGCAGGAGGCGGGATTTTGGCCAAAACCCGGGAGTAAACTGGGATTGATTTCAGCTGATGATGAACGGCACCGATAAAGCTCTGCACGCTTCCGCAGCTTAGAGGGAACATGGTCACATGTTGCCAAAATGCTCAGAGCAGCAATCAAACTACTGCAGCTGCATAACAAACAAGATTTCTATAGAGATATATAGAGATAGAGACAGCACATGTGGATAAAAATGGCAGATTATGTTCATGTAGAACAATTTAAAGTACTGTATCACTGGTCAAGACTAGCACTCTCTATGTATTATTCAAAATAATCTGAGACAAGACAAAGTTGTGGTTTGTGCTTATACTATATCGCTTAAGCAATTTCAAACTGCAAAATATTTAATTTATCTATTTTAAATACAGATTATTACTCTTTATTACTAGCAGACCTCACCATGGAGCGGGACATTTCTGTGAAGATTCTCAGTCATCCAGGTGAGTTTATCTGGAAGTTGAGTCATGGCTATTGGACTTCTTTTCAAAAAGACGTCCAGTAGCCATGACTCAAGTTCCAGACGTGGAGTGGGATAAACGCTAAAAAAAAAAATATTCTTTTTCACTCTTCCAGATGTTGCTGGATTGGATCTCCCAGCCCTCCCCATTACTGGTAAGTTTTCTCGGGTTAGAAAGAGCCATAAGTTTGTATTTTGTCCATTCCCGCATTATGTTAATTCAGAAACTGACAGCTTTGAAAATAAGAGATCTGAGCTACAATATATATTTACATGGTCAGAAACTGGGATCAACCATAATTTCCTTATCCCAAAAATCATTACCATTTTCAATATCAAGGCCAAAATACCTACCAGCTCCCTATTTGCCTCAGCTGCAAGATCTACAGTTTTGGATTGGGTTTAAACTACGGAGCTTGCAGCTGCAACACTTGGCTTTTGTTGATGGTGGGTGTTCATTTCCCCTCCCCGTTCTGAATCTTTCATACTGTACTACCAAACCTAATGAAGAGTGATCCAGAACTCAAATACTTTTATTTCATTTTGATCTCTCCAAATCTAGGCAATATGGGAAATATAATTAAACAATGATGCCGTGACAAATACTATCTTTAATAATAAGAATCAGTAGCAGTAGTTACAGAAAGAAGAGGAGCAGACGTAGTTTAGCAGACAAAAATTACAACTATTCTGGCCCTAGTTGCAGTTCTAAGCAGTAATCTAAATACATCTTTTGAATAACAATGTTCTGTCAAGTGAATTCTGACTAAAGCAGCCCTTAGGGTCTCCTGGGTATAAAGAACTCGGCAATAGTTTATTAGCCCCTTTCTCTGGTGTTCTAAGACTATGTGCAGCTTCCTCAATAACTACATAAGCTGGTTCTTCTCCCAAAACATACAGCAAAGAATCAAACTGCTAACAACTCACTGGCTGAACCCTGTGCAAAAAGAACTGGCACTTAAGGAAGAGTTGACTCACCAAACCCACATTGATTGAATGGGACTACAGTGAACCCCCGCCTATTGTGGGGTTTCGGGACCCGACCTGACCCATGATAATTGAAAATCCACGATATGCAGATGCAGGTTGGGTTGGGCCTGGGGTGCCTAGCTGGGAGCTCTTGTACATACCCCCAGCCAGGTGCTGCCATGAACTGGCCTGCAAGGGTCTTTCTGAGCCTTCTGGAGGTCCCCAGAGGGCCTCCCTGCAAACCATAAATGACTTCTGGTTCACAGGAAGGCCCTTTGGGGGCCTCCAGAAGGCCCGGGAAGGTCCTTGCAGGCCTGTTCAGGGCAGCGCCAGTCCTGGGGTAAGTAAGGGAGGCCTGAAACAAACATTTCCCCTTTACCCAAAGGGGCTTTTTTTCATATACTGCGGTCCCGCAATATAGCGGAACCGCAGTATCTGAACCGTGAATGGGCAGGGGAACCACTGTACTTTTGTTGCAACTTACTACACTAAACAACAGGATTTCAATAAGCCTTCTAAATATATACAATCTTGTATATACCTCTACTCACACAGACATGGCAGAGCCATGTATGACCCTAAGTCAGAAATAAATTGACAGTACACGACAAAAGCGCATGATTGCCACCCAACTGTATTCAAGAGGCACAAATCTAGAATTGGAGCTAATTTCAGCGGCCCAATTTCGTGATCACAAACTAAGACACTGGAAGGACTGCATGTAAACCTGGTTTTGACCTAGTCGTGATTTATTTGTACCCATCTCTGCCACCAACTCGGTGTTTGTTATTTGGCCCTTTGTTCCGAAAGGAGTAGATGCAGTACCAGTGTGATCAACAAAAGAACCTAAAGAGATGTGTCATTCTGGCAGAACATCAGTACTGGCAAGGACATTTTTAGCAGCCTGGACAGAATCCCCGGTTCAAAACTTCTCACATCCCTGCCACCTTCTGCTAAAGACTTGGTGTTGAAAACAAAGAGAGCTTTTCTCCTACGAAGAGAAAGAAGCCTTTTCCAAACTCCCAAAGATTTTCAAGATGAGGGGGAATTGAACTAAGCTGCCTAAACAAACAAAACTGCAGGTTCAAACACCTTCTTTTCTTCCATCTAAGTGCTAGTACAGCTAATCAAAAGACTGGCTTATCCTTATGCTGGTGAGTAATAGCCTTAGAACTACAGAGAACTATGGATCATTGGTCAGTAGGGCATAGTGTGAAACTGAACTCCCAAACTCTGACTCTGCAGTTAGATATCTAAACTACCGAGTTATCTAATTCAGGCGAGGCAAACATTCTTCACAAAAAGGGATGGCACAAGAAAGTTAAAGCTGAGCTATCTATACTAAGCTCTGAACGGCCCACATCACTTATTTCTGCTTCAGATATCTTAGAAATCATGTTCATTCACAGACATTCCATTACCTCTCCCTAGAACATAGTAATACATAATGCCATACTAGTTAACAGTAGATAAAATTGTGCAGTTCAGTAATTTAGCAGCCTGCACACATGTTCAATTTAACTCACCTACATAGTAACAATTCCTTTATGTTGTGCCAGGGCTTAGGAGTTCCAGTTCCTAGTGCCCAATTAGCCATAACATTCACTGATGGACAATGGTACAATCACTCACTCTTTCTCCTCGACTTACCTCACAGGTTTGTTGTACAGTTAAAACTGGAAGAGCTGTACATTTTAATTTTGTTATGTACTATCAAGTCTCAGCTGACTTATAATGACCTACATAGGGGTTTACAAGGTATGTGTAATATTTAAGGCATGGTTGTATCTGTCACCCTCCAGTGAGTTCCCATGGCTGAGTGGAGATTTAAAGCCAGGTCTCCAGGGTCAGAGTCCAACATTCAATCCACTGCACTACACACCACGCCAATTGTTGCTGTAATTTTCCCTGCATTTTCATGACAGCACTTCTCAAATAGCTGGCCTTCCAAAATTCCCAATCCTTCGCCATGCCAGTGAAGGATAGGAGTTGAGCTGAAAGGTTCAGATCCACCACAGCCTGATGCAAGTGATTAAATAAATCCATTCTCACTTCGCCACTGAACATGCTGCAGTACAACAGTGACAGTTAAGCTACTTGACGTGCACTGGTGGAGATATTAATAAATAAGCCCAATTTCTTTGCTAAAAATCTATTAGTCTTCAAGGTAAACTAGACTGAGGGCATTTGGTGCACAGCTAATGCAACATGAATTTAACTTATGGCCGGGGTTTTTCACTGCTCACATATTTTTATTTTTGTATCTGCTTAACAAAGTAGAATTGCTGACTTATTCAGAACTGTTGATGCTCAGCAGGAACTGAAAAGCTGTGGCTGCAGTTATTGCCTACGGAGGGGGAGCAAAGAAGAGGAACACACATGGTCTCAGCCCATTCTGCTTAACCCTGTTTTTCAAATGATGCAAGAATTACCCATGCAAGAGTATGATCAGAAAAGCAAAGCCATGCAATAGAGTCACACTCCCTGTTACCAGGGATAAGGCTCACAATCTATCAGCCTCAATGTAATCCTCCATGTAATAAGGCCTCTACATGTTCATAGATTGGCTTGGGAGTACAATGCACAGAAAAGATCTCACGGTAGACGTTTCAACGCTTTGCGTGGCATTCTATAACCAGCCCCAAGAAACCTGCCTAGTCATTGCGGGGATCCAGATCCATTCAACTGGTGTTCTTTGTTTACGCAAACTAATACTATCTTCATGCAGAGATGAAAGCAGCAATGTTTTGTACAGAAAATGCAGCCTTCCAGCAAGCAAGCCCTAAACCAACCATCCGGGGAAAATAAAAGAGCTGTAATCCTATCCACTTTTAGTTCAAAGCAAGTCCTTTTGACCTCAGGACCTCCCTCAGAGTAAGAATGAGAAGACTAATACCACCTTGTAACCAGGTCAGTTTCTCAATCCCTAGCTCTCTCACACAGTGTAGAAAACAAAATTTCATATGCACACAGAGCCGAAGCAAAAAGGCATAAATATGATAACACTGCCTGAACTAATACAAACTGAAAGCTTTCAGGCCTTTAGTTCTGATAGTACATTTTATCTACAAGCAGGTGGAACAAATATATCACCCTCCTCTAATCTTGCCTCCACTACTTCCTCCACTGACATTACTTTGCACTGAAAAATTCTTAAATCATGATTGTGTCCTCTCGTATTATTTAAGCACCAAGTAAATGGATGACAAAACAGTTATATACTAACCACCACCACCACTCACTCTCCTAATATCATTTCTAAGAGGAAACCCAACAGAGGGTAGAAGAGCCTCTACAGCAGTGGTTCTTAACTTGTGGGTCCCCAGATGTTCCTGGACTGCAACTCCCAGACGCTTTCACCACTTGCTGTGCTGGAAGGGATTTCTGGGAGTTGCAGTCCAAGAACATCTGGGGACACACAGGTTGAGAACCACTACTCTAGAGTATTGCCACAGGGTACAGAGTATCCTTGCTACTCAAGACGTTCCAAACCGCAAGCTAATGCAACATTTAAGGTAAAATATTGGGAGGAGGGAGAGCACTCCAGCTTTATGTTACTTGGGGTAAATCCAATCCGAGTTAGAGTGGATGCACTGGTCCCAACTGGAGCTGACACAGTGAAATGCATGTAAATTAAGTGTCACTTAACTAATGGGAAGAAGAAAAAAATAGCAGATGATGTTGGGAAAGAGGTCCCTCTATAGCAGAAGCCAGGTCCTTCATCACCACTCCAGGTACTACTAGTAGCGTAGTGATCCACAGTCAATGAGATATGCCCTCCTGACAATCAATGAGGTATGCTCTCCTGAGAGGTGGTGGAGTCGGGATTTGATGGGAGGAATATGTATTTAAGGGTGTGTGAGGTCACTATTATATTGTATTCTTGTATAAGAAAAATGGGGAAATGGGACAATTGTATCTGTCTTCTTAGGATGCAGTTTTATCATATCTTGCCCAAGATAAATTTTAAACATCTAGACTTATGAAAATCAGGGCCAAAGATCATTATGTTTCTCAAAGGGTCATGGGTTTTTAAAAGGTCCAGAAACCCTGAAGTAGAGTAATACAAAAATTAGCCAGATTTGTCCCAGAAGAATCTCAACACATCTGTAACTAAGATTTCAGTGGATCTACTCAAGTTGGAGCTAAAACTGATTCAGCCCTTTGGATCAGAAAGTTTTAAGGTGGGTTTTTGTTTGTTCAGTTCTTCTGTTTTAGAAGCAAGTATAAACTCCCAACAGCTTTGAACTGGGGAGTACCAGCAAGGGTGGCATGTGACATGAATTATTTTCTCACACTGCGTGCGGAAGAGGGAGATGGCAAGTTGAAACCTACCTCCTGGGCACTGCTGTGGGTGAGCAAAACAAAGCCGCCTAGGCGTTCTGCCAAGTCTTCTTTGACGGGGGTTGCCTCACACATGGAATAACTTTTTTGACAGTCAATACACTAGCTGAAGTTAAGGGGGCTTCACGCCCTCCAATAAAAGCAAAAATCGTTTATTTACATTTGTTCAGAGATTCACACAATGTGGTCCGGGATGGTTGCAATTTTCAGCAAGCATTTTGCTCAGCGGAATCCTCATAAATATTCACATTTTAAATCCATCTTGTAATACTGAGGAAGGGTTGGATACATTTCACCCAGCTTTTTTATTTTTAACAGCCATTTCCATCATTATCATTTTGGAAACATAATAACGATCCTGATGGACAAATCCACCCAACCAAAATGAATTCACATCTTCTGCCAAGTGTGGAAACTGCTCAAGGGCCTATGCCTATGTTATACAGTCGCATCTGGGAACAGAATAAGGATTAATAGCACTCTAATATATATATTTTAAAAAACCTGCACCAGCAGCAGAATTTTTGCCAAAAATAGCATTAAATCTCACTTTGCTTTTACTTAACTCTGCACTAGATTCAAGAGACTGTTAACTAAAAATTGCCTCTTACCTTCTGCCAGATACCAGGGATGGAAACTTGAATTACAGGACTCACTGTCACATCAGACTGAAGTCTCACTGGTGACTTGACACAGGGGTTGTTTCGTTTTAAATGACTCGGACTCAACTTGCAACTTTGAACCAATCAATTTATTTTTTTCAGTGGTGGGGTGGAGGCAGAGAGTTTGTTTTAATATAGGCTCTGAATTGGGATTCAGGACTTGGTACTAAAGATTCAGACTCAGATTTTGGACTTGAACCCAAATACCTGCCAACACCCCTACCAGATAATGGATTTGAAAAACAGTCTGCTATTGGGGGGGGGGAGATCCCTGTTATCTTTCAGTGAGCTGCTTTCGAAGATTTGGAATGCCACATTCCAGAAAACTTTTAAAATATGACATTTCCAAGTGCCTTTAAATGGAGCAGGAACGAGCCTAGCACATTTTGATTAAGTGTACAGTCACCCCCCGCCACTTTGCGGTTCCGGTACTGCGGTCCCACTACATCGCGGGATCGCAGTACCTGCACCTCGGAGCCGCGTGGGGGGGGGGGGCAATCGGGTTGCTTCCGCGCTGCCCCCCCCGCGCTCCTCCGAGAAGCCTCGGACAGACGCGTGATCGCCCCCCGCCCCCACCCTGCTGAGCCAACAGGCCCATTTCCAGTTCAAATCCCCACTTCGCATAGAAACTCACTAGAGAAAGCAATGATAAAGCACTCCTTGATCGTCTCACATACACTGGAAATTATATCACTACTGCTATATGTTGACAGTGAAGGGACATAACAAATCATGTTGGTTAAAAGAGCCTCATTTACACATTTGAGCTTTCCGGACATAGGAAGTGCTATTTTTTAAAGATCCCCATCCCTGCAGGCTTCTCTTCCATTGTATTTTCCGAGCCAATAAGGAAGCACCGTTTCTTTCAGAGCAACAGGAGAAACTTGTTCTCTTTCTTATATTCTTCATCTTCTGACCCAGTAAGAGAAGACACTGCTTCATTCCCAAGCCCATACCACATTCAAGAAGGGGGGTGGGGAGAGAGGCAATCACAAATCATCGTCTCACTATTAAGCCTGACCAACATCTGCCGAGTTCTGATTTCCTACCACTGTACAGTCCCCCTACAAAACAAAATCAAAGCATACGCAGATTAACGAGTAAGTAGGATGGAAATCAATTGTTAATTATACCAGCAACAGCAAACCTTGCAGCTAAGGATGATTACCTGGGACACAAGATTTTTAACATCACCAAATTATTTCCTCCAGGTAACCTTGATTATCCATGTGGTAGAGAGATGCTATAAAACCAAGAGATCAATGGGCTATTAGGCAGACCTATGAATGGCTTGCTGAAAATGCCCAGTGACCCTACTAAAATGTCCTAGTGCTGTTCACCATTAGTAAGATTAATATTTTGAAAAGCTAGCCTGCTTCAAAATAATTTCTGAAAAGTAATTGCTCTCTGAAGACTTAAGTAAAACATTCATTTGCCCTTAGCAATAATAATTTGAATGAAAGTCCTACACAATCAGCTGATGAAAGACGGGCTGCCCTAATCATTTTGTGCAGTAAAACAGACTTGTCAGCATTCTGAAGCCCTATCAATCTTACGACATGAAATTTAAAGGTAAAAAAAACAGATTTCTCTCTGGCTGAAATATACTAGAGCCAATGCGAATGAGTATAGGCAATGTTGGATATTTTAAAGCACAGCAATTAATTTTACCAAAGGCAACCATCAAAATCATTCACATGATCCACCAAAGATCTACATTCAGATAAATTATGTCAGTTCACCTGGAATGAAGCCCACCTGGTCAGGTACAGGAATGTATAAATGCACTCTGTCATGAGTCTGCTGGATATTTAGTTCAGCATTATGTACAATGGCTGTTCTCAAACAGAACCCCAGTAACTCACAGACTCCATTACTGGTGGTTCATAAGGAGGCTACAGATACCAAGAACACCTGTATTTATCCATACAGTATATACCTAGGACTGTTTTGACCAGGGCTGAAGTATTCAACAGGCAAACAAGAGGCTTCTGTACTCTCCAGAAAAGAGTGCTGATGTGGCCTACTAACTTCCCTTCAAAGATTTACCAGTTACAGTGGTCCTTTTCAGCAGAGCCTTGGATTCTCATCAACAGTACTATTGGTACTAATGGGTAAAATGCAATTTATACAGCAAGGGAAACAAAGTTTAAATGCTGGGAGGGGAAAGTAAAATCTACAAGGCAGGAATGTTAAGATTCACTTGTCCACATTTTTAAGGTTTTAAGTTTCCTCAACCATGTTTGGAAATGCAAGGGACTGGAACTGACATCTTTTGAACCCAAAGCAGGTGCTGTTCTGAAGAATTATCTTGAACAAGTAAATAGATTTCATTATTATTATTATTATTATTATTATTATTATTATT
This sequence comes from Phrynocephalus guinanensis, assembly GCA_037367245.1. Classification (NCBI taxonomy): domain Eukaryota; kingdom Metazoa; phylum Chordata; class Lepidosauria; order Squamata; family Agamidae; genus Phrynocephalus; species Phrynocephalus guinanensis. Next base: position 10,420,600 of record CM074752.1, read on the forward strand.
ATTATTATTATTATTATTATTATTATTATTATTATTATTATTATTATTATCATCATCATCATCATCATCATCATCATCTTAGAACTGCAGAGCTAGAAGGCCCCTGCCAAATTTTAGACATCCACACACAGAAAAGAGCTTTGCATGGAGTGGAGGGATACAAAAAATATATGGCATATTGGATTTGATCCTTTCTCATTTGTTCTTCACGTCACTCGAAGACTGCGCCGAAATTACAGGAACCCGTTGCCCCACAACCCTGCTACACAGCACAAACCTGAAGAATATGAAGAGGGGGACCATAATCCCAGCCTATGAGAACCTGCAGTAATGCTTTTTCTAAAGTCTTCAAAGAGTTTCCAAAGTTTTGGTGTTTTGTTTGAACTCTGATTTTAATTTTTCTCATTCATTACCTAGTGATGTTTTAATCAGTGGAGTACGGATTATTTAAACAGTTCATTTTATTTTTATTTGATGTTTTTAGGTTTCATGGTAAACCGCTCACTGCATTATACTCCCATCAATCATCTGAAATGAGACAATGCACAGCACTGAAATCGAGTGCTATGGAATGAAACAGAAAATGTTTACTCCCAAGGAGTCATATCTAGAAGTAGAGCTGCAAGGAGAACTATTGCACTACATAGAACCCTGTCAACTGGGAAAATCAGCCACATGATATGCTATCAATTTCATGTATTTCCCAAAATTTTGCCCAAAGGGAAAAAAAGTTAAAATAGCCATGCTAAATCCATGTACAGTATCTTTGCTCTTTGGAACACAGTAGATAAGCAGAGGAGCTAATGTTTAATCGCAAGAGAAATGTAGTCTAAACACACAGATACACTTTTGTTCATGTATTATAGAACGCCTTCTGATATTAAAAAATCTTTTGGGAACAATCCTATCTAACCAGCTTTTCAATGTACTGTAACTCCCGCCACATTAGTGGAGGAGGATACAAAAAACAGCTGAATTGCACACACAACTACAGTATGAGATGAAGAAGGCTGTTTCACAGTCTGACCAAGTGACCACTTTATCTTGAAATACGATCTTCCTACTGCGCCTCGTGGCACAGTGGTTAAATGCCTCTACTGCAGGTAAAACTGTGGTCACGACCTGGGGTTCAATCCCAGGTAGCAGGCTCAAGGTTCACTCAGCCTTCCATCCTTCCGAGGTCGGTAAAATCAGTACCCAGCTTGCTTGCGGGGCGGGGGGGGCAATGTGTAGCATGCACACTGTAATTAAAATTGTAAACCGCCCAGAGACTACTTAAAGTGGTATGGGGCGGTATATAAGCAGAACACTTTTTTGCTTTTTAGCCAGAATACTTTTTCAGGTGGGTGTCAGTACAGATGTGGATGAGTGATTTCTCCTGTTTCTAACAATGCAGTGTTTCATTAAAAGTTAACCAGCAACATAAAGGAAAACTCTTCCAGTTAAATTCATTTTTCCCCAATTGTGGCTAGCCTTGCAGAAGAATGAGCATTGATACATAGAATACCAGATTCTATGAGATACACTAAACGTCAGCAGCAATTTGACAATACATAATTATTTATCATTATCCTCAAAAAACTCTTCTCATATTCATAATTTTGCATACTATGAGATTTTTTCCTTAGCAACTCAAGAAGCAAGTCATAATACTTGCAGGTTGTCATGTGATAAAATATTTACAAACAGTCCGACTAAATTAACGTCAATGCAAAGCTTTGAATTTTGTTGTATATAAACATAAAAGTCAGTAACATATGAATGCATCTGCTTCTGGCTGAGATAGGCAGATTTGCACTTTTGAACTGTAATTATCAGAAATTCCCAGATCATTCCCTGTAGATTTCAGGAACCTTTTGTCAAAAAGGAAAGTCCATAAAATTCAGAAAAGCCCAAAATAGATGTTTCAAAAGAGATATGTTTCTCCTGACAAACATACTGAAGCAAACGAAGAAGAAAAACTAAACAGTAAAATATCTTATGGCATCTTAAAAACTCATTTACTTTGGCATATGCTTTCATGCAGTCTTCATATGTCTTGCACAGGAAGAAGTAGGCAATCCATAAAAGCTTATGTCAAATAAAACTTGTCAGGCTTCACGGTTCACCAAGATTCCTTTGCTGGCTTAAATGTTCATTTACTAAGTAAAAGTCAAACGCACCCCATGTGATCCCAAATGATCTAAGATATCAAAATACTCTTCCAGTTCAAAGGCTTTCCACTTATCACTAGCAAGAAATCTGAAGGATTTGCTATTTCTTAAAAGCGAGATTAAAGCAGTATTTATTAACACTCAGTTCATCAGCGCAAATCAACAAAGGCAAACAATAAACCCAATCACATATTCTTCTTTTACAAGACCATGCATTCATTTTACCTCATTTTTCCTTTCCCACTGTGTCTATTTTATATTGGGGCAGAAGCCCATCATATTGGTTCTTTGTAAAGTTTCTCACACAGAGGCAGCAGAATAAACTTCACAACACATGATGGGTTTTTTTTTCATATTTGCAATGTTTGATTTAATGTGTTTTCTTTCTTCTCTCAGTAATGTAGAAAGAAAGAAAGAAAGAAAGAAAGAAAGAAAGAAAGAAAGAAAGAAAGAAAGAAAGAAAGAAAGAAAGAAAGAAAGAAAGAAAGAAAGAAAGAAAGAAAGAAAGAAAGAAAGAAAGAAAGAAAGAAAGAAAAAAAGAAAAAGAAAGAAAGAAAGAAAGAAAGAAAGAAAGAAAGAAAGAAAGAAAGAAAGAAAGAAAGAAAGAAAGAAAGAAAGAAAGAAAGAAAGAAAGAAAGAAATATATGGGATAAGACCAAGGTTCAGTGGTAGACCCCATGTTTTTCAAGTAGAGGGATGCAGTAGAACACAACACATGAAAATCATAGCAAATTGTGGTTCTAGTGATGTATGGAAATGAGAGCTGGACTATAAAGAAGGTTGATTGCTGCAGAATCGATGCTTTTGAGCTGTGGTGCTGGAGGAGAGTCTTGAGAGTCCCCTGGACTGCAAGGAGATCAAACCTATCCATTCTGAAAGAAATCAACCCCGAATGTTCACTGGAAGGACAGATTTTGAAGCTGAGGCTCCAGTACTTTGGCCACCTCATGAGAAGAGAGGACTCCCTGGAAAAGTCCCTGATGCTGGGAAAAATCGAAGGCAAAAGGAAAAGAGGACGACAGAGAATGAGATGGTTGGACGGTGTCATCGATGCAACCAAAATGAATTTGACAAAACTCCGGGAGGCAGTGGAGGAGAGGAAGGCCTGGCGAGCTCTGGTCCATGGGGTCACGAAGAGTCGGACACGACTGAACGACTGAACAACAACAACAACAGGCATTATAATTAGAGTCTCCCCAGTATAGTTTGCACAGCAGTGTTACAAACCAGAGGACGTACAAGAGAGATTGATTAGAAAAGCCAATATGGAAAACTGAGCCTCTCAACCGCTATACTAGGGCAATAGCTTGAAGGAGCGTGGAAGACCTCTCAATCCTATAAAATGGAACACTTAAGAAATTCACAAACAACTTAGCCAGAAGTCAACAGATACTATTGATCTCACTCTGAAAAGGGTAGGCATTCTGTAAAGAGCCTGATGAGGCAATAACACAGCAGTTCTGCTCTCAGGGTTAACAGCACATGAATACTTCTCGTTTCTGCTACAATGACCATGTTTGCTCCACCATGCACCTAATGCCTTCAAGAAAAAGAAATATACCACTCTTTCACTGTCACTGAAAAGAAGACCATAACCTTCACTTTCACAATGCAAACTAGAGAACAAAAGCAGGCAGTATGCTCCTTATATTAACAGGAATCGACAGACTACTAAACTAGATACCAGTGAACAACTAATTTTACAATATCTATAGAAACACAAAAGCCTTTGGGCTACAGCAGGACAACAAAGAAGAATGTGTGCTATCTGTTCTAAAGCATACAGGAATTTAACCCAAGCCCCAGTGATCAGAGGCAAAATGTTTCAAGGAAGAGCAGAAAAACAGAAAAATGAGGGATTAAATCTAGACCTTTTGGGCAAGAAACTCCTGAGCAACTTTGCAATAAGAAATGTCTCTTCCCTTGTTAAGCTATTGCCATGTTTATAAAGAGTATTATATTCCATTTAATTCCACTGATTGATCAACATTGTCACTATTAAAGCTACAAAAGTGAACTAATGAAAACTCCAGGTCCGGAATGAAAAGTTTTTCATTAATCCTACTGGCTCAGGAACCAAATCACAATGTAACCTCCACATATTAGGCCACTGTAGCCCCCCCCCCCAATACCACATTGTATTTAAGAATCCACTCAAAACCAGACTTAAGGCGGAGGCATTCTACAAGCATGCCACCTGAAAGGTAGTAAACGTTGGTTGCAGTTCTCTTGCACAAGTTACTACCATGTAATTTGGATGACATCAACAACCATGTTTCCTATCCTCAGCCCTATTCTAAGCACTGGGAATTCCAAGACATCTGATTTGTCCTAGAAAAACCTTTGGGAAGTGCAGAATGAATGGGAAACTCATCAGTGCTCGAAAACTGCGCAGATCCATGGATTTCTGGCTCTTTTCATCCCAGTCAAAAGTAAAAACACACTCTGCTCATGGAATTCCAAAGGAGTCCAAAAAGACTCCAGTATAAGCAATGGAACATGGGTCTACTCCTCCAAAGAACAACCTAATGTCGGTTTCCAAGTCTCAATTTCTGTATAAATACTAGAATAAAAAATACAACTGCAAAAAAAAAATCCAAAAAAACTACAATTGTTCTCACATTGAGCATGAAAACTTTTAACTCAAGAGATTGCACTGTGAAAGTGTTCAAGCTTTAACAACACTGAAGGTAAAGAAAACGCTTTGAAGAACTCAATAATGTGTCAGCCTCTTTCAAACTCTCTACAGGCCTCTCTCAAAGCAAACTACCTGAGCATGATATAAATGATTGTTCACATAATGCAGTATTGCATCATTAATTTAGTGAACAAGCCACAACTAAGCTTCTTTATGAGATCATTATTTAAGATTGCTCCAATGTTCTTATTTATAACAGAACAGGCCATGGGGGTGTTCTGCATGCAGCAATATTATATAACATGGCCAAAGCATCTACACAAAGCATTGTTTTTAAACATAAAATAGTCCTCAAGTTCCGAAATGACTACAATCTGACACTTGCACCGATTCCCAATTGTACCAACAACACACACACAAGGGATGCTTATGTAACTTTATGCCATTACTTTGAAAATGGTAAAGTGCAGCTTTTGTGGATCATTTTCTGATGCAAACCTCCTCAGAGAATTGAAGCTCAGCAAGAGAACGACACACTATTAATTTCGTCTATAGGTTATAATTTTCTCCACCACTAGCTGCAATTCTGGAAAAGAATTTAAGCCACACATTCTTACATCACTCTAAAATATAAAACTCCATTATTCTTACCATCCTCATACCAGAATAAAATAGCAGTAGAATGTTGTGTGGAAACCAAACTAGGATTCAGGGTTCTCCAGCCTGTTAGTTCTTTTCCTTCCTTAATGTCTTTACAACAACAAAATACTCCCTGTGCCTTCTTACCAATTTCTTTGACACAAGCAATTTATGTCAACACTTGTGATAGAAGCATACTTATCTAAAATAGTCCAGCTGTAGAAATCTTGAGAAAATAGATGATCAACAAAGTGTTGTAAACAAAGCATCCCTCCTTACCATTTATCCAACATGCAAAGTACAGAAGAAAAGGCCACATACCCTTCCAACATTCATGAATTACTGTAATGAAAGCAATTACAGTTTGGGGTTTCCAAATTAGAGATTACACTGCAGCAGGTTTAATCCAAAAGTGACTCAGGAAGTACTGTACGGAGGAGAATTATGACACCACAACATTCAACTTGAAAATTCTCCTCATCTACATATGCCCCATCAAACCTGGCTCATCTCCCAATGTTTTCATGTATATAATCCTATTTAAAACTACAAAGAGCTGTGCCAAAGACTGAACCTGAACATTACTTCAATTTCAGAATCACCCCACCAAGATATACAGTCAATTTCAGTGTTTAAGGCTCTAATTTGTCTAAAACTGCTAGACTAAAAATTGAGGATCGTCTTATATACAGAAGTAAGGCGAGTAGAGAACCGTGCAGTTGCAGAACTGCAATTCTGACTTGGAAAAGTGGGGGTCGTCTTATATACCGAAAGATATGGTGACCTCCTTGCTGGAAACAGGCCTCCACGTTTTACTGAGTCAAGACCTTCAGGGAAGCCAATCCCAAACTTTCAACGACTCATTAAAACACTTGTGGCCCTTCTAATATTATTGGGCTGCAAAGCCTTATTGAGCTCATTTTCAGGGACATGATAAGTCTATTGATATGTGTAGATTTAAAAATCACCCATCTCAATCACCCTCAACCCTCAATACCTTTCCAGCACCAAACACAATTCCTGGAGAGCTACCAGAAGCTGTCCGGTACCATCAGGTGAGAAAAGAGAGGAACACAACTCGCTCATTTCAAACACATATTTTAACTACAGTACAATCTTCTCACATCCCATCAATCCAACACTCTTCTAGAGTTTCTAGGGAATCACATAAGAACATAAGAAGAGCCATGCTGGATCAGGCCAAAGGCCCATCTAGTCCAGCTTCCTGTATCTCACAGTGGCCTCAACAAATGCTTCTGGGAGCGCACGAGACTAGCTCTTTGTCTCCTGATACCACTCCCCTGAATCTGGCCCTTGAGGTACCCCGGTTTTAAGCCTGGAGACTACACATGTCCATCATGGTTTGTAACCTGTGATAGACTTTTCCTCCAGGAATCTGTCCAATCCCCTTTGGAAGGCACCCAGGCCAGATGGCATCACCACCTCCTGTGGCAGGGAGTTCCACAGACTAACAACGCGCTGGCTGAAAAAATATTTTCTTTTGTCTGTTCTTCCTCTCCCAGCCCTCAATTTGAGTGGATTTCCCCTAATTCTGGTATTTTGTGAGAGGGAGAAGAGCGTCCCTCTATCCACTTTACTGTTGCCAATAAAAGCCTGCCTTCTTTAAAAGTGTCATTCCTCATCTATTATTAAAATGGAAAAACGCATGCAATGCAAATATTTTAAATATTCCACAGCTACTACAAAATTACCTAGGGCTTATCCATCAGCCAGGCACAAATTTTCCTTTGTTGTTGTTGTTGTTGTTGTTGTTACTATTGACCACACCGACTTTCCCCAAAGGGAACTCATTAATGTTTACAAACTTATGGAAGTTTTCAGAGCCTGATACAATAATACACGATGCAATATAAAGCAAAACATAAAATTAAAGCACCTGTATACCATATACATTTTTCATAAAACACACAGTAGGCTGAAAAAGTTAACATCTCCACCCAGCGAAATCTAAAGACACCCCTTTCACCAACAATGGGTTAAACCATTCCCTAGCTTTTGAAGAACCAATCAAAGAGACCAGAGACACCAGTATGACCAGTTTGGGATTACAGGGCGCTTATTATCCTACAGAAGAGGAATCGTCAGATCTCACCTACCACAAAGAAAAGACAAGCTCTCAGGAACCCACATAAAAAGACACCCCTCGCCATGCGTTGGAAATCACCAGACTTATCACGCACTATTTTCTCCACCTTCTCGGAAATAAAGGAAGCCTTTAGCAACCGAACTCTTCCCCACAACAAAAACAAGCCTTCAAGACAGCCTCCCCTCCCAATTACTTAAAAGATCCCGAACACCCCACACACCCCCACCCACTACTCCACCCCAAATAGTCAGCATTACTCTGATGGTGGAGGAAAGCAACACAGAAGAAGGGGTGCCCCCCCCAAAAAACAAACCCCAAGGCGATTGGGGGATCCTCCTTGTGGTTGCTCCTTCAACCCACTTCTCGGAAGGAGGGGGTTCCTCCTGAGGGCACCTCTTCGGACTCCATTAGAAAGGAACCCCAAGAAGGGGTGGAAGCCCCCTTTGAAACTCTCTCTGCAGGCAAGCAAGGCTTCCCCTGGGGGAACTTCTGCAAGGCATGCCCAGAGAAATTGGGTTCTTGCTGGGGATCCCAGTCTTGAAAGCCAGACCCCCCCCTCTCCCCTTGAAAGAGGTTTTTTTGGGGGGGGAGGTCCCCCACAAACCCCCTTCAAAAGCAGAGCTCTCCAGAGGTATCCCCGAGCTTAGGACCCCCCCCCCCCCTCCTCCTCCTCCTGCTGCTAGAAATCGGGGTGTTCTCTCCCCCCCCCATCCTCCTCCTCCTTCACAGAAGCGGGGTGGCCCCCTCAGATCTAAATCCCGAGACCCCCCTCTTTCTTGAGGGGGGGGGGTCCCATTCAGGCCCCATATTGGAAGGGAGGCCACCTCGCGACCCTTACCTCAACCTTTAGCTTCCTCACACACACAGAGAGAGACACACAATCTTCCCACACACATACACACGCACACCTTTACCTGGCCGCAGCGGCTCGGTGATGCTGAGCACGAGGAGGAAGAGGAGGAGGAAGGTGCCGCTGTCTGCTTTGGGCACCATTTATCCTCCGTTCATCCTCCCCCCCCAGCGAAGCAACATAAGCCCCCGCCGGGGGTGGACGAGACGGGCGCCGAGGGGAAGAAGGCAGCCGTCTTGGCCGGCGCTGCTTTGGGGGGGGGATGTCTTCGGGGGTCCTTTTCTCTCGCCTTCCCTTCAGGCGACGCACCGGCAACCTGTTTCCCCTCACAAGCCCAGGGAAGGCGGCCGGCGATGGTACGACTCGCAGCCCAAGGAGCCCCTTCGCCCGCCTGGCTGCCGCGGCGCGCACAAGATGGCGGACGCATTCTTCCCCGCCCCCTTCCTCCTTCCAACGACACCTCCAGCTCCTCCTCCCGCCTTCCCCGCAGGCCCCGCCCACCCGCGCCGCCCACAAGATGGCGGACGCAGGCTTCCCCGCCCCCTCCTCTTTCCCTCTACACCTCCAGCTCCTCCTCCTAACTTCCCCGAAGGCACCGCCCACAAGATGGCGGACGCATTCTTCCCTGCGCCCTCCTCCTTCCCACAACACCTCCTCCTCCTCCCCTCGCCTTCCCCGGAGGCCCCGCCCACCCGTGCTGCCCGGCCAATCGGGTAGCACTCGAGGCGGGGCCTAATCTGCATAGGCCAGTGGTGGCGAACCTTTGGCACTCCAGATGTTTTGGACCACAACTCCCACAGTCCTTTGTCATTGGCAGTACAGGCTTGGAATTCTGGGAGTTGTGGTCCAAAACATCTGGAGTGCCGAAGGTTCGCCACAACTGGCATAGGCGAAGGAGCCGACAGGGGCGCCGAAGGCACCGTCCTGCTAGTTCGTCTGCTTCGTGGCGCCCAAGTCGGCGATCATGCCGATAATTAACCTTTTCCCCCCTTATTTCTTATGAACAGGCTGCCGCGCTTGTGACAGTAACGTCCTTTGGGTTGTTTCTTCTTGGGCATAGATTTTTTTTTTTGGAGCTTGCAGATAATTTCACAGGTTGGCAATCTTCCTGTTCCTTGTCAACAGCCCTACGAGTTAGGACAGCTGGAGACGAAGTTCCCATGGTGCGCTTTCCACTACCTTTATCTCCTGGAGCATCCCCAGGATCGCTGGGCATTTACCCTTGCCAGGTGCAATGTTGTGCCTTCCAGTTTGTTGCAGGATCAATTTGCGGCAGGGAGAGGGCGAAAAACATTGCAACAATGTGTTGGTTTTGGTTTACAAAACCCTCCATGGCCTGGGTCCTGATTATCTGGCAGAGCGTATCTCCCTACGATTAGAGCGGGCCCGACCCACCCGTTCCTCCATGGCTCTCTCGCTCCGGGTGCCCCCCCCCCCCAGAGAGGCCTGTAGGGTAGCAACTCATAAACCGGCCTTCTCGGTGGCTGGCCCAGTGCTTTGGAATAAACTACCCAGCAAGATACGCCAGGTTCCCTCACTGGCATCCTTCCAAGAAAGCCATTAAAACCTGGCTGTTCAGGGATGCCTTTGGCAACAGCTAGGGTGGTACCAAGGTGTTGTTTTTTTTCATTGTCAAGTTTTATGCCTCTTGCCCAGTATCTTTTTATATTGTTCTACTGATGTTGTGTTTAATCTTTTTGTGTGAACCGCCCAGAGTTCCCTTTGGGAAATGGGAACGGTATACAAATGCAAAAATAAATAAATAAACATACAATGTTTCACTGCACCTTGTACCAGGCTGTCCACCAGTATTACTTATCCCCTTTTCTTTTTTTCCACCCCAGTTGTGATGACTTGGACAAAATACAGCACCTGCGGGAGGGGGGCACCAATAAGGATCTTTGTGTAATAATTGCTGGATAATCTAATTATCCAGAGGCATCGCATTAGATTTCCACACACTACTGACTTCTAACAACGATTTTATGGGTATCCAGAGGAGATGATCGACCCCTGAGGCAGCCCAAAATTGAGGGGACCAACTGCCATCCTCTCCATGCCTAAAGTTTGGGCATGTCTTCTTGCCATTTCCTATTACTTTAAGGTAGAAATGGGCACAAACTGCCAGTTCAGCAGTTCGCGCTGGTCCGTTCTTTGGCCAAACTGATATTTGGTGGTTCCCAACCTTGCCTCTTCTGGCGGGCACCCACTCAGATGCAGCAGTTAGAGTAAGGGTGACAGTGCTGCCCCTAAGTGGGTGCCCGCTGGAGAAGGCTGGTAGGGGAGCACCGAACACCTGAACGAGCAGTTTGTGCCCGTCTCTGTTGTTGCTTTCTTAAAAAGTGACCCAGATCTTCTCTTTCAAGCCTAAGCCACATAAAAGAGACATAATGAGGTTTTTGAAAGTGACAAATTTTATTCAGTGCATGCTTTGTGCAAGCAACTTCCCCAGAAGCATCTTTAAGGGGTAGCCAACAAGCCACGGCCACTTGTCGAATCGCTGTTTTTGAAAGCTTCCTGGTTGGCCCCAAAAGATCTTCCCAAGATGATAAGAGCTAGAAGCACAAGATTTGGGGTGGATACTACTGGGTTATTGACTCAAGTAAGGAGAGAGGAAATATCTTGAAACAAATCTCCGTGCAGCCTTGTTTGATTCATTCGTTGGTTTGTGGCATGTCCCAGACGACGCGTAAAATACCAACAGCTAGAAATACAAGTTTTAGGGTGAATGAGAGTGATTTCACAACTTAAGCAACTGGATGAGTTGCATCTCAGAATTATTTCTCCATAACTCCACTCATTGTGTTTCAAAACAAAAATCTGAAAAAACAAAACCAGCACAGGTGCTGTGGAGTTTACACCTTAAAAAATTGGTTAGTTACAATCCTTGAAACTGGTTCCCTATCGCCTCCTCTCTTTGTTCTTTCTCTGCACAAAAAAAAGGCTCTAGCAAAACGCTAGAAATATAAGGTTTAGAACGAACACTGTGGGTTTCCCCGGCTTAAATAACTGGATTGGTCTCATAATCAGGTCTCCCGGAGCCTGCAATTGGGCCCACGGATAAGGAGCTTTTAGCAGCACCTGCTCAAAGGCATCAGCTGGACTCTTTGGTTAAGCTGGTTAAGCTGAGTGAATGCCAGGGTGGAGGGTGGAAGAGACAATGAGACCTGTGCAGAAGGAGGAATTTGAGGGGAAGAGGAGAAAAAGGGTGGTGGGTGGCTCACATTGGGTCTTGAGTGCAGATGAAGCCATGTACATTTCCAGGTCCTGAATAAAACACCATCATTAAGATACTACAAGACTGTTGCTTTGTGTTTGTTTTTTTCTGGTAGAGTTTAAGGTGATTGCACTGCTTCCTTACACATTAACTTTTTAATTAATTAATTAATTGTGTTATTGTTTTATCATCAAGCCCCCCCCTTTTTTTTTTCAAATGTTCATCTCCCGTCTTTGTTATAGCAGGACAATGTATTTTTACATCCTTCTGTTCTTTCTCCATCTGATCCTATGGCTGTCGGGTTGGGAAAGTCTCTCCGTTTTGCAGGAGTGACTCTCTCCGCACCGGCTGAGGTTCGCACCATGGAAACCCAGGTGGTATTGGTGGTCCACTCCACACATTACCAACGGTGGCAGGCTGCACCACTGCACCGCTACCTCGATGCCAGGGCCCTCACCACATTGGTCCATGCAACTGTAGTCCCAAGATTAGACTATTGTAGTGCCCTCTGTGTGGGGCTCTCGTGCAGAACACCGTGGCCAGGTTAGAAACAGGGTCAAAAAGATACTAGCATATTACCTCAATCTTGACCGCACTGCACTAGCTGCTGATTAGGTTCCACACTGACTTCAAGGTTCTAGTGTTGACATACAAAGCCCTAAATGGTTTAAGACAGGGGTGTCCAGACTTTGGCCCTCCAGATGTTTTGGACCACAACTCCCAGAATTCCAAGCATATATTACCAATGACAAAGGACTGTGGGAGTTGTGGTCCAAAACATCTGGAGGGGCGAAGTTTGAACACCCCAGTTTAAGACCTTACATTTCGTCAGAACGGCACCTACCTCAAAGTATTGCCCATAACACTCATTCTTCCCAAGCAGATTGTTTGAGGGTGCTGGCCCCGAAGGAAGCCCAGGAAATAGCCACTAGGAACTGGGCCTTTTTGGTGGTGGCCCCATGCTTATGAAACCATCTGCCCCTCTCTCCAGGTTTTTCAAAGACAATGCTGCTGTCCCTGAATCAGCAGCCTAGTCTCCTGACAGTCTTCCTTATGACTTCACCACATGACAGCCATTCAAGACCTCTGCCTGGCAGCCAGCTGGACTCAAGAGTCCCTGGGGTCACCATCCTACCTACCCACTGGAAGGCGCCCCTGAATCACAGGCCGATGGGAGGGTGGCGACCCTGCCCGCTCTTCGCATCATGGACGATGCCGCCGTGCTGAAGAAGAAAGGTTATATCCTTGGGGGCAATCTGGGTGAGAGTTCGTTTGCCAAAGTGAAGTCGGCCTACTCGGAACGCCTGAAATTCAACGTGGCCGTGAAAATCACCGACCGACGGAAAGTCCCGACGGAGTTCTTAGAAAAATTCCTGCCCCGGGAACTGGAGATCTTGTCCACCGTGAGTCACAGCTCCATCGTCAAAATCTACGAGATCTTTGAGACCTCGGGGAAAGTCTACATCGTGATGGAGCTGTGTGTCCAGGGGGATCTGCTGGAGTTTATCAAGGGCAACCGGGGGCTCCCCGAAGAAGTGGCCCGGAGGCTGTTCTGCCAGCTGTGTTGCGCCGTCAAATACTGCCACGATCTAGACGTGGTGCACCGGGACCTGAAATGTGACAACGTCCTCCTGGACAAAGACATGAATGTGAAATTGTCCGATTTTGGTTTCTCCAAGCGGTGTTTCAGGGATGGAGACGGCAAAATCATCCCCAGCCAGACGTTCTGCGGCTCTGCGGCTTACGCCGCCCCAGAGGTCATCCAAGGCATCCCTTACCACCCCAAAGCTTACGACATGTGGAGCCTGGGGGTCATTCTCTACGTCATGGTCTCCGGCTTCATGCCGTACGACGACTCCAACGTCAAGCGGATGCTACGGCTGCAGAAGGACCACCGGATCCTCTTCCCAGAATCCCTCAGCATGGAGTGCAAGGACCTGATTTTCCGCATGCTACACCCAGATGTCTCTCACCGGCTGCGGATCGAAGAGGTGTTGAACCACCCGTGGGTCCAAGGGAAGCAACTGCCAGTGCACAGATTCTGAGCGTCGCTGGATCATAGAGATGAAGCACGAAATGTATCAAGGGGTACTTATTTGCAGAACCCAGTAAAGGTGATTCCTCTTTTTCCTTCAGCTCATCTCGCCTCCTTCTCCTTAAAGGTTCCCCCACACACACTTGTGTGCTAGTCGTGTCCAACTCTGGGAGCAGTGTTCATCTCTGTTTTTAAGCCAAAGAGTCAGTGTTGTGTAAGTCTGTGGCCATGTGACCAGCATGGCTGAATGCGTTTCTGCGCACGGAACCCTATTTACCTTCCCGCTTTTTACTGCGGTACCTAATTATCTACCTGCCTTTACATGCTTTAGAACTGCTGGGTTGGCAGGAGCTGGTGTTAACAGTGGGAGCTCGCTCCACTGCATGGCACCCGGGATTCGAACCGCCGTGCTGCTGACTTTGCAGCCAACAGTTTCAGCGCTCTAGCCTGCTAAGCTACTACACCCCCTCCTTACAGGATCCATATTTAATTACAGTGGTACCTCAGTTTAATTCATTCATTCATTCTCTGGGCTGTATCATATTATGAGAAATTCTTAAACAGAAACACAGTTTTCCCATAGGAATGCAATGAAAACCAATTAATCTGTTCCGGTGGTTAGAAGAAAAGGCAAGCCAGGGCATTCCATTTTAAAATGTCTTAAACCGAGGCATCCTTATTCTTTTCATCATGTGAACATCACACATCAACTTTTAGTGCCTCATGAAAAAAAAAAACCTTAAAACTGGGGCATTCCATTGAAAAGAAATTCTTAAACCGAGGCATCCCCATTTCCAATAATTTCTTTTCTTAAACCGATTTTTTCTTTAACGAAGGCATTCTTAAACTGAGGTACCACTGTTTTCCCTTATATTCCCATATCAAGGCAGTTTAGCATGTAAAATAGGGTTGGGCTGCTTGCCTCTCTCTCCAGATGTTGTCCGACTGCAGCATCTAGCAGCGCAACCCACCTTGAAGGTTGTGAAGATATGGAAGACCTCAGGTTGCCCACCATGATTTAAAACAATGTGTTTCCTATCTTCCATGCGATCTCGTCGGGCAAAGGCACAGGGGAAATTTGGGCTGTGGGGTCTGATATTTGGGATTCAGCCTAGGAGGCATTTCCATTTCATGAATGGGAACGCCCACCTGATGGGATACCTCCTGCCTAAATCCACATGCTCCAGACTCCAGACCTTGGAATCTAACCCAACCTGGGTTTTCTATTATTTGCCTTTAATTTACTCAGCCTCTATTACTTACTATTTAGCTAAAGCATTAGTTACTTTTCATTACTCAGCTTGCGTTTCCTGCTCTGCTCATCTAATTCCACATCCTGCCTCTAAATTTTGTTTGCTTTCCACTTCCCTTTACCTATCCTTGTCTTTCCTTCATCTACATTCCTCTCTCCTTCTCATTAACTCGCCTCCCATCTGCAAACAGCAAGGACATGGGTTATGGTAATCAATAACTGGGCAAGGCATGCTCTGTCCACGAGGCAATTCTCTATACAGCAGCCAGCCAACCAGCATATGTAACATGTAACCAATCACTGATTCTGTGCATACTGTGGAATGTAAATGATATGTAATAAAATGTGCCGAATGGCAAGGGGCGACAGCATCACTCCGCTGGTCGGACAACTGGACTTGAGTCTACGTTCTTTCATCCGGATCCCCCACATTGGACCCTCTGAATATTTTAGAGATGCCACATCCATTATCTCCAGCTATAAGGATGATGGGGAGAAAAGTCAAGTCACCTCCCACTTACAACAACCTTTTGAATGAGCACTTCCCAAAATGGCCTCCGCTGAACATCCCTGCTCAGCTCTTGTAAACAAGACCCAGTAACTTCCTTTAGGGCGTCAGTATTTGGTCTCCCTCTTTTCCTCCTGCTTTCTGCAGAATCTCCCTTTCTCATGATGTGCCAGAAGTAGGACACATTTAGCTTCAACCTTTAGCCTCCAGAGACATTTTAGACTCTGTTTGCTCTAGGACCCACATACAGTATTTGTCTTTTTTCTGACCGTCCAGGATATGCACAAGGCTCTCCTCCGGCACCACATGTCAACAGTGCAATGTGGATTATCTAGATCAGTGGTTCTCAACCTGGGGTTCCACAGATGTTCCTGGACTGCAACTCCCAGAAACCCCTTCCAGCACAACGAGTGGTGGAGGCTTCTGAGAGTTGCAGTCCAGGAACATCTGGGGACCCCCAGGTTGAGAACCACTGATCTAGACCTTGGTGAAACTTCATGAGCTTTCCAAATATTATACATACACACCGGACACAGATGTATTCCTTTATGTCATATTCTTTATATGCCATCTTTCTCCTCAGAGGGGACGCGAGGCAATTCACAGCTATCAAATCTACAATAATCACAAAATTATGAACACCGTTTTTAAAAACTTACTAAAAGCCATTTAAAACGCAATTTAAAAACATGTTTTTAAAAATTAAATAATCTCTAAATTCAATAGAAAATTCCTGAGATGCCCACACTCCCAATGGTTTTAAAAAAACTGTCTGAAACGAACTGGCCCCTGCTTCACGGCAAAAGGTGAAGAGGGAGGGGGGCCATCGTGGCTTCCACATACGAAGTGCTAGCACCTCTCCAGACTGGTAGAAAGCTGTGGGGAGGAAAAGGAAGGTGCTGTGAGGAGAAAGAGCTGAAGACGGACATTCTGTGCTGCACCATTTTGTTGCAGTTCACGCGCTTGTGCTCTTATTTCCTTTAGAATAAGGTTGCAGAATACTCAGATGGTTGTTTTAGTTGGGAAAGTATTTTCTCCCATCATCTCTGTCCTATGCTGGTTTTCAGTTTGGCAGGAAGGGGTTGTTGTTGTTGTTGTTGTTGTTGTTGTTGTTGTTGTTGTTGTGGTGGTTGGTGGTGGTGGTGGTGGTGGTGTGTGTGTGTGTGTGTGTGTGTGTGTGTGTGTGAGTGATGCACATGAGCATTTAAACATGAGCATTCTTTTAAACACAGAGAGAGTGCACACTCACTGCTGGAAAGGCACACTCTGTCCTATCACGTCTAGATTCCGTCAGCTCCATCCCAGCCTCGTGCGCGATGCATCGATCCAGACAGAGATACAAACAAGCGCGGCCCCACCTCCCTCATCAGCCGTTGATCCGCAGGGCGTCTGCAAGACCGATCGAGACGTATTTCTCCCATGCAGCCACGAAATGTGGCAAGGCCTGCAAAAGTGCTGATGATGGCAGCTGAATGTGGCTAGAAAGGACGCTGGCGGGAGGCAAGCAGGCCGGGGCAGGAGTCCTTAAAGAGCTGCCGGTGAAGAAAAGATAAAGGCAGCTGGTGTCCGTTCCTGGATCAAATTCTGTTGAATCCTGTTGGGACTCCAGCCTGACCAAACCTATTGCAACCCAGGCCAAGCTGGGCGGTGGACTGAATAATATCCAGACTCAGCTCCCACTTTAGAAACAAACAAAGAAAAACAGCCTGCTTTTGTTAAGTGGCCTCATATAATCTGACACCGTAAACTATAGCTTGCTTAATTAACACATAAATCCAGCATCAGATGCGTGTTAACTTTTAGTTCTATAACCCTCAGGATCCCCGAGACAACGTAGCTACAGGCAGCTAGAAATCCAGGGTGACCCATCACAAAAACTCAACTCTAGCTCTTTCCCAATCCTGATGAAAAGATGGCTCAAATAAGGGGCCTCGTGGAGCAATGGGTTCAACTGCTGTCCTGTAGACATAACTGTGCTCACAAACTAAGAGTTCAATCCCAGGTAGCTGGCTCAAGGTTCGCTCAGCCTTCCATCCTTCTGAGGTCGGTAAAATGAGCAGCCTGGGTAATTGCTTATAAATTGTAAGGCATGAAACATTTTTATTCGTTGTCCAACAAATGTCTCATAGTTACTGAGACATCAGCTGTCGTATAATGAGAAAGAGGTGAACTCTGAGGAACTTGAAGCTATTTTTTGTGCTGCCACTCTGCGGCTAGAAGAATTGAATCCGAATTCCAAAATTCTTCAATAGCCCTTTCCGTATTTCCCCTAATTGTTTTATCTTTCTCTTGGCATGGTAATATACAAATGTACAAATATTGTGCATGGAGCATCCACCTGTGTAAAACTTTTCATTGTGCCAAGAAAACACAAAAAGGCGCTTTTACACGACCTCTAAAATCCGGTGGCAACTTAAATTCGGACCAGAGATTGTGGGAGGTTGTCGCTCTTCCCGTGTTCCCACCCCTCTGCACTCCATTGTTCCTGTCTGCGTGAGGGGAGGGAGAGAAAAAAGGGAGAAAAAAATGCAGGCTCACCTCCGTCTCCTGGTGGAAGCAGCCCCGAGCAGCCCCATAGTGAGCTGTCTCTTAAAGGGGTGGTGGGGACAAAAAAACAAACAGAAGGCGAGGGAGCCCAGCTACAATCCGCATCGGAAGATTTTTTACCTCCTGGAGGCCAGGTACTTGAAAAGTGCACTGGGACGCGCTTAGGTGGGCGTGGTCATACTTAATTTTTTTTTAAAGTCCGGAGCTGGTGGGAAAACATTCTGGGAGCCCTTTGCCTCGGATTTTAGGGGTCATGTAAAAGCGCCCAAAGTTGGACTCCCCAGAGCTCTAACGTAGTTCAAGGCTCTTTGATATTTCCCTGAATTTTAATGAAGAAGAAATGTCACCTTTGGTGAGAAAGATTGAGCGCCTTCAGTCAAAGTCTTCCTTTTTGTCTAGGGTGAATATTCCCCACCGCCCCGCCGCTCTTTATTTCAAACAAAGTGTCTCCCCAGAGCCACCTACCACATTGCTCAGCGTCTGGAACTGTTGCTTTCATCAATGAGAAGAGCCTCAAAAAACACGTTTTGTTGATCAACGCTTTTGATGTTTCGCTCAGACGCGACTCCGTTTGTGCTGTCTGAGAGGCACGGCCCGTGATCTGTATGCAACCCACATCCAGCTGAGCGTGCCGTCCTTGGCTCAAGGGGACTTTGAGTAAGTGGCAGAGGGGAGAGTGTTGTCATCTGCGTGTTGGCAGACTTGATGATATTTTGTTTGCAACACAGTTGTTGGATAGGGTGTGTGTGTGAGAGAGAAGGTAGTCACCATACTCAATATGCATGTTTCAAAGTGGGGTCCCCGAATGCTTTTGGACTGCAACTCCCAGAAATCCTGACCAGTACAGTTAGTGGCAAAGGATTCTGGGAGAAGGGATGTTCCTTGTTGCTGCCCAGCCATTGCCCAAGGAGAGAAGTACAACACAAAAGTAGAAGGACCTCTTTGTGTGTGTTCTGAATACTCCTGTCCAGTCCTAGAAGCCTTCCTGGGCGATTCAAGGCGTTTTCTCGATCTGGAAGTTCTAAAATTACAAACCATAGCAGTAAAAAAGTTAAGCCGTGTGACCAGAAAAACAATTTCAAAAAGAGGTTAGGTGATACCTTTCTTGGTCACTACTAAAACACAGGGTGGCCAGTGCTAGGGATAGATGATTGTATTTCCTAGTCCCAGGCAGCCATTTGGCTGCTGTGTTCTGGGTCAGCTGGAGTCTCTGCATCAGCCCCAAGGTCAGCCCCATGTAGAGAGCAGTGCAGTAGTCCAGTCTTGAGACTATCAATGCATGGACCAATGTAGTGAGAGTCCCAGTGTCCAAATAGGGGCACTGCTGGGCAGTCCACCATAGGTAGAAGTGGGCAGAAAGGACCACCAATGCTACCTGACATGCCATAGATAGCACTGGGTCCAAAAAAACACCCAAGCTGCCCTCCTCATTTTGAGTGGGGAGAGTTGCACCCCAAAATGAAAGGGTGCTTCCCAATAGGGGTCCCCACCCACAGGACTTCCGTCTTGCCCAGGTTCAACCTCAGTCTATTTGTCCTCATCCATCCCAGGGCAGCTCCCAGGCAGTGCTCAAGGGATGGAACAGCATGCATCGCAGGGGGTGGAAAGGAAAGATAGACCTGGGTGTCATCAGTGTATTGGTGACATGAAGCTCCAAAATGCCCTATGACTCCTCCCAGCGGCCTCATATAGATATTAAATAACATTGATGAGATGACCCACCCCTGTGGAACCCCACATTTGAGGGTCCACGGGGTGGACTGCATCTCACCAATCTCCACTCACTGGGGTCAGTACTCCAAGAAGGATTGGAGCCACGCCAAAGCAAGGCCACCAATGCCCAGCTCGGAGAGCCTCCCCAGGAGGATACCATGATCAATGGCATCAAAGGCCACTGAGATATTGAGGAGGACCAGCAGGGACATTTTGCCCCGTCAGCCTCCCTCAGTAGGTCATCATGCAGCATGACCAATGCTACTAAACTCTTTTATGCTTTCAAAATGGATAGCCCTCTGAGGGATTCTATGGATAGGGGCCCAAAGTTTTTGGTAAGTTTCCAAGAAAATGCCCATACTTCCCAGTGAGGCACAGAAGGGTGGTCTCCATCCATGTGAGCTGAGTTGCAGTATAAGTCATGTAGCACGGACAACAGCTTGGCTTTATGACATCACAGAAGAACATCCCGAGGTCTGCAGCTTCCATCCTAGGAGAGAAGCCATAGTGCTTCTGATGACCATCCTAGAATGCAGGCAGATGGAGAGGATAGGGGGTGCTAGGCAATGCCATGCCCAGCCAAATTGAAGGTATCCCTTGAGAGCTGCCTCGGGGACTATGGATGATGCCGAGGTCCTTAAAAAGAGAGGCTACATTATGGGGATCAACCTTGGGGAAGGCTCCTACGCCAAGGTGAAATCTGCCTACTCTGATCGGCTGAAATGCAACGTCGCGGTCAAGATCATCGACAAGAAGAAAGCTCCCCGGGACTTCCTGGAGAGGTTTCTGCCCCGAGAGATTGAGATGCTGGCACGAGTGAAGCACCATGCCATCATCAAGACATATGAGATCTTTGAGACCTCCGATGGCAAAGTCTACATCGTCACCGAGCTTGGCGTCCAAGGAGACCTGCTGGAGTTCATCAAGAGGAGGGGAGCCATTCCGGAGGAGATCGCCCGGAAGATGTTCCACCAGCTGGCGAGCGCCATCAAGTACTGTCACGAGCTGGACATCGTCCACCGAGACTTGAAGTGCGAGAATCTCCTGTTGGACAAGGAATTCAACATCAAGCTGACCGACTTCGGCTTCGCCAAACGGTTGACCCGTGACGAGGATGGCAGGGTGATCCTCAGCAAAACCTTCTGTGGTTCCGCCGCCTACGCCGCCCCCGAGGTTCTCCAAGGCATCCCCTACCAACCCAAAGTCTATGACATATGGAGCCTGGGGGTGGTCTTGTTTATCATGGTCTGCGGCTCCATGCCCTATGATGACTCCAATATCAAGAGAATGCTGAAGCTGCAGAAGGAGCACCGGGTGCACTTCCCCCGGTCGAAAGTGTTGTCGTTCGAGTGCAAGGACCTCATTTACCGCATGCTCCAGCCTGATGTGACCCGGCGGTTGTGCATTGACGAAGTGTTGGTCCACTGCTGGATGCAGGAACCCAAATCGATTTCTGACACCACTCTGGCGAAACCAGGAGAATGCTCCCACCAGCAGCACACCATCCGGACCATGTACGGGAAGGAATCGGGCCCGGAAACCTCGGAGAACGAAGAGATCATTCAAGAGGAACGGCACGCGGATATGGACAAACTCTCAGAGCAAATGCAGAGGACTTCCGTCTGAAATGGTGGGCCTCCTGGTCCCAAAATGGCCGACAGCTATTTCCTGAAACGCTGCTCTGAGGGACACGTTTAAATGGGCTCCAGGCTGGAAGGTGAGCGGAAGAAGACACATTTCATCATCAAGTCCTCAGAGGTTTCCATCCTTGAAGCCACAACAGCTGAGAGAGTCTCACTCCTTCATCTGTAACTTTTGACAGAGTCATAAATGGGAAAGAAGAGAATATTGATTTCCCCCATTCTTCCCGGTTAATCTTCTCCAAATGAAAGCTAATTTCCCATGGTCTGGGGTTTGGTCCATGCCACCTTCCATCTTGAGGCCAAGGTGAGATCTGTTATGATCTAAGTAGCCGCGGGGCATCTGCTCTTGCACCAGCCATTTTTGGAGGGGTGTCAAACACCCACATTGCACACTGACACCTTGTCCGTTGACATCCCTCTAACTCTGACACAGACACTTCTCTTACCTAAAGGTATACCTAGATATGCGCTGGTGCTTCCCAACAAGACAGCAATACTGGTGAAATTAAACTTTAAGAAAACCCAAATCCACTAAAACTATGATCTAAGAGTTGGTATCTGTGTCTCTGTGCTTTTTCTCCTTAAGTATTTTAGTGGGTGGCCATGTGCGGCCCTCCCAGCTGGCGTGACACTTGCCTCTTCTCTCACTAATGATGATGCTTGCTAGGTCTTTTGGGATTTGAAGTCCAAAATAATAATAATAATAATAATAATAATAATAATAATAATAATAATAATAATAATAATAATAATAATAATAATAATAATAATCTGGAAGGCCACCCATGGCCCATTCTCACTCACCTAGCAGAGGTGACAGCTAAATGTCAGATACAAATGCATAACATGAGAACATAAGAACATAAGAAGAGCCATGCTGGATCAGGCCAACAGCCCATCTAGTCCAGCTTCCTGTATCTCACAGTGGCCCCACCAGATGCGCCCGGGAGCGCATGAGACTCGATCTCTGTCTCCTGATACCACTCCCCTGCATCTGGCCCTTGTAGTACCCCGGTTTGAAGCCTGGAAATGACACATCTCCATCCTGGTTTGTCACCTGTGATGGACTTTTCCTCCAGGAAATCTGTCCAATCCCCTTTTTAAGGCATCCAGGCCAGATGCCATCACCACCTCCTGTGGCAGGGAGTTCCACAGACTAACAACACCCTTGGTTAAACAAAACAAAAAAAAGCACACCCAGCATTAGCACTTTTCAGAATATGAAAAGAAGGGAGTTCTGATAGCTGGGAAGGCTCTGCCCCACACCACAGAGTTCTTGCCTGCTCCTTGCAGGTTTGTGATCTGCCATGCCCCCAGAATGACCAAGGTAGAAAGATCAATGTCACCCACTCCCTTGAAACACAAAAATGATCAGTCTGGATGCTTCGTGGTGAAAGGGCACAAAAAAAATGTTTTGCCCACAGTGTGTGCTTCCCTTTGTTACTTCGCTGCAGGGTGACGCTACATCACAGCGCCACACGTGTTCTTCAAAGGCCAGGGGAGTAAAGCACGGAAGAAAAGGAAGGAAAGACCCTGAAGCTTGTCAGGAAATCCAAACAGTTAGTAGCTGGTGGTAAATGGAAAGAAGAAACTATGTTCTGCACCAATCCCAGTGTTATTCAGAAGCGTGTGTGCATATACACGCATGCACACCTCTCTCTTTTTTTTTTTTTTTGCAGCTTAGATTGCTTCTGTAGCAGAAGAATGGATAATGATGACTCCTCCACATAGGGAAGCTCTTGCTTTGCTGACAAGAAGGTCCCAGGTGCCATCTTTGGCAAGCTGCCTTGGCCAGAGAGAACCCCCTGTCTTAAAAAATCCAAACGAGTTTCTCCAACTGTGTGTGCACTAAACTGAGCCAGGCAAACAGGTGGTCAAGGTTTGCACACGGCAGCTTTCAGGATGCAGGGGAAACCCTAAGGTCAGAGGTCAGGCATTCAAGCCCAAGCCCCTCCAGATAAGGCTGGGGAATCTTTGGTTTCTAGGACCCTCATTCCAAAGAGGATTTTCTGTGCGGATACAACGAGGGACCAGGATTCAGGCAGCAAACCTGGATTTCAATCTCCACTTGGCCTAGAAGGTCAGGGATGGCAGGGGGGTTCCAGGTGGAACTAGTCAAGCCTCTCCTTAAACATTTCCCTTGGAAGCCTCATTAGGATCATGGTTCTGACTTGGTGGCACCTGACCTTCTGCTAAAAAATAAAGGCAAAGCAACCCAAGGGGAACCCAGCATTGCCCGAGGGGTCGGTAACCCCAAAGAAGGTGCAGGGGTGATCTACTCTAGAAGACATGGAAAGGAAAATTGCAGCCTGTATGTTTATTCATTTTCAGTTGGACTTCCACCCAGGAAAAAGGAGGAAGTGTTGCAGCTCTGTGTATACTCATTGGCTCCAAAATGCAGACAAGCCTTGCAAATAGGATAGGAACATTCTTTAGGGTTTTTCTCTCTCTCTCCCTTCCAGTGGTCTGGGGGAAAGCACAAAACCCGGCTACCTTTCCCAGGGAATTCTTAGCCATTCCTTTGCCAAATCAGATCCATCAGCCATCCACGGCATAGGTACATGCCTGGTCTAGGGCATTTCTTATGCCACCGGCAGCTTCTTTCCAGCCTCTTGATATCGTAAACAGGCAGTTGATTAGCACCGGCACCTATCCATCCATCCATCCATCCATCCATCCAGAATCTCGGTCCTATCTGTGAGCTTCCTGAATTGGGGGGGTCAGCTCTGCCAAAGCTCTCCAGCATTGTCTATGAACCCACATGAAACCAGTCCAGGGGTGGGGGAGCGAGAAGATTATCCATTTTGTGCACCTAAAGACAAACACTGGCCCAAGCTTTTAAGGTATGTCTCAGATTTATTTATTTATTTATTTATTTATTTATTTATTTATTTATTTATTTATTTTATTCTTGCACTTATTAACCGCCTGATTTTCCCATAGGGAACTCTGGGCGGTGTACAACACGTCACCCAAACAGCGACTGCCCAACTAAAAGATAAACCCCAGCAATAATAAACAATAAAGGACTAGCAAAATACAACCAATATACAAATACATATAAGAATACAAAAAAATCAGATAAAATAGACATAACACCACTGACCATGACGGCGTCAACGTCAAGGTGAAATCCGGCAAGAACTGGTAAGAAAAACTGGTGCCAGCAGTGAAGGAGGGGGAAAAATGACTGCTCTTTGCTTTTAAATGAGCCCATCACGCTATCCTCACCATGGGGGGGGGGGAACAGTTCCTTTTTCACCCTGGCCTAGAAAACAAAATCAGCCACTAATGCACAAGGAAGGAAGGAAGGAAGGAAGGAAGGAAGGAAGGAAGGAAGGAAGGAAGGAAAGACATTTGAGATGATTTTGACTTTCCCAGTCTCCATGGCTACTGGCCATGCTAGTTGGCAAATCCTGCGAGTTCCTGTATATCTTTTTAAAAAATCAACTTCTATAAGGTCTGCCTTTGGGTTCGCTCAATCGCTGGCTGAAGCCTCAAGGTACTGCTTTTAAGAGTAGCCAGTGAAACACCAAGTACCTAGTGTGTGGCAGTGGACAGAGTAGGAGTCTGTAGACCTGGGTTCAATCCCCTTACTCTGCCACGGAAACTTAGTGGAGGGTAGAACCAGTAAAAATAAATACGTGTGCGTTGCCAAGTTGATCCAACTAACAGCAACACTTTTAAGGCTTTTGGATGAGTTTTCCAGGTGGAGGAGATTCCTTCAGGCTCTGAACCTGTGAGAAGAAAGCATTTCCTGATGGGCAATGCCCTTGTTCCATGACCAAACATGTAGGCAAAGGGTACATACAAGTGGAACAGCAAGACACACTGGATTGCAATTAGCAGACAAATTCCTGTTCCATGGACAATGGCATAACATGAGGTGGATTCTCACTAACAATTAATAAATCCCTGTCTGGATTTTTAAGGTATGTGCTGACTCAAAAACCCATGCATATATTATTTGGCAGCAAGAAGTCCCTGTAATTTATCTTATTTGCCTTCTGCAAGGCATAACCCAGCAACAGGTGTTTTTTTTTTTTTTGCCAAGATATGTTATTAAACCTGCAGGAACCTCAGAGCAACGTCTCGCATAAGGAACATAAAACTGGACAGGCACCGGAGCAAGAGGCGCTCTGGGGTGGTAACAGAACACTTCCACACCCACCGTGGAAACATTCGCTGTGATTTGCCTTAGGCTGTCTGCATTTGCCCAGGATGGTGATGGCAAATGAGGTCAGCGGCAATAACTTAAGTCATGAGAACGCCTGGGAGAAAAAATAATATAGGCCACCATATCTGGAGGTCTTCCAAAACTGAAATATCTCCAAAAGCAATGAAGACATCACAGTTAGACTAAAGTGCAACAGTCTCCAGTCATGGTTAAAATGCATTATTAATCCCAACTAAAGTTGGGCCATTGGAAGCAAAGGAATTTACATAGAAGTCACCTGCCCAATTCCTTTAAATAGTCCTCCTCAAGATGGAACGAACATTAGATTTAGCCCAATATTTCTACCATTTAAATTGGAGTGGGCAATATAGAGCTCACAAGCTGCGTATAGCGGTTGGGTGGCAAAATATGGCCCTCAAAAACCACTTGGAACCCTCATATATCCCGAGTTTTTGAATAAATCGTTGGAAATGCCCTTGGACTGTTGGGAGCAATTTTGATGTTTTGAGGAGCAATCCACCATTCAAGAGCTTCTAAACCAGTGGTTCTCAACCTGTGGGGTCCCCAGATGTTCCTGGACTGCAACTCCCAGATATTCTGGCCAGCTCAATTAGTGATGAAGACTTCTGGGAGTTGCAGTCCAGGAACATCTGGGGACGCACAGGTTGAGAACCACTGCTCTAAACTCTTCTACTACATTGTTTTTAATTGGTCACTGATAGGTAGTAGAAAGGTGCTCTCTGTTCTTGTTTTTGAAGGCCCATTTTTGTAAGAAAGTTGTTCTGGGATCCAGGCTCCAGGAGAAGGTAAAATGCAAACAAAAAGATGCATGGAAATGCTGAATGCCAACACTAACTAAACTTCTGCTTTGAAGTGTTTTAAATGAATGTGGATTGGTATTCTACAGGCACTATGGCAGGTGGGGAAAATAGGCAGCTGTTTAACAAACCATTGATTATTTAAAACTTTAATACGTCATTGTTTTCATTAACTTTGGAAACATGGGATTTGATGCTCGGTTCCATATGCCCTATATCTGGAGGAATAGAATTTTGACCATGGCGCCCAATGGTGGGTATCTCTGGAGAAGCTAAGTCAGTGCAGACAACTCACCTCCTCCATGGTCTGGAGTTCTCATTTGCAGCTATTGCATTTGTGATATGAATAGGCAACCACAATGGGAGTTCTGATCCAAAGCCTTCAAATGTCCATTGATTCCTCTTGGATCATCCCGTTCCGTCAATAATCCAAACAAATGTCTGAGTCAAAAGCTCATCAAATGAGAGAGCCATGCGATGTCTCTCCCCAAACAATCTGAGGGATGATTTCAAACCTCCGTCAAGTGTGAAGAAAATAACAAAAATTCAGATAGGTGTATAAAAAAAGAAAAGGATAAAGGTTTTATGTACAAAACACCTAGGGCTGCTTTTTCATCTTCCATTGTACAGATAGCAAAGGAGTAGATGTTAGATTCTTTTCCACAAACTGTAAGATTCCACACTCAACATTAATTCTCTCAATGGGGCAAAGTTGCATTGGTTGTTTAATACTACTCTGGAACGTATTATGTCACCACTGCTTTCCACAGCTTTGTGACATCACCTCTCACACAATGCTCCAAGTTCTACCTCAACCAGTTTCCAAGAACCCAAGAATCTCTGCCTATGACCACCAGCCATGAAATTCCCTGAAACTGGCTGAATACGTACGTCAGCCATGTGGCCGAACATATCTTAACAGCTGCCGATAGCATCATGGACGATGCTGCAGTGCTTAAAAAAAGAGGCTACATCATGGGAGAAAATTTAGGGGAAGGGTCTTACGCTAAGGTGAAATCCGCTTTCTCTGAACGCTTGAAATTTAACGTTGCCGTCAAAATTATAGATCGGAAAAAAGCACCTCCTGACTTTTTGGAGAGGTTTCTTCCAAGGGAAATCGAGATCTTGGCCAAAGTGAACCATCGCTCCATCATAAAAACCTACGAAATCTTTGAAACCTCAGATGGGAAAGTCTACATCGTGATGGAGCTTGGCGTCCAAGGGGACTTGCTTGAGTTCATTAAGAACAAAGGCGCGCTGCCCGAAGACATTGCCCGCAAGATGTTCCGGCAGTTGTGCAGTGCCATTAAGTACTGCCACGACGGTGATATTGTCCATCGAGACTTGAAGTGTGAAAACCTCCTTCTGGATAAAGATTACCACATCAAGCTTTCGGATTTTGGCTTCTCCAAGCGCTTGGTCCGTGATGACGAGGGAAGAGTTATCTACAGCAAAACCTTCTGCGGATCTGCGGCTTATGCAGCCCCGGAGGTGCTGCAAGGGATCCCTTACGAGCCCAAAATCTATGACATATGGAGTCTCGGCGTCATTTTGTACATCATGGTTTGCGGCTCCATGCCTTACGACGACACGAATATTCGGAAAATGCTACGGCTGCAGAAGGAACACCGGGTCCATTTCCCCAAGTCCAAAAACTTGACGATGGAATACAAAGACCTAATTTACCGCATGCTGCAGCCGGATGTGAGTCGGCGGTTGAAAATTGACGAGGTCTTAAGTCACATATGGATGCAGCCTCACAAAACAAGAGCTCAGTCTGTCTTATCAGTGGGGAAAAACGGAGAGTGCTCCCGGACTGTGGGCGAGCCCAGTGCAGAACAGAGAACGGAGGTGGAACCCGACAACAAAACAGAATCCAAGCCAAGGGTCCCAACCCGATTAGAAGTTGTACAGGAAACAGAGGAACCGGTTGAAACTGAAAAACAAAATGCTGTTGAGGAGGTAACAGACCTGTTGGAAGTAACAGATATCTAAAGGCACTGGATCACCACGGGGGGTCCGTCCATGCCACCCGTTGGTGGTTCGGGTAACCCAAAGGACAAGGTGGTTTGGGATAAGAGGCATATGTTTGAAAGGAAGAGAGACTAGAATGGAAAGAAAGGGTTTTCTTTATATCCATATTTTTTTTTAAAAACTATTCTATTAAATATTTTCTAAGTTCTATTTTGCTGTAATTGTCAACTGCCTATAATGAGTCCCAGAGGCTCAGCTTTTCACGCGTGTTCCTCAGGTGAGGCTACAGTAGTGGCGAACCTCCAGCACTCTGGATATTTTGGGTCACAACTCCCACAGTCCTTTGTAGAGATGGGCACGAAACGAACAATTTTTCGTTTCCGTTTTCGTTTTTTTGTTTCGTTACGTAACAAAAAGACAAACGAATTTTGTCTCTAAAATGAAACAAAACGAACAGAAACACCAGAAATTTTGTCGTCCGTTTCGTTTTCGTTACGGCAATACATTGAACTGCTTTAAATGCTAAAAAAAATCAGAAAAAATGAAATAAATGGTAACAAAACGGTAACGAAACGAATGAAAACGAAATTTTTTGCAAAAAATTTGCGAAAAACGGAAACGAACCGAAACGGACCCCCTAAACAACAAATGAAATGCCATTTTTTTATTCGTGCCCATCTCTAGTCCTTTGTCATTGGCACTACAGGCTTGGAATTCTGGGAGTTGTGGTCCAAAACATCCGAGTGCCGGAGGCTGGCCACCACTGGGCTACACTCACAGGCTACAGTAAACCTCTTCTGCCTCCCCAACATTCTGGACCACAACTCCCATCGCCCAAATCTGTAACACCTTTCCTTGCCCCACCTTTTTTTTTTTTTTGGAGGGTGGGGAGGCTGCTTGACACAACCCTACCTGTGCTACTAGTCTCTTTCAACTGGAAAGTTAAATTCAATTTCATAAAAATGGAAGGGAGAGGGCTGAACCCCATGGCGGAAACAGCAGTAACAACACTGCGGGAAAGGAAACCCATGCAGAGACCAGGCAAATAAATAATGTAGTTGCAGGGAAGACGCATGCATCTGGCAAAGCTCCGACGACCAAACTGGGAGCCGAGAAGGATCGGAACCTGACATTTCTAACATTTCTGATGACAACACCTTGTCTGTAGCCTTCTAGATCAGTGGTCCTCAACCCCCGGGCCGCGGACCGGTGCCGGTCCGTGGAGCAATCTACGCCGGGCCGCCGCCCGAGGAACTTCCAATCATTCCCCTGTGGCGGCGGCCCGGCTCCCGGAAGTGAGAGAGAGAGAGAGAGAGAGAGAGAGGCACACACATGCCGCTGCCCCTTCTTCACCTGCTTAAGCTGAGCGCATGCGCTGGGAGGACGGGCGGGAGGTAGCCGAGGCGCGCGCGCTGCTTTTATCCCAAGGCTGGTGCTTGCCTCCTCCTTGGTGAAGCTGCCCAGCGCGCCCAAAAGCAGCCCCAGGAGAGCACGTCTCCGGGGCCGAGCGAGCGAGAGAGAGAGAGAGAGAGAGAAAGGGGCCCTGCTCGGAAGGGCCGCTTTCTCCCGGCGACTCCCGAACCCCTCGGGCTCTTGGCTGGCGGCGGCGAGGCAGGCAGGCCGCGCCTGTTTTGAGGTGAGGGGAGGGGAGGGGAGGGGAGGGGGGAGGGGGGCATCTCAGGCCGGGCCGGGCTTTGGCCGGCCGGCGCCGCGCGTGCCTCTTTTTTGGGGGGGGGGGAGGGGGGAGGGGGGCGTCTCAGGCCGGGCCGGGCTTTGGCCGGCCGCGCGCGCGCGCGTGCCTCTTTTTTGGGGGGGAGGGGGGAGGGGGGGGCGTCTCAGGTCGGGCCGGGCTTTGGCCGGCCGGCGCCGCGCGTGCCTCTTTTTTGGGGGGGAGGGGGGAGGGGGGCGTCTCAGGCCGGGCCGGGTCTTTTCGCCGCCGCCGCCGCCGCCGCAACCCCCCTGCAATCGCCCCCGCTCCGCCATCGCCGCCGCCGCTGCGACCCCCCCAGCAATCGCGCCGCCGCCGCCGTGACCCCCCCCCGCATCGCGCCCACCCTGCCCCGCCATCGCCGCCACAATCGCCGCCGCCGCCGCCGCCGCGACCCCCCCCGCAATCGCGCCGCCGCCGCCGCGACCCCCTCGCCATCGCCCCCGCCCCGCCATCGCCCCCGCCGCCGCCGCGAACCCCCCGCCATCGCCCCCGCCCCGCCATGCCGCCGCCGCGCCGCGAACCCCCCGCCATCGCCCCCCCCCGCCATCGCCGCCGCCGCCGCCGCCGCGAACCACCACCCCCCCGCGCAAGTGGGCCAGGGAAAAATTATCACACATTTACCGGTCCCCGGTGGTCAAAAGGTTGGGGAGCACTGTTCTAGATGTTCCAACCTGAGCAGATGCTGCTGACTTGTGTGGCCAGCAGCCCTTCTTCATCGTGGGCCCAACGTTGACCAGAAGTGGCCTCCGTGGTGTGCAGTGGGACTACGCCAGGCTTCCAGGTCTTGTTTCAGGCCCGGTGGTGCCCGCCGGCTCCCATATATCAAAGCAAATTTCCCCATAGGAAATGATGGAAACTAAGTCCTCAGAACGAAGCAGGTAAACTTCCATTATTTCCTGTGGGAAATTTTGCTTTGATATAAACGTATTTTGGTTTACAAGCGCAGAAGAGGGTGACTAAAATGATTACTGAGCTGGGGCACCTCCCTTATGAGGAAAGGCTATAGCATTTGGGGCTCTTTAATCTGCAAAAAAGGCACCTGAGTGGGGATAGGATTGAGATGTACAAAATTATGCAGAGCATGAATGAAGTTGATAGAGGGATGCTCTTCTCCCTCTCACAAAATACCAGAACTAGGGGACATCCACTCAAAATGAGGGTTGAGAGAGTGAGAACAGACAAAAGAAAATACTTCTTTACCCAGCGTGTTGTTCGTCTGTGGAACTCCCTGCCACAGGAGCTAGTGATGGCATCTGGCCTGGATGCCTTCAAAAGGGGATTGGACAGATTCCTGGAGGAAAAGTCTATCACAGGTAACAAGCCATAATAGGGATGTGTCATCTCCAGGCTTTAAAACAGGGTACTTCAAGGCCAGATGCAGGGGAGTGGTATCAGGAGACAGAGATCTAGTCTCATGCACTCCCACAGGCATTTGGCGGGGCTACTGTGAGACACAGGAAACTGGACTAGATGGGCCTTTGGCCTGATCCAGCATGGCTCTTCTTACGTTCTTATGTTTAACAGCCCTCACAGACAGACAGCTCCACGAATGTTGAGCCACACACTCAGCTACCCAAAGGTAGGAAAAACAACAGGGAAAGCTTTCACATACATGCTTAAAGAGGCATTCTCTAGTAATACAAGGACAAGCATCAGGACCTTTAGGGCATAGATGTGCATTCCGGCAAGGGTCGTGAGCAGGTATATTCCACTGATGGCCCAGAATCAAGGTGTGATCATCAGCATGACACGTCAGCCAGAAGCAAATCCACTGATTTTAAGTTTGTGTCAGGCCTTATTCAAAGGCTTACCACAGTTAATAAATAAAAACATCTGTACAGAGCAGATTAGAGGCACCCAATACTATCCCCTTCAATAAACAAATAATCCAAAATGCATCAGGTCCATGCAGCATATGCTATTTCAGAGCTCATCTTTTCCCATGGTACCAGCTGTGTTCGGGACATGACCATCAGATGTCGAATTCGGCTCTGCAAAGGGTAGGTTCCCTCCTGCAGTTCCTCACTGCCTTGCTGGATATTGAGGCACCAGCGGATAATAGAAACAGTATGAAAAATAGGTAGTCTCGCTACTTCTTGGTGCATGGATGTCATCAGCAACGCTGTGCATTCAATTGCGCAGAGCCCAGTAAAAAGAAAGAAAAGGGGGAGATATGAACCTTCCTCAGAAAAAGTCCGAAGCTTTGCGTCTTTTAGGGAGCTGCAAGAGATTGTCTGTGATGGAGGCTGAATCCTGAGCCACCGGTGTTCGAGAGAGCGTCCTTGGAGTAGGGGTGATGGTGGGCGTCTGTGGTCCACCTGCTGGGGTCTTGTACCCAGGTGTTCCCAAGTGCGCAGGCGACGGGGTATAGCTGGCTCGGAGAGCTTTGTCTGTGAATTTGCTTGCAGTCCTGTTGACTAAGCGCTGCAAGGCTGGAGACATGGCTGGGCTTAGTCCTTTAGGAGTAAGGCTGGAACAATAGAACAAACACATTTAAAAAAAAAAGGATTTCAGATGGAGAGAGACCTGCAGAAAATGGCTAGGGTTTAGAGAACATGAATGGTCATTTCAGTTGCCAAAGATTTCAGTCACAGCCTGAAACACAGCAAGAAATGTGTCCGCCTTACAATGAACTCTTGATTAACCTTAACTATGATTGGCACAGGGTGGGGTGAGGAGTCAGGTCTGCAAACCACAGTTTGAACCAAAGCTTTGAAAGTCCCCCTAACTGAGATTAACCGAAGTGTAAGGAAACAGAACACCACAACAAACTATGATTGAAACACATCTGAACTCCTTGCAATGGCTCTAAAAGAGGGGGGTTAGAGTAAGAGCAAGGTTTATTCATTCACATCTTGCACAGCCACAATTTAACACCATGTGCCAACAGTCATTGTTAGGCAGTTGCATCTGCTTATGAAAATAAACCAAATCAGTATTGCAGATACAGAACACATCGCCTGCATTCTGGGTCCCCCAAAGAGTGCTTAAAATTCCTCTTCATTCAGTCTGGCCAAAAGAAGCAGAGCACTCATCCATCATGATGGGCATCGATCTACTGTTTCTGAAACCTACTACTCGTGTTGGCCATTCTGGCTCCCTAAAACAGCTCTCTTTCCTCTTGCTAAGAGTTTCTTTTGCTTGCAGAAATTTTATGTTTAGAGGTGAAACCCAGAGTTTCCCCACCCCCATCCCAGCCACCAAGTGGACGAAGCACCCACTAACCTGGCAAGGTTCTCTGTGACTCTCCTTAAAGCTTCCTGCTTTTTGGCTCGGTTTTTAGCAGCTGCTTCATTGGCCATCTTCAGCCCCAGCCGCTCTCTGCGGCCAGGCTCCAGGATCTGTGAAAACAGACCCCTTTTTGGTTACAGCAAACAATGAAGAAACACTACATAAATTAAAAAGAAAGTGGTCGCAGAAGGTATGGAGGAGAAGGATGTGGTGATGGCATCTGGCCTGGATGCCTTCAAAAGGGGACTGGACAGATTCCTGGAGGAAAAGTCCATCACAGGTGACAAACCATGATGGAGAAACCAGGGTACTTCAAGGGCCAGATGCAGGGGAGTGGTATCAGGAGACAGATATCTAGTCTCATGCGCTCCCAAACACATCTGGTGGGGCCGCTGTGAGATACAGGAAGCTGGACTAGATGGGCCTTTGGCCTGATCCAGCAGGGCTCTTCTTATGTTCTTATGTTCTAATTAAGCACATCATCCCCGTTCAGATTGGACAGTCACAGGAGTTTCCTCTTTCCTGGATGGTTTCTTATCCATACTAATGGAATTTGATATTGCTGGGGGAGGCAGGAGGGGGGGGGCAACAAGCATGCTGGCCTACTTTGACATGCAGCGCTGCACTTGGTAGCTTGCATACAAAAAGCCCATCTCCAGCTCTGATCCATCAAAAAGACTCACAAATCAAGCTGATGCCTCCAATTCCAGATTACCGAGCAGGCCACTTCTTGCAGCTGGCCTACTATTTTAAGCAACTTTCCCCAGAGGGTGACAATCTCTCTAAGCAGCCAAGGCTGGCCTTGTTTCTATACCATCAGATCCCTCAGATCGCAGT
Organism: Phrynocephalus guinanensis; assembly: GCA_037367245.1. Lineage (NCBI taxonomy): Eukaryota > Metazoa > Chordata > Lepidosauria > Squamata > Agamidae > Phrynocephalus > Phrynocephalus guinanensis. The sequence goes on from CM074752.1 coordinate 10,454,650, forward strand.
TTTAATCCCTTGGTTCTTTCCAATACCTTGAAAGCCGGTCCAGGGGTCCTATCCACATACGGAGTGTCTGAGCCTTCTATCCGCAACGGCGTGCTTTCTATTTCGCCCCAGGTCATCAGAGGGGACTCATTCACGCCTACGGAGAGAGTTTTGCAAAACAGCGTGCATTAAGCGCTGGTGGGCAGGGTGACAATGTGCCTGGACCCTCAAAGGAAGCCCTCAAGCACCAAAAACCACCCCTCCTCCTGATTTTAGCTAAACCACCAAGTTGGAAGAGACCAGGTCCAACCCACTGCTCAATCCACTGTGTGAAATGTAGCTATTACATCCCTGACAGATGGCTATGCCTGCCACTGTCCTGGAGCTTTTTCCGTTTTAAGAAATCCCCCAGCATCCAGTCCATCTACCCCAGAACAGCCTTTGGACAGCAATCGTCAGAGTGGCTGGCAAAGGGGGGGGGAAGGATCAAGACCTCCCTCTGGTAATGCCTGCATCCCCGCAGTGCTGGGTGCACATTCAAAAAAAATAAACCTCACTCCAAATCCTCTTCGATACACATTAAACTGGGTTAATCACTGAGATTTAAGGACAAGGATCCTCTAAAGCAGGGGTTCTCCTTCCTTCAGACTTTACATCCCACTAATCGATCTGGCAAAGAGCCCAATATCCACTTACGCCTATTATGTCGGAGCTTTCGTGGACAGTCTGTGGCAAGGAAGGTTAGGAGGAGTCACTGTGCCCCTGTTTGCCAGGGGACCCAGAATGCACAGGGAGCAAATTCTTAGTCATGGTTAGAAGGACCCAGTGTTTTCCTTAGGCTACGACTGAATTCTCCCCGGTATGTGTGTAAATTTGAATTTAATCCTAACTACACCCCCAACAACAATGCGGCATGCCATTATGTAACTCTGAACTCCAAGAGCTTTCCTTTGGGTTATTGTTTGTTGCATTAGAACTGTAGCCGTTTCTCTTCCTGGAACGCAGAATCGTCTCCTTTGTCCATAAACAGGCATGTCCAAAGCTCAACCCTCCTGATGTTTTGGACCAGAACTCCTAGAATTCTAAGCTTCGATTGCCATTGACAAAGGACTGCGGGGGTTGTGGCCCAAAACATCTGGAGGGCTGAACTTTGGACATGCCTGGTCTATAAACTTTCTCCCTCCACTGAAAACATGGCTTATGTGGGCCTGGAGGCTCTACCTTTAGTCATGCCTGCCACCAAAGGACATGACTCTTCCTTTGCTGACTGGCAACCCCGTTTCTTTTTAAGGTCCAACGGATGGGATTTCTCCTTACCAGGAGCCGGGGAGGGTGTGGCCACAAATCCATATCCATTAACCTTCGGAGATTCCTGGGGGATGAGCTCCTTCCCATCAGGACCGACTTTTCCTTGCTTGTACTAGAATGGAATAGAGAAAGGATATTGCTTAGTAAACATCGTGAGATTGTGCCTCCCAAGTTCAGCGCAGCATTTTGAAATCATTGGAAGGCGAGCTTTTGCAGTTCTATAAAAAATGCTGTTGTAGCTCACAATTTTTAAAAGAGCCGGGGTAAACGATAGGCTAAGCGTACAGGCTTCCATCAAGTCTTTCATTAGTCCCACATAATGATCTTTTACAAGCCCCACAGATCCAGCAGGTCTTAATTCATCTGGGACCAGAAACCGGACTTAACCCAGTGAAGACGCTGAAGATGGGCAGAGGCAGCAAAATAAAGCCGAGTGAAAAAATAAAAAAACTATAGGTAACGCACTAAAAAGCCTTTAAGAACATTCAAAAGTCTTAATCTACCATCTAAAACACTTCAACTGAAGCCCCATGGGGTAGTGGAGTAAGCTGCATCTGGAAAAGGTCCACTGAATCAAAAATCCTCTGGTTTGAGCTTGTTAGTTTATTCTTCCTTCATACTTTACTTTCCATCTACTTCTGTTTGCATCTGTTTGTCAGTTTAGGGCACCGGGTCCCAGCCTTGGATCCCCAGATGTTCATACACCAGGATTCCCAGAAATTCCGCCCAGCACAGCTAGTGGTGGAGGCTTCAGGCACTAGAACATCTGGAGACCCAAGGTTGGGAATGACTGATTTAAAGGAATCACCGCTTCATAGCCTGATTTACCTCTCGGGTTTCATTGGGGATACAAATGGTGCAAAGACCTGGAGCTCACAGGACAGAAAAATAATAAATGTGCATTTTAAATTGAATGCAGTGGTGTGGATACACAAAGTCCCCATGGCTTCTCCTCCCCTCACCTGTGCATTGAGGGCGGCCGCCTGCTGGAGCTGGGATTTGCTCACAGCTTGGCTGAACGGATCCTTCAGGAAACGCGTGTTTCTGTGGACCACTTCCCGAGGTTTTTGGAACAAGTGCTCTTCATCGGGAACACCTGGCAAAGGCAAAATGGGAACAACAGGGAAATGGCGCCCCGTCATCGAAGCAGACGTCTTGGATTTTCCAAGCTTAGCGACATCTGAACGTCAGAGCAAGGGGGGTCTGATGCTTAAATGACAAAGTGTACAGCAGCCGGCTAAACGGACCGCAGCTCCTCTCCCCATTTCTCTTCCTCCACCCTTAAAATTCCCTTCGTTAGCTCCAGTTTCAAAGTGGACAGCAGAGGAACCAAACTAGAGGAACCATACTTGCACCTTGTACAATGTAGTACAACAAGCCGTTAAGTCAGAAAGGCTAAGCTAGTTACAACACATAGAACTGTGCCAGACAAAACAAGCTGTGCTTGATAACAGTTGGTCTACTGGAACAAACCAGATCTCAGCAATCAGATCACAACATGGCCCTTTCTCCAGGGTCAACAGGGCCTAAGTGTTACCCAATGAAGAGCAAATACCAGTTTCCACAGAGAGATAAGAAGGGAGGGAGAGAGGGTGGGAGGGAGATTTAAGAAGATATTCTTAAGACATGGCATGGGCAATATTCAGGCTGTGGAACACATGCAAAGCCATAGGGACTGAAACACAGCCTACCAATCCTCATAAAATTTAGAGATTTGTTAAGCTCAAAAAAAATCCTCCTGTTCCTTGGAGGGGAGGGGGAATTTTAGAGCTTGGAGGGCTCCACTCACACCCCACACATTTAAAACAGGCATTTCTGGGGTACCAGGGACTAACTCCCTCTTTTGCATATAATTGAAACATACAAAATAATGCAGGTATCGAGTAAAGTGGATGAGTAAAGTGGATAGAGGGATGCCCTTCTCCCTCTCACAAAAGTACCAAAGCTATGAGACATCCACTCAAACTGACGATTAGCAGAGTGAGAACAGACAAAAGAAAATATTTTAGCCAACATTTTGTTAGTCTGTGGGACTCCCTGCCACTGGATGTGGTGGCGGCATCTGCCCTGGATGCCTTCCAAAGGGGATTGGACAGATTCCTGGAGGAAAAGTCCATCACAGGTCACAAACCATGATGGAGATGTGTCATCTCCAGGCTTAAAACCAGGTTACTTCAAGGGCCAGATGCAGGGGGAGTGGTATCAAGAGAGCAGATATCTAGTCTTGTGCGCTCCCAGAGGCATTTGGTGGGGCCACTGTGAGATATAGGAAGCTGGACTAGATGGGCCTTTGGCTTGATCCAGCAGGGCTCTTCTTATGTTCTTATGTTCATAAGGAAAAGATGTGGGCTGTGAATATCATGGAAGTGGCCCTTGAAGGTCTAGGGATGGATACGTGCTGCCCAGGACCTCTGGAGGTTGCACACCTATATTTAGGATGAACAGATGCAGGGCAGAAGCTGCTTGATGTGAGTGTCTGTGTGGGGCCTCCAAGAAGCAGTCCATCCAAGACTCCCCATTTACTGAACATTCTTGCAATGCCTCACCTGGTGGGTAATACATCAGGGAATTCTTCGCCTTGTATTCCCACGTCTCCACCCCAGCTTTTCCGCCAGTCAGTGCTTGCTGCTCTTCAGCGGACGGAAGTGCCAGCTGCTTCTGATGGCTCTGAAAGGGGTTTTTAAAGCACACGTATTTCAGCATCAGACCCAAGTGCAAGAAGATGTAAACTGACAAAGCGGGCGAATTCAGTCGTGAGCAGAACCTTATTATTTTACAGGTGTTGCATTTAAATTTCTTGAAATTGCCTTTTCATCTCATCTGTTTTCAAAGGAAGTCTCTTAGAGAGGGCCCCATAAAGGTAGCAGTGCTATCCTGCCACTCACTGGTATGGGGACACTCAAATCCTCTTAGCCATCAGGTTTACTGATATACCTTAAGAAATCAAGAATACTGCACGCCTCCAGCAACCAAGGCCATGGGATTCATACTTTATGGGTGTTGGGAAGGTTGAAAAGGTGGGCAACTGTCCAGCTAATGAGCCTATTGTCCATTTAACAAGCCAATTCATGCCATTGTCCATCTTGTGAGCCTATTTCAGACCAGGGTGACATGAGGTCAAAGTGAACTATAAAATGGAGGACTTGCAACTAGCTTTCCTCAGACTGGCAAAGCCGCTTGGATGAGCAGCAAAACATTTTAACCTCTCAAGAAAAGAAGCCCGGTTGCCAGGACTCAACTTCCAGATAAACTCACTTGGATGACTGAGAATCTTCACAGACATACCTTTATAGTTAAGCAAGAAGAGTCTTTAGGCAAACTGTTTTTACATCCCAGGGCCTCTTCTTTCGAAGAGTACGAGTTCCATTTTGTTACTGATATACGTCGAGTCAGATCTTAGCAAATCAGCATCCCACAATAAAATTCTATGTGAAAACTTTTCTTTCTGAGTAATTGTTGAGCAGCAACAGTATTCTCCCCAGACGTGATCAAAATTTATTTATTTTATTTATTTTTGTACTTATTGACCACCCGATTTTCCCATAGGGAACTCTGGGCGGTGTATAGCACATCACCAACAGCGACTACCCAACCACAAACCATGATACATAAACAAACAAAACATCATGAAAAAATGCAACACATAGTAAGATATACCCTAAAATGGGAGTACCATATATCAGTAACCAAAATGGGCAAGAAAAAAAAGGCCCCAAAAGGCCCAACACCACCCACCAACGGGTACAATCCGTACAAAAGATGACAAGTCTTCCACCTGGCGCCATTGGACCGGGTTAGAAACCAATGGTTCTTCCTCCTTACCTCAGCAGATTCCTCTTCAGCTTCATACAGCCACGCGTGCCTCGCTCTCTCCTTCTCTTCGGCCACGTCCATTATCTGTTCAAAGGATGCATTATCCTCGCTTGTATGTTTGGCCAAAAAGGTGTCCAGGCTGGGGAGGGCATCTTTGCTCACTTCCTTCTCTGCTTCACCTGAAGGGAAAAAAAGGGATAAAACGAGATATAAATACATCTTTTAAGAAAAAATGCACTTTCCTCCCTGGAGTCTCTGATCTACAAAGGATGCCTCTGAACAAAACAGAGACAGTGGCATCAGAAGCAACGACATACAAAGGCGATATACATGCTAGGCTTCCGAACTCTAAAGAATCAGGACCACACTTAGTCCATGCTGGTGGGATAGGATGGGATTTATATACTGCACATCTAACCAGCGGTCACTCTGGGCAGTTCACAACATGGATTAAAAAAAAAACCACAATAAATAGAATACCTAAACCTGCAAAATAAACCGTAACATCGGCAGCAGTGTAAAAAACAGACACCCAACTGCTACAGTACAATAATACATAAAAAAATACATATATACAGTGGTACCCTGACTTACGAGGGGCCCAACCTACGAAAATCCCGACTTACGAGCTCTCTTCAACGCTCTCCCCCCCCCCAACAGCTGCTAACGAGCAAGATCGGGATTCCCCGCTTTGCGAGCAGCGGGTGGGGGTGGGGTGTCGGGATTTGAACTGCCTTCCACTCACCGAGGCAAACGCTGCCTTGATGACTGGAAGGCAATTCAAAAGTGGCACGCTGCTTCTCCCCCCCCTCACCCCAGTGGGGGCTCTGGAGAAGAAGCAGCGTGGCCCTTTTTAAATCCCTTCCTGTCACCAAGGCAAATGCATTTCAATGGAGATGGCCCCAGGAGCGCAGGTCCGAAGCCAGCACCAAGCAGCTGATAGGCGCCGGCTGGGGAAGGAATCATGCAGGCAGCTTCTCCCAACCCCCCCAGGGAGGAGAAGCGGCATGTGCAAATTTTAAAGCAGTTTCCCATAGGAATGCATTGAAATCCATTCCCTCTGGAAAGGATTAATTGCTTTTCAATGCATTCCTATGGGAAAGTGCTCCCTGATTTACGAGATTATCGACTTACACGCATTCTCTCAGAACGCAATAATTTCATAAGTCAGGGTTCCACTGTAGTATTTAAACATTTTAAAGGGCAGTATCATACTCTTGATAACTAATAATTTTCACCGGGTTCTGTTGATGGATTAGAATAAAAGGCTTATCGAAACAGACAGGTTTTAACCGCTGCTTTAAAATGACCTGGCTGTGGATTAATAAAGGAAGTGTGAAATTTCCAGAAACTTTTTTGGAGGGAGATCTGCTCTTCCTAATTTTTCTCTTTTCTCCAAACTTTAAAAGTGTCTTGAAATCTTACATTTTGAATTCTATAGACAATTACAGGAACTCTCTTTTAAAATGGGGTGGGGGTGGGAGGATGAGACTGTTTCATGGGATGGTGGAGCAAAAGGAAGAAACCTCACACAGTTTTAAAATAAAATCATGCTGCTTTTCAAAACAGGCTCAGAGTCGACTCCTGGAATGTGGCCAGTAAAAACATATTCCGTAATTGCATCTACAACCACCCACCCGTGTAGTTTGTCTATCCTACTCACTAAGCCCAAAGTAACAAGATTTTTCAAGGGCTGACTTGCACGCAGCTCATTCCCACACTGTTCTTGCTCTGTCGGCTTTCCCATTACAAATGGGCCCAGGGGTATGTGGGGGTTGGGGTGGAGAGCTTTAGGCAGTGGTGCAGTTTCAGGAGAATGTTGCAAACACATCCACCAGTAGGAGGCCAACAGGCCAGCTCACAAGAAAAACACGGAAAATTAAAATTGCCATGCACATCCATCATGTTGCTAAAGATTCAAGGTACTTCTGACTGTTTCCTTTACAGTGAATAAACTTTCTCACTCTCACACGCATAGATTATGGTCCATTCCTTTGGATTAAATACACAGCAGCTACGCGATGACTCTGAAGTTGTGCCAAAGAAACGTGGGTGGCTACAGAGCTGATGAGTCATCCATAGTTCCTCCACAGAGCTTCAGAACAAATGCCAATTGAGCTTCCCAAGCCATATCAAGCTACAATGGCTTTCAGACACAAAAAAAGCAGCCTCTCCACATGTCAGGCCACTCACTGGCTTCACCATCTCCACTGAGGGCCTATAGGCAACTAAAGGCAAAATGTTAGACTATCTTCTGAGGTTCTCTTTAAGCCGCCTGACTCCCAGTAGGTTTGATGAGTGCAAACATAATTAAAAGGGAATGTATCGTTCTCATTGTTAGCACAGGATTATAACTTTCTCCCCCAGCCTCAGTATTCACAGTCTGTAAAACAGGGGCATTAGTTGGCCACTCTGGTTTTGCTAAGGACTGCTGGCTGGTTTACTCTGTTGTGCAACATCCATGTATCTCTGGTAACGTGCATACCCACATGTGTATGTATTCACACCCAGCTGTAACGTTCCCCCTAGGATACAATGGGCAATGAAAAGCAAAGCCTGAACTGCCATTCTGTATCATTTCACACTTCAAAGGAAACAGCTTAACCCTTTTGCAACAGTCCCTAAATGTGTTATATTAGCTAACTACCGTATTTTTCCATTTACAAGGCGCCCCATGTATAACATAACCCTTACTTTTCCAACCCCAAATTACAGTTTCATAGCCACGTGGTTCTCTCCTTGGCTTACTTCCATATATAACACAACCCTCAATTTTTAGTCTAACAAATCTAGTCAAAAATACATGGAAAAATACTGTACTCCATCCTTCTGCAGAAATGTCTGTGCTTACCTAAAACAGCTGACTTTATAGGACCAATATTTTAAGTATCACTATCTACGCTACTACTGCCACTTTCAGACTCAAGGAATGTTTCAAAATTTGTTGTCTCTAATGACAATGATCCTGCTACCCTGAAATTCATTGCTGTATTACTAACAATAGTATTTTTATTTGCTGTGTCTCCTTTTGTTCCATCCTAATCCCCATAATATGGCACACATTACGAATATAAATTTATGGCCTTACTGTTGTACTCCGTGTGTTTGAAGAAATGGATTGACTCTGCGAACACTGACACGCATAAATAAATCTATTGGCCTCGACTGCAACATAAGACTGGTGTTGTTGTTGTTTTTTTTGCTACTGCTGCCATTTCGATTCTTGTTATTACTTTGTGGGTGGGTCTGAGTGCAGACGGTGTAGTAGAAAAGGTCCCGCATGTAAGGATCAGTCCACCCCTTCTGTAAGGGGTTTCAGCAAAGACCTCATCCAACCCTACCTCCCATCACCCTGTTAACTTTAATCAACCTGTGAGCTTTCGCATGTCGTTGGAATACATCTCCCATTCCCCTTCAGCCAATTCTGCTCACGAGCGACACAAGGCAGCCACACCTTAAGTGCCACAAGCAGGTCACCCCCTGTACTGAAGAACACTTAGGATCCTGAGCTGTAGTCCTTTCCGGTTTCAGCATCAGAGTTAGTGGACGGAACCACTGCTGAACCGTTCTTGCTAACATTAAAGCCAATGGGCAACAATACGACCAGGCAAAAGACAAACTGTACTTGTTTACATTTATTTACCTTCTCCTTGAGTTTTGGCTGGGAGCTTGGGTTTACTCGGTGCGCAAGGGTCGTTGGGATGAACCTCTGGTGTTTCAAATGTCGCTGGAGTAACATCTGTATAAAAGATTTAAAAAATAGATTGATGCAAGTCCGAAAATCACTGTTCTAAGACCCACTGCCTGATTTAAAGAATTGGTTTAAATCCCCACTGAGAAACCAGGGAGCTGTCAATCTGCCTCACTGAGGTGTGGAAAGGAGAGGGGAAAATAAGTGGGGCATCACATGCGTCTCCACATGGGGCTGTTGCGAGAGAAAAAACCAAAGCACAGAAGATACTCCTTGGGAGAAGAACACTCTGCAGTGCATGCCATAAATTAGCAATGAAGCCAACAAGCAAAAATCTCTACTGGCCATTTCTAACATCACCATCTTCCCAAAGGACAGAGGAAGCTGACCAATGATCTACCTAACCGAACATTGCCTATTGTGAACTGCAACAAGTGTCTAGAGCACAAATGGGCCCTATTAAGTGCTGTTGACTACAACTCTGAGAAAGACTGTCAGTGAAGAACGACTGAAAGAACTAGGTATGTTTAGCCTGACCAAAAGAAGACTGAGGGGAGACATGATCGCAGTCTTCTGATACCAGAAGGGTTGCCACTGGGAAGAGGCCATTGATTTATTCTCAACTGCTATGACAAGAACCAACGGTTGGAAACTCATCAGAGGGAGAGCCAACTTGGAAATCAGGAGAAATTTTCCTGACGGTAAGAACCATCAAACAGCTTGCCTCCCAATGTTCTGGGTGCCCTACTGCTGGAGGTTTTCAAGAAAAGATTGGGCAGCCGTCTGTCCAGGATCGTATGAGGTCTCCTGCTTTGAGCAGGGGGTTGGAGTACAGAGACCTCCAAGGTCCCTTCCGACCCTTTGATAATTCTATGAATTAAACTTCTACACATGCTAATCGCTCTTGCCACAAAAGGCCATGCAGCAGAAATAGGATTTTAAAACGGAGTTGGTGCCTTTTGTGGGAGGGAGTTCCAGACTCTGGGATCAGCAGCAGACAATGGTTTCTCTTGAGAGAAAGGCCTCTCCTGATGAGATTAGTCCCCCGAGTTGGCTCCTGATGGAAGATAGTATTTAAAACGAAGTTGGTGCCTTATAATTTGAAAACGTTCTCACCAGTTATCTTTAAATCCTAAAAATGGAAAGTACTGTATGCTCAGATCTCCGCAGGAAACATCAATACATTAAGAGAGAGAGAGAGAGAGAAAAGAGAAAACTTACATGGCGCAGGGGTGTCTCTGGAATATCTGCCCAGCGAAGAGCCAAATTTGATTGTTATCTGCCTCATCTTCTCTAAGTCACCGCTCTCTTCCGCCTCCAGATAGTCCTTCTGAGCGCGGAGCTTCTCAACATCAGGGAAAAAATCCCTCTGAATAATTTTCTCTATGCTCTGCAAGATATAAACCTACAATCATTATCTCTGATATATTATGGGTAAACTCTTCAGAAAACCTCAATAGCTTCCTTTCGAATTATAGGAACACAAGGAAAGGAGATATTTCTCCCACATTCTATAATTAACAGCGTCTGACTATACTTCCAACTTGAGTATTCTAGCACCTTAACGACATGCCCTATCTTAGAAAATATTGGAATACATTAGATGGGAACAGAAAGAAATGTGTTTTATATTTATGTTAAAAAAAATTTAAAGGCTCTTACCAATATAGGATTTCCTCCACTAGAGTGGAGGTGAAATGAGAAACAATGCCATATAATCTACAATATATTGTTCATCTACTCAGATGATCACCAGCTCAATGGCTTAGAGGAAAGGCTAAAACATTTGGGGCTCTTTAGTCTGGAAAAAATGTGCCTGAGGGGGGAATATGAATGAGACGTACAAAATAATGCAGGGCATGAGTAAAGTGGATAGAGGGACACTCTTCTCCCTCTCACAAAATACCAGAACTAGGGGACATCCACTCAAAATGAGGATACAAACCATGATGGAGATGTGTCATCACCAGGCTTAAAACCAGGGTACTTCAAGGACCAGATGCAGGGGAGTGGTATCAGGAGACAGATCTCTAGTCTCGTGCGCTCCCAGACGCATTTGACGGGGCCACCTTGAGATACAGGAAGCTGGACTAGATGGGCGTTTGGCCTGATCCAGCATGGCTTTTCTTATGTTCTTAAGACCTTTGGCTTCAGAACCCGAGGCTGGGAGCTCCGTTTCTCACGAACCATCCCAGAAGATCCAACCTATTTGGCGTTGGGAAAAATAGACCAGTCCCAGGGCAGCCCCAGAAGAAGAGAATGGAAACCCATTTCTGAGTCTTCTCTAGCTAGAAAACCATGAAAAGGGTCGCCATAAGTCAGAATTGAGTCAACAAGTGCAATTTGGACTGTAAAATGACACATCAACCTGGCCCAAAGCCAGACTTCAGTCTTCTGGTATTTGTGTACTGGGCATTCTTATTGTTGTTGCTACTTGGCAAAAACGTTGGGGAAAAAATATCATCAAGCTGGACGAGTGAACCTGCATGGACCTCTCCAGTAATACAAAAGCAAAGGCAGGTGACGTCTTTATGAGGCCCATATAGTATTACAGTAGGACCCCCATATCCACTGATTCATTAACCACTGATTCAGTTATCCACAGTTGGCAGAGGAAAAATTAAATAAACAATCCAGCAGCTGTAAAGCAAGCTACTGTCACAAAACAGCAGCGGTAAAGCAAACTGTCAGAAAACAGCAGTTTCGGGGGGGGGGGTTGGCATTCTCTCTTATCCATGGTTTTCATTATCCACAGGAAGGTCCTACTGTATTATTTTCAACCTTGACTGGTCTTCATCAGGCTGCGCACCTGATGCATGTCCCCTCCTGCGCACCTGCACACCTCCCCTCCCAGTGTTTTTCTATTGCGGAAACCGCTGGGAGGGGAGACATCCGACCTAAGCAAGTCCCTCCAATTCCTGGCAAGCGTCCGCCCTGGATCTGTTCCCCAAAGAGAGGGGGGAGGTTCTCCGAAATACAGAAGGAGAGCCTCTGGGCCTTCCAAGCAGCTTCATCAGCCTTGCCAAGTTTAGGCATATTGACATCTCTCTTTGGGGAGGATGCATGCCCAGTGGGTGGGGAATTATCAGAGGGGGAGCCAACCTGGAAACCAGGAGAAATGTCCTCAGGGTGACAGCCCTCCAACAACTCGACTTGATTGACCCCTTAAATCTATAAATTACAAGGGTATCCAGACAAATTGTTGGTGGCATGCTGTCTTTCAGATCAGAATTCTTATGTAACAACCCAGGTGGCCAAATTTTTCATGGCTGCTCTCCATAGACGGGCTGGTTCTAGCGTCAGAAGATTGATCTAGGAATTTATTGTTTGCATCGCTGTGTCATAGATTCCAACTGTTTTATTGTTATGTTTTAAATTGTGTTCGGGTCCATGGACCGTAATAAAGGATTGGATTGGAACTCGCCTCCCCATGTTCAGGGCGTCTCCAAGCGCTGGTAAAGGGTTTCCCCCGACCCCGACCCCCCCCCCGGCTCCGCACATGCCTGCTAGTCGTGCCCGACTCTAGGGGGCGGTGCAACTCTCCGTATTCAAGCCGAAGAGCCAGTGTTGGGCAAGTCCGGAGGGGGGTCAGGTCTCCCACCACCACTCCCACCACCACCACCACCACCACAACAACAACAACAACAACAACAACAACAACAACAACACCTTGGCCCTCCCGGGCTCTCTCCCTCTCTATGGTTACCCCGGCCCCCACTTGCCTGGATGTAGGCCTCCTCGTCCAGGACCCGCTTGCGGCTCTTGGGGGCCTCCTGGGGGGCCTCCTTCGCCGCCACCGCCGCCGCCACGGCGCGGGCCTCGGCCTGAAGGGGGACCAGCGCCCTGGCCGAGGCGGCCGAGCCCACCCCGGAGCCCGGCAGCTCCATCGCCCCTTTAGGCCTAAAGAGGCTCAGCCGCCCCCCACAGGCCCGGTTGCTACGTCGCCCTTAGCAACGGGGGGGGGGGAGAGAAGAACGACTCCCCTGCTGCGTCCAGGCCCCGAGCGACGGAAAGCCCGCACTTCCGGGAACGCCAGCACGGCGGAAACAGGAAGTTCGTCATCCGCTCCGTTCCCCCCCCTCTGGCGTGCGAGAGCGCGCAATGCCCTTCTGGGAGTTGTAGTCCTGAGGCAGATTGAGGACGCTGGTCCCCCTTTCTCCGCCTTTGAATGACGACGCAGGGCGCCCTAGAGATATATCAAATTGAAGAGTGACCAATGGGCTAATGCCTTCCGGGTTTATAAGGGCCCTTCTTGAGAAAAAGGGGACGGAATGCCCCCCTTTACATGCGAGAGTTTGTTCGTGGGAATGGTGGGCAAGGGAGTTAAGAAGGGAAGGAGCCTCGGCCTGGACAACGTTTTTATGAACTGAGTTCCCTGCCACTGCAATCTAGATAAAAGAAAAATGCGATGTTTGTCTGTTTGTCTGTCTGTCTGTCTGTCTGTTTGTTTGTTTGTGAAGATTCTCAGTCATCCAGGTGACGTTTCAGTCTCTCAAGAAAAAGAAGTCCAGTTGCCATGACTCAATTTCCAAATTGTTTGTTTGTTTGTTTGTTTGTTTGTTTTAGAGTATTTTACCCCACCTTTCTCCTTGGAAAAGGATGCAAGGCAGTAATGAGATATAATATAAATATAAACATAAAATATAAAACAATATAAAATATTTTATATTACATTAAATATTAAATAAATAAATAATATACAGCTGTTGTTTGTTGTCATTGTTGTTCAATTGTTATACTATCTATCGTGCTAGAGCACCTCCTGGACGGTTTACAACCTAGCTATGCAAGCAAAACTTTGTGGCAGGTCTTGTTTCGTTTTCTCTAACCGCTTCCCCCACCCAATTTGCAGCACTGCATAGTAACAGTGGACGACACGGCAGGGTTGTTGTCAGCGTCACTCACTATCACTGCCCTTCCTCTCCATTGTTAACAACTTCATTTCATTGCAAAAAATTTCCGTTGCTAGCAGGGTGGTGAAAGCGCTGGCTTCTCTTATTACCCGATCACCTCCTTTGGCGTTGGCCAAGTTGTGTGCAACGGACTGGAATCGAAGTTCAAAAGATCTGGAAAGCCAACCCTTCCTCACACCTCATTTTCACACTTGGGCTCTTATAACCAACCCTTTCTTCATTCCCCTCCACGAAGGAGCAGCACAGGAATGCCAGGTGTATAACCCAACCCACAGAACTCAGGAACGTAACTTTTTTAGCAGCTGGACTGGGGATATCTACAATCTCAGGCTGTGAATTTAACCGATCAATGCAAACAGACTTCCTCAACCGGTTTCCCCCTTTCTCCATTTTCTTCATCATTTTCTTTAATTAGTTTTCAACATCCTTTCTTCTTTTTCCAAACCATTTCTAGTCATGAGGCACCTGGTCAAGTGTGTATAGGACTACAAATTGCACTTTATTATTGACACATTAAAAACACAGAGTAAAATCCTGTTATTAGTCCCAAACAGAGCAGATTCTGCAGCCAGGTATCTAGACCCTGGTGTGGACGCTGACTTTTTTGTGTGTGAGTTTTGCCATCTTTGTGTACAGTACGTGGTCTATGGGACCCCAGAACAAATCATCTGCTTTTCCATTATTTTTTATGGGGACATTTTGATATAAGAGTGTTTTGGTTTACAAGCATGTTTCCAGAACGGATTATGGCGTAAACCAAGGTACACTGGTTCCCTCTTCCTTCTTCTTCTTTGATGGGAAGGGGCAAAACGGAGTGTTTCAAGTGGGAAACAATTCTTAAACCCCTTTGCCAAAGAGAGAGCGTAAGGAGAAGTTTCCCCTCCTGAAAGCATCCTGTACTACTCAAAGGTCTTGACAAATCTGTTACAGTGGTTTAGATATTAGCTATCTAGAAGTTCAACTACAAAGCTTTATTTGAAGTCGGCCTGTTCAACTATGAACCTCTGTTTAGCAGAAGACATTACAGTGAAGAACTGAGCACAGCTTGAATGTTTGGAGATTACAGAGAGAAAGATCTTAACCACTGGGAGATTCTTATATAATTAAGAAGTGTGTCTGGGAGGGATTTTTCTGGGCAGGAGTGATTGTCAATCTATCCACCACCAACCAATTATTTTTCTTCCCTGCCTCTGAATGCAAAGAGAGCACTGCCTCTGGTCTGTGTCTTTTCCCCCCACTCATAAGTCAGTTGAAGTCTGTTGATGAAAGCTGTCGTGTTTGTCAGTTTGCTGTTTGACCTGTTCAATTGTAAGCAACCAAGCCTTTTATTCTTTCTCTTAGTAATGCCTCAGGGTGGGTTCTTGAGACAGTAAGTGCCAGATGATGAGAAAAGGGGGCAGATTAATCTGGGGAATGTGAGGCCCTCCTGCTCTGTGAATCCTTGCACTTCTACTGCACAACTACATCAGTTTAACCAAAACAATTCAAAACGCTGCAACTGAGGTTTCTACAGCTCTACAGGTTGCAAATTAGTTTGTTTGTATTTTCCATTTTTGGTTTTTGAATGGTCATCAAGAGGCCAAGGAGCTTCATTTGCAGATTAATTGAGCAGACATTGGAATGTGTCCCTAGAGGTTACATGTTTTATTACTTCCTAATAGCAGAACTGGCGTCTTGTGTAGCTTGGCCCGAGTGGAGAGCCGTCTCTGTTCCGCTGCTCTTAACGCTCGCCCAGTGTGATGCACGGAAACCCAAAGGCTGCCTCCGTTTCCCAGGTTGAGCCAAGTCCGACAATGCTCCCCATTATAAGCAGTTTCCCTCCGGAGGCTTCTTGGTGGTTTGCAGGAGAAGCGCAGAAGTGGACGCTCGTTTCTGGTGCCGCCACTTGGCTCGACGATTTTTAAACCAAACCTCCATGTTGAAGAAGGAGAACAAAAAGAAAACGGGGGTGGGGGGGAGGGAAAAATTAATAATATTTTCACAATGTTAGAAAATGGGTTTCTATCCCCAAATCTATAAAACAATAGAAATACAGTGGACCCTTGTATAACAAGCAGCTTGTATAACATAAAATCTGTACATCATAAAAAATTCTGGAGATAGGGGAAATTTGCTTAACATAATCGCCTATGGGGAGAATCCGTACAACATAAAAATGGAATTACGCTGTTTTCAATGCATTCCTATGGGAGCTTGTATAACGGAAAAATTGCTTAACATAATTTCATTTGGAAAGAATTAATTCCTTTATACAAGGTACCGCTGTAGTTGAATGGGCTATAAATACAGAATACAGTGGACCCTTGTATAACAAACGGTTTGAATAACATAAAATCTATACAACATAAAAAATTCCGGAGATAGGCGAAATTTGCTTCACAGAATCGCCTGTGGGGCGAATCCGTACAACATAAAAATGGTCGCGATTAGGGATTAGTGAATTCCTATGGGACATTTGTATAAAGGAAAATTTGCTTAACAGAATTTCATTTGGAACAAATTAATTCTTTTATACAAGGTACCACTGTATTAACAATCCTGGCTCATGAATCATCACTACCACCACCACCAGCAGCACCACCACCTTAGAACTGTGAAGTGGAATACAAGAACCTGGAGTCAACCGGAAAAAAAATAATTGACAAGATTCAGGAGAAGGGACTCCTGCTCAATAGAGCTCCACATGTTATCTGCGGAAATCATCGTTTTAGAGGCAGAGAACGCCACCAACACGATGCCTGTGAACTGTGGTCACTCCAAGCTCATGGGCAGCCTTGGTAGTCAATACCAGCTGCTAAGACAACCCAACAAGAAGGGCCCGTAATGTTCTATTTCCCTGCTAGTGTCTCTTTATACACACCTGCTTAACCAGTAGGGGAGGCTGGGTTGCAAACCTGGTCCTTATCCAGTTGATTCCCCTCTGTGCCTCCCTGTCCTGGGCTGGATTTGTTAATCCATGGGGTCCCTCCTAGCTCTGAAGTTCTACTCTTATTAAAAATAGATATTTCGGTTTCCATTGGCATTGAGTTTACAAATGGATTTGAACCCAGGGCAGAAAATGAATCAGTCAGAGCAAGACTTGCTCCAGACCAAACCAAGATGTGCTCCAATGTTCCAAGCTGCTCTACAGACCAAATCAAGGGACCCACAAAAAGTCCCAATGGTAAGGGGCTTGGCCAGAGGGACCCTTACCTCCACTCTTTCTTCCTTCAGGTGAATCCGGCTGGCCAGAAGTTCTCTGGTGATGACATCTGGGTACTGGTTCTGGTGGAAGAGAGCCTCTAGCGCCTGCAGCTGATCTTCGGTGAAGATGGTGCGATGCCGGCGTGTCCGTCGCTGGATCTGGTGGAACGCGTGCAGCTCACCCTGGCCTCCGCGAACACTCTTGCACAGCCTGCTGACGGGATGGAAGAGGCGCATGGGCCAAGGAAACCTGGTGTCCGCTGTGGGGGGAGGGGGGGAAAGGGGGGGTTGGAGTTCATCAGGTTGGCCTATTTAAGAAGAGGGGCTCCCAGTCAGTAAAAAGGCATATCAAGGAATAGGATCGCAGTTGCCCTGCTTGCAAGTCTGGTACACATTTTTAGACATTTGTGATGGGAGGATACTGGATATTTCCTATGCCCTTCCTATAAAGGCCACTATGGGCAGTTCAACACACATGCACACACAAACACACACACAATCATAACAACATTAAATAATGGCAGCGTAAACATCACTATAATTGTAAAAGGAATACAGTGGTGCCTTGTATAAAGGAATTAATTCGTTCCAAATGAAATTATGTTAAGCAAAATTTCCTTTATACAAATTCCCATAGGAATGCATTGAAAATGGAGTAACCCCATTTTTATGTTGTACGGATTTTCCCCATAGGCAATTATGTTAAGCAAATTTCCCCTATCTCTGGAATTTTTTATGTTGTACAGATTTTATGTTATGCAAGCTGTTTGTTATACAAGGGTCCACTGTACTATACAGTATACAGTATGTGTATTTGCAGCTCAAGTCTGGGTACTTGAATACTGTCACAATCTGACTGTGGAAAACAAAAAAAATGAAGTTTTAACTGCATGTGGTACATGTTTTTGAGTTGATTAATTACTGTGCAAGGGACAGTATACTGTGTGTGTTTCTTCCCTATATGCCACTTATAAAGAAGTTATATCTACCTCCCAAGCAAGTACTGTATTTTCCATCTATAAGACACCCCCATGTATAAGACGCTCCCGCTCTTCCAACCCAAAATCACAGTTTCACAACCATGCGGTTCTCTCCTTAACTTACTTCCATGTATAAGACGACCCTCAAGTTTTAGTCTAAGAATGTCAGACAATAATATAATCTCATATACGGGAAAACATCGTACATTATTTGGGAAGTTGAGTCATGTCTACTGGACTTCTTTTTCTTGAGAGATAGAAACGTTTAGCAGCAAAATGTTTCTATCTCTCAAGAAAAAGAAGTCCAGTAGCCATGACTCAACTTCCAGATAAACTCACCTGGATGACTTAGAATCTTCACAGACATACCATACATTATTATACACACATTCACCTTTCTGTCCTACATGAAAGGTTGGTGGGGAAACCTTCTCCGTTTCCAAATCCTTTAGGTCTCTTCAATGACATTTCTTTCCTTCTGTCTTGTCTACACTTGAATATTTATTAACATGAATAACAATTGTCATGATTCTGGCTGTGGACCCAGAGGTCGGCAGTTCAAGTCCCCACTGTGCTTCTTCGGCAAGAGCTGGACTTGATGCTCCATTGGGACCCTTCCAGCTTTGCAGTCCGATGATGATGATGATGATGATGATGATGAAGAAGAAGAAGAAGAAGAAGAAGAAGAAGAAGAAGGAAATGCCCCTATAACAGAAGCCTCAAAAGTGTGATGAACAAGCCTTTTGAACTTTGTCTCTGTTCTCATAAAGCTAGCACAAAATGAACCATGCACATTTCAGGCGAGTTCCCGCCGCCCTCCATTTAGCTACAGCTACACCCTCCATTTAGTACTAAATCCTTGGCATCCATAAACAACATATATCTGTGCTTGTTACAGGGC
Organism: Phrynocephalus guinanensis; assembly: GCA_037367245.1. Classification (NCBI taxonomy): domain Eukaryota; kingdom Metazoa; phylum Chordata; class Lepidosauria; order Squamata; family Agamidae; genus Phrynocephalus; species Phrynocephalus guinanensis. The sequence continues at coordinate 10,473,418 of CM074752.1, forward strand.
TTTAGAAAAATCTTGGGGGGGGGGGTAGGTTAGGTGGGGGTATTAGTTCTTTTTTTTTTTACAAAGTACAAAATAACAAAATTAAACATAATCAATGTAACTATAATAAATAAAAAGTAAACAGAATTAACAGTTAAGTTACACCGGACAGGAAAACCGACGAATGGACTTATGGCGACCCTTTTCACGGTTTACTAGCTAGAGAAGACTCAGAAATGGGTTTCCACAATGAGCAGTTTTCCTGTCTGTAGGAATCCACTGGTAGGAGATGAAGTTCCAATTACACACACACACACACACACACACACACACACACACACAGAGAGAGAGAGAGAGAGAGAGAGAGAGACAGACAGACAGACAGACAGACAGATGGATGGACAGACGGACAGAGGAACTCTCCTCCTCATCCAGCTTTAGAAATATCTCCCCCAAGCAAACAAAAGGAGGTTAGCATCTTAAAATGTGTCCCATCAAATGGTGAACTGCATCTCCCATCATCCATTGCTGATGGGAACCGAAGACCATCAGTGGCTTTGATTGTGGGGTGAGGACCTTGAGGCTGAGAGTTCACATCCCCTCTCCTTGACAATGGAGATCCATAGAGTCTCCTTACAGCTCTGTACTTCTAAGCCTATTATTATTATTATTATTATTATTATTATTATTATTATTATTATTATTATTATTATTATTATTATTATTATTATTATCATCATCATCATCATCATCATCACACAGCAGACAAGATAACTACGCTGGATTTTGTATTACAAATCACTAGTCGAACACTTCCCAAGTGTTTAGGACTATGTCATGTATCGGCGAATTCTGCAAGACCACCTGTACCGGTTTATGCCAGAGTCTCTGAAGCTCAATTTTCAGATCCAAATATTGGGTAATTTTTTTCAAGTTGTTTCTCGGTGACTCTACTATCACCTGGTATAGCAACATCCATGAGCCACACTCTTTTCTTCTCCACAATAATAATATCCGTGGAATTTATTATTATTATTATTATTATTATTATTATTATTATTATTATTATTATTATTATTATTATTATTATTATTATTATTAAATTGAAGTCTGCTGCCTTCCTGTATTGGCTGAGGGTGCCTAGGATTTGCTGTCATTGAAAATCCTGTCATGCTGCAGGCAACTTGCTGCAGGCGGAGGTCCCATTATGCTCCGTGCTGAGTTCCATTGTGGACAGAGAGTGGAATTGGTCTCCACCGCAGGATACTCACTCAGCCAGCTGGTGGTCTCCTGCCAGGCGTGCGCGCTGCCGTGGGCGCAGCAGCAGCAACCGCACTGTCCGAAGTCCACCTCTGCCTCACCCACCTCCGCTTCGTCCGGCAAAGCGCTGCTGGCGGCAAGGCCCCCCAAGGGACATCCCTCTTTGGGGTCACAGTCCAGGAGGCCACGGAAACAGAAGGGCAGGAGAACCTGCGGTCTTCGGTCGGCAGCCGGGCCGGAGAGGATGTTCTCGATGGTGAACGGGCAGGGCCTCTTGAAAGGTTTCTTCCCAACCTCAGGGTCTGAAGGACGGTCCGCCGACATCCTTTCGAAGGGCCCTGGGTGGCAATCAAAGAGGGCCGCCGCTTTATGCCGAAAGAACTGGGTCCAGGAGGTCTCTATGTGTTCAAACACAAGTCAACCCCATGCAAGGCTCGTGTCCTTCTTTGGGTCTCAAACGTTCCTCCATCCAACCTGGCAGTGGGTTTTTTAGTTTATATACTCACAGGCAAACAAGGAGGGGAAAAACACACAGACATACACCCCCCCCGTCAACCACACCGATCCTCTGCCTGCCTGTGCCCCCACCCTAAGCTAGCTTCTTACCACTCAGGGCCTCCAAAATATAAACGTATATATCTATATAATCCTCCTCAGAAAAGAAACCATAAAGCCTCCTGCTGGAATAAAATAAATTCTAACTAATCTTGACAGCTTTGTGAACGGTTAGGGTGGCCGGTAAGATTTAGCTAATCCTACAGAAATGACTCTGGACGGAAATCTGATTTCTCTATCTCGGGTGTAGATTTGAGGGGGGCTGTGAGCCTCATTGTGTTGGAAGCCTCCAGCCCAAAATGAGGGTAACGTGTGTATGTGTGCGTTGGGTGGGGTGGGGGTGGGGGGGCTGTAGGGTAAGAAGAGAAAAGCTTTTTTTTCCCCTCAGGTCCAGAAATGGCCCATAAGGATTAATGCCTTTTAAAGAAGAGAAGCAAATTACCCTTTTCTTTGAGCAAATGAAAAGCCTTCCCGTCAAAAGAAAACTGTCATATCTCACAATATGGGGATGGGTGGCAGGATGGGGGCTGGGGGGGAGAGGAAGGGCTTAACACGATAATAGAAAACAGAAAATCACACTTCCAAACGAAACCCTGAAAGAATTTTCCCGAAAGCCAATTTATTTCCTACGTGGGTGTGCAAAAATAAAAGAGAGAGAAGTTGTTCCATTTTGAGGCTTGTCACTCATCCATCCCCAAAACTACAGGCTTATAAAGTTCTTTCCCCCTCGTTCCATCAACATTAGGGACACACATACAGCCCTTAAACATTTATTTATTTATTTATTTATTTATTTATTTATTTATTTATTTATTTATTTATTTATTTATTTTATTATCTATCCATCCATCCCCAACACTACAGGCTTATAAAGTTCTTTCCCCCTCATTCCATCAACATTAGGGACACACATGAGGCCCTTAAGCATTTATTTATTTATTTATTTATTTATTTATTTATTTATTTATTTATTTATTTATTTATTTATCCCTAAAACTACAGGCTTATAGAGTTCTTTCCCCCACATTGCATCAACATTTGGGGCACACATGAGGCCCCTAAGCATTTATTTATTTATTTATTTATTTATTTATTTATTTATTTATTTATTTATTTATTTATCCCTAAAACTACAGGCTTATAGAGTTCTTTCCCCCACATTGCATCAACATTTGGGGCACACATGAAGCCCCTAAGCATTTATTTATTTATTTATTTATTTATTTATTTATTTATTTATTTATTTATTTATTTATTTATTTATTTATCCATTCCCAAAACTACAGGCTTATGAAGTTCCCTCCCCCTCACCCCATCAACATTAGGGACACACATGAGGTCTGTATTTATTTGTTTGTTTGTTTGTTTGTTTGTTTGTTTATTTATTAGCTTTATGTACCGCAGGCATCTACCCCAAAGGCTACTCTGGGGCAGTTTACAAAGTGAAGAATACAAATTATAAAGCACATACAATAAGTATATACAAATCAAATACAATCAAAGCACAAAATTACAAAAGTAACCCTAATCAATATAACTATTAAAAACAGGTAAACAGAATTAACAGTTAATTTACACTGGACAGGAAAACTGACGAACCAAAGACAATTGAAGAATCACAGTCCTTAAAAAAGGTGAGACAAAACATGTCCCATCCCAACTGTCTTCTCCCCCCGCCCCGCCGTTGATTAATGCCAACAAAAGAAAACCAAATTAAGCCTGAAGCTTCTCTAGAGGTAAAAATGTTGAAACTAAGACTGTTCTACTTTGGGTACATCCAGAGAAGGCAGGATTCTCTGGTAAAGACCATCACGTTGGAGAAAATGTAAGTCAGCAGGAGAAGAGGAAGGCGAGATACGAGGTGGATTGACTCCCTCAAGGAATCCACAGGCTTGGGTTTGCAAGAGCTGAGCTGGGCTGTTGAGGACAGGATGTTTTGGAGACGGCTCATTCATGGGGTCACCATAAACTGAGGGCAACTTGAATGGCTTGTCACAGCAGCAGCCATGACAACAATATGGCCTTGGTCCAAGCTACCTCCAAGATCGGATCTTGCAGTATGAAGCAGCTCGGATGCTAAGGTCATTGGGAGAGGCCTTGCTCTCTGTCCCACCACCTTCACAGGTCCGTCTCAGAAGAACACATGCAAGGACCTTCTCTGTTGCTGCTCCCAGACTCTGCAACTCCTTCCCACTAGAAGCCAGGACTGCCCCATCTCTGCTATCTTTCCAGAACCGGGAAAGACTTTCCTTTTCAGGCCAGCTTTCCCTGAATGATGGACTACCATACATGTGACTTTTAGATGGATTCCCATGCATGATTGCATTGACTGATTTCATAAGAACACCAGTGATTTCCAGGTTAGTTTCCGGCCCTCATAATGGATTTTTCTTTTTTTTCTTTTGTGTGCTCCTTGTAGCTTTAATGCTACCTTTGAATGTTCTAAGATACCTCATCTAATTCCCTGTTCTCATCTTGAATTATGTCTGAAATTTTCTGGGCTGTATATTGGGCCATACCACCCTGAACACGCCTGATCTCGTCTGATCTCGGAAGCTAAGCAGGGTCGGGCCTGGTTAGTTCTTGGATGGGAGACCGCCTGGGAATACCAGGTGCTGTAGGCTTGTCCCTCATTATTGTAAGCCACCTTGGGTCCTTTTCCAAGGAGAAAGGTTGCGTAAAAAATATTCTAATTAAATAAAAAATAACATGATTATTTGATTATTTCGGGCTGTCTGCTGAAATAATCAGCAGTGGTGGCTATGGATGCATAAGTGGGTGGGTGGGGTGGCTTCTGGGTCAGGATGCATGATTAGATCCAGATGAAGAAAGCCCATTTCAATGAAAAGCTAGATACCTCCCGATAGCTAGTTCGTCAACTTTAATTTCACACCAGCAATTTGTTCCAGCTTACCATCTTTACAGGAGCTGTCCAGGGTGCTGAACTGTATCCCAGCAATAGCCTGAACAACCCAGAGAGCTCCTTTAAATGCTTGTGTTGATTCACTGCACCCATTGTATCAGTCAACAGCCTCCACTGGGATTAATGGAGCCAGCCCTACAGTTAGGTAGAGTGTAGCTGATTTGTTATGGCATGTAAAGGGGACGAGATTACCTTCATTCATTGGTTGTTTCATTCAGGTTCTTTGGTCAAGTATACTTTGCTGAGGGATGCATGGTGGCTCAGCGGGCTAGAGTGCTGAAGCTGTTGATGGCAAAGTCAGTAGCCCGGTGGTTCGAATCCCAGGTGCCACGCAGTGGAGTGAGCCCCCAATGTTAATTCCAGCTCCTGTCAACCTAGTGTTTCGTGCACAGAAATGTGTTCAGTCATGCTGGCCACATGGCCATGGACCTGCACGACGCTGGCTCTTTGGCTTGAAAATGGAGATGAGCACTGCCCCTAGACTCGGACATGACTGGCACACATGTGCGGGGGGAACCTTTACCTTTTACTTTGCTGAGAAACAAGACATTCCCTTGTAAAATATATGAAGTGTTCTAACGCAGATGGAGAAAACAATCCAGAAGGCAGAAGCCAGATCAAGAGACTCAAATTATAAGAACCTCCTTCAACTAAACGAATGCTTCCCAGGGCTTCTTGGATTTGGTGTCCCAAAATCTACACATCAAAATGTTGGCCACCTCTGCAACCTAGTCCTGATTCCTCTCTGTTTTAGGAAAGGTCTTCCTAGATCGTCCCCCTTCTCCTTCGTAGTTTCTGATGAAGGAGAGCACAGCACTCACCAGTGGCAGGCTGTTCCACTGGCCAACAGCTCATGCCATTAAAAGTCTTTCCTAATGTTTACCCACCAGTTGCCTACCAGATTTTTGTTGGAGGGCAGCTCTCATCAGCCCTAGCCAGGATTGTGGATGATGGGACCTGTACCCCAACGACACCTGGAAGGCGATGAGGCAGGTCCCTTTGTCAAGGATTAGGGGATTCAGGGAGCTAAAATCCCCTAAATTGGGAGAACCAATGGGTGAGGTGTACTAGACTAGATGACCACAAGGGTACTTTCCTTTGCAACAATGCTATGTGTGTAAAGGTGAATCACCTTCTGGCAAATAGAAGGGGAAGAAATGGAGGCAATGACAGAGTTTATTTTCTTGGGCTCCTTGATCTCTGCAGATGGTGACTGCAGCAACGAAAATAAAAGACGCCTGCTTCTTGGCAGGAAAGCAATGGCAAACCTAGGTAGCATCCTAAAGAGCAGAGACATCACTTTGCCAACTAAGGTCAGGATCGTCAAAGCTATGGTTTTTCCAGTAGTGATGTATGGAAGCGAGAGCTGGACTATAAAGAAGGCTGATCGCCGCAGAATCGATGCTTTTGAGCAGTGGTGCTGGAGAAGAGTAGCGAGAGTCCCCTGGACTGCAAGAAGATCAAACCTATCCATCCTGAAAGAAATCAACCCCGAATGTTCACTGGAAGGACAGATTTTGAAGCTGAGGCTCCAGTACTTTGGCCACCTCATGAGGACAGAGGACAGACAAAGTCCCTGATGTTCGGAAAGATTGAAGGCAAAAGGAAAAGAGGATGGCAGAGAATGAGATGGTTGGACGGTGTCATCGATGCAACCAATATGGATTTGACCAAACCCCTGGAGGCAGTGGAAGATAGGAAGGCCTGGCGAGCTCTGATCCATGGGGTCAAAAAGAGTCGAACACGTCTGAACGACTGAACAACAACAACAAAAAGGTGAATCACCAACCACTCTCCAACTTGAAATGGATTATTTCACCACCGACAAATCACAAAGCCCACCTGCAACAAAGGGTTATTTTCTGTCCAGCTCCATTGTCCCCCACCCCACCCTCCAGCTTCCCTCCCCTCTCCCCCTCTCTCGCCCTAGAGAGGTCTATACACTTAGCCTATGCGTCCCCTTGGCTGATTGCTTTCTTTCATTCTGGCCTACCTTTCACTTTGGGGAAAATAGACAGGTAATGCTCCTTTTATCAAAGAATTATGGGATTTAAGACCCAGATTTCACAAAGAGGACTTTTGATAACGGGCTGGTAATCAAATCCTCCCATCAAAGCCGACACTGCCTTGTACCCAAGTTCTTCGGAAGGACAAATAAGAAGAAGGGATTTATTGATGTTGTGTTTACCGAGATAAACATCTCCCGAGTGATTCCATATTAGAAAAGAAAGAAAGAAAGAAAGGGAGGGCAAATAAAACTAGAGCGGGGGAAGGGAAAATGTAGACAAGCCAGAGACAATGTAGAGATATGGATGAAGAGAATAGAATAGAGGGCCTTTATCGGTTTCTTATTGAGTAAAGAGATTCTAAAACCATTATAAGGATTAACCATCAAAAAAGAGAAAGAGAGGAGAGGTTAATCTGGTTTAGCTATTCATTTGTCAAAAGTGAATTTATAGTTTGTAAATCTGTGATGAAGCTAGGAGAGAAACATGTTTGGCCACCCCCTCCCCTTCCCTCCCAGCCTGCAAAGCAGAGCTTCGCTGTGAGAGGAAAAGTACGAAGACGTTGCTTCCTTTAAGATATCTTCTGCATATCCTTGGCTGGATTTGTCAGTCAGGGTGGCCAAGTTTTGAATTTCTTGTGAAATTAGTTTGTGCTGTGCAGCAGAAGTAGGGAGAACCACAAAGGGGAATAGCTTCAAGTCCCACCCCCACCCTGGGACAGTCCATCCCTCTCTCATTCACTGGCACTTCAGGTCTCCATAACTTGCTCTGAAAAATTTGTAGGAGAAAGGATAAAAATGTTTCATTACTTATAACCGTGAGCAGATCAATGGCAAACTAACAACAGTTGGCTTCAACTGACTAAAGAGAGGGATTGAGAACCCTCCACAGAAAGGTGGGACTCTCTTTGAATTCAAAGGCTGATAGGAATGATTGGTTAGTGCTGGGTAGATTGGCAGTCACCTCAAACCAGAGGCAGCGTGCAAGGTTGTAATGACTCCCAACATCATGCACCAAAGACCCTTGGCAAGAGACAGTGCAAGAAACAGTACCAAAGCTGATGGAAGTTCATTGACAAGCTGTTATTGAGATTGGCAAAGATGTGGACTTGAGTCACGGGACTCTCTATCAAGATGGAGTTAAGTTGCACAGGTAGTTTGACTTGAGTTGTGTGGGTTCCCCCCCCCCCAGTGAATCGGACTCTGATCTGTGACTCGAGGAGATTGTTTTTAATAGGGACTTGCATTTAGCGCTTGGGACTCAGGACTTACTAGCAAAGACTTGGAAATGGACTTAGAAGTCAGACCCAAAGACTTGCCAGCATCCCTGGTGATCATGCTGAGATTTTCCCACTTGCAGTTCCCCACTTTCAATAACAGACTTTTGTCTGTTCTGTTCACTTTCAATAACAGACTTTTGTCTGTTCTGTTTCAATAACCAACTTTTGTCTTCAGCTCCAGGTGTCCTGCCAGTTCAGTTTTGCCAACTAACAGAACGATCTTCAACCAGCTGTCCTGCAACTCCATGCTTCCATTATCCTCTCGTAACGGGAGGGTTCCATCAAATCCCTCGTGGCCTGTAGGTTTGCTCAAGGTTGGTATGTTTTAGTTTTCAGTTTTATTTATGATTTATATACTGCCCGCTTGTGCAAAGGAGGAGTAATACCTTCTAAAAAAAACTTGGCCCAGCTGGTAGTACCTCATAAGGGCCCCTTCCCAGGGTTACAGGAGAAGATGGTCAACGGTTTTGAAGGCGAAAGAGGGCTTTATGCCGCAATTGCAGATAAAACGGGAGAACCATCTTCTAGGAGAAGGAAAACTCTGATTTTAAACTTCCACTGCCTTGTGGCAATGTCCATTCTTGGAAAAGGCTTTCAGGGGTTAACCTCAAGGCAAAATCCAGAGCCGAAGTCCCAGTCCAGAGGCAGTTCATGATTGTGTACAATCATGTTCTGGTTACTCCTGTGACGTAGTTGGAACTAATTGTATCGGCTCTATTCCAGCGACGTGGGGGGGGGGGTTGCTGCTTGGCTAACAGTTTTAACCTCCAAGTTAATCTACCCATGTCTTGTGCTCTGATGAGGCCCCTTTAGGTTTGCATGCAGTGTGGAAACAACACAGGTTTGCATGCAGTGTGGAAGCAACACGGGTTCTATATAGAGCAGTGGTGGCGAACCTTTGGCACTCCAGATGTTTTGGACCACAACTCCCACAGTCCTTTGTCATTGGCAATACAGGCTTGGTATTCTTGGAACTCTGGTCCAAAACATCTGGATTGCCAAAGATTCGCCACCACTAATATAGAGCATGATACTATTGTGTCTGGAAACTGAAGGATCTCTGTACTCTCTCTCTCTCTCTCTCTCTCTCTCTCTCTCTCTCTCTCTCTCTCTCTCTCTCTCTCTCTCTCTCTCTGTTTCTTCCTGTCTATCTAAGTGTGTGCGTGCGTACGTGTGTTTGTCACAGAAGGCTCCCGTTGCCCACACACCCAGGGCAGTGTGTGGAGAACACCCCAAAACAGCAGCCAATGCTTGCCCCTTCTGCCCACCCAAGCAGGGCACCCCGGGGGTGCCTATTCTCTGCAGGGCTAGGGCACCCACAAGTCGGAGGCGACTGAACAACAAGCGACAGCGGCGACTAATGTTTTTTTTTTTGTTTGCTTGTTTGTTTGTTTGTTTGGTCGCTTACCTTCTACTTCCCGACCTCCTCCCGGCCTCCCGAAAGCGGTAGGTGGCGCCCGCGTGCCTCCAACCAGGAAGCCCTCTTCCCCCGGGCAGTCGATGGGCCCTTCTTTCTCTTCGCCAGGCGGGCACTCGATGGTTCCCCGGTTCTTTTCCTCCTCCTCCTCTTGCTCTCCCGCCTGCCAGCTGGGCGGGCGGGGGCGGTGGGGTCGGTCGTCCGGCAGGGGCCATGAGCAGCTGGGCGGCGGCGGAGCTGGAGCGGGCCTTAGCCTTTTATCAGGAGCTGGCCCAGGGCGAGGGGAAGAGCGGAGCCGCCCGGGGGCTGATCCTCGTGCTGGACCGGCTGGAGGGCTTTGCCAGGTTGGGCTTGCACGTGCGGGTGGGATCATCATCATCATCATCATCATCATCATCATCATCATCATCATCATCATCATCATCATCATCATCATCCTCGGTTGCAAAGGCGGGCTTGGTTGGGTGAAGGGCGAGCGCCCCGTTTGTAGCCAGCGGGGACATCGTGTCCAGTGGGCATGGCAGCTGTAATAATAATAATACTTAATTAATAGTGGAAGTTGAGTCATGGCTACTGGACTTCTTTTTTTGAAGTAGCCATGACTCAACTCCCAGTTAAACGAACCTGGATGACTGAGAATCTTCACAGATTAATTAATAGTGGTTTGCCATATCAGCTCGTTTGGGAGGATAGTGCCTGCTGGATCAGTGCATCATTTATTTTATTTTATTTATTTGGAGTAATTTTTTTTTTACCCCACCTATCTCCATGGAAAAGGACCCAAGGTGGCTTACAGTCAGGACCCTAATAATTACTTTGGGACTTCCAAATATATACAGACAGGGTTTTGGAGCATAATCGAACCACTCCAGTATTCCTGCCAAGAAAACGCCATGGACATGGGGCCACAAAGAGTCAGTTACGACTGTAAGGGAACACCACACACACACACACACACACACACACACACACACACACACACACACACACACACACACACACACACACACACACACACACACACACACACACACACACACACACACACACACACCACTGGATGTTACAATTGTGGAGAAGAAGAAAAGTGTGGATCATTGATATTGTTATACCAGGTGATAGTAGAGTCACAGAGAAACAACTTGAAAAATTACCCGATATCAGGATCTGAAAATTGAGCTTCAGAGACTCTGACATAAACCACTACAGATGGTCCCAGTGGTAATCGGCACACTGGGAGCAGTGTCTAAAGAGCTAAGCAAGTATTTAGAAGAAACAAGTTGAGAAAGTCACCATGAAAAACATGTTCAAGTATTGAGCACAGGGAGTGGAGGGACATCCGACAGCATTAGGAGGCAACATTAAAGTTACAAGAGGATGTGAACAGTTAAAGAGAGAGTAAAAATTCCATGTAAAAGTTATGAGAGGTGGAAACTAACATTGAAAACACAGTGTCAATGCAGTCCCACAAGGAGAGATCATGATCCTTTGCAAAAATAAGTTCAGTCGCATGTCATGTTTGCAACGGCTTGAAATTATATAAAAATCATCAGAACCAATGCTTGTTAATCCAAGGCAGTAGAATGCATTTTTAGGTCACTTGGTTGCCAACTGAACAGCTCTCTGTCTTCTTTCTGTTCTTCAGCGTCTCCGTGAAGCGATGCAAGGACAGATACTTGGAGGAGGCTTTGCAGCGTCTGGCAGAAGTGAGCGGAAGGTTAGGAGACCTGGATGCGGATGATGTGCGCCCGTTGGTGGGCTGCGTCCTCGCTTTCCAGCTGGAGACCACAAACAGCTCCGGCTCTTTCTGCCGACTGGAGAAAGTACGTGTGCTCAGGTTGGATTCCCTGGTGGCATAATGCCTAGATTAGCCGTGGAACTCACTGCCACAAGATGTGGAGACAGTTGCCAGTTTAGCTGGTTTGAAACCTTCTTGGAGATGAGGGGTGGGAATGGTTGTTAGTCATCCGTCGCAGCATACCTCCAAATTTCTTTGTACAGAAATGGCAGGGTAATCGTCTCCCCTCACGGACCTCAGAAACCAATAGGTTAAATGATCTCTGCCAGTCCAGGAGCCACCCCCCATCCCTGGTCTTGGGGGGGGGGGAGAGAGGCACCCCACTATAAGAGCATTTCAATACCTGGCTTTTGTTTTGTTTTGTTTCTTTGAATTTTGCCTAGAAGAGAAAAGTAGATTTCCCAAAGCATAGCACATTATTGCAAGCTTCCCCTGTTGCAACAGCAAAGTACAGTAGGACCCCCATATCCACTGATTCAGTTATCCACAGTTGGCAAAGGAAAAACTTACATAAATAATTCAGCAGCTGCAAAGCAAGTGCTGTCACAAACAGCAGCTGTAAAGCAAGCTACTCTCACAAAACAGCAGATGTAAAGCAAGCTACTGTCACAAAACAGCAGTTTTGGGGATTTGGGGGGTGTTCTCTCTTATCCACAGTTTTCATTATCCACGGGAAGGCCTGGAACCAATCCCCAGTGGATACCAGGGTCCTACTGTAATCAAATGAGGTTTTCCCTCATGGACCAATGCAGGGTTTATGGACCCTCTTTGGGAAGGAGATGGCTTTGGGGGCTGCCCCGTGGTGAACAGCTGCACATGGAAATACATAGCTTCACTGCTGTTTACTGTTTGCAGAATAGTTAGATAATATGTGTTCTTTCAGTTCATCAGTGAAAGAAAAAGAAAGGGGGATCAGTAAGCAGATTTAACTTGGCTGTTTTGGTCTTTCAAATATTTACTCATGGTTAAAGAGAGTTTTCCATATAAAATGTAGGTTTGATGTACTGTATAATGTCATACCCCTTTTTTGCTTTGATGGAAGTCATATTTAGTAATTCAGTATCTAGATGTGAGGTTATTTAAAAAGCCACACCTCTGCTTCTTCCTGTTGCCTAGGTCATTAGGAAACTCACAGAAAGGAATGAAGCCCTAGTTTCCGAAGAGCTGGATAAGATTATGGGTAGGCTGGTCGAGGACAATCAGGTGAGAGAGCGAGCAGAGATTTGTTTCAATCATAATACTGGCATACCTCGGTTCACAAAATTAATGCATCCTCCAGGGTGTTTCGTGATCTGCAAAATTCATAAACCAGAAATGCATGGGCACAATGCATCCTGGGAAACTTGTTCCGAAAAAAAATCCGTAAACCCAGTTTTTTCGGGGGGGGGGGGATTCATACATATTTGTACATATTTCACTGAAGTTAGCTACCAAATTAAATATCTGGCAGTGGAGCCAAGGGTTGGGGATTCAATTCACCCACTGGGCCTCCTGCAAATACAGCCAGCCTGGGTGGCCTTGGGCAAGCTGCACAGTAGTCCCAGGGCTCCCCCGGAAGAAGGGAATGATCAACCACTTCTGTTTATTCTCTACCTGGAAAACACTGAAAAAGGGTTATTGTAAGTCAGTATTGACTCGTTGACGCATAGTGGTTATTATGTATTTCAATGAAGTTGCCCCAAAGTAACCAAGTGAGCTTCGTGCATCAGCGAGAACCTGGAATTTTCAAATTTTCAGATTCTAACCCCCTAGACCACATGGGCTGCCAATCATGGATCCAAACAGGGCAGCACACACAAAAGAGGGAGGAGCCAAACCGCTTTGGAAAACCCCAAGGTTTTTCAGGGGTGTGTCCTCTTGCCCTGAAATGCTGACTCGTGGTTTGGTAAAAGGGATGGAAAAGTGGAGGGAGTGGAATGGGATATTTCCCGCCAAGGGTCTGCCTGGGGTTTGTGTGTGACTTTTGACCCTATTTCTCCCCAACATGATCCGTTCTTTCTTTCTCCTCCCAGCCATTGTCTCCCGGAATTCTGCAGACAGGTGAGTCCCCGAATACTGAGAGTTCTATTTCTGGCCCTTTGTGCTCAGCACCACTGTCCGCCCCCCGGGAACCAACCGACTGAGGACCTTCCTTCCCTGAATGTTAGCTTTCAAAGGGCCCGTGGTGACGTGGTATAGTATGCTCTCTGAGATGCCCGGAGGGCCTGTACCATTCGAACAGGTAGCATTTTAAATAGGTTTTTTTAATATAACAAATGAAGGAGAGCATCCAGTCCTATGCATTCCACGACGCTTTCCAACGCTGGTGTGTGTGTGTGTGTGTGTGTGTGTGTATACGCACAATCACACACACAAAATGAGAGAGAGAGAGAGAGAGAGTACCCAGATGTTCTTAGACTCCCACAAGCCTTCATGGAAGTTATGCTGGCCGGGATTTCTTGGACTTGTTGTCCAAGAATATTGGGGACCCAGGGTTAGGAAACACTGCACTAAACCGACCAAGACATATACAATATATCTGTCCAAATATCTTCGTACGTAGATGCAGATACGTTTCAAAGCTGAAAGGCATATTGTATTTCAAGGGGAAAAAAATACTGTTCTTTGGATGTAGTTTTTAAAAATAGATTTTTGGTAGATCACTCTACTAGACAAGAGAGATTGCGGCATACAGCACTCAACTAGGAATTAGCTCCTGAAGCTTTCTTCCTTTCTTTCTCTGCTCATTACTGTATTATCCCTCTCTCCCTCCCTCCCCCTTCCTTCCTTCCTTCTTCCTTCCTTCCTTCCTTCCTTCCTTCCTTCCTTCCTTCCTTCCTTCCTTCCTTATGAGCCTCGTGGCACAGTGGTTAAATGCCCGTACTGCAGGTAAAACTGTGCTCACGACCTGGGTTCAATCCCCGGTAGCAGGCTTCTCAGCCTTCCATCCTTCCGAGGTCGGTAAAATGAGTACCCAGCTTGCTGGGGGGGCAATGTGTAGCCTGCACACTGTAATCAAAATTGTAAACCGCCCAGAGACTACTTGTAGTGGTATGGGGCGGTATATAAGCAGAACACACTTTGCTTTCCTTCCTTCCTTCCTTCCTTGGCCCTAGTGACCTCCAAAGTGCCCAGGCCTGCTTCAAAGAATAAAACAAGGCTACAGCACTAGCTCTCAGTTTCCTTGATTCACAGTTTGCATGTTTGTTGAGGAGAGCACCTTGGGACGATGTTACTGGGAAAATAACCTGACAAGGCTGTTCAGGTGCACTGCTGCCACCTTTGATTTCCTACTTCAGGACCAAGGAGCCAGAGATGAGGCATGGCATTACGTCACAGTGAAGGTAAGAAACAGAGACCCTGCCTACACTGTTACAAAAAGGAATACAGCGGGAGTCAGGTGTCATGAACAAATGAAATGGAATCACCTGATATGTTTTGTCTCCTGGTTGCCCCTCTTAGGTGTGTCTACAGCTTTTCAAGTGGATGCCAAAGGAGATTTCCCTGCTTGTGTGGGATGGAATAGGTGACAGCACAACTTTGGAACGGATTCTGGGATCTCTGTTGCAAATCACGATGGAAAAGGTAAGTTATTTTCCACAAGGGCATCCTGACATTTTGTCTCGGGTAACAACTGTGCCCATAAGGGAGAACTTCAAAGTTGGTACAAATACAGGAAAGATTTAGGGGTTAGAAATACAAGAAGGGGTGTCTGGATCTCCAGATCCTTCTCAGATGGGCTGAGCAGGTTCAGTGGCCGTGCAATCCACCGAGTTCTTGGAAGAGGATGGGAAATCCAGCCGTGGGGAAAGAAACAGAATAGCTGGGTCTTGAAACCATAGGACCCCCGACGCTGCAACTTTTATTTCCCGTTCCTGCTGGTAAAGTTGGCCCACTGCCTTGTGGTGTTAGTCTGTGGAACTCCCTGCCACAGGAGGTGGTGATGGCATCTGGCCTGGATGCTTTCAAAAGGGGATCGGACAGACTGCTGGAGGAAAAGTCCATCACAGGTTCCAAGCCATGACAGGGATGTGTCATCTCCAGGCTTAAAACCGGAGTACTTCAAGGACCAGATGCAGGGGAGTGGTATCAGGAGAGAGAGATCTAGTCTTGTGCACTCCCAGATGCATTTGTTGGGGCTACTGTGAGATCCAGGAAGCTGGACTAGATGGGCCTTTGGCCTGATCCAGCAGGGCTCTTCTGATGTTCTTATGTTAAGAACTCTTCTTTAGACTACTATTCATTTCTCCTTTGATGATCTCAGGCAGCCTGCAAGGACACCCGTCTGCTGGCTGGCACGGCCCTGAGTATGCTGGCCAACACAGCCCCTCATCCCCAGCCAGGAGCTCAAGCAATCTGGAGCCTTTATCGTTTGCTGAGTCCTGGAGGAGGACCCAATGCACTGGAAGAAGACAGGCGCGAGTCCAGCAGCAAAGGTGTGCCTGGTTTATTTATTTTCTCAGTTCACAAACCCTACTGCCATTCATGTCCAACCCGCCAACTCGAGTGGATTGATTTTGAATGAAATGCTACATCGGCAGCTGAAACGACCTTCCTCTGATGGACATCATAGCTGTTTTTCTCTTGAGGGTGGGAAATACGTCGGCAGTATTCAGTGCGGAGGGCTGGTTCCGTATGTGGGATTAAAGATCTGCAATACGCTTCTGGATTTCCCTTTGCTTGCTGTATAGAATGCTGATTGAAGCAATCTGTGCTGCTGATAGACCACCCCATTGCACTTAAATCACTCTCTGGGTGGTTTACAATTTAATTATGCAGGCTACACACTGCACACAAGCCAACGAGCCAGTGTTGTGCAAGTCCATGGCCACGTGGCAGGCATGGCTGCAAGGAAACACTGTTTTACCTTCCCACTTTTTACAGCGGTACCTATTAATCTACTTGCATTTGCATTTCGAACTGCTAGGTTGGCAGGAGCTCGCTCCACTGTGAGGCACCTGGGATTCGAACCGCTGAGTTGCTCACTTTGCAGCTGACAGTTTTCAGAAGCCTTAGTCCACCGAGCCACCATGCCCCTTTCTCTCTAGATTCAGTGGAGTACTGTAGACCATAAAGGGTTTTTCGCTGTAATCCCCATGGGGATGCAGTCTCGCTGTTTGCATTGGGTGAGGAGAAAGAGGTTTCTTAGAATCACAGAATAATGGAATTGGAAGGGGCGATGCACTATTCTGTACAGGACACCTAATAATGGGTTCGTGCTACAGGAAGCCAGACTTAGGCCGTATATTAGGGGAAATGGTGTTTGTTAGAACAGTACAACAGTGGAGCCTCAAGATATGATGAGTGCATCAATGCTGGAAGTATTGGCAGATCTCCTTTGATTTGTATTCCGGTGTCGAGCGGTGGGTTGGACTTGATGGTCTTCTAGGCTGCTTCCAACTTCACTATTCTATGATTCTGTAAGATCATCAAATCACACCCCTCTGCTCCAGGCAGAAATCTAAATCAAAGCCGATCTGACAGAGGGTTGGGCACTTATCTCTTGAATGCCTCTAGTGTTGGAGCCCTCGTGGACCTCCCAAGGTGATTGGTTCCATAGTGGTTTGTTTGTACCTGTGCAAACGTCTTCCTGAGGTTGATGGCTGTCCACTCTTTCTTGGATCAATGGACTGATGCTCTGTAGATTGATACTCTGTAGAGATACTCTGTAGAGGCCTAGATGGCCTAAGCACTTCTGATCTCGCCTGATTTCGGAAGCTAAGCAGGGTCGGCCCTGGTTAGTACTTGGATGGGAGACCACCAGGGAAGACCAGGTGCTGTCGGCGCCTGGAGTAGGAACTAGCAAACCACCCCCGTATTCCTGCCAAGAAAACTCCATGGACATGGGGTCACGAAAGAGTCGGTCACGACTGTAACGACACAACACAGAGATACTTCACGCATGCTCCAGCTTGCTTTTGGGCAACGAGGGTCAGGGCGGGCTCCTCTTGGTTTCCTGGATCAAGGCATCAGCATCGTCACGGCCACGCTGGCTGAGGAGTCTCAAAAGAGTCGTCGGGGAAAACGACGCTTCCCAGTTTAAATTGTGTCTTGAACTGAGGTTGGTGATGGGAGATGAGGTCAGAGGTCAAGGGCTAAGACCAAGACCTTGTGACAACAGAAGGCAGGCCAGTGAAGGCAGAGGAGGGTTCGTCTTGGCATGGATTTTCATTGGCAAGGCAGCAGCATAACAGAGGGTGTTGGCCTTAACATCACAACGCCAGGCAGAAAATTTTTACCGTCTCTGCTTCTGCCTGCTCACCCTGAGATTCTTTTCTTTCCTCCTCTGTGAAACCCTGAAACTAGGGGGGATTTCTTAGGTATGGCCCTGTAGGTGCACCCACCTATTGATGGCTGATGCAACCGATGGAATTATTTCTAGTCCGCCGTTACTTGGACAGCACTGCAAACCAGAGCTCGCTGGAGGACAAGCTTCTCCAATAATCCTTTGTTGTTTTCTGCACTCAGAGGAATGGAGATTTGGGGGGCTCCGGTTGCTCCCACCTGAGTGGAATCCCGACGGACTGGCGAGATTGGTTTTGACCCGCAGTCTGCTGGCCAGCGGCAAGAAGGAGATCCTGAGCTGCCAGGTGGAGGGGATGCCACAGCAGGTGGGGTCTCGTTCCTTTGGTGGCTTTCATAAACTAGAACGCAGCTCCAGCGAATCCGTCGTCCTCCGGCCGTTGGCAAGCCAGTGCTTAGAAATGTTACTTTTTAGTCTACAAGTCCCAGCCTGCACCAGTTCTCCGTGCTGGGATTACAAGTCCCAGCATCCACCGGTTGCATTCTAAGAAAGGAGAGTTCCATTCCCCCTCTTGGCAAAGCTAACATGCCTCATGGCCTTCAAAGCCTGGCTCCACCTGGGCCCTGTTGCAGAATAATGTATTGGAGAGCCACAACCCCATTCCAAAACCCTTCTTTAAGAAATTCATGCAGAACTCTGGCTGGAGGCATCCTTGCCTTCCCCAGCAGCCTGTTGTGCTGCAAAGATTGAGGAAGAGTGTAAAGAAGGGATAACGAAAGAGAAGTGGCAGGCGGATTGTGGGGAAAGGGCAGCCTTTTCATACTTTGCCCCCCTGCCCCCTGGTTTCTTTCTCCCAAGGCAGCTGGCTCAGCCTGCCTAATGATAGGGCCATCCAGAGCATAGTTCAGATAACCAGGGTGGTGCGTCGATTTTCAAAGAAGCCGTTTGGACAGCCCAGGAGCTGCCTGTGTTTTTGAAAGAGACGGCTTTAGAACCAGAGAATAAAGAAGTCGGAAGGGGCCTCTAAGCTGGTCAGGTCCAACCCCTGCTCCGTGCAGGGATCAGAGCCGATCCGACAGATGGCAGTTCGGTTTTCTCTCAAACTCCTCTAGCCTTGCAGCGCTGTCCCGTCTCCCGAGGGTTCTTTTGTTGTACTCTTGTAATAGTTAAGAAGTTTCCCCCTGATATTTGTCCTAAATCTGGCTTCTTGCACCTTGAGCCCATTTCTGGACAAAGGTTTCCCAGTTACCTCCTGAACCCACCTCCCGAAATCAGAAAGGCAAATAATGCTTCTTCATCTGAGACCAGGAGGATAAACCACTTCTATATGAAGTGGATCACTCTTCCCTTTACTTGTCTTCACGGGTCCATTCCGGTTTGTAAAATAAACTATAAAATATGTTAAGAGAAAAACACAATGTGAATAGTAAAGCAGACATGCTTCTCACAGAGGATACCCAAAAGTTAGAAAATACCTCCCCCAGTTTTTCTCTTTTTTTCCACCCTGGGAAGGTCTCCAGGGCAAGCGCTCTCCCCTTTCTAGGAAAACGTTACGTCTTCCTCCATTTCTCCCTTGAAACGAACTATCTTTTTCCTTCCAGGCCTGTCTGTTGCTGGATATTCTTTTCCCAGTTGTCTTAGACCTAATGGACAAGCCACTGGATTCTCATTATTACTGCTTTCAAGGTCTGTGAATTGATATCTCCCGCTTCTTTATTCCGGCACAGATAGAGGCTTTGTTCGGTTTTATTTTTCCCAAGGAACAACAGATTCTGAACTTGAAGGGAAACCTCTGTCATGTTTTCTTCCAAAATCTCTTGATTTTCAAAAGAAAACTGACTGGGGTTTCCAGTGTTAAACAGTGTTAAACAGGCAGTAGGCCCCACCTAGGCCCAAATCCCCTTGCGTAGTTTCACCAGCCAAAAGCAAACGGCATTGTGAAATGAAATGGTCTCAGGTTAAGAAATCTCCATGGGGATCATTTCTCACTTCCCAAGTCTCGTGACTTGGCGTGTGCCGGAGCACGTCCATAGAGATTTCACCCTGAGGCAATTCTCTTCCGAAAGTTGGGCCTTTTGCATAGCTCTGTCACAGGACGTCATCCCAAGAGTGAGCTTCTGGAGGATAAAAGGTATGCAAGTAGGATACCTTCTCTTGAGGTATCGGCCATAGCTTTCAGTTTCATGGTTCTAGTTTTTACACCAAGCCAATGGAATACAGCCTTAACTCAATATAGAACCTGTTCAGGGCCTGAGAATTGTGAGCTGTCAGATATTTTTCCCTAACTCTGCCATTAACCCAGAATAAGCAACAGTAGGGCATAATGGATACTGAAAAACTGACGTTACCACTCCCAAACCACTGACGTTACCACTCCCAAACTGGGTGTAATAGTGGTAATTCTTTGGATCCACTATGTTTGTCAGCCTGTGTTGTATAAGTTTTATGAGAGCCAGCCTTTACCTTATTTTTTATTTTATTTTATTTTATTTTATTTTATTTTATTTTGCAGTTCTTTCTCTGTGGCTTGAACGTGTCCGTGAAAGCCTGGAGGAGATTTGGAAAATAAAGAAGAACCGGGTCCTGGCAGATCATTCTAGCCTGCTGCAGGGACTGTCTCATATCCTCTGGAACCACGCAGAGAGTCCGGTAGTGTGTCTTACGCTGTTTATTATGTTGAGCTTTATTGGAGAAATGTTATATGTTTATGCCTTTCTGCTAATCCAAACAGCACCAGGGGGAGGCGCATGCTTTTATTAAAAAAATCAGACGTTGCTGGTTTGTTTTTGTTTGTTTGCTTTTGTTTCTGCAGAAATCCGAGCCGTCTTTGTCTTTTTCTGCAGGGAAAGTCTTGTGGGTTGAGAAGGTTAAGAAGCGGGCAAAAAGCATTAAGAAGTGCTTTTCCCCCACTCAGATTTCTGCAAGAAGACAGCTTGGGCTTTTTTGGAAAAATGAAAAGAAACACTGGTGTGTGTGTGTGTGTGTGTGTGTGTGTGTGTGTGTGTGTGTGTGTGTGAGAGAGAGAGAGAGAGAGAGAGAGAGAGAGAGAGAACCCAAATTGATGGGAAAGAGTTGCTGAAAAGGAAGGGAAACAGCAAGGTCACTGTGGCTTCTCCCCCACCCCCACCCCTCGGGAAAGGCTTATGTCCGTGTGTACAATCATGTGTCATGATTTTTTTTGGGGGGGAATAGCATCATATATGTGGGAAAATATGGCAATACCTTGTGGGCTTGTGCTTAATATTTATAATTATACTTTCCACCCAACCTTGTGTTTAGGTGGAAGGGGTTTCCGATTTCATCCGCAGCTCCTTTGAGCTTTTCATGGAGATTTACAGTCTGGAATGTCGTCACTTTGGGGTGGTGGAGAGACCCCTTTATGGACAGTTCCTGCAGAGAATTTCCTTGATGCCGTGGCAGGTTCGAGCCCGGTATTTCGCGCTTACCTCAATTCTACCCCACTTGGGCCCTGGAAAGGTAACCACCTCTGTATGCTTTTGTGTGTCTACGAGTGTGTTTGTGTTGGAGCAGATGTTTACCAATGGCTGGGAATCAACCCAGTCTATGGCAAGGGTGGGGAACCTTTGGCCCTCCATATGTTTTGGACCGCAACTCTTAGAATTCTGAGCCTTTATTGCTAGCGGTAAAGGGTTGTGGGAGTTGATGTCCAACACATCTGGAGGGCTGAAGATTCCCCACCCCTGCTGCATGGGTTCCTTGAAGCAATAGTTCTTTTTATTAGGCCTCAGGTTGAGTCCTGTGTCTAGTTCTGGATGCTACACTTTAAGAAGAACTCCGGGAAACTGGGACAAGTTAAGGAGTGGGCAGAAAGGACACCAAATCATAGGAGGAAAGACTCTAGACATGTTTTATCAAACAATTAATAAGAGAATTATGAAAAGAAATACACACAATTATACATGTGTATAGCAGAGAAAAATGAGCTTAACAGCAGTAGCATGTAGATAAAGTGTAAGATAATTGCAATAAGTATTATTAGATCTTAGAGACAGAGAGACAAAGAAACATGACTTAGAATAAAACCCTTATATTGAAGATATACAGTAGATATACAGCAGATAAGCATAACAACAGCATAACACCAAGCAATAACATATATACAAAGCAACAGAGTGTGGGGTACTGTTTCTCACCATAAACAGTCCCAATTTAACATTATTCTAGCCAGTTCCTTTATACACATTTGGAACTCATCAGACATGATTTTAACCAATCACATTCTGACGCACCATGATGTCATTAACTGTTCCACCTGTGCTAAAACACTTTTAACCTGCTAGTGATTTCTAATTCCATGCACTTGTGGCTAACATCATGACACTGCATTTTTGACTGACTCCATTTTACAAATTCTCTGTTCAATCTGTTAAATATCCATTACATACATTTTGTCAATTCTGCATATTATGACACGTTTAGCCTGGAGAGAAGAAGATTGAAGGGAGATATAATAACACTTTTCAAATACTTGAAAGGCTGTCATATACGGGAGGGGCAGGATCCGTTCTGAGCTGTTCCAGAATGCAGGGCACACAACCATGAACTAGAGGTACAGGAAAACAGATTTAGGCTGAAGATTTGGACTGCAAAAAAAAAATAATGCACTGACAGTGCGATGGATGTCACCCTCAGCAGCAGATTGCTTTTAATTTTATAAGGGTCCCTGATTGGCCTCTGGTCATGAACGAACCCCTCCCTTTTCCCCAGCTTTGGCACAATGGGGGGGGCTCAGTTAGGGGTGATCTACTGCTGCGTGAGATTTCTTCTACCCCAGCATAATTTGCACAGGAGGCTTTTGGTCTACGACTTTTGGGCATACAGGTGAAGGTATTCTGGGACTTACAGTTCCCAAACTAAATTTGCTAAGTTCCAGCAAAGATCTATAACCCCAAGGTCCCTTAGGTCAGTGGTGTCCAAACTTTGGCCCTCCAGATGTTTTGGACCACACGTCCCATAGTTCTTTGGCATTGGCAATAGAGGCTTGGAAATCTGGGAGTTGTGGTCCAAAACATCGGGAGGGCCAACGTTTGGACACCCCTGCCTTAGGTGCTAATCCTGTTCTCTCGCGGATCTTTTTTGCTAAGGTTCTGGACCTTTACCAAGACCTCCCGCAGCATCTCTTGAACTGCCTTTCCACCAACCACTTGTGCCCAATCGCTTCGGATGTGTATAAAACCATTCTGCAGCTGCAGCGCAAAGGCTGGACGGAGGAGGAGGGGCACCTCCCAGAGGAAGATCTGGCTCAGAAATGGGCCCATCATTGGCTGCCCACCCTCTCCCGAGCCTTGACCTCCCCCGACCCTTTCCTTCAGAGCAACGCCGGCAACTACCTCCTGGTCTGGACCTTGCGTCTTTTCCCTGCCTCTTACGCTCTGCTGGCAGGGAGCTTTGGCGGTAGGGATTCTTCTCAGCTCCGGGCCTGGGGCACCTTGTTGAAGGTTCACAAGTCCCAAGTGGGGGCCTTGCCGGAAGATGGTGAGACCCTGGAGCGACTTGCCTTCTGCCTTTGCTCCCAAGAAGACAATGTCCGCCTGGCGGCCCTGGGCCTCCTCTGCTCCACTCCCAAGACCAACCAGGCCTTGTCCAAGATGGAGGTCCAGCTCCTGAAGGAATTCCTACCACTCAACTTGAATGGTGACTCGTCATCTTTCCGGCAGCTCCTCCAAGCCATGGTGAAGAAAGCTTTGGTCAGACTGAGGGACAGCTCCCTTGCTGTGCTCAAGCGCCAAGCCTCAAACAGGAAGGGCCGCGCCCAACGCCCAACACCTAACCTGGCCAGAAAGGATCCGGAAGCATCTCCGGAACAAGCTGTGGGTGAGCTGGCCATTCTCCGCCACTTTGCATGTCCGTCTTCCCTAAACACGACCAATATGGCTCCTTTTTGACCATTTCCTGTCAGACTTTGTCAGTGACATCTCTATCTCCCCTTTTCCAATGCTAGTATTTTTGGCAGAAAGATACCGTATTTTTCTATCTATAAGATGCCCCCCATGTATAAGACGACCCCCACTTTTCCAACCCCAAATTACAATTTCGCAACTGTGTGGTTCTCTACTAAGCTTACTTCCATATCAGTTTTTAGGCTAACAATGTTAGACAAAAAGCATAGTCTTATAGACGGAAAAAACACTGTACCTCTGTTTTCAGCCTCTTCTATCTTTGTGCTTATGGGGCCCCCATCCTCGCAAAAAAAATAAAAAATATCTCCCTTCTCTTGCGCAGATTTTGTTGAGTGGTTGTGGCAACTCTGCATTTCCTCTCTCACGTCGGGGCCAAACTACCAGAGGAAGAAAACAGCCCTCCTTCTCCTGGCAGCCATCTTGGAGACTTGCACGGACTCGTGGAGTCCCGAGCGGAAGAAAGGGCAACCTCCTCGTACGTCATCTTCCGCTCTTCAGACCCAGGTTCTTTTGACCGGGAGATCCACCACACCGAGACCAGCCACTGAAAGCTGGCTCTTCCATCCCTTCCAACTGGCCGATTCCCCCAGTGGGTGGATCTAGATATTTAGATCTAGATATAAATAATAATTGCTTACCGACAATTCAATCCTGACTTCAGAGATTTCTAGCTAAACTATGAGTCCCCAACTATGAGTCTCCAGGTGTTCTTGTACAGCTCCATGAAATCCTGGCCAGCGCAGCTAGCGGTGAAGGCTTCGGGGGGGGGGGGGGTTAGTCCAATAACACCTGGAGACCACTCAGGTAGACAATACACAGATACAGTTTGCCTCTCCCCTGATTCTGGGGAGGTGGTTTGGGACTAAGCAGCTTTCCCATGGCTCTTTGTTTGGGGAATCAAACTCCCATCCTCTGGCGCCAAAGCCAGGTACCTAAACCACTGAGCAGTCCAGCCAGGTTGAGTTTAGGGTCAGTCCTAACTCAAAGCCTTGGGATCGGTAATGATAAAGTGAAAAGTGAAAAGGAGATACTCCCATTTCATTGTGTGAATAGCTCATCCCTGTAGTAAAACCATTTCATGCCAGAGATCCTGTAGCAAGTCACAACTAGAGTAAGGTTTTAAACCCAGTATTTGATGAGTCACATTATCTAAGTTTCATTCATTCAGTGGCTCTTGACTTCAGGATTTTAGCCGGTGGATGGTTTTAAAATTCTCTTTCATTTTAAAAACAGCCTTCATTCTGATGCCTAAATGTACAAGCAATGTACTCTCCAAGTATAGTAGGACCCCCCTATCCACTGATTCATTAACCACTGATTCAGTTGTCAATGGTTGGCAGAGGAAAAAATTGAATAATTCAGCAGCCACAAAGCAAGCTACTGTCACAGGAGCCGTAAAGCAAGCTACTGTCGTAAAACGGCAGCCGTAAAGCAAGCTACTGTCACAAAGCAGCAGCTGTAAAGCAAGCTACTGTCACAAAACAGCAGGGGTTTTTTTGTGTGGGGGGGTGATGCTCTCTCTTATCTGCAGTTTTCATTATCCACAAGAAGGCCTGGAACCAATCCCCAGAGGATACGGGGGTCCTACTGTATAGATTTTTAAATAACCCAAATAGTATCCCAAAAAGTTGGTTCTTGGAGAACCCAAAGGATATACAGTAAATCTTGAAGATGGGAGCCAAAACCAGGATAGGGAAGTAGTTGCATGCTCAATGGACATTAAATGCTCATTGCTGAGGAAAACCAGAAAATGGGATAGATTGAATGAGGAGAGGATGGATTTGGATAGGATGTCCTGTGAAAGGAGTTGTCTGGCTGGCCGAAACTTGAATCTAAGCAGCTTACACTGCAACATTTTATTGCAGATCCCTCTTGTACTTCATAGGCATTCATGGTCTTTATGTTGAGGCCTCTTCTCTCCCTTTCCTGCTCTGTCTGTTTCTGCAGGCAATATGGCCGCTCTCCTCAACTGGGCCAGGAGCAGAGAATGCTGGGATTTTTTCTCCCAGAGCAATACCCTGACGTTGCTGAGCTGCTTATTAGACAGTACAAACGAGGTAAGTGGCTTGCAGTATTTTCCCCAGGTAATTTCTGTCTGGGTGTTTTTTTTTTTTTAGACATATGAGGACAAGAACCATTGAGGCATTATATGCTGGACCTCACAGTCTTTGGCTGCTCTTTTAGGGCAGGATTGGAACCAAGACTCCCAATAAATGGTTCAAAGCCTTCTGGGTTGTTTTTTATTTTATTTTTCAGTAGGGTGGCAGAAATGCCGGTGCTCATCCAACTCCAAAATAAACAGAACTATCAACATAGACAATGAAGAAACAGTGTCGGTGGAACACTGACTAATTTGGGGGGGGGGTGTCCAGCCACCACTTAGTTGAGCAGCTTGTTCTGTAGAATGGGCGCACTGTAACATAAGAACATAAGAAGAGGCGTGCTGGATCAGGCCAAAGGCCCATCTAGTCCAGCTTCCTGGATCTCACAGTGGCCCCACCAGATGCCTATGGGAGCGCATGAGACTAGATCTCTGTCTCCTGATCCCACTCCCCTGCATCTGGCCCTTGAAGTACCCTGGTTTTAAGCCTGGAGATGACACATCTCCATCATGGCTTGTAACCTGTGATGGACTTCTCCTCCAGGAATCTGTCCAATCCCCTTTTGAAGGCATCCAGGCCAGATGCCATCACCACCTCTTCTAGCAGGGAGTTCCACAGACTAACAACTGTGTTGGATGCCAGCAGTGGCCTCGGCTCAAATGGTTAGCTGTGATGACATTTCTCTTGTCCAGAGTTCAGCACCATGGAGAGCTCCACAGGAAACCCAGGCCAGGGACTCCTAAGGTGTTGCTTGACTAATAAGATTCACCTTATTCCCGGCTGGCAGGTCTCAAATGATAAAAAGGACCCCCATATCTATTGTTATTAATAATAATAAATAGAACAAAAGCAATTTTATGATGGTTCCTGTATTTAAATTGTATTTTAATGTAAGTCCAGTTTTATTGTCCTATTTTACTTTAGTTATGTTGTTTCTTGGTTAATATGTCTAGTAAACTGGCCAGAGTACCCTTGCCGCCAAATGGGCTGCATAGATAGATAGATAGATAGATAGATAGATAGATAGATAGATAGATAGATAGATAGATAGATAGATAGATAGATAGATAGATAGACTGAATGACTGAATGACTGAATGACTGAATGACTGATTGGTTGTGTTTTCTTGTACACTTTTGCGGACGTAAGAATGAGGCTATACAAGATTTATTCAGGCCCGGCCTCACGACCAAAGAGAACAAAGGGATGAATGTTGGCTAATAGAGTAGACAAAAGTTGCAAATTGTTTGAGTCACTTTGGCCTTCCATTCTTGGTAATAATGTATGACACACATCCCCCCCAAAAAATAATACCTAGTCTTTTTAAGTGGGTTTCTTTCTCCATGAAGCCTTGTTCTGTACAAAGGGACAATGGTTTGTTGGTAAAGGAAATGAGACACCTATTTCTGAAGAGTGGAAAGCAGTGCCTGGGGTCAGGCCATCTGCTCTCAGTCCCTCTTGCCGTGGTGAACGTGCCATTTACATTGCTTTCTTGGCTTGGCTCATCATCTGTGCTGTGTGTCTCTCTCTCTCTTTCTCCGTCTGTTCACCTGCAGATCCGCGAACTGGCCTCAGAGCTGCTTGTCTGCTACTTTCCATCGCCTTTCCCCGAGCCCATGGCCGCAGCTCTCTTGGAGAGGGCTGAGGAAGCCGTGAGCAGCCCCCGCGTTCAAGAAGTCGAAGCTGGGGCCGTGCTGATGAAAACCCTCCTCCAGAAGTACGGCTGTGCTTCCTTGTCACAAAACAGCAGTTTGGGGGGGTGTTTGGGGGCGTTCTCTTTTATCCACGGTTTTCCTTATCCACGGGAAAGCGTGAAACCAAATCCCAGCAGGTACTAGGGTCCTACTGTATTCAGGTTAGGAACAGGGAACTAGAAGAGGGATCTTACAACATTCAAAGGTAACATTAAATCTACAAAGAGCGCGTGAAAAGAAAAGAAAAATTCCATTAGGAGGGATGGAAACTTATTCCATTGAAGGGCAGGGAAAGAAGTTGCTATTTTTTCCTTGTCGCTATTATTGCTGCCGCTCTCTCTCTTTTGCCAGATCAGACGGCGATACTTTAAAGCAGTTGCTGCCAGCAGCTAAAGAAGAAGTGTTGGTACCGTCTCATGGCCTGTATTTTCTGGAGCACCTCCTCCGTTTGCTGCATGTGCATTTTTCTTTGGCTCGGCAAGACTTGTTGCAAGCAGCTCACACAACACCAATGCATGGTCAGTACTTTTCGGCTTGGGCCTTTTCCCTTGAAAACTGGATGTGTCTGTCTGTCTATCTGTGTCTGTGCGTGCAAAAATAAAGCCCCCTGTGTAGCCACTAGAGCAGAAGCCGTTCATTTGTAGCTCTCCAGATCCTATCGGCCTTCAAATGTCATCAGCCATAAGCAGTATCCCAATGAATGAGCACTTACATAATATGTTGCTTGCCATGTACCATAGGCCCCTGGTATCCGCTGAGGATCGGTTCCGGGCCTTCCTGTGGATAACGAAAACCATGGATAAGAGAGAATGCGCCCCCAAACGGCTATTTTGTGACAGTAGCTTGCTTTACAGCTGCTGTTGGTGACAGTAGCTTGCTTTGAGGCTGCTGAATTACTTATTTTTCACCCTCAGTGATAGGTTGTTTGTTTGTTTGTTTGTTCATTTTTATATATATTTGTATACCGTGCTGATTTCTCAAAAGGGAATTCTGGGCAGTCCACATAAAAGACATAAGAAACAACAACAACAACAACAACAACAACAACAACAACAACAACAACAACAACAACAACAATAGAAATGAGGCTTCTAAAAACTCACTGCTTGCAAAGTTACAGTGGTTCCCCCCCACCCCCCATGCTTCAGGTGTGATTTCTGCTCTCCGTCGATGCCTGCTTGAAGTCCCGGAGATCTCGGCCTCTATGCAGAGGAAAGAAGAAGTAGAGCCTTGGCAGTCTTTCCTGAGTCGCCTGGTGGACGCCTTGAGGGACATCAGCCGCTTGCTTCTGAGAGCGCTACAGAACGGACAGCCTTCAGGCTTTGACCAGCAAGGTGAGGTGGGATGGAAGGAGAGCAGCCCAATAACCAGGTGACCGAGGGCCATTTGCCTGCCTCTGGATAGCTCAGTGGTTGAAGTCCCTGGCTGCGGAGCCTGAAGTTGGGGGTTCGACTCCCCCATGGGGCGTCCTGGGAGAAGAGCCAGCCTGGGTGGCCTTAGGTGGCCTGCAGAGTCCCAGGGCAGACATTGGAAGCCAGAGGATGGGAGCTCAGTTGCCCACTTGTGCCGCCTTGACAGTGGCTGGACTCAGTGACCCATAGGGATCCTTCCCGCTCTGCCATTCTAAGATGATGATCGTCATAATCATGAAGCCTGATAGGAAATATATATTTTTAATAGTGTCAGGGGCTGGAGTGGTTCCAGACAACCCCACCTCCACAAATGCAGCCCACGTTCCATTAAGGCAGGGGTGTCCAAACTTCGGCCCTCCAGGTGTTTTTGGACCACAACTCCCACAGTCCTTTGTCATTTGGCCATACAGGCTTGGAATTCTGGGAGTTGTGGTCCAAAACATCTGGAGGGCCAAAGTTTGGACACCCCCTGCATTAAGGCTTAAAAAGCCTCCATGGGCATCAGTTGAGACTTGTTTAGAGCCTCAGTTACTTTGGGAAGGAGCAGGAGACGTTCCTGTCTTTGATCAAGGAGGGCAAGAGGAAGCCTTCGAACCAGATGGAGAGGTCTGTTATTAACCCGGTGGAGGAGAGGCTTCCAGTATGCATGCTTGTTCATAATTTAGGATTTTGTTTGTAATCATAGTTTTTCACAGACACTCATTTCTGTTAAAAATAAAGGAAATTGTTATTGTGCACTTTTGAATTTATATACTGCTTTGGAAAGGTTTTGTTTACACACACACACATATCCAAAGTAGTCTCTGGTTCCTTCTAGTGGCCACGTCTAGTAATGCACATTGAAAGCATGTATTTCTGGGTTTTTGTTTTTAATAGGACAGTAGGATACAATGGTCCTACTGCATTCGGTGTCATCTGTTTGCTTGTTTGGATAAAGCATTTGTATCAACTAGGAGCCCCTTGGCACAGTGGTTAAATGCCTGCACTGCAGCTATAACTGTGCTCACAACCTGGGGTTCAATCCCAGGTAGCAGGCTCATGGTTGGCTCAGCCTTCCATCCTTCCGAGGTCAGTAAAATGAGTACCCAGCTTGCTGGTGGAGGGGGGGCAATGTGTAGCCTGCATACTGTAATTAAACTTTAAACCACCCAGAGACCATTTGAAGTGGTATGGGGCGGTGTATAAGCACACTTAAAAAGTGCTCTCTAAGCAGTTTATAGACGTTTAGTAAAGGGCAGCCTTTGAGTGCAGGCTTTCCCTCTAAAAGGGAATAGCACACAAGGAGAAACGGTGAGAAAGAGAGAGGATGAGTCTAGCAAAAGGGGTCCTCCTTTTCATTTTGCCTCCTGCTGTTTATGGGATGGTTTGGCAGTCAGGACGGTGCAGGAAGGAGACGTCAAAGTTTTGTACCCTTTTCCCGTTTCTGACTCGGACACATAACCGCCTCCTTGCAATCTGTTGCAGCTGCCGCACCTTCGTTTGCAGACATGGGGTATGCGATCGGCGGGCTCATCCGTCTCGGAAAGGACTTGGGATCCCAGGACGAGGACGATTCGGCCCTGCTCTCCGAGGAGCACAGTCTGATCCTCACCTGCTGCTGGGTCTCGGTGAAGGTGAGCCCTTCTAGAGGCCTCCCGGAGCACAGCTCCAACATGCCGGAAGCATCGGCTTCCCTGTTTCGTTGACGTGCCTCCAATCTGCTCTTAACTTGAAGGAAATTGGGCTGCTCTTGGGAGGCCTAGCAGAGACCGTCCTGCCTCTGGCGCCACCTGCAGGCTGTGGGCCTCTCCTGCCGCTCCACCTTGTCAATACAGCCGCCCAAGTGTTCCAGGATATTTTGCTCAAGTGCCGGCATTGGGTAAGAGCTACTTCCCACTTGGAGGTCTGCTTGTTCTCCGAACCTTACATTCTCGCCCTACAGATGATTTCCCCCCTCTGCTCCAGAATTTGACAATGTATTTATTAATTTGTCTGATTTATTTGCCGCAACCAAAGCTACTCTAGGCAGTTTGCAGCATAAACAAAAGACAATTGACTACATTATGCATCATGAAATAGTAAATAAATGAAACTAATCAAGACCAACATAACAGGAATCAAATAAGGACGAATGAGCACAAATAAATCAAAACCAGATTGGGCTCCTGCCAGACATAAAAAAAGATAACTCTGCTTTTATTTTATTTTATTTTATTTTATTACTGTTCTCTTTCTTTCTCTCTCACTCACTCTAGGGAGCTGTGGAGGGCTGCAGCTTAGGATTCACCAAGTTTTGCATCGCTCTGCTCAGATGTCTCGACCCAGAGCTGCAAGCTGTGCCAAAGACAATATTAGCGCAGGTATTGTCAGCACCCCCTGCTGTGCATTTGTGAACGTCGCCTTAGGTACGTACAGCAACTCCAAAGGGTGGAAGAGCTGCCTCTTTGGACAGCAGCTCCCAGGATTCCTTGACCAAGCAAGCAAATGCTGATGAAGCATTCTGGGAATCGTAGTTCCCCCCCCCAAAAAAGATAACTTTTCAAAGTTCTGCTCTACCCCATGAATAACTGCACGAGGAGCACCTCTAGGCTGAACGTCTAGCATTTGTGTGTGTGTGATGGGGGAGAGAGAGACCCTTTGGAGACTTGGGTCATTTTTACAGCACTTCACTTATTTACAAACAGACAAGAAGAGCCTGAGTGGAAACAGGCCGGGAGCACTAGCCTTGTTCAACCCAGTGTTTTACCATAATGTCTGCCATCCCCTGCTGGGTGAGAAGCGAACTGACTAAGACTGTGGAGGACGCACCAGGTGTAGTGAGGACTTCATGGGGCAGTTTTCACTGGGTAGAAATTATTTGAAGACTGTGTTATTTTGATGAATAGCTGAGTGCTTTAGGTACCTTTTGGGGGCCAGAGGTTGGTGATTTGACGCCTTATTGTGCCTTCTGGATAAGGGGTGGGGTCAAGGATCCATATGGCCCCTTCCAACTCTTATTGTTGTTCCTGCTGTAGTTCGTTCGTTCATTCATTCATTCATTCATTCATTCATTCATTCATTCATATGTGTTCTAGTACGCAGAGATGTTGGTTTCTCAATCATTTCATAACCCACCTTATTTATGATGCTGCTGTAGTTCATTCATTCATTCATTCATTCATTCATTCATTCATTCATTCATTCATTCATTTATATGTGTTCTAGTACACAGAGATGTTGGTTTCTCAATCATTTCATAACCCACCTTATTTATGATGCTTCTGTAGTTCATTCATTCATTCATTCATTCATTCATTCATTCATTCATTCATATGTCTTCTAGTACACAGAGATGTTGGTTTCTCAATCATTTCATAACCTACCTTATTTATGTAGGTAGAGAGGTACCTATGTGTGCCTTTGGGTGAAACTCCCTTACATCACAAGGCACCATCCCCATCCTTAATTCTTTGGGGTATCCTTCTGGTGGCTAGCACGGCAAGAGCAAAAACAATACAACACAACACACACAAACCCGGGACATTCAATGCTGACATGCCTCAAACACGTGGCCCCATTTGTTCCTATGTCCAGTATCAGCTTTGGCTCTCCACTGTTTTGAATTCAACACCAGCCCATTCATTTTCACACTGGACTACACCTCCCTCAGACCATCGGCAACGGGGACTTGATCTTTCGAGAGTCAAACTCAACACACATGCACCCCTTGGACAGTTTTAGTGACCAGCTTTGCTCCTTGGTTGTGCTCCCTACCCAGTTTTCTTTTTTCTTTTTTCCTTTATTTAGGGTTTGAGTTTATTAAGTAGCCCCAGGATCTGTTCGGTTACTCGCAGGGCAGCGGGCTTCCCAATGCTTTTTCTCTGCATTGCCTCTGGGGAGGACCCTGGTAAATCGCGGCCTCTTCTGGCTGGTTGCATCCAGACATTACTGGCCTTGGCCAGCGAGCCCCTTCCTCAAGACTGGGACCAGACGGTGGACTTGCCGCAGGTAAGGGGACGGAGCAGCTCACCTGGAGCGCCCTGTGTTTTTTGTTGGTACCTCCTGCAGAATCAGTAAGCAGGGCTCTCCCCTAGTAACCTAAGGGGAGTTCCTTTTGCGGAAAAATGGATATTGTGACAGGCTGAAGCTGAGTATTGCGGAAGGATGATGCTCTGGAACCAAGGCATCAGGTCATCAAGTCACTTCTGACTAATGGCAACTCTATGAATGAACAATGTCCAAAAGGTTCTGCTCTCAGCAGCCCCATTCAGCTCTTGCAGATTCAAGCTTGTGGCATGCATTTGCAAGAACGAAGGATGATGGCAACCTCACGCAGGTCCAGAGGAGGGCGACCAGGATGGTTAAAAGTCTGGGAGGCATGTCTCATGAGGAGCAGCTTAGGGAGCTGGGAATGTTTAGCCTGGCAAAAAAGAATGAAAGGGGATATGATAGCCATGTTTACATATTTGAAAGGATGTCACATCGAAGAGGGGGCAGGTTTGTTTTCCATGGATTCAGAGACTAGGACTCAGCAATGGTTTCAAACTAGAGGAAAAGAGATTCCACTTGAATATAAGGAGAACTTCATAATAGTGGACAGGATTGTAAATTTTAAAAAGCACCTTATTTCCTCCTTGCCATCCCATCTTGAAGGAATTATTTCTCCCGACCACTTTGCCCCGTTCACCTTGGAGAAACGTTGAGGGCCAGCCAAAAACCTTGTTGACCCCTTGTGGAAACTGAGTAGGTGAAAGACTAGACCGCTCAGGGACCCTGCTCGACCTTGCCTTGAATCCTGGGGCTGAAAGCTGTCACAAGAGACCATAGAAGGAGGACAGGCTGAGCATGAGCATAGCAAGGCATCTGCTGGGAACCTCTCACCAGCCCAGGGCCAGGCATTGGCCTCTGGGTGCAGATTCTGGTGCTGTTGAGTCCGTAGCAGGTTAGCAGCACAGAAGAAGATAAGCTGGGCAGACTCACTCCCCCCCCTCCCAAAAAAACCCCAATGAAGACAGCATCAACTCCAAAGAACAAAACTGGGTGTGGCGGAAATCTTCCAGTTTCGTAAGGACATGAAAAACAAAGTGCAAGGGATGTGCAGCTTGGTTCCGTGCAATATCTATCTATCTATCTATCTATCTATCTATCTATCTATCTATCTATCTATCTATCTATCTATCTATCTATCTATCTATCTATCTATCTGTCTGTCTGTCTGTCTGTGTGTCTGTTTGTCTTAATGGTCTGTATCTATCTATCTATCTATCTTAATGGTCTGAATCTGTCTGTCTATCTATCTGTCTATCTATCTATCTATCTATCTATCTATCTATCTATCTATCTATCTATCTATCTATCTATCTATCCATCCATCCATCTATCTGTCTTAATGGTCTGAATCTGTCTGTCTGTCTGTCTGTCTGTCTGTCTATCTATCTATCTATCTATCTATCTATCTATCTATCTATCTATCTATCTATCTATCTATCTATCTATCTATCTATCCATCCATCCATCCATCCATCCATCCATCTATCTATCTTAATGGTCTGAATCTATCTATCTGTCTGTCTGTCTGTCTATCTAGCTAGCTAGCTAGCTATCTGACTTGTATACCACAAGCCATCTAGCCCCACGGCTCTCCCTGTTCTCAAATACTTCCAGGCAGCAGTGGCCTTTTTTTGGCTCAGAATTTTTGTAAGGAGCCTGGATGTCACCAGATGGTCCCACGGGGGCCACGTGGTCTATAGGCCTCAGGTCTGCACACACATTCCTGCTCAACCCCTTAGAGGAGAAGTCAGCCTTCCTCTGACTTTGTTATTTAGGCAAGTTTCTTTACTGTTTCCTTGGAGGAATATTTGCCAACTTCTGCTGCTACGGTTGCTCCTCATCGGTGGAGCCTCTCATGCAGGATCGGGCCCGTTCCCCTATGTTTAAGGCCTGTTTGGTTCTGACTCCACATGGCTGCGTGAACGAACCAAGGCTTCCCCAAAAATGTCATCTCAGTGAGACCTGATCTCTCTTTTCCTTCACCTTGCGTAGGTTTCAGCCATACATGTGTTGCAAACCCTGGTCCGGGGTTCTGGTCTTGGAACAGCCCTCCGCCAGCACGTCACAGCCATGGTGACGTTGTTTCTCAAAGCACTCAGCTCCCCAAGCTGGGCCATGAGAAATGCCGCCATCCAGCTCTTGGGTAAGTCCTGCCCTTCCCATGCCATCCCAGCCAGGATTGGGGGCACCCCTTTCCTTTGGGGTGTAAAGGTAGGGAGCTTAGATCTCAAACAAATAAGAGAAAGTACTTTGTCACCCAGATGATCACTGGTCTGTGGAACTCCCTGCCAGAAGAAGCGGGGACAGCTGTCAGCCTTGGCAGCTTTAAGAAAGGATTGGACAAGTTCAGGGAGAACAAGGGTATCCATGGCTATCATTCTGGATGCCTAAGGACAACCTCCGGGTTGGGTCGATAGGCAGGATATCTCTCAATGCCATTTGCAGGGAATCATAAGCAGGTGAAGACATCTGCTTGGGAATACCCTGAAGCAAATGACCTGTATGGGCTGTGGCCTGTGGCCTGTTCCAGCGAGGCTGTTCTTATGTTCTTATGCCTTGCCTATGCTTGGTGTCTAGTCCCCATAGCCACTTTGCCCCGTGTTGGATAGCAACAAATGAAAAGCAGGTCTTTTGTAAAGTTAATGGTACTTAATTGCTTGATGGCTCCATGGGACGTAGAATCTGGAGCTTCCAACCACCACCCCCAATGCAACACTGCCTAAAACTGTCTGAAAGGCACAGTTCTACCCCCCCCCCCCGGCCTAGTTTTTTTTTAAAAAAAACTTTTCCACTTTCTGTTTTGTTTCCTCCCAGGGGCCTTGACTGTTCGTCTTCTTGGCCAAAATCAGAAGAGGGGTGACAGCCACGGTCAAGAAGGAATGAGTCCCGAGGCCCTTTTCGGCTGCTACCCTCAACTGAGGAGCATCCTGCTTCAAGAACTGATCTCAGCTGCCGTGACCTCTGACTCCAGAGCTGGCCAGAAAGGGAAACTTCACCTGTGCCCATCTCTCTATGCCGTCCTCACCTTTCTGGCAAAGCTGCAGCCTAGCTTAGATACCCGGAACAGGTAAGCCGTAGG
The DNA here is from genome assembly GCA_037367245.1 of Phrynocephalus guinanensis. Lineage (NCBI taxonomy): Eukaryota > Metazoa > Chordata > Lepidosauria > Squamata > Agamidae > Phrynocephalus > Phrynocephalus guinanensis. The sequence continues at coordinate 10,509,074 of CM074752.1, forward strand.
AAAGCTGAGAAGCTTCCAGTTCTACACCAGGGGCCAAACTCTGACAATTTCCCATTGGTTGCCTTTTTTCCTTTTCTGTCAAAGGGTTCTGCTTATATACCGCCCCATACCACTTCAAGTAGTCTCTGGGCGGTTTACAGTTTTTAATTACAGTCATGCAGGCTACCCATTGCCCCCCCCCTTCCAGCAAGTTGGGTACTCATTTTACTGACCTCGGAAGAATGGAAGGCTGAGTCAACCATGACCCTGCTAACTGGGATTGAACCCCAGGTCGTGAGCACAGTTTTACCTGCAGGACAGGCAATTAACCACAGCGCCACAGGACTCTTGTACACAGAGACGGATGAGCACACCCCAAAACACATGGGACCGAGTCCAGTAGAATGCATCTTGCCGTAAAGCAACATGAACCTTGTATATAGGAAACTTCCTATCTGACCCGTTGGTTTCCATCTGCCAGTAAGGTATCTGGCAGGAGGAGATTCTAGCCTGTGGCTCACATACAGCATCTCTTAGAGGCCCGCAGGAGATGGTTCACCCATGAGCAAATAATAACAGTAATCTCTCAGAACTGCAGAACTAGTAAGGACCCTGTAGATCATCAAGTGTGGCCTATCTCAAAAAGGCTGAGTGGGGCATTGAACTCTCAACCTGTGGCCAGAAACCTAAACCCCTGGTCTCTCCAGGAGCTCAGTCCCAGTATCAAGCAATCCTGAACAGTTTCAGCAGGACCTCAGATTGACGCAGACTTAACCAACCAATCAGCACCTAATAGGCAGGCCGGAATGCAAAATGCGGAGAGGTCTTTGCTGCTTATAAGAGGCAGACGCCGGCATGGATTCCTTGTCCCAACGAAACTGAGGTGATGCCATTTCTTGGCAATGAGAGTATGTTGTGGCTGGGAAGCTAACGTTCTAGCCCAGGCACTGGAAAAGGCAGATAAACACAGAGGAGGAAACAGGAGTGCCTTGACAGGATAGCAACTAATGCAACCCTCTGCCTCAACCCACTGATCAAACAAATGTCTGCTTTCTTTGACCCATGAGTTCAGGCTAAGTCCAGTGTTGACCTTTTCCATTCCTGTTCTTCTTCCCTCCCTCCTTCCCTCCCTCCCTCCCTTTCATTCTTCTTTCATTCCTTTCCTTCCTTCCTTTCTCTCCCTCCCTTCCTCCTTCCTCCCTTCTTTCTTTTTCTTTCCTTTCTTCCTTCTTTCCTTCCTTCTTCCTTCTTTCCTTCCTCCTTCCTTCCTTCCTTGCTTGCTTGCTTCCTTCCTTCCTACCTACCTACCTTCTTCCTTCCTTTCTTCCTTCCTTCCTTCTTTCCTTCCTTCTTTCCTTCCTAACTTCTTTCCTTCCTTCCTTCTTTCCTTCTTTCCTTCCTTCCTTCCTTCCTATCTTCTTTCCTTCCTTCTTTCCTTCTTTCTTTCCTGTCTTCCTTCGTGCCTTCCTTCCTTCCTTCCTTCCTTCCCGCTTTCCTTCCTTCCTTCCTTCCTTCTTTCCTTCCTTCCTTCTTTCCTTCCTTCCTTCCTATCTTCTTTCCTTCCTTCTTTCCTTCCTCCTTCCTTCTTTCCTGTCTTCCTTCCTGCCTCCCTGCCTTCCTTCCTACCTTCCTTCCTTCCTTCCTTCCTTCCTTCCTTCCTTCCTTCCTTCCTCAGCCACACCCTCTGTTTCCTTCAGCCCCTGATCCAGCTTTCAAGCAACCCAATTCACGCTGTGCGAGTGATGGCGGCCAAGGCGCTGGTAGCCCTCATTCCCATGTCAGAATATCAACACGTCCTCCAGCAACTGGTCTCAAATCTACTGCTGGTGGGTGATGGGCTCTCCCATAATGCATTGCATGGATGTTTGCTGCAGATCCACACTGTACTGACTCGGGCACTCCAAGCGAGCTGGTAAGCAGCTTTTCTGGCCGTTTGGTACAGCCGAGAGCCCCGTAGCTGGCTCGCCAAAGAACCTTGCCAGACAACAAATCCTAGGATTCAACAGCCCAGAGGCAAGACACCTTGAGTAGCATCAATGCGCTGTGCTCTAGATTCCAGTCTATATTTTGTCATGAGACAGAAGGAGCATAGGGAGTCTGATGGTAACCCTGAAACATCTTCATAGGCAGGTCCTATAGAGGATGGAGAGAGGAACTAGAAACTGTAATGGTGGGGTACAGAATGTAATGTTTATTTGGCAAGAGAGAGAAAGAGCTACTGTATTTTCCCATGTATAAGACTTTATTTTGGTCTAAAGTCGTTAGGACTAAAAATTGAGGGTTGTCTTACACGTGGAAATAAGTCGAGGAGAGAACAGTACTGTCTTATACCTTGTCTCTGCAAACAGTCGTCTTATACATGGAAAAATACGGTACATTTATTTATTTATTTATTTATTTATTTATTTATTTATTTATTTATTTATTTATTTATTTATTTATTGAATTTATACCCCGTCCATCTTCCCAGGGGAACTCTGGGCGGCTTACAAGGCTGAACAAGTCAGCTAATAATACAATCACATAAGAAAACATAAGGACAGAATTCTGAAGATACGTAGCAGGTAGTCAGTAGATATAACAAAAAAAAACCCAGCAGCTACTCTGGCCACTACTCTGGGTGGCAAACAAATCAGAAGAGCACAAAATTCACAACAGATAAATAAATAGAATACACAACAGATAAATAAAATATTTAGTTGATTGGTCTATATATTTTATTGGGTCTGTTGTGCATTTCGTGCTATTCTACTTTGTGTGCATGTGCATGTGTATGTACAGTATGTATGTATAATGCCGTTTGTGTGTTTGTATGGTTGGAGTAAATGGTTTATTCAGTTGCTCTTTGTTGTCAGTTGGGGCAGTGCCCTTAGTTCCCATACAAGAACTCATGCAGGAGAGACATCATATGAATGCATGGAACGTGGAAAGAGCTCCAGTCATAGCAGTGCCCTTAGTTCCCATAAAAGAACTTATGCAGGAGAGAAACCATGTGAATGCATGGAACATGGAAAGAGCTTCAGTCATAACTGTGCCCTTAGTTGCCATAAAAGAACTTTTCTTTTCAGTCTTTCTTCTGATACATTGCTCTCCATCACCCGTGGTCTGGAAGACCGTGTCTGGTTGCTTAGCTCTTCTCAGAAATGTCCTCTAGTCCGCACTGCCTACCTCCAGGTTGTCTCTCTTTTGATGGAGACCTGTTCCCCAAGTTTTCCACACAGCGTTCGGGAGATTGTGAAACAAGAGCTGCTCGACTGGAAGCCCACAGAGACACCATGCTTCTCGCCAGTTCAGGTATTTGTGTCATGCAATCATGGCAAGGCCGGTAAAAATGAGGGATGCAGCACACACAAACAAGCAGATAGCTTAGTTTGAGCCTGGGAAAGCATGTGTCGCCCTTGGCAACTTGCTTCAGGGGGAAAAAACACCTCATATCAGAATTTTGCACCTTCGCAAGGCTTCTGGAGCACCTCAGACAAATACAAAGGAACTGAAAATAGTGCATGATATCTTTTAAAATGGAAATTGCTAAAAAAAGAAGGGCCTGTTTTGTTGGATGCCAATAAAGGTTCTGTTCTGTATGTATGTATTGTAAAGAGGGTTTAAATTAGGAAAAAGGGAGACAGATGTGATCAGATGTGATAATAAAATATGCTAAGTTGTGGGGGGAAATACACATGGATTTCAGTGCTGGGAGTCCCGTCGTCAGCTGAGACATGAATATTATTTATTTATTTTTTCTGTTTTGAATCTTTTTATCCCACCTTTCTCCTTGGAAAAGGACCCAAGGCGGCTTACAGTACTGAAGGACAATACACAACCAAGAACATTTAAGACATAGTTCAAGTTAAGAACGATGGCTAAAGAACATATCTAAAGACGGCTGTCTTGGCTCTAAAAAATATTAGAAAAAAATCCTAGAAATAGATGGACAGCCTTCAGTATTAAAATAGTGTCCACTATAATCTGTTTTACATTTTCTGTAGTGGGGGTGGGGGCTTGGAGCCACTCCACCATACGTATTTAAAAAGTGACCGTTGTAACAGGTTATGGGCAAACACTTTACTTCAGGAATCTGAGGGGCAGGGCAACTGGTTCTCCATGACATTTCACAACTGATTGGGGATTTATGAAATCCAGATTTCAGGATCGTAGCCTGGGCTCTGCTACTCTGCACTGCCTCTAACCATTGATATGAAACCCTCCCTGGTATTTTGAGCTCTTTCTTGGCTCTTTCCCAGGTTGGTTTGGCGGCCTTCCGCCAACATGGCGTCCGCTTCCTTTGCCACGAGGCGAGGCGGCTCGGAGGTCTTGAGACAGCGGCTGAGCTTGGATTGCTCTTGAGATGGGGAAGCTCTGATGTACAGGTTGCCCTCCTGACTTGGCTGATTGAGGAGGAGGAGGAAGAAGAGACAGGCCTGCACTTAAGTCAGGCGCTGTGGCTAACGCTACTGGTGAGACCTTGCTTCATTGTAGAGGTTGTACGAGATGCTCTCTTGTTGATAGAGCCAGGAAGTGTGTCCAACTCTACAGTAACAACAGTTTGCTATCCATTCAACTGTGCTGGCATCATCTGTGGCATCCTGGGAATTGTAGTTTGGTGATGGGCTTCGAACTCTCTGCTAGTGCAATACACACACACACACCCAAACTATGAGTTCTCCATGGACTATCATTCGCAGCCTTCTGTTGGATGGTTGACGTGATATCAAGCAGGGATGTCCAAACTTCGGCCATCCAGATGTTTTAGACCACAACTCCCAGAATTCCAACCTTGTATTGCCAATGACAAATGACTGGGGAGCTGCGATCCAAAACATCTGGAGGGCCGAAGTCTGAACACCACTCAGCTACTGTAACTGTGAAGTATAGATGGCTTTGACAGGCGGAAGGATCATAGTGGCCATTTTAGCACAACCTTCCACAAAATACAGGCCTCTAGAGAAGGTGAAGCATCCTGAAGAACAAAGTAATTACGGCCCTACTGTTGGGCAGAAGGACATGGCTGCTTCATGGCACTGGTTTGGGAAGCAAAATGTTTGTCGTTGGATTAACTATGATTGACTGCTATGGACAAGTGAGGGTGTTGTGGAATGTTTGGCCTCAAGTGTCACACTTACATGGCATGTTTTAGGCACCACACATCTGGACTAGAAAAAAGGGGGTTTCACTTGCTTTTCCATTTAAGAGGGAAAATGTATTGAGTGACCTCTCCTTCCTTTGTTTTATTTAGACCCACATTACATCCAATAAAGAGACACAAGGCAGGTTGTAAAATATTTTAAAGACAAATATTCAAACAGTTAAAAAGATAATAGATTACACACCAGTTACAGTTCAGTGTGTCTGAATTTGGGCACACTGATTTAAGACCTTAGCCTGTAGTTTCCTGAGACGTTCCTTTACCTCACATTTTACCTCAGCCAGGGTGTACAGGGCACCAACCAATTACCAAATTTTAAAGAAAGGGTAAAATTCATTAAAGCAACCACTATGGCTGCCTCTGGTTTTAAGGAAACTCTGGCCGTGGTCATTGCCTCTTCCTCCATTATAGAGATGTTTCAATTTTATATGTATATTTCCCTGCTCTCTTGCTTTAATTCTTTTTCTTCTGTGCCTCAGGAGAAACTAAGGAAGTCGTTAAAGGACAACACAGATCATGTGCTACTAAAATTGTATCTGGAAGCTTTTGTGCAGTTGTATGAAAATCTCTGCACTCAGAGTTCCTGTTTTCTTCATAAACCCCTGGGGACTGCACACGCTGAACTCATGGAAAACCTGCTGTCTTTGGTGGAAAGTGACCGTCTCAGTCCGGAGCTTCTGGGTCACGCCATGTGTGGTCTTGCTTTGCTCCTGACCCTGAAGTAAGCAGAAATTAATTAACCTTTTAATATTAGTGTCATATTTGCTTTGTGGCATTTGGCTTAGAAGTGGTGGCTTGAATCCTTAGCTAGGCGAACAGCTGTATTTTTTCTTTCAACGGCTGGAATCCTGTTTCGGAAATTACACTGCATAAGGCTGATGATCTCAGCAGACACATGCGGTGTAGTTTATGCAAGAGGATCCCAGTCTTGAGAAATTGACAGCAGAGACAAAGAGCATGGACATTTTTAAGGAGACACATTTAAAATCAAATCAAGATGCTTGGGAGGCCAAGAGCTGTGCACTTTTCATAGAACCGTCTTCCTCTCCACAGGTACTACATAGGTAGCACAGGTAGTAGCTGGCCAAAATGAGGCAATGCTACGTCCTTCTTCCCAGCAGGCCAACCCACAAGACGCGTCCTTTTCCATGAATTGTTTGTTTTCCCCTTTCAGCCGGCCAGCCTTCCGTGATGACTCAATGTATTTTGTTTTTACTGGATTGTTTCCCTGAGAGGGTAACCGTATTTTTCCATGTATAAGAATATATAGTTGTCCAAAATTGTTAGACAAAAAAAAATTGAGGGTCGTCTTATATATGGAAGTCAGCCGGGGAGAGAATTGCAAAGTTGCAAAACTAATTTCGGGTTGGAAAAGTATTATATGTGGGGCGTCTTATAAACAGACAAATACGTTAGTTTTAAAAATCTTCCTTAAAGAATTTTTAATCAGTCACCACTCCTATTTACCTGCTGATTTCTCCTTTTTTTAATCTGAGTAGAGATGCTTTGGCTACCTTAAGATGCAGGGCGACAGAATAAGAAGTAAGGTGGGGTTGGAGTGCTCTTAACTGAGCTGTGTTGGCCTTGATGTTTGCCTAGGTGCTTACAACCATTTATTTATTTATTTATTTGTTTGTTTGTTTGTTTGTTTGTTTGTTTGTTTGTTTGTTGTTTGTTTGTTTGTATAGCTTATAGGTCGCCCACTACCCAAAGGTCTCTGGACGGCTTACAATTAAAATAAACAATTCAAATAATTAAAACATTAAAATGCCTATAAAATTAAAATGATAAAATCCTTTAAATACAATAAATGCAATGCACTAAAACAATACACTAAAATTGCCATCAGGACCCACAATCAGTGTTATATCAGTTAAAAAAAGCTTCTGAAACAGGAAGGTTTTTACCTGGCGCCGAAACGTCATCAACGTCGGCGACAGGTGGGTCTCACTTGGGAGGGCGTTCCATAGCTTGGGGGCAGCTGCTGAAAAGGCGCTAGACTAGGCACGTCCAAACTTTGGCCCTCCAGATGTTTTTGGACCACAACTCCCACAGTCCTTTGTCATTGGCAATCTAAGCTTAGAATTCTGGGAGTTGTGTTCCAAAACATCAGGAGGGCCGAAGTTTGGACGTGCCTAGTCTAGACCTACAAGCCATCCCTTCACCTCCTTGAGGGATGGCTCTTTCAGCAGGGCTCCCTGGCTAGGTCTTAATTGCCGGGTAGGTTCATATGGAAGGAGGCGGTCCTTCAGGTATCTAGGTCCTAAGCCTTTTGTTTTCTCTCATTGACAGTCCGGAGGATGACTCTGTATGCAAACAGTGGTGTGGGCTCCTAGGACGCTGCAGCAAGGCCATCTCGCCTGAGGTGCTCAGAAGGGCTGCCGCAAGATCACTTAAGATAGCAGGACCCCATCTGATCCAGAGGACCCAGGCATCGTCCAGTTCACCCCTTCAGGCTGTGGCTCTCGGGTACGTAGATATAATGCCCGCACCAGCAACTAGTATATAAAAATAATACAGATAATACATATAATAACTTCTAAGCTCTGCCCAACAACTCCATGAATCTACATGTATAGCATGTATAATACTATAAATGTATAGTATTATATAAATGTACAGTGGTACCTTGTATAAAGGAATTCATTTGTTCCAAATGAAATTATGTTAAGCAAATTTTCCTTTATACAACTTTCCCAAAGGAATGCATTGAAAACAGAGTAATCCCTAATTGTGTCCATTTTTGTGTTCTGTGGATTTGGCCCATAGACGCTTCTGTTAAGCAAATTTCCCCTATCTCCGGAATTTTTTTATGTTGTACAGATTTTATGTTATACAAACCATTTGTTATACGAGGGTCCACTGTATAGTATAGTATAAACACTTATCTGACAGTATCCCTCTCCTCAGCCTGATAGACGCTGGGGTTTGCTTGCTCCAGGACGAAGACCAGGAAGTGAGGAAGGAAGCGTCCATCTTTGCTAGCCTCCTGGTGCAGCAGCAGCAGCCCATCCCGGGGGTCCCACCTCGAAGCACCGCCGTCCTGCTTCACACCAACAAAGCCCTGCATCGTCTGCTGACGCTTCTGCTGAAACAGTTCGGGGGTTGCCCAGAAACCTTTGCGTACTTGGTGCGTCATCTCCCCACTGTCGAAGCCAGCGATGCCTTGGCAGAGCTGGAGACCAAGGGGTAAGGATTAGAATGGAGTAACTCTCCCAAAGTAGACCTGAGAGGAGGTGGTAAAGGCTAAGAAACCCTTTAAGGACCAAAAAAGCAGTGCTTGTGATTCTACAACACAATCGTGTCCCCCTTTAGGAGCCATCCTGGAGGTTGTGATCATCAAGCGAGGCCTTTCTCTTGGCTCCACCACCTTCACAGGTCCCCTTGGTGTGAGACACAGGAGATGGGGCCAGAGATGGAGCCAGCCTGACTTCCAGTGGGAGAGAGTTCCCGAGTCTAGGAGCAACGACAGAGAAGGCCCTCTCCCGTGTGTCCACCAAATGCCTCTCCTGATCAGGGCTGTGGAGTCAGTAGATAAATGTTCCGACTCCGACTCCTAAGTTTTTTTGTACTTTCGACTCCGACTCCGACTCCCCGACTCCGACTCCTCTGTATTAATATGCGAATGTATTTTATACATTCCTTGAAGGAAAGAAAGGCAACATACATGTCAATACCACAGGACTACTGGCTGGGAAGCCAACAGCCTACTGTATTGAACAGTTTAAGCAAAAGACAAACACAATGAAAACAACAAAGATGGGTCCATGTAGGATGGGGATAATGGGAGCTGTGGTCAAAGACATTTGAAAGACACCGGTCAGGAAGGGCTTCTTTAGAAGAATGAATCCAATCAATTTTCATACTTCTTTCTCACCCATCCATGTTTACATTTTCTTGCTCTTCCCTTGTTCCCTTCTACAGGGCGGTCAGCTTGTACAAAGAGGACGACCCCAACGTTTACGCAGAACCTGCGGTCCTCTCCCAAATCCTCCTCCCTTTTCTTCGCCAGCTCCTGGCCCGAGCGGCCACTTCTCCGGAACTCTGGCAGCCGATGCAGTGCTGGCTAAAAGCCACCGGACCTGGGCTCTTCTCTGACCTTCAGCTTTGCCACCTGTGGTGGGGACGAGGTAGGTTTGGAAAAAGGGCAGGAACGAGCCAGCCACTTGGGCACGAGCAGCCAGGCCTTGGAGCAATTCCGTGACTTGGCTGTTCCCTCCTTCAAGCACAGAAGTTGTTCTTTCATCCCAAAAGTCACCATCCCTAGGATGTCCGGAAGTTGAGTCCTGGCTACTGGACTTCTTTTTTTCTTGAGAGATAGATCTCTCAAGAAAAAAGACGTCCAGTTGCCATGACTCAACTTCCAGATAAACTCACCTGGATGGCTGAGAATCTTCACAGTCACATCCCAAGGATGCTTATGGTTGGTTGGTTGGTTGGTTGGTTGGTTGGTTGGTTAAAGCGGGATTCTAGTTCTTTGGGCTGTGAATACAGCCATCACGTAGGATAACCCAACTCGCCATAGTTTCCTTTTTTGAAATTTCATAATAATAACATTAATACTCATGTGCCATCAGATCAGTTCTGATTTATGGCAAACACTTTTCAGGGTTTTCCACGGAGAGAGTAGAAGCAAAAGCAAAGTGTGCTGCTTCGGTACTGCCCCATGATGCTTAAAGCATGCGCTGAGTGGCTTTGGGTAACTCAGGTATTCCTGGACTGCAACTCCCAGAGGCTTTCGCAGTCAGCTGTGTTGGCCAGGATTTCTGGGAGTTGTGGTCCAAGGACTTCTGGTGACCCAGGGTTAACAACCTTTATCCTCATAGAAAGGAAGAAAGGCACGGCCGTATTAATTTGCACCCTTTCCCCAGCAGCAGCAGTAAAATGGAAAGGAAAAGGATGAGCATAAAATTAGGGGAGAGTTGTGGTCACTGCATGAAGCACCCAGTTGAAGTTCACGCATGCCTCTTGGTGTTCCAGATGACGTTTCTCTGCACTTGAAGGCCTTGGTTTGCCCAAAGGTCCACGTCGCCATTGCAGGCCTGCTGGTCAAGGCCACCCTTGTGACCGACATGCTGGAGAAGGCAGAAGCGGGGACACTGCCACCCGCCAGAGGAATCTGCGTCACCTCCCAAGATCTCAGAGGTGGAGTTAGGTCTCTTCAGAAGCTGCTCGATCGCCACGGAATGGCCCCTGCAATCGGCTCAGCCTGAGCAAGGGCAGACCGGATTCAAGGGCTGATCTTTATGCAGTGGATTCCTGAGGATGGCACGATAGAAAGAGAGGAAAACCGGACCAGGATCACACCACCTCTGTTTTATAAGACCCTTTCACACCTTCCTTCCTGCCTGAGAGAGCGAGAGCTGCTACCCTCTGGACCAGTGGTTCTCAACCTGTGGGTCCCCAGATGTTCCTGGACTGCAGTTCCCAGAAGTCTTCATCACTAGCTGAGCTGGCCAAGATTTCTGGGAGTTGCAGTCCAGGATCATCTGGGGACCCACAGGTGGAGAACCACTGCTCTGGACGAACACATGCCGACCCCAAATAGGTGCAGACAGATGGGGGGGGGGGCTTTCCTGCTGCATTTAATGGGAAGCCCCGTGTGTCAGAGATGAGCTACCTGTCAGCAGGTCTCACGTGGGGGGCAGGAAGCAGAGCTTCTTGAGATGATCACCAGCCAGCCAAAGAACAGGGACATTTGGTCATGTTGTCTGGTTAGATCAAGCCAGTCGCCAGGCTGGTTGAGAGAAATCACACCCGTTTGGCATCACAAGCCTACACAGGTTCCCTGCATTCTCTCCACTAATGGCCTTCAGTTCCCATCAGCTTCTGCTAGCCTGGATGAGGGGAGTTGCAGTTCACCATTTGGTGGTACACATTTTTAGATGCTTCCTCCTTTGTGAAATTTCTAAAGCCAGATGAGCTATCTAAAGCTCTCTCTCTCTCTCTCTCTCTCTCTCTCTCTCTCTCTCTCTCTGTCCTTGCTCTGAGTTTGAGAAGCTAGCGAAAGATCACCTGTTCTGGTGGGTAGGGTCACCTACAGGAGTACGTGCTATATCCTGTATTTGTTTAAATGATGGGGGTAGCATCACAGCTAAGGTCAGCAAATATTGCCCCTAGCTGGCTTTGCTAAAAGTGAGGAAAGCCAGGGTTGCCTAGTATCAGTACTAGGATACTTGGCTATCCCTGCCCCAGGCGTAGAAAAACGGGGGGGGGGGGGGTTTATGGGTGTGTGTGTTCCAATTTTTATTTTCTTTGTTTAAATTTTTCTTTTTATTTTATCTATTTTTATGTTATTTATTTTATTTTCTTATTTATTTTGTTTCTTTTTTTTTTTTTTTTTTTTAAAATTCTGGACATTTTACACCTCTAGTAGCCCCCATAGTTCAGACCAGCCTCGTTATCCTAAGCTGTGCTTTGAGGTGGGAGAGAACTGTCTGCAGGTTGGGAGTGCCGTCAAAAGGTTAGAGGTCATCACTGGCAATGTTTCTAAACTGCGCTCCTGTTATAAGGAGCTGAACAGATCATGAGGGAGGACACAACAAAGTGTCCTGGTGCTGGATCTTCTCCTTTTGTCTTAATAAATCTTGGTTTTTTAAAAAAATGTTATTGATGTGTTTTGTTTCCCGAATCACAACATATCCCTGGGGAACTCATTTTGGCATGTTGTCAAAGAGTCTTCCCAAAAACCCACCCGTAGTTGTTTTGGCAGCAATGGCCTAACTCGGTTGCAGCTCTGGAAGAGTGAAACGGTCATAGTTGCCTATCTAGACCCCTAAGGGGTAAACGGAACAACTGCTGCAAAAATGTGTGCAAATTCGCCAATGAAGCAAAAACAGATCCTCAAGTAGAGAGGAGCTATCACACCGTGTATTTTTAACTACACTCGTTGGTTAGAAGTACAGGATGTGATCTCAACATAGTTCATCCACTGGGGCTCTCCCAAGGGTTTTTTAAAAAAATTTCGGTAGGCTTGTGATGATTTTTGAGTGCAGGTGGTCAGAGTAACCAACTTCCATAGCCCTTTCACTGGGGGGGGGGGTTTGCCCGTAATCTTGTACAGACAAACACTGCTACCTCTTCCCTGAACATAAATGTTGTCATCCCCGTTCGTTAGCTGCAAACGGGGGGTTGTGATGCGACTTTCAGCACATAACCACCCGGTGGCTTCACAGATAATGTGCGTATTATCTGTCTCTCTTTCTATTGTGCAGAATAACGCCAAACTCTTCCTTCTGTCGTTCTGCAACTCAAGATTTAGTTCTGTCCTCTGGGAATTAAGCTTTCATTCTCTTTTCAGCAACAACCATTATGCATTTCCGAGTGCGGAAACGTTACTTGAGGAAAGGATCATTTTCATTTATTCCTCCCAGTCAACACAGTCTATCTATTAGCGGATAAAGGAGGTTGAAAAATGTAGGTTCAGAAAAACAACTTTGGCAAACTTGTATAAGAAGAGAGTTCGTGTATATTTAGCTCACTGTCAACAATCCACAGCGGGCAGTTCTGTCTTTTTTAAACCGGGACGACATTTGCAGACGTGTACAAGGCCGAAGTGAATGGCCCCATAGCCGTCTGACACTAGAAAAACAACAGGCGTCTCACGGGCATCCATGCAAAAGTGCTAGATGCTTCATTCGGATGATCTGCTCAACAGACGCACACGGAAACAAAGAAGCAAGCGGCTGAAACCCCGACAGAAAGTGTGTCACGATCCCTTGCGTACCATCCAAATTATGAATTGCTCATATCGTGCAGAAATCAGTCCCTTGGAGTGGGGCCTTCTGAAGATTAAGATATCAATGTAGAAGAAAGGAGTCAAAGATCCTTTTCACACGACCCCTAAGATCTGCTGGCCACTTAAATTCGGACCAGAGATTTTGGGGGTTTGTCGCTGTTCCTGTGTGCCCACCCCCTCCGCACTCCTGGCTGCTGTCTGCGTGAGGGGAGGGAGAAAAAAAGAGAGAAAAGAATGTCGGCTCACCTCCGTTCTGCGGTCTCGCTCTGCTCCCGGCAGCATTCCAGTCTTAAAGGGGCGGGGAGGGGGCAAAAACAGCAACAAACAGAAGCGAGGAGAGCCCGGCATTCACTACCTTACATCCGCATCAGGAATTTTTCACCCCCGGAGACCAGGTACTTGAAATTTGCGCTGGGACATGCTTAGGTGGGCGTGGTCGCACTTAATTATCTGTAAACTCCGGAGCTGGTGGGGAAACAATTTTAAGCTCCGGATCTAGGAGCCATTTGCCGCGGATTTTAGGGGTCATGTGAAAAGGCCCAAAGTTGTAGCTCGTTGATAGCACAGGCCAGCAGCGACGGAGACCACAGCCCATTCTGAACCTGTCATTTTGCGCACAGCGGGCTCTTCTGCGTATCACCTCACTATTATAGTTTTTCAGTTTCGGTGTCACCTCCCCGTGTGAATCGAAATAGTCACGATGTCCTCAGCTCTCTTTCCATGGTTGCAACTACACAAAGGCTGAGAATTTGCTCCTGTTACGATGCAGATTGGAGCAAAATGTTTTCCTAAATTTTACTGATGCAAAGTTTGTGTTGCACTGTCCCCTCCTAATGTGAAACTATTTTTTCAGTGCTGCTGTCAGGGGGCGCTTCTACTATATTCCAACCTGGAACGATTCAATCGGACCTTTCCCCGTAAGATTTTTTTCCCCTCTGCAGAAGGGCAAGAGGTGTGTCTGTGGGGTGGTTTTTGAGGTGATGGAGGCAGTTGGGGGCATGTTTAGGAATTTCACGGACACCCACCCCCTATGGATCATCAAGGCCCCCCAGGAGGCACAGCAGGGAACTGAACTCCCAAACACTGGCTCCACAGGCATAAGGCACAGCGCTATCCAGCCATTCTTAAGAAAGTGTCGCACTGAGTCATCACATTGCTACACTGGTTGAGTGCTAGATCACTTCCGCAGTGGTATGAAACTTTTGCAGTTAAACAGATACAACCCGATTGAAACACAGAAAGCAAAGTGTGTTCTGCTTATATACCACCCCATACCACTACAAGTAGTCTCTGGGCGGTTTACAATTTTAATTACAGTGTGCAGGCTACACATTGCCCCCCCCAGCGAGCTGGGTACTCATTTTACCGACCTCGGAAGGATGGAAGGCTGAGTGAACCTTGAGCCTGCTACCGGGGATTGAACCCAGGTCGTGAGCACAGTTTTACCTGCAGTACAGGCATTTAACCACTGCGCCACGAGGCTCAGAAGACGACATATAGTTCATGGGTATGTTGATATAGATCTCTGTGTGCTCCCTGGAGTTTGGAAAGTGGCAGCATTTATCCTCTCGCTGGGCGACCCTTTAAAAACCAAGCAACTTCATGGCAAACTACAACAGACTTGGCAGAGATGGAGGGAGGGAGGGGGTGCTGTGGGCTGGGATTTGGATGGTAAGGATCCAGTATGGACACTTGTCCCAAATTATTCTGCGATCACTCAAAGTGAAGTGAATCATGAGATGGGCAGCAAACCACATCCCTTTTCTCAGTGTCAGTTTGTATTTTCTCATTTTCTCTGTTTCCTTTCCTCATTTTATTTTACAGTGGTACCTTGTATAGAGGAATTAATTCATTCCAAATGAAATTCTGTTAAGCAAATATTCCTTTATACAAATTTCCCATAGGAATGCACTGCAACCATTTTTATCTCGTACGGATTCGCCCCGTAGGCGATTCTGTTTAGCAAATTTCCCCTTTCTCCAGAATTTTTTATGTTGTACAGATTTTATGTTATATAAACCATTTGTTATACGAGGGTCCACTTTATTTTATTTACTATTTGACAGTAGGGATATAAATACTCGCTTGATTTGCTCTTGAGTATCTGCAGATTTTTTTCTGAGACAAGGTGCTCGACTGTAGTTTCAACCTGGGCTTTCATTCGTGCGGGACTGATTTTATAGTTGCACAACTCACATGCCCCAATACACTAGTTTCTACCTTGTTACCTGGAATTTTTAAAGCTCCAAAGTCCTCAACCTAAGGCCCCAGGGCCGGATGCGGCCCCCTAAGGTCCTGAATCCGGCCCCCGGGACCAATTGCAACCCCCCCCACCTACCCCCTACTTTGCGAGCAAGCCAGCCTCCGCAGCTGCTTCTATTGCTGAGGCAGTTCAAAGTAGTGGGCTATGTCACTTCTCCCACTCCCCCCAACTACCGCCTAGATGATCAGCATGCTGGCTAGTGGGGCATTCAAAGTGGGAGGGCTATGGCAAGGTCCCCTGCTCCCCCCACCCACTGTGGTCCGGCCCCCAGTGGTGTCTGGGGGGTGGTGAACCGGCCCACTGTTTGAAAACTTTGAGGACCCCTGCTCCAAACAAACAGTTTGGAGCTTGGTTGTGTCTGTTTCCTTTTGTGTGTGTGTGTGTGTGTGTGTGTGTGTGTGTGTGTTTGTGTGTGTGTGTGTGTGTCTGTACATGTGTGGGTGTGCTGTGCTGTGCTTCACACAGAAAAAAAAACACATTTGTGCAAATTGCAGAGAACTTTCCACAGAGGAAAAAGTATTCTTTGTCTCACTCCTGCGTTGGAGGCATGAAGGCTCATGAACTTGCTGAGGCTCATGAACTCTTGGAAGTCTGCTTTGTAAAAAAAAAAAAAAAAGAGAGAGAGAGAGAGAGAGAGAGAGAGAGAAAATTTGGTGGGGTTTCTTCCTGCCTCCGTCTGAACAACACTCAAGACATTGCTCAGAAAAATGTGCGTATGTTTACATCCTGGGGATTTACATTGAGAATGTTGGGAATACACCTAAGTGATCACAATTTCTATTTTATGTTTAGAGTAATGATAAAGTAGGAGGCCATGTGGAAAACAGGAAAAAAACTGTCTTGGAGTTTAGCTGCAGCGATGGCAGTGGATGGAATTTTGCTCCAGGGATATGCACTTTTTGTTTGCTCTGAGAGATTAAATGATTAGGGAGTCAGTATAAAATATGTGCATGTGTATACTGAGTGAGAGGGATAAGACATGGATTCATAATCAATGTGAGGTATAAAGCAGTGTAAGTTTTGCATTTATGTCTCCTTTCCTTTTATCAGCCAGTTATTTAGCAAAATCAAGGTTGCAGCTGGTGGTACATCCTTCTCTCTCAATCTCTCTCTCTCTCTCTCTCTCTCTCTCTCTCTCTCTCTCTCTCTCTCTCTCTCTCTCTCTCTCTCTCTCGTTCTCTCTTTCATGATTGTCACTCCATGTGGTCAAAGGTCATACAAAGATGAAGGAAAATGAAGGGCACACACAGTTCTCTTGTGAAGTCTCTTGCACCCAAGATCCCTGACAGCCGGCAATGGAAGCTGCAGTCCAGAATGTTCTACAGTTGTGTAAAAAAGAAAAGAAAAGAAATACAATGGGTTACATTTCCTGGTCCCCAAATGAAATGCATTAGCAGAAAACAGGAAACTGGCCACCAAAACAGAGAGGAAAGGCTACCAAACGGCTGTCTGAATTCTATCAAATTTCTCTTTGTCTGAACTGGAATGATGTCTCGGCATGCAACTACACTGGGGGAGGATTGCAATTGGCTCCAGGGTATAGAAAGCAAAGTATTATTCAAGGATCACAAAAAGTAAAAGTTGGTGCAAATCAACCCATCCTTTCCCCACTTTCAGTCTGATATAGAAGGGAGAGGAGCATCATAGAATCATAGAGTTGGAAGAGACCTCAAGGGCCATCCAGTCCGCCCCCCCCCCTGGCATGCAGGAATGCCCATCACAGTATTTCTGACAGGTGGCCATCCAGCCTCTGCTTAAAAACCTCCAAAGAAGGAGATTCCACCACCCTCTGTGGCAGCATATTCCACTGATGGACACCTCTAACCGTCATGAAGTTCTTCCTAATGTTCAAATGGAATCTCTTTTCCTGTCATTTGAAACCATTGCCCCGAGTCCTAGTCTCTGAAGCCATGGGAAACAAACCTATTCCTTCTTCAATGTGACATCCTTTCAAATACAGTATTTAAACATAGCTATCATATCCTCTCTCAGCCTTTTGTTTGTAAGGCTAAACATTCCCAGCTCCCTAAGCTGTTCCTCAGAAGACATTTCTTCCAGACCCTCAATCATCCTGGTCGCCCTCCTCTGTACCCACTTGAGGTTGTCAAGAAGAGATGAAATGCAAGGTTTAAGCAACGGGGGGCAGTATTTGTAAGGAATAGCTTCTAAAATATCATTTTCAAAGATCTGAATACAGTGACTATTCAGCAAAATGACAGCATAGCAGGGACTTCCCAGCCACCCACCTGGATCCTTGCAGGCCATCTCCTTGGCATTGTTTGCTGCTGCTCATGGCACTCCACTGGCACTCCACGCAGACACGCCGGTCTCTCGCCAGCTGGCGGCTCCAGAGGTGCAGGTGGCAGGCAACGCTCGCCTGCTTCAAGCGGAAGTAGACGCAGTAACTGGAAAACACAGGGAGGCCACGTTCACTGCCACGGCCTTGGGGCATGCAAAACCATGACCTGCCGGCAGCAGACTCAACCGGCGAGTGGCGACCCAGCTGCAGTCAGCACGGAACCACCAAGAAAAGAAAGGCTTTTAAAAATGAGAATTGTTCTGAACGGGGTTTAAGAAGGAGGCAGAAGGGGCGTCCTTTTCTAGATCGTGAGTTCCCTACAACGTTGAAAGGGTAGATTTGTATATAACCAGCTTATCCTCAGAATCAGTGGTAGAAAGCAAGTCATGGCCACGGTCCTATGATGGAGAAAGGGAATTCACATTTGTTTGGTGGTGGTGACTTGTTAACAATGCATCGGGCAAGAGGACCTGATCTCATGGTTGGGCACATGCCTGAGAATTCAACCAGCCACCTTTCAGTGAATGACAGCGTCCCAGCAGGACTCACACAATTTTCTCTCAAGCAAGCACAAATCTTAAGACAGGATTTGGGCCAATGAGGGCTAGATTTAAGTAGAAATATAGTACAACATGTCTCAGCACAGGGAGGAAGACGGTGACCAAGCGACCTGTAGACCTTGCCAGTTCAGATCAGCATCCAGATGTTGCCAGATGTTGTCAGGTAAGCCCAAGACCCCCCTTTTTGCTCTCTTTCCTTTCTCTCTCTCTCCCTCTCTCTCTCTCCCTATCTATCTATCTATCTATCTATCTATCTATCTATCTATCTATCTATCTATCTATCTATCTATCTATCTATCTATCTATTTTTAATATTTTTACCCCACCTTTCTCCTTGGAAAAGGACCCAAGGCGGCTTACAATAATAAGAGACAATATACAGCCCAGAACATTTAAGACATATTCAAGTTAAGAATCTATCTATCTATCTATCTATCTATCTATCTATCTATCTATCTATCTATCTATCTATTTTTTGTATTTTACCCCACCTTTCTCCTTGGAAGAGGACCCAAGGCAGCTTACAATAATAAGAGACAATATACAGCCCAGAACATTTAAGACATATTCAAGTTAAGAACAGGGAATTAGAAGAGGCACCGTAGAACATTAAAAGGAATAGCAAGTCCAGATGTGCTAGTTATATTCTCTGTTTATAAGACAGGAGCTGCATCAGGCACTGACCAAATGACCAAGAAATGTAAGCTCTGCATTTCTAATGGCATTCCTTATCTGAAGCTTCTTATATGGGTGCCGGCCATCAATCCTGCGGTTTCCTGTTTACTCCTGGTTCCCAAACAGCCTTCTTAAAGGTTAAACATGTGTCCCTGCCAGCAGTCACCCAAATACAGCTGCGTGGCACTCCTCAGACTTTGCCCTCCACTTCTGTTTTTCTACTTTAAAAGCACCTGGAAGGCTGCAACTCCTTCAATGGAGCACTGGAGGAGGACTTTCCCTTGAGCTGTTTTAGGCTCACGTTTTACTTTTCGCATTGAGATGGGTTCACTCATCCCTAGGGTAAGGGCCCCTAATTCTTCTCCGACAACCTTTTAGATGAGATTTTTGAAGCAGGCTAAATAGGTTTCTTCCTGCCAGCTTCAGAGCCAAAACCCAGGAAGGGGGCCTTTGTTCGCCATCTATTGAGCGACCGAGCGGCTGGATCGGCGAGCAAAGCGCGGACAGTTACATCAAGAAGCCTCTTTGTCGTGTCCCAGTAACGCCAACACGCCAAGCGCTCGGTGCCAAAGCTCTGCTTACTTTCCACCCTAATTAGTCCAGAAGCTTCTTCTGCTGGCACGACACGGTGAGAGAACACAGCAGCCGGAGAGAAGTACCAGAAGAACATCAGCAGGGAAGACGCGTCATGGACAAATGGATCTGTCTTTGCTGCCCTTGCCTCGTTCGGCTCGGTTTCTCTGCCGACGGAAAGTATTGTTGCTTCTTTCAAGGTAGCCAAAGAGTGGAGCAAGGGGATACTCATCCTTAGCTAGTCCATGTTGCAAAGAGGGGTGGGTTTAGACAGTTGAGCAAACGTGTAAAAACACAGACAGGTCCTCTGTGGAAACACACCAATTGTGCCTGAAAAACAGGACACACGGAGTCCATGCATCTTGTTTTAATTTGATTTTAAAAGCAAAAAAGGAGGTGTTTCGGAATACGGGCGGTCACTTCTGCCTAGATCTGGTTGTGCTGGAAGGGATGAGGTAACCCAAAGTGTTTAAGGGGCCTATTATTAGCCATCCTCTGCTATAGGTGCATATTTATTTATTTATTTATTTATTTATTGGGCTAGAATAGGTTTGAAAATGAATAGCTCTTAGAGGAGGACCCACCTTAGCACCCCAACTTCCTTTTATACTTTCATTCAGAGATTAGGGGCACATTGGTTAAATGCCTGTACTGCAGCTAAAACTGTGCTCATGACCTGGGGTTCATTCTCTGGTAGCCGGCTCAAAGTTCACTCAGCCTTCCATCCTTCCGAGGTCGGTAAAATGAGTGCCCAGCCTGCTTGGGATAAGGAGGCAATGTGTAGCCTGCATACTGTAGTTTAAAAAAAACTGTAAACCACCCAGAGACTATTTGAAGTCTTATGGGACGGTATGTAAGCAGAACACTTTGTTTTTGCTTTTAGTTTTGCTCTGAAATGGCTTCAGAACTTGAAAGTCATTTTCACACTCCTTCCAGTATTTTTCAAACTAAATTCTTCTATAGACATTGTTGGCATGTTATAATATCGAATTCTAATGTTACAATAGGATTGGGGTGGGGCTACACTGCAGTACAGACTAGGAGAATCTGAGAGTGACAGACAACCTCCCCTTTTTTGTCTTAATATCCTGTCTGATCCCATCCCTTCACCACCTTTAATAAGTAAATAATCAAATCAAATTTTATTATATGGTCACTGACCCGAGTAATTAAAAAATAGATTTATAAAATACAGACTGTTATACATGTGTTGTTGTTGTTGTTGTTGTTGTTGTTGTTGTTGTTGTTGTTGTTGTTGTTGTTGTTGTTGTTGTTGTTGTTGTCGTCTCTGTCTGTCTGTCTGTCTGTCTGTCTGTCTGTCTGTCTGTCTATTTTATTTACTCATTATTTTATGCATTCTAAGTAAATAAATTAGACAATCATCATCATCATCATCATCATCATCATCATCCCTCTTCTGAAATGCAAGTTGGGAGATTTTGGTACTTGTAATCTAAAAAGTAGCTTTTCTATTCTATGCATATATGTCCACCCTAATGTTTGTGCTAAGGACTGCACAGAACATCACAAATATCATTTGAATCCCTCAGAAACTTCTATCAGATTCTATGCCTACCTTGGTAGCTTTTCCATCAGTAACGTGTAAGGTCTTCTCCAGGGATCCTTAAAGTCCCTTTTAAAAGAATCAGGCAGAATCTTAGCCACCTCTGTTGAAAAAGAACAGGAGGGAATCAACAACCTTATTAACAGATTGAAAAATCCCAGTATCCCAGTGCATAAAAATAGAAACAAGAGCAAACTAAAATTAACCAGATGTTCACTTGAGAGCATAGCAAGAACCGTGTGCTGTTTTTTGACTCAGCAAATACATTGAACTCTTCTCAGGACCACCATCCCTCGATGCGATCCTTGGCTGTCAGCTAAGATCGGCGAGGCCTATTGTACATCCAGTACATATTTATGAAAATTAATTGGTGTTTATGTTGACCTGAAATGAACCCCTTCAACGGAACCTTTCCTGACAGTGAGAGCCATTAAACAGTGGAACAGCTTGCCTCCCGATGCTGTGGGTGCCTCATTGCTGGAGGTTTTCAAGAAAACGCTGGACAGCCATCTGTCTGGGATGGTATGAGGTCTCCTGCCTTGGGCAGAGGGTTGGACTAGAAGGCCTTCAAGGTCCCTTCCAACCCTACGATGATTCTCTGATTCTATGCGTCTACGATGCTAAGATAGTTCACCCCCAAATCCAGTTATGAAGTTTTGCATATTTCAGGTACATGCTTTCCTAACGTGACAACACCTGCATTCAGGCCATGAAATCTTGACAAATCTAAATTTCTCAAATAAGCATTGTTTAATTGATTTTAAACCGTTCCTCGAGTCCATGGGAACATGGAAAATCCACACCAAAACATTTTTGACCTTGTTACGGTGTCTTTGTTGCGGTTCTCAGTCGTGGGATGAGAACAGTTGTGGATTTTCAAAATGCAACCATGGGAACATCTGATCTGTGACATCAACTATGTGACTGTTCCAGGGGGTTGATCCGGATCAAATTTTGCTGCAGATTTTAATGGTTGTGTGAAAGCAGCCAAAAGGAAAGGTCGTTGGGACAGAGAAATTTTGAGCAAAAACTGGAGAAGTGTAAGACAGAAGAAAAAAACCACTGATCTCACGCTTACTCTGGAGGTGAGTAATTTTATACAAACGTGTCTGAGATAAAGGAGAATATTCCTGAGATTTCATAACATCCCTACCAGCAGTTTGTGTTAAACTCTGAACTGCGCCTTTTGTGTTAATGTTTACATTGCTGACGACAAATCTACTCCATGTTACCTTTGGCTGTCTCGCAGACAGGGCTGTCCCCTAGGCACCCTCTCCTCTGCCTGAGGTCTGGACAGGTTGCTCCTCCATTTCGAGGTGGGACGGTCACCTGGCGAGTCCGTTCTTTGCTGCCGGGGCCGCAGAGAGAACTACATTCACTCCAGGCTCCCCAGGGGCCGACCACGCAGTCGACAGCTACTAGAGAGGAGGTAGAAGGAAAAAATGGTACAGGGCAGTCAGAGGAGATCCAACCCGACAGCAGAAGACACGGATGTGTCAACCAGGGGTAAAGAAATGAGAATGAGGAAGAGCAGTGGGAGGGGGGAGGGGGAAAGAGGGAGAAAGGGGCAGCAGAAGGGGAAGGAATGATCAGTGATGTAGCAGAACTAAGGCGGCCATTAAAACATTATTGAAAGAGAAGTCAAGCACCAACCCCAGCTTCCAAAAAAAAAGACAAAAGACAAAAGAGACACCAATTTGCACAAGAGCCAGATGCAGGGGAGTGGTATCAGAAGACAGATATCTTGTCTTGTGCGCTGCCAGATGCATCTGGAGGGGCCACTGTGAGATACAGGAAGCTGGACTAGATGGGCCATTGGCCTGGTCCAGCATGGCTCTTCTTATGTTCCTTGGTGGTCACCCATCCAAGTACTAGCCAGGCCTGACCCTGTTTAGCTTCCAAGATAAGGTGAGATCGGATGTGCTGAGGGCATCTAGGCACTACAAATGTGGGATTTGTAGTCCACATTAAAAAAAAAACAGATTCTGCTTTCGATGGGTGTCTTGTGAAGGTGGTAGGAATCGCAGCAGACAACCACTGCTTTACAAATACTACTATTCAGCTTGGCCGAGATCCTTTTCATTTTCCACCATCCCCTCCAAATGAAAGCAAGAGTGTCTCGTGACGCCTTAATGACTAGCAATTTTTATTTGGGAAGTTCTTTCACAGACCGCCGCCTACTTGATCACAGCCCTGGGTCAGGTTTTCACCCTAGATTTCATGAGAAGCAGGAGGCTGTTCATCTGGCACCCTTATTCAAAGAGTGCCTTAACTTCCAAAATTATGTGTGGGATGTGTGCGGACATGAAGGATTAGATGAGCAAAGTTTTCCATTATTACCGCACCAAAGAGGCCCCTCTCAATATAGAAGGCAACCACCAAATGACGCTATTTTTAGCCATCGGCCGTAATCCTTCATTCAGAAGAAATCTCACATGTGTCAACATCTGCTCCTGTTCTCGAGGCCGAAAATAACTGTGTGTATCTTTAAGCAGCACGTATTGTCCCGCTTTCAAGGGCCAGCATGCCCTTGTCACTGATGACTGCCTTTTTGGATGGGTTCAAAGAGAAGATGGGCAGTGGGTTTTTTGGGTTTTTTTGGTAGGACCGGGGAGGATTAGGAGGAGCTGGGTCCCGCCATCAATCGACACTGGAACAATCGCTTCCTGAAGGCCATGTAATGGGATTGGCTTTTGGGGAGGTGGAAATACTCAAAAACTCTCATGGAACAATTTCCGCACCCAGAGCGAGAAGCGAGGGGCTGAAAAATTGATGCCAACATAAGCTCCTCCTGGTTCAAGTTTTGAATCGTAGGACAAAACTCTCGCAGGAGCTAAAGAGAGAGAGAGAGAGTCTTTTAGCCTATGGCAGGCATGTCCAAACTTTGGCTCTCCTGATGTTTTGGACCACAACTCCCAGAATTCCAAGTCTGTATTTCCAGTGGCAAAGGACTGTGGGAGTTGTGTTCCAAAACATCTGGAGGGCCAAAGTTTGGACATGCCTGGTCTATGGGAATTTTCATCGGGTAATATTGTGCTCTGGCCCACATAGGTGCACACAGGATCTTAAAAGAGAAGAAAGCACACGAATTTGGGAGTGGGTTACAAGCAGGGTCGCACGTGTGTGCAGCAAAGCTGCACCAAGCTTACTTCCTCTGCTTTATTTTCCATGTGTGATCCCAGCCCAAATGTCTAATGAGTTCATTCAGCTGTCTTCTCTTCTCACCTTTCTCACACCCATAAAAAAGCAAGGAAGGGCGATCAAGCCAGCTCCCACAAACTGGAAACTGGGAAACCCTTTGTCTCAAATCCAGTGACCCCATCAACAGTGTGTGATCGAATCCCTGATGCCAGATGCGCGGCCACAGTCCCTGGCATCATCTGGACTGCAGGTTTCAGAGCAGCGTGTAACTCCAGATTAATTCAACACTTCATGGCATCAAAAAAAAAAATTAAACACCTTTATTTTTTTTTCCTGGAACGGACATGGGATTGCTTGAAAGCATAATTTTACAAGTTGTTTTGAACGCTTTTGCTCTTATGGTCCTGAGGCAATCCACCACCCTGATCCTGAGCCAAAGAAGCAAAAGGTCAGCCGTACTGCACGCAAAAGGTTCCCTCTCTGAAAAAAGTTCACTTGTTCAGATGACAGCATTCCGAGTTCCCTGCGCCTGACATCCTTCTGTATTCTGGGGTTCCTACAGAGTACTCTTTGGAGCAGCGCTCCAGTCCATTGAACAAAGAACCAGAGGCTTTCCAAATTCAATAAGGCTGGATTACTATGCCCTGAATGATGCAAATTAGGACATTGGTCAACTGAAGACAGAAATCCTATAACCGTTTTACGTCCAGGGTCTAATTGCATCTACATTCCACAGTTATACTATGATCTATCTATCTATCTATCTATCTATCTATCTATCTATCTATCTATCTATCTATCTATCTATCTATCTATCTATAGGATCTGAATCTGTCTTTCTACCTATCAAGATTAAGGATCTGAATCTCTCTCTCTCAAGAGTCTGAATCTCTCCCTCCCTCCCTCCCTCTCTCTAAAATGTTTATATGCCATCTTTCTTAAAAGATCCAATTTACCTTACAGTATTAAAAGAAACATAACCAAAACAACCAAAAGCCAATAATAAATTATTAAAATATGTAAAAAGCATTAAACAAACACACTATAATAACACGACTCCAGAAATTTGTACTTTGGCAAAGTTCATCCTCAGAGAGTTTTTGCAAACTGCGCATCGGAAAGCCATGCCATTTAAACAGGTATCGAACTGTTGTCGTTGTGCCCTGTGGATGGGTTCTACCTGGCCCGAAACGCATCCCTTTGGCAGCAAAGCAATGACTGTAGGGCTGCAGTCGATCCCCTTCCCAGACGGACCACTCACCTGATATTTGACAAACGGTGTGATAATCTTCACAACAGTCGCCGGTCTTCTCGCAGTAGCTGTCACAGTAGCACGGGGTTTTCCTGAGAGAGACGTCCGAACAGTCGTTATTTCGGCCAGGGCAGCATTTGTGGACGGCCCCGTCGCCACAGCCACCTTCCGTGCCCTGAAGAGGTCCGGTGGCCAACAGCCACGTACAGAAGGCCAGCCGGGACCCCAGACTGATGCTCAGGTCCCTCATGGTCTGCACCTTGGGTCACAACCCTCTAGAAGTCTGGGGCTGTGAATCCTCAGCTGCCAACAACCTTTGCCTTCAGGGTTAGCAGGCGGCAGCTTGGATGATCTGTTGGTCTTACTTGTTCTGACTCCAAAGGAGGCCTCTTTCGGGGGTACGTGTCCCCCTTTGGAAATGTTTTAGAGCAACATGGGGCTCCAAGGCAGAAAAAAATGGATGGTTCCTTCCATTCTCGCATTTATCCCCTCAACAGCATCCAGGAGGGACAGCAGATGCCTGGCGTCGGTGAGCAGTCATTGGCAAGCAGGTATGGGCATTTCGTTCCCGGAGAAGATTGCTGCTCCTGTCTCCGTCTCTCCCTTTTCATGAGCTGGTGGTCGTGAAAGCTGTCAAAGAGCGGCTTCCAACCAAGGTCTGGTGTATAAAATCCTCATGCACTCCAGGGAATTGGCCGTCTCCCTCTCCCTCTCTCTCTTAATTAAGGGGTTTCCCCTCCTTTCAGATTTAGGATTTTAAAAAGGTTCCTCCTGGGTCTTAAAACTAAACTATTCCCCTGATCTGACTTCTCCCTGAAGCGGAAAATGTTGTAAAAGAGTCCCGCTGTAGAGTCAGAGTGCCTTTGTGCCAAGTTTAAAAGTTACGCCTGGCATGTTTGGTCAGTGCTGGATCTACGAGGAGACACAGCGAGGTACCCTACCTTCAGGGAATGGGTTTTAGGTATCATAAAAGGCCAGCAACAAATGTTACCTGTTTCCAATGATTGCTTTCTACCACCAAGGAGCTTGAGGATTTTTTTGGGGGGGGGTGGGGGGTTCTGCCTTAAGCTGCCAAGATAACTAGGTCGGGATGGGTACCGTGTCATAAGCTTTGAGGTGGGGGTGGACAGCCTCAGGCAGCAAAAATCTCTTGGACTTCTTTTCTTGTGGGATCGAAATGTTTCACTACTCATCCCGGCAGCTTCTACAAAAGAAGTCCAGTTGCCATGACTCAACTCCTGGAGGAACTCACCTGGGTGACTGAGCATTTCCGCAGACTTCTTCCCATTTCTTTCTCTCCTCCCCCTCTTCTAGGACCAGGAATTTTCCCACGTGGAATGATCAGCTGTAACAACCAACTCTAAACCATTTTTTGTTTCATAGGCTACAATGAAAGCATTCTTACTTGCTGATTTTTCAGCGTTTCATGACTCCGGCCTTAGTCATTCACTCTGGCACCTCTGCATGCATGAGTGTGTCTGTGTGCATAAGCACACAAACACACTCATGCACGCGGAAGGACTAGCGTGGATGACTAAGGCCGCCACCTTGAAATGCTAAAAAGGCAGCGAGCAAGAATGCTTTCCTATATATATGAATGCTTCGGTATACTTTGGTGTGTGGATATTTTCAATGTCAAGGGCAGTCCTGGAGTAGCTGGGAAAAGCTTGGGTGGGTCAGGCAGCTCCTGAGTTCTGGCTGGTGGTCACTCCAACTCCACAAACAATGACCCCCCCTCCTCCCAGCCCAACTGCAGAACTGCTCGCCTCCAGTCGAAACTTCCGCCCTGGCGAGATGGGGAAGTTGCTTAATCAGCAGGTTCCCATCTTTGTCAAGGTTGGGTGGACTACGAGGCCCCTATTGTACTCAGGGACGTTGGAATTCTACACATGCAGGTTACCCATTAGGGTTAAAAGATGACTGGTGGTTGAGGGAGGTGACCACAGGTCCTTCCTTGCAGGGGGGCAACCCTTTCTTCCAAACCATCCTTTTCCAGAATTCCGATAAAGCCAGAAAAGGGCCACAAAGTAGCCCATTCCTAATTACCAGCACATCCAGCTTGCAAGTCTTCCCATTAGAGATGGGCACGACTCCAAAAAATTGTGTTTCGTTTTTCGTTTGGTCGTTTGGGGGTCCGTTTCAGTTCGTTTTCGTTTTTTGCTTTCTTTTTGAAAAAATTTTCGTTTCGTTTTCGTTTCGTAACGAAATGAAACAAAAAATGAAAACAAAAAATTGCTGTTTCGTTAGCATTCTTTTCAGTTCAATGGATTTGCCGCAACGAAAACGAAAAACACGGCAAAATGGGTCGTTTCGTTTCCGTTTTGGTTTTTGAAAAATTTTCGTTTTCGTTACGAAACGAAACGAAAAAATGAAAACGAAAATTTCGCTGAGTCGTGCCCATCTCTACTCCCCATCACTGTCTTCCTTAGCTCTGTGGAGATACACTGCATTTCTAGTTCAATAAACCATCTCTAAACATACTGCCCCCCCCCCAAAAAAAAACACACACAAGGCCTTGCCAATATGTTGGTGAAGATTCTCAGTCATCGAGTTGAGTTTACTGGAAGTTGAGTCATGGCAACTTAACTTCTTTTTCTTGAGAGATTGAAACGTTTTGCTGCTCATCCAAACAGCTTCATCTGTTCAGGCACATTGACATCTCTCTTTAGGGATGATGCATGTCCAGTGGGTGGGGAATTATCAGGAGAGCCAACTTGGAAATCAGGAGAAATTTCCTGATGGTGAGAGCCATTCAAACAGTGGAACAGCTTGCCTCCCGATGTTGTGGGAAACCCCATCACTGGAGGTTTTCAAGAAAAGATTGGACAGCCATCTGTCCAAGATGGTATGAGGTCTCTTGCCTTGGTCAGGGGGTTGGATTAGAAGACTTCCAAAGGTCCCTTTCCAACCCTACGATGATTCTGTGATTCTAACTTGACCCCCTGAATGTGGAACAGCTTCTGCGTGGCTCTGGGGGAAGGTGCCGTCCGAAGTTTCAGAAATGACACAAAAGAGCGAACGAGCTTTATTAAACAGGCAACTTTGGTTTTATTGTTAACGGCTCTGCTGGGGAGTTTCCAGAATCATTCTAGTATCAGGTTGTTGGGTTACTCTGAGTGAGGGGAAAGACTTGAAACATTCAACTCAAGTTAAGGTCATTAAGAGAATCCTTGGCTATAGAGCGAGAGCAAACACCCCCAGTCCCAATGCTTCTGTTTGCCATGAGGTCAGTGCAAAACAAGAAGACGCGTGGACCGCATTTGACCACCTGCTATCAAAGCCTGCAGGAGACCGAATGCTCAATGGTACATTCAAAGCCACGGCCGGCTGGGAACAGGGGAACTATTGAAGAGACACTGCTCAATTTTTGTGAAGTGCTACACAACATAACATATATATATAGGTTTTTTTGGCTTCTCTGAATATACCATAAAATGTAGCAGGAAGCGAGGAGATAAACCTTGGGATTTCTCCTTTGGTCAGTTGTCCATCAGCAACAAGACGGATTTGAACCAACCGCGAGTCCATAGCAAACAGGTATTTGGGGCTGGGGGGAGAAACACCACCACACATACCGGAAGAGACCAAGACACACAAAATTTGGCACAAATGTGTAACAGTATTACCGCGGGTTTCTCTTGGCACCTGGGAAAAACATAAAAGACAGTGGCAAAGTCCCCTCCCAATACAGTACAAGGATGAAGCAGTCCATGTCAGGTTTGCTGAGTCTCTGGTTTTTGAAGCTTGTGCCTTGCTAGGGCCCTCAAAGGAAAAAAGCAGGGGTGTCCAAACTTTGGCCCTCCAGATGTTTTGGACCACAACTCCCAGGATTCCAAGCTGAGATTGCCAATGACAAAGGACTGTGGGAGTTGTGGTCCAAAACATCTGGAGGGCCGAAGTTTGGCCATCACTGATAAAGGAAGGGGGTCCATGAAGCGGGAGAGGAAAGACCTTCAGGGGGAAGTGTGTGTGTGTGTGGGGGGGGGGGAGAACAAGGATATTCTTTCCACCTTTGCTCCAGGAAGCAAAGGCCAAAGGGAAGATGTTGCGGATTTTTAAGGCATGGCCCTTTCCTCCCCTTTCTCCTGTCCAGAAATGTAAACAAGTGAGCTTTAGTGGAATGAGTTTGTGGTATGGGTGGGCAGATGGGAGGGGTGTGTGCTCTGTGCCACGTGGCAAGAAAACTGAAACAAGCACAGAGGGCTGTGTTTCGTGGGGGACAGGAGAGCAGGTTCCCCAAGGTGTTAAAATTTCTTTGAACGCTAACAACACAAAATGGCAGCCACGGGTTCCCCGGTGCTGGTATGGAAGGACCGCGCACGGGTCTGGGTCGGCCTTCAGGATGTTATGTCCAAACTGGGGGAGGGGGGCAGATCCTGTGCTTGCCACTGTCATGGAACTAGAAAGGTACCAAGTGCTCAACTACCATCCCTACTCTTCTAGAGCAGCTGCAGCCACCCACATCTGCTCATTGTTCTGGGCACTAGCAGAAGACAGACCACCTTAGGGCAACAGGGCATGACCCCTTTCCTTGATGCCGCATTCTCTTGCCACCCATGGTGGGTAGACATGTGGTTTCCCCAGATGCTCCTGGACTACCACTCCCATCCTTTTGCTGGCTAGGACTGATGGTTGCTGTAGTATGGCCACCTCTGTTCCAAAAGGTGACATCCAATGCTTGTGGTTTTCCCCCCCACCCAGACATTACCTGCAAATCTTGTTGGCCCCGAAAATGCCAAGGCCAGCATGTGTGGGTGTTGAGGAGGGGGGATCTTGCCTACCCAATGGCGCCACAGCTGATCTCTCACCTGGCATGGTACCTGCCAGCAGGTGGAGCCACTAGGCCAAGAGGTTAAGGAAAGAGTCAGGCTCATAGTACACCGAGGCCTTCCGAAAGCTGGACTCAAGACATCTATCTTCCTTTGGGGGTTCATGCCGAAATCACGGACATTTACAGAAAACTGCTCTTGTCCCTCCCGAAGCCAGGAAAAGCAAGCAAGCAAGCAAGCCCACCCTCCAAATCAGTGGTTCTCAACCAGTGGGTCCCCAGATGTTCCTGGACTGCAACTCCCAGAAGTCTTCCTCACTAGCTGAGCTGGCCAGGATCTCTGGGAGTTGCAGTCCAGGAAGATCTGGGCACCCACCGGTTGAGAACCACTGCTCCAAATGATGCAATGGTCCAATTTATGCTTGGGGCAAAAGTTCAGGGTAAAAGTCAGTAAAAAGAAGGGAAAACCATCTAGAGCGTTTAGCAGATGCAAGGGTGCTGTTGGGAGGACAACCCATGGAATGTATTCCAACTTCTATGCCGTCACCACCACCACCACCTCATCAGTGTGTCCCAGTATTCCGCCTGTCGGCAGCAGCAGTTGCGTGAAAATGCCCATGTTTCATCATGGGGGGGGGCAGAATTAGGATAGAGGACTGGAGGCTGTCTTACAGCTGACCTCCCTCACCCTGGTTCTTCAGCTTTTCTGGGCATCTACCAGGCCACACTGAAAATGCCGCCGGCGGTGGGTCGTGAAAGGTCAATAAATGCAACATGGCCATCTTTAGGGATGGGATGAAAGTGAACAGTGCTTAGCCAGGGCTCCTCCGTTGGTTCAATAAATGACGTCCCAGGAAGCTTTCAGCCTGGTAGCCTCGGGGAAGTCCCTTCTCATGGCAGTTCCCCCCCGGAGTTCTTTCGGCAAAGCACCGGTCAAAAGGGGCACGAGCCAACCTCACCCCAAATCCCCCCTTTTTAAATTGATTTGCATTTTTCGCTTGCAGGGCCTCATCTCTGATGTGCCCTTGTTCGCCCCCCCCCCCGCCCCCCGTGGCAAGCTGGCAACCTCCCCTTCAGCCTCCCCACTCCCAAGATGGCAGAAAACTATCTATTGCGATGCTCCTTCCTGCCCCAAACGCTGCTGGTCATGTTACGGTACCATCAATAATTTACAAAGAAAAAAAAAGGGGGGGAGAGAAACACCTTGAAATCTCCCTAGTCTGTTCTGATAAATACGTGCCCTGAAGCTTAAAAGGGAAACAACTTGATTGAGTGCCCCGTGAGCTGGCCCAGATTTCCTGGTGACCCCTTAGGATGAAAGGTTACAATAACAACAATAACAACAAGAGATACCCCCTAAAATGCCTTCTGTGGTTGGTTGGTCATGCCTTTTCACTACCACCACCACCACCACGCCAGCTGTTGCCTGCCGGGCAGGCGGGCGGGCGGGGAGGCGGCGCCGGTGCTGCCCGCTCGCAAGCCCTCAGTCCGTCTTCCACACCTTGTTGAGAACCTTGACTATCTCATCGTAGATGACAAACACAATGGCCACGTCTAAGCAAACCCGGCCCAGGCGGGGGATGGTGCCCTTGTAAAACCTACAAATGACCGGGCCGGTGGGGGGGGGGGAAGAGAGAGAGAGAGAGAGAGAAGAAATTTCAGAGAATCCAAGGAAGTCCCCAGTAGACACGCCGAAAGAGCCCTTCTTCACGTGATTCCACCACAGGAACCAAAACGTGGCACCCAGGGCGCATTGAAGAATGCCTCCAGCAGTACGTGGCAGCATTGCGAAAGATCAATAAACACAACATGGCGGTCTTTAGGGATGGGATTTTTGGCGGCTACAAAAGCCATCATTCTCTATTCCGTGAGTTCTGTTTGACAGACCTTGTAGCAGTGTTGGCGAACCAATGGTACGGGTGCCAAAGGGGGCTCTCTGAGCCCTTCCTGTGGGCGCCCGACATGGCTCCTTCACAGCCACCTGTATTCAG
Source organism: Phrynocephalus guinanensis (assembly GCA_037367245.1). Lineage (NCBI taxonomy): Eukaryota > Metazoa > Chordata > Lepidosauria > Squamata > Agamidae > Phrynocephalus > Phrynocephalus guinanensis. The sequence goes on from CM074752.1 coordinate 10,541,020, forward strand.
GTTAAATGGCTGTATCGGTACTTGGCGAAAAATCAGTGGGTTTGGAATCGCAGTTTGGGCACTCGGTCTCTAAAAGGTTCGCCGCTACTGCCTTAGAGGCCCTTAAATGTGGCTATTAAGGCCTCAACTGGCCTAGCAAGGCCTAAGGTCCAGCTAGCTGGGAGCTTTGATTCTACTTGGTGCCCGAGGAAGACAAGTGCCCGGGAGATGTAAAACCTAATCTACTTCTTCCATGCCAAAGGTAGAGCAGGCTTCTAGAACACCTGGCCCGTGGCGCAGTGGTTAAATGCCTGTATTGCAAGTAATACTGTGCTCACAACCTGGGGTTCAATCCCAGGTCGCAGGCTCAAGGTTGACTCAGCCTTCCATCCTTCTGAGGTCGGTAAAATGAGTACCCAGCTTGTTGGGGGAGGGGGGGCAATGTGTAATTGTAATTAAAAACTGTAATTAAAAACTGTAAACCGCCCAGAGACTACTTGAAGGGGTATGGGGAGGTATATAAGCAGAACACTTTGCTTTTGCTTTGCTTTGCTTTGGAAGGCGTAATGCTACAACGACCCCATTTACCGCTGATTTGCTTACTGTTCCATTTTCCTGGAATTCATCCTGAGCCCAGAGCAGGGCATGACTTCGCTTTGCACAATGCTTCAGGAGAAGCGATCGATGGGTGCTGCAGCTGGACCTCTAATGTTTTCACAAATGGGAACCCACCTTTTTGTCCTCAACTCCAATCCGGGAATATCCTGATATATAAAGTTGTTCTGTTGCCAATGAGATTGGATTTGAACAGCACACCTTCAGCCCATAACAATTGGGGTCTGTTCTTTGCCCATCCTCTGTTTTAGATCATAAGAACATAAGAAGAGCCATGCTGGATCAGGCCAAAGGCCCATCTAGTCCAGCTTCCTGTATCTCACAGGGGCCCCACCAGATGCCTCTGGGAGCGCACGAGACAAGATATCTGTCTTCTGATACCACTCCCCTGCATCTGGCTCCTGTAGTACCCTGGTTTTAAGCCTGCAGATTACACATCTCCATCATGGTCTGTCACCTGTTCTAGACTTTTCCTCCAGGGATCTGTCCAATCCCCTTTGGAAGGCATCCAGACCAGATGCCGTCACCACATCCTGTGGCAGGGAGTTCCATAGACTAACAACGCGCTGGGTGAAAAAAAATATTTTCTTTTGTCTGTTCTCACTCTCCCAGCCCTCAATTTGAGTGGATGTCCCCTAGTTGTGGCATTTTGTGAGAGGGAGAAGAGCGTCCCTCTATTCACTTGACTCATGCTCTGCTTTATTTTGTACGTCTCAATCATATCCCCCCCCTCAGGTGCCTTTTTCCAGACTAAAGAGCCCCAAATGTTTTAGCCTTTCCCCATAAGGGAGGTGCCTTATGAGATCCCGCTAGCCTGATGAAGGCTTTTGGAAAATTTGGAAGTGTGTGCATTTTTTGGCAGTGGATTTGGGGCGGGGTGGGGTTGCAGCCACAAAACTCACGCAAGGGGTCCTTCGTATTTCATGATCTTGTAGGCACAATCCCAGGTGCTCTTGTATTTGTGCGACTCGAGGCCCTGCAGTGGTGGGGTAGGGAGCAGAGGAGGTCAAGAGAGAGAGAGAGAGAGAGAGAGAGAGAGAGAGAGAGAGAGAGAGAGATCAGCCACCTAGATTGAGAAGATGAGTAGGAAAAGATAAAGTACAGGATATATCAGACTATGGTTGTTGATTCACAGCCCCATCACTGGTCTTCATCATATTTATTTATTTATTTGTTTGTTTGTTTGTTTGTTTGTTTGTTTGTTTATACTTACTGACCGCCCAATTTTCCCATAAGGGAACTCTGGGCGGTATACAACACGTCACCAACAGCAACTGCCCAAACTACAACCCCAGTACATACCCAAATCCAAGAACAAAATATAAGAAAAACATAATATAATACAAATCAAAATACAAATACAAAATACAGATCCTAGAGGGAAAAAAACCAATAAAATAGACCTAACACCACCCACCAAAATAGATCAGATCCGGCAAGAGGAACTGGTGCCAGCAGTTTTTTTAAAAATTATTTATTTATTTATTTATTTATTTGTTACACTTATATCGCGCCCATCTTCCAGAACGGAAAAATCACAGTCACAATACCAATTTGCTTGTCACAATTTGCTGAACCTTAGGGCTAAATTGGAGACAACAAAAGATACTCCCGGAGTATATTAGACAACTATTCCCATCGCCTCCAAACAACCCATGCAGGAGTTGTCTCAACACAACATGTTGGGAAAGGCTGTGCTAACCTGTGTTTTAAAATCCACCACAGTCTCCTGTGGCCAGGAATTCCACAAGGCTTAGAACAGGCATGACCAACCTTCGGCCCTCCTGATGTTATGGACCAGAACTCCCAGAATCCCAAGCCTGTATTTCTAATGGCAAAGGCCTGTGGGAGTTGTGGTCCAAAACATCCGGAGGGCTGAAGTTTGGACATGCCTGACTTAGAAGATTTGTGGCCTCCCAGGGAATGATGGACCGCAGTTCACAACAGCCCTACCCAACAGTGAGGGAGGCTGGGAGGTTTAGTAAAGAACCTGCAGGGTGATTTATTCACGAATGATGGGACTTCGGCCACGTTGCACCTGCCTAACGGTGCTTCACTCACACGCTGAAAGAACAGCTTTGAAAAACCACTGGCCAATCGATCTGAGCAATGCTTCCAATTCTGAGTTGAAGGCATGTGAGGCTTAACCTTCTAAACCCAAGGTTCCTCATCTTGTATCCGCAGATGTTCTTGCACCACAAATCCCAGCAAGCAGGGGTGGTGGTGAAGGCTTCTGGGATTTGCAGTCCAACAACACCTGGGTTATTATCAGAGGCTGGGGATCCCTTTTTGCTGAACTAGGCCTTCTGGCACATTGGCTTGAAGGTTCAGCTGCTGTAGAAGTTCTTCCACAAGAAGGAATTCATTTTGAAAACAAAGCAATGTCTCCCTTTTCAATAGGAGACTGGCAGAAAGGTAGCCTCAGCCGACCCGCCCAACAAAGACCACAGAGGTGTCCCCCGTACCTGCATCCTGGTCTTCACAACATCCAAAGGGGTATTGCCAAAGACACTGGCCGCTCCAGCAATCGCCCCAAACAACCCGGTCACAAAGGGGTTTATGGCTTTGTGTGGATCATCTCCTGAAAGAACGAGAGAACGGGCAGGTGAAGACACCAGAGAGCAAACTGAAGAACCAGCAGGTTTCTCAAAGGGAATCCCCATTGGCTTTAAAACTGCCTTCTGCAACCTGGCACCTCCCAGGACGCCTGGGCTACACGTCCCCTTCCTCCCAGTGGGCACGGCTAGGAGAGCTATAACCCCAGGGTCAAACCTGTCTGCTTGGATTTCCTCGTTTCCTCCCACAACCTGAAAGCTCATTCAGGTGGCAACTCTGGGAACAGGTTATCAGCAGAGACACAGCAGGCCCCTTCCCACCTCGTATTGAGGATATTGTTGAAAACAGAACTAGTCACAGCTGCCTTTCACCACGGAACCTCCCAGATGCTATTCATATTCATATTCATATTTTACTTTTCTTGCTTTCACTTTAATTTTCCTATTTTTTTTAAAAAAAAAACACCAGATTGCAATGTGGTGTTTCTCGGATTTTAAAGTTTGAATTTGTAAGCTGCACAAAACTAGTGCATGCACAAATAGGCAGTATAGAAACCAAATAAAGAAATAAAAGTGGTTTTTGCAGCACCACCAAAATTGATTACTAGGACCAGCATATGTAGGGAGAGAGAAAAAACACAACTTACATGCTGGTGGTTATTTTTTTTTCCTTAAGGAAAAAAAAATATTCTCTTCCCATATGAATGCTTTCCAGTCAGTGGATTTTTGGACCACTTTCAGGCTGATGAAAGATTAATCCAGAAGAAAAGGCAAGATGGTCGAAGGAAAAGATGCTTAGATACAGGAAATGTAACCAAAACCGTTGGCTCCAAATACCTTTGTACCAGTTCCTGAGAGCTGTCATGACGAAAAAGCGAATGGCTTGGTTTGATCCTTGTTTTAGTACAGTTGCCGTTAAACCCTGGTAAGTACCCCTAAGGCCTGCAAACAAAATAGAAAAATACAACAAAAGAACATTATTAAAAGGAAAGATGGATGGATGGATGGATGGATGGATGGAACAAAAAAAAAAGCAAAGTGTTCTGCTTATATACCGCCCCATACCACGTCAAGTAGTCTCTGGGCAGTTTACAGTTTTAATTGCAGTATGCAGGCTAAACATTGCCCTCCCAGCAAGCTGGGTACTCATTTTACTGACCTCGGAAGGATGGAAGGCTGCGTGAACCTTGAGCCTGCTACCAGGGATTGAACCCAGGTAGTGAGCACAGTTTTACCTGCAGTAGAGGCATTTAACCACTACGCCGCGAGGCTTTTACAATGGTAAAACTAAGATTACCACAAAACACATAAGAGGCTTCTGAAAAACCCAGACGGCAGAGGTTGAAGGAGGTGAGGTGATCCATGCAGCTTCGGAAGCAGCCGCTTCCGATACAACCATTTTTTAATCATGGGAGAATCCCGTCAAAACTCCCTAAACGATGCAGGATTTACAGAGGAGGGGCCTGGTAACTACAGCCGTCCTGACGGACAGCAAACTGCTCTTCTGCTGTTTACTGCCCTGAGGGCTCCTGCAAGTGGGAGTTCCCCCACCCATGAGTCAGTCAAGACTTGTCTCCTTGCTCTCTCTCATCCTTTCTGAGCCTGCCCAGGTGTTAAGATAACCAGAAGAGGCCTTTCTCCGGATTTCACAAGCCTCACAGATATGTCTGGGGGGAAACTGGGAGAGGGCCTTCTCTGTCCCTCCCTTCAAACCTTAGAACAAGGGAGGCCAGGCAGACCCCAACTCCCCTATCCTTCCACAAACCTATTTATTTATTTATTTATTTATTTATTTATTTATTTATTTAGTATGCCGCCCATTACCCAAAGGTCTCTGGGCGGCTCACAATCAAAATAAACAATTCAGACAATTAAAACATCAACATTGCAATAAAATTAAAACAATAAAACATTTAAATACAATAAATACAATATACTAAACTACTACACTAAAATCGCCATCAGGACCCACAAAAATCAGTTTAAAAACTTCTGGAACAGGAATGTTTTTACCTGGGACCGGAATGTCATCAATGTTGGCGCCAGGTGAGTCTCACTTGGGAGGGCATTCCATAATCCGGGGGCAGCTGCCGAAAAGGCCCTGTTCTTACAAGCCATCCCTTTCACCTCCTTGAGGGATGGCTCTTTCAGGAGGGCCTCCTGGCTAGATCTTAATTGCCGGGTGGGTTCATATGGAAGGAGGCAGTCCTTCAGGTATCTAGGTCCTAAGCCATTTATTTATTATACTTTTATATCACCCATCCAACCACAAGGCCACTCAAGAAACAAGACCTTTACCTTCAAGCAGACTTTCCCTTAGACCAATAGTGGTGAACCTTCGGCACTCCGGGCGTTTTTAACCACAGCTCCCACAGTCCTTTGTCATTGGCAATACAAGTTCGGAATTCTGGGAGTTGTGGTCCAAAACATCTGGAGGGCTGACGGTTCGCCACCACTGCCTCAGACAGCCTGGCTCAGGTTTCTAAATGGAGCCTCGTGCCTTGTTTCTTTTAAATGTGTTTTTGCTGTCAATTTTGTTTATATATACAGTGGACCCTCATATAACAAATGGTTTGTATAACATAAAATCTGTACAACATAAAAAATTCCAGAGATAGGGGAAATTTGCTTGAGAGAGTTGCCTACGGGGCGAATCCGTACAACATAAAAATGGTCATGATTAGGGATTACTCCATTTTCAATGCATTCCTATGGGATATTTGTACAAAGGGAAATTTGCTTAACAGAATTTCATTTGGAACAAATATATTCCTTTATACAAGGTGCCACTAAGTGTGGCATTTGTTTAATCTTTTTTTAGCATTTGCATGCTTAATGCTTTTTGCTTTAAACATTTCCTTTTAAAAATATAAGCCCCCTTTGATTATTTTAAAGAAGAAAGGTGGGCCATAGATAGATAGATAGATAGATAGATAGATAGATAGATAGATAGATAGATAGATAGATAGATAGATAGATAGATAGATAGATAGATAGATTCAGACCATTAAGATAGATGGATGGATGGATAGATAGATAGATAGATAGATAGATAGATAGATAGATAGATAGATAGATAGATAGATAGATAGATAGATAGATAGATGGATGGATGGATGGAAGGAAGGAAGGAAGGGATAGATAGATAGATAGATAGATAGATAGATAGATAGATAGATAGATAGATAGATAGATAGATAGATAGATAGATAGATAGATAGATAGATGGAAGGAAGGAAGGGATAGATAGATAGATAGATAGATAGATAGATAGATAGATAGATAGATAGATAGATAGATAGATAGATAGATAGATAGATAGATAGATAGATAGATAGATAGATAGATAGATAGATAGATACCCTTAATCTAGACAGACAGACGCCAATTACTTCTATTCCTGCTTCACGGAGCAGCAGAGAAAAGCCTGACTTTTGCTGATGGAGCATTCAGTGTGGCCAGTTTCCAAATTAGAGAAACGCCACATTCATGCAGGATGAAAGGCCAGCGGATCATGAGCGCCAATCTCCCTCTGCTCTCACCTTGTTCCCGAACAATCTCCCGCACTCCATGGAAGAAACCCCGATACTTTGGCTTCGGGGAGCACTGGTCGTGGATAAACTTCACCTGCAGAGGAAGAACGCCAGAGGATTGACCAGCCAAGCCAGAAAGCTTGGAGTGGCTAGCAGTGGAACCTGCCACAAAATGTTGCAGCACAAAAGATAGATCTTCTGCATTCCAGAGACTCTCTCTATTCCCTGTCTTCCCCTGTCCATTCTCTCCTACCAGGTGCTCTTTCTTCCCTGTAATGATATCGGAATGAGGTGTGCAATATAAATATGTATGGAATGCTCATTCTGCTGCTATACGTCTGAAGAAGTGAAGGTGTCCACGAAACGTGACATTGAATAATGAGAATTAGTCTTTGAGGTGCCACATGTTTTGTGTCTTTTGTTTTGTTTTATTTTCCTTGATTTTTGCCTGGAATTCCATTCTCAAGAGCTGCTTTTTCAGCACGCACACACACACCCTCCATTTCTCTGACACTTGGCACATACAAAATTCCAAACCCTGACTAACATCCTTTGTAACACAACCGCCTGTCTCTTAACAATGCGGACAGTCTAACACAACCTTTTTTCTTTTTTTTTTCCTTCTCTTTTTTTGCAATCTGTAGTTCCCGTCACTTCCCACAGAGGGGCAGATTCTGACTGCCAATGGACTCATTGAACATTCACACAAGACTCTTAAAGCCTCTCTGCCCGCTTACACAAACACACATACCCGGGGAAACATGGGAAGCCATCTGACACCTATTCATTTAGTTAATTCATGTCTTTCTGGAAACAAGCAAAGACCTTTCTCTTCAGGCAAGCTTCCCCTGAATGATGGACTATCTATTATGTTTCAGAGAGGGTAGCCGTTGTTTTGTTTTGCTTTTCTTTGACTTTTGCCTGAAATGTGTCTTTCAATGTGAATCTATAGGATCACATAGACTTTGTGTTTATAACCACTTTTAACCTTGTGTGATTGCATTGACAGTATTTCAACGTAGTTTCCATCAGTCCCAACTTTTTACATGGATTTTTTTACTCTCCTTTTAACTGCTCGCGTTCTCATGTAGCTTAATGTAATGTTGTCTATTAATGCTGTAAGAGGTCCCTCAATTCCCTGCTCTCAGTACTTGAACATGCATGTTTTAATTGCACTGGACTGTAGATTATCCCTCATCACTGTAAGCCACCTTGGGTCCTTTTCCAAGGAGAAAGGCGGGGTAAAAATACTCTAAAACAAACAAACAAACAAACAAACAAACAAACAAACAAAGGCTTGATTGTGCCAGTCTCATCCAAACTGGTACTCTCTATTAGGTTTGGCTGGACCAATCCATCTTAAGCACATTTCCAAGTGCTGCTTCTAACCTACCAAAGACCATGCATCCCTCTATGACAGGCATGTCCAAACTTCGGCTCTCCTGATGTTCTGGACCACAACTCCAAGGGACTGTGTGTTTTGTGGTCCAAAACATCTGGAAGGCCAAAGTTTGGACATGCCTGCTCTATGAGACTTCCCGGGTGGTTAAGATCATCCGGGAGGCCTTTCCCTCGGTCCCAAAAGCAAAGTGTTCTGCTTATCTACCGCCCCATACCACTTTAAGTAGTCCCTAGGCGGTTTACAGTTTAATTACAGTACGCAGGCTACAAATTCCACCCCCGAGCAAGCAGTGTACTCATTTTACCAACCATGGGAGGATGGAAGGCTGAGTGAACCATGAGCCTGCTCCCTGGGATTGAATCCCAGGTCGTGAGCACAGTTTTCCCTGCAGTACAGGCATTTAACTACTGCGCCACGGTGCTCCTCACAGGAGCATTTGGTGGGGACATGGGCGAGGCCTTCTCTCTTGCTGCTCCTAGGCGTGTGAAGCAGCGCTGTTAAACAAAAGAATGCCTTAAAAATGAATACAAATCCGCATAGACTTGGAGAGAGGAGGTGGTAGATCTTGGTGGTGGAACTCAAGAGAGGCATTCTGGGTTCATCTCCTAGTACAGTGATGGCGAGCCTTTTAGAGACCCAGTGCCCAAACTGCGTTTCAGAACCCACTAATTTTTCACAAAGGGCTAATACAGCAATTTAACCCGAATCCAGGTGGCTGTGAAGAGGCAATGTCGGGTGCCCACAGAAAGGGCTCCGAGTGCCACCTTTGGCACCCGTGCCATAGGTTCGCCAACACTGTCCTAGTATCTTCCATTCCAACAACAACAACAACAACAACAACAACAACAACAACGATGATGATGTGTGCTTCTTCTTTTTACCTTTATTGTTTCCATAGGACAGACCACAACCACAGCCTCCGCCACGCCTGCCCCCAAGCCGGCAAGGAGCCCCCTGGTGCTATCCAGTTTCCCTTCGGAGTCCCTCATGCGGTTGCTGAGGAACTCAAACATCCCAAACCTGGCAAGGGAAGAAAAGCATCCAATGAAAAGGAGACAATGCTTTTTCCAAAGAGAAGGGGGAAAAGCCAAGCATGCCCGACACAAAGCTAGGAAGGTTAGCTTTTAAGACACATTTTTTTTAAATACTGTCGTTCCAACAGCCTCACAGAATCCTAGAGTTGGAAGAGACCTCGAGGGCTATCTATTCCAACCGCCTGCCTTGCAGGAACCCCCATCACAGGGCTCCCAACGTATGGCCATCCAGCCTGGGCTTTTAAAACCTTTCCCCACCACCACCCCATCCCCATGCCCGGGCTCCAGCTCATTGCCGATGGGGTGGGGAAACAAAACATTTTTAAATCTTTTTTTCCCTTCCTCAAGCCTCAGGCTCCAGCTCGGTGGTGGGTCAGACCCACCCCCACCACTTGCACGGGCTGCTGGAATACCAAAGGCTCCGTTGCTTTAAGGCATGTTAAAATTCGCGTGCTGCCCCCCCCAGCCCCTCCCGACTTTGCAGCCACGTATCGCAGATTTTCAGTCATCGTGGGTCAGGTGGGTCCTTAACCCCCGCGATGGGTGGGGGGGTTACTTTAGATGGAAAATACGGTAACTATTATTCCATTATTATTTACTTATATGGCAAATTGTGAGCCATCTACGTGCATGTATCTTTGCCGAGTCCTGAGTTCAGCATTCCTAAAATGATTATTGACAAGTGATTTAAAAAAAAAAGTGATTAAAACCAGTGATTACCTCACAGCAGCCTTTGGTATTGAGCCATACACCAGCGAGCTAAGGCCTCGATAAAGTCCTTTGATCCCATGGTCCCGGACGGTCACCTTCACACAGTCCGCTGGGGAAGAGAAGAAAAAAACAAAAATGGGACAAATGGAGGCTACAATTATTAATGCTCCTATTCTAAAAAATAATCGCCACCATCGTTTCCCAGTCTAGACCAAATAATATATTACCTGGCATGAACACAGTACAGTAAGACCCCCGTATCCACTGATTCAGTTATCCACGGTTGGCAAAGGGTAAAATAAATGCATAAATCCAGCAGCTGCAAAGCACGCTACTGTCATAAAACAGCAGCTGTAAAGCAAGCTACTTCATAAAACAGCAGTTTGGGGATTTGATTTTTTTTGGTGTTCTCTCTTATCCACGGTTTTCATTATCCACGTGAAGCCCCGGAACCAATCTCTAGCGGATACTGGGGTCCTACTGTAGTGTAGACTGAAGTCTAGCGCCCACTTAGGCATAACCAACATAATTGTCATTTTATCTGCCTGAGGCTTTAGCTTGAAATAGGGTGAGAAACAAGAGACTTCCCCATACCACCCATGTAAACATTCTTCCCAATTTTGCTTTTGAGGGAGAAAATACCTTGAAAAAAATCCTAAGTTATCCATTTTATACTCCCAGCTCCATCATGCCCTGAAATCAATCTATTCCAAATAATAAACTATGCAACAATTCTTCTGACAGTATTTTTATAAGTTGTTGTGAGTTTTTTGGGGCTGTTTGGCCGTGTTCTGGAAGTTTTTCTTCCTGACGTTCCACCAGACTCTGTGGCCAGCATCTTCAGACAGCAAGGAGCTCTGGGAACTAGAAGTTCTCTCTGTGCTCTGGGGTATAGAATGAGGGAGAAATCAACAATGCCTGGATTCCAGCCCTGAAAACCACAGCCTAAAAAAGATCAAAGTTCAATGATTCCCACCCAGCCACAAGCACCAGTGATCAGTTCACACAAGAGAACAGCCAATGACACCCATCAACCACAGAGAAGGATCACCACCAGCCCTGACTAACATTTATTCTCCTAAATAGGACAAGTTTCCTCTTTCCCACAACTTTAAAAATCTATAATCTCACTCATTCTATACCCCAGAGCACAGAGAGAACTCCTAGCTCACTGAACTCCTTGCCTTTTGAAGATGCCAGCCACAGAGTCTGGCAAAACATCAGGAAGAAAAACTTCCAGAACACGGCCAAACAACCCGAAAAATTCACAATGGCTATCAGATCCGGGCCATGAAACCCTTCAAGAATATATTTTTTAGAAGCAACGAATCTCCCTTCAAACCCTTTGACCTCTCTCGTCTCTAAATATAGCATTTCTTTCTGTTTTCTCCTAGGATGTGCCACCTCCATCTATTTATCTCCATCTCTGTTGCTTTCCTCACTACATTCCCAATTAGCCCTGACTAACATTTATTCTCCTAAATAGGACAAGTTTCCTCTTTCCCACAACTTTAAAAACCTATAATCTCACTCATTCTATACCCCAGAGCACAGAGACAACTCCTAGCTCACTGAACTCCTTGCCTTTTGAAGATGTCAGCCACAGAGTCTGGCAAAACGTCAGGAAGAAAAACTTCCAGAACACGGCCAAACAACCCGAAAAATTCACAATGGCTATCAGATCCGGGCCATGAAACCCTTCAAGAATATATTTTTTAGAAGCAACGAATCTCCCTTCAAACCCTTTGACCTCTCTCGTCTCTAAATATAGCATTTCTTTCTGTTTTCTCCTAGGATGTGCCACCTCCATCTATTTATCTCCATCTCTGTTGCTTTCCTCACTACATTCCCAATTAGATTCGGCTTGCTATAAGACTGTGATGCACAACAGTGCTCTGTCAAACCTCCTCCGACTGCAATTACGGACAGTCAAGACAGAACTGCAACAAAACGCTGCAGAACTCTCCTCTTCAGCGGCTTTTTGCTTAGCAAGACAAGTCCTCCTTCATTCAGTTCTCTCTCCTTCCCGCCGTTCCACTTCTCTCTCTCCTTATTCACTTAACTCCGGCAAACTTCGGCCCTCCAGATGTTTTGGACCACAACTCCCAGAATTCCAAGCCTGTATTTCCAATGGCAAAGGACTATGGGAGTTGTGGTCAAAAACATCTGGGGGGAGGCAAAATTTGGACATGCCTGACTTAAGTGAACACAGGGAGCAGATCCTGTACACCTGCCCAGCCCAGTCTTGTTTTCTGGATGGAAGGTGATGCGTTGGAAGCAGTACACAATACCGCAAGATCACTTGTGGTTAACCCTGCGCGAGACAGAGAAACGTAAAGCCATTGGATCTGCCTGTATCAGCCGGTTCCAAGGACCACCTGGGCTCGCGTGGTTCGTTTCGTAATGTACTGATCCCGAAACGAAATGCCCATCCCTAATCCAGAGGTGTGTGGGAAGAAGGCTTTCCCTTTCTAGCTTTAAAAGAAGAAGGGGGAAAATCAGGATGCAGGACTCGGAAAGCTCCCGGCGGTCAGACTAGATAATAAATAAATAACAGTTAACAAAAAACGGGGAACATTTCAGGATAAAACTCTGGCACCCTAAAGTCAAACCAAGGAGAGCACGAGAGGTCTCTCCCATGCCAGTCTATGGGAGGAGCTCAAGGTTTATCTCCTGCCAAAGAAAACTGTACAGTATCCTCAGCTAACCTCAACCTCCCTGCTGTTAGCACCGTTAATTTTTGATCACCTCAGAGGCAGCAGAAGAGGGAGAAGAAGACAGCGGACAAATCGGTGGCCGTGCACCAGAATGTCACGGGGACATTATGCCCTAGAAATGGCTTCCTTCTGACAAAAGTCCCTCTACTGCTCTATTGCCACACCCTGCCTTCTCTACCGCTAGGCTGCGGGGCTGAAAATGACCCCTGCAGGGTCACCATGTCGGCCTCCCACGCCAAAATAAAAGTCACAAAGGCGGACAGGCCCCCGTGTGCACAATTGGCAGCCAGTTGCAATGCGTTTGGAACTCAGCCACCCGTCTTTACTGATTCAGCCGGGCACCCGTCTAGCTACGCAATGAATCACCAGCCACTGTCTACTGCACACAAGATCTCATTCTGCCTTCCTCTCTCCTTGCTGCCTGGCCTGATGCGTGATTCGGAGAAAAGTCCAAACTCAAGGCCACTGCGGGGGCGGGGGTGGGGGGAACAGTCAAACTCAAAAGAACAACAGGACACCACGTAACAACAAAGTACTGTACGTCCTTAAGATGAGGTGAACTGGTTGGAGATTTGGAAGGATGTGGATTTGTATGTGTATGAGGTCCTTGGTTAGGAGGTCTTCAGCAGTGGCGTAGCTATGGGGGTGCAAGGGGAGACATGGGTCCCTGGGCACAGCATCTCGGGGTGCCAAATTAGGCACCAAACGGCTCCCCGCCCAGGAGCCAAGGGAAGTTGCTCCCAGTTGCTGGCGCAGAGGGCTCCCCAGCCGCTGCCGCCATCTTCTCCACAGTGCCATACCCCCTTCCCTTCCTTTGGGGGGTGGGCACAAAAACTGACATTGTCCCCGGGTGCTGAAGATCCTAGCTATGCCTCTGGTCCTCAGCAAACTCCCTCCCCAGGTGGGAACCATCTGTTCCTCAAATAGGAGCTACTGAGATGTAGCAGTCAGGAGTCCTGGGAAATGAAAAAGGCCCTGTTCAAATACCCATTGAGGTGTGAGCCACAAAGTGCGGGGAATTTTGGATTTCCCCCCTCTCTCTACAACTGCCAGCATTTAGCAAGGATTCTGGTAGTCCCCCCCCCCAAATATCCAGCTTCTCAAGGGTCCTTACCTGTCCCTTGCCAAGGTGTTGTCTGCTCCAATCGGCATTACAGGGTGGAGAAGGTCATGAGTGGAGACCTCTAAGCTCCATGGGAACTGCAAGGCCTTAGGGGACAGTAGTCTCTCTGTTCACTGGGCCCTACAGGAGGTGGCTCTCAAAAAACTGCCACAGCCCTAATGCCCCAAGTTGCCGTTGACCTTAGAATGCTTCGCCCTTCCCCATTTTATTGGCCATGGATGCAAAGCAAGCCTTGACAAGAAATAAGTGAGGATCTGGAACCAACTCTGATTATTTGGATTTTTTGGGAGAAAACCACCAGCGTTCTAGTAGTGAAGGGGAGGTTTTCATTTTAAAAAATAAACAAATTAAAAATAACATTCTTAGCCACAACCCAATCATAGGCCAGTCAATCTGTCTCAGAGTGAATGCCTCACATCGTTTTGGTGAGGATGATGTGAAGGGAGACAAAGAGGTTGGCTTGCACTAATGGGAAGGTGGACTAGGCATGTGATTGTTAAATGGGAATATAAGAAGGGAATCCAAGGTCTCTCTACACCAGCGTGCTGTTTACCCAATCAGCAACCAGAAGCCTCCGAAAAGCCCACCAGCGAAAAAAATTACTGTCGCTGTGCCTTGTCTGCACACCTCGCTTGTCTGTTCTGCTGCAAAGAGCAATCAGACAAAGTACAGAAAAGCAGAAGCAACAAAATGCAGGACACTCCAGGTTCAAGGATGGATGGATTTAGGTACAGTAGGACCCCCATATCAACTGATTCATTATCCACTGATTCAGTTATCCACGGTTGGCAGAGGAAAAAATAAATGAATAATTCAGCAGCCACAAAGCAAGCTACTGTCATAAAAAACAGCCGTAAAGCAAGCTACTGTCACAAACAGCAGCTGTAAAGCAAGCTACTGTTGCAAAACAGCAGCTGTAAAGCAAGTTACTATCACAAAACAGCAGTTTTGGGGACATTCTGGCGTTCTCTCTTATCCACGGTTTTCATTATCCACGGGAAGGCTTAGAACCAATCTCCAGCGGATACTGGGGTCCTACTGTATTTGGAGACCAGGCAGAAGAGGTGGGACTCTGCTGCTCCCACCAAGAGACTATACGGGGCACCAGCCCAAAGATTGTGCGAATACAGCTTAATCCTGGGTGCCCTGAGTTATTAGTTTTATGTTTTGACCCACTTGGGCTTTTAAAAACCCTGTCGCTCAAATTAAGACCCTCTTCCAGCACCTAAGTGTCATCATTGGAAGGGCCGCTGCCAGTCCAGCCAACTTACCAATTCCTTTGTAGCGTGGCGGGTTAGCTTTCTCATCTAGCTGGAGCTGAGTTTTCACATATTCAGTGGGGAATGTAATGCAGATCTCAATGCCACCAGCAATGCCACCTGGAGAGGATAAAGGAGAAATATAAGCATGCTGGGCTTCCCTTTGGGAGTGCTAATTTTTCTCACCTTAACAGCTTTCCTCATACCACTCTAATAAGCCTATATAAAGTCCCATTTGAAAATAGTTATGCTAGGCGGTAGAGATGGGCACAAAACCAAAAACAAAAAGCTGCTTCATTGTTCCATTACTAAACGAAACGGTAGGACGCGTTTCATTACAAAACGAAACAAAACAAAATGTCATAATTTCCTCTAGAAATGAAATGACTCGTCCTGGAGGAACCAAATTTGGTGGGTAGCTTCTTTGTACTCTTCCCTTTAAGCCCCCCAAATTTAGAGAGGTTTGGGGTTCAAGGGGCTGAGTTATTAAACTCCAAAGATGGTCTCTCCCCCCCCCCGGACAAAATCATTTGTAATTATTAAGGGAAGCACTTAATAGCTCCCATGCGGGGGCAGCGATTAAGCACTTCCCTTAATAATTCTCCTGGGGGGACTCACTTTGAAGTTTACTAACTCAGCCTCCTGAACCCCAAACCTCTCCAAATTTGACGGGGCTTAAATGGAAAGAGTCCAAAGAAGCTACCCCCTCCAAATTTGGGTCCTCTAGGACAGGCATTTCCAAACCTCAGCCCTCCAGATGTTTTAGACCGCAACTCCCACAATCCTTTGTCACTGGCAATCTAAGCTTAGAATTCTGGGAGTTGTGGTCCAAAACATCAGGAGGGCCGAAGTTTGGACGTGCCTGCTCTAGGACCTAAGGGAGCCATTATATAAAGTAAAGAATCATTTCATTTTGAAAATTGTTTTGAAAATTCATCAGTAACAAAACAAAACAAAATGAAAGGAGAAACAAAACGAAATGAAATACTATATTTTCGTTTGTGCCCGTCTCTACTAGGCAATCTTCTGCCCAGGGTTCAAGTCAAAATGGCTGTTTAAAAACACACTCGGAAAAACTGCTGTAAAAGCCATGTTGAAACCAAGGGGATGAAGAGACGGCAGAACTAGGCAGATCCGTGAATGACACCAGAAAACAGGAAAGGGGTTTTGCAACAGGTCCTTATAAAAGGCTGAAATTTTACTTGGTTCTCCATTTAAATGTCATCTCACCGATCTGACTTTGGTGTCTATACCTCACAAAAACACAACCCTGAGACTTCCTTCTGCAGTAATTTCGGCAATGTATGTGTTCATGCAAAAATTTGACGCACAACAGCAGCCAACAAAAGGAAAGACGTCACCTTTTGAATAAACACAATACTCTTAAAATGCAAAACACGACCAGGGAGAAAATACGAGAATCTTTCAGATCTATTTTGTGGGGGCCAAAAAAAATAAAAAAAAATAAATGCACAAGCCTAAGAGCACTTTCCTTTCATTTTTCCCCCTCCTGGCATTAGGGCAATTTTGTAAAAAAGGAAACAAGAACAAAAATAGAAACAAACCACAATTCATATCTCTGCCTTGAGGCAAAAATGCCATTACGTGAAGCTATGTACGTCTCAACTGGAATCGTGTCCTCACTTTAAGACCCAATATAAACCCAAGAAGGATTATTCATTCATTCATTCATTCATCCATCCATTTAGTAGGGGGGAAATGGATGAATGTGCAAAATACCACACATGTTATTACGCAATACAGTAACTAATTCTGCCCGAAAACCAAGATTTCGCTGCAACCATGTGACGGCTATTTTCGTCTGTGTTTAACTTAAATTGCTAGCCTCCAGAGTACTTGTTTGCTTGTTTTTTTACTATGTCATGTTGTGAGTCTCTTGGAACATTAACAAAAAAACACAGATGTGTGTGCTTGTGTGTAGGTTGAATACAAGTATGCCTCCTGCCATCCTATGCGGGGATCTCCACATTTTTTCCCTCCCTTTATTCATTATATTTTCACTCGCCTCTTCCCCTCTTGCCAAACCTGATTCCTAATTGTGCTTCCTATTTTTGCTCTTTCCTAATC
This sequence comes from Phrynocephalus guinanensis, assembly GCA_037367245.1. Classification (NCBI taxonomy): domain Eukaryota; kingdom Metazoa; phylum Chordata; class Lepidosauria; order Squamata; family Agamidae; genus Phrynocephalus; species Phrynocephalus guinanensis. The sequence goes on from CM074752.1 coordinate 10,558,036, forward strand.
AGTTCCCTCACTTCCAGCCCCACCGCTGATGGCCTTATCCACCGAGTGTGTGGCTCACAGCCGTTGGGCATGGACCCACTTGAGACCCTGAACCCTCCTATTGCCTATGGCAGTGGTGGCGAACCTTTTGGCACTCCAGATGTTTTGGACTACAACTCCCAGAATTCCAAGCCTAGACTGCCAATGACAAAGGACTGTGGGAGCTGTGGTCCAAAACATCTGGAAGGCCGAAGTTTGGACACCACTGGCCTATGGCGTTCCTCCTTTACTTGGGCAATTCAACACCCATTTATACTTGAAACCGAAGCAATCCAGCCACCTGCTCGCCATCCCGTCCGGTGGGATAGGGGCACAGACTTGAGGGGAAGAGCAAAGCAGACACTTAGCATGTTGTCTCAATTTGGGTCTGTCTGACTAGAATAAGCATCAGCTTCAGATAACAGCAACAAACAACATGCCAACAAGTCAATGCTGACTTGGGCAACCCTTTCCAGAGTTATCTAGGTACTCAGAAATGGTTTCTCACCCATTCCCTTCTCGTGGTGCAGTGGTTAAATGCCTGTACTGCAGCTAAAGCGGTGCTCAGGACCTGGGGTTCAATCCCAGGTAGCAGGCTCAAGGTTCACTCAGCCTTCCATCCTTCTGAGGTTGGTAAAATGAGTACCCAGCTTGCTGAGGCCAGGGAGCAATGTGTAGCCTGCATACTACTGTATAAAAACTGTAAACCGCCCAGAGACTACTTGAAGTGGTATGGGGCGGTATATAAGCAAAACACTTTGCTTTGCTTTGCTTTGATCTAGGTACTCAGAAATGGTTTACCACCCATTCCCTTCTTTTGACAATGTCCTGGGACTGTGCAGCTGGCCCAAGTCTCCCCAGGCTGGCTCTTTTCCACAGTGGGGCTTTTCTCCCAGGAGGCCTATTGGGGGAATTGAAGTCCCGACCTTTGGCTCTGCAGTCAGATACTTAAACCACTGTGCTAGCCAGCCAGCTCAGCTTCTGACGGCAGCGGCCAAACAGTGAGGAAGGGTGGGAGAGGTTGTCCAAAGTATCTCACAACAGGTCTGGGTTGGGGAAACCTATGGGCAATGGCTATTTTTGGGAGGGCCGGGGTGGGGGGTCTTAGAGGCAGCACTCTTTGGCACCCTGGTTCTTGGACAGAAGCAGAGACTCTGGCAGAGAGGGGCGGCTACAGAATTCCCCACGGTCATCGCCTGCCATTCAACTTCTGGCACAAGGCAACACGCACAGCTGTGAATTACTTGGGACTTATACTCTCCAGAGGATGTCCTCTCCGATTCCCACAAGCCCAGATGTGTTTCGTTGCTGTTTATTTTTTAATCACCCACATCTAGAAGGCGGGACAGCCGTCCATGAATCAGGCACCGCATTAAAGGTCCTTTATTTTGATTCCAGCTGGCACGCATACACGAGGTGCCCCCAAGACTAGCCTTGAAACCTAACCTCTCCCAGCAAGGAGAATCCAGCATAACATTCCAGCCCCTGCCGGTTGGTCCGAGTCATTCTTCTCCCTGTACTATCATTCACGGAGCATAGCTAGCTAAGCATGACGCAGCGTAAGAGGCGCCCGGCCAGCCGTCATTGGCCAGCCAGCGCTACACCCAGCCAGTGTGCAAGTCGAGAAGCTCACCAACAAAACAGGAACATCATCAGCTGAACGTCCTCTGGGGCTCATTGCGACGGAGCCGTTCAGCTTTGGCTTCCGAAGCGGAGGAAAAAATATATATATTCCCTTCATGCTGGGAAGTTCATTAAACACTGAGAAAATTAAGCTTGACAGCTTAGAGTCCAGCATTAAGAGTGGCACCCAAACACATGCATTATCCTGTTGCGGTTGTTATTAAGTGCCGTCAAGTTGCCTCCAACTTAAAAATAAGTGATCTCCGAAATGTCCTGTTCTCGACAGCCCTTGCAAACCAAAGCCTGGGGCTTCCTTTAGGGAGTCAATCATCTGTTTGTTCTTCCTCTTCTCCTCCTCCTCTTGCCCACCACCTGCCCATCAAGGTGGTCATTCCCAGAAAATCCTGCCTTCCCATGAAGTCCCCAAAGCAGGACAGCCTCAGGTTCAGCACTGTGGACTCCACAGATAGTTCAGGCTTAGTTGATCTAGGACCCTCTTATACCAGTGGTGGTCAGCTTGGCCTGGGCAATTCAAGTGGTCTGCAATTCTCATTACAGTGGATATAAAAAGTTTACACACCGCTGTTAAAAATGTCAAACGCCCATGATGTAAATACATGAGACAAAGATAAATCATTTCAGAACTTCTTCCACTTTTAATGAGACTTCCACTTAAAAAGACTTCAGTTTGTGGTTCAACTGAGTTGTACAGTTCATAAGTCTGATTAAAGGTGGAAACAGTTCTGAAATAATTTGTCTTTGTCTCATTTATTTACATCAGAGACACTTGACATTTTAACAGGGGTGTGTAAACTTTTTATAGCCAGTGCAGTTCTGAAGCCAGCCAAGCCAATAGTCATGGAAGACGCGAGTTGTAACTCAAGAACATGAAGAGAAGCCCACGACACCCACCCAAGCTTGTGCATGTTGTGTCGTTACAGTCATGGCCGACTCTTTGTGACCCCATGTCCATGGAGTTTTCTTGGCAGGAATACTGGAGTGGTTTTGCCAGTTCTATTCCAGGCGTCTACAGCACCTGGTATTCCCAGGTGGTCTCCCATCCAAGTACTAAGCAGGGCCGACCCTCTTAGCTTCTGAAATCGGGCGAGACTGTATGTGCTTAGAGCATCTAGGCAGCCCCCTGCCCTGGTTTAAAAACAAAATTAAAGGGAGGAACCCACTTTACGTCAAAGGTATAAAAAAATCACGCAGGCATGAAATAACCAGTCACACCACTTATTGCTAATGATTGCTGGATCCCTATAGGCGCCCACTGTACTTACAGCCAGAGGGTGTGCGCTGTAACTCCCCAGCCCATCATTGCAACACACTCCTGTGATTGTCTAACAAGGAACACGTTTCATTTGCTTCATCTTGTGAATTGCACAAGGTGCGGATGACATCAAGTGAGCTCCAGCCCATGAAAGCTTGAGGAAGAATGGGTGACGGTGTTTTACTGAACCACTTTTTTTAAAAAAAACCAAACAAATTGCAAGCCACAGATCATGAGGCTAGGAACCATCCCTTCATGGATCGTGAAGGGGGGGGGAATGGTAGATAAGAGTCCAAAACCTAATGGTAGATATCTGTGCCAAGGCATGCACCTGGATTTCAGACTCCGTTTGCAAATGACGTCTGGGGAATACAGTCTTGAGCACCAGCCCTTGCAGGATAGTTGGCATTTAAAAGCTGTGGCTTCCTTTATGAAATCAATCCATCAGATTTCTGGTCATCCTCATTTCCTGCTGTCTTCAATTTTTCCTTGTGTCCTTGTCTTTTCCAGCAATGATATATAAATCATTTATTTTGTTTATTCCTCATTATTTTATAACGAGTAGCTTGGCAGCAGAGCTGATTTTAAAGATCTGCTGAAAGTGGGGTCACTTTCTGTTCTTTGGGCCACCTTGACAGGTGGGAAAATCAGGGACTCTCAGAAGTTCATGAAGAGGAAAAGTAGAAAAATGGGAAACTGCTCATGCACTCTCTCCTTCATCACACCTCCGCAGCCCTTGCCAACATCACCACCAATCCCCCGCTGAATTGCAAAATAATTTCAAGACCGGTTTTTCAGGCCGGGACACGAAGAGCGAGAAATGGCACTCCGATGCCTTAAAGGTTTGCTCAGGAAGTTATAAAACAGTAGCTCAAAGTGCAATCACCTGAGCTCTTTACCTGCAGATCATCATTTTTTTTTAAAGAAAAAGAATGATTCCGTGCCCTCCCCCTCTAAAAGAGGATCGACAACTGCTTTCCCCCTACTCTGTGCAACCTAAGGATCACAGCTCCCATCAGCCCCAGAGACCACCAGGTCAGGAAAAAAAAACTTTTTCCCAGATAACCATATCCTTGAATGTTCAACGTTGGCTACTGATTACATTTCGTGAGGACCAGGTTTTGGGCAGGTGCCCGGTCCTCGGCTAAGAACCCTTTATTCCCTATATTTTTCTCACGCCTCCACCCCAGAGCTCTAAATGTGCCGATCCCATTACAGATTAGCTCCGATCTCAAGGCAGATGAAGCCAGGGCCTTCAGAAAAGGACCGCTATTTCCTGGCAGAAGGTAAAAAGGAAATCCAGTGCAAGTTGGCCCTCATTCTACTTACACTGTCGGGAAAACACAAAGCGCCGATCTTTCGAAATGGTCTGAAAAAACCTCCTAGGAGAGGCTCCCTCTCCCACACATCACAAGTCTCCTTTTTCGGCACCTGGGACTTCCAGGATACGGAAGTCAACCGCCTTAGACTTCATCCTGGGCAGGTTGCTAGGACGCCATTAAAAGCACACAGGGAGAGGTGGGATCCCGGGGGGGGTGAGCCAAAGGAAGCGTGCAGATGTGTCTCGCCCACCCTTCTTTTCATATTGAGTGTGTGTACATACATATACAAGCTGCCTAGATGCCCCTAAGCACATCCGATCTCGCCTGATTTCGGAAGCTAAGCAGGGTTGGCCCTGGTTAGTGCTTGGATGGGCGACCACCAGGGAATACCAGGTGCTGTAGGCGCCTGGAGTACGAACTGGCAAGTCACTCCAGTATTCTTGCCAAGAAAACTCTACGGACACGGGGTCACGAAGAGTCGATCATGACTGTAATGACCACACACACACACACACACACACACACACACACACACACACACACACACACACACACACACACACACACACACAGGGGGTACCTTGGTTTACGGGCATAATTCGTTCTGGACACATGCTTGTAAACCATGTGTGGCTCAAACATTCATTTCCCCCCAAACTCCAATGATGTGATAGTGAGAGACACACACAGCCGGAAGCTGCCTGGTCTTGAATTTCTCTCCGCTCCTAGGACTGCTGTAACATAACCGAGAGTCAGAATGTGTTAATGGGGCGCCACTTTTGAACTGACCCTTGAGAGCTGGAACAAAAAGTAAACCAACGGATCGTATGACAGCCTGGTGTCATAAAACAGGCCAGTTTGCTGGAGGCTCTCTACTTAGGAGAGAAATGAAGGAACTAGTATAGTGGACCCTCGTATAACAAACGGTTTGTATAACATAAAATTTGTATAACATAAAAAATTCTGGGGATAGGGGAAATTTGCTTAACAGAATCGTCTACGGGACGAATCTGTACAACATAAAAATGATCGCGATTAGGAATTGCTCTGTTTTCAATGCATTCCTATGGGAAATTTGTATAAAAGAAAATTTGCTTAACATAATTTTATTTGGAAAAAATTAATTCCTTTATACAAGGTACCACTGTACTTGGATGGGAGACCACCAGGGAATACCAGGTGCTGCAGGTGCCTGGAGTAGGAACTGGCAAGCCACTCCAGTATTCCTGCCAAGAAAAACTCCACGAATATGGAGTCATGAAGAGTCAGTCACGACTGTAACGACACAACACACACACACACACACACTTTCTGGCAGTACATATGCTGCAGCTCATAAGCATTTCACACACAGCCCCGTCACTACACGTTCTACTCATCTTATAATTACCACCCAAAGTGACACGATGCAGGCTACAACAATGTAACGCGTTGTTTGCATTTGCAAAAGTAAATGGCTCTCCCACGTTATAATCGTTTTAGAATTGCAGAGGACAAAGCCAAGTTTTAGCTCTTTTATATACTTGGCATTCAGATACATCTTTTTCTTCTGTCAAAAGGAAAGGAAGGCCAGCCATTTTAAGATGTTTTAGTATTCATAAGTCAACGTAGGTGGTTGTTAAGGAAAAGAAAAGGGGATGAATGTATTCATTAGAAATAATTGGAAAGAAGGAACAATTTTGTTGTTACAAGTGGTACCTTGTATAAAGGACTTAATTCATTCCAAATGAAATTATGTTAAGCAAATTTTCCTTTATACAAATTTCCCATAGGAAGGCATGGAAAACAGAGTAATCCCTAATCGTGACCATTTTTATGTTGTATGGATTTACCTCACAGATGATTCTGTTAAGCAAATTTCCCCTATCTCCAGAATTTTTAATGTTGTACAGATTTTATGTTATACAAAACCATTTGTTCTATGAGGGTCCACTGTATACGTCACTTCCGCCTCATAGCAACCCTATGAATGAGCAGCCTCCTCGGTGTTTTGTCATCTACTGGCCTGCTCAGCTCTTGCCATGTCAATCCTGGGGCTTCTTTTAGGAAGTCCATCCATCATATTTGGTCTTCCACTCTTCCTGCTGTTTTCAAGCTTATAGGGGTTCCCCACCACTACCAAAGAATCCTGCCTTCTCATGATTGTTACATCCACAGAACCATAGTGTCTAGATCAAGGGAAGTGATAGTGCCACTCTATTCTGCTCTGGTCAGACTCCACCTGGAGTCCTGTGTCCAGTTCTGTGCACCTCAATTTAAAAAAGGATGTTGACAACCTCGAGCGGGTGCAGAGGAGGGCGACCAGGATAGTTGAGGGTCTGGAGGAAATGTCATATGAGGAACGGCTTAGGGAGCTGGGAATGTTTAGCCTTTCAAAAAGAAGACTGAGAGGGGATTTGATAGCTATGTTTAATTATTTGAAAGGATGTCATATTGAAGAGGGAACAGGTTTGTTTCCCATGGTTTCAGAGACTAGGACTTAGGGCAATGGTTTCAAACTACAGGAAAAGAGATTCCATTTGAACATTAGGAAGAACTTCATGACAGTTAGAGCTGTTCGGCAGTGGAATATGCTTCCACAATGGAGGGTGGTGGAGTCTCCTTCTTTAGAGGTTTTTAAGCAGAGGCTGGATGGCCATCTGTCGGAAATATTGTGATGGGGGTTCCTGCATGGCAGGGGGTTTGGACTGGATGGCCCTTGAGGTCCCTTCCAACTCTATGATTCTATGATATGCTCAAAGGAGAACAGCCACAGTTTCAACATGTTTGTCTCCAGAGACGGTTCAGGCTTGATTCAATCTAGGACCTACTTGTTCACAGCCTCTTCCACATCCCACTTCCATGAGTAGTCCCTGCAGAGATCTACCGACTCCGCCAAAAGACAAGTAGGCAGGAAACAGGAGAGAGAAAAGAGAATCCCTGATTGATAATGGCGCAAAAGTGCAATCATCTCATTTTGCCGCCATCATCCCACCTGCTGGAAGTCTTGCAATTAGCTTTTAAAGCTGCAAATAATCCTCCAGAGGCACCACCCAATGAGTGAAAAGATACTAACAGTATTGAAGAATAAATACTGTTTTTTTTAATTTCTGCCCATTGAATATTTCCTGATTCAACTAAGGCTGTTTTCAAGCACAGCTTGAGAAGCCAAGGCTCAGTAGAAAAGAGTGAAAGTTGAACACAGCAGGAAAAGAGGAAGTCAGAAGAAGAGATGGATTGACTCAAAAAGGAAGCTCTGGTCTTGAGTTTACAAGAAGCTGATTGGGGACGATGCTCACAAGAGTTTCTGCAAGTACAGTGACCCCCCAACTATTGCAGGGGTTAGGGACCTGACACGACCCACGATAATTGAAAATCCGCGATATGCTGATGCAGGTCAGGTCGGCCCTGGGACGCCGAGCTGGGGGCTCTTGCACTTACCGGAGGCCTCAGAAATTATTTTCGGCGATCTGGAAGTTACTTCTGATTTACTGGAAGTCACTTTTGGTTCACAGGGAGGCTCTTTAGGGGCCTCCAGAAGGCTGGAGAAGGCCCTTGCAGGCCCCTTCAGGACAGCGCCAGGTTGGGGGTAAGTATGGGAGGCCTGAAACAGGCCTTTCCCCTGTTAACCCAGGGGGCCTTTTATTTCATCTACTGTGGTCCCGCGATATAGCAGGAATGCAGTATATGAGCCGTGAAAGGGCGGGGGACCACTGTAACTCGTTCATAGGGTCAACGGTAAATCCAAAGTCTGCAGCATAAGATAAACAGGTCTATCTTGAAGTTAGAGCAAAATGCATAATTGTGTTCCAAAATAAGAAAGATTTACACAGCCCCGCCTTGCTTTCAGCCAAATAAAGAACAAGACCCCCCCCCCCCCCGCAAATGACTGCTTACTGGAAATTGCTGTCCTAGTCAAAGTTGCCATGGATTCAGTGCAAATGTTTAGGTGGAATTAACCTTTCGACGTAAGCCTCTAGGTCGGGATAACACCACACTCAAAAAGGTACTATAGGCTCTTTGAGAAAACCCGGGTCTGAAAAAGTGGATTGCAGACAAGCTCATGCTGACATACATTAGTTAGTCTTAAAGACGACACTTTATCCTATGTAACTGGGGTGGTCAATCTCTCAGTGTTAAAAGGGCCATTTGTCTTCCTGAAATAAAAACTAGGGTGTCTGATTAAGACCATATCCTGCATGTCACCCTGTGCCCATTTTTTAAGGCTGGGGGGAAAAATACGGTACGTAAATGACCGCCTAGTGTGACACAGCTGAGCAATGTTGGATCAAAAGCCAGTGGGTAGATATCCAAAATATAGCAGGTTTTCTGATCTACATCAGCCTGAGAATACATTGTGGTTGGAAAGGGAAGCAGGCACCCAGTCTTGGGATCGGTAGAGAATTGCATCCAGCGGAAACTACAGTAAGCTCCAGGGAAAGCGACCCTTGGCGGGGGGGGGTGTTGAAACAAGGGGACAGGTCTCCAATTTGCCAAGTGGGCAAAAGGGAAAGTGTCACCGCTGCTAAAAACCGTCCAACGATACTTGTCCGGGCTTCTGAGATCCAGATGCCGGTGACCTTCAGCGAACGACAGCATTGCCGTCTCTCTTCTTTGGTTCCAGATAAAGAGTCCAGAGTGTCACTCAATCTCCTGCCCCAGTGACAGCAGAAAAGGGACTCGGTCATGCTGCAGAGGCAGAAACCTGGAGCTCAAAGTCCTCCTATAGCTGACAAAATGTCCCAGTAGCTTCACTTGTGACAGGGCTGCCACTGGCAAAAGAGGGGCAACTTGGTTCACTTCCAAAGCATAGGAAAATTACTTTTTAATCTGCTTTTTGAATCCTCTGTGGGCAGCTGTAAAAGGTAAAGGTTCCCCCTCTCCTTGCACATGTGTGCTAGTTCTGTCCGACTCTAGGGGCGGTGCTCATCTCCGTATTCAAGCCAAAGAGCCAGTGTTGCGCAAATCCGTGGCCATGTGGCCGGCATGGCTGCAAGGAAACACTGTTTTACCTTCCTGTTTTACCTTACGGTAAATACTACAAGATAAATTAGTAGTATTTATCTACTTGCACTTACATGCTTTCAAACTGCTAGGTTGGCAGGAGCTAGGGTGAGCAGCGGGAGCTCGCTCTGCTGGGTGGCACCCAGGATTCGAACCTCTGAGATGCTGGCTAAGGATTCGCCGAGCTGCAGTCCACAAAGGTAGCTGCCCTAAGCTCTCATTTTTCATCCCCTCCAAAGGGAACACCGTGATGACAACGTCCCAGCACATGCTCTTGTCTCCATTGTTAATTCACCTCAATGTTTCTTACTAAAAGCCAACTAATTTAATTATGTGTCATCGCGTCAATTTTGGCTGATTGGTGATCCTTTTCAGGGTTTTCCAGGTAGGGAATACTCAGAAGTGGATTGCCCTGGGACTGTGCAGCTCCCCCAAAGCTAAACAGGCTGGCTCTTCTCCAAAGAGGCAGAGTCAAGGGGAATCTCAAATTCTGACACCCAGAGATGCTGCAGCATAGCCTGATACCTAACTCCATGTTGGCAAATAGTACAGTTCGAATAGAGTCTGCAGGAGTCTGCTGGGAGCAGGCTGGGAGCGTTTTGTACGTTTTTGTACAGCATGGTGTTAGTTGAGAGTAAATGAAACTTTTTTCTCTTTCTTTTATCAGTGTTTCAGAGTGCATTGTTGAGACAGTAAGGGCCAGCGGCTGAGACAATAAGGAGTGGTCTACTTTGGGGAGACTTGAAGCTAATTCTGCTCCCTAAGTCCCTACACTTCTGCTGAACAGCTAGAGGTTTTTAACCAAAATTCAAAACTCTTCAACACGTTTTAGACCTCCTTCTCAGAAACAAGAGCCAGCATGGCCCACGAAAGCGATGGTGGCCTTATTCCCTGTTGCAAAAGGCACTGGGATGGTGTCAGCCACACCTGCAACTCTTCCAAGAGTTACTACGAAAAAAGAAACTGACAAGAGATGGTTCCAAGAAAACACTATCAGGAATTTCATAGGTCACTGTTTCAAAAATATAATTCGTGAAAGGTTGGTAATTTGTCAAACTGTTGGGTTTGGGGTCTGAAGAATAATTGCTTCCTGGTATAATCATATGCAACACAACTTTTACCACTTATTTAAAAAGATAATTTCTTGCTGGGACATGAGTGCTCTAATTGACTGCTAGCCCAGATGTTAGCAGAACTCCATGGACAGGCACACGAAGAATAGCAAATATTAAACATGGGGCCTCTGTGTGCGTTACTAGGTTGGTCAACAGTGCGGGTCAACAGAAAAAGCAGATAACACTGTAGAAAGAAAGGAGGGTGAAGCAACTCAGGCCCATCACTCGCTAAACAGGAAGCCGACCTCCAACCCAGGTATCGCTGCTTGCCCAATCTTTTGGCTATCAAAGTCAAAACGGCATCAGAAGCAAACACAAGGTCTTTTCTAGAACTGTGGAGTACAAAAGGTCAAGACATCCAGGACAAGGGCTGTAACTGTGGAAAGAGAACTAGGGGATGTCTCGCCACCCCACCTCACCCCACAAAAAGAAAAAGCTCAGGGTGTAATCCCCCAATGCTTAGAAGGACCCTGTGTCCAGGGCTGCTCTAACAGGAAGATTTTCCTGATATTCAGCCAAGACCTGGGTTCTCAGAAGTCACTTCCGGTTCACCGGAAACCACTTCTGGGGCCTCCGACAGGCCTGGGAAGCCCATCGGAGGCCCGCTCAGGGCATCGCCAGGCCTGGGGTAAGGGCAGGAGGCCCCAAACAGGCCCGCACAGCTTGCCCCAGGGGCCCTTGCCTTCATAGACTGTGGACCTGCGATAGACCAGGAGCACAGTACAGTGGTACCTCAGATAACGATGGTAATTCATTCTCCGAGGTTACTCGTTATCCGAATCTCGTCGTTATCTGAAACATGGTTTCCCATAGGAATGAATGGGAAGCCTATTAATCTATTCCGGAGCCTAGGAAAAAGGCACAGACACCTGGTTTTTTGCTTAAAACTCTTTATAAAGTGCACTTTAAAGGTACAGATGCAATGCCACCCGGGATAACTCTTTTTTACTGATGCATGCTGGAAATTCATTATCCGAGGCAGCCCATAGGACAATTCGTTATCCGAGGCAGCCCATAGAGAAAATTCGTTACCCGAGGCAGACCTATACCTAGAATTGCAATTCGTTATCCGAGGCAGCCCATAGGGAAAATTTTTTATCAGAGGCAGTCCTATACCCGGAAATTTGCAGTCGTTATCCGAAAAAATTGTTATCCGGGGCAGTCGTTATCTGAGGTACCACTGTATATCAACCGTGAAATGGTGGGGGGTGACTATAGTTGAAAAGTGCATTCCTATCACCCCTCAGTCTTCTTTTATCTAGGCTAAACATGCCTAATTTTTCAGTCTTTCCTCTGAACCCCCGGGCTTGAGTTGCTGTAGACCAGTCTCTAAAATTCAAGTTGGAAACAGTGTCTCTCCATTATATCACTATTCATTATGGCTACTTCCTTCTTCCTCTAGTCCGATGGTGGCGAACCTTCGGCACTCCAGATGTCTTGGACCACAACTCCCAGAATTCCCAGCCTGTATTGCCAATGACAAAGGACTGTGGGATTTGCGGTCCAAAACATCTGGAATGCCGAAGGTCCGCCACCACTGCCCTAGTCTGCCCCAAACCAACCACAATTATGTATCCCCCTTTCTTCTCCCTTGCCTTCCACTTTGAGACAGTGTGGCCTAGCAGTTAGCATGTTGGTCTCCGCTGACCCACCTTGTTGGGAATATCAAGTGGAAAGGAAGACACTGCCATATATCCAGTCCTGAGCTCATTTGAAGAAAGATGGGATTTAATAAAAATAAAAAAATAAAAAAAATAAAGGTTGAGTATGAACGTGACTTCGTAAAGCAAAAGCAAAGTGTTCTGCTCATATACCGCTCCATACCACTTCAAGTAGTCTCTGGGCAGTTTACATTTTTTTAAATTACAGTATGCAGGCTACACAGGCAACATTTGGATCACAGACACATACAAAGCTGTCTTACTGGCGAAGGTAGCTAGGACGTACTGTCCAGGGGGGAAAGTAACTTTTCTAGGTTCTGCTTTGCCTTACAGATGTCCTTCTAACCAGGTGTGAGATGGTGAAGGTGGCATCTTCAGACTTAGAACCATAGAGCCATAGAATCCTAGAGTTGGAAGAGACCTCAAGGGCCATCCAGTCCAACCCCCTGCCATGCAGGAACCCCCATCACAGGACCACTGACAGATGGCCATCCAGCCTCTGCTTAAAAACCTCCAAGGAAGGAGACTCCACCACCCTCCTTTGTGGCAGCATCTTCCACTACCAAACAGCTCTAACCGTCATGATGTTCTTCCTAAGGTTCAAATGGAATCTCTTTTCCTGTAGTTTGAGACCATTGCTCCGAGTCCTAGTCTCTGAAGCCATGGAAAACAAACCTGTTCCCTCTTCAATATGACATCCTTTCACTTTCTGCATGGAAATTGGAGAGACTCTGTCCTTTGGCATTTTCTGGGCATGGAAACTGACTATCCTTTTTACGTATTCACAACATGAAACCTTTCAAGAGAAAAATGAACATCGGGTGTCTGGGAAAGTCAGCTAGTTGACAGGGAGTCAGGACTTCCTAGGAAGAAGGCATTTGGTTGCAAGCACTGAATGCACAGAGGGGGGGGGGGGGAGAACCATCAAGCCAGCCAGCTAAAACTCCAAGAAAGAAAGAAAATGGATTAACCACCACTTTGCCGAAACGGAACCAAAGGAAGACAGCTTTGGTTTAATCAAGCATCCAAGTACATAAACCAAATCCTGACCGTTATTACAGCGGACCCTCATATAACCAACAGTTTGTGTAACATAAAATGTGTACAACATTAAAAAATCCAGAAATAGGGGAAATTTGCTTAACAAAATCACCTATGGGGCGAATTCGTACAACATAAAAATGGTCGCGATTAGTGATTACTCCGTTTTCCATGCATTCCTATGGGAAATCTGTATGAAGGAAAATTTGCTTAACATAATTTCATTTGGAAAAAACTAATTCCTCTATACCTTGTATAAGTGGTACCTTGTATAAAGGAATTAATTTGTTCTGAATGAAATTCTGTTAAGAACATTTTCCTTTGTACAAATTTCCCATAGGAATGCATTGAAAACAGATTAATCCCTAATCGCGACCGTTTTTCAGTTGTATGGATTCGCCCCATAGGCGATTCTGTTAAGCGATTTCCCCCTATCTCCAGAATTTTTCCCCTTTAAGTAGATGTTCTGTTAAACAAACCAGTTGTTATATGAGGGCCAACCGTATTTCTCTTGGGTATCAGGTGTGAAGGCATTTCTTTCTAATCAGTTATTTCTCGTTACTATAATACGCAAACATGTTCTATAGCGAGAACGGAAGCCTTCAATGAACACAACTTTCACCCCGTATTTTAAAATAGGATTTCTTGCTGGAAGGCAAGTGCGGCAACTGACTGGCCCTCTGGGTAGCCCATATGTTAGCAGCTGGCTGGTAAAAGTGCTTGGTGCTGAGAGCTCCACGGATCATTATATTTCTCAGGTGCAAAGTGTGGCATCTCTAGGTGGGAGCTAAACATAGGGAAGACTCACCTGAAGACTCCCCCTAGACCAGGCATGTCCAAACTTTGGTCCTCCAGATGTTTTGGACCACAATTCCCATAGTCCTTTGCCATTGGGAATACAGGCTTGGAATTCTGGGAGCTGTGGTCCAAAACATCAGGAGGGCCAAAGTTTGGTCATGCCTGCCCTAGGCAGCTGCAGTCTGTGAGCTGAAACTGGCATTCCCTGACTGAGCACACTGTAGATGGTGTGCACTACAAAAACCATCATCCCCCATCAGTGTGGAATTGGCAAAGGATGACCAGATTCGCGGGCCAACAGCTCTAGGTGACCCCACAGGGTTGGGAAAGGCTGATGCAGAGACTGCCAAGCTTGGCTGGCCGCAGATAAGCTCTGCAATCAGATTCCATAACCAGTGGGAGATTCAGGCAGCTCTGATGCTTACGTAGGAAAATTTTCTGTTGGGACTTTGCCGTAGGAAAATTTTCTGTTGGGACTTTTCCTCCGGGACCTTCTCTCATGCCAGCTGTAGAGGAGATGCAAACCCAGAACATGAATCTTCTCCAAGCTCAGCTCTTACTCTCATTAAGTATATGGTCTTTCTTTCCTTTTCATTTCAAAAACTGACCCAAAACCAAAACAAAAACACATCGCTCATTTACAAATTTCCGCCCAGAAGTCTGTTTTACAAAACCCAAAGGCATTGCGGTGTTAGCTGTCAGAGCTTAAATGGATTGACGGCACCCCGCTGGCAGGAACATCGCTCATTACCTCCCCTGGCAGATCGGTTTGTTTAATGCAATTAAGCATGCGGAGAATGCAAACCACGCTGCCTACTCTCAGTGCACAAACACACACACACACACAGATACAACACACACACACACACCCCACGTACAGTTCTTGGTGAGGGACTGGCTTTCTGGAGAGCTCCCACCCCACCCCACAGCCATGGTTTGCTCATTTGACAGCTTAGGATTCCTGTCAAAACAGGCTTGCAAGGTAATAACATGGAAGGTTTTTAACACACATTTGCAATGGCTTGCCCCCACGCCCTTTTGCAGAAATGGCATAATAATAATCATTATTTATTCATTACAATTACTCCTGCACTCATCAATTTTGCCCTAAATAATCCTCTTCAGCCCTTTCATAAGAACCTAAGAAGAGCCATGCTGGATCAGGCCAAAGGCCCCATCTAGTCCAGCTTCCTATATCTCACAGTGGCCCCACCAGATGCGTCTGGGAGCACATGAGACTACTAGACACCAGCCTCCCAATACCACTTCCCTGCATCTGGCATTTTGAGGTGCCCTCCTTTTAAGCCTGGAGAGAATAGGTATTTCCATCATGGCTTGTAGCCTGCAATACAATACAAGATACCAACTGTCCCTCTCTGTCCCCTTTGGGTGCTCAATTTACTGATCTCAGAAGGATGGGAGGGTTGAGCCAGTGACCTGAGACTGTCAGGATCAAACTCAGATAGCAGAGTCTTGACTGCAGCACTGCAATTTAAACATTGTGCCACAAGGCTTCTTTCCAGCTGTTGTGAGTGATATAATCCACAGCACAGAGAGAACTCCTAGTTCCCTGAGCTCCTTGCCCTCTGAAGATAGCGGCCACAGAGTCTGGCAAAACGTCGGGAAGAAAAATGTCCAGAACACGGCCAAACAGCCCAAAAAACTCACAACAATTATCAGATCATGGCTGTGAAAGCCTTCGAGAATACTTCTTTCCAGCCTTGATCCTCTGCCCTCCAGAGTCTGGAGGACTGTCATGTTAATTTCCTTGGTCCAATTTTTTTATCAAAAGGCCAAGAGTGTAAGAAAAAAAGAGACAGGCTGACAAGGACATAGAGTGACAGATGGCAAAAGGTCCGAGTTCTACCAGACTGCTTGTCCAGAATAAATGCAGATTTGGTAGACACAACAAGCTGCTCTAATTCTTTTTAAAAGTATATTCTATGGTGTTCCTTTTGAAATTCAGGGCCCTGGAAAACAAAGGCCATTAATTATAACTGCTGTGCTGCAATTATGACTACAAATTCCATTTTTAAAATAAGTTATAAAATTGCACCTTTCCTCCTTTTTAACACTGCAAGAGGTAAACGAGAGGCCTGTGCTTCTAAGAAATGATTGGGGTACCTAGACTTCCTCCTCCACTCTTTCGATCACATCTTTTGGTGGAAAGGGTTACAGAGGCTCTTTGGAGTCCTAGGCCTCATAATAAAACAACTAGTAATACTAGCCTCATGGCTCATTTGTACCCCTGCTGCAACGTAAGGGTACAATTACAGTTCGGAGCACGAGTGCGAATTAGACATTGTTTTGCGTTTTATTTATTTCTTATTCTTAGTGCATTGTTGTAAACTGCTCGGAATTCTGCTGAAAGACGGGCAGTAAATAAATAAATAAATAAATGGGAGACAACATATCTCTCTCCTGATACCACTTGCCTGCATCTGGTCCTTGAAGTACCCTGGTTTTAAGCCTGGAGGTTTCACATCTCCACCATAATTTGTAACCTCCAGGAATCTGTCCAATTGCCTTTTGAAGGCATCCAGGGCAGATGCCTCCCTGCCACCTCAGGTGGCACGGAGTTCCACAGATTAACAACACACTGGGTTAAAAAAAATTCTTTTGTCTGTTCTCACTCTCCCAACCCTCAATTGGAGCGGATGTCCTCTAGTTCTGGTATTTTTTGAAAGGGAGAAGAGTGTCCCTCTATCCACTTTACTCACGCCCTGCATTATTTTGTACATCTCAATCCTATCCCCCCTCAGGTGCCTTTTTCCAGACTAAAGAGCCCCAAATGTTTTAGCCTTTCCTCATAAGGGAGGTGCCCCAACCAAATCATCATTTTAGTTGCTCTCTTTTGCACCTTTTCCAGTTCCACTATGTCTTTTTTGAAAATAGATGGAAAAATAGATGGGAAGCATGGCCCGGGGCGTAGAACATCATTCTGGCTTAAGAATTTAAGCCAACGGTGGGCAGTGAGCACAGCTTCTCTACGGAGAATAGCTCTGAATAAAAACAAGATCATGCTACTTGGAAAAACAAGTAACCAAGACCGCATAAACCAGGGGTGTCTAAACCTCAGCCCTCCAGATGTTTTGGACCACAACTCCCAGAATTCCAAGCCTGTACTGCCAGTGACAAAGGACAGTGGGAGTTGTGGTCCAAAACATCTGGAGGGCCAAAGCTTGGACACCCCTGGCATAAACTGTTGTAGGCCAACTGCCTCCAGTTAAGAAGTGATAGCAGAGTTGACCTGTTGTGTGCCTAATTGTGCAACTCAGTGCACAACAGATAACGTCAATAGAGGCAAACTGCCTCTGAAGGTTACTCTGTTTGCAATCAAGCTCATTGGTGTACCTAGGCCTTGGATGTGTCCCTTGCAAGATTTCCATCAACTACAGGGCCCATTGTCCCTCTAGCAAGCACAGCCAATGGTCAAGCTGCAGGGAGCTGCCTTCCCACAACCTCCTCTGGAAAGCCACACCATATGCAGCTTTGGCTTGGGACAGGCATGTCCAAACTTTGGCCCTCCAGATGTTTTAGACTACAACTCCCACAGTCCTTTACCATTGGCAATACAGGCTTGGAATTCTGGGAGTTGTGGCCCAAAACATCAGGAGGGACAAAGTTTGGACATGCTTGGCTTAGGACAATTGGCATTTTAAAGGCTGCGTGTGACACTCCCCTTCGGAATCTAGCTCCAAAATCACAACTCCGAGGGACCATTCTCCACCAAGGCAGCTGTCAGAATTTCAGAACGTTGCCTTCTGCCCAACCGCAATCAAAACCAGCAACAGGCACGAAGCCGCGTGCCAAGAAGGGTCTCAGCAGATCCGCCGCTTTCCCAAAGGCATGTCAAGGAAGACCTGTCATCTCAGGCAAGCAGCAGCCAGGCAGGATCAATCCAAAATCATCAAGCCCACAGAGCAAGTCAGGAGGAGAGAAACAGGTAGATCTTTAGCAGTACACATTAAGGCAGGCATGTCGAAACTTCGGCCCTCCTGATGTTTTGGGCCACAACTCCCAGAATTCTAAGCTTGGATTGCCAGTGGCAAAGGACTGTGGGAGTTGTGGTCCAAAACATCTGGAGGGCCGAAGTTTGGACATGCCTGCATTAAGGGCTCGTCAGCAGGCATTAAACGGTGTCATCAATAACACACATATAACACATCAGGAACTATGATAACAGGGGGAAATCCTACTTAGCAAAAATAAGTAGCCAAGATAGTTCTCGCCCTAAGGTTGCCACATTTTCGGCCAGTGCCCTCTCACCTCCAGGCCAGCAACCTGTTGCACAGCTCCGCTGGTGCAGCACTAGTGACGTCCCTGGCCGTGACCGACTGCTGTTAATGAGTTACTTTTCATGAGGCATGAACTAACATAGGCAGCATCACATACTCTGAACTTGAAAAGGGGACTTTTTATATGTGGTGTCCAAACTTTGGGCCCTCCAGATGTTTTGGACCACAACTCCCACAGTCCTTTGTCATTGGCAATACAGGCTTGGAATTCTGAGAGTTGTGGTCCAAAACATCTACAGGGCCGAAGTTTGGACACCCCTGGATGCTGGTTAGCTCCGTGGGGTTGATATCTGGCTGGGGAGCCAGAGGCTGGATTCCACGCTGCGCCTCTTTGATCCTGAGAGTCCTTTTTAGCTCTGCAGTGTTAAGAGAGTGACGGCAATGACAATGTACATGCTGAGACATATAAAAGGATGCTGGTCTTAGGGTGTGAAACAGTGAGTGGGAGCCACTTCCTATGGCCACCCCCCCCCCCAACAAGTTCCCATGCCCAAGTGTGGATTTGAACCCAGGTCTCCTGAGAACGTCTGGGGTGGGGTGGATCAACAAATTAAGGCTCCGAATCTGTTGACTGCAAAGTCGGCAGTTTGGCGGTTCAAATCCCAGCTGCCACACAGCGGAGTGAGCTCCCACTGATCACCCCAGCTCCTGCCAACCTAGCAGTTTGAAGGCATGTAAATGCCAGTAGATAAACAGGTACCACCGTAAAAAGTGGGAAGGTAAAACAGTGTTTCCTTGCAGCCATGCCGACCACGTGGCCATGGAGTTGCACAACACTGGCTCTTCGGCTTGAATATGGAGATGAACACCGCCCCTAGAGTCGGACATGACTAGCACGCATGTGCGGGGGGGGGGGGAACCTTTACCTTTTACTCCTGAGAACGCTCTGACATTTTCATCCACGAATTGCACCACTGTGGCTTTGGCCATTCTATGTGTGTTGGCACACAAACTTCAATACAGGGATGAGTTTTCTAGTACAGACTACTGTTTGCAATAAAATAAAATACAGGGATGTTTTTCTAGTATAGACTACTGTTTGCAATAAAAATAACGATGCATGACATTGGCTCATTTTCCCTGAAGCTGGGCCCTCGGGGATCCTAGAGAGGACAGTAGAAATCCCAAGGGGGGGGCGGCGAACAGGGGAATTCTTTCTGAAGCAAGCCAATTCTTCCCAAAACAAAGCAACCGCGCTGCCTTTGTAGGAAAACTTAAGAGGAAAAATGAACCCTGCGCCGCGCTGAGAAGCATCCACGGGGAGATTCCCCCCCCCCAAAAAAAAGAAATCGCCAGGGACTAGGAACTTGTGCTATTGGCATGTAAATCAATAAATAAGGAGAGGGCTGGCCGAGGGCAGCCTGATGTCGATCTACCAACCAGATCTCAGCAGCAGCAGGAGGAGGGAGAGCCGAGAGGCGGTGCTCCCGGGTGGGCTGTTGTTTCATCTACTACCGGTTGCAAAGAGAGATAATAAAATAACACATGGGAATTGGGCGGGGGGGGGAGGGGATCGCGCAAGGGCCACAGGATCGCGATCCCTGCAAGATTCCCTTCGCCTGCCTTTGGAAAAAAATAAAATTAAACACAACAGCACAGGGAATGCAGTTCGAAGGGAGGAGAAAACCCGAGCCGGGGAACCCGCGCAAGCAGGCGCGAGCGATCCGGGCTCCTGGAAG
Organism: Phrynocephalus guinanensis; assembly: GCA_037367245.1. Lineage (NCBI taxonomy): Eukaryota > Metazoa > Chordata > Lepidosauria > Squamata > Agamidae > Phrynocephalus > Phrynocephalus guinanensis. The sequence continues at coordinate 10,577,847 of CM074752.1, forward strand.
CGGCGCTCGGATCTCAAAAGGGGTGGGGATTTGAGGGTGGGAGGCAGAAGTTGCAAACTTGGCGGGACCCTCCTGCCAAAAAATGGGACAGCTGGGGAACAAAGAGAGAAAGACAAAGGTCTGGGCTGGAGAGGAGACGGGGATGCTGCGCGCGATCCTTGCAACTGGAAGGGGGGGGGAGAATCGTTTTTGTTTTGCCTTGTCTCAAGTAAAAGCATCCGGCAGGGGCCGCCACCCTGGCCGAGACGAGACATCAAAATAAAAGGCGAGCCCATGAGCCCCCGCACCGACTACACCGACCATCATCCCCCCCCCCCCCAGCCAGGGACCTTCCGACCCTTACCTGCCATGATGGCTTTGCCCGGGTGGGTGAGCTTGGCTTTGCCCGCCGGCGCTGCAGCGGCCAGGCAACGCGGTCGTGGGAAGGGGTTCCTAAAGGAGGAGGAGGAGGAGGCGGAGGGCAAGTTAGGCGACATCGCCGGGCGCTTGGTCCGGGGCAGCTCGGGGCAAGCCCAGCCTTCCTTCCAAGGCTGCTCCACGGGTTCGATCCCGATGCAAGGCGAGGTGGGAATGTTTTAAGAATAATAATAATAATTTTAATGCATGCAGGGTTTCCAGAGCGTCGCTTTCCAAAGTCCAGCCGAAGATTCGCGCCACCCTTGGCTTGGCTGCTGGGTGAGTATTTGGGAAAGGCAACCCGGGCCACCGCCCCCCTTCCCCTCCCTCTTCCTTCCCCGCCTTCCCCGTGGGGCGGGGGGCGTGGCTGGCAGCCCTGCGACGTCACGGCCTGTAATTGACATGCGCTGGGAAGGAGGCGGGGCCATCCCGGAGGAAAGGGAGGGGCGGGAACCCCAAGCCCCGCCTCTCATGGATACGTATCTTTTGTGCACTCCCGTCGTGTGTGATGAATGCCGAGGGGCTCAGGTGGATTTATTGCAAGTTGTTTTAAATTGCTTTTCATGATATGATTTTATTAATTATGTTGTTGTATAGTTTTAATATATTGTTGTATGCCGCCAGGAGATGCACGTGGAAGTGGGGTGGCTATTTTTTTTTTGCAAATAAATAAATAAATAAATAAATAAATAAATAAATAAATAAATAAATAAAGCAGATCGCTTGTTACTTAGGGCTTCGTTACAGACTTAGACCATACTCTTGTTAAGCACTCTGGGAAAGATTGCAACCCATAAAATTTGCCATCTTTCTAAAAAATTAATTCACTGATGCAAATGAGTATAGAGAGAAAATCAGACCACGCCTTAAAAAGCAGGGAAGGAGGAGACTACCTAGTTACAGTTGAACTAAGGAACAAAGGGCACCTTTGTGCAGAAATACAACTGGGAGGACTTGGACTCGGGCAGTGCAGATGACTTTATGACACAGGAGGGGAATTGTCACACTTCAGAGTCATAAAGAACCGAATTGCAGTTGCGGGAACTCTGGATGGGTTTTTCAGGGCAAAGGACAGAAGTGTTGACACTTAAGAAGGGCTTGTTTCTTAGGATTGAAAGGAGAATTTTATGTCTTGATCTGGACTGTAAGATCAAGTTGTCCAGTATATGAAGCCCTGAAATTTCACAGCTAGACTCTGTCATTTGGGGTCCAAACAGTAATACTGTATTTTTAAGTCCTGGACATAGGACACTTCAAGGATTTGCTATTAGTAAAGGAAAAAATAGGGGTTTAGTGGCCAGAATGGGAAGATGTTAGATCTGTGGATAATTTGCAGTAGTTTGGGAGGGATTTCTTTTTTTAATGCTTATTTACATCCAACAGAAGTAACAAAACAAATATATCAATCTAACAAGACTCATGAACAAAGAAAAATAGGAAAAAGACTAAGAAAAAAAAGGCTAAACCAAAACCTGTTTAGGAGGGATTTCTGGCGGTGAGTTGGTTTAACCATAGCAGCAAAAGGGTCTGTTTTCTTGTGCTAAATCATACTGTAGAAATGAAGCAAACTGAAGATAAACAGGAATGGTTCCCCCCCCCAATGCAGGATTCTGTGCACCACTCAGTTCCGGAACGGTACCCAAAACTGATGCTCTGACAATTATTTTGTGCCAAAATGCATTTATTCTTCTCTGGTTGGCGGAATTCAGGATTCTAGCGAAAAATAATGAGGAAAGAGGGAAGGAGCTCCCATTATCCTGCAGTCTGCCCAGCTGCATGACAGCATTACGGTCCCTGTTGTTGATAGGTGCCATCTCATCCATTCCAATTGATGGGGACCCTATGCAGCTGCCTAGCTGCCCTAAGCACTTCTGATCTCGCCTGATTTCGGAAGCTAAGCAGGGTTGGCCCTGGTGAGTACTTGGATGGGAGACCACCAGGGAAGACCAGGTGCTGTAGGCGCCTGGAGTAGGAACTGGCAAGCCACTCCAGTACTCCTGCCAAGAAAACTCCATGGACATGGGGTCACGAAGGGTCGGTCACGACTGTAACGACACAACAAACACACATTCAAGTAGTGAGGTCTGAAGAGGCTTCATGGACAACAGCTCTGCTCATCTCTTACAAAGCCGAACCTTCCTGGGTGGATTCAATCTCTCCCTTATTATTCCATCTTCCTCTTTCTCTGCTGCCTCCCAACTTTTCTGATTAGTCATTGCCTTTTCGGGTGAAATCTTGTCTTCTGATGATGTGACCAGACTACAAAAGCCTTCATTTAGTTGTTTTTTGCTAATTAGAGCCTCCAACACCTCTCTCCTTCCGGAAAACAACCCACCCCCCATTTCAATGCCCATTTTAAAATCTCCATGTGCTCTTTGGTCTGTATGCTGCCCCCTCACGTAGCTTGAGGGAATAGCATCTCAATTTGTTTTTATTTCATCTCATTTATAGGCCACCTCTCTCTTTCTCAATGAGGGGACTTGGGTTCGAAGCACAGCCCTCACCATTTCACACAGATTGTTTACTAGGCACCTCGGGAAACTACAGAGCAGAAAAGGAACTTTTTGACATGTTCCCAGCTCTGCCCTGGGAAGAAATTCTAGTAGCCCAATTAATGGAAAGGGCAACCAATTTTTTTAAAACTACGACTACATACAAAACCCCATTTATTGTGACTTATCTCTCTCTCTCTCTCTCTCTCTCTCTCTCTCTCTCTCGCTCTCTCTCTCTCGCTCTCTCTGGTGGAACTTGGATTATTTCTGGCCAGGCAAACTGGCGGATAATCAGAGTTCTAGTCCAAAAAACAACATTTTCTAAACTTTGCCCTTCACCAGATTACTTGTTAATCATACCGGACACCCCCCACATGACCCAAGACATACTATTAATTAAACTTAAGAGAGAGTGCTCTTTACGAATAGCGCAATGAGAAACAACATGCTGCTTATTTTTTAAAAACAAACTTGTATTTTACATGCCTGCATTCCTGGAAAGACTAAAACAGCCTCGTGAGGGGAACTGAGTATGTAGGATGGGAAACACCCGCTGACAGCAGCTGGTGGAAAGGAGGAACAGAAGGGTCCAGGTTGCCCAAGATATTTTGCAGCCTGAGGCAGAACGCCAAAGGGTGAATCCTCGAAAATCACAATACACTGTAAAGGACAACAAACATGTTGGCACCTGAGGCTAAAAATTCCACAAGCATCTCTTATTTTCCTGACAGGACTATAGTATGTTTAATTAATTACATTATTATTATTATTATTATTATTATTATTATTATTATTATTATTATTATTATTATTATTATTATTATTATTATTATTATTATTATTAATAATAATAATAATAATAATAATAATAATAATAATAATAATACACAGCGGTACCTCAATTTACGAATTTAATCCATCCCAAATGCATGCTCTTAAGTCGAACTACTGTTAAGTCGGGGTACCTATCTAAAAATTGAAAAAAGAATTTTAAAAAATGAAAACAAATAATTGTAAGTGGAGCAGACCATATCTAAAATTTGTAAGGCGGCAGTTAAAACGCCAACAGTTTTCTGCTCTTAAGTTGAATTGCTCTTAAGTCGGGGTACCACTGTAATAATAATACCCTACCTAGACCAAAAGGAAGGGCCTTGTAGTCGTGTTTGATGAGGAGAGATCAACCCATCCTGAGATTGTTCTATCCCATGGCAGAAAACCGATTATTGGCATGTATATCCCAAGCAGCTGCTGGCCTCCACTGCTTTCTGGCCTCCGCTGGTTGTCACAACCACTCCTTCCAGCCACAGTATTTCAAACCACACGGTGGACAACGGTTTGGTTTATGTTTATAATTGGACTTTCATAATATTCATGATTAGCACAAGATCCATAGCCATAAATTATACATTGTTATCTAGTTCTCAGTACATAAAATGTTAATGATATATACGTCTCTGAAGAGTGGCACAAAGTAGTACATCTCGGTTGGCATTCTCTGTTATCAGGAAGAAGAAGAAGAAGAAGAAGAAGAAGAAGAGAGGGCCTGGTGGGCAGGCCCTTTATGTTGCAGAACCCGGGCAGAGCCAGAAAATTTGGGGGCGGGGGAACGGGACTGAACCACTTAGTTCAAAAAGGCAGAGGATTGAGAGGCTGAAGTCAAGTCCACCTGTGCAGCAGGAGACCTTGTTTTTGGGTTCAGCATTGATACAGAAAGTGGAAGTACACCGGGCCAGAAGCTGAACTGGTGTCTTATCAAATGGCCCTCCCTGCTTTGCACAACCTGTTGGGTTTTTTTAAACACCATTTCTGACTGCTCAGGTGCCCCCAACCCCCTGACCTTTGTTGTCAAATTGCACAAAATAAACAGTGTCTCCTTTTATTTCCATTGGTACTCCCTGGATGCCAATGAATGACCATGTTCTCTCATATTGTAAGGTACAGAATAAAAGGTCTCAGCAGCGTCTGCTCTGCAGTATGATCTGATTTATTCTCCAGCAAAGAGTTTCAAACACTGCTCCAGAAGGGGCCAAGTTTATTTTCTGTAAATTGCACCATTTCCCCATCCTGTGTATTTCTAGGGTTTGTTTTTTTTAAATGAATGGTATCACAGACGGGAAGGAATGGGAGAAAACAAGTTACACTGGAATTCTCCTGTTATGTCCCACCAGTAAGAACACCCTGACCTTAATGCCCTGTTCCTCGTGGTGCTGCTTCAGTGGTTGCCATCTCATTTTGAGTGTTAACTGCTTGGTGCCAAGAGACTCTGGTACATAAACGTGGTTTCTGCCAACAAGAGGGAGCACCAGCACCTCTACCTCCCAGCCCTCCCCTCCCCTCCCCTCCCCTCCCCACCGGCTCCTCCTGGCCTCAAAGAGTTATTGCTGCTGTGTTGATTTTTGTGCCTCAGCTTCAGACAGAGCCTTGAAATGTCAGTAACAAAGAAAAGAAAGAAAGAAAGAAAGAAGGAAAGAAAGAAAGAAAGAAAGAAAGAAAGAAAGAAAGAAAGAAAGAAAGAAAGAAAGAAAGAAAGAAAGAAAGAAAGAAAGAAAGAAAGAAAGAAAGAAAGAAAAGCTGCCTTTTTGGAGGTTGAAATGTAACAGGACGTAAGCAATAAATAACACAGTGTCCTTTGGATGTCTCGGGACTGAGCGGGACTGCAGAAAGCGTCCTTGGACAAAAAGGAAAAGAAACCGTAAAGGGACGGGAAGAGAAGGCAACCAGTTAAAATGGTCGGTCACAGCGCAAGTTACATATTGAAAACAGCGCAAGTTACATATTGAAACCATAAACTGGAGGCTGGGTGAATCCTGGTGCTGTGTATCCGTAAGGGAAGTTGGCCTGTGGAGGTACGGCGTTGGGGCCTGCTGTCAGCATCAGCTGTTGGCCTGGAAGGAAGCAAGGAAGAGTCAGCTTTAAAAGACAAAACAGCAAGCAAGCAAGCAAACGCGCGCACACACACACACACACACACACACACACGTACACAAACAGAGCTTTTGTCTGCTCCCCAAGCAATGCTACCTAGCAAAACCTAAACTGCAGTAACTTCAGAGGGTGCTCTTCGTTTTAAAAAAGCAAAACAAAGCAACCCCCCCCCCAAAAAAAAACAGAAAACGGGAAGCACAGACCTAGATGTGACCCAAGAGCCTCTATATCTTAGAATCTTAACATCTTAAAGCTGCAGAACTGGAAAGGGCGCTATGGATCATGGAGACCAGCACTAGACAAGGAGTGCCAACGGGGAATCAAACTCCCAACCTCTGACTTCCCAGGCAGATGCCTCAACCCCTCCGGCCACAAAGAGGAAAGGGTTCTGCATTTGTTTTCTCATGCGCTGCACGTGAGCTGCTTTATTCCAAGATCCACAGTTTTAGGGTAGTTGACAGCAGCACTTCACAATTTCCAGCCAGAGGTCTTACTCAGCACACGTTGCCAAAGTATGTTGGATTTCAAGGATTAAGCCTAGGGTCTTCTCTGTCTACAGAGAGGCAGTGCACTGGTTAGAATGGGCAACTAGAACTGGGGAGACCCAGGTTCAAATCCCCACTCAGCTATGAAGTTCACTGGATGTGTCCGAAAGACCAGCCACCCTTTCTCACACTCCGCCGACTTCATGCGTTTGCTGCCCCAGCAACCCAAGTGGGGACCACCACTGTTTATCTGTTGTAGAAGACTGTGGAGAAAGCACCATTTAATTGTTTTCCCACTGAGCTACTCCACTTCCGGAGCAAACCAGAAGAGCAGATACTCATAATGACACTAAGAGACCAGCTTGTGAGTTGAGTTGAGTTTGGCAGCTTCCCAAGGGTGGAAGGAGCCAGGCGAGCTTTTCTGAGAAGTGAAACTACCTGAATTTTCAGCCTCCGTATCCTATTTTTTTTAAAAATAGCTCTACAGCCACCAGTGCCTAAGAATGTCTTACTTTTTACATGTCGCAAATCCACCTGCTTCCTTGTTTGTAACATAGAGATTGAGTGGGGGTTTGTTTGGGGTGTTTAGTATCACAGCTACGGGAGTGTGAAAACTAGACGAAAGTCCCGGAGAAACATACAAGATGAGACTTCTGCATGGCCAGAATTTTAATGCATTGCAGTTAGATCTGTTAGTTATCCCCCCCCTCCCCCCCAGCCTAGGCTGGTTAATTTTTGCCAAGGAGCAGACATAAATGGGTTAACACGACCAAGAACCGTGCATGCTTCATGCAGGGAACGCCAGACCCCCCCACATGGAAAGCCGTTTCCGCTCCAACACTGACCTCACCATCATGAACTTCGTTTAAAGGGAAGGACCTAGAATGCAATTGTCAATAACGTCTACCTTTTGCAAAACCAGCCAAGAGAGACTTACACGCAAGCGCCCCCTTTGCTTTCTCGAGAGGGCTTTTTCTAGAAAGCACCACAGGAAGTCTTGTCCCACATGGAAGGACACATTCCCCACCTCCACCCCACTATTATTAGAGGCCAGTGGTTCCTAACCTTGGGTCCTCAGATGAGGATGGACAACGACTCCCAAGATCATCTGAGGACCCAGCTAGTGGGGAGTCCAAGAACGTTTGGGGACACAAGGTTGGGAACCATAGCTATAGTTTTTTTTTAAGGCCAGAGGCCACCATAAAAAAGCAGTGGATTCTCAATCTTTGGCATTGCCGACGTTGTGGATTTGATTTCCCAGGGACCCTGACCTTCATGGCAAAAACGGCGAGGGAGCTGAGATGTTTAAGTACAATCATATTGGGAGGACAAAGGTCGATAACGAAAGGCATAAGGAATAGGTTTTTCTTTGTGAAACACTGCATTTCTAAATCAGCAAACTCATCCCAATCGGGAAGGATGTTTTGAATTATGAAACATAAAGGGGCAATTCAACAGTACAGGAGCACTTATAACTGACTCTCAGCAGTAGTTGGAGAAACGGATTCCTCTAAAACTTTCCTACTTTTTTTGGAGCATGCTAAAGCTGAGCTAGACCAACAACCCTCTTTGAAAACATCCCAAATCTGCAAACGTACCTCCCAAGGCTGCCAGCCTAAGCATGCTTCCTGAAGAGTAAATGGTACTCAACACTGTGGAGTTTACTTCTAAAGTCAACTAAGGATACCACACAATGGGCTCTAGAATGGCCAGTGGAAAAAAAATAAACAAGGCCAGCAATACTTCATTTGGAGTGCCTCTCTTTCAAATGTACACTGGGAAGGCAGTCCTTAGGAGCTACAGAATCCTATAAAAGATTTCAGTACTAGGAAGTGATCTCATAGTTACTGGGCTTCAACATAGACAACACATGGAAGGGGTTGCTTGTTAGAAGAGGACTGTATCAATATTAACATTTAGATAATATTTTAAACAATCAAAGTCAAAGGTAAAAAACAAAGCCTTCACCTACCAAATACTATTGGAGTGGGTTCGGTTACTTGTTCCTCTTCTTTCCTTAGGCTTTCTGAAGCATCAAGTTTATCCACCTAAGTCATGAAGCCAACAAGAAACGCAGGTGAAAGGATGTTAGAGAGCCCTCCTTTTGCAGCACCCTCTGGTCTCTGTGCCCCTCCCTCTCCTAGTGGATGTTTCTGGGTGTCAGACAGATTCCACATTCACGAAATACCTGTCAGTGTTTCGAGGTGTCATCGGAATTAGCATAGCCTCCTCTCAGGCTGGATTCTGGGAACCAAACACTTAACAGCAGGGCAGGAAGGGTCTAAAATAAAAGGCCCGGGCTGCAAACGAAACAAGTCACTCTCTGCAAGACAGACCGCAGCACACGCTGCCACTGAGGTACTTCCTAAGTTCACCATCGCTAGGTTTCCAGCCATACTATTTGTGAGAACCACCTGCCACACAGACTCAAGCCACGCAAGGCCACCCAGTATGTTCTCAACCAGCTGCCTTTGGGGCTCCCTATAAAGATCTATAGGACAGGCCTGCAGGTCACTTGAAATATGGGCACTTGCGGAGGAGTGGCTTCTGGGGCCGGGTATGAAAATAGCCCTCACTGCCGTTGGGGCCAAATGCATGCCCCTAAGTCAACAGCTCTTCCCATAGTGTCCTGCATCAACAACTTGGGTTTCGCCAAAGGGTAGTAGACAGTCTGGCCCTCCGGATGTTGCCACACTGTATTCCCAGGAACCCACACAAGTGGGTCAAGCAGAAGACAAGAGGTGCTGTTCAATGGCAACCCCTGCTTTACGCTACTGGTGGGGGAGGGGGACACACCTTGTACAACCCTGAGTGCCACAGCCAGAACAATGACCGCATGAGTGTGGGTGGCTGCCTTCTGCTGCAGTCTCTGTTATAAAAGGCCCCCCGGGATGCCCTTCGAGCAGGACAGGAAAGCCCATCTGTGATTTCACAGGAGCAGCTGAGATCTTCCTATGTTGATGGACTCGTGAAAACACACAACACCCTTGTTTAAGAATACCGCAATGCTGGTCCACAGGTTCTCTTCCCGTGTGGAAATACCGAGTCTTGCAATGTGGCAGCCCAGGACGTACCTACTTTTTCCCAAGGCAGGCACCCCGATAATTGTGACTGTCTAAGAAACCAGCTGACTGAGAAGACTTCTCTTTCTAGGAACAACCACCTGGCTTGCTGGCTCTTGATAATTTAGGACTTGGCAAATCAACAAAGACATTTTCTGGGGCTAATTCAAATGTCTAAATAAAACACACACTGGCTCCTCAAAAAAAAGCAGCCAACTACATTTGCTTCATCTGTGGCGCCAAGGCTGAACACAGGATGACCACGCTTACCCTCGGTGGCCACGTTTTTTTCTCCTACATGGCTGGCTTGTCCGAAACAACTCTGCTTTGGGAGCTCAAGAGGTCTCTTGGTTCTTTCTGCCTCTTCCCAACCAAAAGAAACTGGCAGCATATGCTGTTGAGCAATGCATTCTTATCCCCGTAAAACAGAAGAGACGTATTCAGCACATGATTGGCCCTGGAGTTGCACCACGGCTCCTGAATATATCAAGGCGTGACATCCCATCCACACCCAAAGCAGCCATTTCCCCTCAAATTCTGGATGAACTTTCTGCCAACACATAGCAGACCTGCAACTGCATAGCCTGGGGTATCTATTTTCACACACACACTATTTAAAAAAAGAAAAAAAAAGAAAGAAATTTGAGCTTTGTTAATAGGACAAATGCCCTTTGGAAAAGGGACACACATCTAGCTGTTAGGTACACGCCGAGAGGAGGGAAGTTAAAGGCCTTTTACATTAAAAGGGGGTGGAAGGAAAGGATTCATTCTCCAGTTCAGGACTAATGTCAGGACTAGATTAGTTCTCACTTGGAAACCAGGCCCCCACTCCGCGCATGCTGTTTCTGGAAGACCAAATATTTAGTAGACACTTAAATCGCTTGCAAAATCCAACCAGAGTTCAGCTTGGGGCCCATAACGCCATAATAGTGTTCCTTGGATCTACTGTTGACATCACCTACATACAAAAATGAACAGATTCGCCCTACAACACACCCCTCCTGCCTTCTGTTTGTCGGAGACACATAAGCTGATCAAGGCCTTCCCGTGTCTTTTGAGAGACCACCCTGCTCAACTACCCTTCTTTTAACGCTGAACCATTTCTCAGCTTTTCTTTTTTTTGGGGGGGGGGACTCATGGTCTACAGGCAGATCCACAGCGCAGGAAGGTACTTGGAATGCCTAAGTTCTGATCACATCTTCGGCTATTGGATGTATGGCTCGAATACATGGATTATCCTCCCAACAGGGAATGAAGCAAACTCTGGTGGGATTTTTTTTTAGAAGTTATTTAGGAAGACAGGTTGACTAGAGCATTAGTTAGACCAAGCTAGATTATTCTGCTTTTCAGCAAAAGCTACAGCTAGACTCTCAAATAATCTGAGATGTGTTTTAAAAGACACAAATGGGATAAACAACAGAATGTAAAACATTAGAGACTGTCACCTTATTAAACAGACCATCAACCTGTAAGAAAATTCAGAGGGGTATACTTAAATTCAGTATCAAGGAGCCAACTGAAGATAAAAGCAAAGATCACGGAAAGCAGGTTTGGGCTAGGGAGAGGAGAGAATGGAAAAGGTCCAGAGAGACAGAAAGGAAAAGAAGAGAAACAGAAAAGGGGGGGGGGAGAGAAGAAGGGAGGGAAGAATAAAACAGACAAGTACACTCACAATGTTTAAGCTTTTGAGAAGTGAATTATCTTCCTCAAAATCAGAAGTATAAATTTTAAACCCAAGAACAAGAATGTTTACCTACTATCGCTGCAATAGGACGTTGAAAAGAATTAACCCACTACTGTTGCAATTTAAGAAACACAAAATTATACGGCTTAGAGTAGACTGTAATTGAATCTTCTATAAATGCAGCACACTGGCCCCTCTACCTGCCTATGGAACTAGTTTACACTATGTAAAATCCAAATGGCAGTAATTTAAGCGGGAAAGAGCAAAGTGTAGATGAAAAGAGCATTAGTACGGCTATTTCTGAGATTCTGGAGGGACGACTTTCAAATTAGCCAGATACTTATTGCAAAGAGAAAAGTCTAATTTCTTCTGGTCTGCAACGGAGGCTTCTCAGGTACATCTCACGAATGACATTTGATCATGTATCTGAAAACTAGAATTCCAAACACTTGGAACTTGGTGTTGCAATTACGGAAGACAAGAGCCGAGAACAAAATGGGATAAAAGTCGGGTTTTCAGGGGAAGGTGTGTTTGGACTTGGGATGGGCACGAAACAGAAAATTTTTGATGTGTTTTGTTTCATCCCCACGATTCATTTCATTTTGTTAGAAACAAATTTAAAAAAAAACTTGTACAAAATGAACCAGTAATGAACGAATTCATTACTCTATAAAATGGCTCTCCTGGGCCGTTTTACAGTGAAACAAATCGGTTCATTTTAAATGAAAAAAATGCCAGCTCGTTTTGTTAACAAAACACTGCTTCCCTGGTTCATTTCATTATAAACCGAAACAGCGTTTCGTTTTTCGTTTGGTGCCCATCCCGAGTTGGGACTTAAATAGATTGAACCCTCTAGTACTTTGTTGGTGAACCTTCACCACTGCAGATGGTTTGGACCACATCTCCCACAGTCCAATGTCATTGTCAATCTAGGCTCGGAAGTCTGGGAGTTGTGGTCCAAAGCATCTGCAGTAACAAAAGTTCACCAACACTGCTCTAGCAACTGTGCCAGGGTTTTATATTGGGGAATATGTACAAACAGGACACGGGAGGCACCGTGGGTTAAGCTGCTGAGTTTGTTGATCAAAAGGTCATGAGTTTGAATCTGTGCAATGGGGCGAGCTCCCATCGCTTATCCTGACTCCTACCAACCTAGCCATTTAAAGCACGTAAAATGTCCTTAGATCAATATGCACCACTTCTATTGGAAGATAATGGCATTCCGTGCGCTGGTCCATTTAGTCATGCCGACTACATGACCACGGAAATATGTGTATGGACAAATGCCAGCTCTTCAGCTTACAAATGGAGTTGAGCACCACTCCCTAGAGTTGGAAATGCCTGGCCTTTACTAACAGGGGGAACCTTTACATGCAGGAGAATTTCAATGCAACGCAAAATAAAGCCCATTACCCACGAGATGAGTAGAAAAGCAACAAGGCGTAGCTGAGAAGCCACACTTACTTTGGTAAGGTATTCCCTCATCACCTGGATGAAATAAGGCATTGCAAAGTCCATAATGTTGTGCCGCCAGGCCAGCTCAAGAACTACATCCGGATGCAACAAATCGTAGCAAGTGAACAGAGAGGCTGCAAAACATTCCTTCTTATCTTCTTCCAGAAACCACTGGAGCAGCTTCTCTGCCAGCTCAGCGTCTTTGGATTCTGCGGCATACTGCATGGCATCCTGTGAAAATACCAAGGTCCCAAAACTCATCTTCACAGGCACCAAGTAGCTAAAAAGACCCGCCTTGCGCAATCCTGCACTGGGACCCATGAGCAGAAAAATGGGAAGGATCATTCTAATTTTGCAGTCCGACAAAACTAGTAGTTTAAGCATCTCACTGCGAGTCAGAGGCTGCAAGTTTGAATCCTCACTGTGCCTTTACAGGAAGAGCCAGCCTGTGTACCCTTGGGCAAACTGCACAGACCCAGGACAGCGCAGAAGAAGGAAAAAAGTCAACTACTTCTGAGCATTCTCTCTACCTGGAAAACCCTGAAAAGGGCTGCTATAATTCGTAATTAACTTGATGGCACATGATTATTATTTAAATTAAAAATTCCCTCCCACTGTAACTCCTACAAAAGTGTGCTGCCAACATCCACAGACCTTGTACAGACGATCTTTCTTGCAGAGCTCCACACTCTGTTTCCATCTGTTGTTGCCTTTATACAAGTAGGCGGCAATACGTCTGAACTCAATCAACTCGTGCTTCTCTAGACGCTGAGCCAGTGTAATGTTATCGAAGTTGTCGTAGGCGTCGATAGATGCTCGCAACCCCTGTTTGAAGGACGAGAGTATCCATCAGCATCTGGAGGAACTAAAGCGCTCTTAGACTAAACAGCTACTGTCAATGCCGCTCTGCCTATCAACTTCATTCAGATCTGGGAAAGTTATTTTATTTAAGTGACCATAAAAGTGCGTGACAAGTAGTCTGCTGTAGTTACTTATTGCAGCATTGAAGAGACATACAAAGAAGATGATGTATTGTGCTTTTACTGTTTGTTTTTTTTAAATTAAAAACTCAAGGACTGATAACAGCATGATGCAAACATGCAAAATTTTCTGTTATATCTTTTGACAGTAATTTGAAAAAATGTTACACTAATGGAGCAACTTCATTCTATCCTGTTACTCTTGACTTGTAACTCTGTTGCACAAAGTAACATAACAGGTGTTAAGGTTAATGGAGCAAAGCTGTTATTATGTTTTGTTGACGGAAATGTCTGTCTTTTAAGAACGCACGTTGGAAAGATTTACCTGTAATGGTCAGGTATTTTACATTAACTCGTGAATTAAATGGCTATATAGCGTTTTTGGACATGAACAGAACAAAACGGCACTATGAAAGAGGAACAGCAGTGCAAGAAACCTGGACTGCATCTAAGGAACTGGAACAGGATGAGCACTCCACATGCTTACCTGGTAATCTTCCTCCTCTGTCAGAAGGTTGTTCAGTGCCTCGTTGACTCCTTTATTATTATGGTTCTGGACTGAGCGCAAGTAAGGTTTCACCAGAGGCAGCTGATTAACCTAGAAAACAACACCATCCTTTAGTGCTATTGAAGGCCTTCACTTTAGTGCATTGTTAGAGAACATTTGGGCCTGCTAATTAGCCCATTGGGGGGAAGCTCACATTCTCCCACAACCAAAGCAACATATCAACAAAACCTGGAGCATGACTCTCAAAGACCAAACTAATTTATACAAATCTGTGTGGGGCTGCGATGGGCCTAGAGGCCGAGAAATGCTCCTGGATTCTCTCACCTTGTTGGACTTCTTTACTTGGACTTCCAATGTGAAAACACGGATGCAAATACATTCAACCAGTGTTAAAATGGGGCCCCCGAACTCACCTTGGAGAAAAAGGTAACTGTTCTGGTGTGGTCCAGTCGGGGGGATAATACTAGGAGGAGATCGTTGATTAGCAATGGCTTATAATCCAAGTAGAACTGGAGGGCTTTATAATACAGCTCCACATTGGCCACCTAGAGAAGAAACACAACACAACTGTTGCTGGGTCTGAACTGGCCCGTTAGATTTAATTTAAAAATTACTGAGCAATGTCCAAAAACTGGACTTTTTAAGAAGAGAATTAGACAAATTTGTGATGAATAAAACTATTAAATGTCTCACAGTTATGTTGATGGCTGTTATTTATGGTTTAGTACGTATTATTTGGTGTTTCTCAGGATCAGTTTTTGGAGAAGACAGGCAGGAAGGCATTACTGCAATTCATGCCTGGCTCGTCCATGTCAGCAGTGTGGTTTTGGACAGTTGAAGAGGGGCATCCCTCTTAGAGGTGCTTACCTTGGCAATGATGTCCTTGAACTGCCCTTCTTTCCATGCATCGGTCGGATGATTCATCATTGTAATTATTGCATTGTCATATTCTTCGTATTTGTCATAGAGGAAAACCAGTTCTCCCCACAGATGGGCCTGTTCTGCTGCCCGAAGGACCTTGAGAAGCCGTGGGAAAGAAGAGGCAGCCATGTTTGCAAGCCAGGCAGAAGGCAAAGCCAGGATTATGCTAGAAACTACCCTAGAGAGTGTGACACAATACTGACATTCACTCCCCTGCCTCTTACTTACTCCAGGGTGCAGGTGCTGACCTTTAAATCAGACAGAGAATATCGTTAGGGATCTCCAAGTATGTCTCTGTGTGATCCAGAGCAGATTGGCAAGAGTTTACCAACTCCCAAACATCTAATTGAAAAGAGGGCTTTTAAATCTCTTAACTGGATTGCAAACGGGATTACCTGGGATTAAAACCAGGAGTGGGTTTTTGTGAGAGAGGATTAGACAGCTTGGTTTTAGCACCATGCTGGAAATGTTAGGCTGAGAGTACACTCGGATACATTCTATTCATTGTTTCTTTCTGTATGTATGTATGTATGTATGTATGCTTGCTCAAGACATGATTCTGCTCCAAATTCTGATTGGTATATTGCAGGATTTGAAGGGGGGGGGGGGAGAATGAAACGGTTGCTGACCACCTGTGCCTAAATCCTAAATGTCTTAGGGAGAGACTATATGAAATACTATCACCTCCCTTATGAAGGTGCTTGGTCTCCCTCTACACTGCAGAATGAGACAAACTGGCATATGGGTCGTGGGTTTTTCGGCATTGCTTCCAAAAACTGAGATGAGCAACTCAAAATATCCAACCTGTCCTCTCACAGCTTTCCACCAAACACTAGAAATATTTGCCGGGCAAGGGTCTCTGAAGAGTCAGTTTGCTCTGTGCTTTTTCTGAAGGGGTTCCCTTTCATCTCCAGTACCCCAATATTTTTAATCGCGATTTTTGTTTTGTTTTGGGGTTTTTTTTGGCCTCTGCTATCCCTGTTGGATGCTTCTTTGCGAGAGAAGCAAGGTGAGCTTTCATCTTCAGGAGCTGCTTGGTCTACTCCAGGCCTGCCCAACAAGTAGACCGCGGGCTATCGGTAGCCCGTGAAGGGTTCAAAAGTAGCCCGCCGGCCATCAATGAAAAAAGTGAGGGGATAAGTTCTCCACCCCTCCCTCCCCCATCCCAAGGACCCCCACTGCCCCACCAAAGTTCTGGGCCTGCCAGCCCACTGTGTGTCAGCCGAGCAGGGCAGTTCAAGAGCCATGGTGCATTGAAATATGTTCCCTACAGAACAGATTAATTGGTTTTCAATGCATTCCTATGGCAAACCGCTGCTCTACTTACAAAAGTTTTTACTTATGAGCATGTGCTCCGAACGGATAAAATTCGTAAGTAGAGGTTTTAGTGGAGTAGCCCTCAGGCACTTTGGGCAGGAAAAAGTAGACCTTGGCCTGTTCAAAGTTGAACAGCCCTGGTCTACTTCCATTTATTGAGCGATGCAGAATCCGTACCTTTGGAATATTGACTCTGGACCAGAAGAGTTCCAAGTGCTCTCTCATCTTTTGTGGTTTGTACTTGGAATACAAGATGGCAAGCTCGGTGAACATTCCCATGTGGGCGCGCTCCAAGCCCAGGGCTGCTTCAAGCAGAGCAATCAGTTCTTCAAAGTATCCCCGGTCCTAGGGATCAAGGTTGCAGCAGGGTTAAAGTACAGGACTGGCCGCTAGCAGAACAAGAGACCTACTTATTCACCATTTTAAAGCAAATATCATTTCAGAAGGGAATTCCTTTCTAAAGTACAGGAAAAGACCATTCTGCTCCCCCTGCACATGCCTGCTAGTCGTGTCCAACTCTAGGGGCGGTGCTCACCTCCGTTTCTAAGCCAAAGAGCCAGTATTGTGCAAGTCCGTGGCCATGCAGCTGGCATGGCTGAACACATTTCCACACACAGAACACTGTTTTACCTTCCCAATTTTTATGGCAGTACCTATTTATCTACTTGCGTTTACATACTTTTTGAACTGCTAGGCTGGCAGCAGCTGGGGTTAACAGCGGGAGATCACTCTGCTGCGTGGCACCCGGGATTCGAACCGTCGAGCTGTCGACTTTGCAGCCAACAGTTTCAGTGCTCTAGCCCACGGAGCCACCATGCCCAAGCAGAAGATAATTTTTAGTAAAAGAAACGCGAAGTGAACAAGGAGACAATGAGAACACCCTGAAGTTTATTTATGAGTTAAAAGGAGACTACCGGTAAGAATATGGCCCTGATGGATCAGTCCAGAAACTACGGTATTTTTGAAAGCTTTCTCTGTCTTCTGCCTGCACTGAGAAAACTTATTCACTCCATTATGAACACTTCTAAACACATGCACCTATAGTTGTCTTAACATCACTTTCTGCTTTGCTGAGACAACTCGGGGAATAAGAAGCAAGTTAAGTACTATATGGTCTATCAGCAGCGTAGACATTTACAATCAGATGGTTAAAAGAATCTAACCTGATAATAGCTAATAAGCTCTTCAAGCTCATCAGCATGGATTACTATGTGTAAGCCACAGATCTGGGCAAGCCGAAATTCTTTTCCATCCACACAGGCAAAGCACACCTGCAAACAAAAAAAAAGGGGGGGATCCATTGGAAATATAAATCTTCCACAAATCTGCCCCATTTTTGCATCCCACCTTTCCAGTGAGTCTCTCAGATCCAGATCCTTTGGCATATTAAATGGGGACTCTATCATACAATAATGTAATGCACTGCATGAGTCAAGTTCAAGACAAAAAAGGTATATTCAATCTGATATACTGGATTGTTTAAAACAAGATAAGGCACCATTTTCAATGATGAAGCCAGTATAATCACTGTAGAAAAATTGAAAAAAACTGTGTTCGTGGTTAAAAATTTAAGTTGTAGTTATAAGATGGCCTTTTTTGTTGGGGGAGGGGGTAAGGGGGGGAGAATATTATAAGAGATTTGAGATTGTAAGATTGTCATTATCAAGTTTGTGAAAATCAATAAAAAAATTAAAAAAGAGCAATTCAACTTTTTAAAAAAATCAAGACAAAAAAGGTGATCAGAAGCACAGGCCGTGGTATATGTAAGGGCATTAGAACCTCCAAAAATTGTCATAAACGTCTTTAAAAAGGTTATCTGGCAAAATCCGGGGGGGGGGGGAGCAAATTTATTAAAAAGGACCAAATATGTGACACCTTAAAGGCTAACTATTATTAATGAGAGCTTTCACGGATCAAGTCCATTTCAGAGTAAAATGAAACAGAATTGGCAAGTAAAAAATGTTAAACACATTTATTAGACATATGAGGAGCTGACTCTTCTTGCACTGTTTAGTGGTAGCGACAGTTCAGCAAAAAGGCAGGGAACGTGGTTTTCACAGTCCAGATGTTGATGAAAGACTAGTCGCATTGTGCCTTGGCCATCAAGCAGCCCAAACTGTCTCTCAGCTCTTTCTCAAGGGCTTCAGAAGCCATAGCCTTTGGCTAGCAGTTAAGATCTGACCAGATGCATTACCATCCTTCCTCCTAGAAGGGGGGGGGGGGAAACAGAAGGGAAGTTACCTCTTTCCATGTCCTGGTACTGTTGGCTTTACGGGCACTATCGACAGCTGCCTGGTACTCTCCAAGATGGACGAGGGTGGAGGCCAGGCGGGCAAAATTAGACACGTTGTTGTATAGCAGTTTCGCGGCATCGTACATTCCCTCTTCGTAGCAGCGGTCTCCAACCTAAAGAGACGGGAAGTTCTGTATGAGTGAGAGAAGATGTTTGTCTACGACAGAAGCAACGTAGTGGACAAGGGGGTATCTCGGTATCAGAACGTACCTGTTGTATGTGAGCATTGTTAGGGCCACTGATGAATTCCTCTAGCTCGGAGAGCCTGTTTGTTTTGGCCAAGGCAAAAATGAGTTCGGTCTCAACGTAAGATTCTCTCGCTTTTTTCCTAGCCATCTGCAAGAACTTCACCAGATCCTCCCAGTTATCTTGACAACAGACAGGAGAAAGAGAATAGAGAAATTAGTTCCTTTCGCTCTTGCTCCCTACCCCACCCAATGTGCTCTACAGTTGCAAGATTGGCCATGGAATAAATATAACAATATGCTTCTTCTCTAAGCAGATGAAGAAATGTTTTATTAATATATATAGACAAATTAATGACA
Source organism: Phrynocephalus guinanensis (assembly GCA_037367245.1). NCBI lineage: Eukaryota > Metazoa > Chordata > Lepidosauria > Squamata > Agamidae > Phrynocephalus > Phrynocephalus guinanensis. The sequence continues at coordinate 10,596,910 of CM074752.1, forward strand.
GATGAGAATCACATTTTGAGAAGACTTTTACAAGCCTTAAAACTTTGTCAATTGTAATCATATAGTTCTTACAGATTTAAAGGACCTGATCATGGTTTTCTGGCAAGAGTACAAATGCTGTATAACTGGAGCAAGATTTTTATTATTCAACCCAGCCAAACATGAATATGCTCTGATTCTGTGCTGCTTTTTCAAGCTAAACGCATGTCTCTTACACTGATATGTGGCCTACAATCCATGGATCCTTTTTGGCTATGAAATGGATACTCAAATTAAAGACATACTGTACTAACATTTGAATTTTAGTAAAAAAATGATTATAAAGAGTGAATGCTGGCGTAATAAGCACACAAAGGTGCGTATTTTGAAGGAAAACAGGTTTTTGAGGAGTTTTACTCATTTGTGTGTGCATTTTGTGGGGTTTTTTTAAATCAGAGACTGAGCAAGGAAATTGGGTTGAAAGGACGTATGAAGACCTGGAAGTTGAATAATGGCAACTGGACTTCTTTTTCTTGAGAGATGGAAACATTTCGCTGCTCATCCAAAGAGCTTCATCAGTCTGAAGAAAACCATGATTCAACTTCCAGATAAACTCACCTGGATGACTGAGAATCTTTACAAACTTATGAAGACTTATGAAACTGACAGGAAATGAAGCAAGAAAATCTATCCATCTTTACTGTTAGATGGTGGACTTCCAATGAGTTCACCAGGTTTCTTCTACTAAGGCACCAGACAAGCTCTCTAAGAGCCATTGGACCTACCATTTCTGTTGGCTGCCTGGACAACTTCCATGTAGGCAGAAGGGTCGTCAGCCTTGATGTAAGAATCGATGGCCTCCTTAACCAAGTCCTTCTGGAGCTGGGCTCTAGCCAGTTGGCTCCAAACGGCTGGCTCGTTGCATCTCTCCGCAAACTCATAAGCACGGTCCAAATTGCCAATATGCTCTATCAACACCTGGGTTGCAAAATATATATGTATATATATATATATATAAAGCATCTCAACAAGTGGGTAGCAGGCCATGTGGAATGGCTGCCGAAAGGAGGAGGAAAAGTTAGAGGAACGCAGGTCTACGGAAGAAAACACACACTCAGCTTTTGAAAAACCACAGCTGTTTTAATATCTGAGGCAACATTTCAGGCTGCTATGGGTGGGGAAGGGGGAAGAGGAACCACCACACTGGTTGGCAGCCACTGCTCCTCTTTAACCCACTAATAGAGATGGGCACAAACCGCTAGTTTGGCGCAAGTGTTCCAGGGTTGGGTGCCCCACCGCCTCCAGCAGGCAATCTCCCAGAGGCAGTACTCTGGCTTCCGTGCCTCGCCTCATCAGGGTATTGGCTCGCAGTGGGCACCTGCCAAAGCGGGTGGGGGGTGCCAAACTGCGGAACACGTGTTGGGTCATCAGCCAAACTGGCACAAACCGCCAAAGCCAATGGTTGTATGCCATAGATGGATGTATGCACAAGGGCAACCAGCAAACCTATTAGGAAAGATTATTTTGCTTTTAATAAGTATGCCAGGTATCTCATGTCTAGGCAGAGTGATTCCAGAACCATTCTTCTCAACCATCCTCAATACAACTCCTGGATGGCCCAGTGACAGGCGTACCTGAGACCCTAATAGCTCCAGAGAGCATCAGGCTTAAGGAGGGTGGTTGAGAACATTCCTAGATTTGGGCAGAGCATTCTAAGCGACATCAATGAATACCTGAACACTGATCACTGCCAAGGTTTTGTGCATAAACACGCAAGGGCTTTAAAATATCCCCCCCCCCCCCCCAAAAAAGAAAGACTCTGCAGCTATCAATATGATCCCATACCTGGATGGCCGAAGTATTCACATCAAATTTCCTGAAGATGGCAAAAGCTTCTTCGTAGAGTTCGTTGCTAATGGCGATGTTTGCAATATCCGGAGCGTCATAGTTGTCCAAACGGTTGATGTACTCCATCACACGCGTGCGGTCTGCTTTTATGGCAGTCAAGATGAGTAGATTCTGGAGGTTCCTTGAATGATATCGGCGAAATGGTTGGGTTTAGCTAGGAGATGCTCCTTGTTACATTGCATTAAACAGTCATTAAACAACAATTTTATTTATTTTATTTTTATTTACAATTTTGTTTTGCCGCCCCACTACCAAAAAGTGTTCTGCTTATATACTGCCCCATACCACTCCAAGTAGTCTCTGGGCGATTTACAGTTTTAATTACAGTAATGCAGGCTACACATTGCCCCCCCCCCAGCAAGCTCAGTACTCATTTTACCGACCTTGGAAGGATGGAAGGCTAAGTCAGTCATGAGCCTGCTACCGGGAATTGAACCCCAGGTTGTGAGCACAGTTTTACCTGCAGTACAGGCATTTAACCACTACGCCACGGGTCTCTGGGCAGCGTTGTGCTAGTTAAATACTATCACAATGTATATAATGCATTCAAAACACATTACTGTAGCTTGCTTGAAATGCTTTTTTTAAGCAGATGAAGCCAGCACCTACTTCAGAGCAAGATGTGCTCGTCTAGCTATTACCTAGTGTGAAATGACAGCAACAAAACCCATAAATGTGATCTATATGGCATCTCTGTATTAAGACAATGTCCATAAGATGCAGGGAAATACAGGCATCATTTGCTTGCATCTGAATATACCAGGGAAAACTCCTCGCCCGTACCTGTGCTCACTGAAGACCGAGTTATCTAAAACAATCTTCTCAAGCAATTCAATGAGTTCATTGGGCAGGTCAGCAGTCATGAAGGCTTTGACCGTCACGGAAACTTCCTCTGGATCTTGAGTCTCCGATAGCGCGGTCTGGACTACCTGGATATTTGGAGAATGGTCTCTGTTATTGTCAAGGAGCCAAGTATTAACAGTGTGTGTGTGTTGTGTCGTTACAGTCATGACCGAACTCTACATGACCCCACGTCCATGGAGCTTTCTTGGCAGGAATACTGGAGTGGTTTTCCAGTTCCTACTCCAGGTGCCTACAGCACCTGGTATTCCCTGGTGGTCACCCATCCAAGCACTAACCAGGGCCGACCCTGCTTAGCTTCCGAAATCAGGCGAGATCAGATGTGCTTAGGTAGATAGGATTTAAAGAGCATGTAGGGCAGAAGAGCAGAAATGGTTGATGTACTCGATGGAAAGAAAACAGGGAGTGGAAGACAGTTGGTTGCAAAAACTTTTCAAGGCATTTTCCCCCCTACCAAAAGACACCATTCTACACAGCCCTGACTTAAAACCATCTTCTCAACCATCTCTCCAAACAGGAAAAAGAGAGAAAGCAAACAGAGGAATAATCAAAGATTATTGAAAACACCATGCTCATTTTATTTGAAAGAAAATGGAGAGAAGGGGGGTGAGGTGTTGAGCAACATGCTTCATGCATCACTTTCTGTTTCTGAACATTCCATCTATTGGATATACCTGATCAATAAGCGGTCTCCGGTATGGGTTGTTTTCATCCAGAACATTTACCCACAATTCTGGATCTTTTCTGCGCACTAGGTACCGAGCTTCACTCTTGAACAAGGAATTCTCATTGCAGACCTAAGAGGAAACATGGGGGGGGGGGAAGCATATATTCTGGACTTAAAAATATAAGAATCTATGTTTAGCTTCACCTGAGTCTCACTTATGTTGAAATAAGACCACACCACCCTCATCCTACCAAGCTTTATGGCACTCAGTTTGCCAGAGGTTCTTGCAAATTCAGGAGACGGGCTTTATCATGCCTAACTAGACCAAGAGACAACTTTCTGCTCGTGTTTCAAATATGTCAGAGTGGCAGAGTCATTTTAGAATTAAAGCAAGCCTCGGGTTATATGGAAGCCACTGGAGGAAATACACCCTCAATGCCCCGTTGGAAGTACAGTACTTTCCAACTGCTTGAGCATAGCCAGTGGAAGAAGCATTTTATTGCACAACCCTATGCAAACGTGGTGGGCCACAACCTGCATGACCACCCATTCTTTGAGTCCTGACAAACACAGAAAGACACTGGTGCCTTAGAATATATATTGTATACTACACTTAGGAGGGATATTACAAGAATAATGATTTTAGGGACATATGAAGTCAATAGCTAAAACATGCCCTAACTAAACAGAGTGGGTCAACGCCAAAAGAAGATTCACTGCATTTCTGAACTGTAAAAAAATCAAATATCTCAAAGTAGGGGGGGTGGCACTGGGTAGAATGGACTATCGAGTGCAAGATGACATTTTAAAAAGCATATTTAATAACTGTGTTGCAGTGTATGTCTCAATTCTTATCACTTTGTTTTGAGTTTGTGTCCTTTAGTATCAAAAATAATTTAAAAACAAAATTATAAAAAAGAGATTTGTGTAGAAAGTTGTCCCGGATGCAACAGGATCCAAAACAGGAAAAAGAAACAGATGTCCTTACAAACTAACGAGCTCCCGAATCAAGGCTAGTACTTCAGAGATTCAACAGGTCAGCCGTAGTTTTAGCTGGCTGTGTTGTGTCTGTGCTTTGATTTGGCTCCCGAGCTAGTACTGTTTAAGACAGTGAGATGGTTTACAGAAGGTGGTCCAAAAAACAACAACGATGTCCCGTTGTGCTACTGAACAACTATCCCAGAAGCTCCAACATACTCTCAAAAGAAACCCTGCAGCACAAGGGAAAGCAGTGGTGGAGCAGGCATCTTCCAGGAAGCTTGAAAAGCATGAGAACAACCTGAACTGATATATGAACGAATAGGCAGCCTGTGAGGAGCCACCGAGTCTCCAAGATGCCGTTTGAAAATCACCCATTTAGAGAAGCCGTTACTCCTATCAAAATCGGGGTTCGGTTCAAGAGCCAGGGCTGCTAGTGCTGTATCAACATGTTCATGCCTCGAAGGCCGTCCATTCTAACCTTTATGAGCTCAAGGTCGCACTGTCCCCTCTCGTAAGCCACGCAGGCCAAGTGCGGATCCCTCTTCTCGCAGTATTTGCCCACAACACGGCTGTCGTAGAAGGGGTTCTCCCGCAGGAAGCGCTCGGGGTTGTTGTTGCTGTCAATGTAGATTTTAGCCAGGGCGTTGTGCGTCGCCGGTTCTTCGCAGCCTTCGTGAATTCGAGACTCGAGCCAAGGCAGGAGCAGCTTCAGCCTTAGTGAGAAACAGAGCTTGGTCTACTCGACTCTAAGTCTTGCTCACGTTTTCCATGCCTGCCACCCACCCAAAGGCCTGGTTTCCTTTACTGGTGTGTGTGTGTGTGGGGGGCAAAGTCCCACCCTAGAAGATCTGCTGACAGCTAACTATCCAACATAAGTACTCATTAGCCCAAAATGAAAATCTTTAATATAAGAAGAGACACAAGGGGTTTTGCCAGCCATGCCAATAGCTTAACTGTTTTGTTTTTCCTCGTGGCTTTAAAAAGTTAGACAAGGGCTTAAGTACAGTTATTCTGTAAGGTTAAAAATACATCCAGCCCATGAATAGAAATAAAGGAATTCTGGATGTGAACACTTAAGGAACTTACCTATTTCTTTTTTCTACCTCAGCTACCAATTCATCTGTTGAAAACTGGCCTCTCACCACCATGATCAGGTTTTTAATGACATCTTCGGAACAATCCACATCGAGAAGCCCCCCAACAACTGCTGGGATACGGCTTGGGTTGACCTAGGACAAGTCGATACCTTTAATTTGGAGGCTGGCATGAAAAATTACAAGCCTTTCATATAATACACAACATATCCAGACTGCAAATGTTATGCAGACTCAAAAATCCTTGTTTAAATAGAATGCATTCTGTTACAAGCTAGTTTCACTGAAGGACTCTCTGATTAATTCCCTGTCAATACATTTATTTTGCACAGAATGCTTCATAGTTATTTCACAAAAAGTGAGGAAGGAGCTGCTGATCAGGTTTCAAAAATGCTCTCAGCACCGTTGACCGGAGTTTGTACTTTACCTTCTGAACATATATCTCTATGTATTTCTGTAGGTTGTTACGGTAAAGGTAGAGGACCAGGTCATGGACGAAGTCAAATCTGTCGCAGACAATGATCAAAGGAAGCTGATCTGTAAGCTTGGCTTCCTGTGTAAATAAAGTACAGTAGAAGGAAATGTATGACCAGGAAAATGACATAAGCACGAACAAACATCCAGAAGCGAATACTGTATAGTGTGAAAGAAATACTTACAAAGGTACTCTCCACACCTGCCTACAATGTGGCACAAGCAACACTGATTTATTATAGTAAACCGGTAAACCATTTATCTTCTCCCAAGTACCCAATTGCCTTGTGACTACATTAATGAAGAAATACTGAACTCCACTTTCTGTAAATTTTCCAGAGATCACTTAATGTAAACATCAAAACAAAAATGCCACCATTCAAGTTTATTTACCCCACCTTTCTCCTTGGAAAAGGAGTTTGGCACTCAAGAAAGTTTTTACCTTTAGGAAGTTTTTTACTCGTTCTGGATTATAACAGTTACTTTCTCGGCAGATCCTTTCCACCTCTTTGATTTGGCCTGTCTTGCAAGCGGCCTGGATGTACTTGAAGTGGACATCTGGGTCTTGGCTGAAGTTCACAATGGAGCCCAAGAAATAGAACAGGCCTTGGGGAAAGAGAGAGAGAGACGCGTGTGTTATGGTTCACCCATAGAGATGGGCACGACTTTAAAAAAAAAAATTTCGAGTTGTCGTTAGTCGGGCCGGTTCCGTTTCGGCTCGTTTCCGTTTTTTGCGAAAATTTGCAAAAATTAGTCGGTTCGTTTTTTCGTTGTCGTTAGTACTGGTTTGGGGAGGGGGTAGCGGGCTCCTGGAGGGAGCTGCAGGAGTCAGCCAGAGCCACAAGTGACGGACTGGCAGACTCTTTGCACCCGCTGTGTCTCACGTACTTGCATGTAGTGCAATGCAAGTAGATCTGGCTTAGGGTTAAGACGGATTAGCGGAACGGCTAGGGTTAGGCTAGTTACGGGTGAGGTTAGGGTGAGTATTGGGGTGCACCTCTGGGTGCCTCTCTGACCCACTTAGAAGGACAGTGTACTGGCGTATGGGTTAGGCTTAGGCTTAGGGTTCGGGTTTGGGCTACGATTAGTGGGCTGTTTATGCCCGATTGGCACATCCCAGAAGTCTCTGTGGTCAACCTGGCCAAGTGGCCATGCGATTGGTGGAAAATTTGCATGGTCTACTCCCATGGGCGAGCCCATCATTGCAAATGTGCAGGTGTAAAAAAATAAAATAAAATAAAATCAACGGAGACTTTTTTTTGCAAGAAAAACCCACTGCTGCTACTGTAAAAATTCAAGCATTTAAAATACCTAATTTTCGCATGTTTCTGTGGTGCTTTGGTGGGGTTTTGGGCAACGATTTAAACAAATATATTGCGGTCGCCATTTTGGATCCCCCCCCACCGCATGGCAAATGGATGCGCCCTCCCAGCCTGGTACAGTCAGCAAAACCTGGCCATGCGATTGGTGGAATGGCTCCAAAACTTTGCATGGTCCACTCCCATGGGCGAGCCCATCATTGCGAATGCGCAGGTGTAAAAAAATAAAATAAAATAAAATAAAATAAAATCAACGGAGACTTTTTTTGCAAGAAATACCCACTGCTGCTACTGTAAAAATTCAAGCATTTAAAATAGCTAATTTTCGCATGTTTCTGTGGTGCTTTGGTGGGGTTTTGGGCAACGATTTCAAAAAAAATATTGCAGTCGCCATTTTGGATCCCCCGCACTGCATGGCAAATGGATGCGCCCTCCCAGCCTGGTACCAGCAGCGCAGCAGTAGCAATAACCAAGGAGAGGGGGGCGGGGAAACCCCCCCCCCCAAATAAAACACCCTTCTGGCCTGGTAGGTGCCCTCAGACAGTTTTCGCCTACTTTTAGGGCCGGGAATCGGGTTTTTTTTTAACTTTTAAAAACTTTTTTTCTGTGCCGCTTGGCATTGCGCGATGCAAGTAACGAGCACGACAGATCAGACTAAATTGTTCGTTCGTCGGTTCGAGCTCGAATTCTGGTGGAGTAATTCCCGTTTCCGTTTCCGTAGAGTAACGGATACGAGTAATGGAAACGGAAACGGGAATACCGCTAAGTCGTGCCCATCTCTATTCACCCATGCACACACACATAGACACACCCATCCTTTTACTTCAGGACAGCTGTTTCCTTCGAGTTACAGCCCTGACAGTCAGAGAGTGACCTCTTCATGTGTAAAATTAAACAACTTGTGGCATAAAAATATGCTTAAGAGAACCATGATGTCTCTGGATTCCTTCTTGTTTCACCTTACATTTTGGGGTACAGGAACAAGCTCTCGCTTGCATCCGCAGGATCGACATCCACAGTTTCACTTATCTTAAAATATTAAAAAAGAAACACTAGAAATGTGTATTTTCATGATGTATTTACCAGAACTGCCACTACTAGAAGCAGCCAGAGACCATACTATTCATGCTTGTGGCTGGAATATAGAGCATGGTCTCCCTCTCTAGTGGCCTTTTTTGACAATACACAGTGAAAATACTTGTTTCTGGATGCTTTTCTTTTGGTCCTACAGCATTCACTATTATTGACGGTTTTCAGCATCTGTGTGTGTGGGGTGGGGTGGGGCTTGGAACCTTGAGTCCTGTTATATTCATGGGTCCCTTGAATCCTTGCAATTCTGTACCATTCTCAACTCCATTTGACCCGTATTACTTGTCAGCTAGCACATCAGCCCCTTCAAGCCAGGGAAGGTTGTGGCACGCAAGTGTTGCTCTTCAGTGACCCAGGCTTACCTTCATAGCTTTTGAAAGATTCAAACAGCTCCACCAGAGACTGGGTGCCCAACTGTTCGTGATACTTAGACGCCACTTGCACACAGAGCTGCAGATTTTGTCGGATGTTGGCCGAGAGCATCGCACGGAGGCACTCCACGGAGTCTTCAACGGACAGAGAGCCAAAAAAGTTCACAAGCCACTAGAAGAGAAGAACGTATGGAAGCCTGTAACGTAACAGCCATGTGAAACCTAAGAGTCTTAAGAAGTTACAGGCCTATATTAAGGCATCAACATCTATCATCACATTGCTGGTGTTTCAGGACAGTTTCATATTTTAACACTTTTGTGTGAAATACAGCGCTCAGCTTTCCTCCAAGGATATTAAAGCCTCCCCCTCCCCCTTTCCTCAATTTCTCCTTCCTTCGTAGTTGCCTGACATTTCTGCTTACCCAATTACGTTAAGGAACAATCACAGGGCCAAGGCCACTGAATGGGGTTTCAGCTGGAGCCTGGATCTCCCAAGCCTCAATCCAAGGAGATCTGAGCAGGAAGACTTCAGGTTTCAAGAAGCTACTTCATCTTTGACCAGAGATTCGAGACCCACCAATGACAGAGTGGTGACTCACAAGGAGTCCTCCGTATGCCATGTCCCAAAACTATGCTGGGGAACGCTTGTGAGAGGGCCCCAGAACTATTCCACCTCTCTGGTAGAGAGGTATGATTCAAATTGAGTAAATTAGATCTTATTATAATTTGAGGCAATTCTGCTTGAATGCTGTAATCCTATAAACACATTTGCGCCTGTTAAAAAACAGATTACTTAAAACCCTTCCATAATTGAGCCTCTTAATGGGGCAGGGGCGTGGTAGCCATGGATATATGCCCAGCTTGGGGACTGATGCACACTCCTGCTCCCTGAGGGCCAGGCAGGGCCTACGTCCTTGTGGCTACCCTTGTATCTACTTCCCTGGTACGCACTGGAACTACTGGCAACAACAGCAAGGCAGATGTGGCTAAATTTGATAACAAAACAGATTGGTGTGTGTGCGGTTATTTTTGCTCTGGCCCTGAGGCCAACAGACTAACCACTCAAAGCATTTCAAGCCTGGAAATGGGAACCAATCAACAGAAGACCGTGTCTTGCCAAACAAAAATATCTGCTCGACTATCCCCAAAGTTTCCTCATCCCAGAAATATAATTCTGGTGGGTAGCTCGTTTGCAGTTGCTGCTGTTGTACTGGATGCCTGAAGACCTTGTTGATGCCCTGCAAAGCACCCAGAACCTTGGGGTTGGGGGGATGTGACACCTCCCTTGTACCCTGCCAAGGTTCATTATACCAACCTAGTTCATTTATGCATAGGCAAGAAGTTAATATGAGAAAGGGGGAGGCACAATGAGAACCCTATATTTGCCCATGGAAGCTCACGTTAAATTATAGCAATCTTCAAGTTGCTACAATGTTTCTGTCTTCTTTATATTTTATTTTTCTTTTGGTTTTGCCTATTATGCTTGCATCGGCTAACACGGCTACCTCTTCTAAAAAATGACCAGTAGGACAAGCAGAAGCCTCTTACCTCCGGGTTCAAAAGGTGAGTGTGAACAACAGCCCGCTTGATATCGTAAAGGTCAGTGTAATGCTCCAATGCTCTCTGTAACAAGCCGGCTTTTTCACAAAGCTGGGCAATGTGGGCACGATCGTAGTGAGTGAACATCTGGTTTCCAAGGATGGCATCTGCAACCTGAAAAATGTCAGCAAGATTGTACATCGCTTTATAATGAAATCATAAGGGGAAAACTGACTGTTCCTGAGACCTGTATAATGCACTTCAAAGTCAAAGTCACCTTTATTGGCATAAAATAGTCGTTAAAATAGTTACAATAGGCAAATCTCTCAGCGCCTGAATAGCCTGAATAATCTGGGGTTACAATAAACCAAACTTAAAAGGAAGCAGGGCTATTCTTTTGAGAAACTAGTAATAAATATTTGGCTACTAGCTCTGTCACGCTTTTATCTTTGTCTGCCAAGAGAGTAGCATTAATAGTCTCAGGGGTTGTTGAAAATTTGGAAATAATTGAGCCAATTAATTGTTGTCGATTAATACGATAGCCGGGACGTCGAGTCAGAATATGTGCAACAGAATCAGGTTCCAACCTGCAGAATTTACAGAGTCTGCTCTTGTAAGGCATTTTAAAGTATCTTCCTAGAGTGACGGTGGAAGGAAAGATGTTCAGTCTTGCCAACATTCCTTCTAAAAATATCCAAAACAGGGGAAGGAGTAAAGTTACCTGCGGAGCATGAATGAGGTTCATCTCCAGCAGTCGAGTCTGAAGGTGACCCTCAGCAGGACGATTATTTTTCAAGGCATCCAACAAGAAGGAAGTGCACTGCTGAATTAAACTGTTCTCCATGAACACATCGACAATCTAGGACAGAGGGAACAACTCTCAGACATGCAAACCATGGGCAACTATTCTGGTTCTATGCCTACTCAGAGATACCACTGGGCTACCACTTGCATGACACTTGAATGGACTGTTGTCTAATTCCATATTCTTTCGTCAGTTTCTTCTTCAACAGTTACAACTGTGTGGAACTCCAAGCGTAAAATAAGAACATGCCACCAATATTTGGAAAACAAAACAGCCCACCACATACGTTCAAATCCTAAAGAAGACTGCAGTGACGACGGAAACAATCACCTTTATTTCCAGTGCAACCAATGTGATGGCCAAGATTTTAAAACAAAAGCTATTACACATATGAAGTAAAAAATGCTTGACACTCTATCTGAACTTAGGAAAGGAAGAAGCACTAGTGAATACTGTATATTGCAAATATTTGCCTAATAATAAACAATGCTCATCTAGGGTACATCACATGTTAAGGGAAGACTAGTAATATAAGGGAGACAGGGATCTGTCTAAAATTAGTTTTAGAAATTAGTTCCTTCCCTCTAGACAAGTAGCCGATCTTACCAGAAGTTTTGTGTAAAAAAAGAGACTAACACCTCTTTAAAGGTACATGCACGTTGATGCTGTCCATGCTTACAAACTTCTTTTAAAATTGCTTAATATCTGTCTTTTAGGACTATAGGTACCAGCTTTTTGCATACACTCTTCCACTTAATCTACACTTTTCACAGACAGCAACCAATTTTGTAACTTTGTCAGCAAACTGTAAAACTATCCATGATACCTAGATTCTTCCATCTCCTTCCATGTTGCATAAGACACCACAAAACCAACTACAAGTATTTCAACACAAAGCATAACTATTTAGTCTTGTTAGGATTTGGGACATGTTCTTTCCACCTTGAATTAGTAACTGCCATATTGCAACAGACTGAAGTCAAGTTTTACCTGATTGATGTTAGCTAACGGTTCTTCATCTTGTACCAACATCTGAGCAAACTGAAGGCCCTGGTCTGGGCTGACTCTCATCACACTCCTCAACAGAAAAATCCAGTCTGGTGTGTAACCAACCTAAAATAATATTTAAAGAGATTTTAAATAAGAAAGACCAACTAGGCCTTGGCATAGCTACTTGCTGTCCTTGGTAGCTTTCTCAAATCATACTTGCACCTGTGTTGTATGAAGTCAGAACAATATAACAACTACTCATCATTAATGATCTGCTAAAATATAGATTACTGCATTGTCTTGCATGTGTCTCTGCTCTGAAGGCCACATGGAGAGTTTAACTGCTACAATACACAGCTATTAGATCAACAAGTTAAAGGAAGCACTGCTTGATTTGGTTAACAAACCCAATGCAGTAACTTCCTTGTGTGTTAGTTTGTTTATAAATACAAAGCAGGTCTTGGTTTTTAATCTGTCAAGGCCCACAGTCTGGAAAATGGCATGTAGATTTGTGAACATGTCTGACTGTAGATGTCATTCATCTTTAGGAGGTTAGGGTCTTGGACAGTTGACACTATCTTTGGAATACCCTCGCTAGGGAAATGGACAAAACACTGAACCTTAGGCAATTTCAGCAAACGAGTGAGACTTCGCTTTTAAAATCCGATTACTTTTACATTCTCTGTTTTATCTTGTAGCGTTTTAATGCTAGTTGTTAATTTACCTTGGATGTATTGAGGCTGAAGGGTAGCCTATTGATTTCAAACAGATAAAATGGTGAGTGATTAGAAAGATAAGAATGAACAGAGCTCACCTTAATTCATTTGTCTGAGTGAAAACATCACCTACCCATTGTCTTACAGTGTTCTGCTTAAAAGAAGATGGAACGGCCTTATTCCTCCTATTCCCAGCCCGACCATGGGCTCTTGGGGGCCAACACACACACACACACACACACACACACACACACACACACACACACACACACACACACACACACACACTATAAACTACAGAACCTGTGACACACCTTCATTCGTTTACAGAAAATGCCTTGAGGTTCACAGGGTAGTTTCGCAGGTTTGGGCCAGAAACGAAGAGCCCGCTGAAAGCTCCAAAGATCACATGACAAAAGCAACTGAAACTTAGCAAGGCAAGAGCTTTGCCTATCACACTACAGATAGATTGGAATGTTCCAAGGCCTTTGCTTATCTTGCGAAAGATAAAGCCTAGCTGTGCGTTCAAGAAGCTGTTGGACTTTCAAGGCAAGCATTACGCAATCACATACTTTTTACCTTTTTGGCGTAAAGAACTATTTTCTGGAACTGGCCCGTTTCTGCAAAACACTGGATGACTTTGTTTGGGACATTTGCGCGGAGATAAACGCTGAGGGCAAGGGTTGGGTCGGCAGACTTGACTAAGTCTCCAAGCTCCTCAGAGCATTCCAGCTGCAAAAGGCAAAGAGAGTCCCGGCATCAACACAAGCCCCAAGGATCAGGTTGCATCTTGTTCGTTAGCACAGGACAGAGAACGGCAGCAGCATTAATCCTGCCCTGCCACGGGAGGGTTACGGTATTAACGATGCACCTCCCGGCTCACAAAGAGAACTCTCCTGTTAGCACATGAATGCGGATCAAGGCTTTTTGCCAGGAGATACCCTTAGCAGGCAGAGTCTAGCAACTCCATGTTGATTTAGCACAGTCTTCCTCACTCTGCTGCCACAGGCATGTCTTTATTTAATTTTTTTTCTGTGTCTTCTTTATAGCCCACCTATCTGCTGATAAGGCTGCTCAAGGCACCTCACAGCATTGAAAAACAGAATGAAAAACAGTACATTATAACTTTAAAAGCAAGTAGGCTATAAAACTAATAAAAACGATTAAAATTATAAAATGTTAAAAGCTATCTAAAACTTTAAAAAAAAACCCTACAGTACAACTCCTGTATCTGCTGATTCAGTTATCCTTGGATTAAGTTATCTGTGGTGTGAATTGCCGGCTGGCTGGTGCATAGTGCTATAAGGGCCCAGCCAGCAGGCACACAGCGCCACTGCTCTCACCCCCATCACCCATGGCAACACTGTTTTTGCCCCTGCCACTACCACCCACTATAGCTATCACCTCTTCCCCCTTGTCACTGCCTTTGGTGTTCCACTCGGAAAACCGCATTCACTCTTATCCACGGATTTCAGTATCCGCAGGCCAGTCTGGAACCCATCCCCCATGGATACTACTGTATTGACACAAAAAGTGACATTCTGGGACCTGGTCATGATTGTTAAAAGCCTGCCTCAAAAGCTGGATCTTCACCCATCGGTGGAAGGATTTAATAAGGGGGAGGGGGCAACCTGATCTCCCAAAGAAGAGCCTTCTATAACCTGGGAGTACTTACTGAGAAGGCCCTCTTTTGTATCCCCATCATCCGTGTCTGCACCGGCAATGGGACTGACTACCTGCTATGGGATTATGGGAGCTGCAACCCCACCCCACCGCCCAACACCTGATGGCTGACAGTCACTTTTGAGATAGACACTATATAGAGACTTCAATATAAATGGAGAATACACTTTAGGCAGACAGCCAGGAGACCTCTCTTAGGTCAACATGTTAAGAGAAATGCTTTACTGCCATACATTCCTCTTCCTATCTTAAAATGCACACTTTGTATTGAGAGCTATATTACTAATATACAGCATCTTGACATGCATGCTATTTTTACGATGCAAAGGGCAGTGCTCCCACTAGGTATTACACAAAGGTTCAGCCATTTAAATACATAAAACTGCACCCTGCTTACCTTGTCCTCTTTCAACCATTTTTCTAGCAGCTGCTTGCGGCCTTGCTGAAGCACTGGACGGCAGAGTTCCAGAGACTCAAATTTGTTCAGCTGACCTTGATCGAGGAGGATACCGAAATATTGTAACAAGGGAGAGGCCTGACCAGGTTGCGCCGGAACGCTCTGGAACTTCCGGATGGTATCGCTTGTCCTCAGGATTCCCTGAAAATTTAGAACACCAAGAGGTTAACTTTTAAGGAGAGCTCCAAGACCGACAGCCACCAAATACTCCCTTTTTGGCTTAAAAATCACAACTCAAGGCAAGACCAGGGGTAGGTTTGCTCCAGGGGTCATTTTCTCAGCTCCAGGACATCCTATGCCAGTGATGGCGAACCTTTTAGAGATTGAGTGCCCAAACTGCGATTCAGAATCCACTGATTTTTCGCAAAGTGCCAATACAGCAATTTAACCTGAATACAGGTAGCTGTGAAGGGGCGATGTCGGATGCCCACAGAAAGGGCTCCAAGTGCCGGCTTTGGCACCCATGCCATAGGTTCACCAACACTGTCCTATGCTCACATCAGACCCTTCATGTCGTCCTGACAAGATTCACAGGTCACTTTCAAACTTGAAAAATATATTCCAGGTCTGGGAAACATAAAAATAGCCTCTGGCTCCATAGGCCACCTCATCGGGTCTAAACTAAAAGCCAAATATATCTCCTGTTAATACAACACAATTTCCCTCAGCGTTCCAAAACCATACAGCGTTCTTGGGGGGGGGATATATTTGAGGCTATAATCTTCAACACACTTAAGTTAGGAGTAAATGCTGTTGAACTCTAGCTTGTGTACTTCCAAGCATTAGAATAAGCCGTAGCCAAAATCTAGAAGCCATCTGATGTCGTAGGTCAGCACCAAAAGGGATAAAGACGCAAGGCACAGGACAACGGGATTGTGTCCTCCTGTGCCAGCAATTCATTCCTTGAGTCAAAGTCATGTCGCAGTTGATCTAGACCTGCTGGAAACATAACCAGCAACTGGCCTTCCGTTTCTCTGAAAGAGGGGATCTTGTCACACAGTGTTCTAGATGGTTCCGTGCATGTGGTAACAGACAGCCTGTCTTCCCTCCCTCCCAAGGACACTTACCTTCGGGGCAGATGCTGCCACTTTGGCTGCTTCTGCGTAGTTTCCCTGTGCAAAAAGAGTGTTAAATTTCCTGGCAAAGAGTTCCTCTGCTCCGGCCAAGTTACTCCGAATGGCCATGCGAAGGCCGAGGTCAGGATTCTGCAGCACGTTGGTGGCGTAGTTGACAATGTTATCTTCTTCCACACAAACGGAAAGCACCTATGAAGACAAAGCAAAAGGTGACCAGCTACCCTCCAGCCCGGCGTCTCTCAGCTTTTTTGAACCCCAGTTCCTTTCTGGTCGCACATAAAAACCATATTCCCCAACGCCTTTCTCAACCGTTCCAGTGATCTGTTTTCGCTTAAGGGAACAGGCCACTAGCCTAATCCACTGAAAAACATGACGATTCAATACCTGGAAGGCCAAAGATGGCCTCACCCAACCTACAGTGCAAATGGTCTCACAAATGAGTCTTACCTGCCCTTTTTTATTCACTCCAATAATCCCAGAGGTAGGTTCATGAGGTGCAGTTACAAAGATAGTGTCTGCGCTGATACGATTCATATAGATGCACACTCCCGATTCCAAGTCGTACATATGAATATATCCATATTTGGTGATTAGATAAATAACACCATGTTTTGTCCCAATCTACCAAGCAGAAACAAAAGGTTAAACTGTTAAAAGTAGGGAAACTTATTTACCAGCTACTTATTGACTACTTATTTAAGCACTTAAGACTCTAGGTTAGCCCAACAAGAAGAACGCAATGTGTTGTATAGCTGGGCTGATTTCAGTATTTCTCACACTTCAATTAGAAGGGCAAAACAACACACCACATTATTATGCCAACTTGATTTGTTTGTTTTTTAAATTCTCTTTTTTCATGGTCGTTAAGTGTTTGCCTCTTGCCCAGCACTACTTTACTATTTTATATTGTTTTATTGTTGTCTGTTTTAAACCTATTGTGTGAACCGCCCAGAGTTCCTTTGGGAAATGGGAGCGGTATACAAATGCAAAAATAAATAAATAAATGGACACTTAAGCTATTTCCGGAAGACATTTCTGGCTTTGACAGCCGTTGTTTTTCAGAACTAGCCCATTACCCAGTGTAGAAATAGTAACTTCTTGCAAAACATAAAACAAAAGCAGTGCAGCAAGGTTTCAAACAAGTGTTACCTTCCATTTGTTCATGCAGGTCTTCTTCAGCAGATGGTGACTACTTTGTATCTGTGTCATGTATTTATTGTTTTAAAGTATTTTAAAATGTTGTTTTACACTCTTTGGATACTTTCTTAACATGTGTATCTTAATGCAAGCTGCTAAGAGACTTTAGTGCAGACCTATTACAGGGTTGCCACTAAACATTTACTTTTCACTTCCCTGACCTTCTGGGATCAACATTTGTCAGTTTCCCTGACTACCATTCATACACAAATGCAAGTTTAAAAAAATAAGTACTGTATATTGTGTTGCTTTAATGCAAGGATTAATGAAATGTTTCACTCTACAACCACACAAGTCTCAACTGCAAAAAAATTGTGTCAAAGTAAGAGATTTAATATCAGCTTCTTTCAATATTAACTGCACCAACATCTGTTTTGCAACAGCACCAACAATTACACCAAGACACAAACTTCAATTCAAATACACTCTGGATGCTAACAAATGATATAAGATTTTTGTTATTGTTTTAAAGGCACACTAAAAATTAAATAAATGTTACATCTAAAATGGTTTCTCTGAAGCCGCATTACAACATATGCTTTTGAAATGGCTATAATAAAGTTAGAAATTATATATATTAATCACAATTTCCCTATTTTAGATCACTTTCTCTGACCTATTCCCCTTTCCCTGAATTTCCAGAAAGTGGCAACCCTGTATTAGGTATTCTTGAATCTACACTTAGAGGAGAATGCTCAGATCTCCCCCAACTTCTTGCTCTTCTGTAGAGGCTACAGATTAGTAGAATCAGTTCCTCTTAATGCCTCATCGGTTGTGTGAAGAAAGCAAAGACAGAAGGGGAGCAAGGTATTCCCCCTGCAGCGCAGTCAAGAAATCTGACTCAGTAAACCCCAAACTGTTCTTACCAAACTGCGCACAAAACATTACATATATAAACACCCAAATAGCCACACATTTCACAGCACCCATTGTGAGGACAAGTCACTGTATACGCTAAACATTTTACAATTATTGCTATTATATCAGGTCACTTTTGATACTGCATTAGATTTTCCTACACTCTTCATAACTTGCTGTGACGCGGCTGCAAGTGTCTCCACATTGTCCCAGCATCATGCAGTAAAATTTTATCATAAAAAAATTAGAGAGTTACATGACTTCTTAAAGACCAAACAAATTTATTAGGTGCAAGCATTAATGGACTGCCACTTGCTTCAAATGCTTCTGATGAAGTGGGTTGCAGTATACAAAAGCTTTTGTCAAAAAATTGTGCGTTTTTAAGGTGCTACAAGATTCTTTTTCGCTCCTGCTGTAAAAGACTAAACCTATCTTGTTTTCTTCCAAGGACTTGGGTACAACCAGTAACGCTCAAGCTTGACTCAAATAGAAACACTCCACTACCTCTGTACCACATATAATTCTGAATTTAGATCTCTCTCTTTTTTCTCCAGAGGAGAGTCTTGTAGCCAAATGGAGCTGTGCCTCTTCAATGGAAGAAGCTGCACATTTTGACTGTTCGACTAGAATCTATAGGCAGCCTTGGTGCCCAGAAATTATTCTCTTGCAGATATTACATCCACTGTCACATTGCACATAAAACAGTGGGGTGGGCAGAGGCTCTCTTGGATCTGCCTGTATAAGCAAACAATAACATGTAGCAAGAAGAAAAGTATCTTTTGTTTAGAAGTAATGTTTCCTGTTCTCCCCCCCCCCCCGCCGCCGCCGCTTCGTCTTTTGAGTTGTGCATTTGATTTATTTGTTTTTTGTATGGCTTTAAGTATAACTGAACAGTATGATATGAGGTCCCTCCCAGCCATTGTTACAAACATATTTTTACTCAAGGGAGAAGGGAAAGAAGTGATCCTTAACTTTGGGATAATGGTTTGTTTTACTGCATTATTTATTTTTAAAAAACTTAAACAGTACAGTAGGACTCCTGTATCCACTGATTCATTAGCCACTGATTCAGTTATTGCCAGAGGAAAAAAATTAAAATATCAGCAACCACAAAGCAAGCTACTGTCGTAAAACAGCAGCCGTAAAGCAAGCTACTGTCACAAACAGCAGTTTTGTGTGTGTGTGGGGGTGTTGCTTTCTCTCTCATCCACAAGTTTTGTTATCCATGGGAAGGCCTGGAACCAATCCCCAGCAGATACTGGAGTCCTACTGTAATTCTAGTCTGACTTGAGTACATTGAATTAGGCGTTTCCTTAGGTTCAGGATCATTTTCGGCAAGTTCACATAACAATATGATACTTTAGGGCCATGTATTCATTCTACGTTGTCCATATTTGTTAGCTTTGAAAAGTGCACAGAGTAATCAGTAACATTTTTAGGCCTGGTACAATTTCACCAGGCCAGCAGAATTCTCAATATAATCTTCAGTCCTTACCTGCATTGCAACTGGGAAATCTGTTTGAGCCTCAGGAGGGAAAAACACATCAACTGCTTTCTTAACAAAGGGTTGGTTTCCAGCTGCAGGTTGACCCACTTCAATTATATGTAGCTAAGGAATTATACAGAATTACAATTAACTGCCTTATTTGAAAAGTTCACCCAGATGAGAAACCAGCATGGCTCCTCCTTAGCTTGAACATACCAAATAAATAAATAGGTGTCAAAACACATCCTTTAAAAATCCTACCAGTTGTTCCAAAGCTTGAGTACTTAAGAAGGCTGCATATCAAGTAAAATTCCACGATGCTTTGATAACTCAGGTTAAAACCCCTGCTTTTAAAATGTACATTCAGACATACAAAAATACATGCCAGTTTCCCACCAGGCACACCATTCTAGGCCTTT
Source organism: Phrynocephalus guinanensis (assembly GCA_037367245.1). Taxonomy (NCBI): domain Eukaryota; kingdom Metazoa; phylum Chordata; class Lepidosauria; order Squamata; family Agamidae; genus Phrynocephalus; species Phrynocephalus guinanensis. The sequence goes on from CM074752.1 coordinate 10,616,879, forward strand.
ACAGGTGGATAAGAATGTTTTAAAATAATTAACTATGAGGACCTGCATCTTTTGGTTGCACTGGGGAAAGCTCTTGTTGAAGAACCCTTTCCATTCCACCATGTCTCAAGAGTCTGCTGCTGTTTGTGCCAACGCTTCTTTGTGGTGCAGTGGTTAAACTAATATTACAGTCAAAAATCTGCTCAGAGTCAGCGTTTGATTACTACATGTTCTGATCGCTAGCTCAAGGTTCACTCGGCCTTCCATCCTTCTGAGGTTAGTAAAATGAGTAGCCAGCTCACCTGGAACAGGGCGGGACAATGTTGTGTAGTCTGTATAATTCAAGTGTACACTGTCCATAATACTTCAAGTGCTATGGGCAGTATATGAGCAGCACACATTGTTTTTTTTAGCTTTATGATCAAAAAGCTTTTTTACCTTGCCTCCTGCAGGGCTTCTCACAGCAAAACAGAAGAGGGTGGAGGGTTTAGCATTTCCTTCTATCTTGAACTCTGCAAAAGCTGCTGCATGTCCCTCTATCGGCTGGGAAACTTTTCGATCCACTGAGTAGAGCTGCATGGCACCAACCACACGGTTTTGCTAATGAAGTGAGAATAGGAACACTCGGTGGCTATGGTGCTGAAGGATTTCATTAATGCCGGAAACATAACAATTCCAAGTCCTCTAATTCATTTGCATGCCCTCAACCTGTCTCCTACCCGCAAGAAACTCCGAAGGATCAGATTCAATTCCATGCCACTGACTACAAGCTCACTTAAAAGCTCGGATTAATTGTTCCTTTAGTCAATGGACAGTAGGATCCATTGCCACCTAGGACCAAGAAATATTTATTTTCTAGTCTCCAGATTTCCTTAACTTGCATCCCTAGAGAGCACATTCTCACCCTCTATGCTAGTCCACAACCTTCCTCACCTGAGCAGAGATTCCTATGAGGAGTAACCACTTTTGATTTTCATCTGTTCTGTAATTGATGATTTGGCAACCTGCAAGACTGGCATGTCGGTCAAACATCTTTTGCGGCAAAGAATCTCCTTCCATACTCCAGTGATAAACGGCAGTTTCTGTCACTAACGAAACTGTATTCACGGATATCCATTTCCAAAAGATAACTTCTTCGGCCATTGTATGTGCTTTCATTTTACTTTTCATCTCAATGTTAAAGATCTGGAGTGTTTTCCCCGCTAGTGTACAAGAGAGAAAAACAGGGAGAATCACAGACCTCCAAAAAAAACCCTAAGCAATAGCTATCCCTGCTCATAGAAAACTCTTGGTTTGCCATTGTCAAAGTTCTCAACTAAAATATACTCTTTTAAGAAGTAAGAGGAAGGGAGGAATAGTACCACTTCTGGTAGCACAGGAGAGAAATATGGTTCTAAGTCTCATCTATTTGAATCACCTTGAACTCAGTCAACTTAGAATCTGGTCACTGACTGGTCAAGCAGCAAGATCAGCATAGTCTTCCTGAGAATTCAGGAAGGTCTATAAGGCCAGTATTACCATATATTATACAAAAATAATCTCGTAACATCTAGGCTTTTAAAGATTAAAAGAGTCCTAGTCTGAAAGAGGAAAACAGGTGGGTATATGGCAGTTTATGACACAGAGTCAGCTGGAAAAGAAAAGAGACTGATATGAAGTTATACCATGCCAACATCAGTACAAAAATGATATACAAAAAGTGATTCCCACACCAAGGAAACACATACTCTGAAATAAGTGGGGCCGTATATCTTTAGTGATTTTATCAAAGCAAGAGCTAATCAAATACCCAGCTTGTTCCTGAACAAAACAATGGTTTACATTTTTTACCACTGGCAATGTTTGCTATTTTTCATTCTGCAGTACCAAGAGTGCATGCATATACAACAAGCTCATAAGAAAGCTCACCATAAAATATAGCCAATAGTTTTTAAGGTGCCACAATGTTTTTGTCCCTTGTTTTTATTATCTTTTTGTCTGATAACCAACATAAATTCATCTCCAGCACTTTGCCTCGCCATCCCAATCTACTCTTTCTATCAACTTCAACAGCAGAGGTAAATCTTAAATAGGCTGCTTAGTGGAACTGCAGCATGATATATTTTTGCAGGAACTTTGGCCAATATCATACAGACCTTCCACCAGTTTGGTAACATGGAAGCATGCTCCTTGTGCAAGTGCTGCTAGTACCAACCTAAGTGTGAATTTCCTCATGGAGAGAGGTGTAGCGCCATGTCATTACATTAGAAGGACTTTCCACTGCATAGGACTTCTAAGTCAGGCATGTCCAAACATCGGCTCACCACATGTTTTGGACTGCAACTCCCACAGTCCTTTGTCATTGGCAGTCTAAGCTTAGATTTCTGGGAATTGTGGTCCAAAACATCAGGAGGACCGGAGTTTGGACATGCCTGTTCTAAGTTTTAATTGGTCTGTTTCTTGATTCGTCTGGCAAGAACCTTCATCCTCTTACTGCTGCATAATACCTCTGCATCTTACCTCCCCCCCTCTATTTTCCTTCAAAGGAAGCTGGGAGAGAACAATAATTTGACATCTAGGAGACACAATACATTGACAGCTGAACTCCATAAACAATGGTGCTTTGAGTGACTCTGCTCCCTCAGACATTTAGCTCTGTGTTACTTACAAGACACAAGTCTCTGCGTGTAAGCTGAAAATAAGAATATTCTTTTTTCTGTAAAGACAGTCTAGATTCTACTGGGATTTCTAGATACCGCCATTATTACAAAACAGTAGCAGTGTTATAAATCAATCCGAGAAGGCAAAAGGCATCTAATAAAGTAACAGTCAATACTCAGTAGACAGGAAATTAAGAAGAAGACACTAAGCAACAATAATTCCAACAAATCTGTTACAAAATATAACAACTGCTTCTTTAAAACACAACTTAGAAGCTATGCAAGAACATGTTTGCGCTTTCTGCTTCCTAAAACTGGAAAGGAGAAAATAATTCCTATCTCTCAGGATGACTAGGGAGTTTGCCTTTGAATATCACTAGCTGGGAACACAAGCAGCGGGGCAGTATTGCAACTCGCGGCTTCCCAAAGGCATCTGGTAAGCCACTATGAGATGCCCTGGGTCTGACCCATCATGGAATTCTTATGCTTCATGGTTCATCCATACCACTTCCTGTATATCCCACTCTACATCTGGAAATAACTCCTACAAACTTATGGTCTCCTTTTAATACAGTGTTAAGAGCTCAACATACCTTGAGCGGACTAATATGCATATTTGGTCAACTCAATTTTGATTGATGGGGACAACTTTCAGGGCTTTCCAGTGAGAGAATACCCACAAGTGGTTGACCACTCTTCTTCTAGGGGCATTCTGGGAGTATGCCCAAAGCCACAGTCTGGCTCTACTCACAGGAGGCATAGAGGGTGATCCAACTCCAGACCTTTGTCTCAGCAGCCAAATACCTAAACAGCTAAGCCACACTGCAATGCTAGATTATTTCATTAGATAGAAGCTTATTTTCACACCCTAGGCAGACATTTTCCTTACAGGAATCTTCAAAAAGTAACCTGTGACCAGCTAGGTTAACTCCTCCCTCACACAAGAGCCCCATCACTGCAGCAATTCATGAAGGTAGCCCACATTCAAGAGACAAATTTCTATTTAAATGCCAAAAAATACCCCACATAGTGCGAGCAAGTGATGACAACAGCATGTGAAATAAAGAATTGTTATTTTTAAATTCAAGTAGCAACATGTTGGTCTTTTGTGGGGTGGCGGGAGAGTCTTATGGAACTTTGTAAACCAGCTTGAGTGTGTTATAAAGTTTCATTTGCAAGAAGCCACTTCAGGTGCATGAAGTGCTGTCTTCAGTTGCCAAGTTTGCACAGGTACACACAGGGTGGAAATGGGGACAAAAGATGAACGATTAACAGTCAGGAGGAAAGGCCATGAGATACAAAAGGGTTTTATCCCTCAAAGACTACATTTATAATGATCATTTATTCAATTAATTAATTTGAATTCAACTGTTTGGGGAAGGGCATGCCAGGAACAGAACCCTAACAAGCAGACTCATATTTGAGTAAGCTGTTAGGGGCTGAAAACACTCCGACAGAATTTGGGGGTGAAGAGCGACATGCAACAATTTCACTCCAGCCTCTCAAATGAAATTCCTCCCATTAGATTAGATTGTTTTCTGCTATCCCACCAATGATGCTGACCCACCAATAGCCTTGAGCCTGAAAAGCTTGAGGACATCACAGCAAGAATTACACAATTGAATTATGTTGCTTATCTTAAAAAGACAGACATCTGTCTTCTAGGACCTGCAGTTCTGAATTGAGCTGCTTTTTTGGGTATTATTCTTTCCAAATTCTATGGGGAAAATATCTTGGAACACTTGACATCTCAGCAAGAGTCGAGCATGAAATTGCATTCTTGTATTCCCATGCTGGGTGTATGGAAATATCTTCCTAAAAGTGCTATATCCCCCCACCATTCTGCTCCACATCAATTACCTGAAGTGCTCTTATGGTACAGAACAATACAGGGTACAGAGATACACGAACAATAATGCTTTGGTCACCGTGGAAATGCCACATGCAATCCAGAAATGTGATTTGTATGCTCTCTCTCTAGACTGGTATAACAGTTTAGAGAAGCATGACATTGCTGAAGGACTGGTATCATATGTTCTTTGCTTGCACAAGAAACAGACATTTCAAGCAAGACATAATTATATGCAGAGAGTCTGTCATCAACACACTCCATACGCCAGGAATGTTTGAAGTGCATTCCAGGAGCAATGTTTTCTTGGAACTTCAATACAAGGAGATGTCCTGCTATGCTGACTATAAGGTTTATATGCAAGCCCAAGCTCTGCTTCTCCTACAGAATAAATATATGCTGGAGAGCTGCTGTTGTGTCTACACATCTAGATCTTTTTTTTTAAAAAAAAACCTAGGAAATGGCAGTGGCTCTTTTTAAAAAAATCTTATTTTCTAGACCAAGTTATTTGCATCTCTGAAGTTACCATTATCGGGACAGCCCCGGAAGTGCACCTGGGAAGAATTAATCCAGGGCCACTACTAAACATCAGCATTGCCGGCCAACAGCTTGATTCACCCAAGTGGATGGGAAAGAATTAATGTATTATGCATGTACGGTTATATATCAAAGTTGCTAACTGCTGCCACCTACTTTGTATTTTCAAAACTCTGATGCTCCCACCAGGATACGTTTTTAGTAAGCTTGGAATTAATTGCATGCCAGCAGCCCACACCCATCCAGCTGCTGCTCATGGACTTCAATAAAAGTTCTCTGGTCAACATAGCACTGTGGACTCCTGCAAATACTGTCATCAACTCTGGGGACCACATTGAAGATCAAGTGACTTGCACACAAGACACCATGCTAGCAAAGGTCTCTCATAAAAGTATTGCAACTTGACTTTTAATAATGATGATGATGATAATAATAAGAGTCTTAGAACTGCAGAGTTGGAAAGGACCCTATGGATCAGTGAGTCCAGCCCCTGTCAAGGAGGCACAGTGGGGAATCGAACTCCCAGTCTCAGGCTTTGCAGCCAGAGACCTAAACCACCGAGTTATGCAGCAGTTCTTCTCCGAGCAATTGTGATATGATGGGACTAGATCAGCCCATCAGTTGGTGCAGTAGTAACCAGCAAGTCTTGGAACAATAAATGATAAGAATTTCCTCAAAATTCAAGCTACAGAGTCTAGATACCAATTAACTCCACAGTTATATGCCAATTTGCTTTTTTTTAATAGAATCCAGTACTTTTTATGAGATTAGACCATTCCATACTATTAAACATGAAGTGTGTGAGGAAAAAGTTAACTCACCATCTGTTTTAAGACAAGAATGCAGGAAGGAAAGTACAGAGTCAGTGACAATGAAACTGTTTAATATATTAAAATCATTTGCATCTGCATGTACGCGGACATTTTAACATAACAATTAGGCAGCACCTTGCCTACAGAGTTCCCTGCACCACCAAGACACGTTGCAGTAGAATTTTTACATTTCCAGCCACAATGGCAGCCTAATTCATGCCTTGTTTGCTACAATTAAAATAACTGCATGGATACAGTCTGTTTTTCAAAATAAAGGAAATTATAGATTCAACTTTAAGGGGGGAAATACTAATGAAACAATACATGTTTGGAAAAGCCATTAAAGAATAAGGAATGCCCCCAAATTCTCTCAAGTCCAGAAAATGTCACTCCTGCAGGGCTATGTATTCACAAGATTAATTTTCAATAATTTTAACTTCCCATATTAACCAGAGATCACTGTCAAACTGCTTCCTACCTCGTACAAATAAATTCCATTATCGTACACTACTCCTAGCTCATGAATAGGACAGCAGTTATCAAAATTGGACCTTCAGGCCTGATGCAATCAACTTCAGTCTTATTAAAAGCAGAACTAAAACTGTACTTTTGTACTGCTCCGCTATGCCAGGCAAATACAGGACTCCAAACTTACCTTTCAGAGCAATAACCTTCGAAGCAGGATTCATTATGGCACTTTCTGCAGAAATGGGTCGCCTGATAGGAGTTGTTGGATCGCTCATGTCTATGATCACAACCTGTGCTTGCTCACCAACCTTCTCTCGGATACAGATGAATTTATCGGATTCCATTGTTAAGGTACTGAAGCCAATGTTTGCTGGATTAATTCCAAGATTTTGGAGCTGAAAGAAAGTTAGAAAGTTAGTTCGGACACAATGTATGTCCTATTGCCTTGTATTATTAGACCAAAGAGTAAAAACAACCATATTTGCTTTCCTATAGTGACTGCCCCACCACCAATAAGAGGAGACACAACTTGAATAGAGCAGCTGAAGGTTCTGCTGGATAGCATCCTTTCTACTTTATACTTGTTCTACAGTAAGAACCACAGTGCTGAGAGCACTTTTAATAAAACGGTATTTCTGTTTTGGGAACTGAGGCTTGACTTTGGATGTCTGTGCTTACAATTCTGAGGACTCAATAATCATACAGAAAAAAATTACAATTTGACAAGTCAAATAAAAGATACTAACTTAAGCATCATTTGTACTGTAGCTCTCTTTAGCCTTCAAGAAGTACTTTGTACAACGGTGTCTGTGGTATAGTGTTCACTTTGGTACATGTAAAGACTGAAACTAGAATGATGGACACTAATCACTTTGCTATGCATTAAAGTCAACAAAATATAACTTGGTAGACAGAGAGAAAATTATCGCTCTAAATATTATGAGTACTCTGCAATTTTTTCTTATACCAGCCTATAGGTTTCTCTGACATGTGAACGATCAATATGCAGGAATCAACGTAAGAGGAACAAGCAATGACTATTTCTTTCCCCCCCCCAAAAAAACCCTATTAAACACAGAATATTGCAGCACACATGGAAGCCTGAAGGTATATGAATTGCACAGTTTGTGTAATAGTGCCCTATTAACTGATTTTAAAAGCTTTTCTAACACACAACAGGGGAAGAGACAGAAGGGGAACTAGGCTTGCAAGGTCTTGATTTAGTTTGTAATCTCAGCTCTAGACATTTTATTATTATATGTTTTCACTACAGTTCTTCCATAAAGCTGTCCAGGAACCTATTTAAGAATAGCCACCTGCCTGGGGCTGCAGTAGGGAGAAAAAACAGAAGATCAAGACAAGAGGAAGTGGTGGGGGTGGTGGGACAAATTACAAGCTGTAGTATGGAACACTAAGCAAGATGAGGTTACCACTTGCCATATTTCTGCGCCATCCAGTTATGGCAATTTTCCATTCTTACATCAATAGGAATTGCTCACTGCAGCTATGGATGGTTCTCAGGAGATATGGATGGAAATACTTTATCACAGGCATAAAAATAGAAGCTAAAAGGAATATTATATTCTCTTTTCTACAGTTCAGGAGACCAGAGTTTCACCCTGTGTGCCACTCTGACCAGATAATGGAAGAATTCAAGAACTAAGTGTCTAAACAAAAGCTCTGATGTCCCACAGTCTGAAACACAACAGAATTTAACTCTTGCTTTCTTTCTTTTGTGAATCTTTTCTACCCCGTGTGTTTTTTAAAAAACCCACCAGGTTATTATTTCTTCTCAAACAGTCTTAAATCAGAACTGCACAAAGATTACAGTATCTACCCAGAGAAACAAATCCAAACTTCCAAGAAGGGGTGTCGATTTACCACATCTACAAGTATGATGAATAGTAATTTCCAATGGAGTAGCCGTGCGGATCTGTTCCAGTAAAAACAAACTTTATGGCATCTTGAAGACTAACAACTTTTACTAGCAGAAATAAAAATGCCTGCCATGCATGCCTGGCAAAACTAATACGCCGGCCAAGACCTCTACAACCCACCCCTTTTCACTGAAACCCCCCCACCTCCTTATATCGGCTCCATTACTCCAACATTCTATTTCCTGACAAAGCAATAAAGGGATCAAATTAACCCTGGGAGGAAAAGAAAAAACAACTACATAAGTAGTTGTACATATTTTGAAATTTTCCCCTCCTGCAAGTTATGTTCCATTTCCAAGGACCATCGAATAATGGAGTTTGAAGGGGTCCAATAAGGCAGAAATCCAAATCAGAATACTGTATAGCTGATAGATAGTTGATCTCTTTTCTCTTGAATGCCTCCCGTGTTGGAGCACTCACCACCTCCCAAGATAATTGGTCCTATTGTTGAACAGCTCCAACAACTAGTTTTTCCCCATATATCCGGCTGAAAACATAAGCTATCCACAAGAACAATTCTAGAACCGACAGTTTATCTTATCTAACAGCTCTGTCTGGCCAACATCTACAGTAGCTAGATTGCTAATATTATAGGGCACTTTGTCTAAAAGTTTTGCTGAAGTCAAGATATACTATGTCTACAGCATTCCCACTATCTACAGGAATGTTGCTCAATAAGGAGGAGGAGGAGGAGGAAGATTTGCTATTGAGAAATACACACTGGCTTCTAGTTATCATGGCACTGTTTTGAGATCGCTGGCAGAATGGCCATTTTATGACCTGCTCCAGAATTTTCCCTAAGATTTATGACAAGCTGAGTAGTCTGTAATTCTCAGATTCCTCCCTTTTAAAAACAGCGAGAATGTTAGCCCTGTTCTAATCACTTCACCCATCATAAATGATTTCAAGAAAAATAACAGACAGTGGTTCTGACAGTTCTTCAGCTAGTTCCTTCAATACTCCTGCAGTTCATCTTACCAATGTGTAGCCTGCATAATTAATTTGTGAGCAGCCCAGAGAGTGCTTGAAGTGCTATGGAGCAGTATATAAGCAGAACACTTTACCCTAGAGATTTAGACATCTTCAAAGTAATAAGGTATTATGTATTTGTTTATCAGCCTCAAGCTGCAGTCTATGGAGGGTCACAAACTGTCTTTTGGAAGAAGACCAAGCTGAAGTAAGAACTGAGACCTTTTGTTTTTTCTTTGTCATCTGTTATCATTTTTCCATCCCTGTGCAGTTGAGCCATTATTTCTTTTCTCTGTCTTCTGCAACACAGAAACCTGAAGGAAGCTTTTTTGTTGTTGCTTTTAGCATCTCTTGCTACTTTCAGCTCATTCTCAACTTTTGCCTTCCCAACACCATCCTTGCAATTCTTTGCCACTTATCTGTAGTCTTCCTTTGTGGATTCTCTTTCCTTCCACTTTCTATATGTGTCCTTTAAAAAAAAAATCAGCTCCTCTGAGATTTTTGTGAAGCAATTTCTCTCCCTTTCACACCTTTATCCTTTTAAAACTAGTCATCTGGCCCAAGGCTTTCAACAACTATACAAAGTATCCAATTAGTGGAGTCCAATAATATCCCCTCACATCTGCAAGATCAGTATCTGCTGTGCTCTGTATAGCATTCACTATTGAAACAGTGTTCCATGTTTTTCCACATCCTGGGGGGGCCTTGAAGAGGATCACCCTTGCTGATACCAGGGATCCTATTGTATCACACACTTCCTCCAGTAAGCAGACACCCTTTGGAGAAGAAAAACCTTTTGCTGCCAGGTAATAATCATAAACTTTATTTCTATGCCACCTTTCTTCCCCAAATGACCCAAGGCTACACCCCATGTTTAGTTGTCAAGGCCTTTTGTAATCAAGGGTCAGGCAGAAGAGACTACAAGCCTGCAGGAACCTGTCATTCGTTCAACCCTCTCTGCTTCCACAAACCCAAACTCATCACTCTCACACACACCTTGAGTAGCCTTTATAGCTCTAAAGAACAGAATTGGTGGCAGGCATAATGTTATCCACCATTAGCATGAACCACAGTTTTGGCAGTGGTTTGCATCCAGGTCCACCAAATCTGAGGACTGACTCACATGCAACAATAAATAGCTGCCATTTACATGGATGAGCATGACTGGCTTGAGTGATAGGCGCATGGGTGATGCATTGCATCAAGCCCACAGAAAGCACACTCTCACTTGAACTGCAGCAAAACAACGTCTGGAGAGCTAAGTTTTCTTTTAAAAACTCCAGCTTCTGTTCCATGAAACAGTTTTCACAGCCAATGCTTTGAAGTTTGCTTGTTTGGAAACATACCGCCGCTTGTTTTAAAACACAACCCCAGGAAACTTCAAAAGTGAGAGCAAAATTTACCATAGCTATGTAATGAGACACAATTTATTTATTACATTTCTACCCCAGATTTCTACTAAAGAAAAACACTCGTGGAGGCTTACTGATATAACTGAACATAAATGAAAAGAAACTGAATAATAAAATAATTTACAATATCTTAAGATACTGTATATTTATTTATTTTGAATATATCTTGCCTCCTCCTAGTGCAATGATTTACAGGGATTAAATGTACAAAGCCCAGAAATTATTTTTATGTTTGGTCACTCAAGAGTAAGTAGTGGCATGATACGGGCACTATGTGCAAACATACCTGAAGGGCACCAGGATGGTCAACCAGGTTCTAATAATTACTGAGTCAATATGCTCACAAAGTGGGTGAATCCAGAATATTCCCTAAAGTAATAAGTTGAACATTAGTTGGCCACTTGTTCCCATGAAATCAGTTTGAGGGGAACAGATGATGTCAGTTGCAAATTCTTAGTATTGCCTTACTGAACTTTCACTACCATTGCATTCTCCACAAAAAAAATCCATCAACAAGAGGTTATTTTCATATATGATACAGTTAGTTTCACATGTGATACAAAGAGATTCATAGGTGTGCTCTTTGATAAGTAAAGAAATAATAGATTTAAGGTCCAAAAAGCTTTTTATCAAAGCTATTGTGTTAAGGAGCCCTTGGGAATGTGAAGAAATCCAATAGTTTTTTACTGTTAGGCTGCTTGATCTAAAATTCTAAACTAAGAAGCAGGCATGTGTGTCTGTTCCAATGTCAGCAAAATTAAAAGTGGCAAAAAAAAGACAGAGAAAAGCAAAATACTGTGGCACTTTAAAGACTAATATATTTAATTTAGTGTGAGACTTTATCTGGATAAAAACCCCACAAATATTCAGTGGTACTTATGACATACCAGAGACAATTATCACTATGATGCAATGATAAAAGCGTAAAGTATTTGTCACATCTAATCCCAAATAATAACTTCAGTTATTAGACTGGACAGGATATTTGCAAATTCTAGACATAGTTAGAACACATGGCTTTACTGCATTTAATGTATGATATTTTAAATAGGTTTCAAAAGCTTTTAATTGTTGTTTTAAATTGTCCAAGGTCGTTTTACTGGTTGAACCCCACCCAAGCTTTTTAATAGAGGGTGGAACAGAAATGTTTTAATCAATTCTGTAAACAGCAGTAAAACAGCCATTACAGTATATACAAAATGAAGAATTCCTACAGAGCAATTGTATTTCTGCAAACTATATTTTGAGCTTATAACTCAGTGGTTTAGGGATCTAGCTGTAGAGCCAGAGCTTGGGTGTTTGATTCCCCTCTGAGCCTCCTGGGAAAAGTCAGTCTCCCTGTTGGACAGACACGTTGTGCCTTGTACATATTCATACAACCACTCAACTGCATGCAGAGACTCCCCATCCTGTCTCCTCCCCAGAATAGTCAGCTGCCTGAGGAGGCAGGGCAGGCCAGCCAGACTCCTGCATGTATTGGGCCACTGGTCCTGAAATAGGACCCTGGAGCCACACAGGGTCCAGCAAGAGGACCAGGTGGGCCAGAGTGGTGGAGGGTGGGCCTCTGCAGCAAAGACACAACAAGCACGAAGTGCCTAACACTAGTCAGTATGTGTGGCTGACCACCCAGAAAAAGGAATTGGTAAACCACTTTTGCGTATTCTCTATCTCAACAATTCTGGAAAGGGTCACCATAGGTTGGAACTGACTTCACAGCACTCTTTTTCTTCTTCTCCGCCTTTTCTTCCTCATCATCATTCTGACAGACAGAAGTGGCTTAGAGCCCAGAATCTGGATAAGACTGCCAGTTTGGCTGGAGGAGCAACCTCATACAAGAAAAGGCTCAGGATTATGAGGAAGATGCAGGAAATGGGGGTTCCTGCTAATGTGATTCAAGGGTTCCAGTGTCAGCCAAAAGCCGGAAACCAAAGTTCAGACTGTATAACAGCTGTGAATGAAAAGTGGTCTCCGCCTAACCTATTTCGCAAATTTACAGTGAAGATATGAGATGAGAAGAGGAAAAATTATGCGCACTACTTCCAGTATCCTTCAGAAGGGATGGAATGTAAAACAACAAAACAAAAAACAAAACAAAATGCAGAATGGATAAAAATCATTTTTAAATATCAAATTGATTTGAATTATGAAACAGACCCAATTTTTAAGATAAATTGTGATTTACATAATGATTTAAATCAAATCCACCCTGAATTAAATTGTTAAGGGGTAAGAAATCTACAGACAAGGAGACTAAATAAACAATGCAGAGTATATTGGGCAAAAACAAAAGAAAAACAGTCTGAGAAAGTAACTTGATGGACGGCTGCTAGAGAACAGCAAATAAGTCAAGAGGATTTATTTTTCTAAGCTGAAGATAATTGTTGGGGTGAATCTTCACTCTAAATTTATTTATATTTTATGTAAACAAACAACTGAAGGGTTAAACAGTATAGAAACACAGTAATTCTCTTGAATACAAGACTGAGCCTTAACTTAGCTGGCCACAAATGTTGGGTAATAGGCTGCACTCTGATGTAAATTTTCCAGAAATACGCTATACTAAACACAAAGGAGATCATTTCTAAATAATCATTTACAGGGTTGCCAGTTCAACAACATCTCCTTCCCTGAGATATAAGGGGCAAAAACCAGAGTATCTCACAGGTTCTTGTGATGCCACAGAGGCAGGGCAGGCAATGGCTGTGACAAGGGAAACAGCGGCTTCAAGGCTGACTAACTGGAAAAAGCCACGAAGGAAACCTAAACAAATGGGCCCCGTAGCCCAGGTGAAGGCTACCTAATTAGGTAATACGGCAATCCAGAGCCAGCAAGAAAAAAGTACACTTGGCACCAGAGTAGACAGCAAAATATGGCTGGCTGCTGCCGCAGCTGCCATCATTTCCACTAGGATTTGTATCCTGCAGTTTTATTTGGAGTACACACAAGAGGTGAGGTTTTTCCAGGTCCTAGATTACTGCAGATGATTGTGGAAGGCCTACTGTCTATCTTCAAGGATATCTGCCTTGCTCCAAATAACGTAAGGGACAGAGGTATATGCACCTACCACCTTCCTCTCCAATTGCTTCATTTTTCTCCTGGCTATCTGGTATACAAACATGGTACAAATGCAACATATATCAAAATAGCTTGACATTGAGCAAGTGAGTTCTAGTGCCAACTGAGAGTGAGAAATTATGATTACTCAGCACTTAAAGCCACTTCACACATAAAAATCACACTTCGCCCTTCCCTAGCATCATTTCCCCTTAGATCAGTATCCCCAGCTAGAAAGTCAAAGAAGCTGGTTCCATGAAACCTGGTAATGAGGTCTTAGTGACAAGTTTATTCTCTAAACTTGCATCTCGTCTAATGGATATCTGTAGTGGGTCCTTTTGGGGAGAAAGGTGGGATAAAAATATTTTAAATAAATAAATTTTAAATAGATATATTTTTAAAATGTGGGATAAACAGTAAATTAAATAAACGTCTATTCATTTTCATTAGCGCAAATCTTATGATAATTTCTGCAGTAAATTAAAAGAGCAGCCTTCTTTGATCCAGAGTCCTTCAGATGCTTCGAACTACAACTCCCAACACCTGATTACTGGCTAGGGTTAATGGGCATTGTAGTTCAAAACCTCTAAAGAACAATCACTTGGAGAAAGAGGTTCTCTTGTACCAAGTGTACAATACAAATGCATCAAGTCTACTCAGGAAGCCTACACACACACATAACCCTTCCTCTTGGAAAGATTAAAGATGTTGAAACTACACACGAGGTGAGATCATTACATTTAACAGCCTAACAAAAACAGGCACTGTCATCAGGCAGTTCGTATTTTGAAATGGATGCCTGACCAAAGTGGAGAAGGGAGTGGCAAAGGCAGGCGCTTGTGCCAAGTCTACTTCCTGTTCCCTCATTCATTTACAGAATTCCTTTAATTCCTGCCATAATTCTCTCCTCTCCGTCCCAGTGCTTTTTAGATGCCCATCTGCAGTCCTGCTCTCCTTATGCGGGAACATAAGGATAAGGCTCATAACACCGCCCATCTTTCAGCAGTGTGTGTGTGTGTGTGTGTGTGTGTGTGTGTGTGCGTGCGCATTTATACAGATATACTTAAGTGCCCCAACACAGTTTTTTAAGTACAACATTCACAGAAATAACACAGGTGAAGAGAGAAAGGCCTAGTGATAGGCAACACTCCAGCGTGAAAGCACACATCTCGCCATCTGAAGCTCAGTCCTCCATCACCTTGCCAGCCCATTGAATGAAAGGAAAGGTTCCCCAAACACAAGCCAACACCCAATTCTCCACTTGGTAGCATTACAACCTTGGGGCCATAAAAACCAAATTTCGTGGAGACAGCTGTGAGCGGCTACCCCGTTTCAATTCTTAGACAAGAGTCTCCTTTTCTGAACCCCGTATTGCAGACAAGCAGCTCAGAGCCGCTCTGCTCTACTGGACATACACACCACACACACACACATTTAAAAAAAGAGAGAGAAGGAGGAGGAGAGTCAGTCATTCAGGCAGCCAGTGACTCTGCACAAATACCCGCAAAAGGCTGCAATCGAAAACTAGGCGAAAACCTCTCTCAGGAATACACCAGAACCATCCTGTTTTGGAGTCAGGTGCAGCCAAACAGGCCTTTCTTAGGCTTTCCCCAAATTGAAGCCAAAAAATCAGAAGGAATCGTGTGGGGCCAGTTTTCAATTTTGTTTATTTGTTTATTTATTTTATTTTGAATATTTTACCCCACCTTTCTGCTTGGAAAAGGACCTGAGGTGGCTTACAATAATGAGGGACAATATACAGCCCTGAACATTTAAGATATTTCCAAGTTAAGAATTAGGAGAGGTATCTTAGAACATTAAAAGGTAACATTAAAGCTACAAAAAGCACACAAAAAGAAAGAAAAAACCACTATGGAAATCGCTGGTGTTCTTATGAAATCAGTCAATTTTATGGTAATTCATATAAAAGTCACATAGTAAGTAGCCCCTCATTCAGGGAAAGCTTGCCTGAAGAGGAAGGTCTTTGCCTTTTTAAATATTTTCTTAAATAGGATAATAAAAAATAATAAGTAAATTAATTAAGGACCATCCCAGCCAGTCCCAGGGTGAAACCAAACGCTAGGGGAGATTCCTAGGCTTTCCTTCTGGTAAGGGAGATGAAGGATAAAAGGACATAAATCAATATACACCACCCTTCTCCAAAGCAGGCTTTTACTCACACACAAAAAACTGGGGGGGGGGGTCGTTTTTCTATTAACCCACGAGCCTCCTTCCACCCCCGACCCCACAATAAAGGGAGCTTCCCCTCATTACAAAAGGAGGGTCCCCCCTTTCCCTCCTCATAATCATCCCACCCACCCCCTAAAATCAGAGCCCACCCGTCGCCCTTCACTAGGCCGCAGCCCCTCCTGCCCCATCCATTTCAAACCCCCCCCCACACACACACACAACTAAACCAGGTTGGAAAGGATTGGGGGGGGGATTGTCTCCACAAAACCGTGTCGGGAGAGGGGGGTGAGCGAACCCCCAACAACAACAACAACAACAACAACAACAACAACAACAACAACAACAACAACCCAGGACACCCCCCCTCAACCCCCCACCTTCTCCCCACAGAGCTCACCTGAAAGTGCTCCTGAAATCTTATGGGGAGTATTTGAGCCATGGCTGGGGCCGAGGGGAAAAGGGGGGGGGACAGAGAGTGAGGGGTGGGAAGGAGTGGGAAAACACCCCTAAGGAAGAGACGCCGTGGGTCTGGGAGGAAAAAGGGGGAGCCGCTGAGGAGACCCACCGCCGCCGCCGCCGCCGCCGCCGCAGCCACACGCACGAGAAGGGGGCCGCCTGCTCTCTCTGAGGAGGCAGGCAAAAGGGCCTCGACTGCGCAGGCGCAGAGCGTTTCTTTTCTCTCTCTTTCCACCCCCCCTCCCCTCCTCTCCCGCCCTTTTTCTGAGGGCTTCTGTTTCCTCAGCGCGAGCTCTCCCGTTTTTTTTCTCTCCACAAACCCCCCTCCCGGTCTCCTTTCCTGGACCCCATCACCCTGTACTGGAGATCACTCCGCTCCTCAGTCCCACGTCGGGAGGGAGGGAGGGAGGGAGAGTGGAAAGCGCCACCGAGAAGAGCGTCGTCGTCCCCCCACACACATACAGGGGTCGCCGGGGAGAAAAAATAGTCCCTGCCCAAGACGATGAATCATCGTCCCAGTCTTGGTTGCGCCCTTTGTGTGTGTGTGTGTGTGTGTGTGTGTGTGTGTGTGTGTGTGTGTGTGTGTGTGTGTGTGTGTGTGTGTGTGTGTGTTGAGGTTGATTTTGGTCCACCTCATCCTACCCCCACCCCTGCAAGAGGCAGGAGGGGTCGTGTCCACACGTTACCCAACTCTCTCTGGGACGAACCACACGGTTTTGTTTCAGGAATTCCAGCCAAAAATCAAAGCAAAAACAAGACAAAAAGGCACAAAACATGTGGCCCCTTCAAGGCTCACTTTAGAGGGAATAGGTGTTCCTCCCAAGGTGTGTGGAGAAAACTGGACCCGAGTCTTTTGACAGGAATGGGCGTACCTAACCCACACGTACATCAAACATGTGCCTACTGCGAGCCCACGCGTGTACATGTATACACACATATCCACGCATCCACCTCCTTCGAGCACACATGGGTCTCGGTAGGCGTACGCCAAGATCTATATCTGGTGTGTGTAGACAACACATATGCATTTATAGATAGATAGATAGATAGATAGATAGATAGATAGATAGATAGATAGATAGATAGATAGATAGACAGACACACACACACACACACACACACACACACACATACATACACGCGGGCTCGTCTGTGGTGCTTTCCCCAAGTGGCAATTCTCCCCCCCCCCCCGGAAATATAGTCGTTTTCAGAAACGTTACTTCAGAAACGTAACGTGGAAATATTCCTTTTTTGGACTGCGACTCCCAAACGGGCTGGAAATCATCGGAACTACGTTGACACGGGAGGCGGCAACCGTATAACAATATTGTTTGGCGTTGCCTCGCATTCCCTTCCCTCTCATGCTCTCAGATTTCTCCCCAAAGAATCTGTAGGGGGGAAAGAGAATTCCCAGAGCAAGCCAGGAGGTTTTATGGGATTTCCAAGCCAGGGCTTCAAGCACTAGACCACGTTGTCTTTTTTCTTCTGCTCCTTATTCACTTTTGCTCTTCGATCAAGTAACGTGCGAATCGAAACTGCCATGCTAATGTTTTATGATATAAGCTGCCTTGGGTCCTTAAGGGGAGAAAGGCGGGGTAGAAATATTTTAAATCGACCAACCAACCAGTCAATCAGTTAATCAATCAATCAATCAATCAATCAATCAATCAATCAATCAATCAATCAATCAATCAATTAGCGCAGTTTTGTCTTCTAAGTAACCTCCTTGGAGATAGTCAAGATTTGCTTTTCAATTTAGGACTGCTTTAAAAGGAAGAAGAGCATTGGTTTCATTGCCTAGGGGCGGCTTTTCACACGTTCTCTACAAATGTTGACCAGGGAGCTCTCCTTAACGCTGTTGCTATCATCCTGCTGCACCCTTATCATCATCCATGCCTTGTGGTTGCGGGAGAAGGTGAATCAGGATTCTGCGCCGTGGGTGGGAAGGCGCTCCCCGGGCCTTGTATACATATACATATACATGTATATGTGTGTATACATGTACTTGCCACTAGGCATCAAAAGCCCTTTCAGACGTTAATTAGCAAGTCAGAACCATAGTCAACAGACGTGTTGGTGGTCGGGATGTCCTGAACCCATGTTGGAGCCCAAAGCGAGGCTTCCAGAATCTCAGCCTGCCACTGCTTATTATCCTTTCCCATATTCACGCGTTTCATTCAGTGGGACCAATGCATGTCTAAACGGGGTCTTTGCTGGATTACTCCTCATTCATTGACTGCTCAAAGTTTGGGCAGCACTGCTTGGGCTGCCTGAATACCCTAGTGGTGGTGAACCTCGGGTACTCCAAATGTTTTGGACCACAACTCCCACAGTCCTTTGTCATTGGTAATACCAGCTTGGAATTCTGGGAGTCGTAGTCCAAAACATCTGGAGTGCCAAGGGTTCACCACCTGCAAATGGTTGCTCCTGCGCATTCACATGCTCTGTTTTTTTCTAGGCCAAGAAGGAAAGGTGAGAAGCAGGGACATCAAAAACCATGTCATTTTTTTTTTGGGCCTGATTTTTGGCTCCTACCAGGGACAGATGGTGTTCCAAGAAGTGAATGGGACAAGCACCAACCAGAGGAGGTGCAGGTTCAGGAGATGTGTGAGTTCCTCTCGTTTATTATTATTTGTTCCATCCATTTTTTCTTCTGTCTTTCTTCCAGCATGCTGAAGGAAGCATATGTGAGTCCCCTCAATCTGCATTGCCCATAAGATATACTGTAGTGTTGTTGTTGTTTTTTAAAGTACACAAGGTAAAAGCAAATAGATTTTTTAAAAACCTTCTCAGGTAACCCAAAAGAACGAAGCAGTCTGTTTTGATTGGCATCTGTTTTTAATCGTGTTTTGAGCAATCTTGGATGCCCTTTTAGGAACATTTGGGATATAAATAAAATAATAAAACTATTTGTGGAATATAATTGGTTGGTTTTCTAAAGACGGGCATGATGCTTTACGCCTGGAATTTGTCCTTGAGGGAGGTGTCCTTCACTTGACAGATTTATAATTTTTTGTGTTCTTGTTTTTAACTCTTTTTTTAAAAAATATATTTTAACATTGTAAGGCAGTGAGTCACTTGTTGGAAAAAAGTAGCCAGCAAACTGCAATAACAGCCATTACCCAACAAGCTAAATTTCCTTCACTTACATGCTGTTTGCCTGTCAAAGTAAAAATGTTTATCCTGGTGCATGGGGTGGTAAGCTCCAGGGTCTGGGAGTAGAACCCAAAAAGGAGAACCTACCAGCTTTCGGGGAAAAAAACTGGTGGTAAGCTCCAGGGTCTGGGAGCGGAGCGGCGAACCTGTCACAGTCACCTCCCGGAGCCGCGGCAAAGGTTCCAAAGAGCCGCATGCGGCTCCGGAGCCGCAGGTTGCAGACCCCTGCCCTAGTTGGTTAAATACTTGCTTCATGGGAACCAGCCAAAGAGAGGTTGCAGCTTCTTTCCTTGACGTTTTGTGTCATGCTCCACCTCTGCTTTTCTGTACAGTAGGACCCCCGTATCCACTGATTCATTATCTACTGATTCAGTTATCCACAGTTGGCAGAGGAAAAAAATTAAATAATTCAGCACCCACAAAGCAAGCTGTAAAGCAAGCTGTTGTCACAAATAGCATCTGTAAAGCAAGCTGTTGTCACAAATCGCGGCCATAAAGCAAGCTACTGTCTCAAAACAGCAGTCATAAAGCAAGCTACTGTCAGGAAACAGCAGTTTGGGGGGGTGGGTGGGCAGGCATTCTCTCTTATCCACGGTTTTCATTATGCCCGGGAAGGCCTGGAACCAATCCTCAGCGGATACTGGGGTCCTACTGTATTGTGTTCTTGGATGTTCACTACAGATTAAGTACAGTATACCCTGCGTTTTTGTCCATCTCTACATCCCATTTCTCCTCCATCTAATGACAATCCCCCCATGTAAAATAGCTAACTATTTTGGCACCAAGTCTGACGGTCACCATCTCCTGCCCGTTTCTCCCTTGTTCATGGGCACCACCAACCTCCCCCCCCCCCCCGGTGGAAAAAAAGGTGCTCTTTAGAAAATTGATGGTTTTTAAAAAAGAAAAAGTGAGGTGGGGCTGAGAGAGGTCACCAATATTTCCCTAACATTAATAGTAGATTGAGAGAAAGAGGGGCTCTAAGCCCCCAGTTGTTCTCTCCTTGGTTACATCCCTTTTGTAGGGGGTGCACAAAGGGTCTTCAGCAGATACTACCTGGCTGTGTTTGGTAAAAAAAAAAAAAACGGTTGAGTGTGTATGTAGAATTAATTCCCTTGCGAGGCAACCAGAACGGTGCAGCTGCAAGCGCCCCGCTTCCTGAGATTTCAGTGGGCCTTTGAGGCAAAGCGGATGGTTTGCGGCCCACCTCAAAAGGCTGTGCCAACGGCATCTCCTCCTTTGAGGCAAGGGTGGTACGTGTATCAGCTGCCAATGCTCTCTGGGCCTCGGCGCACACTTCGGCCACTGTATTTTTGTGACCTAATTTGCTGGCGAAAACCACCCGTTTCTTCAAAGGAGCGGTGGCAAAGAAGCCAGCCATGGTTTAATTTGACCTATTAAAAAGGCCTGTGCTGGGTAGCGGCAGGGCAACTCTGGAGCTCAGAAGGAACATAGATAATGTGACTTGTAACGGGTTCTTTTGCAGAGAAGCAAGGAACAACCACGTTGGTTATTGCCTCAAAAAATAATCGAACCACCAGTATTTATTTATTTATTTTCAAACTTGTCTACCGCGGCCTATTTCCCAAGGGGAACTCAGGGCGGTTTACACAAAATTAAAACAATAGCAATTATAACAGATAAAAAACAATATTGGCAAGAGGTGTGGGGGGGGGGGAGGTACTCCCCTAGCAATTACCGAAGGCGTCCTTGAATAGCCAGGTCTTCAGTGCTTCTCTAAAGCAGGCCAACGAGGGTGCCTGCCGTATCTCGCTCGTTATGTTTTCACTTCAGTGAGGAACATTAAACTTGCTCTTCCTAACGAACAGTATAGCTCGGGGAGGTAATTTGAGATCTTTGTCCCCTTTTGTATTTCTGAGTTATCTTAAAGGTATGATATATGTAACTGAAAACGATTGCCTTAAGACAACGTTATTAATGCATTGCTCTTTTATGAATAGCAGTAGACTGACGAAGCTGCTTGGATGAGTAGCTAAACATTTCAGTCTCTCAAGAAGAGAAGTCCAGTTGCCATGACTCAACTTCCAGATAAACTCACCTGGATGACTGAGAATCTTCACAGACAAGCAGCAGTCATGTCTAAGAATAGTTCATGGGTAGTGAGTTAGTAACATGCACACTTTTCCGTGTGCTTTATAAGCTGGTTGCCCTCTAGCTACCATCACTGCCTGCAAAGCTGTCTCAGGCCCACAATGTTTACATCCACAGATCCCTTGTGCCTTGATTTGGTCGTGGGCAGTTGTGAACATATAAACCCAGCTGGTTGGAAAGGCTGGATTTAACTGTCCCAATGGGCCAAGTCAGATAAAAGTACAATCCACGCTGTGTACAGTCTGTTGTTATGCTCCACTAAATTTCTTCTAATGTATGGCAATGCCGTGAATTAGGAACTTCCAAACGTTTTTGTTCCTAACAGCCCTACTCAGGTTGTCCAGCCCCAAAGGCTGTGGCTTCCTTTATTTAGGGCAGGCATGTCCAAACTTCAGCCCTCCAGATACAGTATTTTGGACCGCAACTCCCACAGTCCTTTGCCATTGCAATCTAAGCTTAGAATTCTGGGAGTTGTGGTCCAGAACATCAGAAGGGCCAAAGTTTGGACATGCCTGATTTAAGGAGTCAATCCATCTCATAGTTAGTGTTATTGTTTTCCTACTATCTTCAACTTTCCCCAGCCTTGTTGCCTCTTCTGATGAGTCTTATCCTGTTATGATGTGCCCAGAGTAGCCAATGTTTTGCTTCAAAACAAAGTTCAGGTTTGATTTGATCTGTGATCCCCTTCTTTGTCTTCTGGAGGTTTATGGTTGTCTATAAAGCTCTTCTTCAGCTTTGCATTTCAAATGAATGCTCTCTCTTTCGGCTTTCTTCACTGTCCAGCTTTCACATCTGTACATAGTAACTGTGAATACCATAGATGCCTTCGCAGGCTGACAAAAAAGATACTAGAAGCTTGCATACCATGCAGAATTGCACAAGCCTTTGGGAAACTGCTATCTTCATCAAGTTAGATGTTTAAAGAAAAGAGAGGATGAGCCTAAGTCTTTTTCAGAACAAAATAAGGGAGCAAAGCTACCACAAAGAAATGGAGTCATCAGCTAATACAGGGGTGGTCAATTTCACGACTCATTGAGGACCGGGGAGTTAAGAGATGTTCACATTTCTGGTTTTGGGCCGGAGCTCCATCATTTGCAAACCTCCAATTACAATCTTTAACTACTGTACAATTCTTTCTTGTAAGCAATGCTAAAGTTAAAGAAACTAATCTTCTCTCTACACTGGCCTGCTGAATCACAACTTATTTTCCATGCCTTTCTTGTCCTTCCGTTAGGATTAAGTGATCACACACAGAATGCAGGTTGTTTTGCTGCCAGTGACCATGATGGCAATCAATTTGATCCAGTTTGATTCCTGCAGCAGCCCACAGACCTCCTTTTGATCTGTTGATCCCCCATTATTGACAATTAATTGTAAAGGGGTAGTTTTCCAAAGTTCTCCATCATGTACAAACACATAGTCACACGCCACAGAAACACAGTAGTCTGCTGTAGTTTGTTGGAGGTGTTTTTATTTTCATATACAAAGTGGTACCTTGTATAAAGGAATTACTTCATCCCCAACGAAATTCTGTTAAGCAAATTTTCCTTTCTACAAATTTCTCATAGGAATGTATTGAAAACGGTTTAATCCCTAATCACGACCGTTTTTCTGTTGTGTGGATTCACCCTATTTTGTTGTTTCATGGCCTAATAAAAATATTGCCAACTTTGATTTTTCATTTGACTTATCGGCCACATGGCTTTATTTCTTTTTCTATTTTCTGTGTCTTCTGTGTGTGTGTTGTGTCATTACAGTCGTGACCGACTCTTCCTGAATCCATGTCCATGGAGTTTTCTTGGCAGGAGTACTGGAGTGGCTTGCCAGTTCCTACTCCAGGCCCCTACAGCATCTGGTATTCCCTGGTGGTCGCCCATCCAAGTACTAACCAGGCCCGACCCTGCTTAGCTTTCGAAATCAAGCAAGATCGGATGTGCTTAGGGCATCTAGGCAGCTTTTCTGCAATTCGAAGCCATCGTCTGGTAGTGTTCCAGCGATGTGATGCAAGCCAACAATCATGACCAAGCAATCATTTCTGCAATTACGGTAAGCTAAACTCCGGCGACTGTTACAAAACAAAGTAAGCTTAACTGGTCAATGATGGGAAGTGTGAAATGTTCTCATGTGATAAATCAGATATATTCAGCACTTTAAAAAATCACTCTGTTAATGATAGGTGACCTGTAACATATAGTTTGGCTCTTAGCAGAAATAGGAGAGCTAGTAGCAATAATTGTTTCCAGGGGAGAACTATTCCAGTCTGTTCCAGCAAACAAATAGTTGGAGATTTAACAACCTCTTATGCTGCTTGTAGTTTGAGTGACTGAGAGGGAATTTTCTTGGCTGGGAGACTGTCAATTTATCCAGCACTAGCCAATCACTTCCTCCCATTTCTGAATTCAAAGAGATTCCCCACCTCTCTACTGAGTGTTCCTTTCTTCTTCTCTTCAGTCTCTTGGAAGCAGAATTTATTAGTTTTTTGTTATAGACCTATCTATGCTCCAGTAAGTACCAACATCTTAAACAACAATAAATATACCTCTTGGATGCTTTTACTAACTGGATCCAATACATCAATCTATTTAGTAAGTAACATTTTAAAAGTGAATGAGTAATATGTTGCATATTTCATCAGATAAGCTGCTGATAGTTAGGAATGACATTCTGGACAGTGAGGTGAAAGAGATAGTTAAAGTGTTAAGGGTTGACATTAACAATTGCTGGGTCAACACTGGCCATTCACAAAACTTTTGCTGATAATCAAGTGACAGGATGTTTGCATTATCACCAGCAGTTCGCCTGCACATTGTGCAACCAATCTGTTTTCTGCCTGAAATGATTGTTCAAAGCCTCATTAAGATATGAGGGAAGCACATGTACAAGAAGGGATCCCTCTCGTTTGACTTTCTGCCAAGTCATAAGCTTCCCCCACATCACAACATTACTTTCAATTGTTTCATGTCACTAGCTTTTCACAGTGTCTTTGCCTAGACCAACACCTTTCTCAATTAATAAACATTGTCGTTCTTATCATTTTGGGGGATTACAAAATTAGTATAAAAAACAAGGCTAACAAATATAATTTAAAAAAAGGCTAACAAAAATTGAAAAAAAGTCA
Organism: Phrynocephalus guinanensis; assembly: GCA_037367245.1. Classification (NCBI taxonomy): domain Eukaryota; kingdom Metazoa; phylum Chordata; class Lepidosauria; order Squamata; family Agamidae; genus Phrynocephalus; species Phrynocephalus guinanensis. Next base: position 10,641,564 of record CM074752.1, read on the forward strand.
AGAGACAATTGCTGAAACTAAAAGAAACACAGTAGTAGGAGAATCATGCAAGAAGCATATTTTTAATAATTTGAGCTGTTCCTACACTCTAGATAAGATTAAACTCCCGTCATCCTCAAGCAACTGGAAGAGTGAGGAGAACTGTAATCTAACAAATTTGGAAGATGGCAGGTAGAGAAAAACTGGCTGACAAGTCAGGAGTATGATAAATGATGACAATCTGACTTCATGGAATGTTGCACAAGTACAGTGGTTAAGCTTTTAAATAATGTTATTTATATGTTGTAAGCTGCCTTGTCTTTTTTTTAAAGGAGAAAGGCGAGGTAAAAATATTTTAATTTAAAAAGAATCATAATAAAGCTCTATAAGCCCATCTTTTATGCAGAAGGAAGTCAATACAGCCAAGACTGGAGACACATTTAATAGGTAAGAACAACTTCTACAGCTCTGTCCATATAAAAAGACTCCTTTTGTAGAATATGAATCGAAAACAAATCTGTTTAACTCTTAGGCCACTGCTATGAAGCATCCAATAGACATTTAAGGCAATGCTGGGTATGTGTTCTTCAATACAATTCCCACCATCCTTGGCAAGAATATCTAATGGTGAAGGATGCTGGAAGTTGGAGTCTAATTAATAATATCTGGTGGACCACTATTATCCAACTGATTTAAGATATAAATGAAGATTTGCACGTTTCAGTGGGAATGTGAAAGGACGTCCACCCTCCATGCAAAACACACCCAGTGTTAAAGTCACTATGGCGAGAAAGGAATGATGACAAACATCACAGATAAAACAGCCTTCACTTTTGTCCTTTCCAGATGCAGATTTGATAGCTAAAGACACATGTTTTTTCCTGTTTGCCGTGTCACTGCCATAAGGCATCAGAACCTAAGCTTGACTATGACAGAAATGGATTAAGAAAGGAACAGCTTTTACAAATTGGGCAGAACTGATGGGCTGAAATTGTCGCACTGATAAGCCTTCTGCCAAGCTTCTAAAGAATTAAAAGGGGCAAAGGCAAAGTCGCCATAAAGGCATACAGAACTCTTGTAATTTAAACCCAGCAGATCCAGGGCGGGCCCCGGCGGCATGTGGTGTGACCAATTTTATTCATTTCCAGAGGTTCCTCATTGCAGCTATGATTCAGCAAAGAAACTCGAGGACCGGTATTTGTCAGCAAACGCAAGGCTATTTTCTTTACAAAGTAAACACAAAGAAATCACATAATATTAACATGGGAGGAAAAGATTTACACTGTACACAAAAATAGAAGCCATGTTGAAAAATACTGCAAAGTAGTCGATGGGCATGGTGGTGCATCTTTCAACTATAAGCCTTTCATTCTTCAAGAACAGGAAGATCACCCAGTGCCCTAGTGCCACAGGCACTTCCAAAGGCTATAGCCATTAGCCAGAATCCAGATACAGGCTATTGAAACTTTGGACGTACAATGCCACTGCTTTTGAAATTAAATCCGGCTGAAGAAGTCTATCCATGGCACTGGATCAGTTGAAACCGGGGGGAGAGTCCAAAATCCTTCTGGCTAGGTGGCTTCAGCAGTAAAGACATCGGGCAAGTTCCTTCTTAAGTCTCTTTAAAAATAGTACGGTCACGAGCAGTGCTGTCCCGTTTAGATTTCTTTTCTACATGCATGCTTAACTACGGTTGCTCCTGCTGTAGGCATGTGAGATGAAAGATCATGTCAACTGCTTCTTCATAGCTCTTGCTCCTTTGCGTTCTGGGCTTTGATTTTTTTTTCTTGATTGAGATGGGCTGTTCCAGAACTATCATAATATGCACCCCACTCTGTAATGATGATGAACAAACTTAAGAGTTACTCTACAGCTCTAGCCAACAAAGCTTATGTGACAGGAATATGCAACTTTTTTCTCAAAATAATTAGGGAAGACACCACATACTTTACTGAACGCTTACCCAGTTAAAGGCCAAGAAGCATTTTAAGATTGCCTGTAGAGTTTCTTCGTCGAGAATCAAGATATTTAGCCTCAAATCAGAAACTCAAAGAGAGGATGCTTAGAAGCATCCTCCTACACATATACAAAAAGCAAAGTGGATGAAATTTCTGAGATTGCACTTAAGGCTATTTTAATCACAAGGCAAGATAGTCACACATGCCACTTCCTTCTGCTGGTAGTTTCCCAGATGATAAGACCATGTCCAGCTGTATAAAATGCACTGAATTCCCACAGAGAAGTGAGCAAGGTTTGAAACTCCTTAAAGCGCCTTGACTTTTTTGTCCGTTTCTTTAATGTTGATGTCCAGCGTATCGACTTTGGTGGTGAGGCGGCCCAGGATTTCATCTTGCGTCTCAATTTCAGACTGCAAGCCAAGAGCAAGGTTCTTCAGACGACCAAGCCCGGAGGACATTTCATCTACAACAGGCCCGAGAACAGGCAGAGAGATCAGATGCAAAAGAGGTAAATCCAATGATTTTGACTGGCAATTTACAATAACGATGACTTTGGTCATTTCCAGAGCTCAGGAGCAAATGCTTTATTTATTTATTTATTATGGAGCTTCTATACCGCCCATCTTCCCGAAGGACCTCTGGGCGGTTCACAATAAACTGAATCAAATTCAGTCAACCAAACAACACACAACTAAATACTATAATAAACAGACAATTTTTAAAAATATACAACCCTGGCAAAAACTGCAGCTGGCAAATTATACTGGCAGATGGCGGTATAATGACATTGTGGATGCTTATTTTTACTTCCAAGGGATCGAAGCTGTGTCACCGAACTTGGCACCTATCAATGCTTGCAACTATAGCTCCCAGCAGAAGCATCCCACTTCTATATCCTCTGTGTCAGGGGGAAAAACTTCTTAACTGGTACAGCAGTATGGCAATGGAACCAATGACTTTGGGAGACAGGGAGTGCTCCAACACTCCAGGCAGTCAAGAGAAAACTGGGGAATCATCTGTCAGATCTGCTTTCTTTTGGATCCCTGCCTGATCAGAGAGCCTGAGCTAAATGGCCTTAGAGGCACCATCTGTGATTCATATTGGCTAGGTCACAGTGGTGTCCAAACTTAGGCCCTCCAGATGTCATGGACCACAACTCCCCCAGTCCTTTGTCATTGGCAATACGGGCTTAGAATTCTGGGAGTTGTGGTCCAAAACATCTGGAGGGCCAAAGTTTGGACACCCCTGAGCTAGGATAAAAACGTTTCCCAGTGACAAAAAGGAATACTTTAACTGAGACATTTTGGTCACAACTGATTTTTTTGGGGGGCAAAAAACAAACCTACACAAGGCAAGTAGCTGAACTCTGTTGGGGTAATGTTTACAGCTATGTAGATCACAGCGGTGAGAAAACCTACACTGCAGATCTGGTCCCATATCAAAATACGCCTCTCATGCATAAGGATTAATATGCTTGCTATTCTCAAAATACCCCCATCGCATTACCACTGAATTACAATTAGTTTGCCTTATCCACTTAAAATTGTGCGACAGCTTGCAAACTTTGAGGGAGGCATGGCTATTGGTTTTGTGAACCTACGACCATTCCTAGTCCAGCAGGTTCAGCCCTGGTTGATCATGAGTTTGCTTGGGGACCACGAAGAAGGTGTGACGTAACCTCTTCAAGGGAAGACCTGGCTGTTTCTGCAAGCCTTTCACTGCCTTTCCCCAAATTGATTAATGATGAACTACAAAACATAACTGACTATTTTAAATAATTCTATGTTGTATCTATCAACTTCTCTCTGCTGGCTGCCTATAATTCTTGTAATTTTATTGTCTTCTGAAAGTCATTGCATCAGGCATCGATGCCTTTTTTTTGTATTTCCATTGGTATTTATCATGATACTATTTCATTTTGTTTGATTAGCCACTCAAGAGTAGTTGCTCTACCACTAGTTGGGAAGGACTGATGGATGAATAGATGAAGGAGTGAGTAGCATGGCAAAGCCACGATTCACCAGTGTTACTAGATACCCTATAAATCCCTGGGATCCTCCTCACATCTCCCTCTCTTTCAGCAACAGAAAATAATAACCTTCTGGGACCATGTTCCATTTCTGTAGAACAAGAAGGAAAAATTGGGACGCACAAGCCTTTTGTTCCCATGCAATGCCCCAAAGAGATCACTGGCCACAATCCTGTTGCTCAATGTAGCAAATCGCATTCAAATTCCCCCCCATTGAAACAATGGGGATTTGGTGAGTCAACACCCCTGTAAGTTTCATTGTTTCAAGTGGGCCTACTCTAACTCTGACTATGATAGAGTAAACTGAAGTGAGAGCAGACCTATTTGAATCAAAGGAACCTACAGAGGGGTTGGCTCACCAAATCCCTATTGATTTGAAGTGCAATTTACTAGATTAAGAGATGTCATTTTGGCCACTGAGTTGTTTTAGGGAGTAAACCACTGAAGATTAAGTACAATGAAACGGCTGTGAAGACTCACCTAAGTTGCGGTCAACTTTCTGGTGGTAAGCTCGGAGATGCTGATTTTTGGGGTAACTGTCACGTGGGAGTGACGAATCTGAACTGGGTCCACTGGAATTATACTCTGGAAGGGAAGAGGTGACACAGATTTTGAAACAATTATGAAATATCAGTTCCGAGAACTCCAGTTTTTAAAACAGCACCTACGCCTCACTATAAGCAAGCATTGTTTACATTACTGAAACTTATTACAAATTATTATATTTATATATATTTATTATATTATATCTATCTATCTAGGAAAATCACCTAAGAAAAAGAAGATTCAATCAAGCCAAGCTCAAAGACATTCAAAAATGAGATTGAACAAACCTGAGCTATCCAGCTTCCGTAAATTTGGATGACTTTCCAGGTATTTGGGTTCCTGTTCTTTACTGACAGAGAGAGCCTCTTTTAATCTGGAGAAAAAGATAAGATAAAATAACTTTATTGTCATTGTACACTGTACAACTTAATCCCAAGTACAAATATAAGTAAAGAAGTTAACACACACACAACTGTCCACTACGAGTCCCTCAGATTACACTATTTAATTAAGCACTCAAATTTTTAGCAGCATTCAAGGTGATTATACCTCTTGGATAAAAACTATTTTAATCTGTATGATCTTGTTTTAATTGCCCCATAAAAACTATTTTTTAATCTGTATGACCTTGTTTTAATTTCCCCATATCTCCTGCCCGAAGGCAGCAACGCAAAGCCAGGATTCAGAGTGATTCTGATTTATTGTCACATGTGAAACGAGCCATTGGGATTCCTTCCCATGATCCTGTCCCTACAAAAAGAGTCCAGCAAAGGAGCTGGTGTCTCGGCCTCAATGCAGGGCTGTGTCTCTGCCTGCACACATACTTCTCACCACAGAATCATAGAGTTGGAAGAGACCTCAAGGGCCATCTAATCCAACCCCCTGCCATGCAGGAACCCCCATCACAATACTCCCGATAGATGATCATCCAGCCTTTGCTTAAAAACTTCCAAAGGAGGAGATTCCACCACCCTCCTTTGTGGCAGCATATTATTCCACTGCCAAACGGCTCTAACTGTCATGAAGTTCTTCCTAATGTTCAAATGGAATCTCTTTTCCTGTAGTTTGAAACCATTGCCCTAAGTCCTAGTCTCTGAAACCATGGGAAACAAACCTGTTCCCTCTTCAATATGACATCCTTTCAAATATTTAAACATAGCTATCATATCCCCCCTCAGCCTTCTTTTTGAAAGGCTAAACATTCCCAGTTCCCTAAGCCCTTCCTCATATGACATTTCCTCCAGACCCTCAGCCATCCTGGTCGCCGTCCTCTGCACCCGCTCGAGGTTGTCAACCTCCTTTTTAAATTGAGGCGCACAGAACTGGACACAGGACTCCAGGTGGGGTCTGACCAGAGCAGAATAGAGTGGTACTATCACTTCCCTTGGTGTAGACACTATGGTTCTGTTGATTTCCCACATTCAAACCCTTTATGTCCTTCATTTTGAGTCACTTACTTGCTGCTTCCTTGGTATTCAGAGGCCCCATTCTGCTCAGGTTTGATCTCTTGTGGCTTGGCCTTAAAGTAATTCACAAAGCCACCAAATACGCTTTTGATGCTGTTGATATGTCTCTGGCTTGTTTTCAGATCTTGATCCATCTTATCAACCATGCGTTCAGTGCGCTTCAGTACCTCGCCCTGCCGGGTAAGTTCCTTCAGAAAAGGATGGAAAACAATAATTTTTAACGCTGAAGGTAATGGGACACAAGCGTTGAACTTCCCAGATAATCACTTTTCAACATTTCCCTCATTTGCCTGCAATGTGTATTATTTCCCAGATTTAACAAATCACAGCATAGTGCTTGTGTTACAGAGCACTTACCAGCAGCCCTTGCATTCCCAAAACAGCAATTTAAATGCTGGAGTTAGCATGTATTTTATGCATTAAAATGTAGGAAAGCCCAAGGAACACACACTGGCGAGACTGGAATTTCATCCCATATTATAGATCAGTGATGGTGAACCTTTTAGAGACTGAGTGCCCAAACTGTGATTCAAAACCCACTAATTTTTCGCAAAGTGCCAAGACAGCAATTTAACCTGAATACAGGTGGCTGTGAAGCAGCGATGTTGGGTGCCCACAGGAAGGGCTCCGAGCCATGTCATAGGTTTGCCAACATTGTTATAGATGGTAAACACTGAAGTCGGGCTGAGGCTAAGGCTATCTCTGCTAAGATCCAAACTAGCAGCTTTCGCTCTCAGTCCCTATAACACTAGTTTCACAACAAGTGATACATGTGTAAGGCTGACATGTTGTTTAATCCAAGTTCTGGCCATAATCCCCCTTTAATTTTTTTTTAAAAAATATAATTTAATAAGATGCAATAATACAGAACCATGTAATAGGACCATGTTCCTATAACTTCCTTTTGAAGAGATGGTCTATATGCCTTTGTCTGCAAACTTGTTTCCTCTGAACCAATACAGAGGGCCGTGTGGCTTCACACGTGCTCTTTGGCTTTGAAAACAGTAGGATAATAATAAGTAACTGGCTGGCTGTGCCATTTGGAACAGAGCAGAATGTACAGGCATGTGGCAGAAGAGGCAACTCTTTTTTTTTTTCAAATGAGAAACTAGAACAGATCTCCTGGGAACAGGGCTAGCACACAACATCTATTTGATAATTAAACTAGTGGTTTCCTTTACCGTCCCTGAGCTGTGTAAGCACAACTTGCTCCAAAGAACACCAGACACTTAGATAAAAACAAAACAAAACAAAGCAAACACCAAATATACAAACCCAGATCCTAAGATCTGAACACCTTATTTAGAAAAACTTGGAAACACTACTTTGTGCACCAACTTAGTTTAATCTCAGCTGAAAAGCTGTAATACAACAACTGCACTCACTACAGAGGCATCCCTGTGGGGATGTCAGCATTCCAGAAGCTGCACTCCAGTAACATCTGGAAAGCTGAACACGTCCTACACCCGGACCTAATGAGCCTGTGATCTGACTCATAATTCCTTCAGGATAAAACACCAGTATGCTAACAGAGTATCCACAGGGGTCGACTCCAAGTCCCACCCCAGCGGATGCTGGAAACAGCAGATAAACACTTCCAGTTTCTTTGGTGTCCTTGTGTAGTGGAGAGAACCCTGGCAAAGACTTGGTTTCCTGCTCTCCTTCCTGCAAGGGAGCCCTCCCCTGAACCAGCAACTACCACCCCACCTCCTCCCATGCTGTTTCTCAATTTCCTTGGTAGCTTCTCCTGGAAATATCAGACCACAAGTGTGTTTCCATTAAGCCACTTGTATATCACACCATCTCTGGTTCCATCTAGTGGCCGGTTCTGGTAATACACAATGGGAACATGCATTTCAGGGTTTTATTTACTTTTCAGGCAATGGGTAAGTGAAACCATGGATCTTCATCTTGCCATAGCTACAGCATTCCTACTGCACTTATAAAAGCAAAATTGTTTCTTACCTCTGCTGTGGCTACCCCAACATGTTCGGACTCATAAATCAGAGACAAGGAGCGGCTGGTGCTGTCCACTGTGGCTTGGGAGCGTCTCAGAACTTCCTGCTGAAGATAGCTCTGTCTATCCATGCCTCCTCCGGCAGGCTCATTGAATTCATTCCACTTGACAGGCTTGAAGTCTTCATCCTCATCCTCATCAAAAGGATTGTAGCTTTTCGTATAAGTTGACATGACGGCAGCTGAGTTCAGATTTTAGCTGCTGAATGTGTGTGTATTCAGGCTACACCCGAACGAAATCACACCAAGGTGCTTCAGGCCCAGAACTATTCCTTCACATCAGATAAAGTTATCATCCATAGGAGAGCAAAGTCAAACTCTGAAAAGAAATCAGTTTCATAAAAAGATTTAAAGGAGGTGAAAATAGTTCACTGGAATGCATATTAACAAAGACATTTCTTTGATTATTATTCATTATGGGCGAAATCAAACTGCTAGAACCAGCTCTTGTAGCCACTTGTGCAATTGCCATCAATTTCATGAATTTACTCTAGCTATAACCAACTACATTTAATCTACAGTCAACAAAGATCACCTCCCACAATGCCAACATACCCATTTCCCCCATCTATATGATGCCCCCATGTATAAGACAATCCTCACTTTTCCAACCCAAAATTACAGTTTCAGAACCACACAGTTCTCTCCCTGGGCTTACTTCCATGTATAAGACAGCCTTCAATTTTTAGCCTTAACAATTTTAGACAAAAATATAGTTTTCTACACAAAAATACTGTACTTCTCTGCATTTCTTTGAATCTGCTGAGCCATGCGTCTAGGGATGAGGCAAAAGGGCAAGCAACTTATCTGGTCAGGAAACGACAATCAGTTCCAAGACTTCCAAAGTAAACGAGCCTTGTGACACACTTGCCTTCCTCTTTATCATGTGGCTTGGCTCATGCTTTTCAGACATCCAAGGGTTATTGGGGGGGGGGGGAGGTAGCATGCCTGATCCCACCAAAGCAAGCTCTGCGGTAAGTATTGTGTGATTTACCGTAATTTGTTGGAAGACAATCACTTTTCTAGGGCTGACCCGAAATATTTGGTGACCAAGTTACTTTTGGCGTTTGAAGCAAAAAATATCCCCACAAGTACCTGTCCCATTTCTTAGAAGTAAAATGTAATACTAATGCTGCAATAAATCAACATTTGCTGCCTTTTATGAAACCCAGATCAAAAGTTTCCTTTATTTTACCTCATGGCAAGAGTTGACCCCCGATCTTTCCATTTATACAAATTATGGGGTATAATTACCCTTGAAATGGGTACCCGTCCTTTACAAAGGTCAAGCTTTCTATGCTGATCCTCTTTTGCTTTTTAAATCGGCCAAGAAATAGGAAAATGAGTTTGAGCAAACCAAACTCTCCTTAAGGAACAGTGTGTTTCTTATTACAGAACGTAAGAGAGGTACAAGTTGTGGGAAGGATATAACCTCTTGATCCATAGGGACAACTTTCTCCTTTCAACCATCCCAGAGCCTTCACACAAGTCACAATCCTTGACCTGCACAGTTTCAGATCGGCAAGGGCACTCACGGAGGAAAGAAGTCATCACATTCCTTGGATGGCATGACTCTGACCTAGCAGTAGGGATTCATCATCAGCCAGTTAATTGAACAGTTAATTGAGTTAATTGAACAGTGCGGATTCCTCTTCCTGAGATCAAACCATCTTTTCAAGGCATGATCTGGTTGCCAAAGTATGTTATCAATCCATCAATGATATACAGGAGGAGACCCCAAGCAAGATTTTCGAGCAGAAAAGAGGAGGGACGGTGCAATCCTGAAACATTTATGAGCTCCCAGGATTCCTCATCATTGATTATGATGCCTATGACGGATGGGAGTGCCAACTGAACAACTTTGGGAGGGTCATATACGCTACTGTATTTTCCAACCCTTGGATGAGAATAAACTGCAGTATTAGGATTAAATTCAAATACAGTGGTATCCTGACTTAAAAGCAGCTCAACTTAAGAGCAATTTGACTTAAGAGCAGAAAACTGTTGGTGTTTTAACTGCCACCTTACAAATTTTAGATATGGTCTGCTCGACTTACAAATATTTTGTTTTCATTTTTCTTATTTTTTTAACTTTTTTCCAATTTTTAGATAGATACCCTGACTTAAGAGTAGCTCGACTTAAGAGCATGCATTCAGAATGGATTAAATTCATATGTTGAGGTACCACTCACTGTGCACTGTACTACCCTTCCTGTTATGGCAGTCCAAGACATGATAGATATACTCTCTTTATAGTCAAATCCATTATTTTAGAAAACTGATAAAGCAATATATTCTAATGATAAACTATACAGAATTCACTGTTACACAGAAATTGATATTTGTGAGGTCTACTTCCAAGTAAATATATCTAATGATGTTTACTTGAAAATAAACCTCGCAAATTGTAAAAGAATAAATGTAGATTGTTGATTAATAGCTACCCACCTACCAAATTCCGAGTCACTTGGTTCTCAGTGAGTGGAGTTTGCAATGTTTAACCTAAGTCAACTTGAAGCATAGTCTTTCACACTGGTTTCATGGAGTCACCCCCAAGCCTAGTCTTGTCCTTTCAAGGACAACCTCCCATGTCAGTGTTAGCAAACATAAGGCACGGGTGCCAAAGGTGGCACTTGGAGCCCTTTCTGTGGGCACCTGATATCGTCCCTTCACAGCCACCGGTATTCAGGTTAAATTGCTGTACTGGCACTTTGCGAAAAATTAGTGGGTTCTGAATCACAGTTTGGACACTCGGTCTCTAAAAGGTTCGCCATCACTGTCCTATGTACTTGTTTTGGTATTCTGATGTTAAGCTCTGAATTTCTCAGAAGACATGGAAAAATTTCTCTTTTGCTATTCCAATCTCAGACCACAACACAAGAGACCTTGAGGTGGTCCTTTTCAAGCAGAAAGTCGGGGTAAAAATATTTTAAACAAAAACAAAATGTCATAAAGTTCCTACATATCCTCTTCCAATCATAACAGAGGTACTAACTAGACATTAATAAAAGAAATACTATATCATTGTTTCAATTCATACTTATGGGGCAAAGGAAGAATTTGAATTTTAAGTGATTCCAGGAAATGACATAGAAAAATGTAGCAAAAAAATAAGATCAAGTAATGAGGCCCCGGTTCCTGTTTTCTAACAGATACTGTACTGGCTATTTTTTCAGCCAAACTGTAACTGTCATGTTAGCATTTCAAACTTGTTTTAGTTTAATTTAGTTGAAAGATCCAAACGATCTTCTGAGACAATCCTTCATAAAGCAGTTTGCAAACAAGATTTTAAAGCTGTAAGCAGATCCAATCAGGGACGATAACAACACACAAATCAAGATAAAAAATGATTTTTAAAAATAGAATGGCACGGAGAAATGGGAGACTGAGTGCTACTCATTATCTCTTACCCTACCCTATTTTGAAGACTAAAAGGCCAAAATTTCCCTCTAGGCAGCTCTCTTACCTAGCTTAGATATGAGAACAAAGGAAGTGGCTAGATAGGCAGGGGTATAAATGGCCGGAGTGACCAGATGAGCGGAGTATAAACCTTATTATTATCATCATCAATAATTATAATATTTATTTATTTATTTAATGTTATTTATATAGCTTGTATGCCGCCCACTACCCAAAGGTCTCTGAGTAATTATTAATAATTAATAATAATAATAAGGTTTATAATCCGCCCATCTGGCCACTCTGGCCATTAATTAATTAATATAAATAAATAAATAAATAAATAAATAAATAAATAAATAAATAATAATAATAATAATAATAATAATAATAATAATAATAATAATTAATAATAATAATTCAACAGCCCCTCAACCATATACAGTCGAGGCGATGGTCTGCCAGGTCTACCTCGAAGGGGTGTTGGGAGGATACAGTTAATCACCTTGAATTAAGTCAGCAAAGCACCGGAAAATGCAATTAAGGCATTCCAAAGTTGTGCGGTTGGTATTTTAAAACTTACATTTCCAAAGCCCGTCGCCTCCCTTCCCTCCGCTTCCACTTACCAGGCACCGCCAGGGAAGACGCGCCCTCGCCTTCTGACTTCCCGTCACGGGCAGCAGCCAATACGGCCCACTGGGCTGAACCATCTGGGCACGAAGGGAGGGGGAGAGGAAACAAAATGGACGCGCTTGGAACGAACCAATCAGGCGAAGGGAGAGAAAAGAAAAATATCCTTTCTCCCTTTTTAAAAAAAATAGCTTCCTAGGAGGAATAACTGGCTTCTAGGGGAACTCAATAATCGAAGAGTATTTCTAGAGGACGTTTATATCAAAAAAGGTGGTAAGATAGGAAACGAATGGCGAATTGGTTCAGTCTTGTTTCCCCCCTCACGGCACACAGGTACGGGGATTCCAGTAGTGAAGCTAATGTGGGCGCCGCCATCTTTGTCACGGGATGATACAAAGTCCACGAATGTATTAATTAGCGCAGGACGAGACTCTGGAGTTTTGGGGCTACGATTCCGATGATGCCCGTCCTAGCTTATGCCAGCTAAGGCGGGTGGGAGTTGCAGTCCAACAATTATTTTAGCCGGTTTTTAAGAAGGTAAAACCAGGAATCTCCAAACTTCGGTACTCCTGAGGTTTTGGACCACAACTCCCAGAATTCCAAGCGTGTACCGCCAATAGCAAAGGACTGTGGGAGTTGTGGTCCATGCCTGGGCAGGCATGTCCAAACTTCAGCCCTCCAGATGTTTTGGAATTGCTTGGAATTCTGGGAGTTGTGGCTTGGAATTCTGGGAGTTGTGGTCCAAAACCTCTGGAGGGCCAAAGGTTTGCCACCACCGATATATACCTTGGGGCAGTGGTTCTCAACCTGTGGGTCCCCACATGTTCCTGGACTGCAACTCCCAGAAGCCTCCACCACTCGCTGTGCTGTAAGGGGTTTCTGGGAGTTGCAGTCCAGGAACATCTGGGGACCCACAGGTTGAGAACCACTGCCTTGGGGGGTTCGAGAAACACCCAGCCTTTGGGGCGGACAAAGAAAGCGGAGCCACGCCTTGTGCCGCTCTAGCCGGCACATCTCTACTGCTCGAGGCGGGCAGCGGTAGCCTCCGCCGCGGAGGAGGCTCCTTCTCGCGAGGAGCGTGACGGGGCGGGGCCAGGCGCGAGGGGCGGGGTCTTGGCGCGGCAATTCCCCCCTCCCCTCCCCTCCCCTCCCTTCCCCTCTCCCCCGGAGGCGCCTCCTCCTCCTCCTCCTCCTCCTCCTCCTCGGGGCTCCCCTGACCAAGATGTCGGCGGCGCTGGCGGTGGCGACGGCGGCGGCCGCGACGGCGGCGGCGGTGACGGCGGCGCGCTCGGAGAAGCCCAGCAGCCCGGGCTCGGCGCGGGGCTTCTACTTCAACACGGTCCTCTCGCTCGCCCGCTCGCTCGCCGTCCAGAGGCCCGCGCCCCTCGAGAAGGTGACACCCAGGAGGGAGGCGGCGGGTCGGTGGGGGTGGTGGGGGTGGGGGTGGGGGGGCGAGGAAGAAGAGGAGCGCGAGGAAGGCCAGGGAGGGTGGGGTGGGGGTGGGGCGCCCGCCCGCCCGGCTCCCCCCCACTCCCCCTCCCCCACAGGCATGTACCTGGGCTGACAGGTGTGCGTTGCCCCCCCCCCTCCCCGTTGGGCGGGAATTCCCTCCCGAGGGTGACAGCCGCTTCCGGGTCTCGGAACAAGGACGACGGCGGCGGCGGCGGCGATGCTGGTCGGCGATAAAAATAGCTTCTAGGCGACGGTGGTGGTGGTAGTGATGATGATGAAGTGGACTTGTCCACGAAAACTCATATTAAAATGTATATAAAAAGGGAGGCTTCAAAGTGCCACCACGTTTTTGCACTTTTTAAAAAAAAACTTTTTAAATTATCATCTATCTATCTATCTATCTATCTATCTATCTATCTATCTATCTATCTAAATTAAGGGTCTTTATCTATCTGTCTGTCTGTCTATCTATCTATCTGTCTATCTGTCTTAAGGGTCTGAATCTCTCTCTCTCTCTCTCCCTTTCTCTTAAGGGCTGAATCTGTCAGTCTGTCTATCTCTAGATTAAGGGTCTGAATCTATATCTATCTATCTATCTATCTATCTATCTATCTATCTATCTATCTATCTATCTATCTATCTATCTATCTATCTATCTATCTAGATTAAGGGTCTGAATCTCTCTATCTCTCTATCTTGATTAAAGATCTGAATCTATCTATCTTCCTTCCTCCCTTCCTCCCTCCCTCCCTCCCTTCCTTCCCATCTGGCCTAAAAGGCCACTCAAGGTGGCTTACAACAGTTCAAATAGACAATCATTGAATCAAAAATCAAATAATGAACAGCAAATTACATAAACAACAAAGTCTGAAATGCTTGCTGAGTAACAGGGTTTGCTACCCCTTCTACAGGGATGAGGATGGTAATGTTAGAACTTCCAAGCTGGAAATGACCCATTTGTTTTGTTTCCTCTGTTGGTTTTCTTCTTCTTCCCTTCCTGTTTTAATACAGTTTGATTCTAATATTGTCAGCTGCTTTGGGTCTTCACAAGGAGAAGGATGGGTATAAATATATTATTGAAAACTAATTATATATAATTGTTCCTTATTTGCTGCCACAATTTCCCCTGCTATTGGGCTGTTGTTATATAATACTCTTGCTGAAAATGTCTCACCACAATTTTCTGCCAGGACTCTGGAATTGCTGTCATTGTTATATAAGTTTATGAGTAATATTTCATCACAGTTAAGATCGCTAAACCTTTGGATTCTTGCTCTTTATTGCTGGTGGCATTTTGTTGCCATTTATCAACCAGGTTTGCCATGCCTCTGAATCTTGTTGCTACTTAATATTATAGATTATGTGTCGTGATTTCCACCTGTTTAACTCTTTTTTTGCACAAGGCAGCAGAGAAATTTGCTGAAGGGTTGCTTTGTTTTGTTTAAAAGGAAATTAGGGCAACAGTAATTTTGAAGCTTGTCAGTCATTGTCGCGAATGATGGAGATATATGGGTGGATGGGAGCAGTATTTAAAAACCTGGTGGATCATAGTTCGTGGGAAACAGAGGAAGGGATAAAGGTAGAATATATCACCTTCTTGGTGTTTGCTGGTATTCTGCTTCTCTCACCATTAGGTAATCAGGCATTAAAAGGAGAATGGAAGCCCTACTTCATAAGTTGCCAGCAAAAATAAAATAAAAACAAAACAAAAGACTCAAAACATGTGGCACCTTAAAGACTAACTTTCATATTTTAATGTCATGTTTCGTGGACACGTCCACTTCTTCAGACATATAGCAACTATATGTCTGAAGAAATGCTGTTATATGTCTGAAGAAGTGCTGCTATATGTCTGAAGAAGTGAATGTATCATTAAAACGTTACATTAAAATATGAAAGTTAGTCTTTAAGGTGCCACATGTTTTGAGTCTTTTATTTTATTTTTCTTTGATTTTTGCCTGCAATGCTTGGGATATATATGTATATATACAGTGGTACCTTGTATAAAGGAATTAATTCATTCCAAATGAAATTATGTTAGGCAAATTTTCCTTTATACAAATTTCCCATAGGAATGCATTGAAAACAGAGTGATCCCATTTTTATGTTGTACAGATTTTCCCCATAGGCGATTATGTTAAGCAAATTTCCCCTATCTCTGGAATTTTTTAATTTTATGTTATACAAACTGTTTGTTATACAAGGGTCCACTGTGTGTGTGTATATATATATACTCCTGTGTGCAAAAAAGTTTGAAGAACTTGACAACTTACTCATTGTTTTATAGCAGTGTGATTGGACCTAATAAGGATATTGTTCATCTGATCAACCAGCAGGCTTTCCTTTTGGGGGCAATTCGGTGTGTAGTAGCAGTTTTGATGCTCCTGCTTTTAAAAAAAAAATCATTGGTGTTATCTTTATAGTCTATTAATTACTGATTGTTCTTGCTTTAGTATCCCAAAAGAGTATCCCTATCAGGGGAAAGAGGAGTGCTCTAGCACCTTTAAGCTAACATCTTAATTATAATATTAGTTTTTAAGTGCTATATCCATCTTCAGAATTCTATCCCTACCATCAATATGTATTGTGAATGTCCCAGAAATATTTGAATACACTTCATACATCTGAATGAGTGAGCTACAACCCACAAAAATGCAGAATGTAATGAACTCGTGAATCCTAAGAATTCTGTAGGATTTCATTAGCGATGGTTTTGTTTCACTATCCAAACTTTCAGCTTTAGGGTGAGAAGATTTAAGATTGTAGATATCCTTTGTTTTTCAGTAGAACCGTGGACTAGATGGGCCTTTGGCCTGATCCAGCAGGGCTCTTCTTATGTTCTTATGTTAAGTGTGAAGCATCAATTAGAATACAGTATATGAAACTCTTAGGATATTTTATTGCTTGTAACCACATACTGTTGTGCTAGTTGCTGATGGTAGGTATTTGAAGAATGTCTTCCTTGTTACGACAGTTATCCTCAGATGGTTTGTTTTCAATTTGTTTAGGTACAGAAACTACTGTGTATGTGTCCGGTAGATATCCATGGGGTCTTTCAGCTGGATGAACGACGCAGGGATGCGGTCCTCGCTTTGGGCATTTTTCTGATCGAGTCTGAGCTGCAAGTAAGATTTCCGTCTTAGATAAATAAATGCGACAGGGTTCTTAGAGGAGCATAGAACGTAGTGACAGGCCAACACCCAGTTGGTTCATCCCCACACGTGTGGTTATGAAAAACGCACATGCCGCAGAAGCTAATGGAATCTCATTTGCGAGGCACTGGTCATTTGAGCAGTGCTCAATTGGCACTTGGTTAGTTAGCGTCAATTAGCCACAGGTTCTTTGCTTTTCCTCTTGTTGTATGTTGTGCCGTTACAGTTGTGACCAACTCTTCGTGACTCCATGTCCATGGAGTTTTCTTGGCAGGAATCCTGGAGTGCTTTGCCAGTTCCTACTCCAGGCGCCTACAACACCTGGTATTCCCTGGCGGTCTCCCATCGAAGTACTAACCAGGGCTGACCCTGCTTAGCTTCCGAAATCAGGCAAGGTCGGATGTGCTCAGGGCATCTAGGCAGCTGCTTTTGCTCTAATCCTCATGAAAAACCATCAGAATTTGGGCTGAAATTCCAATAAATCGAATCCAATGGAAAATATTAGAGCACCATCAGCTGAAGGAGCAGCAGAAAAGCAAACTCAGGGAATCGCCAAGTCCAGGAAAGCAACATCATTTCTTAGTCCTGCAATTCTTGTTGGAAAGACCATTTCCCCTGGAAGGTCCTTTGCTTAGTAGGCCCTTGTGGCAGCACCCAAAGATGAACGTTCTTCAACCTTTCCTTTGCTTTCCTTATTTGTAAACAAGCACATAGGAAGAGGTGTCCCAGTCCCAAGTAGTGGCTGGCTGTCCTGTAGTTCTCAGCAGGGCAGCGAAACTGGCTGCTTACAGTAGCTGCACCCTCTCTTTGGTTGTTTGGATTTTGTTCTACTCCGCTTGGCTGCTTCTGGGGAACAGTAAGGCTGTTCCATTTCTTCTGTTGGGTTTAGCTTTTATTTCATTCCACCGTATTCTCTGTTTCCCTCCCTCCACGCTTAACAGACTGCTCTAAGGGGGTCAGATTTCTGCTGCTCTAGGCCAGTGGTTCTCAGCTGGTGGGTCCCCAGATGTTCCTGGACTACAACTCCCAGAAGCCTCCACCACTCACTCTGCTGGAAGGGATTTCTGGGAGCCGCAGTCCAGGAACATCTGGGGACCCACCGGTTGAGAACCACTGCTCTTGACCCTTACGAACCTGCACTTGGTACTGCAGATTATATACACGCCCTGCTTTAGTGTAGTGTGTTGCACAATGTTTTTTGCTCTGCATGTTGAATCTAAGTGGTTGTGTTTTTAAAGTGTTTTCTTTCCTTTCCAGCATAAAGATACTCTTGTTCCTTATCTTCTCCGGTTGTTGAGGGGAATTCCCAAAGTGCAATGGATAGAAGAAAGCAATTCGAGGAAAAGCAGGGGTGAGCTTTTAGCCTCTTTTGGTTCACGCGCAGGGCGTGGTACTTTCTGTAGTTTAGATGCATGTCTTTTCAGAATAAAATAGTGAGGCTGTGGATTGGAGTTCTTCCCTAATAGGAGTCAGAGAGGACGTTTTAGAATCCCAGAACTAGGATGCCAGTCCTGTAGAAAAGCTGATTCTCCTAAGCCGGTGGTTCTCAACCTTGGGGTCGGGACCCCTTTCAGGCCGAACGACCATTTCACAAGGGTCGCCGTGAGCCAGTGAAGAAAAAGGCACAAACACCTTGGGTCTGGAGGAGGAGGGGGGAAGGTGGGGGGAGAATGAGTTACACCTTGATAGGTTGGAGGGGATGTCAGTCAATGGCACCAGAGGCTACGATTGGCTGAGGGTGCCTGTAGAGGGAAGTTCTCTATAGCACCTGCGGCAGTGGCCTGCCAAAGGGGGCTTGTGACCTCTTCCAAGCAGGGCAAAATGAAATGTCCTAAAATGAAAACAGCTTGTGTGTAGAAAAGGAATCTGTTTTGCCTTCTCTCTCTGTGTGTCTAACTGTAGGTTCACTTGGCTGCATTCTAAAACCAGGGGTGGATTTTTCACAAGCAAGCTATGCCAAGCTGATAGCTGCCTCTCTCTTTTGGCAGACAAGCTTGGTAGTGGATGTAGTGTGTTGTGATTATCCTGTATTTTCAAGCAAGTACCGTAATGCACACGTAGAGGACAGCCACTCATCCAGGAACTGATTGATCTCCATGATATCAGCAAACTTTACTTCGTCTCCTGCCTTCAGACATTAGATGTGCTTCTGGATGTAGGGAGACAATTCTCCATCAAGAGCAAACCTTATGATTGCCCAGCTGTGTGTAGATGGGGCACTGTCATATGGCATAGTGCTCTTTCCATGGAAGAAGTCTGTGCAATTGGTCTGTGCCCTAGGGTAATAGGGTCTGAGCCGCTTGGTATTCGTCATGGATGAATGATTCTTAAACTGATGGGACCTTTTCTAAAGAAATTGTTGTTGTTGTTGTTGTTGCATCATTACAGTCGTGACTGACTCTTCGTGACCCCATGTCCATGGAGTTTTCTTGGCAGGAATACTGGAGTGGATTGCCAGTTCCTACTCCAGGCGCCTACAGCACCTGGTGTTCCCTGGTGGTCTCCCATCCAAGTACTAACCAGGGCCGACCCTGCTTAGCTTCTGAAAATCAGGCGAGATCGGATGTGCTTAGGGCATCTAGGCAGCTAAAGAAATCGTACCACTTACTAATAAAAGGAGAGAAACTGCTATATGACATTTTTTTGTGCATGCCGTGGGGGGCTTTTTTTTTTTTTGATGTGCCTTGAGATTTGTTAAAAAAGCAAAGTGTTCTGTTTATATATCGCCCTAGAGTTTACAATTTAAGTATGCAGGCTACACATTGCGCCCCACCCCAGGAAGCTGGGTACTCATTTTACCAACCACGGAAGGATGGAAGGCTGAGTGAACCTGGAGCTGGCTGCCTGGGACTGAACCCCAGGTCGTGACACAGTTATAACTGCAGTACAGGCATTTAACCACTGCACCATAAGTCTCTCTTTAAATGGTTAACCCACCATTTCTCTGCCATACCCAAACTGGGAAATCAGGATCTTGTGGTTTGCATGTCATGTTGAAAGCATGGTTGCTCCCTTCCTATGTCAAGGGGTGGTTTGACATGCGACGTTGTGTGTGAGTTGGGAAGCAGTGGAAACAAATTATTTTCTTGGTCCTCCCCATCGTAGGTGATTAGCTCAACATGTGCACGAGGTTCTAATTAAAGAACTGAGATGAATCAGAATAGTTGATGTACGGTCAGAGGCCTAATTATAATCCGGTCGTGTTTGCTGCTTAACTTAACAGGAATGCTCCCCATTCCAGAGAACTTCAGCTTCTGTTTGGTTACTTTATTGTCTGATGTCGCTTACCGGGATGCTACTCTGAGAGAACAGGTAAACCTAAGCAAGCAGATGTACATAAGAACATAAGAATAGCCTTGCCGGAACACGCCACAGCCCATCCAGTCCAGCATTCTGTCTCACACAGGGCTCACCATTTGCTTCAGGGTATTCCCAAACATATGTCTTCAGCTGCTTATGATTCCCTCCAGATGGCATTAAGGGATATCCTGCCTATCTCTCCAACCCGGAGGTTGTCCAGCCATGGATACCCTTGTTCTCCATGAACTTGTCCAATCCTTTCTTAAAGCTGTCAAGGCTGACAGCTGTCACCACTTCTTCTGGCAGGGAGTTCCACAGACCAGTGATCCTCTGGGTGAAAAAGTACTGTCTCTTATTTGTTTGAGATCTAACACCCAAAAGTTTCATGGAGTGGCCCCTAGTTCTAGTGCTGTGTGATAGGGAAAACAGTTTTTCCTTATGTACTTTGTCCACACCGTGTATGATTATATAAACTTCAATTAGGTCACCTCTTAGGCACCGCCGTTCAAGAGTGAAGAGGCCCAGCTGTTGCAGCCTCAGATGTTAAGGAAGGTGTTCCAGTCCCCTAATCATTCTGGTTGCCCTCCGCTGCACTTTTTCCATTTCTATAATATCCTTCTGGAGGTATGGTGACCAGAACTGCATACAGTACTCCAGATGGGGCCTCACCACAGATTTATAAAGAGGCAAAATGACACTTGCTGACTTGTTTTCTATACCCTTCCTAATGATCCCTCGCATTGACTTTGCTTTTTTCACTGCTGCGGCACACTGCGTTGACCCCTTCATTGAGCTGTCCACCAGGAGACCAAGGTCCCTTTCCTTGTTGGATGCAGAGAGTTCTAACCCCAGTTTATAAATGTAATTGGTTTTTTTTCCTGCCCCCACCATTTGTAGCATGCAAATACATGCTGGAGGTGCTGGTTAAAAATGTTTCTCTAAACATGTATTGTGATCATAGCGTGCCTTGTCATGTAAAGAGTTATGGCTTCAAGTAAAGTGGATATCACCAGTTATAAAAATAATCCTTTAAAATATTTTTAAAGCATTTAGGAAGTGAATTCAAGTTCTTTCAAATCCTTAGAAATGTTTGAATAATGGAGTCTTCATAGAAAAAAGCGGTTCAAATAACAGCTATGAAACTTTTAAGCGAGATAGATGAAGAGCTGACCCCCACTTGCCCCTTTTGCAATAGGGAATTAATAGCTGAAATCCTTCTGAGTATTTCCAGGCCTTTAGTCGTTCACAGCAGAAACAACAAAAAGAGCATTGTGGCATCTAAATGGCGAACAAGTTTTATTTGGCATAAGCTTTCGTAGAATTTAGTCCATATATTCAGCATGCAAGAAGAAAATGTTTTCCTTCTCAAATATGTCTCGCTGCTGCTGCTGCTGCTGCTGCTGCTGCTGGCAGATTTTCTCACACTCTGTTCCTGCATGTTCCAGGTTATAGAGGCGGTTTTGCAAGTGATGCAAGTCCTGTTAGGAATGTGCCAGGCGCCGCTAATCCAGGATAAAGGTATTGGATCTGCTGGTTTAGTACGTGCTGCTGCTGTTATTACAGCATACATAGAATTCAGTTGCTCTTTGCCCTGCTTTCTTCGTTCTGCTCCAGGCTGGTATAATCAGAATAAAAGTCAACATTTAAGGGCAAAAAAAATTGTCATTTTAGAAAGAGGTCCATGTTGCATGTGTTTTCTTTCTTTTTTACTGCAGCTAGATGTAAGATGGAGCTCTGATTCTGATCCTAAGCAAAAATCCCTGCAGTGTACTACTGATGCTTGTGGGGGGTGTTGCTCAAAATTTATTTATTTTTATTGATGTTATTTTAGAGTATTTCTACCCCACCTTTCTTGTAAAAGGACCCAAGGCAGCTTACAGTAATGAGGGATAATACACAGTCCAGTACAATTAAGACATGTTCAAGTATTTGAGAACAAGGAATTGAAGGACATCTTACAGCATTAATAGACAACATGACATTATAGCAACACGGTCATAAGTAGTCATGAGCACAAAGTCTATGTGAACCCATGTATTCATATAACATACACATGGTAGTCCATCATTCAGGGAAAGCTTGCCTGAAGAGAAAAGGTCTTTGCCTGTTTCTGGAAGGACAACAGAGATGAGGAAGTCCAGATTTGATAGAGGCATCCAGAAAAGGTACAGGTTATTCTGATGTCTGCAAAGCTAGCTGGATGTTTCTGCTGCTCTACCTGTCTGTGACCATCTTTGCTTCTACGGAAGTGGCACTTCAATTCATTTTTTTTGTAAAGATCACAGGTTGAAGAAATTGCACAAAAGGCTGATTTTAGAGAAGGATGAACATGATGCTACTGTAAAGTCCTGCTTGTGCTGTCAAGCTATAGCGAATCTTAGACTAGCAGGTCCTTTTAATCTTCTCCACTTTTGGTGGTAAGAAAGACTTAAGAAGCCTCTGTCCCTGATTTTAAACACACAATAGTTCTCTGTTACATCTGGAAGAGAACGGGAATTAAAAACTGCAGGTTGTTCCTGATTATTCTCTGAATGTCAGGTTTTGGCAAACCGCAGTTCCCGGTCTTCGGATGTAGAAGGGAACTACAGTAGGACCCCCTGTATCCACTTATTCATTATCCACTGATTCAGTTATCCACGGTTGGCAGAAGAAAAAAAATTAAATAATTCAGCAGCCACAAAGCAAGCTGTTGTTACAAAGAGCAGCTGTAAAGCAAGATATTTTCACAAATAGCATCTGTAAAGCAAGCTACTGTCACAAACAATGGCCGTAAAGCAAGCTACTGTCTCAAAACAGCAGTTTGGGGGTGGGTGGGCAGACATTCTCTCTTATCAACAGTTTTCATTATCCATGGGAAGGCCTGGAACCAATCCCCAGCGGATACCGGGGTCCTACTGTACTGTATGACTTGCTTGGCAGTCGATGATCACCCTGTAGTCACAAAAGAAGAGGTAAGGGGAGTGTGTAAGTCCAAACTTCACCAAATGCTGGCCAGGTGTCTTGCTGTTATTCCTGAATCAGGGCATAGCGCCAGGAGCGCTGTTAGTAAGTGAATGTATCAACTGCCCATAGGGGGGAAATGATCGTTAGAAGCAAAACTTGATCTTTGTTTTTTTCAGAATACTTATGCAGATATGCCGTGCCATGCCTGCTTGGGATTTCGCGAGCGTTTGGACGCTACAGCAACTCAGAAGAGTCTCTGCTGTCCAAGCTGTTCCCTAAACTTACCCCACCTTCCCTCCGGGCCCCCAATGAGCTGGACGGCATTCGAAGGCGGTCTTTTAATGACTTCCGGTCGATACTCCCAAACTCTCTACTCTCGGTCTGCCAAGACGGATCTTTAAAGAGAAAGACCAGCAGCGTCTCCAGCATCACACAGGTCTGCTTGTTTTCAGAATAAAACTGTCGCAGAGTTGCCAATGCTCAGCGGGAGGTGCTGTGTAAAGTGTGGGCTTGAACAGCCAGCTAGCAGTGCTAAATAAAGGTGCAAACACAGCAGTGACTTCCTTCACCAAGAACTGTATTTACAAAAATATGTTACAAGTCCAGCAAACACAACAGAATCGGCAGGCATAGACCTCGCTTAGTAAAATAATCAGTCCAGTGATCCAAACTTTTCAGGGATCACGTGTCCAATCTGGCAGGGTAATGAGCTGCTTTTCTCCCATCAACGTCCCACGCCATACTAAGCAGCTGTGCTGCTTTTATACATGTGTCTGATGCAATCCTTATTCAGCTAAATGAAGACTGAGCATGGGTAGAACTTGTCACCTGATTTGACTTGCTGCCAAAATCTGATTGCCCAGGTGTGTGCACATTGCCCCCCCCCCCCCCGCAGGCTGGGTACTCATTTTACCGACCTTGGAAGGATGGAAGGCTAAGCCATGAGCAAGTCATGAGCCTGCTACCTGGGATTGAACCCCAGGTCGTGTGCACAGTTTTACCTGCAGTATAGGCATTTAACCACAGCGCTACGAGATTATTGTTTTATTTTTTCAAATCTTAATATGATTTTTTCCCCTCAGCACAAAGAAAGTTGACTGCAGGCTAAATAAAAATCAATGGTTTTTTTTAAAAATCAAATTGATTTAAATCACAATTTAAATTAAAGAATCGTGTTTACATTTAAATCTTTAAAACATTTGACTTTTAAAATATAATTTCTGATTTAAATCGCGATGCAGATCAAGTCTACCCTGCTTGACTGTATTTTGTGTATTATGTCTCAGGTCAGCCCTGAACGTGGAATTCCTCCTCCCAGTTCCCCCGGAGGTACTACAGTGCAATACTTTGAAGGTATAATTTTTCGTGTTAACTACGTTGACTACAACATGGTAAAATCTTTGTGTACTTGGAGTCTCTTCCCTTTTTAAAATGTATGAAGTCCTGACTGGAGGGCTCATTATGTTTAAGATGGCCCATTTAGATTGCTATCTGGTGTACATTTACTTAGGAATAAGCTCTGTTGAACTACCCCAGGCTGTTGTCCATCTAACAAGCCTTTTCAGACCAGGGTGGCATGAAAACACTTGGAAACCTCACACCAACTTTCCTCAGACTGACGAAGCTACTTGAATGGGTAGCGAAACGTTTCAATCCCACAACAAAAGAAGTCCAGTTGCCATGATTCAACTCCCCAATAACCTCACCTGGGTGACTATGGAGTAAACTGTTAGAAAACTCAACCAGATTTGATCCCTTTCATTTGATTATATATTTTTAAACAAACAGGGTCCTACCTTCCTGACGGGAGTGCTGTAGATCCTGAGTATTACTTCTCCACCATTAGCTCCAGCTTCTCGGTTTCTCCGCTCTTCAATGTTATCAGCAACAAAGAGTTTAACATTCCACTAGACATGCTCCGGCAGCTGCTGAATATGGTGAGTCAAGTTGTTTCGAAAAGACTGTTGATGTGGCCCTAGAGAACAGGAATATGCTGGGGATAAATATGGGCCTAATTGTACAGTGGTACCCTGACTTAAGAGCAGCTCGACTTAAGAGCAGTAACCTGTTGGCATTTTAACTGCCACCTTACAAATTTTAGATATGGTCTGCTCGACTTACAAATATATTTTCCTTTTTTTTATTTTTTAACTTTTTTTTTCCAGTTTTTTAGATAGGTACCCTGACTTAAGAGTAGTTCGACTTAAGAGCATTCATTCAGAATGGATTAAATTCATAAGTCGAGGTGCTGCTGTATATTAATTGTGGTTAAGTGGACCTTCGGAAAGTAAATTTTTTAGGCTGCAGTTTCCAGAATCCTCCCAAGTAGCACAGATCATGGTCAAAATAGCAGAAGATCCTGAAAGTTCTGTTCCAAGCCAACTCATCCATTTTTCTCAACTTCTAAAATGGTATTTTTAGTCCAATCAAGTCAGTATTGTCAAAAAGGCAGCAGCGATAAAAAATGGTTTACATTAAAAGCAGAGACTGGCGTATGATGCTTGTGCATGACCTAACTGAGTCATGGACCTTGTGGAGGACGTGGAAACTGCTTCCTTTGCTGCACCAGCTAGTATATATTCCTTGTTTGGATTAGCAGCCTGAGAAGTATTTGAATTTCTTTATATTAATAGATACTGTATACTCTTGTGGATTTTTCTTTGTCTAATCTAAGAGCCCCATTCCATGTGTATTTACCAGGAATTCTGCCCCACTGTGTTTAAGTGTTGTGTTTCCTACACAAGCTTATACAAGATGCGATTCTGAATTGTGTTCTGTAGAAAAGCTATCGCATTTAACAGGATTTCTCTTTTTTTTTCTTCCCCTTTTGGGCATGTAGGTAAAACAAATAGTTGGAGATTCAGTTCTGAAAAACCTAGATGCGGTTGTTGTTGAGGTTATTGAGGTATGGTACCATTTTACGATACGGTCTTTCAAATGAATGAGCCTTCTGAATTTTCTTGTGAGCTGAGGAGACTTGGATCTTAAAGGCATTAGTCTGTGTAATGGGAACATTAAGAAACATCTGCAGGAACTGTTTCATTGTCGACTCCTCTGTTGCACCAACAGTGTGAAAATGCTATTTAAACCCTTTTAAATAACAACACATATTTTAGTTACAACTTGTTAAATTCTTTTAGTGAAATCTGATAGGAAAATATTAGGTTGGCTTGCGATTACTGAGTTAATGGGCTTCTGTGTGGATAATTAAAGCACCAGGAGAAATTTTCTTTTGGGAGGTCTTATAAAGACCTGCTTTAGGAGCATCTGTATGAAAAGATGGCATCCAAAGTGATAGTTGTGATCATCATAATACCATTGGCTTAAATCCAATTGCAATTCTCAAGTAGGATATACCTAGTGAGTTAATGAAATGTACATAGGTTTTGGCTCAGCATTTAACAATATATTCACTGGACTACTTTTGTGTGGAGCTGGTGGTTGGTTTCAGATCATTGCATCTTTCATTTTATAGTTGTTTAATTACTGTTCTATTTTATGCTTTCAATTTGTTGATTCTGTTTTAAATTTGTAGTATTGTACTGTATTATTTTATTGTTGATCATCAGAGTAGCCTTAGGCTAGTAGGGAAGTATACAAATTAGATAGATGGATATATAGATAGATATTTCAAAACACACACACACACACACACACACACACACACACACACACACACACACACACACACACACATGACTTTGCTTCCCATTGAAAATGGAGGCAACAGAAAAAGGGGAGGATTATACATTCGACTCTTTTCCAGATTTTAAAAAAGTTGAAGAAATATTGAGATGCACATGTACTCTTTTAGAATTTGCTTCTCCGGTGCTTTCTCAAAATGCAGCCTCTTTCTCTTATATGTGTTAAAGGCAAATCCCCACGAGAACCTGTTCTACAAAACCTTCAGCGACCCTCTTTACGTGGCCCAGTTCAAGATGCTGAGAGACACATTGTACTATATGAAAGGTATGATGTTGGATTTTAGAAGCTTCCACTTTCTTGGAGATAAGGTTTTTTTGGCTAAACAGTGTGGGTTGGCACACGTGTACCCAGAAAAACCACAGTTTCTTGCCACACAGTGGAGTCTGCAACTGGGGCTTGTGTGTGCTTGAACTCTTTTGCTTCTGCTTCTAAACATATAGCAGTTTCTCCTTTTGCCTGAACTTAGGGAGCTCGGGTTTGTTTAAATTTGTTAATTAGAACAAAGGAGGATAAAAATGTGGCCTTAGATTCTGGTTTACACTGTTTAAATCAGCCGGGATTCTGTAAACTTAAGTTTCAGAGCTGTGAAAAGTCACATTCGCTTTGGAGCCTGTTTCTTTCAGAAGGATGTTGTTAATCCCCTTTTATCCTTTTTTGGATTCCCTCTTCCCCCTCTCGTCAGTGAAACGGTTTAATTTTTCCTCCCCTCTTGGCCTTTCCAGATCTCCCAAACTCGTTTGTGAAGGAAATCCACGATTTTGTGCTGGAGCAGTTCAACAGCAGCCAGGCAGAGCTCCAGAAGCTCCTTCATGACGTCGACCGGTTGCACAATGAGCTGAACCCCTTGAAGTTGCGTTGCCAAGCGAACGCAGCCTGTGTGGACCTCATGGTGTGGGCTGTGAAGGACGAGCAAGGTACCTTTGCCGGCGGGCACGTTTTCCTCCTCCTCCTCCTCCTCCTCCTCCTCCTCGGATGCCTCTTGTGTTTCTTTTGTAATATTAAGAAGAGAATGTCCGGACTTAGTCTAGCTCACCACCTCTATCCTGCCAAGGGTTTGCCCAGACTTCAGAAAAAAACTTCCAATGTGAAAGTTTTTCCCCCCTCCCTTCTTCTGAGCCGCCGTCTTGCCTGAGACTCTATTCTTTGTCTTGTTTCTTGTTTCTTTTTCTTTTTTTTTAATTCTTTATCTTTTTATTTTTATTTTTTGTAGCGATGATGTAATGGGATTATTCTTATCCCTTTTGTTAACCGCCCAGAGTTCTTTCAGGAAGATGGGCGGTAAATAAATAAATAAATAAATAAATAAATAAATAAATAAATAAATTTACATTGCGCTTACTATGAACATCCTGTTGCCTTCAGTGGAGCTTACTTCAGGACAAAATAAAAGTGTTCTGCTTATATACCGCCCCATACCACTTCAAGTAGTCTCTGGACAGTTTACGGTTTTTAATTACAGTATGCAGGCTACACATTGTCCCCCCCAACCCCAGCAAGCTGGGTACTCATTTTACTGATCTCGGGGTTCGGTTCCCAGGTAGCAGGCTCATGGTTGACTCAGCCTTCCATACTTCCGAAGTCGGTAAAATGAGTACCCAGCTTGCTGGGGTGGGGTGGGGTAGGGGCAATGTGTATCCTGCAGACTGTAATTAAAAACCATAAACTGCCCAGTGACTACTTGAAGTGGTATGGAGCGGTATATAAGCAGACCACTTAAATGGTTCGTCACTTCTGCCTTGATTTCACCACTGGACCTGTCCGTTAAAAAGTAATATTTTCCTCCTGTTTAATGCTTAAGCATGTTGCCTTTTTAATATATAACCTTTTCCCTCCTTTTTGTACACTAGGAGCAGAAAACTTGTGCATCAAATTATCGGAAAAGCTTCAGTCCAAGACTTCCAGCAAAGTGATCATCGCTCACTTGCCTCTCCTGATCTGCTGCTTGCAGGTTGGTAGATTTACATAATCATCCTTGTCAATATTCCACAACTTCGTTTTCCGATAGAGAAACCGGGCACCGCCTTTGCTTGGACTGTAGGAGTGGTCTCTTGCCTTCCCGTTGTAAAATATGGCAAACTTTCCCCACCCTTAGGGTCTAGGCCGCTTATGTGAGAGGTTCCCAGTGGTGGTCCATTCGGTCAATCCATCCCTGAGAGACTTCCTTGTCATCCCTTCTCCGGTCTTGGTGAAACTGTATAAGTATCACAACCAATATCATACAGGTATGACACTTTGCTTCAAGGGATGCCTCTTGTACAGTTGGCCAGTGTTTTTTTTTATTTTTATTGCATTGCTCTTTCCGTTGTGGCATGCAAACACAGGACAAGATTATATTCATTAATACTAGTCTGATGTTGAAAAACGAAACGTTTGAGCAATTTTCCCTCTACCTTCGTCAGATATGTTATTATTTTGTGTTTTTAAGTTAGTTTGTTATGGTTTATTTTACTACATTTGTCTTCCGCTTGCTCCAAGGAGCTCATGGTTCTTTTGTTCCATTTTGTCCTTGCAACAACCTTATAAGGTAGCTTTAGCCTAAGAATGAACTACTCTTCCAAGCTGTTCCCATGATTGGAGATTCGAACTTGGGGCTCCCTGGCCATCATTGTTAAGAGTCTTGTTAGACTGACGAAGTCTTGTTAGACTCTTGTTAGACTGATGAAGCTGCTTGGACGAGCAGCGAAACGTTTCAATCTCTGAAGAAAAGAAGTCCAGTTGCCATGACTCAACTCCCAGATAAACTCACCTGGATGACTGAGAACCTTCGCAGACATCTTGTTAGAGTCTTGTTTTGCACTTCTCTGAAATGCTCTGTGCACTTAAAAATCGCTGTTTTGTGGAGGCATCAAAGATGGAGCAGAGTGGTTAACCTGGTCACTCCTCCTCCTTCCTCCCTCCCCACCCCTTTCCCTCCTTCCTTTAAGGGGCCAATGACATCAAGATCAGCATAACAACGGAGCATGCGGAGTCCACCGTGAGCGTAATGTCAGGCAAGAAGAGTCAGACCTCCATGTATGAGCAACTCCGAGACATTGCAATTGATAACATCTGCAGGTATGGGCTGCCTTGACTGCTTAAGCATCCGGAGGAGTTGCCCTCTAAGGCATTGCCTTGATGGATTGATTTTATTTACGGCATTTGCATTCCGCTTTCCCCTCCATAATGGGACCCGGGATAGGTTACGGCACGTTTCAATAAACCCAAATCAAATTAAAAGTTAAATTGCAGTGAAACAGATTGTCATATTTAAACAGCAATCAAATTGAAAGCAGTTTGAAAGCACGCCAGGAAGGGGGGGGGGAGGTCCAGCACACTTGCCTTGTTAAACCGATACTTCTTCACTTCTCAAAAGCCTGCCTGGATGAAAAGGTGATGGTATCTAGCCTGGATGCCTTCAAAAGGGGATTGGACAGATTCCCTCACAGGTTACAAATCATGATGGAGATGTGTATTAAAACCAGGGTACTTCAAGGGCCAGATGCAGGGGAGTGGTGTCAGGAGACAAAGATCTAGTCTCAGGCACTCCCAGAGGCATTTGGTGGTGCCACTGTGAGATCCAGGAAGCTGGACTAGATGGGCCTTTGGCCTGATCCAGAATGGCTCTTCTTATATGAGAAGCATGTTTTATCATTGTGTGTAATGTGTGAGTTGCAGGTTTGATAACACAGCTGGGGGTCTTAGTAGCTCGCCATTGGAGGTACATCTAAGACCAAGCATGGCTATTTAGGGGACATGCTCTAACATTTGGATCTTCCGCTTCTCTCCCCCATTTCTTGCAGGTGCTTGAAAGCTGGCCTGACCATAGACCCCGTCATTGTCGAAGCTTTCCTGGCTAGCTTGTCGAACCGTCTCTACATCTCGCAGGAAAGTGACAAGTAAGCGAGTGGGGTGTAGGAGCCATTTCAATAAGGTCTGTTGGGGATGCCGTTGCACCCTGGGGGTTGTCTTAAAATATCCAGGTATGAGGCTCTTATGCATGTGTGCTTGTGCCTTTGTGAAGCCTGATTCATTGAATTTGATGTACTTTACATCAAAAAGAAAGTTGCTACCAAAATTAACTTACTTAGAGAACTGGTTAATATTAGCGTGGACAGACTGGGGTGCAGCTTTGTCTCTTCACCGCAGATTATTCTAGCACCGTATGGCATAAATCGGCACATGCCAAACAAGTGGATGTAGCCTTTAGCGAATCATTACTAGTTGCCCAAAACTTAACCCCATTGATGGCCAAGTTAAGGCTATTGAAGTAGCTCACTTCTGTTTCAAAATTAGTCATTTCATGTTTGAATTTGTTTGAATTTTATTTCTGTTTCATATATGCCCGTCATTTAAAATTGTGGAGCACTCTAATACAAACAAAGAACATGTTTCATGGATCTTTTTGTATGACCCGTGGTAAGAGGTCCATGACGTCCTTTCCCCTTTCAGATGTTTATTTTTGCTGCCACCTCTGCGCCTTTTGTTGAATTTGCCAGTAGGGGGACATAATGTCTTTGAAAGGCTCTCTCCTTGTCTAAAAGCTGGTCAGCTGATGCTGTGTCACATTTCTTCCTGTTTGTAGTTATCAAAGACTCCTTTCCCCCTTTTGTGCAAGGAATGAAATCCTGCTTCTAAGCACACTTAATTAATAAACCGTGTGTTTCATACTAAATTGACAGGCAAAGACTTCTTCTGTTGGGTGACATTCCACCTTCTTGCAAGTTATGCTCTCCAGGCTTGGTCAATGTCGTTTGAAGAGGTGTTTCTGCCAAAAGAAGCCATGTCTCCCATTATTTTCCTTTTTCTTTTTAAACTGGTGATGGATGGGCTTTTCGTTTTGGAAGTGGTCAGCTTCCGAAACGAAATGCCGGAGTCCAGCTGACATTTGGAACCGGAGGAATGAAATCAACCAATCCCTTACCTTGTGCTGGGATCATGTGGGGCCCAGCTCCAACGAGGAAGAATCCTCTGACGCATCATAGTTCCTTCTCCCTGGCGCTGGCCAATCAGGAGCTGTGCAGGGAAATGCATCATCCCGCCTCCCTGCCTGATTGGCCAGTGCCAGGGAGAAGGAAACATGGCGCATCAAAGGCTTCTTCCTCGTTGGAGTTGTGCCCCAAGCGAGCCCAGCGCAAGGTAAGGGATTGGTTGATTTCATTCCTCCGGTTCCAAACATCAGCTGGGCCTCCCACGTTTCGTTTCGGAAGCTGACCACTTCCGAAATGAAAAGCCCATCTCTACTAAAGATGCAATTTGATCTCTCCAGGGAAGCCCATCTCATTCCCGATCACACCATCCGTGCCCTGGGGCACATTGCGGTGGCTCTGAGGGACACGCCCAAAGTGATGGAGCCAATTCTTCAGATCCTGCAGCAGAAATTCTGCCAGCCGCCTTCTCCTCTGGATGTGCTCATCATTGACCAGCTGGGCTGCTTAGTCATTGCAGGAAATGTAAGCAGAACAAACAAAAGGACTGTGAAGCTGCCAGTCGCAGCCAATGTGATCTGTTGCTCTCGATGTATCATGTCCCTTCCCACTGAAAGCTTGCAAAATGTGTTTTATAAATCAGGCTGCTGCGTTTTAGTTTGTGTAGGTTTTGGGGTTTTTGTCTTGAATATGATTTCTGCACATGCGTGCACACACACATACACACACACACATACACACAGACAGAGAGAGGGAGAGAGAGAGGAGAGAAGAGAATAATACTTTATTGTCATTGTACAAATACAACAAAATTAAAACGTGCCATCCACTCTCCACCTCACTCACCTCAATATAAAATCCCTACAGCTCACTCTTTTTTTAAAATTTGTATTCCTGTTTCTTAAATCCATTTTTTTTAAAATGCCGTGTGCTAATTTAGTTTTTCTTATTATTGTTATTTCATCCAGCAATATATTTATCAAGAAGTATGGAATCTGTTCCAGCAGATTAGTGTTAAAGCGAGCTCAATTGTATACTCTGCAACCAAAGATTACAAGGATCATGGTTACAGGTAAAAAAAAAAATTCTTGCTGCTTCATAAGAGAGTGATTAATTTGTTGAATAAATAATTGAATTCCAAAAACCTTGAAATACTGGTTTGTGGTTAATTTAAAATATATATACAGTATATTGGATCTGGCATAGGAAGGAGTACATCTTCTGTATTTCCTCTTGTCTCTTCTATTCTGATGCCCTCACTTGTGGGGATTAAACAAAAGAAGATGCTGGTAATCACAGGCCAGCTTTTTCCAGCTTGAAAATCAGACACCACCAAGTAGTTAGTCCATCTTAAATGGCCATAGATCAGTCATGGCATTGATTGCATCACGCACTCCCCCTCTAGCAAGTGAGCTGAAGATAACCTTTGCTAACAGGCAAGGCTGAGCTCCTCAGGGGTGTTTATTGTTGTGCTGCCGAACATGTAGAAGCGGTGGCCTGTTTGAACCCAATTTGGTGTGCCTATTTTAAAAACTTAATCTTATATTTCTTTATCCTCCCCACCCGCTCGTCCTTGCGTCTCGCTCACTCTCAACATAGTACAATTTCCCCTTCCACGTACTGTGTATTTTCCAGAGCTTGTAAAAGTTGTCTTTTGGACTACAGCTCCCAGCATCCCCTAACCAGCGAGCCTGCTAGCCAGGGAATGCTGGGACGGCCTCATCTCTGTTGTCTTTCCGGAAACAGGCAAAGACCTTTCTCTTCAGGCAAGCTTTCCCTGAATGATGGTCTACCTATTATGTGTCTTTTATATGAATTGATAGGATCACATAGACTTTGTGTTTATAGCTACTTAGCTACTTATAACCTTATGTGTTTACACTGACACTACGTTTTCAATGTTAGTTTCCATAACTCATAACTTTTACATGGAATATTCCTCTTTTTAACTGTGCGTGTTTTCTTGTAGCTTTAATGTAATGTTGTCTATTAACGCTGTAAGATGTCCCTCAGTTCCCTGTTCTCAATACTTGAACATGTCTTAATTGTATTGGCTCTCCTTACTGTAAGCCGCCTTGGGTCCTTTTCCCAGCTGAAAGGCGGGGTAAAAAAAATACTCTGAAATAAATAAATAAAATAGTCCAAAGAGAACATGTTACAGGCTCTCAGTTGTGTTCACCAGTGCAGAACTCCGTCTCTTTCTTCTCTGAACTGCAAAGTGTTGTGCAAGTGATGTGACAAACTTCTCTTCATCTTAAAAATAAAATAAAAACCTGTTGCAGATGTCACCAGTCCAAATAAATGAAGGAACTTAAGAGGAAAGTGCGATCGGGGTTCATGAGGTCCTTTTGCAAATAGAACCCCACGCCGTTTATAATGAAAGCCACCCTGAATGTTATTTTTCTGCCTTTTCCCAGGCACTGTTCCTTAGCTGTTATTAACGCCTTGGCGAACATAGCTGCAAACATCCAAGACGAGCACCTCGTGGATGAGTTGCTGATGAACTTGCTAGAGCTGTTTGTTCAGCTCGGGCTTGAAGGGAAAAGAGCCAGCGAGCGGGCGAGTGAGAAAGGTCCAGCTCTGAAGGTAAGATATGGGCACCATCAATCCTTCTGTGGCCGCTCACAGAAATTCACACTGATGTGGTTTCCTGCACTCACTTTCAACAAAATTCCATGGAGGGTAAGGATTAAACCCCCCCCCCCCACCAACAGTGATGGGATTCCATTGGATAAACAACTTGACACGTCCCAAGAAAGAAAAGGGGTGTGGTGGCTTAGCAGGCTGCAGCGCTGAAACAGTCGGCTGCAAAGTCGGCAGTTCAGTGGTTCGAATCCCGGGGGCTCCCGCTGTTAACCCCACCTCCTGCCAAGCTAGCGGTTCAAAAGCATGTCCATGCAAGTAGATAAATAGGTACTGCCATAAAAACCGGGAAGGTAAACAGTGTTCTGTGTGCAGAAATGTGTTCAGCAATGCCGGCCACATGGCCACGGACTTGCACAACACTGACTCTTTGACTTAGAAATGGAGATGAGCACCACCTCTGGAGTCAGACATGACTAGCACGCATGGGTGGGGTAAACCTTGCCTAGATGCCCTAAGCCCATCCGATCTCGTCTGATTTCGGAAGCTAAGCAGGGTCGGCCCTGGTTAGTACTTGGATGGGCGACCACCAGGGAATACCTAGGCCCCTGGAGTAGGAACTGGTAAACCACTCCAGTATTCCTGCCAAGAAAACTCCATGGACATGAGGTCATGCATGAAGAGTTGGTCACGACTGTAACGAAACATCACGCCATGGGAAAGAGCTTTGCCTGAGACCACTGAGAATCCCTGCTTAGTTAGATGGACAAACTATCCTGATCCTATATGAGGCTATTCATCATAAGTGAAACAGACCTCTGTGTTCATAGGTTAGAGTTGCATTTTACTGGACAAGTCTCTGTATATAGCAGAAGCTAAAGCAGCTTAAACAGACCTCGTTATCATTAAAAAGAAGCAGTGAGGTCTAATTATAGAGCTGATAAGATCTGTTGACATACTTGAAAGTCACTCGTTTTCATATTGCTTCTGCAAGCACATGTCCCACCTTGGACCGTTGACCTCAATATTTGTATTTAAATGTATTAAAAGCAAAACAACACAAAAGAGAAACATGTTTTGGCACCCTATGGATATGGGGATCCTACTGTAGGTTTGATCCCGGCATTAACCCCCTCTAATTGCTTGCTGCTGAATGGCTGCACTTTCCTGGTTGTTTGAAGCCAACTCATGTGAGAATGAACCTTGCACTTTACACAGATGTTGCTACCGTTTTCATATAGCATTCTTTCTGCACCCTCTCCTCTTTTTCTTCCCGATAGGCCTCTAGCAGCGCCGGGAACCTGGGCGTGCTGATCCCTGTTATCGCGGTGGTGAGTACTTCAAACGGCTCATTTCCTTTCTGGCAGCCTTCATGGTTTTTGAGTACGCTGCGTATCTCAGTAAGAGCTGAGCAGTGACACCGATTAAAACGTGGCCCTTTCCTATGAGACAGTGAGCTGCTGCTCAACACTTTAGCCCAGGCATGTCCAGACTTCGGCCCTCCAGATGTTTTGGACTGCAACTCCCACAGTCCTTTGCCATTGGCATATCTAAGCTTAGAATTCTGGGAGTTGTGGTCCAAAACATCAGGAGGGCCAAAATTTGGACATGCCGGCTTTAGCCTCATGTCGATGGTTGCCAACATTCCCACTGAGAAGAACCATGGGCCTCGGAGTTCTGAAAAAAGCAAAGGCAATACAGACTGAGAAGAGAAGCGCAGTGCTAGGTGGATGCCTCTGATTCCTAACTGGTAAGTGCTGGAAGTTATTGATCAGCGCAGGAGAGAAGCCTTCACAGAGGAAGCCAGGATGAAGAGATACAAAGTGAAATACAGTGGTGTCCTGTATAAAGGAATTAATTCATTCCAAATAAAATTATGTTAAGCACATTTTCCTTTATACAAATTTCCCATAGGAATGCATTGAAAACAGACTAATCCCATTTTTATGTTATACAGATTTGCCCCATAGGCGGTTATGTTAAGCAAATTTCCCCTATCTCCAGAATGTTTTATCTTGTACAGATTTTATGTTATACAAACTGTTTATTATACAAGGGTCCACTGTAGAACTTTCCATATCCTCTGCTCTGAAGCAACGGCATAGTCCTTTCTTTTCTGTTCCTGCCCTCCATTCCACCCGGCACTGAATTTAAGACGGTAGGCCCCTTTGGGCAGCGGACGGTCCTCTTGCGCTCCGTAAAAGATCACACACAGAGAGATGGCACTGTGTAGAAACATTTCGATATATCTCAGGGGATTATAGTATAACAATGGCACGGACAGGTTTATCACAGCTTGGACCCCCCACCTACGTTCTCCTGTGTTCCCACGAGACACTCACGTGGCCACCACTTTGGAAATGAGCAATTCATATGCACGAGAATGTTGAGTGGGAGGAGGTGTTTGGATCTTGACTGAGGTCCCTTAAGTCATGAGTGGTAATGTGGCATGTTTCTTCCCTGAGCCTTTGTTTATGAAAGCAAGGATACTGTGTAGTACAGTGGTTCTCAACCGGTGGGTCCCCAGATGTTCCTGGACTGCAACTCCCAGAAGTCTTCATCGCTAGCTGAGCTGGCCAGGATTTCTGGAGGTTGCAGTCCAGGAACATCTGGGGAGCCACAGGTTGAGAACCCCTGGTGTAGTGGCTGCTTGTCTCTTTTTTTAACTTGAGTCTGTTCGAATGGTGCACGTAGAGGACACGTTTATGCAAAGAACCCATCTTGACTCATTGAGCAGGGGAATAATGTGGGCCACATTGAGGCCTCTGTTTCCACCCCCGGGCGCTGCCTTTGAAATTGGAGGAAGATTGCTGAATTTCAGAAAAATGAAAGTGAAGCAAAGCCATGGGTTCCAGGAGTAGGTGCATTGTTACAGTGCAAAACTGAACGGGCAAGTAGTCCAGTTTTGGATTGGAATCCCGATTGTGGATTTTGGTTTGTGTCTGGTGGCAGGGGCGGGGGCGCACTACCCCCAGGTAGAAAGTTGACCTGTCTATTCGCCAGGATTAACACACGGGCTCTGTTAATTTTTTTCACATACTCTGTTTATTCTGACTTGAGAAAGAAGTGTTTTCTTTAGGCTGGCTTGTAGGTCACTTCAGAAAATTACAGCTTTTCGGCACTTGGGCAGACCAGCGTTTCTTGCTCAGAAGTTGGTTACATGAATCACTGCTGACATTTTCAAAACATATACAGTACCTTGTATAAAGGAATTAATTTGTTCCAAGTGAACTTCTGTTAAGCAAATTTTCCTTTATACAAATTTCCCATAGGAATGCATTGAAAATGGATTAATACCCTAATCGCGACCATTTTTCTGTTGTACGGATTCGCCCCCTAGGCGATTCTGTTAAGCGATTTCCCCCTATCTCCGGAATATTTTTTCCTTTAAGCAGCTTTTCTGTTAAAAAAATTGCTTGTTATACGAGAGTCCACTGTACTTTAAAGTTATTTTCCTATTTGATCCAAGATCCTCTTCTCTCTGCTTCTATTTCCAACTGCTGAGCTCTCAGTAAATACAGTTTTAGGCTTTAACAGAAGTTAATGGTTACATGAAGGGCCCATAAACCAAATATTTGGTTTTCTTGCACAATTAGTGCTGGCAATGAAATCTCAGTTGCTATGTAGATGCTTTTCCGCGTAACCTTCCCAGTTTTGCAGTACTTGAGTGAGTGGGGAGCTGTGGTTGGATTTCTCTCTCTGATTTTTCTGTTTGCCCTTTGGAGAGGGAGGGTGAGAGAGATTTTAAAATATCTTGTGCCCCTGGGACACCTTTTTGATTTGGGTGGCTTGTACCTGCTGTGTTTTTATAAAAGAAAGACACCTCCTATTGAGCTTCATGAGTGCCTGTATTTTCTGTCAAACGGAAGCTTAATCCCAAGAACTCCAAATTAAATTGGAACTAAAACATATAAAGACGAGACCTACATCTGCCATCCAAATTTAGTGAGGTGAAGGGATCGATCTTTAATACAAGTTTAACGCTTCTCTTATTACATTCAGTTGAACATTATAGTTAAGTCTGATATGGGGGGAAATGGACTGAAATTATAGTTTAAATCTTTTAATATGAAAATCCAGTGCGCTTGTAACCTCTGTGTGCGTTCCCTGAAAAGTAACGGAGGAGCAGTGCATGAGTTTTTGTGCCGCTCTTCAGGGGCCCAGGGCTTGTTCTGGGATGTGTACACATCAGCGCACCCT
Source organism: Phrynocephalus guinanensis (assembly GCA_037367245.1). NCBI lineage: Eukaryota > Metazoa > Chordata > Lepidosauria > Squamata > Agamidae > Phrynocephalus > Phrynocephalus guinanensis. Next base: position 10,679,826 of record CM074752.1, read on the forward strand.
TCGTGCTGCGCCAGTGCAGCAATGCGGCTGCCTTGGACCAGGTACCATTTTAATAGGATAACCGGTTGTCTTTGCTCGGTTCACGTTCTCGCTGTGGATTTTCAAGCTGAGAAATCTGTCTTGCTGCCTCCGGCCACCACCATCTCCACTCAGCCTGGTACCTTCCACGTGTGTCTTTTTGCAACCTTCATCATCCCAAGTCAGCATGGCATCTGTTGGGCGATGATGGCTCTCTCTGTGTAGCGATTAGTTTGACTGATCCTTTAGTTCGACACGTAAAAAATAATAATGCTTTTTTTTGTAGGAAACTGTGAGAATAATGTCAGAATATGGTTTTCTGTTAGAGGTGGCCATATATTTCAGGGAGCACTCTCTGAATTTTGTCTGTGTTTGTGAATTTCAAAAGTAAGAATAAGGCTGATTACATGAGAACAAGGCATAAGCTTATACATGGATTGTTCACAGTGCAATGCCGAAGGTGTTGCCACTTGATGTCCATCACAGGTTTTAACCTGTGATGGGGATCTGTAATCTCCAGGCTTTAAAAAAACACACAGGGTACTTCAAGGGCCAGATGCAGGGGAGTGGTATCAGGAGACAGATATCTAGTCTCATGCGCTCCCAGAGGCATCTGGTGGGGCCACTTTGAGATACAGGAAGCTGGACTAGATGGGCCTTTGGCCTGACCCAGCGTGGCCCTTCTTATGTTCTTATAAACCAGGTAAACAGAGCGCAGTTTGGTGGTACATGAGTTTTGAACCTTGCAGACCTGACAGGAGAGGTGTTCAGTCTTGCTGACAGAACCTCCTTTTTGCATGTAAAAGACCCCGTGTTTTAAATCCTTACCGTGTACAGTTCCCAAGGATCTTGGTTAGCGAGTGATGGGGAAGAACCCTTTGCTGGAGAGCCACAACTGGCAGGTAGATCATAATGGACCAGCAAGACTTAAGGCAGTCTGAGAGATGTGTTCCTAGGTTTCCTTCTCATTGAATTCAGTAAGGCTTGTTATATCTTGGTGAGTTGGATCCTTGACTGTGGAGATCAAACTCAGGAGTTTGATTCCTCACTATACAATCCCAGGGGTAGAGCCAGCCTGTCTAGCTGTGGGCATCTGCGCAAGATACCCCTAGAAGAGGGGAATGGCAAACCACTCCTAAGGGGTCGATAGCACTGAGAAAACCCTGGAAGATGTCTCTGTAACCTGAAATTCAGTTGACACCACCTAGTTATTATTGTTACTCAAAGCTAACTGCATATAGCAGTGGTGGCGGACCTTCCGCACTCCAGATGTCTTGGATCACAACTCCCACAGTCCTTTGTCATTGGCAATCTAGGCTCGGAATTCTGGGAGCTGTGGTCCAAAACATCTGGAGTGCCCAAGGTTTGCCACTGCTGGTATATAGGATTGTAGCTTTAGAGTGTTTACAGCAGACCTCTAAGTTCAGTTGAGACCCTGCATTTTTCAGTTCACTTTCTTCTTTATATTATTTACTTCTGCATTAGATGGGATAATATTTTGCCTAGGACCGTAGCAGCATATGACCTTTGATGTGAAGTTCTAAGTATTTTAAAAACTCAATCATGCCCTCAGATTCTTCATATGGTGTTTTTAGAGCTACTAAAATTGGTAAAAACTTCTGTTTCTCTTAGATTTCCAGTTATTCTTTCTTCCTTGTTGTATCAAACGTTAATCTGAGTTAATTTCCCTAATCATTATCCTGTTTAGCTCTCACCACATTTTAATAAACTTTTAAAAGACTCGTCTATAATTTGAATTTTAATATCTTCTTGGTTGGAGTGGCACCCATTTCCAGTCATCTGAAAGTTGCTCTGTTGTTCATTTGGAAGTTGAGTCATGGCAACGGGATTTCTTTTCTTGAGAGATTGAAACATTTTGCTGCTCATCCAAACAGCTCTGGCAGTCTGAGGAAAGCTAGTTGTGAGTCCTCCATTTTATAGTTCACTTGACCTCATGTCACCCTGGTCTGAAATAGGCTCATAAGATAAACAGTGGCCTGAATTGGATTGTTAAGTGAATGACTATCAACTAACTTTCTTTTCAAATCTCTCAAGAAAAGAATTCCATTTGCCGTGACTCAACTTCCAGATAAACTCACCTGGATGACTGAGAATCTTCACAGACATCTGTTGTTAATTGTTTGCCTTCCTAAAGACCGATGGAGCAAATTATACCAAATTTGCTGGCGCCCTGGGAATGTCCACCAAGATACCCTTGATCTCCATGTTGCTTTTGAGGAAACACAACCAAGTGTTGCCTCTCTTTGTGCCCATGAATGATCCTTGCAAATTGTGGTCCAATCAGTGGTTGTGGTGGTTTTCATTGAGGCGGTGTTGCACTGTTTGTCGGGTATGCCCTTGCAACTAACATTCTGGCTAAAAGACACTTTTAAAATGGTTATATTAACATGTATTAAGGTTGCTGACATGCGGCGCACTTTCAGCCCTCCCCTTGCTTTCTAAAACTTGCTCGGATTGGCCACTCGGCCCATGAAAAGCAAGCAGCTGGTGCGGTGCTCGTAGATGAGGAAAAGGAAAGGGCGATCGACCATGAAACGAATTTGTGCGGAAAGGGGCATGAAGCCCACGGTGGTCACCGCGGCGGCCTCCGTGCCTTCTTCGTTCACTGTAATCGTCCCTTGATGGCTGAACTGCAAAAGGAAAAAAAGGTGGGAGAAACGTTAAGGAAAATTAGCATTTAGAAGAAGTAGCAATCTGACCTCTTAGGTATAGTCCCTGAACCGAGGACTGTTCCGCCAGGGACACACCCAGTCTTGTCTCCTCTTGGGATGCTAAGGAGAGTTGGCGCAGTTAGTGGGTGGAGGGGGCGGGCAAAATTAGAGGAAGGCATTCATCTTGCCTGATTTCGGAAGCTAAGCAGGGGCGGCCCTGGTTAGTCCTTGGATGGGAGACCACCAGGGAATACCAGGTGCTCGAGGTGCCTGGAGTAGGAACTGGCAAACCACTCCAGGATTCCTGCCAAGAAAACCCCATAGACATGGAGTTATGAAGAGTCGATCACGCTTGTAATGACACAACACGCACATTCATCTAGTTCAAACTGACGGTTAAAGCTGTTCCGCAGTGGAATAAGCTGCCATGGAGGGTGGTGGAGTCTCCTTCTTTGGAGGTTTTTAAGCAGAGGCTGGGTGGACATCTGTCAGGGGTACTTTGATGGGAGTTCCTGCATGGCAGGAGGTTGGACTGGATGGCCCTTGAGGTCTCTTCCAACTCTATGGTTCTATGAGGGTAGACTGCTAGAGAGTTTTGGGAAGGGTTGGGAAGGAATCCTGCCTGACGCTAAGGAGAGCTGTGCCCATCAGAGCTAAACTACATGGCTGGATGGGTACTCAGTGTAAGCCTGCTTCTGGCGCTTCAATGAACGAGCCAACAGTCTCAAGCAGACGTGTCCAAACTTCGGCCCTACAAGATGTTTTGGACAGCAACTCCCACAGTCCTTTGCCATTGGCGATCAAAGCTTAGAATTCTGGGAGTTGTGGTCCAAAACATCAGGAGGGCCGAAGTTTGGACATGCCTGGCATTTCCCCACAGCACGAAGGTGTTTGCGTTGGCATTTTACAGTGTGAAATGTTGTTGAAATATAAAATGTTAAAAGGACCCTGTGAAATTTTTACATTGATAAATGCTACACATCATTACATTTCTGAGCAATCATTCAAACTTTCTAAAAACGATGAGCCTTCAGTTACTCCAATTACTCCTCCGAAAAGAAACTTTTTATAATAACCTTTAAATTTTGCTGGAAAATAATCATTGGCGCTCGATCATTACCCAACAAATTTGAAACCTGTTGACGTTTTTGACCAATGTCTGGTAGCAAATACATGCAGAACTGGTTATTTTGAAGTTATGTTTCTACTTCATTCTCTGTATTTCATTTCCCCCCCTCAAGGCTGTCCCTGACCTGTTTTTTCCACCTTCCCGGGAAACAGCATTGTAGGATTCCGAACAAAGGTAGCCAGATTTCGTGTTACCCAGCACTTAATTACCTTATCAATGATGATGCTCTCATCCGATATCCCGGAATAGTTGCCATTCTGAGTGAACAGCTCTTTTACTCCCAAAGTTTTCAGATACTCAATCAAGTCATATTTCTTCTCCAGCTTAAATTTAGGTAGCACAACTTCTCTTGTTCTAAGAAGAATAAAGTAAGAACTTGAATAGCCTCAAACAAAGACTATAGAATTCAGAACAGGTTTTATCAGTGGTAACATTGATTGAGTTTGTGAGAATGATGGCAGTTGTAGTCTACCATATCTGGAACATACTAGATTGGGGAAAACTGGGGAGTTATAATAAAAATAATAATAAACTTTATTTTTATGCTGCCTTTCTCCCCAAAGGGACCCAAGGCAGATTGATACAAATACGTGGCAGACGCATACTGCAAAATGTGAACATTTTCTTTACATTTCTTTAAATTTATGGCATAGACTTATTTAAGGCGGAACTATGCTTAGGTGGTCACGTCCGCCTTTTATTCCAGACTGTTCAGCACATTTCTTTAAAAGAAGAAAAGAAAAGAAATTATTTTAATTTATAAAATTACAACCCTTCTTTTAAGTACCCTGCTTCTAAGCTGTTTAAGACTTCATAATTATGTCCAGCATTTGTGCAGCATCTGAAAACCAGGGGAAAAGGAAAGGAGCTCTAAGCATTTTGGGAAATCAAGTAGAATTAGAACTTAGATCGCTGAACTTTTGCACCAGCTGAGAGAGCCAGGCAGTTTCAAAAGACATGCTGGGCATAGAAAATATTCTGGCCGTCCAGCCTCGATGTAACAGAGGCAAAACGTGGCCAAGATCTTTCCCGAAAACAAACAGAGTTGGCACACAAGCTTAATCTGGGGAAAGCATTTCCTGGTCAGTGCTTCATTTGGAAATCTAGGTATTTATTCTTCTAAGCTGAAATCCTTAGGAGAGGAATGGTGCATCTCTGTTGCTAGACTAGTAGATTTATTAACCAGCATTCTATTTTGTTTAGATTAGGCTTCAATTTTTTTTTACATTAACTGTTATTCTTGGATGACGAGTCAACTCGATTGACCTTTTGTTTGTTTGTTTATTTATTTTGGGGCTGAGGTTTTTTTTTTTAAAAAGAGAGGAGAGGGACACTTAAATGTCACTGAGCTATCGAGTGTATCAAAGTCCAGATTTCTGAGTGATCTCTTCCAGCAGTGTCACGTAGGGGTGAAAATGTATGCGGTTCACCGCAAGTCAATAAACCAAAGTTATCCAGTATTACCTCCAGGAAGAAGAAAGGGACTGAGGTTTTGAACCCCTGGGCTTGGCCTTTCCAAGTTCCCTAGTTTGTAAGGATCTTTTTGATTGCCCACTAGTTGTCCTAACGATGGGGGCCAAAAATGGACTCTCCTTCATTCTGTCCTTTTAAAAATAGAGTTACACCCCAGTTGCAAAAGGTGCCAAGCAACAAGTGCACAAATAGATAATAATTTGATTTCCAGTATTGCAGCCAGGAGCACCCTGTATATATTTTACACCGGCAGTTTATACCAGGAAGTGCGAGTCGGAAAGAAACGGCAACCAATCGCAGCGGATTTACCTGTTGGTCATGCTCTTCTGCCATCTCTCCACCACTTGGGGGGTCAGTTGCTTCTCCAGGATCTTCATGCTCCCTAGCTTGTAGGGCAAGACGATCAACATACTGATGTTGCCCACGTACGGCAGCTGTAGCACGCCACAGTCCAGCTCGTTGTCCACCGTGGCCAGGAAGTTGGCTTTGGTTTGCATCATGGGGACTTTCACCGTCTCTTTTTCATTCAGACGGAAGTTGCGTTTCTGTGTCATTTCCACCGGAAATTTGTTTTCCCAGGTCCCTGTTAACAGATCGAACAAATGAGCTGCATTCCTATTCCCTCCCCAAGGGTCATGGACATTCTGCAACCATCACACCCAAGTCTGGAAATTGAGTCATGGACTTCTTTTCTTGAAATCTCGAAATGTTTTGCTACTCGCTACTGAAATAAGGAGCCCCGTGGCACAGAGGTTAAATGCCTGTACTGCAGCTAAAACTGTGCTCACGGCCTGGGGTTCAATCCCAAGTAGCAGGCTCATGGTTGACTCGGCCTTCCATCCTTCTGAGGTCAGGAAAATGAGTACCCAACTTGCTGGGGGGGGGGGCAATGTGTAGCCTGCATACTGTAATTAAAAACTGTAAACTGCCCAGAGACTACTTGAAGTGGTATGGGGCAGTATATAAGCAGAACGCTTTGCTTTGTTTTGCTTTACTCATCCGAGCAGCTTCGTCAGTCACATCCAAGCTGTCATCGCGTTTGGAGCTCCATCATGGAGAGCTAGTACTTAACATTTCTGCCTATTAAGATGGCACTAGCTTTCATTATAAAAATTACTACACAAAGATTGTTGCATGACGGAGAGAACACAGTTAAAATATTATGCCTAAAGCAAAATCTGTATCTGCAGGCGAGGCTGGATTTTGATTCCTGGAATCCCTGAACAAAAGCCCTCTTGGTTGGAATGTCTAAAGGTTGCGCATTCAGCAACATGGGGTAACCCAGTTACAGGTCTCGAACAGAAGTAGGGCATTGCCAAGGTTTCTGGACCTCTGGGTTTGCATCTTTCCCTTCCAGCAGCCTGGGACGGTGTTGGCGAACCTTTGGCACTCCAGATGTTTTGGACCACAACTCTCAGAATTCCGAGCCTAGATTCCCAATGACAGTGGACTGGGGGAGTTGTGGTCCAAACCGTCCGGAGTGCCGAAGGTTCGCCACCACTGGCGTAGGATCATAGTGGGATGGACTTTTGATCATGGCCAGACATGCAAAAAGATTATTTGGGTCTCCCGATTGCTGTGCCTCCCTACTCCCCATCATGGCCACGTGACATGGAGGCATTGGGAGGGATACCATTATCCATTTGGGGGCTAAATACTAAGGTTGTTGGGCACATCCCAGTTGTGGTCCAAAGCTTCAGAAAACTGGAATGAAGAGCAGATTTGGCAGTGGTCCTATCAGTTGCGCATGTGCCAAGTGCAGTTGTTATCATGCTTAGCAATTACCGCAATTTGGCTTTGCTGATGCTAAAAGACTTCAGGTTTTCAGTTGCGAACCTGAAGAGGTTGTCCAGACTTGTATTTATTTTATTTTATTTTATTTTATTTTATTTTATTTTATTTATTATATGGCCCATCTGGCCATTCTTTTTACAGGGAGAAGGTGATGTAGAATGGGGTAAGACTAGGGAGCGTAGGAACATTTGATTTATTGAATTCAGCTCCTGAAGGATGGTCATAAACCCAGAAAGCTTCAACAAGGAATTAGGCAAATACGTGGAAGACTAGTAACTCCCAGTTATAAGGCCAATGTGTAGCCTCAGGTTTACAGGCAGGGCTTTCCTGGCGTAAGGATGGGGAAACTTTTGTTTGGTCTGCATATTTAAATGAAGCGAGTTACGTTTATTTAAATCAGCCATTCCGCAGCAACGTGCAACTCAGAACACCATTACTGTTAGGAGGACAACAATGTTGTGACTCCATTCTTGACATATCAGTTAAACTTGAGATTTGGTCTAAAAAGCTTTAGGGCAGTGATGGCGAACCTTTTAGAGACCGAGTGCCCAAACTGTGATTCAAAACCCACTTATTTTTCACAAAGTGCCAATACAGCAATTTAACCTGAATACAGGTGGTTGTGAAGGGGCAATGTTGGGTGCCCACAGCAAGGGGTGCAAGTGCCACCTTTGGCACCCTTGCCATAATTTTGCCAACACCGCTTTAGGGCATACTATTTCACATGTGCTCTGTCAAAGGAAGGATAGTGTTCTAGTTGTTGAATTTAACCTTGTTATTTTTTTAAAAAAAAATTACCTTTGAAGTACAGACAGTTGAGAATCATCATCACGGTAGCAGGGTTTACGTGCACGAGTGCTTCCTTTATTAAGCCTTTGGTGATCTTTGAAATGCGTTCGTTGGCTTTAGCAATGAAGTTCGGGTCGGAAAAGTCGGCCGGCTGAGCCTCGGCGAAATAGTAGCTTTTCATATTGTTTCTGAACTCACTCAGGACCGGAAATTGTTTCTGAATGTAAAGGTCATTGACTGACCGGAGTGTGTAGCCAAAATTCCTCCGGAAGAGCCGGTGGGTGAGTTTGTGGAAGAGGTTGTGAATAGTCGTTGCGTCATACTTAGAGCTGGCGTTAATGAACTGCGTAAAGCCCAGCGAATCCAGGACTTCCTCTTGGGTGTCCCCTTTCAGCCCCAACGAAAGCATCGCCATGGCCGTCGAAATGCCAACAGGAGCCAGAAGGATGTTCTCCGTGGCGTTGGCTTTGTCCTTCAGACTCCGGTAAAGGTCGAAAGCAAAGTTGGCGTTGAAGAGGTTGAGACGCTGGATGCGGGTTTTGCCGTGGAAGAGTTCCAAGATGTTCCCCTGTTTGAAGTTGGAAACCGTGTCTGGAACTGCATCGATGATGTCGAAATAGTCGTCGTCTTCACTTAATAGCTTCTCTAGGTCAAGATAATCCTCCTCATCCTCTTCTTCCACACTCAACACGTTGGTCACTGTGTTCTCTTTATGAAACTCAGGGGAGAGGTTAAGACTCCCGTTCCTGTGGAACCCATGGGGACTGGGTGACTGAGCGGCGTGCAGTTGTTCGAAATGCGCGTGGAAGTCTTTGATCCCGCACGCCGCCAGGGTCACGGCGACGGAGAAAACAACTAAGCGCAGCAGCACCTTCATCTTGGTGAACACGGAACTGGAAAGTTAAAAGCATCATTGGTTAGGGAGCAGATTTGGAACTGGACTTTTTAAAAAGTAGACATGATTTGAAGAATGGGTCCCTTTCTGTGCATGCTGGCTTGCTAGGGGGTTCTCATTAAACACTGTTGGATCTGACAGAAGGACAAATGTGCTATCAGTAACCTCCTTCATTGAGCATTCTCCATTGAGTCATCATCTGGCACAGTGTAGGGATAAGAACAATGGGAGTAATGTTGGGAAGAAACTGATTTGCAGTTCTCCTTAGGCAAGCATGACAGGACAGTCTTTGTCTCTTATCATGGGCTGTCCTACAGGGTTTAGGAAGGGTAAAATGTGGGCAAGAGAACCACTGTACACTACAATAGAAACTCAGTATCCACCGGGGATTGGTTCCAGGCCTTCCAGTGGATAATGAAAACTGTGGATAAGAGAGAATGCCCCCAATCCCCCAAAACTAATGTTTTGTGACAGTAGCTTGCTTTACAGATGCTGTTTGTGACAATAGCTTGCTTTGTGGCTGCTGTATTATTTATTTAATTTTTTCCTCAGCCAACCATGGATAACTGAATCCGTGGTTAATGAATCAGTGGATACGGGGACCCTACTGCACTCCAATGTCCTTGAAGATAGTTAGGCTCAAAGTGCAACAGAACAGTAGGGCTGTAGTTGACTTTCTAGAAGCAGAACATGAATCAGATGTCTTTCATATGTTGATCTTAACTAAATGATTCAAGGAGTTATAGATAGTATCCATATTTTGTTTTTATATTCACTTTGCATATCTGATGAAGTGCCACACTGTATTGATAACCTGCTGGCCAATGTAACACTTACATGCCTCCAGCTTATAGTGTGAGCACAGCAGAAAATCTTATTGTTTGCAGCCAAGACCTTAGATGGAATTACATCTGCTTGGACACCCCCAAGATAGAGACTCGAGACTCAAGGATCTACAAAAGGCATTTCACAGAGTACAATATCCATCCAGTGTGGTTCAAGAAACAACTGGGCAAGGCGAGACCCCCGATGCGACCTACTGCAAAATAGACACACTAGAGAGAATGACCGAACACTGCTACCTGTCACCTTTAGCCCACAACAGAGACCCCTCGCAATGCATCATCAGCAATCTGCAACTCATTCTTGACAAAAATACGTCACTCTCCCAGGCTCTTGTTAACGGTCCCGTACTTGCTTACAGATAGCTGCTCCAATCTCAAACATCTGTTGACACACAAAGGACTAGACCATGGTGATAGAGAGATGGGACCTCAAACCTGCTACAAACCCAGATACCCGCTCTATGCCAGTGGCTATTCTGACAGCATAATTTGCAGGCCCCCAACAATGTACCACACACAAGATTGGGCATGCTTATTTGTTCATTCTGCTAATGTGATCTAACCTCTCCTTTGCCAACTATGCCATTCTGCACCATATAGGACAGACAGGACCACCTCTGTGCAGAAGAATCAATGGACCTAAATATGGCACAGAAAAATCCATTTCAGATCAAGTGACAAAATAAATTTACACCCATTTAATTAAAATAAATCGGCAACAAATCACATCACATCACAGTCAAGGCAGAGGAAAAATTAATGCAGATAAAGCTATAAGCATTTAAATCAGTCGCGAGAAGATTATAGACAATAGAAAGCTTGGATTTATTTATTATTAGGCTTTTAAAATCTTGCAGGTGTATTTTATCTTTTCATGCAGTTAATGCATTGTTACAGTTAGCTGTGATTAATGCTTCTTGCTGTTCTTTATGGTAGCTAAGCAGTACCCCTCACGCAGTCCAGAAATCTGGAATTAAATCTAATTTATTCCCAAAAGAGAGAAAGATTCCTTACCTCTTGATTTGCCAGACCGAGTGCTTACAAGAGCACCTCCAGTAAGATAAATGGGAATGTGAACTTCGGTGTATGGGTATGTGCTAAAGTAAATAGGCTGTAAATCAATCACCCCTAAGCTTATCTGGCCAGATGAAATCCCTTTAGTTTGCTCTTGTCTTTCGGTTGACTTTCTGCTTGCCCTCATGCTTATATACAGTGGACCCGCGTAGAACAAACGGTTTGTATAACATAAAATCTGTACAACATAAAAAATTCCAGAGATAGGGGAAATTTGCTTAACAGAACCGTCTGTGGGGCGAATCCGTACAACATAAAAATGGTCTCGATGAGGGATTACTCTGTTTTCAACGCATTCCTATGGGAAATTTGTATAAAGGAAAATTTGCTTAACAGAATTTCATTTGGAATGGATTAATTCCTTTATACAAGGTACCACTGTATTTTAAAAAGAAGGCTTAGTTTCATTGTAAGGGACAGGTGTTTGCTACCAAGAACGTTTTCACATTTTGGGGTCGCCCAGAAGCTCTGGAACTGCCTGGAACAAATGTGAGGAATGTGTGGCCTTCAGATGGTGTTGAAACTCAGCTTCCCTCATCCCTCCCCGACGCTAGTTTAGAGCTGGGGCAACCCAGTGTCACCAGGAGGGTCGTCCTAGCACAATCGGCCATTTTAGCCATTGAGACTCGGCAGAGATAAACTGTGGATTTGATTTTTTCTACCACGTCCCTGTTGGTCTTCGAGCATATTGGTTTGCATCCCGTTGCCTGCTAAACCCCTTCTGTATCCATCATCTTCGTCCTTGTAAATTGCCCATCCAAGAGAACTGCTTTTCTCCTCACCAGGAAAAAGATACGTATGGGGGACTCCAGTCTCTCACATTCAGCTTTTCATTTTTCTAACTTGTCCTAAATGTGATCCAATAGTATATTGTCATATCGTAATTGCATATTAGGCATATATTGCCTAGTATATGTAGGACACCTTTGATTGCACGTCCTTTGGACTGCGTTATTACCTGTTGAGAGATTGGCCAGCAACACTTAAACGCAGGTGGGATTTGAACACATTTATTTACCTTTGGGATTCTGATCTGTATGATGTTGAACTGGTTAACTTTTGTCTGCTTCCTCTGTAACATTTGGATGCAAGCATTATCAAAGCATGTTTAAATCATATTAGTTAATATAGTAGTGTACATGGGTAAATGTCTGTTGTTACCCTCATAACAACCCTAGGAGGTTGCGTGCGATGTCTTCTGGTGTTATTAGTCCCATACGGGCAAATGACCAGTCCAAAGCATTAACTTGGCCAAGACCATAGAGCAAAAATGGATCTCTTTCTTGGCTTGCGCACAGTAGATGACTACTGAAGATTGGTTCAGGATGGCATTACAGTGTACCCTTGAATAACAAGCGGTTTGTTTAACAGAAAATCTGCTTAAAGGAAGAAATTTCTGGAGATAGGGGGAAATCGCATAACAGAATCGCCTATGGGACGAATCCATACAACAGAAAAATGGTTGCAATTAGGGATTAATCGGATTTCAATGCATTCCTATGGGAAATTTGTACAAAGGAAAATTTGCTTGACAGAATTTCATTTGGAACGAATTAATCCCTTGATACAAGGTACCACTGTAATTAGTTTTGTGTATAAATAGGGAAGCCAGATTTAACAGCACCAAGCAACCCAAGTGTTCCATTTCTGCCAGGTAACAGACACTGATTTCTCCTTTTGTTGTGTCCTGTTTTTGCTCGCCAGCTCACCAGACGTTTACCTCCTATCAAAGAAGCCAAACCAAGGTTACAGAAACTCTTCCGAGACTTTTGGCTGTATTCGGTCCTCATGGGATTTGCGGTGGAAGGCTCAGGTAGTCCAGAGACTCTGTCTTATTTGTGTGTGTGGCATGTGGGGGTGGGGGGTGGGGGGACTTTCTCAATGGCATGGCAGTGAGATGTGGCAAGTGGTTGCCCGGTGCTCCTTGGGAATCTGGCCATTGAGGGATGCACTGGGGCAGCCGTGCTTGCATGCTGAAGCAGCAAGAATCATTTTAAATCAGTGGTTCTCCACCGGTGGGTCCCCCAGATGCTCCTGGACAGCAGCTCCCAGAAGCCCCCACCACTTGCTGTGTTAGAAGGGATTTCTGGGAGTTGCAGTCCAGGAACATCTGGGGACCCACCGGTGGAGAACCACTTCTTTAAATGCTCTCAAAGTTGAAGATGTGATTCCTTTTCCATAGTTCTCTCTTTCTTGGCCATGCGACTGGCTCAAACAAACAGTTCTACACTTGCACGACTCGTTTAAGAAATTTGTTTCTGCAGTTGTTAAATAGGTTATTGCCTTTTTAATCTTATGTAAATATTTACTTAATTCATTTGCTGGTTTTATTTTCTTTACAGATTTGTTGTTATTGTGGTTTTATTGTATTACGTTGGTTTTGTTTATATTTAATTGTATTTTGTATAGTGTTGTAAGCCACCCAGAGTGGTCAAATGGGCAGGGTATAAATCTAACAAACAAACAAACAAACAGTGAGGAACAGACGGAAAGCAGTGGCTTCCGATTTTAGTAAAACCACTCTTTTATATACCCTTTTACTCCATAGCTTGCAGTAAAATAAGGTTGTTCAGGGGCTCCTCAGCTCTGTTGTTGTATGCTAAATAATATCGTTTATCACTCATTTACTTACTTACTTACTTACTTACTTACTTACTTACTTACTTACTTACTTACTTACTTACTTACTTACTTACTTATATACCAGGCCTGCCCAACAGGTAGACTGCGGGCTACCGGTAGCCCATGAAGGGTTCAAAAGTAGCCCGCCGGTCATCAATTTAAAAAGTGAAGGGATAAGTTCTCCACCCCTCCCTCCCCCTATCCCAAGGGCCACCTCTGCACCAGCAAAGTTCTGGGTCTGCCAGCCCACTGTCTCAGCTGAGCGGGGCAGTCCAAGGGCCATGGTGCACTGAAATCTGTTCCCCCCAGAATGGATTAATTGATTTTCAATGCATTCCTATGGGAAACTGCTGCTCTACTTACAGTTTTCTTTTACTTATGAGCATGTGCTCAGAACAGATAAAATCCGTAAGGAGAGATTTTAGCGTAGTAGCCCTCAGACACTTTGGACTGGAAAAAGTAGACCTCGGCCTGTTCAACGTTGGACAGCCCTGTTATATACCATACTGATTTTCCCAAAGGAACTCTGGGCAGTACATATTACTGTCATCCCATTTTGATCATACAGATTTAGATCAGTGAACTAGGAGTACCCTATAAGTAATTAAAAGCAAGCAAACAAAAAGCAATGAAAAAATTTACAGTAGGGAATGCTAAAGCAGTATATCTGTAAAGCCACCAACACGAGACGAAGGAACCTAAGTGTGTAAGCCTTACTCTTGTGCCACCGAACTTTAATTACAGGTAAACTGAATCTTAATCCTTCTGATCTGGTTTTGGAAAAATACTGAATGTTCCAATTTAATTTAGTACTTCAAGGGCCAGATGCAGGGGAGTGGTATCAGGAGACAGAGATCTAGTCTCATGCGCTCCCGGGCGCATCTGGTGGGGCCACTGTGAGATACAGGAAGCTGGACTTGATGGGCCTTTGGTCTGATCCAGCATGGCTCTTCTTATGTTCTTATGTTCTTTTTATGTTTGTCCTTTAAAACTCCCATAGCATTTTTTTTTCATTGCCAGATCAGCCATTGGAATTCCACCTTAGCTGGAAATAAAGCTGGCAACTAATTTGGAAATTACTGCCTTTTAGGGACGGGGATGGAATTGGGAGTTAAAATACATTGGCACCAACATTCAAAAATGTAACTTGAAAATGAAACCTGGATGCCTGATGAACGATCTGGCCCTCGGGCAAGCATGCGAGGCACCTTCTGGACCAGAAATGAAATCCACTCTTTCTTTTCCTTCTTTGTTCCCTTAATGCCCCTTCAGGTCTTTGGCCAGAAGAATGGTACGAGGGGGTTTGCGAGATAGCAACCAAGTCGCCCTTGCTGACGTTTCCGAGCAAAGAGCCACTTCGCTCCGTTCTCCAGTACAACTCGGCCATGAAGAATGATACCGTCACTTCTGTGAGTTTTCCTGTTCTCGTAGGCTGCATCTTCCTGTCAGTAACTCATGAATGTTCTTAAAGCAGAGCTGAGTCCTAAGACGGCTGTATCAATCTGTTTTTCACTCCCACCGTGAGCTGAACGAAGTGCACATTGATGGATATGGGTAAGAGTAGGGGACAATGTTGTGCAGTGGTTAGGGCGTTGGCCTAGAGCTCAGGGGAAACTGGTTGCAAATCCCTACTTGGCCAAGAAATTGGTCAAGCGACCTGGGGCCGATCATCTTCCCAACACGAGCCACCAAACAAGAGGAGAGGTAAATACACAGCCTTGAACTTAGTGGCGGAACCATGGGGAATAAAGGTCACAAATCAAAATCGTAACCGGTGAGCAGCACAGATGATTTTCAGGGGAAATAAGCAGGGGGACAGGCATGCATAAAGCCTTCCTCTACATCAGTGGTTCCCAACCTTCTTAATGCCTCGACCCTTTAGTACAGTTCCTCCTGTTGTGGTGACCCCTTGTCCTGCTTGGAAGAGTCCACAAGCCCACACTGCTGCAGGTGCCATAGAGAACTTCCCTCTACAGGCACTCTCAGCCAACTGCAGCCTCCGGTGCCATTGACTGACATCCCCTCCAACCTATCAAGCTGTAACTCACTATTTTCCCCCTTCCTCCCCCTAATCCTCCAGACCCAAGCCCTTTGTGCCTTTTTCTTCCCTGGCTCATGGCGCCCCCTGTGAAATGGTCGTTCGACCCACAAAGGGGTCCCGACCCCCAGGTTCAGAACCACTGTTCTACATACATTTTCAATGGAGAATCAGTAGGCACTAAAGCCAATAATCTGCCTGTCTGTCTGTTTATTAAACTTCTAAACTGCCCCATTATTTCAGTGCACTATTCTGGGCCGTTTACAGCAAGATAAAAACACCATAGTCATATATTAAGGAAAAACAAATGAACAAGCCCACAAAAACTCCCAAGGTACATATATTGCAAAATAGTGTGGCGCTCGAAGCATATAAACAAACAAAACGAAAAGAGAAAACACGTTAAGCAGGGTCACCAAAAAAAAGACCTCCAGGTGAAGCAGTGCTTCCAGATATCTTTTAAAAGTTGGAAGCTCTACCAGGAGTCGGTTTCAACGTATCGGTGTCACAGTGAAGAAGGACCTGCTTTTTGTGGAATAAGTGATGTCCAGATGTTTTTAGACTGCAGCCTCCATCAGCCCTAGATGTCATAGCCAGCAGTGCTAGCAGTTGCAGTCCCAACCACCTCTGGAGCACCAGATGTTCCCCATCCTTAGAGGAAGTGCAGATCATCTACCTGCATGTCAAGAAGGTGGTGGACTCCAACACGGGCGCTACAAGCTTACGAGTCCCATATTACTGGCATCCTAACAGAGCTATTCCTCAAGTGTTTCAGAAGAGAAAAATGAGAAGAACCTTATGGCTTCCTTGTTGTTGCCCCTGCCTTCTGCATCCGATACTTACCTGTCAATATGTGCAAAGCCGTCGTAGAGGGTGCGTTATTTCTGCCTCTCCATGGAGTTTCGGAAATCATCTGCATAAATTCTGACTTTTCATCATCACCGTGCCGCGAACGGCAACTGGACCGCTCAGCTTCTTCTCTGTCTCTTGAAGCTGTTGGCCAAGGACTGCATATCGCTTTTCATAGTAGGGTGGAAAGATAACATTCCAAGGGCAAAAGCTGATATTATGGCATTCCAGCAGAATTTGTTTTGGCAAACTTCGCCCTCCCTTGTGATGTGTTGTGTCGAGCTGTGTCAGCATTCTTGTACCTCACTTACACAGAAAGCAAACACCGGGTGTTTGTTTTCCACCAGGGATGCCCTCTGAAATATTTGAGTAACTTCTTCGGTGCCTCAGAAGGGTTGTGCATTTCTTGCATTTAGATCCCTGTTTGCAGAGTCCAGAATTAATCGCTTTTCAAAAAGGGGTGGGCGTTTTAAAAGTTGCCCACAATTGAATGCCTTTTTAAGATCCAGTGGACCCTTGTATAACAAACAGCTTGTATAACATAAAATCTGTACAACATTAAAAAAATCCAGAGATAGGGGAAATTTGCTTAACATAATTGCCTATGGGGAAAATCCGTACAACATAAAAATGGGATTACTCCATTTTCAATGCCTTCCTATGGGAATTTTATATAAAGGAAAAATTGCTTAACATAATTTCATTTGGAACGAATTAATATACAAGGTACCACTGTACTGTAAACGTGGTAGAGTTGTTGGTTTGGATTATTGGTCACGAACTGAAATTGGTTGTTTTTATTCTGCCTTCAGGCTGAATTGAACGAGTTACGGAGCACCATCATAAATCTGCTGGATCCTCCCCCAGAGGTGTCGGCTTTGATCAATAAGCTAGACTTTGCCATGTCTACCTACTTGCTCTCCGTCTACCGCCTAGAATGCATGAGGTAAATGTTTAAACCCGGCTCGTGAATCTACAGTGTTGAGCTTCTGGCATCGTATGCATTTTGGCATAATCCTCCGCATAAACGAGGGGAAAGTCCCGAATCAGCACATTTGAAGTTTGCACAGAATTTTAAACTCCTCTTGCCCTTAAAGTCCAAAATCAATTTAAGGGAAAAGGGTGGAGTTAAAATACCAGCACTGGGAGTTCCTAACCTTTTCCCCATCACCCTTCCCCCATTTCCTGTTGTTAAGAAACTGCCAGCCTGTCTTTATAGGCTGTCTTTATGCCCTCCTTCCAGGCTAGAAGAGTCCTTGATCCTCATGGCACAGCGTCCAACCTCTGTTCATGACCCACGGTTCAATCCCTGGTAGCTGGCTCAAGGTTCACTCAGCCTTCCATCCTTGCAAGATTGCTAAACTGAGTAACCTAGATTGCTGGAAAGGGGCAATGTATAGCCTGCATAATTAAACTGTAAGCTGCCGAGAGAGTGCTTTAAGTACCAGAGGGCAGTATATAGGCAGTAGATTTTGCTTTTTGCTTTGAACGGTCCCACAAGCCTGTAAGGAACTGTAGAGAGGGCTCATTGCCTTCTGCACGGATGCCTCTCCACCAACTGCCCTTCCATCTTAAGTGGCATATGAAAATCTGAAAATAATAAAAAATAAAATAGCCATTTTTCCTTTTAAAAATCTCACAGAAATTCCCTTTGGAATGTCTCTCCCATTTAAAAAAAAATCAGTGTTTTGGCTTCAAGCTGCTACCTGTGCTTATGAGAAGGAGAAGAAATATACACCAAAGCACAGCTGTGGATTTCTTTTCATGAGTTATTTCGTCTTGCACTTGGTCTGCATGAATTAAGATTGGATTGCATTGTATCTAAATGCTTCGACTGATCATTCCTCTCTCTCAGGGTATTGCGTTCAACAGACCCAGATCGTTTCCAGGTGATGTTTTGCTACTTTGAGGATAAAGCTATTCAGAAAGACAAATCAGGTAAGAAACCATGGACTTCATTTCTCCAAGCTACCAGGCACAGATGTGCTTTAAGCCTAGAAGATGAACTTTTTACTGTCATAAGAGCCATGCTGGATCAGGCCAAAGGTCCATCGAGTCCAGCTGCCTGTATCTCACAGGGGCCCCACCAAATGTGTCGGGGAGCGCACGAGACTAGATCTCTGTCTCCTGATACCACTCCCCTGCATCTGGCCCTTGGACGTAACCTGGTTTTAAGCCTGGAGATGATACATCTCCATCACGGTTTGTAACCTGGGATGGACTTTTCCTCCAGGAATCTGTCCAATTCCCTTTGGAAGGCATCCAGGCCAGATGCCGTCACCACATCTTGTGTCAGGGAGTTCCATGGGCTAACTACACGCTGGGGGAAAATTATTTTGTCTGTTCTCACTCTCCCAACCCTCAGTTTGAGTGGATGTCTCCTAGTTCTGGTATTTTGTGAGAGGGAGAAGAGCGTCCCTCTAGCCACTTGACTCATGCCCTGCATTATTTTGTACGTCTCGATCCTATCCCCCCTCGGTTGCTTATATCCCCCCCCCAGTCCTTGCTGCTGCATAGTTTTCAGGCGAGAGCAATGATGGGGGGGATACGTGGTCTGCAGCTCCCATCCCCTGCCGCTGTTGGTTGTGCTGGATCAAGCTGAGAGGGGAATAACCCAGCAGCACTCAAAGCACTTACTGGAGGCAGAAGGAAGCAAGGGCAGGGTGCCCTGGCTGTACTTAGAGGCCTGCTGTTCTCCAGACAGAGGTCCGGAGACCGAAAGTGTATTTTTGGACCTGCTGGATGGCTCAGTTGATTCAGTTCTCTGGCTACAGAGTCAAAGGTTGAGAGTTCAATTCCCTACTGGGTCTCCTTGGCATGGGATAGACTCAGTGATCCATAGGGTCGCTTCCAGCTCTGCAGTTCTGAGATGATGATGGTGGTGGTGGTGGTGGTGGTGGTGGTGGTGGTGATGGTGGTGGTGGTGGTGGTGGTGGTGATGATGATGATGATGATGATGATGATGATGATGATGATGATGATGATGATGAAAAGAAGGCCTTCATAGTTACCGCACACCTGACCTATGAAGACCTGTGTTAACATACACAGCCTAATAAGCCCTTGTAGGAAATGATTCCACACATAGGCACGTTATTGGGTTCAACGATGCCAGGCCTCATGGAGCAGTTTCCTCTCCAAGCATGAGTCCTGGGTTCTTTTATTAGTTGCAAAAAACAGAGCAGCAGAGATGGGGTGAGTGTCTACATGTCAGGATGCTGTAGGCTAAGGAATTCCTGGGGAGGGCTTATCTGACGTAAGCAGTGTAAGTAGGAAGGGTCTTGATGAATGATCTTGTTATTTCCTATGTACCATCCCATGGCCTTGGTGGATAATGTGTGTGGGGGGAAGATATAACAGCAAGCCTGCTTCCTGAGCATCAGGTCTCATGGAATCCATTGTCCCCTCCGGGGCGTCCCTGCACAGATGGGGTTCAATGATTCTCAAGTGACCCTGCGCCAGATGCTGGCTGGGGTGCTTATTAATATCTCCTAAGGGGATATCGCTATAAGCCATGTGATGTGAAAGCACATTGTTTCTTGCTGCCGGAGCTCTGCTGTCTTCTCCTCGTTGGCAGAACCTCTGAGCAATGTTAGACATGGCCTTTAAGGTTGTTGCGTTTTTCCTTACATGTTGTTTCCCAACGTTTCCAGGTATGATGCAGTGTGTCATAGCCGTCGCCGACAAAGTGTTTGAAGCTTTCCTCAATATGATGGCGGACAAGGCAAGTTACCGGACGGCACGCGCAAAAGCTTGCCTTCAACAGGCCCTTGCTCTTTGTTCTTGATGATGCTGAAACGGACTAACGGTGCCTCTTTGAAAAGGGCATTTGCAAAGACTGCTGACTTTCACATTCATAGGCCTGCCCTGTAGCAAACTCCGGGCTCGCTCAGTAAGCGTTTGTGTCATTGCTCTGTCTGATGCACTGAGGTGGCCTTTGTGTAGGAGGCATGTTTAGAAAATTGCTCCTGTTCCATGCCCAATTCTTGCAAGTACAGTAGGACCCCCATATCCACTGATTCATTATCCACTGATTCAGTTATCCACGGTTGGCAGAAAAAAATTAAATAAATAATTCAGCAGCCGCAAAGCAAGCTACTGTCACAGATAGCAGCTGTAAAGCAAACTGCTCTCATAGAACAGCATTGTAAAGCAAGCTACTGTCACAAACAGCAGCCAGAAAGCAAGCTACTGTCTCAAAACGGCAGCCAGAAAGCAAGCTACTGTCACGAAACAGCCGTTTTGGGGGAAGGTGTTGGCATTCTCTCTTATCCACGGATTTCATTATCCACGGGTAGGCCTGGAACCAATCCCCAGCGGATACCAGGGTCCTACTGTACATGTAAATTAATTTTAACAGTGCAAATTCTGTTTGCGGTTAATGGAAAGGCAACCTCCCTGGGACTTGCTCCAAGAAAATGTGCCGAGGATTGCGACATTAAGGAAAAGGTTCGTCAGCTTCTCCGGAAGCAAGTAGCCACTGATGATCTTTATTGTGTTTAGGCTAAAACAAAGGAAAATGAAGAGGAGCTCGAGAGGCACGCTCAGTTCTTGCTAGTCAATTTCAACCATATCCATAAGAGAATCAGGCGGGTTGCAGATAAATACTTATCAGGCCTCGTAGACAAGTGAGTATTTGATGTTGTTGCTTGTTGCAAGCTGTTTGCTGACAGCCAGAGTAACCTAGCTATCAGATGGGCGGTATAAAAATTAATAAATAAATACAGCAGTACCTCGTAAGACGAATGCCCCTTAATATGAAAAGCTCATAAGACTGAATGAAATTTCCAGGAATAGGAAAAACTTGTAGGACAAAATTTTCCTATGGGATGCCTTGCAAGACAAATTCAATGCATTCCTATGGGAACTTTGTTAAACCGCGTTTCGTAGGACAATTTTTTTGCAAAACAAATAGACCCATTTAATGAATTAAATTCGTCTTAAGAGGCACCACTGTATTGTTCTTCGCTGGACCCCCCCCCCCCCGACGTGAATTGCATTAGCACTTTGTTAATATATAAACTGATTTAATTTCTTTGGCGTTATATCTATTGATCACTGGTTTCGTTAACAATTCAATTCAGTTCAGTTCAACAAAAAACGTTTCTTTATTTGGCTACAAAAGAGTAACTAGATCTCCTCCAGTAACCTTGGATCCACCCACACAGTGTCCTAGAACTAGAACTATGCGTAGTTGATATAAAACAAGATTTTAGAAAATGAAGCATTTGCAAATTTAAGGGGAATGGCTGTTTCTGAGAGGCCGCCATGATCTCACCACATGCCTTTGGTCTTGTTTGTTTTCAGATTTCCTCATTTGCTGTGGAGCGGAACAGTGCTCAAAACCATGCTGGATATTCTCCAGACTCTTTCTCTGTCTGAGTGCAGTAAGTCCTTCTCTTTTAAATTCATTTTTGCATGTGTTCTGTTTTCTGTCTTGGTTTTTGCTTCATGGCTCTTGATCTTAGCAAAAAGCCGAGAAGCAATTTGTATTGTCTCTATCATTGGACCCTGCCCAGAGTGACCATTGCGCAGATGGCCCCTCTAGAAACTCAATCAATCAGTCAGTCAGTTAGTCATCAGTCAATTTATTTTGGCTCCAGTCCTGTCAGCACTTCCCACCTGAGGCATGTAGAAATGTTCCCTTTTTTAGGATTTACAACAGCTGTTTTGGAAATTAGGAAATCTTCCAGTGATCTCCCTTTTATTAGTGAGTTTATAGCCGGGTTGGTTGTTCTAGAGGACAGTATTATGGTCATTGTTGGCACAAGATTTCGTGAATGCCTTACAGAAATGTTCGGTTGCCATTGTTTCTAAGTATGTAAGAAATATACTTTGTGATTTGCTTTTTTTAGGACATTCACAAGGACCAGCCATACTATGACATTCCAGATGCCCCATATAGAATTACTGTTCCTGACACATATGAAGCAAGGGAGGTAAATGTTCCAAATTATTTGAGCCATTAAAATGCATTTTAGTATGATTTTTTTTTCATGAGTATCTACGTTCTGTTTTTTTCACATGATTATAGCTAGAAAGTGCTGGGCTGTTTGTTTTTCTCTCCTCCCCATTTGGAATTGCACAGCTGTGAAATGCAGGACTCTCGGCTTCTAAAATGCTCTCTTTGAAACACAAGCGAATTTGTTGGCTGCTATGGGGAAGGAGCAGCGCCCAATTGCATGGAGGGGACTTGAGAGACCTTCCCCTTCCATCCACCTAGGTCATGCATGTCCAAGCTCTGGCCCTCCTGATGTTTTGGACCACAACGCCCAGAATTCTAAGCTTCGATTGCCAATGGCAAAGGACTGTGGAAGTTGCAGTCCAAAACATCTGGAGGGCTGAAGTTTGGACACGCCAGACCTAGGTGGTATGCTTGTCCTGTACCAATGACACCCCCCACAGAGAAATAATGCCCAAACATGTCTTAAGTGTTTGGCCTTGAGCTTTATAGTCGACACGCCACGTACATTTCACATGCATTGAAATTCCAGGATTCATGTTCACAATCTAGGCCTACACCCAATAGGATTTTATATACCGCATATATGCCCAGTCTGGCCAGTGTTCACTTGTCCTCTTAAGCAGAAGAACCTGAACTGCTCTCTGACTGATCCGTGTCTCCTCTTTTAGAGTATCGTAAAGGATTTTGCTGCACGTTGTGGCATGATTCTCCAAGAGGCCATGAAATGGGCTCCATCAGTCACCAAATCTCACTTGCAGGTAATGTCCACAAGCGATGGAGAAACCAGGGTACTTCAAGGGTCAGATGCAGGGGAGTGGTATCAGGAGACAGATATCTAGTCTCATGCGCTCCCAAACGCATCTGGTGGGGCCGCTGTGAGATACAGGAAGCTGGACTAGATGGGCCTTTGGCCTGATCCAACATGGCTCTTCTTATGTTCTTATGTTCTTATGACTATCAGTGCTGGGGGATTTGAAGTCTGTCCAAGAAAAAGAAAGTGGGAGATAGATAGATAGATAGATAGATAGATAGATAGATAGATAGATAGATAGATAGATAGATAGATAGATAGATAGATAGAGTGGTACCTCTTGAGCCTCGTGGCGCAGTGGTTAAATGCCTGTACTGCAGGTAAAACTGTGCTCACGACCTGGGTTCAATCCCCGGTAGCAGGCTCAAGGTTCACTCAGCCTTCCATCCTTCCGAGGTCGGTAAAATGAGTACCCAGCTTGCTGGGGGGGCAATGTGTAGCCTGCACACTGTAATCAAAATTGTAAACCGCCCAGAGACTACTTGTAGTGGTATGGGGCGGTATATAAGCAGAACACTTTGCTTTTGCTTTTGAGATGAATTTAATTCGTTCTGTGGGTCAATTCATCCTACAAAAAATTCGTCCTACGAAACAAGGTTTAATGGAGTGTCCGATAGGAATGTATTGAATTTGTCTTGAGAAGCATCCCATAGGAAAATTCGCCCCATGAGGTTTTCCTATTCCTGGATATTTCATTTGTCTTATGGATTGTTTTGTCTTAATGAGCATTCGTCTTATGAGGTATTACGATAGATAGATAGATAGATAGATAGATAGATAGATAGATAGATAGATAGATAGATAGATAGATAGATAGATAGATAGATAGATGGATGAGTTCTCAAAAAGTGTGGAGCACATGGCAGTAGTTTAATTTGTCAGCCAAGAAACGAGTGGCCTTGGAAATCCCCTTGCCCTGAAATGGCTTTCTCTTCCCTTCCCTTCTTCTCTCGAAGGAATACTTGAACAAGCATCAGAACTGGGTGTCCGGCTTATCTCAGCACACAGGGCTGGCCATGGCCACGGAGAGCATTCTTCACTTTGCAGGCTACAACCGGCAGAACACGACGCTGGGGGTGAGCCTCAAAGAAGTGGCCTCTTTGGTTAAAAATGCTTGGAACGGGCATGTCGGGTTGGTTGAAACTTGTGACCACCCGGAGCTTTTTGCTCAGGAGCAGTGCCGTCATTCTCACTCATTCATGGTGATGTTGAGAAGCCTTTCCCTTTTATGGGACCCTTTGGGGTATTCAGATCGTTGCTACAGGTAGCCGTGGGATGCTGGGGGTTGTCTTGCTGTAAAGCACAGATTGAACAGAGTCCCAGCCGTTCTCACCAGTGGGGCTGCTAAGTAGAGCCGATGGGAGTCGCGGACAACAGGTTCCCCACCTATTTTTTAAAAGAGATTAGTCAGGTTTAGGGATGGGCAGATTTAGCCCAGGTGGTCCTCGGAACCAGCTGATACATGCAGATGCAGTTGCTTTACCTTTCTCCGTCTCGCGCAGGGTTAAAATCCAACGAGGAAACTCACTGCGACGTCATCTTTCCTGCTGCTGGCCAATCAGAGAAGGAGGCGGGATGATGCCTGTTCCTGCACAGCTCCTGATTGGCCAGCATCACCGATCTAGCACAGATGACATTGCAGCATGCTTCCTTGTTGCATTTTAACCCTGCACGAGACAGAGAAAGGTAAAGCAGTTGGATCCGCATGTATCAGCCAGTTCTGAGGACCAGCTGGGCTCCCATGGTTCATTTCGTAACCTACTGTTGTTTCCGAAACGAAATGCCTATCCCTGGTCAGATTCATGGAGGAAATTGTGGCACATTCATAACTGCCTTCAGGTAATTCCTAGTGGCCTCCAGTTGGCCATAGAGTTGACCTAGGAATTCTAGTTAATGCAGTACTTTAGCCTTGGCTGTTCTTCCATTCGTGTGGTGGGCATCCATTAAAGATGGGCTGGCTTTGACCATTGAGATAATCTGGATCTTGCCTGCTTAGCATGACCAGCGGTCAAGGGACTGTGGAAATCAACAGAGGTTATACTCTTCAGATGTTATCACCTCTGCATCCTACTGCTGTAATCTTTCTGTTAAAAACTAGTGTGGTTCTCCCCAAATTTCCTGCCGTGAGTTAAATGCAAAGTTCCAGCTGGGAGGTTAGTAATTCTTAGCTCAGTCTCGGCTTCTGTTGATTGGGGCAGACAAAGAATCACCGAGGAAGAAGAAATGAACAGGATAATGCATGTCTTAAATGGTTCCAATGCCACTTTCTCTGGGCACTTCAGAAATTCCTAAAGGTGTCGCAGATTGGGTAGTAACTGTCCCTTGTTTATAGGCTACCCAGCTAACCGAGAGGCCAGCTTGTGTAAAGAAAGACTACTCCAACTTCATGGCTTCTCTGAACCTGCGCAATCGCTATGCTGGAGAGGTACGTACGGCAGGATCGGGTTCCATGGTTCCCTCCCCCCCCCAAAGAAATGCAGTTCTCTTGTCTTGAGGTGCATAGCTTGTTTTCTCAAGCTGGGGGCTTCTGTTGTCTACAGCTGTGCTTCACCCCCATCTGCTTTATTCCAAACCCCTGAGATCATGTGGACACCCCTAGAAGCACTGTCGGAGAGGCTTGAAATGACCAGCGAGACCTCTTTTTAAAAGTTCTGAATAACTGTTCTTAGCAACTCTGTAACTTTATAAGAATCATGCAACCACTCAGTTGTGACTTTCAGAGGCTGTCGTGGGTCCTGTTAATTGAGGGAAAGTCTCTTAACAGGTGGCTGGGATGATCCACTACTGCAGCGCCACTGGCCGCTCGTGGGACCTTAATAAGATGATTGTCAAACAGCTGAACGATGCTCTGGAAGCAGGCGTGCCAGAACACTACACTCAAGCCATGTTTAAGCTGACTGCATTGTTAATAAGTAGCAGAGGTAACAATGTTGTTTGTGTGTGTGTGTGTGTGTGTGTGTGTGTGTGTGTGTGTGTGTGTGTGTGAGAGAGAGAGAGAGAGAGAGAGAGAGAGAGAGAGAGAGAGAGAGAGGAACCACAGTAACCTTAAGAAAAGATTATAAAGGCTGCTTTTATTTTACAGTCTATAACTAATGGATATAATTGTTCTGCAAATCAAGAAAGCAAAGCAAAAAGCAAAGTGTTCTGCTTATATACACCCATAGAACTTAGATCCCCGTGGCGCAGTGGTTAAATGCCTGCCCTGCAGGTAAAACTGTGCTCACGACCTGGGGTTCAATCCCAGGTAGCAGGCTCAAGGCTGACTCAGCCTTCCATCCTTCCCAGGTCGGTAAAATGAGTACCCAGCTTGCGGCAGTGGGGGGGGATGTGTAGCCCAAATACTTTAATTAAACTGTAAACCGCCCAGAGACTACTTGAAGTGGTATGGGGCGGTATATAAGCAGAACACGTTGCTTTGCTTTTAAGCACTGTCTGGGCAGCTTACAAGTAATTACGTGGGCTACACATTGCCCCATGAGCTGGGTACTCATTTTACCAATCGTGGAAGGATGGAAGGCTGAGTGAATCTCGAGCCTGCTACCTGGGATTGAACCCCAGGATGTGAGCACGATTATGGCCTCAGTACAGCAGCTTAACCAAAAGCATACTTTTTAATAATTTCCGTTGAACGCCCCAAAGGACAGCTCAAGAGAACTTATAGTATAGCATAGTGATGGCGAACCTTTTAGAGACCGAGTGCCCAAATGGCAATTCAAAACCCACTAATTTTTTGCAAAGTGCCAATACAGCAATTTAACCTGAATCCAGGTGGCTGTGAAGGGGCGATGTCGGGTGCCAACAGAAAGGGCTCCGAGTGCCACCTTTGGCACCCATGCCATAGGTTCGCTGACACTGGTATAGCAGATTATTTCATCCTGTTAAGAGCAGACCTATTTAAAATATCAAGCTGACTTAGGGTTGACTTAACATGTCCCATATATTGAATAGGCATATTCTAATTAGGAAGAACAAGTAGATTTAACCTGTTAAATATTTTAAATGTGTATTTTATAGTTTCGTTTGCACAACTTGACTTAAAATAAATACCGTTTCAGACACGGACCCTCAGCTCTTGCATCACCTTTGTTGGGGGCCCCTGCGAATGTTCAGCGAACATGGCATGGAGACCGCCATTGCTTGCTGGGAGTGGCTACTAGCTGCCAAGGATGGAATAGAAGTACCGGTAAGCAAGGGGTGGGGAAAGGCTTACAGCACGAAACCTTTCACCAGAAGGGAGTCCGAAAGGGTTCCTTTTGGGCTCTTTACTCTGTACAATCTGTATCTACGATGGCAATGTTAAATTTATTCTCCTGTGGAAATATCGTGGTGCAGTGGTTAAATGCCTGCCCTGCAGGTAAAACTGTGCTCACGACCTGGGGTTCAATCCCAGGTAGCAGGCTCAAGGTTCACTCAGCCTTCCATCATTCTGAGGTCGGTAAAATGAGTACCCAGCTTGCTGGTGGGGGGGGCAGTGTGTAGCCTGCACACTGTAATTAAAATTGTAAACCGCCCAGAGACTACTTGTAGTCGTATGGGGCGGTATATAAGCAGAACACTTTGCTTTTACTGTATTGTCATTTCACTACATGCTCTGCTATTAAAGTCAGGTTAAGATTAGCGGGATGGAAATGAGTGTACAGTGGTACTTCATCTTACGAATTTAATCCATTCCAAATGCATGCTCTTAAGTCAAACTACTCTTAAGCCGGGGTACCTATCTAAAAAATTGAAAAAATAAGTTAAGAATTAAAAAAAGACAAAAAATATTTGTAAGTCGAGCAGACCATATCTAAGAACATAAGAAGGGTTTGTAACCTGTGATGGACTTCTCCTCCAGGAGTCGGTCCAATCCCCTTTTGAAGGCATCCAGGCCAGATGCCGTCACCACCTCCTGTGGCAGGGAGTTCCACAGACTAACAACACGCTGGGTGAAAAAATATTTTCTTTTGTCTGTTCGTACTCTCCCAGCCCTCAATTTGAGTGTATGTCCCCTAGTTCGGGTATTTTGTGAGAGGGAGAAGAGCCTCCCTCTGTCCACTTTACTCATGCCCTGCATTATTTTGTACGTCTCAAGTATATCCCCCCTGAAGCACCTTTTTTTCCAGAATAAAGGGCTCCAAATGTTTTAGCCTTTCCTCACGAGGGAGGTCCCCCAGCCCAGTAATCATTTTAGTCGCTCTCTTCTGCACCTTTTCCAGTTCCACTATGTCCTGTAAGAGATGCAGTGACCAGAAGTGTACACAATACTCCAGGTGCGGCCTTACTATCGTTTTGTATAATGGCATTATAATATCTAAAAATTTTAAGGCGGCAGTTAAAATGCCAATGGTTTTCCGCTCTTAAGTCAAATTGCGCTTAAGTTGAGCTGCTTTTAAGTCGTGCTGCCACTGTATGTTTTTCCTCCCCTTAGTTCATGCGAGAAATGTCCGGCGCCTGGCAAATGACCGTGGAGCAGAAGGTTGGCCTTTTCTCTGCAGAGCAGAAAGAAGCAGACCCGTTGGCGGCTTCAGAAGAGAGCCAGCCCAAGCCCTGCCCACCCGAGGTCACCCCGCATTACATCTGGATCGAAGCAAGTATTCCTTTTCAAAAACGCTCGATATTTTTGAGCAGAAATGAGAGGAACAGGGCTGCTCTCCATATGCAGCTTTGAAACCTTTGCGCTGCAGTAAGAAAGCTTTCCGAACATAAAGCAGTGGGTTGTATGTTAGCCAGGATGTAAGAATGCAGATGTTTAGAAGATCCCTTCCCCCTCCACAATTCCCAGAATTCTAAGCTTAGATTGCCAGTGACAAAGGACTCTGGGAGTTGTGGTCCAAAACATCTGGAAGGATGAAGTTTGGACATGCCTGCTTTAAGGCCTTCAGGTACTGTACTTCAGGTAAAACTCTGCTTACAACCTGGGGTTCAATCCCAGGTAGCCGGCTCAAGGTCCACTCAGCCTTCCATCCTTCCGAGTTTGGTAAAATGAGTACCCAGCTTGCTGGTGGTGGGGGGGGGGCAATGTGTAGCCTGCATACTGTAATTAAACTGTAAACCGCCCAGAGACTACTTGAAGTGGTATGGGGCGGTATATAAGCAGAACACTTTGCTTGCTTTGTGTCAGTGAAGGCAAAACCCGAAAAGTAATGCCCGGATCACTCATTCGTTTCAGGCAGGCTACCTCCAGTTATGGAATAAGCTGCCTTACAAAATCCAATTTGCTTCCTTGCTCCAGATAGATATTCAAAAGACCATTAAAACCTGTTTTTTTAGACTGGCCTTCCCCTACCTGGTGGACAACGGCTGACGCTGTTAACTTATTATCATTTCATTCCACCTCTGGCTTTGCATCGTTAATTTGTTTCTTTAGCATGTTTTTATCCCTTATCTTGTGTGTTTTTTGTCGATTATTATTATCCCATTTATTTTTGTTAATGCCTGGATTGTTTGACATTTCTCTGTTTGTATTACGCTTAGGTTTGTCATTGTTGTTCCCCACCCGGGCCTTTGGCCAGATGGGCGGGATATAAGTCGAATAAATAAATGATAATTTAGTTAATTCAAATAAGTCGGCAGCAACTTGAGTCGTGCCGCTTCAAGCGGTCAATCTAACGGCCAATTTCATTTGCACAGTTCCTGGTGCAGCGGTTTGAAATCGCCAAGTACTGCAGCTCCGATCAGGTGGAGATCTTCTCCAGCTTGCTCCAGCGCTCTCTGTCGCTGAACATTGGAGGGTCAAAGGGCAGCATGAATCGACATGTGGCAGCCATCGGACCCCGTTTCAAGTAAGCAGGTCTCGTGATATCCACCGCCCCCCCCCTTCCTGGGGATGGCGGTGAGGGTAAGCATTTCATAGAGGCTGGAGATCAGATACTTCAGGTTGTCCCTTAGCACGGGGCTACTTCCAATGTTACTGCTAGGCAGTCAGGAAGGCCAGGCCGTTGCTTCTTAAAAATATAAGTGCGGAAATAGGAATAGGAATCTTTATTGTCGTTTCCCCCTTGCAGGAACAACGAAATTTCATGGTTGCTATATTCAACTCATTTAAAACAGGACTAAGGCTTCCGAAAACTGTCAGTTGCAAAGTCAGCAGCTCGGCGGTTCGAATCCCGGGTGCTACACAGTGGAGCGAGCTCCCGCTGATCACCCCAGCTCCTGTCAACCTAGCAGTTTGAAAGCATGTAAAATGCAAGTAGATAAATAGGTACCACCGTAAAAAGCGGGAAGGTAAAACAGTGTTTCCTTGCAGCCATGCTGGCCACGTGGCCATGGACTTGCACAACACTGGCTCCTCTGGCTTGAATACCGAGATGAGCACCGCCCCTAGAGTCGGACATGACTAGCATGCATGTGCGGGGGGAAACCTTTACCTTTACTTTACAACACATAAAATATGACATACAAAATAAGCTGACTTCGAAAGTCCAGCATTTCCGTTTAAGGCCAATATTGCTCTAAAAAAGAAGCTGTTTTTGAGATGGTTTGTTCTCGCCCTCAGTGCTCTATATCTCCATCCCGATGGCAGCAACTCGAAGAGGCGATGACCAGGATGTGATGGATCTCTTAATATAGCTAATGCTTTACAGTGGCACCTGGTAGTATAAATTTGTTCTAGGGTGGGGAGTGAACAGCCCACAATACTCTCTGCAATTCTGATGATTCTGTGCAACACTGTCCTATCCCGATGGGTGCAACATCCATATCATACGGCAACATCTCTGCAGTTTAACCTTATCCTTTCCCCAAGGTATTCAGAGTAGGCTATAAGGTTTTCCTTTCTGCATCCACCCTTTTATCCCCATTTTTCTTTTAAAAAGCTTGCAGGCTAGGATGGTTCAGAATTATTAGCTCGTGACCATCCTAGGAAACTTTATGGCCAATGTGTGGGTGGACGTCTGAATTTAGATCTTCTTGGTCTCAGCTGTATAGTTCCCATAACTCCCCATTATTGG
This sequence comes from Phrynocephalus guinanensis, assembly GCA_037367245.1. NCBI lineage: Eukaryota > Metazoa > Chordata > Lepidosauria > Squamata > Agamidae > Phrynocephalus > Phrynocephalus guinanensis. Next base: position 10,710,731 of record CM074752.1, read on the forward strand.
TTGCACTGGCAATCACAGATTGGAGTTGCACTCCAAAACCATCTCAAAAGGCTGCAGTTCTATTCCAGAGATTTTCTGCTCTGCGTTGTTCTCCCTAAACTGTAGAATTTGGGTGTTAGTCCATCTTCTGAGTCTTTCTGCATCGCACTAAGGTCATATACTGGCTTATCGTAGCATTAGCTGTTGATTACCTTCAGTAACGCTGTCCAGTTAAGCTGCAAAATGTATTCACCTTTTACAAAGAATTGTGTATAATGCTTAAATTTCACACTCGACAGACTATGGCGCTACCATCCTTACTGTCTCGGGTTGCATTTACTGCCATTTGTTGAAGGGTGTTTGTGTGTGATCAGTGGTTTCTCTGAGAGCAGATCCATGATCATGTGTGCGTACAGAAGTGTGTGCAAGGCTACTTCAGGGAGGCAGAAAATGGTTGGAACAAGGCACTTGCTAGTTCTCGCCCATCTTGGGATGACCATGGCTTTTCCAAGCTTTTTCTTTTTGAATTGTTAGGCTGTTGACACTGGGGCTGTCCCTGCTGCACGCCGACGTGGTTCCCAATGCAACTATTCGCAACGTCTTGAGGGAGAAGATTTACTCCACTGCTTTCGATTACTTCAGGTACTACAATCTGCACATCTACTAGATATGAATGAAAGAATTCTGATAGATCCTCTTTCTCCTGCATGCTAGCCCACTTGCAGCCATTCATGTTGCAGTGTGCTGCCCAGAAGCGAATATGCAAGACACCTCATTCAAAGCTTGGGAGAATTATTTTTGGGGTGTCTTCTCCCAGAATCTCTCAGCCATCGTGGCTGTACTCTAAAACTGTATCTTTAGTAGGCTCATGATGTGGTGATGGCATCTGGCCTGGATGCCTTCCAAAGGGGATTGGACAGATTCCTGGAGGAGAAGTCCATCACAGGTGACAAACCATGATGGAGATGTGTCATCTCCAGGCTTAAAACCAGGGTACTTCAAGGGCCAGATGCAGGGGAGTGGTATCAGGAGACAGAGATCTAGTCTCGTGCGCTCCCAGGGGTATTTGGTGGGGCCACTGTGAGATACAGGAAGCTGGACTAGATGGGCCCTTTGCCTGATCCAGCATGGCTCTTCTTATGTTCTTATATTTAAAGAGGCTCCTGTTTGCGGCCTTGTCCCAAAAATGGTCCCACCCGTATTGTCAGCCACACTCGAGAGTTAACCATGGTTCAAGGATTGGCTTACAACAGTCCTTTTGAACTGCAAAAACCCAGCTTCATCTCCCACTCTCCAGATGTTTGAAGATGGCTCTGGTCTCCTAGGAGGGCAAGCCAGAATATAGCTTTAATGCTGGGCCCAGGCCAAGCCATTGCCTCTTGTCGGAAGCCTCTGTGTAATTGTGGATGCTCTATTTTAAGCTGTGCCCCAAAGTGTCCAACTCAAGGGGAGAAGAGGCTGCGTGAGGACATCATCATCTTGATCAAATTTTGGACCGCCATGTTCTCAGACAAGAAGTATCTCACAGCCAGCCAGCTGGTGCCTCCTGGTGAGTCTTAAATGAGAAAAAAAAATCAAATAACTCCCCTCCCCTTCCCCCTCCAGTTCCTTTGTTGAATGACCAAACTTTGTGGTTTTAGATAATCAAGACACACGGAGCAACCTGGACATCACCGTTGGGTCTCGACAACAAGCCACCCAGGGCTGGATCAATACATACCCTTTGTCCAGCGGCATGTCCACCATCTCCAAGAAGTCAGGTCTGTCTTGTAGGCAGCTGCTTCCTCCAGAGTCCCACTAACCCAGGCATGTCGAAACTTCAGCCCTCCACATGTTTTGGACCTCAACTCCCACAGTCCTTTGTCATTGGCAGTCTAAGCTGAGTATTCTGGGAGTTGTGTTCCAAAACATCAGGAGGGCCGAAGTTTGGACATGCCTGCACTAACCCCTTCTGTGTTTGGGTTAACACCCTGCCTGCCTTCTATAGAGCTCAATGTAGCCTCCGTGTTCTTCCACTCACCTCCATTTACAGCCCCGCAAATAGCAGGAGGTGAGTTAGGCTTATAGGTAGGTGATGGCTGGCCTAAGGTGACTGTGAGCTTTCCCGGCTGAGCAGAGGTGTCTGCAACCAGCATCTCTGGCCTTAGCAGAAATTCCTAACTGTGACTCCAGCCTACGCTGGCCCCGATATTGTCAGCGCTGACTGGTAGCAGGTATGCAGACGTTTTTTTAAAGTGCGAGGGGTGTGAACCTGAATGCCGTGTCATTCAAGAAATCTGGTTGGTTAACATATTCAGGTCCAAGAGTGGCCACAAGAACTAAGCTACACTGGAGTGATTCGGGGGCTTGTTTTGCAGCCTATTTTTGAACTCCTTTTAGGTCAGGCATGTCCAAACTTCAGCCCTCCAGATGTTTTGGACCACAGCCCCCACAGTCTTTTGTCATGGGCAATACAGGCTTGGAATTCTGGGAGTTGTGGTCCAAAATGTCAGGAGGGCCGAAGTTTGGACATCAAAAGGAGACCATGGATGGTTTTGGTGCCTATGTCAGCACTAGACTCTCTCTGTCTGATGTGGTTGGATCTGTGCCACAGCCCTCCCTTCATTTGACCGTGCCCTCTGCCAATGCCTGGCGCTCTTTTAATGGTTTGCCGGTAGTGTGTTCAGATTGTTGCACGTTGCTAGAGAAAAAGGACATTTCCCCCAAGTTTTCCATTACACATGCAAGCACCACGGAAACATAAGACTTGTCTCTGTTTGATCTCTCTGTTTTCCCCCTCCTTTTTGTCTGTGCAGAAGTGATCCAGCGCTCAGCTAGTATATCAGTGTAGTGGTGAGGTGACCTAGCGCTAAACTCAGTAGATTGCGTTTTTTTTTTTTTAAATGAAAAATACTTCAGGACAACTAGGGAGAAAGGTTGTGAGGGCTGGTGTTCCCGTTGTTCAAAACATCATACCCTGATTAACATGTCACCAGACTACTGTCCATGGTCACATATCCACACACCTCTTCATGAAACAGCTGAAGGGGGTTGAAAAGAGTCCAGTTTGAAAAGAGTAGAAACTCCCAGCAGCAGAGGAGAAAAAACCCTCAGCTTTAAGAGTAAAAAGAGCTGGACTGATGTTAAACTGGCCTTTAACATTGCTGTGGCCCTCAGTATGAACCCTGTGTGCCAGGGAAGGGCTTGGTGAGGCCCTTGTTGTACAGCCAGATGTGAAAGCATCTGAGGTGGTCTCCTCTGTTGTCGGTTTTAAGGGATGTCTAAGAAGACCAACAGAGGAACGCAGCTTCACAAGTACTACATGAAGAGAAGGACGTTGCTGCTCTCCCTGCTGGTGAGCCATCCTTTCTTGGGGACAAGCTGGATCTTGAAGGGTTTTTGTGTGTATGTGTGTGTACTTTTGTGAGGTGTGTCAACAGGAAGCAAGCCCTGAGTGTCGGGAGTGGGGAGAGATCTGGGAAGTCGTCTTAGATCAGGCATGTCCAAACTTCGGTCCTCCAGATGTTTTGGACCACACCTCCCACAGCCCTTTGTCATTGGTAATACAGGCTTGGAATTCTGGGAGTTGTGGTCCAAAACATCAGGAGGGTCGAAGTTTGGACATGCCTGTCTTAGATTATTTGTCCATCTGCGTTTCTCGCGCTAGCTGGGAAATGCTCTCCAGATGCCCTTCCAGAGGGCTTTCCCGTCCATTTCTGCCTGTTTTTTATTTGTTTGTTTGTTTTGAACTGTGGATGCTGGTCTTCACCCCCCAGCATCATCTGCACATGAAACCCACACTCTGCCACTCAGCTGTGGCTCCTTGGTTTTGCTGCCCCTTCTTCACCCACACTGTCCTTCTCCTTGTCTTCTGCCGCGGGTCTTCTGAAGGCGACTGAGATCGAGCGGCTCATTACCTGGTACAACCCGCTCTCCTCTCCGGAGCTGGAGTTGGACCAGATGGGAGAGAACAGCGTCGCCAACTGGAGGTCCAAGTACATCAGCCTGAGCGAGAAGCAGTGGAAGGATAACGTTAACCTGGCGTGGAGTATTTCTCCTTACCTGGCCGTCCAGCTGCCCACAAGGTGAGTGAAAGAAACCTGAAAGAAGGCCCTCTGGAGGCTGGCAGGGAGGGGGGGGCAGGAGGAGCTTTGATGTGTCACTCCCGGAATGGCCCAGGGGGTCCAGCCCTCACGTCGGCCGGGGAATTCCCGATCCAACCGGGAGTGACTTTTCCCATCCCTTCTCCTTTTAAGTCTGAGTTGTGAGACCAGACAGTCCTTAATACCCTTCTCGGCCAAAAAGGAGGGGGAAAGGGCAGGGTCGTTCGCTGTCTTACGTGTCCATTGACACGCTCCGCCCACTAGGTTTAAAAATACAGAAGCTATTGGAATGGAAGTGACCCGGCTGGTTCGCTTGGATCCAGGAGCAGTGAGCGATGTGCCTGAAGCGATCAAGGTGGGTCTCTCTCTATCTCCTGATGACGTTCATTTGCACCTCTGGCCCCGCAGGCACTGTTTGCCAGGCTGAAGCTAAAATGGGTTAGATGATCATTTCCAAAGGCTATGGCCTGGGGCGGTTCTTTTGTCTTAGCTGCTCTCTCCCCTAAATACAGTAGTACTCCTGTATCCGTTGATTCAGCATCTGCTGATTCAGTTAACTCTGTTTGGCTGCCAAAAATAAGTAAATAATTCACTGTCTCGAATAGGTGATGCAGAGCAAATTACTGTCGCAAATAATTGCCACAAATCACTCCAAAAGGCGGCTCCAGGTTCTTTTGGAGTGCTGACAGGGCATTCACTCTTATCCACGGATTTCAGTATCTGCAGGGAGCCCTGGAATCAATCCCCAGCAGATACAAGGGTACTACTGTATTGATTTGGACAGAGGGCAAGAGAGTCCCATGTATGACGTTGGTTCCTAGCTAGAGCAGACAAATCATGGTGGTTCAATAGGTCTACTTTATTCCTAATGGCAAAATTGCTGGAGTGTCCCATTGTGACTTATTACATACCATGTTAATTTAAAAAAAAAAAGTTTCCAGGGTTATGTTATTGGTTCTTCTAATTATTACGAATTTCAAAGGGAACCGCGAGGAACCGATCAGGAGAGGAAGGTGTGGATGTTGCTGCTCTTCTGTTTACACCATCGCAGTTTGCGGTTGTGTGAAATCCTCTTTTGTTCTCAGGCCGTGGCTTTGGATTTTGCCTTGGCTTCGGGTTCATCCGTTGTCTCCCTCTTGCTTTCAGTATCTTGTGACCTGGCACACCATAGATGCGGATGCTCCGGAACTCAGCCACATCCTCTGCTGGACGCCGACTGATCCTCCCACGGGCCTCTCCTATTTTTCCAGCATGTACCCGCCCCACCCGTTAACAGCTCAGTATGGAGTTAAAGTCCTTCGGTCTTTCCCTCCGGTAAGAAACTGGTTGATTTGCAAGGCGGTTTGTAAAAGACGTTTCTCTGCCGCAAGCCTGGAAACACCTCGGATATTAGTGTTTTACAGGCTAACCTTTTTAATGGGCTAATGACACATGTGAGAAGATGGGATAATCATTGGTAAGAGGCCAAATGCTCAAGGAGATCGTAACTAGAATCCGATCACAGTGGTACCTTGTATAAAGGAATTAATTCGTTCCAAATGAAATTCTGTTAAGCAATTTTTCCTTTGTATAAATTTCCCATAGGAATGCATTCAGAACGGATTAATCCCTAATCACGACCGTTTTTCTGTTGTATGGATTTGCCCCATAGGCAATTCTGTTAAGTGAATTTCCCCTATCTCCAGAATTTTTAATGTTGTACAGATTTTATGTTATACAAACCGTTTGTTATGCGAGGGGCCACTGTATTTTGTCTCTCCTGCTGGGACTTTCAAAGAGGAATTTCTCCTTTTCTAACTGAAAGAAAGACTAATTGTATTGCTCTGTGTCTGTTCCCTTTCCTTCCCTGTTCCTGCCACCCCAGGATGCAATTTTATTTTACATTCCACAAATCGTCCAGGCTCTTAGATACGATAAGGTAAGGAAAGGCATATCCTGCACCATCTGGGCAGTTCTGTTCCATTCTGTTATGTCGGGTTACATCACATTGTGTGTTGGTCTGTGGAACCCCCTGCCACAGGAGGTGGTGATGGCATCTGGCCTGGATGCCTTCAAAAGGGGATTGGACAGATTCCTGGAGGAAAAGTCAATCACAGGTGACAAGCCATGATGGAAATGTGTCATCTCCAGGCTTAAAACTGGGGTACTTCAAGGGCCAGATGCAGGGCAGTGGTATCAGGAGAGAGAGATCTAGTCTCATGCACTCCCAGAGGCATTTGGTGGGGCCCCTGTGAGATACAGGAAGCTGGACTAGATAAGCCTTTGGCCTGATCCAGCATGGCTCTTCTTATGTTCTTATGTTCAGCCGTTCTCAACCACTTTGTCCCCGGCCATGAGCGTACGATGAAAAACATAGCCAAATCAGGATTGTATAAACCGCATTCAGACGGGCCAAGGCCGCCTAGGGAGCCCTTGTTGAGATTGGCAGGGTCATACCATGTAACGTTACTGGATTCGCTCTTGAATTCGGTAATGGTTATTGAAGGCAAATCATTCCTAAGGTAGTCAGGATAAGAGCAGTCTTAAAAAACGCAGCCTCTGGGAGTTGAAGACGTACCACCTACAGACCACATGTGGCATCCCCCGGGGCTTAAATACACCCCAAAATATGATCCTCTAAGGCTCTAGGGGAAAAAAGGAATTCCATGAGTTGAAAGCCTTCTGATGCCTTTGCTCGTACAACACACACACAAATAATTTTTAAAAGGCGAGGAACAGAAAAAAGGGCGCTTGAATGCTTTGTCTGAAGTGAGAGTGCAGCCTGCTAAGAGTCTCAACTAGCCTTAATGTCACCTTTGGAGATTACAGCAGTGCCTTGTATAAAGGAATTAATTCGTTCCAAATGAAATTATGTTAAGCCAATTTTCCTTTAGACAAATTTCCCATAGGAAGGCATTGAAAATGGAGGAATCTCATGTTTATGTTGTACAGATTCTCCCCGTAGGTAATTATGTGAAGCAAATTTCCCCTATCTCTGGAATTTTTTTTATGTTGTACAGATTTTATGTTATACAAGCTGTTTGTTACCCAAGAGTCCAATGTATTTGTTTCCAAATAAATGCAGGGACCCAGGGAGCCCCTCTGGTGTGGAGGGCTTTAGTGAGCAGATTGCTCCATGTGGGTGGGTGGGTGGTCTGCTCAGCTAATGCCTATGCCAGCTGCTCCCGGAGTGATGCTCTGTGCTGCCCTACTTTCCCAGATGGGCTACGTACGGGAATACATCCTGTGGGCAGCGGCCAAGTCCCAGCTCCTCGCTCACCAGTTCATCTGGAACATGAAGACCAACATCTACATGGACGAGGAAGCGCACCAGAAAGACCGTGAGTGCTTCTGCGAAGGGCGAGCGGCGGTTTTCCTCCTTGCAAAGCAAACGGCCGCCACGTCCAGGAAGTGTGGCCAGGCACCTTCTCACAAGTCTTTCCTCCGGTTGATTCTTTGTGCAGCAGGGCATGAGTCAAGTAGATAGAGGGACGCTCTTCTCCCTCTCACAAAATGCCAAAACTGGGGGACATCCACTCCAACTGTGGGTTGGGAGAGTGAGAACAGACAAAAGAAATTATTTTTTTACCCAGCATGTTGTTAGCCTGTGGAACTCCCTGTCACAGGAGGTGGTGATGGCATCTGCCCTGGATGCCTTCAAAAGGGGATAGGAGAGATTCCTGAAGGAGAAGTCCATCACAGGTTACAAACCATGATGGAGATGTCTAATCTCCAGGCGTAAAATCAGGGTACTTCAAGGGCCAGATGCAGGGGAGTGGTATCAGGAGACAGGTATCTAGTCTCATGTGCTCCCAGAGGCATTTGGTGGGGCCATTGTGAGATACAGGAAGCTGGACTAGATGGGCCTTTGGCCTGATCCAACACGGCTCTTCTTATGTTCTTATGTTCAGCTGACATTGGAGAGCTGCTGGAGCAGCTGATGGAGGAGATCACCGGCTCCTTATCTGGGCCTGCAAAGGAGTTCTACCAACGGGAATTCGATTTCTTCAATAAAATCACCAACGTTTCAGCCATCATCAAGTAAGTCCCGTTGGGCCATGGTATCTATTGGGGGGGGGGGGTTGCAAACCTAGGACGTATCAGACTCTAGACCAGTGGCGGCAAACTTTTGGCACTCCAGATGTTTTGAACCATAACTCCAACATCTGGAGTGCCGAAGGTTCACCACCACTGCTCTAGGCACACCATGATCTCTGGCACCTCCTCCTGGCCAGTTCTGGGAGATACACTGTAGAAATACATATAAATACACATATTTCTGGAATTTTTAAAGTAGTATTTTCAGGCAGCGGATAAGTGATTCAGCAGATATTCAAGAATCAGGTAGTTGACAGGAATATATGGAACAACTCCAAGAATTTTCCCATTATTACGTTTTGCTTTCCATTCCTTCGTTTGGTATTCCTTACCGACATTGTGTAGAACTTGGTTTGCGCAACTTGTGAACACTTGTGAGGCAGAGTTGTCCAAAAGCTGACTGCTGGTCCATGCTGTCAGTTTGCAAGAAAATGTTCTTTGTCGTCCTGTTTTGTCTGTTTTTTATATATTTGTATTTATATCCCCTTTAAATGCCATTAAAGGTTTATGAAATGAAATGAATGAATGAATGTTTTTTAAAAAAAAAAAAAAGAAATATTGCTTCTTAGCAGCTTCTCCTTATCTAGGCACCAAAACCAGTCTTGATTTCCACAGGCCTTACCCTAAAGGCGAGGAACGGAAAAAAGCGTGCTTGAATGCTTTGTCTGAAGTGAAAGTGCAGCCTGGTAAGAGTCGCAACCACCCTTAATGTCACCTTTGTTTTCAGCCTTAGTGTGTGGAAAAGCTTCACTTGAGCGATCTCTTTCCCCGTACCTACCTTCTTTTACTTAATAACGGTGCTTAGTGGAAAGCATTCCCAAATAAACAATCCAGGGAGGCACAAAGCTTTCAAAACTCTTTGTTTTTCTTTTGGGTGTGTAAGAAACGGGAGTCAAAGGCCCTTTTGTACACGACCCCTAAACTCTGCGGCAAATGGCTCCCAGCTCCGGAGCTTAAAATTGTTTCCCCACCAGCTCCGGAGTTTACAGATAATTAAGTGCAACCACCCCCACCTAAGCGCGTCCCAGCACACTTTTCAGGTACCTGCTCTCCGGAGGTGAAAATTCCTGATGCGGATATAACAGTAGTGACTGCTGGGCTCTGAGATCTGAATGCAGTGCCGGGACGGCAGAACGGAGCTGAGCGGCATTCTTTTCTTCCTTTTTTTCTCCCTCCCCTCATGCAGCCAGCAGCCAGGAGTGCAGAGGGGGTGGGAACGCAGGAACAGCGACAAACCCCTAAGATCTCTGGTCCGAATTTAAGTGGCCAGTGGATCTTAGGGGTCGTGTGAAAAGGCTCAAAGTCAGGGTTATTCCCGTCAGATCTGCTCAGGGGGTGACGACAGGGATGTTTGTCCTGCTGTTTGGTCTGCTGTGAGGATTGGCTGGTTCGCTCCTTGTGCCAGCACCCAGGCAAGGCAAGTGTCCCCAGAGCCTTCCTACCTACATTTTTCTGGATCCCTGTTAGGGGTTACTGATTGTTAGGTACAGGTAGGATTGCTTTGTTTTGGTTTATTTCCAGCACATGCCGTCGCTGGGGTCAAACCAAAGTGGAGTCTGTGGCTTTATATTTCCATTCAGCCTTCAGTTTCCTCATATCGTTAAGTGGCTTAAGAAGTCAGCTTAGCAGCTTCATGATACTGTATTTGTAAATCTTCTGCTGCTCCTTCATGGAATGGCAGAGGATGGGGAAAAGATCTGTCTATTGATACACTGCTGATGTGCTGCAACTCTGAGGAAAAAACAGTTCATAGAATCATAGAATTGGAAGAGACCTCAAGGGCCATCCAGTCCAACCCCCTGCCATGCAGGTACCCCATGCTGGATCTCCCAGCATGAAAGAAAGAAAGAAAGAAAGAAAGAAAGAAAGAAAGAAAGAAAGAAAGAAAGAAAGAAAGAAAGAAAGAAAGAAAGAAAGAAAGAAAGAAAGAAAGAAAGAAAGAAAGAAAGAAAGAAAGAAAGAAAGAAAGAAAGAAAGAAAGAAAGAAAGAAAGAAAGAAAGAAAGAAAGAAAGAAAGAAAGAAAGAAAGAAAGAAAGAGAAAGAAAGAATTTTTGCACATCCATTATTTCAATTGCACAGGAATCACACTAAGAAGCGGGAACTTGGGCTTCTCCCAAATGCTTCCAGCTACAATCTGGATATCTCCAAAAGTCTGGCACTTGTATTATGTCCTGGTTACTTTACTGATCCATAAAGCAAGAGGGGGCTATCAGGAATCTCATTGTGAGGCTTTGTGTCGTCACCTGCGCTTGGCACGTTCCCTTGTTTCATCGAGGTCTTTCTCCCCCTCCTCCCTCTCTGTCCTAGGCTGCTACCTCCCCAGCAACCCTGAAGCCATCGTCCTGGACATTGACTACAAGTCGGGAACTCCCATGCAAAGGTAGGGCGGGCTTGTTCCCCTCCTTGGCGTGGGATTGCGTTTCGCTTTGCTCTCCGTTTTTATCGACTGCCTGCTCCTGACCGGTCTCCCTTTCTGTGCTCTCGTCGCGTTTTCAGTGCTGCAAAAGCCCCTTACCTGGCCAAGTTTAAGGTGAAGCGGTGCGGAGTCAGTGAACTTGAAAAAGAAGGTTCGTACAACTTCTCCTACTGTGGCGTCCCAGATATTTAGTCTTCCATTGGCATCTTCAGCTCACGAATTTATTTATTTATTTATTTGGAGTATTTTTACCCCACCTTTCTCCTTGGAAAAGGACCCAAGGCAGCTTACAGCAATGAGGGAAAATATACAGTCCAGTACCATTAAGACATGTTCAAGTATTTGAGAACAAGGAATTGAGGGACATCTTACAGCAGGCAAGTCTAAACCTTGGCCCTCCTGATGTTTTGGACCACAGTTCTCAGAATTCTAAGCTTAGATTGCCAATGGCAAAGGACTGTGGGAGTTGCGGTCCAAAACATCTGGAGGGCCAAAGTTTGGACATGCCTGCTGTACAGGTTCTGTACTTGAAGCCAAAGACGGAATGTTTTGGGAGGAAGGGCTGTAAATCCCAAAACTCTCCTCCTTTGATTTGTTTCTCTCCGACATGCCCCAGAGAGCTAAAGGCGGTGTACTAGTGCCCTCCTCCCCATATTTGTTCCCACAGCATCCTTGTAGGGTGGTTGGACACAACAGCTGGCCAGAGGTCTCCCAGTGTTTGGGGAGGGGAGCCGAATGGACGCCTCTCTCATCCTAGGCTGCGGCTCTAATCTGTGCTCCGTCCTGCTCTCTTCTTTTTAGGTCTGCGTTGCCGTTCAGATTCCATAGACGAAAGTGGAGAAGACGGGGTGGAGAGCAGGAAGGTCTGCTGGCAGGCGGCCATCTTTAAAGTGGGCGACGACTGCAGACAGGTGGGCTCTCTTGGCCACGGCGCCCCCGGTGGTTGGCCACCACGGTTGCGCCTCATGCTTGCTCTTGAGAGCGATGGAGACGGGGGGGAGGCTGTTGTCCCATTTCCTCCGTTGCGCCTCTCCTTTGAATTAGCGGAGACTCGACCTCAAGGGCTCCTCTGGGTCAGGTGAGTTGGGGGGGGGGAGGACCCCATGCCCGCCACCAGCTTTTCTGGTCCTGGCGGAGGGAGGTATGAAGGTCCTTCCTGGAACAGCCGCCTCCCCCAGCAAGGAAGCCGTTCTGTACCTCCACCGCAGAAGCAGAGAGACAACGACAAACAACTTTCTCTGCCACTTCCCAATCGGTTTTTAGTGGGTCGCCCTTCTTTCTCCGACCGTTGTGGAGTTATCCGACTCTCTGCCTCATGGTTGCCGCACAGATGGCCCTCTCTCTGCCTGATGCGGTTCGACCTCCTCCTGCCACCGGTGCGTTTGTAAACACCTGCTGCCTTTGTCGCCAAACAGGACATGCTGGCCCTGCAAATCATCGACCTCTTCAAGAACATCTTTCAGCTGGTGGGCCTCGACCTCTACGTCTTCCCCTACAGAGTAGTGGCCACGGCCCCAGGGGTGAGTCTTTGCCCGCAGGCCTGATGGATGACAAGGGAGGGTTTGGTGCACCCAGGAGGGCCGTTTGCAAAAAAAAAAAAAAATACGAGCACTTAGATCTTCAAGGCAGCAAGGGATTTTTAATCATGTGCATGGATGTGGTATAAAAACCTCCCCCGGTTGTCATTCCCGGAGCTGCTATTGGAGGAGATCTCTGATCTCCCTCCCTCCAACTCCATCACCTTGCTGAAATAAATTTATTAGTTTATTAGTTTATTTGTTTATTTATTTATACAGTGGACCCTCGTATAATAAACGGCTTGTATAACATAAAGCCGGGAAATTTGCTTAACAGAATCGCCTATGGGGTGAATCCGTACAACCTAAAAATGTTCGCGATTAGGAATTACTCCGTTTTCAATGCATTCCTATGGGAAATTTGTACAAAGGAAAATTTGCTTAACAGTATTTCATTTGGAACGAATTAATTCCTTTATACAAGGTACCACTGTATTTATATACCACCCAACTTTCCGAAGGAACTCTGGGCAGTTCACAGCAAGAAAAACCATATAATGCAGCCATAAAAAAATAAATGTAAAACAAACCCGATCGATCAAGACATTAAAATCAATTTAAAAAAACATGGGATATACAATGGTGGCAAAACGAAGGGACAAGAGAATAGGATAAACCACCATTAGTCCTAAAGGCTGAGAGGGGCTCCACGGTTCTAATATCGCAGGGAAGCTGGTTCCATCAAATGGGACCTGCCACAGAAAAGGCACGGTTCCGGGTAGAGGTCTTAGGCGCTTCCCGCGTGGTAGTGACTCGAAAAATGAAGCCAGGCTTCATTCTAAATCAACAGGGATGCTGATGCTGCGTAGCGGTATTCAAGAGCAGGTACACACTTTGTCTCCAGGTTCCTTTCTTTAACCTAACAGTTGCCTTCCTTCCTAGTGTGGTGTCATCGAATGCATTCCTGATTGCACATCCCGGGACCAACTGGGCAGGCAGACAGACTTCGGGATGTACGACTACTTCACAAGGCAGTACGGGGATGAGTCAACCCTGGCTTTCCAAAAGGTAGATGATACCGAACATACTGTTCTGTACCTTGGAATATCCCTCTGCTTCCCTTCACCTCTTCGCCTTGGCACGCACGCAGCTACGCTGTCTCTGAAGCTGGTGGTCCTGGCAAAAGACTTTTGCAGCCAATAGTGTTAGAAGAATGGCTGCCTTTGCTTCAATCATTGCAGAATAGGGGATTGGCTTCGTTGCCCTTCGGTTTCAAACTGTGGCCATTCAGTTTCCACAGACAGGGTTGCCACTTTCTGGAAAGTTAGGGAAAAGCAAATTGGTCAGGGAAAGTCAGGGAAATCGGCCCGAAGTCAGGGAAAGTCAGGGAAATGGTGACAAATATTTTTGCAGTTGAGACTTGTGTAGTTGTCGAGTGGAACATTTGATTAAACCACCGGTTCTCAACCTGTAGGTCCCCAGATGTTCTTGGATGGCAACTCCCAGAAATCCTGGCCAGCTCAGCCGGTGATGAAGATTTCTGGGAGTTGCCGTCCAGGAACATCTGGGGACCTACAGGTTGAGAGCCACTGCATTAAACCTTGCATTAAAGCAGCACAACCTATTCATTTATTAACTTGAGTTTCTGTTTGAATGGGGGTCTGGGAAATTTGACAAATGTTGGTCAGGGAAAGTCGGGGAAATGAAAAATAAAATTTTAGCGGCAACCCTGGAAGAAGAGGCAAGACCAAAAGGTGCCACATCGCCTTTCTCATCATTGTGCCCTTAATGTGGTTGTGTTGGGCTGCACCCAGTTTCCCCACCTTGCTGACCAGGGAACTTTATTTATTTATTTGATTTATTTGATTTATATACCGCAACCATCTAGCAAAAAAAGCTACTGTGGGCGGTTTACAAACATATACAAAATATTAAAACAGATTAAACAACTTAAAATAGTAAATAAAGACTAATCAATCAAACAAAATAATCAAATCATTATAATAAAAAGAACAAATAAACAAATAAGCACAAATACAATAAATCAAAATTGTTTGACAATTCAAAATAAGAACAAATGGGAAAAATAACTAGTAGAAAATGCACTGGATCACGCTTGATGGGATGGTAAGGGATCCATGAAACCAAGCTTGGGAAAGGCTGAAGAACAGAGCAGTTAGCAGAGGTGTGGTCTCGGGGGGAGTGGGGGAATCACAGGCTGGGTTGAGGACATTTCAGCACACCCAGACAGCCTTGTGTGTTCAGGTTTCGGGCCCTCCCACTCCCATATCTCTGGTTGCTCCTCCCCTTTTTCTTTGTCTTGATCTCTCTTTCCTTCCCGTATCTAACGCTGCTGTCCTCCTCTCCTCCCGTGCAGGCCCGCTACAACTTTATCCGCAGCATGGCTGCCTATAGCCTTCTGCTGTTCCTGCTCCAGATCAAAGACAGGCATAATGGCAACATCATGCTGGACAAACACGGGCACCTCATCCATATTGGTCAGTCACCTCTTGGTTTCCCCCCCCTCTCGGTGCCACCTTTCCCTGGTTCTAAGGCAGGCATGCCCAAACTTTGGTCCTCCTGATATTTTGGACCACAACTCCCAGAATTCCAAGCCTATATTGGCAATGACCAAGGACTGTGGGAGTTGTGGTCCAAAACAGCTGGAGGGCTGAAGTTTGGACATGCCTGTTCTAAGGCAACACTCCCATTTACAAGAGATGCGCAGTGCCCTCCGGATCCCTTTTTGAAGGCAGCTCCAATGCATCCTCTCTTAGTTGCAACAATGGGGAATGTTTGTGATTTCTTTTCGCTGGCTCCTCGCGCTGCCCACCCCCAAAATATTCCACCATTTAGGCCTTTATACAACTGTGATTACAGCACCAAGTGAAGGAGCCAGGGTTAAGCCGATGCATGAGAGCATATTCGGAAATAGGTGCTCCTCCTAATAGTCTTAGCCAGGCATGTCCAAACTTCAGCCCTCCTGATGTTTTGGACCACAACTCCCAGAATTCCAAGCCTGTATTTCCAATGGCAAACGACTGTGGGAGTTGTGGTCCAGAACATCAGGAGGGCCAAAGTTTGGACATGCCTGCTATAGATCAGTGGTGGCGAGACTTCGGCCCTCCAGATGTTTTGGACCACCACTCCCACAGTCGTTTGCCATTGGAAATACAGGCTTGGAATTCTGGGAGTTGTGGTCCAAAACATCAGGAGGGCTGAAGTTTGGACATGCCTGGTCTTAGCCAGCAAAGCCAATTGAGAGGGATGGCTCGAGTCGCAGTCCCAACAGCATCTGGGGAGCCAGGCACGTTCCTGAGATCCTGCGCTAGGAGAAATTTCTGCACATCTGTGTCTCTTGGTAATGTTTCTTACTTTCATTGCAAAAAAAGAGACAGAACCTCACCCTGACCCGCCAATCTCTTTGTCCTTGCTGTTGGCACAGATTTTGGCTTCATGTTTGAGAGCTCGCCCGGCGGAAACCTGGGCTGGGAGCCCGACATCAAGCTGACCGACGAGATGGTCATGATTATGGGCGGGAAGATGGAGGCCACCCCTTTCAAGTGGTTCATGGAGATGTGTGTCCGAGGATACCTGGCCGTCAGGTGAGGGCGCCTTCGGTTCCCGCCTTGGCTTTGATGTTGAACATTGTCGGCATCCCGGACCCAAGGCGGCTTACAGTAAGGAGAGACAACATACAGTCCATTACCATTAAGACATGTTCCAAAAGGCTCCAGTGTAGCAACTTTTAGGCTAAAACTTAAGAAGCAGAAGTGGGTTTTGTGCATGTGACTTCCAAAGCTAGCATCACTGATTATGATCTACTTTGAAGACGTTTTATCCCTCTTATCTATTCCTATGAGGATGAGTGGAGGGTTAGGGTCATGTGGCCGTCTCTGACACCACCACCCCAGGCTATGTTTGAGCCATAGATGGTGGGCGGCAGTGCAGCTTTGTCCTCAACTTGAAAAGGATTATACAGTATGATTACCACAGGGAGGTGGGACCGATTCCCAGATGAGGGCCTCTGCTATTCTCTCTCGGTATCTGTGAGCTGCAGCAGAATCTCTCCGTTTTCTCTCCTTCTTCAGGCCTTACATGGATGCTGTGGTTTCTCTAGTGACATTGATGCTGGACACAGGGCTGCCCTGTTTCCGAGGACAGACAATCAAACTGTTAAAGTAAGCTCAACCGACTGATTAAACATAGGAAACGCTCCAAAAATAAAGGGTGTGGCAGAGCTGACCCTAAGTAGATCTGGCCTCATTGGGGAATCACCTGGGGTGCCATAGCTGAAAATCTAGATGTATATTAATCATTATTTTTTAAGAAGAAGAAGAAGAAAAAAGAAATTGTGCTCAGAGCAAAATAGTGGAAACAGATCTTCAGGTGTTTGGTTTTTAGTGCTTAGGTTATTGGATTGCAAGTTGGTTGATTCATCTTCAAGTAAGCTTTGATCCATAAAACTCACTGGGTGGCGTTGGGTGAACCACTGTCTCTGAGCCTGGCCAGCCTCACAGGGTTGTTTTGAAGATAAAGGGGAGAGGGAGTGAGAGAGAGAGAGACCCCCATGAACTAGCACCAATTTCCTGAAATCTACATGAAACTAACAAAATGGAACAAACCAAATCTCTTTTGGATCTGGAAGTTGAGTCATGGCAACTGGACTAAATTTCTTGAGAGATTGAAACGTTCCGCTGCTCATCCAAACAGCTTCGTCAGACTGACAAAGCTGTTTGGATAAGCAGCAAAACCTTTTAAAATCTAACCACACGTCCATTGCGGGACGAAAGGAGTTCGTCCCGAACATGCCCCCTGAACTGCGATCTAAGCAGGATGACAGATTCCCCTCCCTGGCCTCGGGAATATCCTCATCTCGCTTCTGGTTCCAATACAAGAGCCCGTGAGGTCAGTCTCCTCCCGCAACGTGCCATTCTCCATCTAGTGGCAGGAGTGTGAAGTGCCATTCGCCAGTACATTCCCTATGGAGTCAGCAACGCAGTGCAGAGAGATTTAAAGACAAATGCCTCAAACTCAGCTCTGTAACGCATTGAAGGCAAGGCTTCGGAGAATCGAAACATCAAAAAATGGAAGGTCGGGCTGGGGAAAAAAAACAGAGAACAAAGGCATGGAATTTCACATCTCATCACGGTGCGGTATCAGTGTTAGTCTCTCAAGAAAAGGAAGTCCAGTTGCCATGACTCAGCCTCCAGATAAACTCGCATGGATGATTGAGAATCTTCACAGACATATTGCTACGCTCTTTTTGGATGCGTTCCAGAATTAGATTGCAAGCAGATGCCCTGGAGGTCACACCTGCCCACTTAGATGCCTCATTAAACGTTAAAGGATTTCCTTGCAAATAAATAATTAAATGTACCAAAAGTCCAGAGACGAGTCGGCATCTAAGGAAGCAGTGTCTAACCTTCAGTGTAAGAACCAGAGCTGGTCTTAAGAGCGGCCCTCCATCTGTTCTGCTCTTGCTTCTTTCTTTGACAGAAACAGGTTCAGCCCCAACATGACAGAGCGCGAGGCCGCCAACTTCATTATAAAGATCATCCAGAACTGCTTCCTCAGCAACAGGTATGCCTGTTTACCTCTGGCACCCTCTTTCCTGAGCCCCCCCACCCCATGGCAAGTGACCTCGTGATGTGGCACGGCCACACAGCAGCAGCAGCAGAAGGAATTGCCGTATACTGATCAGGCCTCTTCTCCACTTAATCTGGGAGAATGGAAGATGTTGTCCTGCAGGATATTAAGTCCCATAATCCTTTACCAATAGCCATGCTCGCTGAGATTTCTGGGGGTTGAAGTCCAGCCCATCTGGAGTCCTAAATCACATTTTTGGCCCTTTTATCTAGCCTGGTGTTACCTACTGCTCTGTTTCTTAACTTTTGATCTCCTGTTGTGTTGTTGTGGCCGGCTCCAGATGCTCCGGCCCTAACCCCTGTTTTCTTTCTCATCCCCGCCTTTTCTAGGAGTAAGACCTATGACATGATCCAGTACTACCAGAACGATATTCCCTACTGAAGCATGTTGTGAGAGGAAGGGAAAAAACATTTTAAAAGGTCACCACGATCCCTTCACCAGCCTGGAAGTGTGAATCCTTGTGTCACAATATACTGCCTCCAAACAATCCTCTGTATGTGTCTTAAGTGTGCATGCGAGTTTGGGTATGTTCCTTTTGCCCGGCCCTTGGAACAATCAGCAGTGTTTAACTAAGTTCCTTTTTATCAGTCCAGGGATATATTGTGTTCCTTAATTCCATAGGAGACAGGCTTAACATCTGGTTGCGGCCACAAAGGTGTTTAAATCTGGAGAGCCTGGCGATTGATGACCAATTCAAGGAAATTTTATTTGTTCTCCTCTGAAAGCAAAATGGTTAGAGTTGGTCACTCTTTAGAATCGGATGGACGCGAGGCCCTCTGGAGCTCCCGTTCAGCGTAGGATAGAAGCATTTTAAATTACGGGCATGAAGGCTGTAGAGATTGTCATGATAATCATCTGCAGGGGGTGATATCTGTGTTAATATTTTGTCTTTTGCACTGTAAATGTTTCCTGCTCAACGGTCAGTATTTTGTACATACGTGAAGAATGTATTTTTCCCCTCTTTTGTGTGGTTTAAAAAGAGACACTCTACGGAAGACAGATTTATTTAAGCTAAAAAAAATGGAATAAAAAGACTTAGTTTACCTTTATGCTTCTTTTCCAGTTTTTTTTCCTACCTGTACAAATCAGTTGTCTTAATGGCCATAAAAAGATGTAGGGAAATTGCCCAAATATGCTGGTATTTCAGGATGAAGAATTCGGTTTTTCTTGATGGAGAATGCTAAGCCTTATCAGCCTACTTAGCTTTGACGCAACCTTTATTTTTATTCTGGGTGTTCCACGAACTCTGCCAGCTCCAGTCCTGTGGGACAGACTTAATTTCTTCCGGGGAGCCCCTGGGCTGAGAGGAAGGCACCCTTGATTTCCATATGGCAGTCACATGGTGTATCAGAATGGAGCTGGTTACTTCCATGGGCCACGAATGAGTACTAGTCCATAACTGAGCTAGGAATGCACTTTCATCGATTTTAACTGACAAGTTATTTCCCTTTCCACTCTAGGTGTGTCACTGACTTAGAGCATCAAAGTTCATGGTGTTTTTTTGCCAAGAGCTGGACAAGGGGCATGGTCCGTTATTGATTTGTGCTAGATGACTTCTCTGTGGCAGGATAATGACTTCAGCTTGTAGCATCCTTCCAGAAGGTTTGGCTGCTATGGGATTTGTGTGGCCATGGAAGGTGGAGCTGATGCCAGCTGTTGTCCGCACCAGCTTGGGGGAAAGTGTGTTAGGAGTGGATCTTAGGGCTTTTTTACACGACCCCTAAGATCCGCTGGCCACTTAAATTCGGACCAGAGATCTTAGGGGTTCCTCGCTCTTCCTCTGTCCCCACCCCCCCTCCGCACTTCCTGGTTGCTGGCTGTGTGAGGGAGGGAGAAAAAAGAAAGAAAAGAATGCCGTCTTACCTCCGTTTTGTTCCCGGCAGCATTCAGATCTCTTAAAAGGGCGGGGCGCAAAAAAAGAACAAACAGAAGCCAGGAGAGCCCCTCACTCACTATCCTTACACCGGATCAAATATTTGTCACATCCAAAAAGCAGGTACAAGAAAAGTGCAGTTTGGTCGCGCTAAGTGGGCAGGGTCGCACTTAATTGTCTGCAAAGTCCGGAGCTGGTGGGTAAACATTTTTAAGGTCCGGACCTTGCAGCCATTTGCGGCGGAGCTTAGGGGTCGTGTATAAACGCCCTTATTGTCCCCTGAGGGTATAGAAATCTTTAGACAGATTAAGTTGTTGGGGCCAATTTCATAATGTCCAAAGGTAATGAAAACCCAGATTAATATTCTAATATGATGCTGCAGCTTCATTGTGCCCTCCCTAAAAGCTCCAGGAGTATTTGCGAAAATAAATGTTTGTTTTTTCTTCCCTCCCTCGGCCAGATATCAGGTATCAAATTCTTTGGAGTTCTCTACTGTTCAGTATTTCCCTTCCTCAACCATCTGCTTAGGTGCATTTGGCTCATCGTAACACCTAAGGCCCAGCCCACTAAAAAGTGTTGGCTCCCACCAATTTGCTCCTTGTCCAGATGTGGCTTGCTCTTCTTATGGACAGTCACATGGAGCTTCCAGCAGAGGGCGTTTCAGGGCAGGTGTAGGAGAGAGCCTTGAGAGAAGCTGGCTAGAGGAAAGGATGGCAGGCTACCTAGTTCTGTCTCATTTGTGGAGTTGATGCTGGAGAAGAGGTTGTCCCTCCCCCCCCCCCCCAGCCGCCTTCCAGCTCGAAGTTCAGAATGATAAATCAAGGATGGGCAATATAGAACTGCTGGGTAGCTCAGTGCTTTGGAGGTCTCGGGCTGTGGAGCCAGAGTCCTGAAATTCGATTCCCTTACAGGGTGTCTCCTTGACAAAGGCTGGACTTGATGATCCGTAGGGTTCCTTCCAGCTTGGCAGTTCGGAGGAGGAGGAAGAGGAGAAGGAGGAGGAGGAGAAGAAGGTGGTGATGATGATGATGATGATGATGATGATGGTGATGGTGATGGTGATGGTGATGAAGAAGGTGATGATGATGATGATGATGAAGAAGAAGAAGAAGGTGATGATGAAGATGAAGAAGAAGAAGAAGAGGAGGAAGAGAAGAAGAAGAGGAGGAGGAGGAGGAGAAGAAGAAGGCGATGATGATGATGGTGATGGTGATGGTGATGGTGATGGTGATGAAGAAGGTGGTGATGATGATGATGATGATGAAGAAGAAGAAGGTGATGAAGATGAAGAAGAAGAAGAAGAGGAGGAGGAGAAGAAGAAGAGGAGGAGGAGGAGGAGAAGAAGAAGGCGATGATGATGATGATGATGATGGTGGTGATGGTGATGGTGATGGTGATGAAGAAGGTGATGATGAAGATGAAGAAGAAGAAGAGGAGGAGGAGGAGGAGGAGGAGAAGAGGAGGAGGAGGAGAAGAAGAAGGCGATGATGATGATGGTGATGGTGATGGTGATGGTGATGAAGAAGGTGATGATGATGATGATGATGATGAAGGTGATGATGAAGATGAAGAAGAAGAAGAAGAGGAGGAGGAGGAGAAGAGGAGGAGGAGGAGGAGGAGGAGGAGAAGAAGAAGAAGAAGAAGAAGAAGAAGAAGAAGAAGAAGAAGAAGAAGAAGAATCATTGTAGGCCTTCTAGGTGTCCAGGTAGATCCCTTTGTGAAACCGATCTCTGTATGATACTTGTTCCGATGAAGCTACTACTAAAATATCCTCTGACCATAGTGTAGTAGTAGACGATGAGTGCAGCATAAGCCTCTTAGCCACTAGAAGGGCTCATAACGACTCATTCTATTAGAATTCAAGAGAGCATTTATATCCAGAAAAAGCAAGAATTGCCCCGATACTGCAGTAAATCACAGGCGACAACAAGTTCAGGCCAAAATAAATGTATTACTGGACAAGCTCGGACGCATTGACACATTCTCATATCGGAGAAGAGGCTGTATCTGTTTGGGTTCATCTCATCTAGCTTCCCCCAAGGCAGTCTTCTGCCAACTGAGTATTATCATCATCATTTATCCTTGCCTTGGGGTAGAGAGAAGTCACAGCACAAGAACATATGTTCCTGCTCTGTCTGGAGAATGTTGGGCCTTGTAGTGAGTGCAGCATTTTGTCACCCAGGGCTGGAGAGAACCTGCTATATCCCTGTTATCTTTAAGGTTTTAATCTTTGTTTCTGGGTCCCCCCCCCAAGTTTGTGCTGTCTGTGTTGATTTTGTAGCGCTGGATCTGCTGGTTTGATTTTCCTTTCCTCATCAGCCAACCCGAGTCGTGCTTATGATTAAGTCAAGCAGTATATATATATGTTCAGAATAAACAAACTTCAGAGAGGAACTAGGAATCCTTGCCACTGAAGCTAAGACAGTGTCCACAGTGTCCACTTGTTTCTTTTAGCTTTAATTTCATTGCTTCTTTGTTCCTGCCCCACTGTACCTTGCTTAAAAGCCACGTTGCTTAGAACTCATGATTACCAAACAGCTTTATCGTACACCGAGCTTTCCTCCCAGGGGTTGAACCCTGAGTTACAGGTGTTTCCCTGGAAGCCAAAAGAACATCCTTACATCCTTTGTGGTTTCTTGGTGCCTCTGGCCTAGCTGCTCCCACCAGCATCAACCGCCCCCCCACCACCACCACCACCATCGCTACCTTTCAAAGCCTGGTGCTAAATGGATGAAAGGAAGAGGGAGACAGCCTGGGATGCTTGCCAGAGGTAATCTGTCAGGGAAATCAAAGAACTGCGAAGGGAGGAGGGAGGACACAGGATGGAAGGGAAAGGTCCATGCATGGAGGAACATCTGTAAGCAGAACACTTTGTATGGCTTTCTGTCCAAGGTTTGTTTGTTTGTTTGTTTGTTTGTTTGTTTGTTTGTTTGTTTGTGTGTGTGTGTGTGTGTGTGTTTGTTTATTGTGGGTTTTTTACCCCGCCTTTCTCCTTGGAAAAGAACCCAAGGTGGCTTACAATAATGAGGGACAATAGACAGCCCAGAACATTTCAGACATACTCAAGGTAAGAACAGAGAATTAGAAGAGGCATCTTAGAACATTAAAAGGTAACATCAGAGCTACAAAGAGCACGCAAAAAGAAGAAGAAAATCCATTACGAGGGATGGAAACTAACATGGAAATTGCTGGTGTTCCTATGAAATCAGTCGATGCAATCATGCATGGTAATCCATATAAAGGTCACATCGTAGGTAGTCCCTCATTCAGGGAAAGCTTGCCTGAAAAGGAAGGTCTTTGTCTGCTTCTGGAACAACAGCAGAGATGGGGCAAGTCCTGGCCTCCAGCAGGAGGGAGTTCCAAAGACTTGGACCCATATTCTGCCAACAATTATAGTGTGATTAAATGATCGATGTGGAGAGTTGTACTCTGGGGGCACCCTTGAATTTTCCTCCACAGCTACTGACACCGTTGGATCCATGGAGGGAACAGAAAGATTAAAGAAGGGTGTTAATATCAACATTAATTTTAAAATGGATATCTTTTAATAACATATTACCACATTAATCATAAATAGTATATTACTTTTATTCTTTCACTCCTGCTGGAGGTTGGACGTCAACAAGTCTACCTTGACTTTGGATGCAGTTAGTGTAAACAATCAGTGCTCCTTCCACTGATAAAAAGGGTTTGGTTGTCATACCATCTTATCTCTCTCAACTCTGTATCAAGTGTTTTAGCATAGCTTGGTTTATGATTGGTTACTGGAAGATAATTATAGGCTTGGTTTGGACATCCGGCGATTGGGGCATGCGTCCCTTAAAAACTGCGTCAATGGAGAAGAAACATGATAATCTCAGGGAGCACACCATCTACTTTAGCCCCAAGAATAAATGGACATTGTTCGTTGCCCAGTCAGTTTTTGAAATAAAATGGGGTGGGTGGTGGTAACCAGAGATTCTACATCTGCATGCTGTTTCTGACCTAATGTAGAAGGACCTCCACAAGTGATGGTTTCAGAAGGACCAAATAATCTAATTTGATTCGAGTGAGCTTCCTCTGAGACACCACTAGGGAGCACCATCAGCCTGATCCATGCCGTGCTCTGGTTCACATTCTCTTCCCCGTTTGAGGCCTTTTTCTTGCATGAAGAGGGGGCGGTTGGGGAGCGCTTGTGGAAACCTTTGGTTGAACCTGAGCCTGACTTCCCATTATTATAGGCATGAGTTGGAGCATGTCAAGGGCCAACCCGGAGGTGACAGGGGAGAGATGGATGAGGCAAAGCGAGTGAAATGTGGAGAAGTCGAACTTTAAAAAAAACGAGACACGCTTCAGCTCTGGTTTTGCTCAGGAAATTGGACGCAGTTTGGAACAGATTATCAGGCTGGGAGGATCTCTTCCCCTTCCTGCTTTGCCCACCCTGATGATCAGCTCCCAGAAGTATGTGTGTGTAAGAAACCAGTCCTCTGGGCACACCAGTCTGTGCAACCCTGGGACAAGTTAGAGCAGAGGGGCAAACCTTATCCTTGGCTTAATCAGGCTCTCTCCTGGGGTCAAAGCCAGTCCTCTGTCATTTTCCCCCATTCTAAAAGTGCACCAGATCTCGCCTGATTTCGGAAGCTAAGCAGGGTCGGCCCTGGTTATTACTTGGATGGGTGATCACCAGGAAATACCAGGTGCTGTAGGCGCCTGGAGTAGGAACTGGCAAACCACTCCAGTCTTCCTGCCAAGAAAACTCCATGGACATGGAGCCACGAAGAGTCAGTCATGACTGTAACGACACAACCCCCCCATCGACCATGGTGTCCTTCTGGATAGGCTGGCCGGGTTGGGAATTGGAGGCACCGTTTTGCGGTGGTTCCAATCCTTCCTGGCTGACCGTGTCCAGAAGGTGGTGCTGGGGGATAGTAGCTCTGCTCCATGGCGTTTACGTCATGGGGTTCCACAGGGCTCAATACTATCCCCCATGCTGTTTAACATCTACATGGAACCGCTGGGAGAGGTCATCAGGAGGTTTGGGCTGAGGAGTCAGCAATATGCTGATGATACTCAGCTCTACCTCTCGTTCTCCACCAATCCAGGTGAGGCGGTTTCTGTTCTGAACTTGTGTCTGGACCAGATAATGGACTGGATGAGGGTTAATAAATTGAAACTCAATCCAGACAAGACGGAAGTGCTGTTAGTGGGTGCTACGTCTGACAGGCTAGAGGGCCATTTCCCTGTCCTGGATGGGGTTGCACTCCCCCTAAGGGACAGGGTCCGTAGCTTGGGGGTGCTCTTGGACCCCGGTCTAACTCTGGAAGCCCAGGTGGACTCGGTGGCCAGGGGTGCCTTTCTCCAGCTGCGGAATATATACCAGCTGTGCCCCTACCTAGATGAACGGAGCCTTATGACAGTTACGCATGCACTCGTAACATCCCGTATTGATTACTGTAATGCGCTTTACGTGGGGCTGCCTTTGAAGACGGTTCGGCCATTGCAGCTGGTTCAGAATCGTGCTGCACGGCTGGTGAGTGGCAGGGCCACCAAGGAACACATCATGCCGATTCTGTATAACCTTCACTGGTTACCAGTTGCTGCCCGAGCCCAATTCAAAGTGCTTGTTTTGACATATAAAGCCCTAAACGGCTTAGGACCTAGATACCTGAAGGACCGCCTCCTTCCATATGAACCTACCCGGCAACTAAGATCTAGTCAGAGAGCCCTCCTGAAAGAGCCATCCCTTAAGGAGGTGAAGGGGATGGCTTGCAGGAATAGGGCTTTTTCAGCAACTGCCCCCAGACTTTGGAATGCCCTCCCAAATGAGACTCGCCTGACACCGACGTTGATATCATTTCAGCGCCAGGTAAAAACCTTCCTATTCCAAACGTTTTTTAACTAATGATTGTGGGACCTGATGGCAATTTTTAGTGGTGTGCTTTTAATGTACTGTATTTATTGTACTTACTGGTTTTTATTGTTCTAATTTTATTGTATTTTGATGTTTTAATTGTTTTGATTGTGAGCCGCCCGGAGACCTTTGGGTAGTGGGCGGCATACAAGCTATATAAATAAATAAATAAATAAATAAATAAATAAATAAATAAATAAATAAATAAATACACATCTAAAATTAACAAATTTCTTCATACACCCTTGAGATTTAAAAAAACACACAGAGGAAAGGGCATTCACTCATTCAGGCAAAGATCTGAATGCTTAGTGCTTAGGAATCGGGCTTCAGATCTCATTTGGATTCACAACTGTGCTGCTGAATGAGTGTTGCTATCTTCTCCATACATTCGTCCACAAGGGGCATCTGGTCAGCTCTCCTTAAACCCACAATACTGGTGCTTTTTCCACTGTCCACATGATGTACAGCAGAAACATGATTGTCAACAGAAGCAAGACAAGACATCTCCACTCCTTAGTTTGTCCCGCTTGGTTGTTCTGTGCTGTCAAGTCAGAACTGTCTTACAACCATCCTAAAAGGGCTTTCAGGTGAATATGAGGAGCGGCTTTACCAACTACCTAGTAAACTTCCCTGGCTGAGTGGGGATTTGAACTCACACCTCTTGAGTCCTGGCCCATCACTCTTGTCTGCTATACATACTGGTTTTCCTCTGTCCCACTAAGAATGCCTTAACAAATTCTGTTTAATTTCCCTGGGATAGCAGCTGTGCCTGCCATCAGATTTCCACCCCCTTTTCCTTTGTTTGTATGACAGAAAGGTATTAGTGACAAATTACTGTTTATTTCAAAATAAACTGGGCTCCCTGTTTGCGATCAAGCGGTGGTGCTTGGCTGTCCTGTTGGATCTCCATGGTGCCAAGAGTAAGATTTGATTGAAGGCCCCTCGCCTGTGATTTTTGTTTGTTAAAAAAAAAAACACTTTTCCTGCTAATTGGGGTGCCATGGGGAGATGCTGTCACGAACTCATGGAAACCAGTGCACCGCTCCAGTGGTGTCTCTTGGGCTCATTAACTCCATTACTACTGCTGTTGGCAAAACAAGGACAAAACAAAACAAGTTGAAAATAGAAAGCGGTCCTGGAAGGAAAAGGAGAAGAGGGTGCTTTGAAAAGAAATCACTATTTCTTCAATGGTTCCGGTTGTCCCCATTAGGATGCTGTGATGAATGAAAGAGCCTCACACAGGTAAGGCCATTACAGGTGGTTCTTCTTCTTCAAGTGTCATGTCCTTGTAGAATGTAGGCGATCAGTAGCCTGAAGTGGTTTCTATCTGAGACTTCACGTCCTTCCTCATTGCGAGATTACGTTTGTTTCATGATAACGTTGTTTGCGGTCACATGGTCTTGTCCCGGTTTTGTCCCTCTTTCGGTTTACGATTGATGGTATCTTGACAACTATTACTTCATGTCCTTGTTTCGTGACAACATATGTACTTCCCTGCCTTCGATTTTCTTTTTCTTTTTTTGGTCCGACCTTCCATTTTTCGATATTTCAATTCTCTGTAACTTTCCCTTTCATGTGATAAGCAGCAAAGTTTGAGGTTTTATGCCTTCTTCCCCCTCTGCGATGCATTGTTTACGCCATTGGGATTGTACTGGAGAATGCAACTTCGCACTCCTGCCACTAGATGAAGAATGTGCACGTTGCGTGACAAGCCTTACTTCATGGGCTTTCATCTCGAAACAAGAACCGAGACAAGAGGATTGTCGAGGCCAGGGAGAGGTATGGCTCATCACACTTTGGTCCCAGTTCAGGGGGTGTGGTTGGGATGAACTCCCACCATCATGCAATGGACGTGCAGTAACATTTTTTGTACTGGTCCCAAGCAGGATGGCAAACCGCGATGAGAGGGACATGAAGTAACCATCTAAGGCTATTCTAAATGGTGCAGCTGTGTTCACTGCAAACCATTAGCTTAAGTTCTAAAGCCAGAATGATGTTCTATGCCCTGGGCCACACTTCCCGTCCATTTTTCCTTGAAGGATAACCTTCAGCAGATGGTATTTCTTATTGCACATTCTGTGTCTGAAATATGGCCATTTTCCATCAGAGAGGGACGGTTCCCTCAGCAAGAGAAGATCTCAGCCCGCCAACATTTTATCCGGCAGGGATGCAGAAGTGAAAGAGGTTGCATTTAATTAAGCCTTCCTTCCTTCTCCTCTTCCTTCCCCCTCTAACCAAACTCTCCCGTGGGTTTCCCTTGCCAGTCAGTTCTTCTGCTTGTGCTCTTGAAAGCAGTGGCACCCGTAAATAATTCAGTAAAAGCACTCAACCTGCAAACGGACCCAGCAGGAAGAGGAAATGGGAGGTGGGAAGCCTAGGAGGGAGGCAAAAGAAATTGATAAGGGAAACAAAATAAGGATGGACTGTCAGAAGGAGCATCTTTCTGAGTCCCTCCTTCCACCCTTACAGCCACGGAGGGGGCCTTTAAGTGCTCTTTAAGAAGCGATACCGAGCAGGCCCACAAGGATGGTGGTCTACCGTATTTCCATCCAAAACATTACAAAACGGTGTCCAAAGTTGCCTGGAGAATCGTGATGCTGAGAAGCAGATCCGGAAGTGAGATATTCTGGGTGTCAGTAGGTTGTGTGTCCCCCCGACCCACCCCCACCCCCACCCCCCAGGTGGGTTTTAATTGGCATTCTGATTATGGTCAGCGGTAAGTTCAGTGAATCCTCCACCTACTGCTAACCCTTTATATACTGGCATTCTTGATGGCAGCCAAATATAATCCTCAGAACTCATCCAGTGCAAAGGCTTGTTGGTTGTGTAGTCCTGGTGCGCAAAGGTTCTTTAGAACAGCCACAGGAAATATTGGTAGCACCTGAAAGAGTAACGTGTTGTTGTTGTTGTTGCTTCTGCTGCTGCTGCTATAAGTGAACCCACACTGCATCAGAGCCCCAAAGGTTTATTTTTATTTATTTTAGAGATTTTTTATCCCGCCTTTCTCCTTGGAAAAGGACCGAAGGTAGCTTACAGTAATGAGGGATAATATACAGTCTGACATGCTCAAGTATTTGAGAATAAGGAATGGAGGGACATCTTACCGCATTACATATGTTAGCATGGGTCGCCATTAGTAGCGTCAGACAGAATTGTCACGCAAAATATTTGAACGGTGGCCACTTACAAAAAGTGTAGTTACTTATCTGGGAGTTAAGGAGCCATGGCAACTGGACTTCTTTCCTTGTGGGATCAAAACTCCTCAGAAGCTACTTGGACGAGGCTGGAAAGGTTGCGATCTCACAAGAAAAGGAGACTAGTTGCCATGGCTCACACTCTCAGATAACCTCTCCTGGATGACTTGAGAATCTCCAGAGACCAATTTTGTTGGTTATGTGCTGTCAAGTCAAAACAGGCATGTGGTGACCTTAATAGGGATTTTAAAGTTGGTGAGGTATTTAAGGAGTCTCCAGGTCTGGGGTCCCCAGTTATTCTTGTACTACAACTCCCAGAAATCCTGGCCAGCACAGCTAGTGGTGGAGGCTTCTGGGAGTTTTAGTCTAAGAACATCTGGGGACCCAAAGTGGTGAACCATTGCACTGGATCCTTATTTATAAAGGATAGCTGAGTGGCAGTTGCAGAGGCTTTTGCATTGAGCTCCAGAGTATGCATGCTGGCCAGACTCCAAATGATGTTTGTGTAAGGTTTGCACTGCTTACTGGTATTAATTTCAGAGTTCCTAGGGTGCATCTCCATTGCACAATTGGGTGCCTTTCTCTCTAGTGCTTGAAGCTGCTACATTTTCCAACCACAACTCCCAGATTCCCAAGCTAGCAGTGGAAGATTCCGGGTTGTCCTGTCTCAAATGTGCTTTTCAAGCTCTGATCAATCCTACTATTAAACGGATATCACAGGGTTTTGCTGGGTTGGTAGTTTCTTTAATCATTCCACTCAGGCATCTCAAAACTCACAGTGGGAGCCCCGGACCTATTAAGCTGCTTTATCTTAAAAGATACCAAAACTAAACACACAAAAAATATATCACAGGGTTCAGGGGTTGTTGCCTATTTCCCCCCATAGAGTTTCTTTAGAATCATCTTTTGATGGACCTGCTGAGGGCATGAATTAACAGAGGATAATCAGACTGATGTTTCACGCTTGTTGTTTCAGCAGGAGAGCTGCTAACCTCCCTGGGAAATCTATTTATGAAATTGCTAATTAAGGGACTGAATAGCCTTCATGGAGATTAGAGTTTTAATGATAACCTAAGAGTATGGCTATCGGTATCTGATATCGAAGAAGAGTTGGATCGAAATGATCCGGGAGCCTACAAAGAAAGGGTAAGCAACCACGGCTTTTTAATTTAGCAAAAACATCTTTGGCTGGCAACAAAATGTTGCAGTGCAAAGGGCGTCTGATCATAGGGGCCAGCCAGCCATCGCCCCTTTGCATAGATATTTATCAATCTGTGGCCACTTAATTCTGTTCAGTCATCGTGGCTTTCTCTTTTGACTTGAGCCTCTTCTGGACTGAGCAAAATTGTTCCGAATTCATTTGTGCTGGTAACAACCTCATTTCTTCCCTCATTTTCTTGGTAAGTGTTTGTGTCTTTTGCAAAGTTTGGGTCACCTCTCTTTCCCTCTCATTCGCTCTCTTAATTCTTATCAACTGAGTCCAGACTCTGTTAGAATAAAGTGGGGAGATTGTGGCTTGTGGTCTCCCCCTTGGCCTATTTTGCATCCCAAACCATCTCTCACCAATGGGGAAGATGGCCATTTTTGCTTTCCTGTGTCAGCAGCACAAGGTTCAGAGGAAGTGTTCACAGAAATGCACCGTTTTGGAAAATGGCACTGTCCTAAGCATGAAAACAAAAGGAAAGTTGTGAGATAGCAGGAAATACTGTACCCCTAATCACTGCAGAACCTAATACACAGAGGATAACATTGCTCCATTAGAAAGAAGGCAACAGAGGAGTGAAGCTTGGTGCAATAGCCAGTCCTTGAGGTATGTAATCCTTCAGCTTCAACATGTTGTAGGAAATGGAGTGTTGAAGGATACAATATAAGAGAAAGGTGTTCAGCAACAACACGTTCTTTTCACTTTTCACTACACAGCATTCTTGCAGCTGTTTAATAACAATTTTTGGAAGTAGGAAAAGACAGGGTCTACAAGCCCTCGGTTCACATGGAGGGGACCAACAATACACAATTCACAGTAAACACAGTATAGTGGTACCTTGTATAAAGGAATTAATTCATTCCAAATGCAATTATGTTAAGCAAAATTTTCCTTTATACAAATTTTCCATAGGAATGCATTGAAAACAGAGTCATCCCTAATCACGACCATTTTTACCTTGTACGGATTCGCCCCATAGACGATTCTGTTAAGCAAATTTTCCCTATCTCTGGAATTTTTTATGTGGTACTGGTTTTATGTTACACAAACTGTTTGTTATACAAGGGTCCACTGTACATCCTTTTTGCATGTAATCCATCCCCATGAATTTTTAAATCAGTGTTTGTAGCCTGGGCTCCCATCTTCAGGAGAAGGTGCACACAGGTGGAAATATTCTTATTTTAAAAGGGGCTTATTTAATCTTTCAGTGCCAAGAACCAGATATCTCTTTTTCCCCCCCTACCCCCTTCCTCTTCACTCCGACTGAAACCCTGTTCTTCTTTTCCTCCCTAACCCCACCCACCCACCCACCACGTTGTTCTGCTTTAGCAGCATAACACACCTCTTTGGAAGCGATGGGCAGCTGCTGAATAATCACGATTCTCCCCATCAATTGGCCACGTCGGGTCTCTCGCTGGCTCAAATGCTCACCCTTCGATGCAGGATGGAAGCTGAGTGATCAAAGGCACGCTGCTCATGAATCTCTCATGAGGTTCCTGGGTGGGACATTCGCTACATAAATCAACCACAATGCGCACCATGCAAAAAAATGACAGCCATGCACCTCGGGTTCATAATTTCCTTCCTGCCTCAGCATCCCCCCTGATTCCCAAACCTCCACTTGTTTCCTGGACTCCCTAGCTTCGCGGGCTTGTAAAATGCATCCAAGCAGACACATATAACACTCAGCCACATCAGGGTACACATGTCCCGGGCTTTAGCACCATGAATACGAAATGGTGTATGTGTATCTAGAAGTCCCCTGCTGGAATCTGAGCTCTGTCAGGGGCCCCGTTAAGTGGTGCAAGGGTTGCAACTACATTAATGCACAAGTGACATCGACAAAAAAATGTTGCAGCATTAGCTGCAGCTGTTCACACTCCCAGTCCATCTGTTCCCATCCCTTTTAAAAATGTGCTTTTCCATAATTCCATTTCAATTTATTTATTTTATTTATTTATTTTGAACATTTTCGCCCCACCTTTCTCCTTGGAAAAGGACTCAAGGTGGCTTACAATAAAGAGGGACAATATGCAGCCCAGAATATTTAAGACATACAGTGGTACCTCGACGTAAGAGCAGCTTGACTTAAGAGACATTCGACTTAAGAGCGGAAAACTGTTGCCGTTTTAACTGCCGCCTTACAAATTTTAGATATGGTCTGCTCCACTTACAAATATTTATTTTATTTTATTTTTATTTTTTTAACTTATTATTTCAATTTTTAGATAGGTACCCCGACTTAAGAGTAGTTAGACTTAAGAGCATGTATTCGGAACAGATTAAATTCGTAAGTCGAGGTACCACTGTATTTAAGATTTAATTGTCAGCCGGCATCTTATGGCCACTGAGCATAGCCAGCCATCTCTGAACTTGAGTCTTTCCCCTTGGAAAGGGGTATTCTAGAGAAATCTTAAATTTCCTCTCCAAAGCAATATTTGTTTTGTTTTTTAAGCAAGAGAAAAATCCAACTCTTTCGAACAAACCAAGATGTCTGTGGCTAGCGCAGTTTTGGTTTCACTGTGGGCAATTGACGAAGGATCTGAAGTCTCTAGTCCTCAGCAGGATACCCTGGCAGGCCCCGAACAGTCCTGAATCACCCAATGAGAGAAATTCTTTCGTCTTCCACATTTCTTTTTCATCAGATCCTGAAACAACATGCAGAGTATGAGAATGTAAGAGTAGCCGCCCACCCGCCCACCCCCTTCATTCCATTTCCCCTCTCCCCAGGTGCCCAGGGCTTTTAACATCGTGCTTGATGGAATGACAACCCTCCGGAAAGCGTCTGCATTTTTGTGTCTCTCTCTCTCTGCTGTGTTTCTGTCTTTTCAGCTGGCTGATCAATGCAACGCCTCAATATGGAGTATGGGGTTTCTTTTCTACCACCCCTAGCTACAGCTGCTTTTTGTAAGAAAGTAGTCCTGAGCACTATTGATCTGTGGTGCTGGAGGAGAGTCTTGAGAGTCCCCTGGACTGCAAGGAGATTGAACCGATCCATCCTGAAAGAAATCAACCCCGAATGTTCACTGGAAGGACAGATTTTGAAGCTGAGGCTCCAGTACTTTGGCCACCTCATGAGAAGAGAAGACTCCTTGGAAAAGTCCCTGATGTTGGGAAAGATGGAAGGCAAAAGGAAAAGGGGACAGCAGAGAATGAGATAGTTGGACAGTGTCATCGATGCAACCAATATGGGTTTGACAAAACTTCGGGAGACAGTGGAGGATAGGAAGGCCTGGCAAGCTTTGGTCCATGGGGTCACGAAGAGTCGGACACGACTGAATGACTGAACAACAACAACAACAACAACAACAACAACAAGTGCTGAGCACATTTTTAAAGTATGCATTTTTTTTAAAAAAAAGGTTATTTTATCTTTTAAATTTCATTTGGTTTCTTAGGCTTAATGTTTCGATTTGTAAGCTGTTTCGGGACAAACAGAGATAGCCACCTATTGAGAGTGAGGGTCCAGGATGGACTGAGGTTTGTGATATTGCAGAGCTTTGAATCTTTGGTAAAAGCCCTTGTGTGCCCATGGAAGGGCAGGTCCATTCTGCCACCCACCCACCCCCCAGTTGAAAAACAGAGGCTCACAGAAGGCACGAGTTGCACGCTTCCCACAGAGCCCACCCCTTTCTAATTAATTAGCTCTTAAGGTTTCAGTTGCTCACTCTTAGACATTTGCAGGAGGAAGAATAAAGATGCTTCATGACTTATCCTTCTAAACAAACCAACAGCAACCAAACAAACAGTGCTTCCAACTGAGTAAAGAGAGGGGAAGGAACACACTTAGCAGAGAGGCAGGGCTGTCTTTGAATGCAGGCTGGGGAAACAAACAATTGGTTAGTGCTGGAGAGATGGACAGTCTGACTCCAGCCCAGAAAAAAAAATCCTTCCCAGTTGTTAACCACAGACAGCATGCAAGGTTGTAAAAACTCCTCAGCACGCGGCAGTTGGGAACATCAGTCACTGTGTAAGAAGATCAGAGGCAGAGGATGAGCTAGAAAACACCAGGCAAACAGTGAGATCCAAGAAGTTAGATGAGAGCTTCCGCCAGTGTATTCTAGATGTGGAGTACTACAAATCCCATCATCAATAGGCAGCATCTTTCATCTTTGTGCTCTTCAGAACATCATGGTGGCTGAATTTTGAGACTTCCTGGGTGCCATGTGGTCAAGGAAATCCTAGGAAGTGCACTCCAAAAAAGTAACTTTTACAAGATCTGGTGCTGAATGCTGGGCACCTTGATCTTGAAAAGAGCAGAGCTTGGGAAGTTACTTTAAGAAGAAATTGCTTACATTTCCAACGACCAAATAAGTTGCTAGCTAATGTTACAGTTACAATTTTGAATGGTAACTTTGCATCTTGTTCCTCCCTTCTTGTTACTCCAGAATATCTGACATAGTTGTTTTATTAAAAATGTTACAGGCCACCCACCTGTGGAAGAAAACAAATCATACCTCAATCTCAAGGACTTTTATACATATAACTTTAACTATAAAAAGACGACAAAACTATTTATCTATAGTTACATTGCATTGTAACTTAGTTTCTGCTAGATACTGATAAAGTATTATCCCTCAAAAGACAAATTTTCAAAGTTCCTATGTCTACCCAAACAATTAACAAATTAATCCCATGTTTATTTCCTGATGATCAGTCGCAAAAGGAATACAAGCTAGGCAGGAAAAGCAAGTATTCTATAAAAACTCCTCTTTTAACGGTCAAGCTGCTCTCTTACTTGTTTCAGTTACAGCAAAAATGAATTAATTAACAATAAGTAATGGGTTATTTGTGGATGAGTAACACATGGGTCCTGGAAGACAGTCGCCATTGCTTTTTGACATTTGTTCAAATGCAGGCCTTTCTTCGCTTGTCAAAAGAGAGGAGTTTGGTTGCGTTCATTGACATGTGAAGAATCAATGAGGTGAGGTTGTAAATAGGTAGGATTATTAAGGCTTTGTGGATAAGGGGAATTAAGGGGAGGTGAAGCCACACGAGACGCTGAGGGCTTTTGTGGCTAAAAGGGGCAGAGGAAGCACAGAGACCAAGAGACTGCCGAATAGCGAAAACTGATTCTATTGAGGGGAGTTCTTTAGAAAGCTCCTTCCGCAGTGAGTCAGTGGGAAAAGCAGAGAGAAAAACGAATGCCTGCCCCACCATCATTGGCAGATAAGCTAAGGCAAAGCTGCCTTCTCTCCGGTCACACCATTTGAGTTGAGGCCAGCCCTACCATTTGACAGACAGAGGCGACTGCCACAGACAACTCTCAGAATGATGGCATTGCAAGCGCTGGGAGCCCCTCAAGGGTCATCTAGTCCAGCCCCTTGCTAAGATGGGGATCTGGGTCAATCCATCCCTCACATATGGCTTTGAGATGCTTATTCATTCATTCATTCATTCATTCATTCTTTATGGTATTTTGTTTTTTATGTTTTTTTTTGTAATGTAGTTTTATAATTCTTAATAAAAAAAAATTAAAATATTTATTTATTTATTTATTTATTTATTTTTGATGTATGTGGCTTACATCAATTAAAAGACAATATTTAAACCTAACAAGTATAAAAATGATAAAAAAAGAATTAGACAGATAATATAGAAATGAACGTAAGCGACATCAAAATACATTTCAAGCGGGAAGGCACAACAACCCATTTAAAAACCCCACTCTGGGGAGCAAGTTACTGAGGGAAAGCTTGTCTGAGGAGAAAGGTCTTTGTGGAAGGGCAGCCAAGATGGGGCTAGCCTGGTCTCCTGTGGGAGGGAGTTCCACAGTCTAGAGGGCAGCTACAGAGAAGGCCCTCTCCAGTGTCCACATCGGATACGTCTGTTATGAAGGAGAGTCTGGCAGCTTCAGAGCAACTCTGTTCTAATGGTGAACAAACAGCTTTTCCCCTTGGGAAGCTTTCCCTAATTTTTAGTCAAAATTTCACTTCTGGCAATTTGTGCCTTTGGGTTTAGGTTTAGCAGGGACCCCTTCACCATGCCCTTCTTTTGGAAGGGTGTGGGGTGTGTCACAAGACAAATGTGCTTGCTTCGGGTATGTGTGAGTGCATAGGGAGATATTATCCAGGTGCCCAAGTGGGGATGAAATTCAGCAGCCATTTTGAAATTCTGCAATGCCGTATTTTGTCCCTTGTCTCAGCAACCAACTGCCTTGGATCAGCCATTCTTGGGGCCTCGCCCATGAAATAATGTGAGGCTCTTGCCTCAGGTGGCAGATGCTAGGGAGCATCAGCCATTGCTTTCTCCTCCTTTTTTAGCTTGGTTCCGCTCTGTCAGAGAACAGAGGTCAGGATGCCATCGCTACTTTTCCTCAGGCCCTGTAGGTTAATCTGTTGCCTTCATGCACAGTAGAACATATTGTCTCTTCACCACAGCTGAATTAGAACTGGGGACCATTCCCTGGCAGTTTTGCACCTGGACAGGAGGGGAAAGGCGCCATCTTGCAAGACCGCAAAATGTCTTCCCTCAGACCTGCACATGGACACCCACACTGCTCCCCTGCTCCTTTATTGCCAGGCCCATCTTATGAAGGCAGCATAATTTCTTTTCTTTTTCCTTCAGACCACCACCACCTTGCAAGGGCATTGTGAGGATTACAGTGGTCTGGCAAGGGAAGAAAAAGAGAGAATAAACGAAGGACAGGACAATCAAAGTACATGTGCGTTGTGTCTCAGTGTCCTCCAGAGGAAGAAACCCTTGAGGCAAAATTCTGTCATTGTTTCATTTTGTTGTAAACCGCCCAGAGTTCCTCTGGAAGTCGGGCGGTATATAAGTATTAAAATAAATAAAATAAATAAATAAAATCAGGGCTGCTGGGCTTCTCTCTGCCTTAAGGCTAACATGGCTTCCAGATGCTGGCCGTTCTGGCTGGCAGGCAGCCTCCCTGCTGAATTCTTCACATGCTATTCCCTTTTTGATTAGCAGGGAGGCGAATTGGCCGCAACTCTCTCAGAGAGCCAATTTCATTTCTTCGCGGCTATTGTCCTGAAAATGAATAAATCTCTCTCCCTCAGCTTCCCTCTCCACCCTCAGCTTTAAGACTTCCTTGGCTGTCATCCTCGAATCATTCCCTCAGCTTGGCTCGGTATGATATACTTTCTCCCCACATCCGAATAACATCTTTGACAGGCCTTGCGTGACACAACCACATTTGCCTGACAGGAATAAATCTGGGTGGACAAAATGTGCTGAGCTTGTGTGATGACTCGGCGAGGTGATTGCACAAACCCAAAAGCCGACTGGAATGTTTGAGAAAGTCTAAAACCCTGTTAGAAAGCTCCTGATCCCGTCTTCTCAGAGAAATGTATTGTCTGGATTTGGTCAGGGCCAGCCCTGTCATGAGTCAGAGTACGGTCACCGCCTCAGGGATCAAACCCAGGGGGTAACCATGGCTGCCCGGCTGCCCTCCGTTTTGATGGAAGAGGCTGTTCTATTGCCAGCGTTGAAATAAAATTCAGTCCTGTTTGCTTTCTTATATAGGTTAATGGAGACAGGGCAGGGTATGACGCCATGGCATCTTTGGCCTCAGACAGCAGAATAGCTTGGGTCAACCCCAAAACCAATGAGGCAGTTAGTCAATTTTAGACTAAATCCACCATCTGATGGTCCCTCCTGAAACAGTGTTCAGGGGCCTTAGGGGAGATTTAAAAAATCCTTTCCTCAAGACGGAGGCACGGCAGAAAATTCTACTAATATAAGGGTCTTGGAGTACAACATCCATCACCCCCAATGGATCTGCTAGTTGATTGGAACTGTAGACCTCTATATCTGAAAGGCTCTGACACATAAACTGAGAAATCCTTTACAGGGATTAAGGATGATGGTATATCTTGTGAAACTGATTTTGAAAAAAACAACCTCCTCTCAGTTGTTCTGAGTTCTGTGGCAAATATTTCTCACAAAACAATCCCAGGGCAATTCTCTGCTTGAGGTGGCACTACTTACTCAGGCAAAAGTCCACAGTAGCCAAAAAGTTAGTCAAATTGTTTCGGCATAGAACTATCCCTGGCAGTTAAAAAAATACAAACCAATACAGCCTAATCTGCCTGGTCAGTATCCACTGATTCACTTAGCCATGGTTTGAAAATATTAAAAGAAAAAATGTATTTATATCAGAAATGGTCACTAGACCGAGACAGAGACTATGTTATGGATATTGTTCACTATAATTTGTGATGTTCATTAGGGGACTAGAAACTATTTTCAGCAGATACGGGGGGTCCTAGTCTAAATCAATTTGCTGTTTCATGTCACCCCAAATCTCCTCAGGTGGCCCAAAAGCAAATGGTGGATTGGAACAACAAAGCTGATGTCCAATGTTGTATCTTCTTTTGTAGCTCAGCAAGTTGAGTATCTAAAAGAAGAGCACTCCAGTCAAGAATGGCCCATTTCGGACAAAATGTAAGGACCACACTTTTTTTTAAAATGTATGCATGCATGTGCGTTGCTTTGTTTCCTTTATTGTAAGCTTAGTTGAGAGGCAAGGAATAAATTTTCAGAATAAAGGCATGCATAATAATAGGATGGGTCTTTTTAAACCTTGTGAAATTTGAAATTAGCATTGGTGATCGTTTGAAATGTAATTTCCCCAGCGCTGAACACAGATGTACTCTTATATCCCAAAATCTTACAATCAACATGCTGTTCTTTTGGGGGGGATTATGGGACTTGTAGTCCCAGAGAGTAACATTTCTATGCACTTCTCATTATGAGAAAGAGATTAGTAATGTGGATACTATATTAATTCTACGCTATTAGTTGATTATTTAATTACTGTCTTTAAAAAGTCTGTTAAATATGTACAGTGAGTTCACTATGCCCCCCCACACAAAAAAGCAGACTTGAAGTGACCTTTGTGAAAGCTTTTCATAGTCTGAAAAGAAACCAACACATTTTAGAGTCATTACTTTATTTCACTACAGGATAGCTGTTGCCCTCTCATTACCCCCCAAAACCAATGTGTCAACAAGCTCTTGAGAACAGATATGAAATATTGATTCGGTGGCTGAGGAGAAGAGAAATGTCAGCTGGAAAAATTGGGTCCAAATTTATGGTAAATCAGTAAGAAAAATGGCACACAATGCTGCTCCAGCCTCACGTCCCATGTTAATATCTACAGTCAAACCCCAGTAAAGTACCTCACCTTATGAATTTAATCCATTCCAAATGCATGCTCTTAAATCAAACTACTCTCAAGTCAGGGTACCTATCTAAAAAATTGAAAAAAATAAGTTAATAATTAAAAAATGAAAAAAATTATAAGTTGAGCAGACCATATCTAAAATGTGTAAGGCGGCAGTTAAAACGCCAACAGTTTTCCGCTCTTAAGTCGAATTGCTCTTAAGTCGAGCTGCTCTTAACTCGGGGTACCACTGTGTTAGGTAATGTGGAAGAGATCTTCTGCTTAGGACTTTAGACAGGCATCACCAATCAGAGAAGAAGACGCTAAACAAATCATTGGCTCAGGAATAAGGCCACTTATTAATTAAGGAAGAGCTGGTAGCACAATGGCAGATCTCGTACTCTTCATGAGCAACCTTCCAGATTCACCCTTGGTGTGTGTGGGTAGAAGAACCATTGGTGAGCTGGAATTCCACACAGCAGGCTCCCCGTTAGACCTGAGGGAAGCTCCCCTTAATCTCCCCAGGAAACCTGCACAGGAAGAACTCCAGGCATGGAATTAAATCACGCAAAGCGGGTAAAAACGAACAATGAATTAACAAACCAACAAAACAATTTTTTTGTGAAAATTTGCAAAAAACAAAACGAACCAGACCTCTCAACGAAATGAAAAGAAAAGAAACGTCATTTTTTCGATTCATGCCCATCTCTAATGGGAATATATAGGGAACCCAGATTGGAGGAAGGGATGGACAGGGCCAGCAGGCCTCACAGATGCCCAGAAGCATTTCAGGAAGTCAGCTGGCAGGCCTCTGAGCTGGTGAGCAACCCAGCTTCGTCAAACAGGACAGCTACACATGTTGACGCCTGGGAGTGGCACCTTCAGAATCTCTCCAGCCCCCTCCAATTTTGCTCAGCAATTTAAAACAGGAAGACCAGAGCAAGGAAAAGTTCCTTTGGGGGGGAATTCTGGTAGTTTTCATCTACTGTGGACCCTCATATAACAAATGGTTTGTATAACATAAAATCTGTACACCATAAAAAGTTCCGGAGATAGGGGAAATTTGCTTAACAGAATCGCCTATGGGGCGAATTCGTACAACATAAAAAAGGTCGTGATTAGGAATGACTCTGTTTTCAATGCATTCCTATGGGAAATTTGTATAAAGGAAAATTTGCTTAACAGAATTTCATTTGGAACAAATTAATTCCTTTATATAAGGTACCACTGTATTTAAAAACATTACAGACTTTTTCCTTGTATAAGACTATATTTTTTTTGTCTAACATCGTATGCAGAAACAAGCCAAGGAGAGAAACGCACGGTTGGGAAACTGTGATTTAGGGTTGGGGAAGTGGGGTCGTCTTATACATGGGGTGCATCTTATAGACGGGGAAATACGGCAGTTTCCCGAAGTCTGAGCGAGACTCCTCTAGAAAAAATACACAGGGCTTTCTTTGGATCACAGACGGCGGGCGGAGACCTTTAGGGCCGAAACGTCAGTAGCTTTTCATAGCTGCCAAGGCGGAATCACTAACAGCCTGTCGCTGTAGCGCTGGAATGTGTCAGCCTCTGGGGACAGGAGGAGGGAGGAGGTGTGATGTCTTTGGGGTCTTCTTCTTTATAGTGACACAGTGTCACCCGTGGCACTGTCAGAGCTGATCAGGCTCCCAGCCAAGGCTCAGGAGGAAATGGCCTACACAGGGAGCCACTGAGCTGCTATAAGTGCGGGTCTGCCTTCTTCTTTGCTTCTCTCTCTCTCTCTCTCTCTCTCTCTCTCTCTCTCTCCCTCTCTCCTGCTATAAGTGCGGGTCTGCCTTCTCTCTCTCTCTCTCTCTCTCTCTCTCTCTCTCTCTCTCTCTCTCTCTCTCTCTCTCCCTCTCTCCTGCCACTTCATGTCACTGCTGCCCCCAGGCACTTTGCCAAGGGAAGCATAAGCCAGGGTCTTCCCAATTGGCAGCAGGCCCAGAACTTCTGCATAATCGGGGACATTCAGAATGCGGTTGTGTTTACATGCCTTGGGTCACCGAACAGGCAACGGACACGGTGCTCTCCCCTTCACGTGACTACACGGCGGCAACCCCCAGGGAGTCCTTAATAGCTGGGCTGATCTTAACCCTCCAGGCGCTGGAACGTTAAGAGGGCTGGGTATAGGCGTCGGAACATGAGAAAAGCCTTTTTTGGGTCTGGGCGATTTGAAATAAAGAGGGAGAAGCTCCAGAAGGGACATCTGAGACCATCCACCATGAGCTGCACCAGGCTGGCAAACACAGCCGCCATTCTGGTCACTTGCTGCAGTCTTCCCTAGTCAGATGAGACATATTGTAAATTTTTTCCAGTTCTAAAAATAATTTTCAATTTTGTACTTGTGCCTTTAGGTTAACATTTGCGATTTTATAGAAATTTCTTCTTCTTCTTCTTCTTCTTCTTCTTCTTCTTCTTCTTCTTCTTCTTCTTCTTCTTCTTCTTCTTCTTCTTCTTCTTCAGCTCTTCTCCTCTTCCAATGCTTTTTTAAAAAAAACTCATGTCCTCTTTGCGAGTCATAATTAAGTAACTATCTAGATGAGCAATTGCTAATAGCATCATTATTCATGAATTTGCTTCATCTTAAAAACGAAACAACTGGGCACCTGCTTACTGAGATACAGCTTTCATATTACAGTACTGAGATCTTTTATATTGTGGGCTTGGTTGAGAAGGACCTTTCTAGGCTAGGGTGACTGTCAGTCTATCCAGCATTAACCAATTGTTCCTCTCCTGTCTCCAAATGCCTCTCTACTCTTTGTCTTTCCCCCTCTCTTTATAGTCTGTTCAACTCTGTTACTGAAAACAGTTGCGTTTCTTAGTTTGCTGTTTGATCTGTCCACAACCGTAAGTAAAGAACATGGGTTATATTCTTTCTACTGCTAATCTGGAAGTTGAGTCATGGCAACTGGACTTCTTTTCTTGACCACAAGAAACAACACAAGAAAAGAAGTCCAGTTGCCATGACTCAACTTCCAGATAACCTCACCTGGATGACTGGTGTGGTGGTTCCAACACATTTCTTTTGCAGCTTTCTATACACTTTCCCCACAGTACAACAGCTTTTAAAACAAAGATTGGAAATTTACATTGAAAACAGTAAGTAGCTCTAAGGAACAAGTTCTTGATAAATGATTTCTATGCTCTTGTAACTCTCAAGTAAAAGAGGCACAGTTTGCACTGAGTGTGGTGTAGAGGGCAGAGTAATGGCTTAGGGATCAGCAGACGTGGATTCAAATCCTTGTTTGGACACAGAAACCCATGGGTGCGGTAGAGCAGGTAAAACCACTCTTTAAACATATAATTTACCTTAAAAGCTCTATAAGTGTTACTGTCTAAGTTGTAGTTTTGAATTTGAATTTATTGTTGAAATTCCTTTGTTGCTGCACAACAGTAGTTCATAGATTCACATGGAGGAATAGCTTCAAGTTTCCCTGATAGTCCACCCCTCTCTCATTAATTGGTGTCTAAGGTCTCAATAACTCACTCTGAGATACTTGTAGAACAGGGCAAATGTTTCATTACTTGCATTTGCGAACAGATCAACAGCAAACAAGCCCAGCTTCCAGCAAACTAAAGAGAAAGAAAAGAAGCAGTCAGCAGAGAGGTGTGGGTCTGTCTGAACTCAGAGGCAGAAAGGAACACTTGGTTAGTGCTGGAGAGACTGATAGCCACCCCAGCCTAGAAAAGTTCCTTCAAACCAAACAAACTACAGGCGACATGCAAAGTTGGAAATAACTCTAACAGCAACTTCAAAAACATAACACAGCACACATAGGTGTGCTTTATTTTATTTTTAAGTAGAGCTCCTAAATTCTGTGCTCCCCAGGGAACTCTGGTAGCTGTAGACCAAAAAGACAGATCGGCACAATCCAAAACTTAAGTGATGTAACATTTTGAAATAGCTGGTCCAGGTTTCCAGA
This sequence comes from Phrynocephalus guinanensis, assembly GCA_037367245.1. Classification (NCBI taxonomy): domain Eukaryota; kingdom Metazoa; phylum Chordata; class Lepidosauria; order Squamata; family Agamidae; genus Phrynocephalus; species Phrynocephalus guinanensis. The sequence goes on from CM074752.1 coordinate 10,753,690, forward strand.
GGTATTGCTATCTAGAGCTGCTTACTGGGCTCAGCATCCCTAGCCAGAAAAAGTAACTTTTCCAAGCTCTGATGATTTGGTCTGTCAATAAAAAGAGGCATCAGGCTTTAGGAATGAATTGCTGAGGCACAGAGTTATTGCTGGACAGACAGACAGACAGACAGACAGACAGACAGACAGACAGACAGACAGACACACACACACACACACACACACACAGCATCATGACTCACTCCTAGTTCATCCCTGGTGAGTTGCTGTGTATATGAATGCAGGGCAGACCCGTCATAGGAAAGGCCTGCCAGATGTTGACTTACTAATGACCTGTATAAATAATGTATACACCAGAGTTTTAATTGGATGGCGTTAGAACATTAAATATGTAACCTTCCTGAGATAGGTTTCTCTATGGCTCCAGCAGCCTGAACAATGCTGTCTTGGATTTCAGACTTTGGGTAGCTAAATAACAAATTGCATCTGCCAACAAGGCAACAGAGGGGATAAACAATTAGTAGAAATGATACATCTCCTGGTCACAGCATACCACAAGCGTCATACAAGAAAGTAACCAACTTGGGTGAAGGTTATTTAAAAATGTTTCTACACTGCGTATGGCATGCGATTTCTCATGTTAGAGGCTGTCGAGATTTTGGAAAGATGGCTTGGGTGCCTATGTCCAGTTGTCCTTATTTTGCTCCAGGGTTTCTTTTGAGGGTGGAGTTGGGTGTCATTTCTCTAAATTCATTTCCAGACCAGGGGATCCAGTTGCAAGCTTTTCCTTAGCACACAAATTATCAGGAGGGAACAAAAAATAGCTTCAGAACTGAAGCTCCAGCAAAGAAACTGGTTTCTATTTAAAAACAACAACAAGGATTTCAAAGATTTTCTCAGGAGAAATAGATTTGTAAAGTCTGAATGCAAATCCCAGTAAACCTGGCTTTCCTTCTCAATGGTGGAAGAATTTTTGCCCAGCCTGGAAGAGCCGTGACTCTCGTTTCAACAAAGGGAACAGCAATAGGATCTTTAGACACGATTGGGTGGCCTAAAGAGGAATAAATTTCAGGGCCATCACTACTGTCCATGAGGCCACCCTCTTGGCATCGGCAGTGAGCAGCTCACTCTTTAGGGCTCTCTGCAAGAATGGAAATCCTGTGAAGGTGTGCTAGACTTTCGTGTGAAGAAACAACATGCTGTCCTGGTTTTCTTGAATGAAGACCCTCCTGTATCAAATCAATCGCCAACGTGGTTCCAAAAAAGAAACCTTGACAACCCCTGCCAACAAGGTCTTGCAACCGACATCCACCGCCGACCCTTTGGTTTGCTTTCCAAGTGCATGGACTTGGTTGGTGTTCATGGACTGCTTTTCTCGGAAGAGGTTGGAGACCTTTCTTGCTTCCATGTAAAACATCATGAGAAGAGGTGGTTGGAGCAGGTCAGGAATTCTACACGGAAGGCTCCGTGTCACGAGGATGTCAGGAGAGAAGGGTCTGTTTGCTAGAGTGGAAACATGCATATTTGTATGTGGGTTCATGCAACAAGTGGAATATGCATGAAAATGACAATTCTGGTTTGACAGTAAAAGGAAACAACCTTTCTTGCTTTGTTTCTCTTCCATTCTCTCTCTCTCCCTCTCCTTCCTTCCTTCCTTCCTTCCTTCCTTCCTTCCTTCTTTACCTGTCTTTCTTAAATCCTTCCTTCCTTCTTTACCTGTCTTCCTTCCTTCCTTCCTTCCTTCCTTCCTTCTTTACCTGTCTTCCTTCCTTCCTTCCTTTCTCTTTGGGTGTGATCAGATGAACATATAGGATTAAGCTGGAAATGGTAGCTTGGTGGGTGCAATCTCCTTTAAAGTGACCCTTCCATGCACACATAACCGGTCCTAAGCATGCCAGCTCAGCTGTACTGTCAGACCAGAAAGGTCAAACTTGGCATAGAGCAGGATTGGGCTGGCTCACAGTCTCCTGCATGGAGTCCAGTCACTTGGAATTACCATGGCTCTCTCTCTCTCTCTCTCTCTCTCTCTCTCTCTCCCCCTCTCTCTCTTTCAATGACAGTCAGCATTTCCCAGCCCTGGAGGAAGCTAATGTGTTCTGGAGAAGCTGCAGAGGGCTGGCCGTGATGTCGCTGCCTCCCCCCCCCCCAAACCTTCCCTCTCCAACTCCCCAATTACAATAAAGTCTTTTTGATCTTGTTTTCTGCCGTATTATGAAGGCTCCTATGGATTGCTATGGCAACTGGCCAACCAAGTCTGCATACTAAAAGGAGCCTGCAGAAGGGAAGTAGCGGAAAGTGTTAATAATGCAAGCGTGGATGCTCGACGCACCTTTCGGGGGGCCAAAGGCATTGGTGACTGAGCTTCCCTTTTCCCAGAGCTGCAGCTTGCCAGGAGTGGGTCTGTAAAAATGGAAAATGTTTTTTAAAATGAAGGAAGCAGTACATCCAGGCTCACCACTGAAAAGATTTCCCAACTATGGGCCTTTTTACACGACCCCTAAGATCCGCTGGCCACTTAAATTCGGACCAGAGATCTTAGGGGTTCGTCGCTCTTCCTCTGTCCCCACCCCCCTCCGCACTTCCTGGTTGCTGGCTGCGTGAAGGAGGGAGAAAAAAGAAAGAAAAGAATGCCGGTTTACCTCCGTTCTGTTCCCAGCAGCATTCAGATCTCTTAAAGGGGCGGGGGGGGGGCAGAAAAACAACAAACAGAAGCCAGGAGAGCCCCGCACTCACTATCCTTACACCGGATCAAATATTTTTCACCTCCAAAAAGCAGGTACCTGAAAGCTGCGCTGGGACGCGCCAAAGTGGGCGGGGTCGCACTTAATTTCCTGTTAACTGCGGAGCTGGTGGGTAAACATTTTTAATCTCCGGAGCTGGGAGCCATTTGCCCCGGAGTTTAGGGGTCGTGTATAAACACCCTATGTTACAATTTTCGGAGCAAAGATTACTTCATGGTCCTTCTGCTACCTATGGCAAAGGGCTCTTATCCATCTTATATTCATTTTATGGTCTTACAGTTTGTCTCTTAAAGCCAAAGGAGGGTTTTGTTTTTCAGGGTAAATTTTAAACATTAAAAGATCCACGATGGGCAGAGACTAACATCCACTGCGCTGTTAGCCCAGTGCAGCAAAAACAACAGACTGCTTTGTGGCACCTTTTAAGACTAGCACAGTTTATTTGGGCATAGCCAGGGCTCCAACCGGGACCAGGACTAGGGGCTTGGCCCTAAGGCACCCAAATTGAGAGAAAGAAACTCATAATCTAGAGATGGATCTACTGAGGAGTGTTAGGAAAGTTAAAGGCAGTGTCTCTTATTCACTTTCCCTCCCCCCTTTCTTTTGTAGAAATATCATGTTCTGCACTTCATTTCTCTTGTGGGCTTGCCACAGTGGATGGGAAATGGTGCCTTTAATCCCAAATGCTAAAATTTCCAGTTAGTAGGACCTAGTGGCGCAGAGATTAAATGTCTGTACTGCAGTTATAACTGTGCTCACGACCTGGGGTTCAATCCCAGGTAGCAGGCCCAAGGTTCACTCAGCCTTCCATCCTTCCGAGGTCGGTAAAATGAGTGCCCAGCTTGCTGGGGGGGGGCAATATGTAGCCTGCATAGTGTAATTAAAAACTATAAACAGCCCAGAGACCACTTGAAGTGGTATGGGGCAGTATATAAGCAGAACACTTTGCGTTTGCTTTGCTTTAGTCCTTTGGATGGGGGTGGGGAACAGCCGACCTCTTCCAAGTGCATGGAGTTTAATAGAATATTGCGACACTACCTTGTCTCCCATGCTAGACTACAATGCCCATTGGCATAACCAATGGTGAGGGATGATGGGAATGTTGCTTTGACAATCTCTGGGACAGAATGAAACAAGCAGAAGCTACTGCTTCTTAACCCTGCTGACTGTAACTGAAATGTATAACCAATGTTAACATTGCCAGCCCATTGACAGTTCAGCATGAATTGTCATTCTCCTCATTTTATTTTGTCCTCTCGCAACCTTGTTTAGATAAAATAAACCCATGGCTTGAATATTGAAAAGGTGCCCAATGTTCTCAAAAAGTTTAGCCAGAAAAAATCTAAATAAATAAAAATATATTAAAAATATATAAAAAAATAAGGTGCAACAAAATGTTTGAAATGTTACATTTTAAAAGGAACCTGTTGCTTCATGACAGGCAGTTGCTGTTATATTAATTGTCACTCTGATCACAGAAGTACATTTATTGGACTGAACATCATTAATGTATTTCATTCCTTCTCAACAGACTCAACCAAAACAGGGGAAACAGTTTGTTTCCATCTAGAGGCCATTTCTGAGACTGCACCTTGGAAATATTCATAAGAGTAGGAATATAATAATAATTGCATGTTGTAAATTTCAATGTGCAGTGATCCATTTGAGTTTTCTAGGTATAGAATACTAAGAAATCTTGCAATTCTCTTCTTCTGGGCACATGCTTGCCCAAGCTTGCCTGAGGCTATACAGGATGGCTCTTCACCTAGGAAACACAGTGGAAAAATCTGATTTATTTATTTTTAGTTATTTATTTTTGAGTATTTTTACCCACCTTTCTCCTTGGAAAAGGACCCAAGGCAACTTACAGTAAGGAGAGACAATATAGAGTCCAGTACGCTTAAGACATATTCAGTATGAGAAACAGGGAATTGAGGGTTATCTTACAGCATTAGAAGGCAACATTAAAACCAACAATTGATAACATAGTGTCAATGCAATCATACAAGGAGATATATAAACACAAAGTTATAGTGTTTATAAATACAAAGTCTGTGTAGCCAGGTATGGTAGTAGATTCATAAAGACACGGTAGGTAGTCCATCATTCAGGGAAAGCTTGCCTGAAGAGAAAGGTTTTTTTTTGCCTGTTTCTGGAAAGACAACAGAGATGGGGCAGTCCTGGCCTCTAGTGGGAGGGAGTTCCAGAGTCTGGGCGCAGCCGCTCAACTTGTACCTCTGCCCAACTCACTGAACTGGATTGACAAGAGAATGACATACAATCTGAAGGAAATGGAATAAAATCTGGAAAATGTTATGTCAGAATACCTCTACCCATGCCTTCAAATGCTCTTTTAGAGGTAGCTTTTTGAATGCAACTATTTGTTTTTACCTTTATGAAGCTGAGGCATTATTAATTACACGTAAAAGAAATTTCACAACCAGTGGGGGGCGCGTTGTGCTAAATGTAACTGGTTACATGTAACTATGTTACTTGTAACTACTCATGCCCAAGCTGTGACCTGAAGATCACCAGGCTGAGGAAGGCTAGCCCTGCTGTGACGAAAGATTGTTCCCCAGGCCTCCTTAGAGATGCCAGAGACTGAACCTGGGACTTCTGAGATAAAAAGCAGATGGTTGATCATTGAGGTATGGGCTGCCTCTCCACGATCTCCTATGGGAAAGATCATAATAACTTGGTTTGATATTTTTGACGTTATAGGTTTCCCCCTCCTTTTTAAAAATCTGTGTAATGCTCGAGCAGATTTTCAGATATCCCTCGCAGAATGAGCAGCCTGTAAATATTATTTTATTTTCCAGAACAAAACTGGATCTTAGATAGACCAAAGACTTTTTCATTCTGCGCATTTCCGCGCACCTCTTGGCACCAGCCTTTGTCCTGCCTGCCCTCTTGGCCTTTGTCTACTTTAATGTGGGTCAGGCCTGGCAATGTGATCTCCATGGCAACCCGTAATGAATGCCATTGGCTTGGTGGGTTTGCCCCTGCACTCATTAAATTTCAATGACTTTCATGGGGCCTGGACATGTAATTAATATCAGGCACATGGTATTCGTCAGGGTTAGGTTTTAAGGACGGAGAGCGTGACATCATGGGAATTGGGGAGCAAGGGGGGGGAGAGGAGAGATAGCTTTCAGCCCCTAAGAGTCAGAGTGGTAGACTGCCCACAAGGAAACAAAAAGGAAGGATAATGAGGTAGATTCGTAGAAATGGCTAGCACAAGACATGTTGTGGCCTGAGATGGAACAAGGTGTACTATCTGCAAAATGCTCCATTCCCAAGGCGGGTCAAGTACCTGAGGCAGAAAATCCTACAAGTGTTTATCTCAGAGAGTAAAAAAAAAGTTGTTACATGGCATCAAGTCATTTCTAACCCCTGGCGACCCTACAAATCAGCAAATAAGCCCAGAGACCTTTGGTTAGTGGGTGGCATGTAAATTGTATAAATGTATAAATGTATAAATGTATGAATGTATAAATAAATAATAAATAAATAAATAAATAAATAAATAAATAAATAAACAATCTTGTCTTCCACAGTCATGCTTAGCTGCTGTCTTTTAGGGAGTCGGTCCCATCTAATATTTGGTCGTCCACCTTTCCCAGCATGTTGTACTTAGTGCCCAAGCCAGTCAGGCACCTGGCAAAGGAAAAAACAACAACCAAAACTGTTCAGGGGGGCTGGAGTAACTCACCCATGGGGAAGGTTGATACACCAGAGTAACCTCTTTCTGATGTGTTGGTCTGTATCTCCAGTCATTCCCAGCCAATACTGGCTATACATTTAATGAGAATTATTCTCCCATATTGATTGGCACTTTCAAGCTATTTGACTTAAGGCGCTTTTACACAACCCCTAAAATCCAAGGCAAAGGGCTCCCAGATGCGGAGCTTAAAATTGTTTTCCCACCAGCTCCGGACTTTTAAAAAAAATAATTATGACCACGCCCACTTAAGCGCGCCCCAGTGCATTTTCCAAGTACCTGGTCTCCGAAGGTGAAAAATTTCTGATGCGGATTGCAAAGCAGTGAGTGCCGGGCTCTCCTCCCCTTCAGTTTTTTTTTGCCCCCCGCCCCTTTAAGAGACTGGAATGCTTCCCGGGACAGCTCCCTACGGCAGAGCGGAGGTGAGCCTGCATTCTTTTCTCCCTTTCCCCCCCTCCCTCCCCTCATGCAGACAGGAGCAAGGGAGTGCGGAGGGGTGGGAATACAGCAAGAGGAGCAATCCCCCAAGATCTCTGGTCCAAATTTAAGTTGCCAGTGGATGTTAGGGGTCGTGTAAAAGCGCCCTTGGGGGGGACATTAAGCAGGGTGAACCTGATGGAAGTGTTCAAAATGCCATGTTCTGAGCAGAAAAGAAAATAATAAGAGTGCCCCAAAATTGCTATAAGTCTAAAAAATCAAGAGGATGTACCACTGATGGTACTATTGCAGGTGGTGGTGGTGGTGATGGTGGGAGATGACACAGGGCATCATTCCAGGAAGAGGGAAGACAATTTGTGCATTCCTTGTTTTTCAGTGAAAAATCTTCATTTGTAGGGCCAGGTGACCTAGAAACACCCTGTTCTGGAAGTCTTGACATCACACAGAAATACATTGCCTGCTTCAAACAGGAACAGCAGCTAAAAGATGGGATTTGGGGGACCAGGTCATTCCAAATATGCCAAATGAGTGACAAGATAACAGACCGTATGCTACTCCATTTTAAAAGCAGATTATTATTTCATCTTCAGGAGCTTTATTGCTGTTCCCTGGTGAATCATCTCTGGTTCCTGCAAGGGTAATGCGGTATCATTTTGTGGCTGGTTATTCTGAGGTGAATACTCCGTGCAATGAATATTGACGGGTAAGCCAAGATGGAGCTATTGCCAGAATTGTCTTGTTGTAGTTCACTTGTGGTGATAATGTGGCATAAAGGATAATGATTATTGGTGATCTTGGTGGGAAGAGGACTTTCATTTTGTCTGGATGAGGGAAGGAAAAATGACTGAAAGGAGAGAAATAAAGTGGAACAGGGGCTCCAATAAGCTCAGGTCACCAGGAGCAGGTATGGGGCCTTAAATGAGTTTGCTGTGCATACCTACTAAACCAGAATATTTAGAAGCACCACAGGGAGGGGAAAAGTTACTTTGTTTGAGTCACAACACCCAGAGCTTTCCAGTCAGTATGGGGGAGCTATAGACCAAAAATATTTTTTTCCTATCCCCCTGTTTCAGAGGAAGTAGTTATGATTACTTGATCAGAGCTTGGAAGAAGTACTTTGTGGAGCAGAATTGCCCTGAATCCTCATGACTGTGTTGGCTGATGGATTCTGGGAGTTGTAGTCCACTTTCTTCCTTTCAACAGAGGTCTGCTGGACAACCATATACTGTATAGGTAGAAGGATACGCTACGGAAATTAAAATGTGATTCCAGTATCTTGGGATCACAATTCTTTCATTCTAAGCTTGTTCTTTTGCAGCTGATTGTGGCTGCTGGACCTTGAGGTTTTATTTTACACACACACACACACACACACACACACACACCCCAAATTAATGGGCAGTGAATGACAGTGAGGGAAGGCAAAGACTACAATGGATGGCCATGTATTTCCAGCAGCAGAGACTGCATTCTGTTTCTAAGTACTGTATTCTTGCACGTAAATGTTGCTTAGAAGTAGGTAAATAGGTAGGTAGGTAGGTAGCTTGCTTGCTTGCTTGCTTCTTTCCTTCTTTCTTTCCTTCCTTCCTTCCTTCAAAATGCTTTTTTACCATCCATCTAGCAATGTTCTTCAACCGGTTTTAAATCAGTAAACAAAAACATTCAATACCATCCCAATGTTTATAATGAAAAACAAACCAGCTGAATGTTTAAATGTATAAAAAGAGGAATGTTAGAAGACAGCAATGAAGTCTGTATCACTGAAAACAAGACTTGTTTTTGAAGCACACATTAAAGCTGGAAGCCCTGGTGGAAGTTAAATATCTTAGCTTGGTGTCCAAATGCTAAAAATTTAAGTGCCTAGCAGATCTGTCTTAGGAAATCACTAAAAGCAAAGCCAAGCAAAGTGTTCTGCTTATATACCACCCCATAGCACTTCAAGCAGTCTCTGGGCAGTTTACAATTTTAATTATGCAGGCTACACATTGCCCCCTCCCCCCAGCAAGCTAGGTACCAACCTCGGAAGGATGGAAGGCTGAGTCAACCATGAGCCTGCTACCCGGTATTGAACCCCAGGTTGTGAGCACAGTTTTAGCTGCAGTACAGGCATTTAACTACTGCACCACAAGGCTGTTACATATTACATATCAGGGCCACCACTGAGTAGGTTCTTATGGTCATCACCCAGGGCTACTGTGAACAGAATACTGAAACCCAGAGAGTCTGATTTCATAGTGTTTTTCTTATGTTTTTACAACAACTGAAAGGACATAACTCTGGAAAATAAATATTTTAACATCACAAGCACTGTACACATGAGAAGGGAATGAAGGCTGAGAGCCAACATTCAGAACAAAAAAAAGTTTATTAATGCAACTGTTCAGAATTCTTCATGGAAAACGCCTATACTAGACACTGAAATAAAACACTAGTAGGAAGCAAGATGTTCCACTGGGGCAGCCCCCAGATTTTTTTAAGCTTCCCAAATAAGAGGGTTCCCATTTGCAGGTGTCACCTGCAACTTCAAAAGAAGTTTGAACCACATTTTCTTGGAGCTGTCTGTTTCATTTCACCCTACGGAAAGACTCATAATACAGAAACATGCACAAATATCCTGCTATCAAACATGGGGGGGGGACTCAAGATTTATTTTCCCTCCTTGTCGCTCAAACCATTTGAAGTGCAAGTTCAGGGTAGAACCCCTAATTGCTTGCTTGTCCCTAGCCGAGGCTGCTGCCTTGGGAGATGGTGTATCTTTCCACAACCCCCTTAAGGCATCCCTGTTTTCAGTAACAGGAAATCTCACCAACTCTTTTTAATAAGATGCGGACTTGCTGGAGTAACAGACATGAATGGAGAAACGTTAGACTGTCTTAGAGCTGCCGAATCAGAGCTGTTCAGAGAAATTGTTGCTTAACTGTTGAAGTTCCTTCGAAAGCTGCCATGATGAGGAGGAAGAGGAAAATAACTGTTTTGTAGTGGAAATGCTTACATTTTTAATTAAAACGAAGATAGGGGGGGGGACTGCCATTTTTTTTTCATTTGGGATTCCAAAATTTCACATTCTTTATAGCCTAAATATGAAGACATTTGTAAATTTTGATGCATCTTTTAATAACAACATGTAATGGATCTAGTTCTTCATCTGTGTTGGCCCCACTCAACAGAAGGCGCTATTCCCAGCACTATTTCCTCCCCCCCCCCAAAAAAAAAACAAATTAATGTTAGAGATGAGGTGCCTTTCATCAAAAAGAAGCTATAACTTTAATCCGGCACAGTCCCAGTAAAATGGCCATGAGTCAAGAATTAAACGCTCAAGTTGCTTTGTAAGGAGGGATTGTTCTGTCATTTTTGATTGCTCTCACAATTCTGCTTTTTAAAATATTTTTCCTTATTCTAATTAGAATGAAATTTGCAATTTTGGTAAATTCTGATAAAAATGAATTGGAACAAAACAATAGCAGTCAACTGGAGAATGCTAAGCCCTTTACCAAACTCCACATCCCAGGAAAACCACAGCAGTTGAAGTGATAGCAAACTGACATATCTTTGCAATATACCGTAAATACAGTCTGTGTGTCAGCTGTAGTGCTCACTTTGGATGGCAGCAGCTCTACAGGGTACAAGGTCTGCATCACTGAAAGAACTAGATATTAATACTCATCAACCCTGCGAAGTTGTTCTCAAAAGATACCTATTCGTCCACAATCCATTAGGTTTTCATGCCATTACAGTGGTACCTCAGTTTACGAATTTAATCCGTTCCGAATGCATGCTCTTAAGTCAAACTACTCTTAAGTCAGGGTACCTATCTAAAAATTTGAAAAAAAATGAAAAAATGAAAAAAATGAAAAAAAGTATTTGTAAGTCGAGTAGACCATATCTAAAATTTGTAAGGCAGCAGTTAAAACGCCAATAATTTTCTGCTCTTAAGTCTAATTGCTCTTAAGTCGAGCGGCTCTTAAGTCGGGGTACCATTGTATCTCTCTTTCACTCTATAGCTAGCTGCTGTGGCCCAATTTTGTAACAAGAACTTAGAATAAAAATGCACGTCTTGTTGGCTACACAACCCATCTAATCAGGGAACACAGACTCTAGTGCCAGGTAGCTAATAAGATGTTGCTATGTGACAATATCACAAAGACAAATCAGAGCAAGGGTACTTTTGCTGGCTATCCCTCTGAAATAAAGGACATTGACCCCTTCTTTCGCAGGACCTTGCAACTGTGTGTGCACGCATGCCCATGTATGCATGCGTGCGTGCATGCACTTATTTTATTTATTTATTTATTTAGAATATTTTTACCCCACCTTTCTCCTTGGAAAAGGACTCACGTTCACAGGGATTGGACAGTTTCCCAAAATGTGTCCCTGCCATGAGTTTCGGCCTGGCCCTCAAACAGAGATGAGCTTTAGTAAGGAGGCATGGCAGAGAGGAGACTGAAAGCATATACATGGCACAAAGTACTGTAGGGACTGCACAATGTTACAGTTCCCATGCGGAAACAGAACCCAGCTTTTTGTCTCAGCTCTGTACATGCTACACAGATGTGCCCCTTGCCACACTATGAATTAATAATGAAACTGCTTTCGGTCGTGGGAGGGGGGGTGGAATTTTTATTGGGCAGGATGCCTGGGGTCTGCACAATGAGGTCTCCAGGCTCCCCTCCCTCCAGGGGTCTTCAATTACACTTCCTAATGAGCCCAGTTTCATTAGCAGGGGAAGCAGAAGTCAGCACTAATTAAAATTAAATTAGGGCATACTTGAGTTCTGGCACACGGTGCCCTGAGTTGTTAATTTTTTTTTTAATTTTATTTTATTTTTACCAAAAGGCTGCCTTGAACAAGCTCAGGCCAAAAGGTCAAGTGATAACAATTAAAAAATACACCCAGCGATGTCAGCACAGTGCAGGACTTATTTATGTAATGTTTATTTCCACTGCAAAATTGTCACTGAGAACTAATGAGAATGGGCAGACATAGGGGCTTGATTCTAGAAGGGATATCCGTTCCATGCTGAGCGTGTGGAAATATTATTTTGGACTACAATACCCAGCAGCCCACAGCCAGCATCGTCATGTTAACTGGGGGATCTGGCAGTTGTCCAATTAAAAGTTTTCCAAGCTCAGAGTCCAGGTGTGCACCAGTACTGTTGTAAGGATGTGAAGCCTTGTATGTACAGTATAAGAGGGTTAAAATAATTAAGTGTATGTGTGTCAACAATGGAATCTTTGGAAATGTATGTTGTTCTTTTTTTTTAATGAGGTTTGATAAATTAATTAAGCAGAGTTGCTCAACAATCACACAGGTATCTAAATATGTCTCACAGCACAATAACATTGCCATGCCTGGCAGATCAGGCATGAGAGAGAACTGAAAATTTACTGAAATGAGTGGAGTGTATTTATGTTGCAAAGTGTGGATATTTCCAAGTCCTATACCAGTGGTGGCGAACCTTTGGCACTCCAGAGGTTTTGCACCACAGTTCCTACAGTCCTTTGTCATTGGCAATCTAGGCTCGGAAGTTGTGGTCCAAAACATCTGGAGTGCCAAAGATTCACTGCCACTGTAGACCTTTTACTCTTTGTAGCTTCTATCTATACTCTGTTTTTATAGTACCTTAGTGTACCAACTCTTGTATTTTAGAAGCCTTTATTCCTCCAAGCTTTGCAAAAATTTTAGTCATAATAAAGATATTTATAAAAATTATGGCAGTCTACCCGATTTTGAGTCACAAGTTCTTGTAGTTACAGGAACTGTAGGAACAATAGAAATCCCTATTATAAAATTTCAGGCCCCTGTAGCTCCAGGCCCAGCAGAAAATATTGTTGACAGTTGATGAAGGGTAAATAAAGGTACAAATAATTGTCAGGAAAGATAGACAGGGAAAGAGTATCACATTGCAAAGTGATACTCACACCACACAATCAGATACAACAATCATGCAGCAGTAGCACTGGTTGAGAACTCTGCAACTTCCTCCACAGTTTTAAATTGGCATGGCTGGCTGAGCACTTAAGTCATTTTCTGTGTGCACTTAATATGCCTTAAGGCTAACAAAGTAATTGTCTTTGAATATTTTATTAATAACTTTGGTATTTTACAATTTATTCTCTGATGTTTAAACATGCCTTTTTAGTCAATAAGTTTTTGCATTTTTAGAATGCAGCTTAAACATGATTTTTTTTAAAATATTCCAATAGAACTTTTTATCGTCCTGTATTTTGGACTTAAGCATTTGCCTGCAACGTATGTTTAATTTCCATACATGCATAAACATTTGTGGCTGCAGTTTTTCCTCATAGCTATAAGAATGCTTTAAGTACATCTGAGTTGTTTCTTTCTGAAATATGCTTGTGCTTACACATCGCAGGTGCAATGTAGCTAAAATAATGTTTGTAGAATTAGCGACTCTGATGTTACCTAGAATTAATGCAACAATGAAAAGACTTGCAACTTGATACCCAAACAAATTTTGGCATGATTCAAAATGATTGTCTGATTTCATTCGGAATTGAACCCTTTTTCGGATAAATGCCAACTGTGATTAAGACAGACTTCTGATTCCCCCACCCCACCCCGCCAGAGGTCTATAAAGTTCGGTAGGAGAGATTCAGGTATCAGACTCCTTGACCTACGGTGCTGTGCTGCCTCTCATTAATTATCCTCACTTCGATCAGGCATCCTTTCACAAGCCTATGGGTCTTTCTGTAGTGATCTCATACCTTCCTTCCTGCCTCCTCCATGCCTCTTCTTTGCCTCTGCTTGAGCCTGTAATTCATATCAAAAGAGGCAGGACCTCACTCTGTGTACAAGAATCAGGAATGTAACAAGAAAATCCCTAATTTCGGGGTTTGAGTACAAGTATGTGAAAACCAGCATCTCAGGAAGGAGCCAAAACCAGTAGCCTTCTTCCTGAGAGGTTAGATTTCCACATGCAGGGATGGTAACTATTTTGACATGGAAGAGCATCAGTCTGAAGTGGCACAACTTGGTCAGAGGCAGGTTTGTTTTCTTAGAAAGAATAGGCTGATCCGTAGTTGGCTCCATGATAGCTATGTTTAAATATGTGAAAGGATGTCAAAGTGAAGAAGGGACTGGTTTATTTTCCATGGCTTCAGAGGCTAGGACGTGGGGCAATGGTCTCAAACCACAGGAAAAGAGATTCCATTTGAACATTCGGAAGAACTTCATGATGGTTAGAGCTGTTCGGCAATGGAATAGGCTGCCACGGAGGGTGGTTGAGTCTCCTTCTTTGGAGGTTTTTAAGCAGAGGCTGGGTGGGCATCTGTCAGGGGTACTTTGATGGGGGTTCCTGCATGGCAGGGGGTTGGACTAGATGGCCCTTGAGGTCTCTTCCAGCTCTATGATTCTAAGTCATCAGCTAATGCTTTGCATTACAACGGAGAGAAATTTCACCATTACTGTATATTGATATGACCCAGCTAACTAACCAAGAGAACTGTGTTTTATTACCCCATAGGGCATAGGTGATAATGCATGTAAAAGAATATCCTGTTCTATCCTTATGGGCTGAAGGTATGATCTGTGCAGAATAAGGGCTTATATACAACTGAATGTGTCATATGCATCGATAACCACTTGGGCAAACAGCACAATAGGATCCGTGGTGACTCATGGGCCGATGTGGCCTTAATGGATATTTACAAGGCGCATTGTGAGATCTCTAAATACCATATGCTACAATAACAAGATCCTTAATGTGTATTTTCTTTTCCTCCGGAACAAGACCAAATGGGCTGTAACTTTTAAACAGGGTGATGGTATGCACTCTAATTCCTCCCCTCATGTGTTTTGAATGAGAATGCTGTCTGTGAAAGGTTGTTTACATGCACTTGGCTAGGAGTCTTGTTTCATTTCACTCTCAAGGTACACATTTATTCAATCTCATAACAACTAGGTCCATCGTGTATGCATTAAAAGACTCTTCATGCTATAGCCCCGTAATTGCCAATTTATATTGTAGCCCAGCCCAGATAAGCCTGCTTGCTTGCATTATGCCTTCCTCCTGTATTGTGCAAGGAAGAAGGTAGTCCCAGAAAGTGCATGTTTTGGACTGTAGCTCCTAGAATAGTCTTTCCAACATGGAGGAGAATTCTGGGAGTTGTAGTCCAAACGACCAGCGTTTGCCGTCTCTGCCACTCATCATGCTGGCTTAGAGATGCTAGACGTTATAGTCCAAAGTAGCTTCTCCAGCCTTTGATTAGGTTAATAAATAGCCTTTTAATTTTTATTTATTTATTTATTTATTTATTTTACTACCAGTCATTGATAGCTGTACTTCCCTTTGTTTGGCAGGGGGGGAATCCTTATCCTGCTTCCCCAAATGACCCAGTAAAGCCTGCTAATTCCAATATTTCAGTCTGTTCCTCTCTGAAAATCCATACTTCCTTGACAGCTGGTCTATCCTCCTCCTCTCTGGTCAGAAGGAGAGTGTGCTCAAGCAATCAGAGAAATAAGTCTGCTAGAAAAAAAGTGGAGCGGGTTCACTCGTGTACTCTGGACAACTTAATTGGTGAAACAATGCATTCCTCCGCGCGCGCCCCCCCCCCAGTGCTGCAAGATAAAGCTGTACATGGAATCCAGCTTTGCTGTCCAGGTGTGTGAGTTGGCTGAAACAGACGAGCTCTAGTTAATGAAATGGTGGTCCTTTCACTCAATGTCTAGCAGCTGTCACTTTGAATGAACCTTCCTCTCTAAGGTGCGGGTGCTTGATTGCCTGTTTGGTTTTAATGCCAAGGGCATCAGCTGGACAGACTTCCAGTACTTGCTCTAGGTCAGTGTTGGTGAACCTATGGCACGGGTGGTGGCACTTGGAGCCCTTTCTGTGGGCACCTGACATCGCCCCTTGTGAGGGTTCAGCTTCTTTCCTCTGCGATTCCGAGTCAATAATAAAGTCTGAGGCTTCTTGATATGGAACATCAAACGGATTTTTATTTAACAACAACTCAGGTACATGGAGAACAGGACCTCTTACTTGAGGAGTTAACTCTGGACATGAATTCTTTACTGCCTCTTGCGGCTCACTGTCTTCATAAATAACATTAAACAAGGGAACTTGACCACTGGGTGACTTTAGAAATAATGGCGAGTAACCGACCCGCGCCCCATACTTTGGGTCCCGCAACACGGGTGGCAAGCCCATTGGGCTACCGGGTTCGGAGACCTCTCGTTCCTCCATTCTTTCCTGAACTTCTCAGAGGTCTCCGGCCATCTCAAAGGTTTTACAGTTACCGACCACTGATATTCTTCACCCCGGTCTCCTCCCCGTTTCTCTTCTAACTCCCTTCGTCTTCTCTCCCTCTCTCTCAACTGCCTATCCCAACTGTCCTCCTTCCTTTCACGCGCAGCAACGTCTCCTTTCCAACTGTCATTTTCCGATGCCCATAATCCCTCTCTCTCTTTTATGGTCTCGCGCGCACATGCTCCCAATTCTTCGCGCTGTCCTTCACCTGCCTCGCGACCTATTATCTCTCCTTCCCGCGGTGTTATACAGCTAGTAGATATTATCTCGCCTACTATCCCGGTTTTCTCTTCTAAACTCAAATCTTTTAGTTCTTTTAAATTCTCTTCCTTCTTTCCAGACGGCACACTCTGGTCCAATGGCTTTTCTTCGTCTCCCTTCTCACACCCCTTCACAGCCGCCTGTATTCAGGTTCAATGGCTATATTGGCACTTTGCGAAAAAATAGTGGGTTTTGAATCGCAGTTTGGGCACTCGGTCTTTAAAGGTCCACCAATCACTGTTCTAGGTGGAAACTCTCTCTACCTCAGTACCAGTGAGGGATTCTTCACCACAAAGCAGACTATAGCTCACAGGAGGGATTTTCCTCAAGCCCAAATCCAGAAAAAAAAGGATTAACCCTCTCACAACAATGAGGTGTCCTCTTCCAGTGGCCATTGCGTGATTTAAAGGCAAGCACGTATATTTTGTAAGCACCACTCTTAAACTGGTCACATTTATGCTCGTGACAGGCAACCAGAGCTTTTTGCAGTTATTTCTTGGCTTTGTTGTTGTTCACCGCCTTGAATTGCCTTTGTGCAAGCTGGCGGCATATAAATCCTAAATAAAACTAAACTAAAAACTAAACTTCTTTAGGTGTCTCTTGGACAGTGTGACCGTAGCCAGCATTTAGACCAATGCTTCTCAGCCTGTGGGTCCCCAGATGTTCCTGGACTGCAATTCCCAGAAATCCCTTCCAGAACGGAAGGTGGTGGAGGCTTATGGGAGTTGAAGTCCAGGAACATCTGGGGACCCACAGGTTGAGAACCACTGATTTAGACACTTTGTCTTTGTCTAGGATCCTTTTAAGCTACCACTGTTGTCCACAATTCCAGCGGGATCCATCTCCACTCAAGGAGAGCCATGGCTTTCCATGGAGCTGGAAACATCATTTTTACAGTAAAGTGAAACCGAGAAGATAAAATGTTTACAATGTTGATTATTTTAAAAAAAAAAAACCCACCCTTATATTGTTTAAGTCTGGATCAGACTTTGGTAGGTCTGATGGCCCATCTTCTGCCCATCTGGAGCATCACTAGAAGGCTACTTCTAGTTTTGAAAAACAGGAACCTTTTTGCTCAGCGCATACAGTATTTTTTCTGTGTGTAAGACTATATTTTTGTCTTAGTTCATTAGACTAAAAATTGAGGGTCATCTTATACAGAATATCATAATACTGTAATAACAAAATAGTGGGGAACATCCCTTTAGTCTAGTAAAAGGCATATTTACTTTCAAATTCCTTGTCATGATACATGATCTCCACATACCAAACCAGCACTTGATTTTAAATATTTGTTTCCAAACCTGGGGAGATTATTGCTCAGAGAAAAGTCTGCCATTCTCAGGTAAAGACATACTCGGGATCTATCTATCTGTCTGTCCATCCAACCAATCTTTCTTTCTTTCTTTCTTTCTTTCTTATTTGTTTGTTTGTTTGTTTGTTTGTTTTCTATAATGCCCACCTGGCAGCAGGGCAGTTGACAACAATAACACAGTTACACAAGGCAACATCTTAGGGCCTTTTTGCATGACCCCTAAGATCCGCTGGCCACTTAAATTCGGACCAGAGATCTTAGGGGTTCCTCGCTCTTCCTCTGTCCCCACCCCCCTCCGCACTTCCTGGTTTCTGGCTGCCTGAGGGAGGGAGAAAAAAGAAAGAAAAGAATGCCGGTTTACCTCCGTTTTGTTCCCGGCAGCATACAGATCTCTTAAAGGGGTGGGGCGCAAAAAAAGAACAAACAGAAGCCAGGAGAGCCCCGCACTCACTATCCTTACACCGGATCAAATATTTGTCACATCCAAAAAGCAGGTACAAGAAAAGTGCAGTTTGGTCGCGCTAAGTGGGCGGGGTCACACTTAATTGTCTGCAAAGTCCGGAGCTGGTGGGTAAACATTTTTAAGGTCCGGACCTTGCAGCCATTTGTGGCGGAGCTTAGGGGTCGTGTATAAACGCCCTTAGTGTGTGGAGCTAAAGGACGCGACACCCGCATTTAAAAGGATAAAGTCTGTTTTGTTTTGCTTTTAAATTGTCCAAAATACTAGGCAAGTTTTTCCCTTAAAAGCATACCAGTCAAAAGTGATGGTTATCCTCTCCCCATTCCATCTCTCATTTTAAGTGCTGAAATGTAGAAATGACCTCCCTCCATATTCCAAGTGGCTTCTTTCTTTAAGCAGACCCGGTATCCATCACCTGCCAAGTTCAGGGTCTCCCTGCTTCTCATTCTGAACCATTTCGTGCCATCTCGTAGGTCGTTGTGCAAAAAGGAGGGTGGGTGTGTGAGGGCAGGGAGTGGGACAGAAGGGTAAAAGCAATTTATAACCTGCATTGCAACATCAATCGAACCTAGCGACCCCCCTTAGCAACACCGTCAGAGCATTACCATGTGGGGCTCAGTTGCTGAGATGCAAGGACGATAGCAGGCATTGTTACGGTAACTGCTTCGGCCTAGCAACACACAAGAGCCTGACCTTGAGTTCCATTGAGAGCCGAGAAGCCAAGCAGAACAGAGGGAGAAAAGGGGCAGAGAGAGGCCAAATGAAAACACCATAAACGCCCACCCTGTTTCTTTTCTTTGACACCAACCAATGTTTATTGGCAGGAGGAATATGGTCGTGCATCCAAGCCAGATGTTCCAGGGTGGACCACTCCAACCTTCCTCAGCCTCCTTGAGGAAGAATGCCTAGTTACATCTGGGAAATGGTGATGTTTCTGATGCCAAATGGTCAGGTGCCTGTGCAACCATCGGAAGTTGAAGCTTTTTTGTTTGGGAGACCAGAGAAGTTTTGTGAGTGGCAGAACGTTTTTGAGGTCATTAACTCATACAGAAGTGACTGGATGGCACATCACAATAATAATAATGAGAATAAATTCTTGTTGTCCCATCTCTCTCCTATCTAAACGGGGTCTCTATTTCAGAAGGTGGAAATCTTATCTTTTCCAATCACAGTTCCTAGACTGTCTGCCAAAGGTAGCTTGACACAGTAATGTATCCATGGCTGACCAAAGAGCCACAGGAGAACTCTTAGTTGTTCCTCAGCCATATCAGTTGGGACCTTTGCATTCCACCAGTGACTCATTAAGGTTGCATTGAGCTGTCTCTTCCCTCAAGATTTTGGTCTCTTAGTCCTTTAATTTGTTTCTCAAACAAATAAGAGAAAGTACTTTTTTCACCCAGAGGATCACTGGTCTGTGGAACTCCCTGCCAGAAGAAGTCGTGACAGCTGTCAGCCTTGACAGCTTTAAGAAAGGATTGGACAAGTTCATGGAGAACAAGGGTATCCATGGCTATCATGATGGATGCCTAAGGACAACCTCCAGATTGGAGAGATAGGCAGGATATCGTAAGCAGGTGAAGACATCTGCTTGGGAATACCCTGAAGCAAATGGTGAGCTGCTTTGTGAGACAGAATGCTGGGCTGGATGGGCTGTGGCCTGTTCCAACAAGGTTGTTCTTATGTCCTTGTGTTCTTAATCCATGAGTTAATTGGATTCCTCAATTCCAGCAGAAAGAATGCCCATCCTCTCCTCAAATAGGTCCTAGCTGACTCATCAACATGTTGATGTTTGCCTTTTAAACCTTCGACAAACAAGAAAAAGGAATTGCACTCCTCCTGTGCAGAGAAGTTGGGATGAAAAAAAACCTGGATCCCTCGATATAGCCAAACTGATATACAGCATTGTATAGGATTGGAAGGATTCGGAATGGAACGGGAGTGTGTAACCGCTGACCAGGATGGTAGGTTGTAACTAGGCCATTGCAACCTGAGCATTTCCTCCTAGAATTTGGAAGATACCCAAAAACCTAGAGGTGAATCTAAATTGACACCAAGCTCGAAAGGTGAATCCATTTGCATGTGTTAGGGAAAAGGTATGGCAGACCTCTTGACCCTCTCTTTCTAAAGGGGACATAATATCCTTCTCCTTTTTCATGGGGGTGGAGGGGCTTGCATCCAGGCCTAATGGAAGAGTGGGTCGGAGATGGTGCCACCTGCCTCAAATGCCCAAATGGCTGGTTGCAGTTCTACCCAACGTGTTTCAGATGGGAGCCAGAGTTTAACAACATCTGGAAGACTCCCTCTTCCCTATATTGCCCGAGGATGGAAAAATCAGTGTGGGATTTCTTAGATCCCTCAGCTGTGTAGTTAGAGCTATCAAAAAGGTAGAAACCAATCTGATCTCAACTTGTGATTTCCCCTCTTCTTTCCCTGTTAGAGAGAGAGAGAGAGAGAGAGAGAGAGAGAGAGAGAGAGAGAGCAGAGAGCAGAGAGCAGAGAGCAGAGATCAACAAAGTTTGGGGGAGAACAGTTGTAAAGCATGCACAGAGTTGGGAAATGTGACCCCCTCTTTTTTTGGGGACTAAAACTCCCAGAATCCCCCAGCCAGGCTGGAGGATTTGGAGAGCTGCACACAACAGCTGCTAGACGAAGCACAGATAATGTGCAGCTCATGCAACGGAGGCAGATCTATAGAACTTGCACGGGCATCTAGGATCTTGCAGGGAACAAAGGCCGTTGGGTACATCTGCAGCTCCAGATCAGCTCTGTTTAGCAGGAGAGGGAAGAGAGCGGGAAAGCTTGAAGGATGCCAACACAATTTGTACGCCAATTTTCTGCTTCTCGGCTTGCCAACCTTGCACAGCACGCCAGAGGTCTATTGGAATTAGATGGCTCGCTGCTGCAATGCCCATGGAGAAAATCATGGCAAATTATGAAGCAAAACAGGAAATAAATGCATTTCGCAAATGGGTAACGAGGATAATAATACGAGCGTTGGGCTGAAAAAAAAGGTTTTTTTTTTAAAAAAGCAGAGATCTTCCTCGAGCCAATTGCTGCCTGCTGCTTGCTCCTGCGAATGCTTGCAGGAGTAATCATAAAAAGAGCAGAATGGCCTGCTGAGCCAGAGCTGAAATAAGGCAGGAGAGTAACGGAAAACCTAATCAGTGTCACGAGCTGTTTAAGCCAAGGAGAGGAGAACCAGAAGCCGAGGGAAACCAGAATGGTTTTTCCAGATGGCATGAAAGCCACATCCATTTGATGCAGAGGTTTCTTTAGAGGGTAAAAAGAAAAATCATCCAGATTGTAATGCAGATCCAGCACCGCTGCATCTGGAGTCAGAGGCAGTCAGAAATGGAAGAGGTTACTTACTTTTTTTTTTGTATGGCATCTCAACCAAATCTGTGATCAGTACGTCCAGGGGGGAAATTGCCCTCGGAAAAGGTACATATTTCTCGTCTCTGGATGTGTGTGGAATTGGTTTGTAACTCCTGGTAGGACAGACACTTTAATTTACCTTCCTGGTTAAAGTAGCTGCCACTGCCGCTAGGGTTTTGTCTGGCTTCTGTTTCAAAACAAAACATTCTGATTCCAATGTAACCAGTCTGGTCCATGTCTCAAATTGGGATTCTTTGTATCACACAGCCATTAAATTTCCCCAGAGAGGGCAGCTTGGGTTGCTTAAAATGTTAGACCAGGAAAATATACACAGATCTATCAAAGTTTCTGATAACATAGTGGCCTGTAACTGGCTATTTTGGGGGGTAACAAAGGTGTAACAATGAATAGAATAGAAGTTACTTTATCAAGGTAAGTGAGGAACATGTCCTAGTTACTGTGTAAAGTTTGAAAAAAAAACATTTCAAGATATGTTTAGAGACAATTTGACCACCGTTTCCCTCCCTTCCCAAATAACCAAAAATCACAAAAAGGTAACGAGGAAGACAAAAAGTAGTGGCATGAATTACTTACCATTCATGGTAAGACATTACTTATCAAACATTACAATGAATAACAGGAATTAGTTTCTTTTTAGAAGTACCTTGTCTGAGAATGAATCCTTAGCAGAAAGCCTTGGGTGCTACATTACCATGATGCTCAGGCAGAGTGGTGTTAAGGGCAAGTCATGATACTGGAATTAATTCCTGTTGGAGATTCGACTCATTCTCCTTTCTGTCTTTTGTTGGGTAGTATCAACCTTCAAATGTGAATCTATCTATCTATCTATCTATCTATCTATCTATCTATCTATCTATCTATCTATCTATCTATCTATCTATCTATTGCATTTTCATATTGCTCATCTGCCAGTGAGGCCACTCTGTTTTAATTACCAACCTTTTAATTTGCAATTATATATATAATTGCAAATTATATATAAGAGCTAGAGTTTCCAACTGGTGCCTTTGAAGGGCAGTGTTGTTCATTATGTGAAAGGATGCATTATTTTATTGATTTGGTTTTACTCTTATTTGTCTTTTTTGAAAAAAAACCTGAAGGCTGCTTTTGGTTGAGTTTCAATGGAAAAGTGCCCCTCCCCCTCCAACTTTAATAAGTGAAACTAATCTCAGACTAAACTTAGAAACTCATCATTCCAGCATCATATGATGCCTCAGCTTCTCTGTACAGGCTGTGAATCACGAGAGCAATTGGTAGGTCAGAGACATTTTCTCCTAATGAGAAAGGGAAGTGTGCATGGTTTAATTCCTCACTGGTGGGCGTTTATACGCGACCCCTAAACTCCGCCGCAAATGGCTGCAAGCTCCGGAGCTTAAAAATGTTTCCCCACCAGCTCCGGAGTTTGCAGACAATTAAGTGCGACCCCGCCCACCTAAGCGCGACCCAGCGCACTTTTCTTGTACCTGCTCTTGGGAGGTGAAAAATATTTGATGCAGATGTGCTGGGCTCTCCTCGCTTCTTTTTGTTTTTGTTTTATGCCTCCCGCCCCTTTAAGAGGAACCAGGAAGTGACCGGGGCTCCCCCCCCCCCGGCAGCTTCCACCAGCACCGGGAGGTAAGGCTTTATTCTTTTGTCCCTTTTTTTCCTCCCTCCCCTCACGCAGCCAGCAGCCAGGAAGTACGGAGGGGTGGAGACGGGTGGAGACGCACGAAGAGCGACAAACCCCTAAGATCTCTGTTCCAAATTTAAGAGGCCAGCGGATCTTAGGGGTCATGTAAGAGCGCCCTGGTGTTAACCATTAGGGCTGGTGCTGATCACTGAGCTGAGATGGCCCAAGACATTCTGTTCAACTTCCATGTATACAACCTGACAGAGAAAGTGCTTTCCACCACACTCAAGGTGAACAGCTTAACTGGGGCAGCATTCTCCAAGACCTCTCAAGGATATACAGACTTGTCGTGAGGTACAAAATATGTACCCTATAGCCTGGACAGACCAAAAGGTGCCCCCCAGCCCCTATAGAAATTAATACATTGGGAGGGGCAAATAGGGGGGAACCAGTTCCAGAAGTCCCCTTGGGCAACACATTTTTATGTTTTGTTTCTGCGTTGACTATTGGCCAACGAACACAAAAGCAAAAGCAAAGCAAAGCGTTCTGCTTATATACCTCCCCATCCCACTTCAAGTAGTCTCTGGGAGGTTCACAGTTAATTACAATCTGCAGGCTACACATTGCCCCCCCCCAGCAAACTGGGTACTCCTTTTACCGACCTCAAAAGGATGGAAGGCTGAGTCAACCTTGAGCCTGCGACCTGGGATTGAACCCCAGGTCGTGAGCACAGTTTTACTTGCAGCACAGGCATTTAACCACACAAAAAAGGTAATTTATTGGTTCATCTCTTTTCTGCCCTCTGAGAGGTGTTAGGGGCCATTCTGCACTATTTAGAGGGCCCCGCAGCACCCTTGTTGCCCATTTTTCTTTTTCATTTTGAAAACTGACTCCAAGGAGAATATTTCTGTTAAAAAGAAATTGAAATGTCCTTGGGGAAAGTTCAGCCCCACATTTCCAGAACCTAGAGATGGACTTGTTGGAGTTCCAGACCTCTGGAAATCACCTCTCTAGGCCTAATGGCAGGTCCAGATACCATGAGCCTTGACATTTTAATTAGAAGAGGAACTTGTTCCTTCCAAGTAGAAGTCATGAGGGCTACCGGGGGAAACTCTCATTTTTCATGAAACAAAGCTCTTCCTATTTGTTCCACTTTTGATATTTCCTTAGCTGGCTGTGCTTCCTTTACATTAAAATAACTTCTAACATCCCCATTAAGGGTAATCCCTGCAGCAGCCTTAGCATTCTGTTTTCTGCGTTAATCTTTTAAGCATTTTTAGAAAAAGCCGCAGTTTCATGTTTTAATACTCAGTGTTTTCCTCCCAGGAGTTGTAAAAATTTATGGAGCTCTTCTATCCTATTTGACTTTACATCTTTAGAGTTTGGTGCTAATGATCCATTCAGCCTGCTTACATTGTGCCTTGCCTTTTGCTATTTTAAAAAGAGAGGGGGAAATGTTTCTCTGCCTTAAACCCTTATACAGATGCCAAGAGCATAGGAAATCATTGCAGCCAAACATATTGGGAGTTACAAAACTGATAAACTGAGCTGAGGGGAGGTGGGGCCGGGAACTGAGGCTGACTCCGGGGGGGGGGAATGCCCCCTGTGATAAAGACAAAATAATCCCCATTTTTTCCTGGACTAAGTAAAGGTAAAGGTTCCCCTTGCCCACTTGTGCTAGTTGTGTTTGACTCTAGAGGCGATGTTCATCTCCATTTCTAAGCCAAAGAGCTAGTGTTGTGCAAGCCTGTGACCAGGTGGCTGGCAAGGCCAAACGCATTTCTGCACACGGAACACTGTTTACCTTCCCGCTTTTTACGGTGGTACTTATTTATTTACTTGCATTTTACATGCTTTTGAACTGCTACGTTGGCACAACCTGGGGTTAACAGTGGGAGCTCACTTTTTTTCTCTCTGTTGCCACAGGAATCTGTGGTTTGTCACTGCATACGAAACCCAGGGGGAAATAATATTCTTTCCAAGATTGTCAAAAATGTGAGAAATAGGATCCCTCTGCCTCCCCCCAAAACATCTGTGGCATTCATGCCATTTTCAACGTGCAAATAGCAATCACATTATTCAGAACTGGACCATGAACTATAAAGAGGTTCTGACAATTACATTTGGGAAAGGGAGGTATTTCAAGCGAATCAATGGGAAGACAAGAGGCTGCCATTTAGAGATCGTACAGCTCTTGTTTGGAGTGTGTCTGTGAAGATTCTCAGTCATCCAGGCGTTTATACACGACCCCTAAACTCCGGGACAAATGGCTCCCAGCTCCGGAGCTTAAAAATGTTTCCCCACCAGCTCCGGAGTTTACAGGAAATTAAGTGCGGCCACGCCCACTTTAGCGTGTCCCAGCACACCTTTCAAGTACCTGCTCTTCCATCGTGAAAATTCCTTGATGCGGTGTAACAATAGTGAGTGCGGGGCTCTCCTCGCTTCTGTTTGTTGTTGTTTTGGCTCCCGCCCCTTTAAGAGCTACTTTACAGAGAGTGGAATGTTGCCGGCAAGAGCGAGAGGCAAAACAGAGGTGAGACACGATCTTTTCTTCCTTTTTTTTTCTCCCTCCCCTCACGCAGCCAGCAGCCAGGGTGGGGACACAGGAAGAGCGACAAGCCCCTAAGATCTCTGGTCTGAATTTAAGTGGCCAGCGGATCTTAGGGGTCGTGTAAAAGCACCCCAGGTGAGTTTTTTTGGAAGTTGAGTCATAGCAACTGGAGTTCTTTTCTAGATTGAAACGTTTTGCTGCTCATCCAAACAGCTCCGTCAGTCTGGCATGTTTGGACTGCTACTTTCTAAAAGGAACATGTTGCAATGCTCCTTATAGCAACTGTTAACTATTCCATTCTTCAAACACCTCCAGTTTATGAACGTGGAACAAGGGGAAGCCTGAATGTTCAAGAAAAAGCCATGCACTGGGGGGGGGGGGGTAGAAGCATGGGTGCATGCCTTAGAGCAGTGGTTCTCAACCTGTGGGTCCCCAGATATTCCTGGACTGCAACTCCCGGAACCCACTTCCAGCACAGCAAGTGGTGGAGGCTTCTGGGAGTTGCAGTCTAGGAACATCTGGAGACCCACAAGTTGAGAACCACTGCCTTAGAGGGAACCTTGTCTACAGGATACTCTCCTCTGCTCATTACCATTTAGGAGAGATGCAAAACAAGAGAAAAGCACACCAGTTTTTTTTTCAGTTAACAAATTCTCACCCAAATACAAAGACATTGTCTGGGATGGTTTTCGACAAGTGTGGTTGTCCCTAACAGCTGGATTCATCCCTTAAAGAGAATTAAACGTCCACATTCCTTTGAGCATATTCTGAGCCTAAGAATTTATTTACCATATATTATCTGATCTTAGCCGAGCTCATAATCCTTTCGAGCAAATGCCCATCAGTGGTAACCGCACACTTTCTTCCTTCTGGCACTCTTATCAAAGTGGGGGGAAGTCAGAAGTGGTGTTGTTGTTAAATGACCGAAAGTCAGAAATCTTTGCTGATCTCTTCTAAGTGACCCAGAGACCTACTGGTACTAGTACTCCCAAATCTGTGTCTGTCTTGGACTCTGGTCCCGTGTCAGGTATAAAAATGGTGGAATATACTTGTAGGGCAAAGTGTGCATGTCTAGAGATTGACTCGCTGGATTAGTGGCCAGTTTGTGGTTTTAAAGTTTTGGCCACCCTAATTAGGCTGTTTTTGAGAGCTCTAAGCATGCTCTGCTTCTTGGATCTGTTACTGCATTGCTAAACTATTACTGCAGCCCTTTGGGGCTTTTGTTAGTTCAGTGATGTCTTGGCATACACTTCTAGGCATCTGGTGCTCCCTCTTAAATAATGTGGAGAAAATTCCATTTCTTCTACAGCTAGAGGCTGCATTGGCCAGCAGGCAACCCTGGAATCTTCGCAGGAATTGAAATTTCCCGAGGGACCCCCCCCCCCAAAAAAAAGTGGTTCTTGACATTAAATTCCATCCTGGCACTTAGCTGGGAAGTAATTGGCAGTTCTGATGCCCATAAGTCATTCTTTCCTTATCATATGCTATTGTCAGGATTAGTACTTTGGAGATCTTATGTAATTTTCATGCAGAAGAGGGTTGGTCAAATTCCTGGCTTGTAAGATCAATTCACTCCTATCAGGAAATTGAGTTTCTGGACTATCCTCCCAATGTGCAAACTCAAGCAAAGCGGTGAAATCCGATGCAAGCATTCAGGTGCAAACATTTTCACAAGGCAGGTAGGCAGGTGCGCTGGCAAGCAGGTAGGCACATGCCATGCCCAGAGAGGCTGGCGGATGCAGTGAAGTTTGGCAGGGTGAGATGACGGGCACAAAGCCAACAGAGACTTAGCAGCTTGCTCTTGGATTGCGGAAAAAAATATGAGGAGAAGAAGGAGCTTGTTAACATCTTGTTTCTAGTCTGTTTGAACTGTTAGCTGCGGATCTTGGCACCTGTTCTAATTTGCATTTTGGATTCAGATTTATAGGTACTTATGAAATGATTGTCCCCAGTCCTCTTTGCAGCAATGGGCTCAACACTGCGGGCCTTCAGTATTGTTTCTCTTTCACCCCTATGAATAATAACAATTTGTACCTACTATTTTCAAAGAGCTGGTCTAGCTCGCGTGGGAGGAATGTCTGTTTGTAGAGCCAAGGGCCAGGCATCTGAATGCGCACTGTGCCAACCAGGAGGGAGACCAATCCAGACCACCTGGATCATAGAATCATAGAGTTGGAAGAAACCTCAGGGGCCATCCAGTCCAACCCCCTGCCATGCAGGAACCCCCATCACAGTATTTCTGACAGATGTCCATCCAGCCTCTGCTTAAAAACCTCCAAAGAAGGAGACTCCACCACCCTCCTTTGTGGCAGCATATTCCACTGCCGAACAGCTCTAACCATCATGAAGTTCTTCCTAATGTTCAAATGGAATCTCTTTTCCTGTAGTTTGAAATCCACAAGCCGTGCTGCTTGCATGGCCTTGGACAGGCTGCACAGTCCTGCAGTACCATCAGAAGGACATCCGGTTACACCACAACTGAATACTTTAAAGGGACCTAATTTGGCAATAATGACCTTTTCAGTGTACTGTCCAAGTTGTAAACCCCTCTGTCTGGGTTTAAAATCCAAATATATAAATTCCGCCACTCATTTAGTGGAAACAAACTTTTGCCACTAATTCATCACAGTTGGGAGAAGACACTTTTTGGGGACAGCTAAAGAAGGAAAACAGTTCTGGCAGTGAAAGAAGAGTCAAATGGTGACTCATTGACGGAGTGGCCTATATTGGAGCACTTTTGCCTCTCCCCCTTTGCAGCACAGACTTGTGGTATGGGCTCCTAAAAGCTGCTGTCAGGATGGGAGTAACGCTGTTCAGGAACTTCTGCAGCAGGAGAAATGATATTGCCTGACTATATGTGAAGGATATAATGGAGAGATTCTCTTTTCACAAGAAATGAGGTGATAACAAGGCTTTCAAGTTTCCGCTATTCTTCCGGTGTGTCAGATGAGTGTGCAGGAAGTCAGGGAAGGAAAAAAGTGATCAAGTCTAGCCCTCCCATTCCTTTGATATCAACAATTCCCACAACAGCACTTCTTCAAAAGGTAACCAAGCTTCCTTCTCATCCTGCCTGCAACGCAGACACCTGCCAGGAGACCCTCCATCTAATGTGCCTCTAATAAAATGGGATAGATACCAAAAAAGCTGAATAAAACATAGTCTTCATTGTACTATGTCACTTTCATAGAATCATAGAGTTGGAAGAGACCTCAAAGGCCATCCAGTCCAACCCCTTGCCATGCAGGAACCCCCATCACAGGACTCCTGACAGATGGCCCTCCAGCTTCTGCTTAAAAACCTCCAAAGAAGGAGACTCCCCCACCCTCCGTGGCAGCTTATTCCACTGCCAGGCAGCTCTAACCATCAGGAAGTTCTTCCTAATAATGTTTAAATTGAATCTCTTTTCCTGTAGTTCAGGCATGTCCAAACTTTAGCCCTCCTGATGTTTTGGACCACAGCTTCCAGAATTCTAAGCTTAGATTGCCAATGGCAAAGGACTGTGGGAGTTGCTGTCCAAAACATCTGGAGGGCCGAAGTTTGGTCATGCCTGCTATAGTTTGAAACCATTGCCCTGAGTCCTTGTCTCTGAAGCCATGGAAAACAAACCAGTCCCCTATTCAACATGACATCCTTTCAAATACTCTATTTAAATTTTCCTACCTTTATCCCAATGGGTTTTAAACTAATAGAACTGCCCCGTCAGTTCTAGTTTACTTTGCTGAAGAAAGGAAATGAATCCTTGTTGCAACCATAAGGCAACATTATTGTAAAAGGGAATCAATTATAAGTACAGTTGTTACATGTAACCTGTTACTACTGAACTCTGGAACAGCCCTGTGGTGAACAAAAGCCCTCCTTGGCCACAGGGGGCCAGGGTGTGGGGTTCTGGTCTCATTTGCCTTTGGGTTACTTGTGGAATTTTATAGGGCAGGACGAGGCCAACGCAGTGTCGGGGGTGTAGTGTCAGTTAGGATTTTGGAGGTCAAGATTCAACCAAACTAAGAAACTTACTGAGTAATCTTCATCCAGTCAATCTCAGTCCTTGCCTGCCTGGCACAATTGTTGGGTGGATAAAGCAGAGATGAGGTGTGGTATAATGTTATACATTCATGCACACACAAAAACTATAGTGTAATGGGTAGACTGGGACTTGTGGTACAAGTCTTCAATTTAATTCAGTTTAAACATTAGGAAGAACTTCATGACAGTTAGACCTGTCCAGCAGTGGAATATGCTGCCACAAAGGAGGGTGGTGGAGTCTCCTTTGGAGGTTTTTAAGCAGAGGCTGGGTGGCCATCTGTCGGTGGTCCTGTGGTGGGGGTTCCTGCATAGCAGGGGGTTGGACTGGATGGCCCTTGAGATGTCTTCCAACTCTAGGATTCTATGATTCTATTCTATGATTCTAAGTCTTCATGGCACTTGAAATCTACTGGGATGACCTTGGCCCAAACATTTTCTCTTAGCCAGGTCTAACTCTCAAGAGCATTTTGAGGAAGGAAACACCCTAGGCTGCCTTGAACTCACAGGGGCGAAAAGCAGGATGCAAATGCAAGGAAGGAATTAAAGAAACCCACCTCCTGCACTCTTTTAACACATGTGGGAGCTAGCTGAACCTTCTCCCTCAAAGCCACTAGCTAGCTCATCGGCCCTCATTACTGTAAGCTTTAGAATACTGCCAAAAAGAGCGTCCTCAACAAAAATAATTTTAATTATTCCTTTGGAAAAAAAGGCCAGTCTTCCACTCCTTTTAAGAGGTTTGACTTTTCAGCATGCTTTCCTGTTCTTGTTGCACCTGTGGATTTTTTTGTCAAGAAGAGTAAAGTTTGAGCTCTCCTCCTCTCTCTCTCTCTTTCTCTTCTCCTTAATTTGTCTGGGCAGGCTCTTTGGATGGGAACAAGAGACCTCGGTGGCTAAAACTCTAGACTCCAAGTAAGTTAACTTCTGAGAGTAGTTTTAAAAGGCAGAAAAGGATAAATGATCTTCAGGTTTTGTTTTGTGTGCAATCCATCTGGCAAAGTACTTCTTTTGATATCCTATGTCCGAGTCCATGGTCTATACATACAACTAGGTAACGTCCCACGGGGTAGAGTAGTTCCTAAAAGATACAAAATGTTGTGTATTTTGTTTTGTTTTTTAAAGGCACCAACAATTTATAATGACTAAAGCAAAGGCTGAGATTAAAGGGATGGCTGAGGCAAAGATTTCCAGAAAGGGATTGGAAGGTTTTCCAGGGATTGTGGGGTTTGTTTGTTTTTTTACTCTATCTCCCAGAATTTTGCAAGCACTGTAGAGAATAGGTTGTGCTGCCTGGGGAGTTTTGAAAGGTGCCCCATTCAAATCTGCACATCTTAGCAGAAACCACTCACCTATTGAGAAAAAAACCAAATTGCCTTCATTCTGAATAAGCGCTATTTACCATCAGTGACGTTGGCCCATATCTATATTATATTGGCTAGGAAGTATGATGAGGTCACTGCTTTGTATTTATCCCAAAGCAATGATTTTCCTTCCAAACAATAACACTTCCCTCTCATAAGCCTTGGTTGACAAGCCTCTGGGACTCATCTTTGAACTTCCCTGGCTGGCAACAACAAACTTCACAACAGAGATTCAGACTCAGACGCTATCTCTGCCCACATGTCTCCTACCCTGGCAATCTCCTCCTCCTAGGACCCGCAACATCAGGGCATTGTACAGTTGCCCATCTTTCATTGCGTCACGTGTTATCAGTTGCCCTCATGCGCGCTACAGAGACAAGTTTTGTCTGTGGGCAAAAAAGAAAAGAACACAATTCTGACATCAGATACAGTGATGGTCAAAAAACCAATGAGAAACTATATGCCATTCTTGTAGGCAAGAATTCAAAGACAGATTCCTGAACAAAGCAGTTAACCAAGAATTCAGTGATATCTTCTGTGGCTTGAATAGAGACCAAGGGTTTTATTTTTAATCACATTGTCCTTTTAGGTCATCTCTGCAAAGCCACCTGGTTTGTCCTCTCAACTGCTGCTTATTAGCAGTCACAATCAGATAATTATTAGCCCAGTCAATTTCCTCTGAGTTCACTGATTAAACTCCCCCCCCTTCAAAAACATACTATTGAGAGAAGATTTTATGTAACTGATAAAAGGGGTGGCAGTGGTCAGCCTTCCAGGTGTTCAAATGTGTTTCCCCGTCTGTTGTTGTTGCATTGATGTGCCACTCTAAAATGCTACCATGGACCTAGTGTGTGACCTGAAAAAGAACACCAATGAATACTGAAGACACTGCTTGGATAAGTAGTGTATCACTTTGATCCAATAAGAAAAAGAAGTCCAGTTGCCATGACTCAACTCCTGGATAACCTCACCACAAGGATCCATATCAACTTACCCACACTGCTGCTTGAAAAATGATAAAATGTTGCCCTCCTGAAGAGTACACAAAATTGAATGTGTGTTTTTTTTAAAAAGCAACATTTTATTAAATTGCAGACATGTCGGGCTTTCTCATTGTGTCTAGCTGCTGTCTTCTCAGCCCCCATTTGACTTTGAAATCTTGGATCCAACAGCGAGTGGCCATTCAAGAGAAAAGTAATTCTACTGAGTTCTGGGGGACATACTATCAGAAGGACATTTGGAGTACACCATGGGCATAAGCCTCCCCCTGGGTCGGAACAGAAGGGTTACTTTGAAGGACCACGAATCCCAGATGTTCTGCTTCTAAGCCCTTGCTGATAGGGCGCCTTCTTCCGTTCCTACTCTGACGAGCAACACGGGTCTTTTGATGTCCGGAGGCTGAGGGCCGTCCTCCTTACCGGCTTTCCAGCCCGGCAGGAAAACCAAACTCCCGATGAACTTATTCTTTAGGAGAGGACACGAAAAAACGCCTGGCCCGATCCTGAAAGAGACCCTCTCTTCCCTTTCCTTCGACGATCCGCGAGTGTTTCCAGGATCGCGCCGCGCGGCCACTCCTCTGCGAGATCCCGAGCGCCTCTTTCCCTCCGCCGCCGCCGCCGCCGCCGCGCTTCCCCCAACCCACTGTGCCCGTCCTCGCCCCAAACCGACTTTTTAAAAAAAAAATTTGGTGCGCGGGGCGGGGCGGGGAAAAAAAGTATTTAAAACACTTGGGATCTCTCGAAAGACTTGGAGAGGGGGTGGGGGGCGAGGAGAAGAGAAGAGAAGAGCGCACTCGCCCGCCCGCCCCGCTCCCACGTTTCAAAACAACACCGCGTGCAAGGCAATCAAACGGGATCCACCACCACCACCACCACCTTTCAGGGCCCGGAGGGCGCCCCGGATCAAGTCCGGGGCTGGAGGAGGACAAGAAGGACGCCGAGGAGGACGAGGAGGAGGAGGAGAAAGCAGCCGAAAGAGAAGCAGGGAGGCGAGCGTTTAAGAGCGCTGCTCCGCGCGCAGCAGCAACCGCGACCGAGATGCCGGTACAAAAACCAAACCGACCAAGGGATCAAGAAGTGTGTGTGTGTGTGTGTGTGTGTGTGTGTGTGTGTGTGTGTGTGTGTGTGTGTGTGTGTGTGTGTGTGTGTGTGTGTGTGTTGGGGGGGAGAAACAGAACCAGCCCAGAGGGGGTGTGGTTGCCGAGGGCAGCCCCGCGTGCCCAAAGGCCCGGCGTAGGACGCGGGCGCTCCTGGGCGTGTGCAGAAGGCTCCCTTTGCAGTAGGGGTTGGAAAAGTGGAGAGAGAAAGAGACAGGCTGCGCTCCTCCAGAAAAGGCACGGGGGGGGGCGCAAATAAAATAAAATAAAAGGCAAGGAGCCTAGGGACCCCCGGGGAGCCGATCTCCCTGGCCCGTGTGCGCGCCTCCGCCCTCTCCTCCGGGTGGGCTGTCCCCGGGCCCTGGCCGGCCGCTCGCCCCCCCCCCAGCCCTGCCTTTCGCCTCCCCCCCCCCAAGGGGGCTGCTATTCAAATGTGGGTCAGGGGTGAGCGGCGCCCGACGTCACCCGCTTACAAGATGGCGCTGAGAGGCGAGCCGTGAGATGAGGGACGCGCGGCTCTAAACCGGGCGGGCGGGGAGGGGGGGCAAGAAGCCCGGGCGGACCCCGCCGAGCAGGAGGCTGCAAAGGGGACACGATACGGCGGCGGCGGCGGCGGGAACGGCCCTTTGCAAAAAGAAAAAAACAAAGTCCCTCCCTCCCCTCCAAAAAAGCATGCCGTTGGAAAGGTAAGCCCCGGAGCGCGCGCCTCCTCCTCGCCCGCCCCCCCCCCCAAGCA
Organism: Phrynocephalus guinanensis; assembly: GCA_037367245.1. Classification (NCBI taxonomy): domain Eukaryota; kingdom Metazoa; phylum Chordata; class Lepidosauria; order Squamata; family Agamidae; genus Phrynocephalus; species Phrynocephalus guinanensis. Next base: position 10,787,644 of record CM074752.1, read on the forward strand.
AGCCGCTGCTGGGTTCCCTCCATCGAGGGGGGTGGGGAGGCGCGCACACGTGTCTAAAGGGTGTGTGTGTGCGTGCATGCATGCATGCAGGCAGGCTGTGGGGGTGTATATTTGGGGGGGGGGCGCGCATCCGGCCAACGGCCCGCGCGAGGAGCGGAGAGCATTGCACGCCCCCCTTCCTCTCGCCTTTCTTGGCCCACTCGGTCGCCGCGGGCGCACAAAGGAGGAGGGAGCCCCCTTTGGCCTGGGAGGGGGGCCACCCTTCCCCGAATCTGAGCCCCGGCCCTCCCAAGCCGGGCCCCCCTGCCCTGCCCTCCCGCACCCAAGCGGGTTCTTGCGGACTAGAGCCATCGGCTTGGCTTTTGTGCGGCAGCCCCGATCTTTGTCTGCGCGCCCGCGCAAGGTGGCACCGGGCGCCCCCCGCGCCTCCTGCGACACCCTGGGTGGGGGCGGCTCCTCGGAAAACTTTGCCCCCCCCCGGCCCGCAATCCCACCCCACCCCCTTTGTATACATATTGTTGTTTGTTGCGTGTAGGGAAGGCGGGGGGGGGGCGAGCGCTTTAGGAAAGTCCCGGTGCCCTGAGCCGGGAGAAGGGTGGGATGGGGGGGGAACTGGTCGGGGGCTGGCAGCTTCTCCCCGTGGCCCCCTCCGGCCCCAACCCCACGGGTGCCGTGCCGGCCTCCTCCTCCTTCTCCTCCTCCTCCTCCTCCTCCTCCTCCTCCTCCTCCTCGCCGAGCGAGTTGCAACCGAGGGATGGCTCACGGAGCGTGTGAATGGGAGGGTGGGTGGGTGGGTGTGCACGCGCCGAGGAAGGGATTGGGCCGTGCCTATGAAAGGGGTGTGCGCGCGCGTGGTTGCCCCCCCCTTTTTTTTTTTTTTGCTCGGCTCTCGGGGGTTTGTGGCCGTAGGAAACAGACGCGGGGCCCCCTCCCGATGTTAGTAGCAGCTTGGGGGGGGGGGAAGAGGCGAGCGAGGGGTTGCAAGCAGAGCGAGCGAGCGAGCGAGACCCGGGCATGGCATGGCATGGGCGGTCGTTGCACCCTGTCCTCCCCTCCTCCAGCTTCCTTTCCAAGACGGTCCGTGGAGTTCCCATCTATGGCGACTGAAAGGTGACTAACCTCCCCCCCCCAACCACCACCAACCGCGCTCCGCTCCACATTCCCACCACTTCGGCTTTCCCCCCCTCTCCCTGGGCTGGGTGGAGTAGCCAGGGCACCATTACCTTACCCCCCCACCCCCACCCGCTTTTGGTCAAGCTGCGTTTGAACTTTTGCCACATCGGTTTCTCTCCCCCCCCCCATTCTCTCTCTCTCTCTCTCCCTCCCCCTTCCACCCCATCCTCCACCTCCATTGAGAGCAAAAAAAGACTGTCTCTGCGGGGCGTTGTTACGATCTGGGGGCTATTGTTGGCCGCTGCACGACTCAAAGGGACTCGAAGCAGAGGCTTGCCGGGTGGAAACCTTTGGGGTCCCCCCCTTTGCAGGAGCACCAGCCTTTACCTACACCCCCTGACACACACACCCTTTCACCCCGCTTGGGATAATCCCATTCTGGATTCTGTAGATTCCTCGCCCCCTCCCCCCATGTCCTTCCTGGGTTGTACTTTTATTTTATATTTCATTTAGTGTTTGCTGGGGGGGGGGGCTTCTGTCATTTTCCTTCTTAGAAATGCATTCCCCTTCCCTCCTTAACCAATGGGGTAAAGGAACAATAAGACAAACAAAAACGAAAAGAAAGGTAGTTGCAAAATTGTTATTTTCAGTTAGAAACATTGGCAAAATCTTACAGCAAGTCTCCACATTTTGATTGCTTGTATAGCTATGTAGCTGTTGGTTCTTTTAATAAGGCTCTCTACACTGTATCTTTGCTTCTGTGTTACCTTGTAGTCTTTGACTCTTCTTTCAAATAACCGGGTCTATGACCGTACAATAAAATTCGATTTTGATTTGAGAAAGAAAGCTTAATATTTTCATATTGTTACATCGCAAAAAAGTGGCTCAAGTATTGAATTTCCAACCTGGACCTTTGCAATCCAGACTTGGCCCTTCGTCCAGAGAATATGTATTGATGTTCAGAACCTTTTTCTCTCTTCTCCCCCGACACCCCCAGCCACTATTTTGATCCTGGAAAAATGAAAATATTTTTCTGTATGAGAAAAGACCTGCCTAGTCTCTATCTAAATAGCTGATACTTACAAACGACAACTATCTCCTTGTGTTCCTCTCTTCTTTCTGGTAATAACCCTGTTTTCTTCTTTTGGTTCTTTTCCTTTAAAAGCTGTTTACAGTATTTGTAAAGAGGAAAGGGAGAGACTAGACATAGTTTTCTTTTTAAACTTTTCCCAGGTAAACCAACTGTGCCAGGGAAGGTGCACCGTCCTCTTTCCCACCAATCTGGATATCTCCCCCTTCATCATATCAACTTAGATGCCAACTTCACTTTTCTCCCTTTTATCAATCCATCCAGCTGGTTTATTTTTGTTTTCCCATCTTAGGAGGAGGGCGGCTCTTCTGTACTTCACCTGGATAAGGGGAGGGGCACCAAAGTTTCCATTTGAGATTGTATCATTTTTAAACAAACGTTTTAGAAATGGTAGAAAATCTTTTAAAAGGAAAGGCTAGGTTGGCTGGAACTGGCTGTCACATATGTGTGGCTAAGTTTGGGTCCTGTGTTCATCTTGTTTCCGCCCCCCCCCCTTTGATGTGCAGGCATACTGACTGGTAAATAGTACACGTCGCCTTTAAAACGTGTGCTCTGATAGTTGAAACTGATATAGATTACACACAGAGAGAAAGATACTGGATAGACAGAGAAGTAGAAATGAAAACAAGAGTCTAACCTGTTGGTAACACACCTGTATTTTGTTAGAAAAGCAGGCTTTGCCACGTGTGGTCTGTTTCATTAAAGAATAAAGACCCCCCTCCCCCGTGATAAGTGTCTTACGGAGTGGAGAAGGGAGAGGCTGTACAGTATTTTGAACAAGGCTATGGATGTCGTTTGAGTTTTTCCAAAGGAAGCACCAGGTTTTGTGGCAATAAATAAACCATGCGGGGACAATGAATGCCCCTTCAGTTTTTTATTTTATTTGCCCTTTTTATGCATAGGGGGTGAATTCGATCTTACTTGATAGTGTCTTTGGCACCTTCTCGTTTCGTAACCTAGTAAAGAAAATGCTAAAATCAAGTGATTCGCAGTGAATTGTTTTAAATCCGAACGTGCAATGGGTATAGTGGTCTGTTGACTCAAAAGAAAACAAACAGCCTTGTGATCCCATGAAGCTTTGCTCATTATCACTGTCAGTACTTGCTGCTTTTAATTTCTATCACAACTCTGTGTCTGTAATTCCACTTTCCAACCATATATGCTTTGTATATTTATCTGATGTTATGGGCAGCACTTTATGTGACAGGTAAGGTGGACTAAATTCTATGAAAACTCAATGTTGCTTTAAATTGGCCCATCTTCAGATTTAAGGTGCTACAGGACCCTTGGTTATTTTCAGGCAGTGTCCCCTCTGAAATTACAGGGCTGCTGCCATATTCCCTAGATACTGCTGTCAATTTTATTAGGATCTACATACAGATATGACTGGAATATGGACACAGCATTGAATTCTATGTGTGGGGGGGTTGCACCCCAAAAAAGTCACCTTAGCATCTTGCCGGCTGCTTCTGTGTATCAGTCATGGATCAAAAAAATGAATTTGAGACCTCATGGATTACAGATATTCTCTAGAGCACTTGTGATTTCTTCCATTGGTATCTAAAATGCATTCCTTATGCTCATGTTCAGGAGGTGCCCGCACATTTGTGAAGGCCTCTTGGGAAGTAGGCAACTCACCCCCCCCCCATTTCATTAAAAAGTAATGTAAGAAATGATCCTTGACTCCCAGTATCTTGAATGTGCAAGTTGTCCTGATGTGGGTGTGTTCATATGCGCCCATTGACATTTCAAGTTTGTTCACTTGCGTCTGAGACAGAATAGTGTGCATGCTAAAATAAGGGTGAGTGTGCTCTTAAACCCATGCTTTATAGATCTGGTGCTTTCACCTTTCGCCTACCGTTTATGGTGAGAAACAGATTTGGCAAAGAAACATTTCGTGTTCTAGGTGTTTGGGCCAAGAATTGAGATCGAACTCTGCGGTAATAATAAGAGTGTACTAGGTGTTAATCCTGGGGGTGTTTTGTTCACAGAGTTACGGAAAAGAACAGCGACGTGTATAAGAAGGGCCGTGAGTTTTGACATATGTAGGTCTGGCAGACGGAAGAATTTGTGGGAAAGTGTGTCCAAAGAAGCCTGAAGCATCGCACAAGCATGTGATGGGCGGACCAGCCAGCGAGTTGTGGGTTGTTTAGGAGAAGGAACTAAGGAAGCTTCCGTCCTCAGGTGCTAGGTGGGTGGCGTTTCATTGTCTTTTGGAGCTTGTGTGGGGTTTCCACCCGAACTCCCGGCTTCTGGATTTCCACGGTTCTCCTGAAGCGCTGATGAACATTTGGAGAAGGAAACCATTCCCACAAGTGCACAGTGAGGTCAATCTGTCGTGCGTCCGTGTGTGTGTCTGTATGTGTCTGTGCGTAAACTCTGCAACATTGTTTACTGCAGGTTCCAGCAGGGTAAATAAGAGGATGATGAAATGTGTTTTGCTGTCGTCTGACCTGGGGTGTTTATTGTGGCCATAATCCTGTTAGCACGTTAGTGGGCTGTATAGACAGGTAGTTCCTGTGTGGAGGTTTGGATCCTCTTTGTTTGTTTATTAAGTACAACAACAACAAGAATAAAAACAGCAGTCTAGTTGTCTTTTGGGGTATATGTGTGGCAAGATCAAAGTCTGCCTTTGTGTTGGGAGAGGTTTCCTTCCCATGCCATACCCTATTAAAAGAATATTTTCTAAGCATAAAGGAAGGTTAGAGAAATAGATACTGTAATTCTCTCCGGGGCACATGGATACATACACTTACTATTCTAGTCTGCTTTTTTTATTTAAAAAAGTCTTAGATGCTTTCTGCTCTTAAGAAAGTGTGTGTGGGGTGGGGTGGGGGGTGCTTCTGGATTTTAGTGACAACTCAGAAGCCATGGCTTCTGTTGGGTGCCTTGGTGGGTCTGTGTGTCCCCGTGTCTGTCTCTCTCTCTCCACCACACACAACTCAGTAGCAGATGTTGTCTTGGAAAGATTTGTTGGGGAGCGGGGCCGGGTCGGTTGGGGGAAGAGGCGGAAACGAATTGCATTTGTGATTCGGCCATTATGTGGGCTGTGACAGTCTTAAGCTCAGTGGGGTCTAAAGGAGTGGGGGGAAGGGCCGGGAGGGGGGGGAGCGCAGGGCAAGGGGGCTGGGCAGCTTGACGTTCCAGGCCGGCCTTGTTGGGCTCAGTGGAAACATTAACAGGCCTCAGCTGTTCCGCTCCTTATCAAAGAATCCAAAGCTGAAGACTTTTCCCTTGTAAATGGAGTGCCGAAACCTTGAATCGAAGGGACACGGTTAGTAACCACGGCCATCCAAAAGATGCACATCTATCTTTCGTAGATATGGTGAGTCTGTTGTATTGGAGTAGAAAGACGAGGTGTGATTTGAAATACGGTGGTACCTTGTATAAAGGGATTTAATTCGTTCCAAATGAAATTATGCTAAGCAAAATTTCCTTAATACAAATTTCCCATAGGAATGCATTGAAAACAGAGTAATTTTGTACAGGTTTGCCCCATAGACGATTCTGTTAAGCAAACTTCCTCTATCTCCGGAATGTTTTATGTTGTACAAACCGTTTGTTATACGAGGGCCCACGGTATTCACGGACTTGGAAAAAATAAACGAAACAAATGCTGAGATGGCTCCCAGTTGTCTGTTTTTTTAATCAGTATTAACGTGTGGCCAGTTCTTAACAGAAGGACAGTGACTGTATTCTGTGATCCCGCACACCTTGGATTGTGCAGCTGGTATTACAAGAGTTCCTGCAATTTGTGCCTGACAGTTGCTAGACAGAGAAGTTGAGCCAGTTGCGTGGCGGTCAAAGAGCAGCTTGGGCTGAATTTTTGCCATTAATTGGACTTTTGCAGACTTCCTGAGATAGGAACTTCTTCAAATGCTCTTGAATTACCTGCAAAGTAAGTACACTGCAGGGGAAATGTGTATGTTCTTCCTATGCTTCTTTGATCCCATAAGACTGCACTTCTGGAATGTGGCTGTAATGCTGTAGATACGCTTTACATCATTGTACTTCAATAAATATAGTAAAAATTGTAACATTATAGTAAATTTACTGTAGTATATTTATTATAGTAAATATAGTAACATTGACACAATGTTTTCAATGTCAGTTTCCATCACTTGTAACTTTTACATGGAATTTTCCTACTCTGTCTAACTGCTCGTATTCTCTTGTAGCTTTAATGTTGTCCCTCAATGCCCTGTTCTCAAACTTGAATATGTCTTAACTGTACTGGACTGTATGTTGTCCCTCATTAGTGTAAGCCCCCTTGGGATCTTTTCCAAGGAGAAAGGCAGCATAAAAATAAATAAATAAAATAAATAAAATAAGAAGGTCTCCGAATGTCATGTAGAGTCAAGCCCTTCTCTCTCTCTCTGTCTCTACAAAAATGGAACAGGTGATACCTACTAGAAAAATAACAAAAACATTGCTAATATTTCAAGGGTGAAGCCCTCTTCCTCAGCGTAGTAACAGTAGGTTATAACATGGCAAAAGATGGATTTGCCATGAGTTATTTCTTAGATGTAAGGTCCTTGGCAAGATGGAAAAAAGCCAGGCAATTTAGTTGACGGAGTCTCTCATCCTCTCTCTCCCTCTCTCCCTCCCTCTCTCTCTCCCCCCACCCATAATTCCTCTCCTCTGTTTTAAAATTTGATACTTTTCAAATGGTTGCATCTTGACTATAAAAGCCATCATATCAGCCTTGTTGCCGTGTTGGATATACCAGTACAGTAAATGGTTCTAATATATATAAAATTAGATGCGCTTTGATTGGTAACTCTGGGGGAGATAATTTCTTCACTCGATCTTAGGACCTGGAAGCACCAGGAGAGATAATCAAAATGCAAACAGAATTCTGGCCTTGTAACTTAAATGAGTTATTTTTCTTATTTTTTTAAAGCCACACTTAAGCATTACAGTGGGAGAGAAATTGCATGTGCGGCAGTAGCTGTACCTGTAGTGACAGGTGCGAGAAAAGAATCGTGTGTCTTCCCCAGTCTTTGGAAGGAGGCCCAGCGTTGGCTGCAAACTGTGACATGGGATTAATTGCTGCATAGTGTTTTCTTTCTGTATATCAGATTTCTCATTTTGTTAATAACCGATGCCTCGCTGTGCACTTGAAGTCAGCTGTTCTGGCAAAGAAGCGTGTGTGTGTGTGTGTGTGTGTGTGTGTGTGTGTGTGTGTGTGTGTGTGTGTGTGTGTGTGTGTGTGTGAGTGAGTGTGTTGGGCTGGGGGAGCTTTGCATCGTTGAAGTGACAACTCTTACCATTTACAGTACCTTGCATTGTTTGACAAAAAAACCCCACAAAATAAAACAAAATGGACCTTTGTCCTGGGGAACTCCTGAACAACGACTTAGCTATGGTACGATAGGGGACTCTCCTTTCAGGATTTGTGCGTGTGTTTTCATTCTTATTTGGCAGGCAGAGCTGGGGCGAGAGGAGCAACATAAAAAAAGCTTCCTTTATGCCCGAAAATTGTACTGGAGCTCCCAGCTTCCTGTTGCAGTCCATTCTCAGGAGGGCATCTTTTATCCATCCAAAACGGAGACCATGAATTTGGTCAAATCCTTGACCCATGCCATTGAGGAGCTCAAATGCGCTGGGTTTCCTTGCTTTCCCTCTGTGTTCGGGACAGCTTTATAGTCAATACACGAGGTTTCTCACCCTTAGAAAAGGAAGGAGACATCAGATTGGGAAAGGGGGGGAATTAGGGGAGGGAGTCAAACTCTGATAAGTTGCCTTCTTTTAGGCTCTTGGGCTCTTGGTAGGCATTATTGAAAACAAAGCATTTCAGTAACTCTTGCAGGATTTCCTTACTTGTTGCATGCATTCATGTCAAGGCAAAATGTAGGTGAAATCAATTATTCTTGCAGGTCACATGGCTATTTTGTTTAAGGGAGGGCTTTGAGATAACACTCTTGCTATGAAAAAAGGGGGAGGGTGAACATTGGAAGCTTATGACACAGAGTTCCTTATCACCACTTTGTACAAACAGGAAATTGTCTACTCTGGTTCCAAGTATCTCGCCTGGACGGTCTCGGTCTTTCTCCGTCGCTTCCTGCTGCCTGAGCCTTCCAAGGCAAAAGTGGACACCTTAGTACCTCCAGACATTTTGGAAACGCGCCCAGAAATGCCCCTCGCTGGCCTGGGCACTGGTGGAGAGTTGTGGCCGAAAACATCTGCAGTGCGAAAGATGGCCCACGTCTGTTGTAAACTGGATGAGGTTTTGTGTCTGAAGCCATGACCCTCATGCAAAGAATGTGCTCAGCCACAGAGTCATGCATTCATGGGGCGTCTGTGGTTCGGCTCTTGCATCATCTCGCCTGTCTTGTGCTTTAAAGGTTGCCGAAAACTCTTCCTTGGTTGGAGCCTGCCTGATCCCTGTTGTTCTTGCATTTCCATCCCAATTGCACCTATTTGCTCTGCTCTGACATGCTCACAGGCACATGGGTTCTGCCTCCAACCTCTCCCTCCCTCCACTCTTCCTTATATTTTTGCATCTACCGTGCTCACGAAGGCACGATCCTGTGTGTTTTCCTAGTTGGCAAGTCTACTGGTGTTGCAGTTCTCACTTTGAGATCATATTCCACCCCTGGGTCTTGACCGCTGGTCTGAAACAGAGCAGGGAAGAATTATGGTTTGGACTATAGTGCCCAGAGTTACCCCAGGCAACATGAGGATACTGGGAGTTGTAATCCAAAAATAACTTGTCCAGAAGCTCTGTCTAGCTGAGCATCTAATTTTGGGAATTACAGTAGGACTCCTGTATCCACTGATTCATTAGCCACTAATTCAGTTATCCACAGATGGCAGAGGAAAAAATTAAATAAATAATTCAGCAGCCACAAAACAAGCTGCTTTCACAAACAGCAGCTGTAAAGCAAGCTACTGTTGTAAAACAGCAGCAGTAAAGCAAGATACTGTCACAAACAACAGCTGTAAAGCAAGCTACTGTTGCAACACAGCAGTTTTGGGCTTTGTTTGAAGTTCTCTCTTATCCATGGATTTCATTATCCATGGGAAGGCCTGGAACCAATCTCCAACAGATACTGGGGTCCTACTGTATAGACTGCAATAGAAGTTTCAAAACCTCTGAATAGCTCAGTGGGTGGGTACTGAGCTGCTGCACCAAAAGTTTGGAGTTCAGTTAGCCAGCGTGCCTCCTGGGAAGGGAACCAGCCTGTGAAGCCTTGGGCAAGCTGCATAGTCCCAGAGCACCCCCGGAAGAAGGGAACGGGAAGCTGCTTCTGAGTACTCCTTACCTAGAAAATGCTGGAAAGAGTAGTTGGAGGTTGGAAGTGATGGCATGCAATTACTGTATAACTAACATTCTCTGGAATTGGTTTAAATCCAATCTGTTCAGGGCTAGGAAAACATTCAGAAGGACTAAGAAATATGTTTAAAAAGCTTTGCCCGGCACTAACCGATGTGTGTGTTTCACTTCAGTAAGATAGACTGGTAACTCTTGCATGCTCAGAGAGGGAGTAAGCAAGGCTGGCTTAATCCCTTCATCACAATGCAATGACCAACACCTATTCTCCTGCATAGGACAAGTTTCCTCTTTCCCACAACTTTAAAAACCCCACAGTCTCACTCACTCTATACCCCAGAGCACAGAGAGAACTCCTAGTTTCCTGGGCTCCTTGCCCTCTGAGGACGCTGGCCACAGAGTCTGGTGGAACGTCAGGAAGAAAAACTTCCAGAAGATGGCCAAACAGCCCAAAAAACTCCCAACAGCTATCAGATCCCGGCCGTGAAAGCCTTCGAGAATACAAGGCTAGCTATCTTTATGTGCATGTTTAGTTGATGACGGCATGCAAGCCTTTCTGAGCCACAAGGACTCAGACGGGTGCTACTTGAGCTTCAGATCATGGCTGAGGGGCTGTTTTGTTAGGAAGATTGTTCAGCAGGCTCCTTCGCAGATCCTGTTGCAAGACAGATAGGGGGAAAACCCCCAAGCCATGCAGGTTTGCTGCTTATCTTCCCCATGCAAATGAACAGCTGCCTGGAGCCAACTGGCCGCCATTCTGCAGTTGGTAAGCCAGGCTTTATTTATTTATTTATTTGGCTTTTATACCGCCCATCTCGACCTAGGGCTACTCTTTCAAGGTAACAACTCACGGCAGCCCTTAAAAAGCGTTTGGTGCTTGATCACACAACTAGATGGTTAGTGGAAGAAGAAATGCAGTGTATGGTTTTAAAAGCAGGGTTCCCTGCCCCCCCCCAATCCTTAAAGGCTCATGTAGTACCTCATCTCTTATAGGAGGCCATGGGAAGGGGGTCTGAAGCCTCCGGGTGTTTTGGTTCACAGTTCCCACGTGCCCCACCCATGGAAGAGCATGTGGCTGGCTGGAGTTTCTCCAGCCTTCTCGTTAGGATTTCTGAACTCTTCGTGACATGAGATATGGGCGTTCAGGGCATTGGAGTAATGTTGCGCTGAAGCCAGAAAGGAAAGATGTGCAGAATTCCAAAATAAAGATGAAGAAAACAGCTGTGTTGTACACAAAAATAATGGGTTGTAATCCACAGAGGTTGTGCTCACACAAGGCATCTGTTTGTCTCAAAGGTGCCTCCAGAGGTTGCCTTTTTTGGTTTGGTTTTGCTTCTCCCTGTACCATCGAATCTGAAAAATCTCCGGTTGGGTTACCAGTTTCACCACTTAAAATGTTAGCTGCTGAATATGCATTTATATGCATGCCAGAATGGGAAGGATTTTTTTTAAACTTAACCCTGCTTTGTTGTTCAGGAGAAGCTGATGGATATGCAGGTTTGTAGCTGTTTCTGTTTGCGATCAGCCGTCTTGAACCCAAGGCTCTCCAGATGTGGCGTTACTATTTCCATCATCCCCCAGCTAGCAGAAACAGGTCCAGCACAAATGGAGCTGCATCACATTGGGGAAAGTTTGTTTTGGCAGTGTCGGTGCTGGGGGAGCTTTGGCTTTCTTGTACGTCAGGCATGTCCAAACTTCAGCCCTCCAGATGTTTTCGACCGCAACTCCCATAGTCCTTTTTCATAGGCAGTCTAAGCTTAGAATTCTGGGAGTTGTGGTCCAAAACATCAGGAGGGCCAAAGTTTGGACATGCCTGTTGTACTTTGAACATTTAATGCATTCTACATGCAGTGTCTCTTGCTCGTGTGTGTGCAGAAAGTAGAAGCAGATCTGTAAATCTGCTTATGTCAGCTTCTTAATTGATTGAGTATTGGGCAGGCAGGCAGGTAGACTGATGATTCCTTGTATGTATTACTTTGCTGGTGAGCAAATGTGTCCTGCGTCTGATTTAATTTCCCCCTCCACCCATTCTCTCTCCTTGTATAATTGTTTAAGTTAGGGCATAACTATCTGTCTTGTGTATTTAGATATAATTCATTATTATTCTATATTTTCTTGCCATGTTGCCTAGTACTTGCTGCATGTGATAGAGCATACTAAAATATAAATACTCATGCTATAATATATTGCAGGCCTGCCCAACAGGTAGACCGTGGGCTACTGGTAGCCCGTGAAGGGTTCAAAAGTAGCCCGCCAGCCATAAATTAAAAAAGGGAGGGGATAAGTTCTCTACCCCTCCCTCCCCCATCCCAAGGACTACCAGTTCTGGGTCTGCCAGCCCACTGTCTCAGCCGAGCAGGGCCGTTCAAGGGCCATGGCACATTGAAATGTTCCCTCCAGAACTGATTAATTGGTTTTCAATGCATTCCTTTGGAAAGTCGCTGCTCTACTTAACAATTTTTTTTTACTTATGAGCATGTGCTTGGAACAGATAAAATTTGTAAGTAGAGGCTTTAGTGTAGTAGCCCTCAGGCACTTTGGGCCAGAAAAAAGTAGACCTTGGCCTGTTCAACGTTGAACAGCCCTGATATATTGCAATGGGGAGGAAGTATTTTGAATAAGAAGGGCTCTCTGGCTACTTTTTCAGCTTTTCTTCCATGAAAGCCCTATTGCTTCATACCCACCCTAACCCTAACCCCGTACCTTCTTCCTCTTGCCTAGTGTAACTGACAAACTCTGGAAAATAAGTATCAATTTTATCAGCTGAATTTCTTCTTCACAAGAGACTGCTGCTTCCTTTCCTTTGGGCGACCAGAGGGAAGCACATGGGTGGGAGAGGAAAAAACAAGCCCGGTGATGTTGAAAGGCAGGCCGTGTGGAAATGGATGTGTGTGTGTGTGTGCGTGTGCGTGTGCATGTGCACGGGTGCATGTGTGTGTGCAGAGGGTAAAGAGACTCCGTCCTCAACCCCATCTTGTCAGGACTGCCTCCAAGTCTAATCGCAGCACGTGAGACAGCATCTGATGTCCCCTGCCAAGCGGGGTGGCGTCATCTTAAGAACTATAACTTCTGAATGACAAGTAAACAAATGTGCATTAAAAGAAAGTGGGGGGAAAGACAGCCAAGGGATCATTACACAGCCCGAGGGGGAGAGAGAGAGAGAAATGCATTGAGTTTTCAGATTATATAGTTCCACTAATGGGGCATCGCCCTTGAGGGGTTAGCTTATGATCTAGTCCAGTGTTTTTCAACCTTTTTTGGGCCAAGGCACACTTGTTTCATGAAAAAAATCACGAGGCACACCACCATTAGAAAATGTTAAAAAATGCATAGGAATGCATTGAAACTGGATTTAATCCGTTCCAATGCAGCGTTAGGTTTTTTTTGGGCGTTGGGGGGGGGGGGGGGGCGGCGGACCCCGTGCAGGTGCCAGGTAAGGGTGCCCCTCCCCGGCTCACCCCCCCCTCCGTGTCTGCCGCCCCTCCTCTCCCCTCCCTCTTTCCCCGGGCGGCCGCAGGTGGTCGGGTGGAGGTGGCCGCGGGGGTGGGGGGAGGGAGTGGGGTGCGCTGCTTGGCCTGGGGCGGAAGCTGCCTTGGGTCCCTTTTCAAGGAGAAAGGTGGGATAAAAATACTCTAAAATAAATAAATAAATAAATTTGTGGTGGGGAGGGATGGCATTGTGGGGGGGGGGCAGAAAACAGACCCCCCTAGACCCACCAAAAATGCTCACCCCATTTTAAATAAGAATACACGTACAGTGTTTTCTTGAAAGCATGACCATCATGGTGACTTACATTGATATAGCACTAGAATTTCTGGCTTATTTACTTTGATGGTTGGGTATTTCTCTTCCAGTTCATAACAAAGATCCCTTGGTATCCTTAGAACTGGGGTGAAAGACTTCTGCCTGATTCTGTCACATACCACACGAGTCTCCACTGGAAGCTGCTTTCTCCACTGATGCAAAAGGCAAACCAGCCATAGCTTTGCAGCTTCATTCATTCATTCTGTCCGCGCAGCCGAGGATCGGGGCCTTGCCCAGCGAGGCGAGCGGCAGCAGCGCCGGCGGCGGACCGCCCGTGACCGGCAGCAGCAGTAGCAGCGAGACTTGCGGCCTTGCCGCGCTCTGGCCAGTCTCTCTTTGACAGGCCGCCTACCAGCTGGGCTCTCCGATCGGAGCTCTGATAAGGGCTCCGGCAGCGGGAGCAGCTTCGGCCGCGGCGGCGGCAGCGGCCTGGGAGGCGGCGGCAGCGGCGGCGGCTTCTTTCTGGATGCCCCGCCTTCCTCCGGCTCCCCGGCGCCGCGGCACACCAGCCAACATCTCGCGGCACAGTAATGTGCCACGGCACACTGGTTGAAAAACACTGATCTAGTCTACAGCTGGTATTCCCAGGGAGAGAGAGGCAGAGATGAACAAGGGCAGGATATGTGCTTTCAATGCAGATGTTTGGGCTTAATAATAATTGCTTGACTTATGGCGATTCGTTCCAGGTAGAAAACAGACAGAAGTAGTTTACTGTTTCCTTTTTCCTTTGGGCATCCTAGGACTTGGCAGCTGGCCCAAGGCGACCTAGGCTGGCTGTTCTCCCAGGAGGCAAAGTTTGGGAATCGAACTCCCAAACTTTGGGGGCTCCGTCAGATGCCTCAAGCACTGAGCTACTGTGGCAGCTTGGGCTTCGTTAGATGGGTCTGGTTCCCAAGCGGAGTGGGAAATCAGAGCCCACTCAGGTGTGTGCGCTGAGGTGTGTATGCAGACAGTGGGCTCTTAAAAGAGGAGGAATTTGGAAGGAATTTTCAGCCACCAGAGGAGAAAGGTTGAGGTTGTTTGCAAGGCAATGAGATCTTTGGAGATCCTTGGCTGCCCAGGTGGCAGGAGCAAATAATATTGGTCTGTGAGTGAGAGAGACCTTTGCTTTATGTTTGTCGGTTGTTGAGGATACAATAAAATTGTTCACAGCCCTAGTTTTGCCTCATTTTAAAATAATACATTTTTAAAATAATAAGCAGGGACAGGAGGAAGCAGCAAGAGAACACCCTGTCAAGTGTTTCTGTTCTGTCCCCACTTTTCTGAAAATCGTCTCCCTGCAGGAATGATGCCAGTTATCTTTTCCCACTGGGTTATTCATGGGTTCCTCCATCCCTTTCTTATTTTTTTTATACTTTTGCAGACTTGGGACTCCCCCTAACTATGGCACTGCCTCCTTTGTGTGCAAGGAGTTCCCTTTTAGCTAGATCTAACCCAGGGCCAACCTACAGACTTCCAGGGCTCTACACTCCTTGGAAAATTTCCCTTTGGAAATTGGCGCAGTATACAAATATAAAAATAAATAAATAAATACAAGTGCTATCATGCCTGTTGCAAACAATTTCCCCCCATTTTAAAAAAATTTACTCATTCTGCCTTCTGAAAGATGCCAGGAGACATCCCAAACGTGGCAAAATTAAGAGTTGCATCTCTTTTATGGGCCAGAGGAGCCCTTTTTAAATTGGCTAACAACTGATTGATTAGTTGATGGATGGAATTAATTGGAGCCCAGGTTGGCTGGAATGTTTGTGTAAGTTGAAGAAGAGTAGCCCACCCTACCTGTTTATGTCTGACTGGATAGCTGAGGGCGCTTACTCCAAGGGAGACTTGGAAGGAGAAAAGGTACCATGAGCTGAGTTTTCTTGGCACTTGATCCACAGCTACTTTTTGAGATTTTCCCAGATCCTCTCCCTGGAAACCTTACAAAAAACCTTTTAAAAAGTCCTTGTTTAGTCAAGCTTTTAAAATTTCTCCACCACTAAATGCTTTGCTTGATGATCGAATTAACACCTGCAGCTCTTGGACTCATTTTAGCATTATTATGGTGTAGCGGGGCTTTTTTTTTGGCTATTTTTTTTTGTATTACTACTTTTATTGCTGTAAACCACCCAGAGTGACCCTTGATCAGACGGGCAATCCAGAAGTCCAATCAGCCAGTCAATTTGAAACAATCTGTGGTGCAAATGGAGATGGAAATAATTTATTCTGCCAGTTTTGAGCAGCCGTACTGGATGCCTGTCTGATGAGCAATTGAAACATCTCATTGCTCCACCCCACCCACCCCAGTCCTTCTTTTTTTGGGGGGGGGGGACAGCTAATTTATCCCCTGCACCCTCTTTCCAGGAAATGCTCCCCCACCCCACCCAGGAGCCTTTGCCCTTTTTCTGAACCTTAGTGAGCAATTGCCCATTTGTGTATCATCCCCTGCCCCCGGGGGTTATGTAGCCTGGTGCCAGCGATCGTTGTGACTCAACACTTTCTGAAATTCTTGGAAGCAAGGCGCTTCCATTCCCTCCAGGTCAGAATCATATTGGCAGCAAAATGGGCTCTGCCGTCTTTGCCAGCCTGTTTCAGACACCACTGGCAGTGGTTTTTTAAAAGTTGTGTTGCGGTAATACCTTCATTGTGGTACCCAGGAAATACGGGCAAGGTTTCAAGATCTCGGAATATTGTACGTGGCTTTACATCCACCGAGTTATCCCAATTACTTTCCTTAATATCGGTTTTTGAGTGCCTATTAATAATGCTTATTATTTGCTTTTAATCATTGATTAATTTGCTTTTGTGTAAACCACCCAAAGTGCCTATTTGGGAAATCGGGCGGCCTAGAAATGCAATAAATAAGTAAATATTATGGCTATAATAGCCTCCACTGTTTTTCATGAAACATTGGGTTGGGTTGCGGGAGGGGGGTTTACAAATCCTTGCATTTGGTGGATGTGGCTGCAGGGGCCAGCCTTCTGAAAAATTATAAGGTGGCCAGACTGGTGGTGGGTGTGCGTCGGTTCGACCACATCACCCCAGGTCTGGCCCGCCTGCATTGGTTGCCCGTTGCGGCCCGAATCAGATTCAAGGTCCTGGTTTTGGTTTACAAAACCCTCCATGGCCTAGGACCTGACTACCTGACAGAGCGGATCGACCAGCGGTCAACATCGGCCCGTCCGACTAGATTGTCGCGGGCGCACATGCTGCGTGTGGCCACGCCCAGGGAGGCTCGGAGAACATCCACCCGTACCCGAGCCTTCTCTGTGGCTGGCCCCACTATGTGGAACCATCTCCCAGCAGAAGTGTGCCTAGCAGAGTCCCTGCCAGCCTTCCAAAAGGCATTAAAACTCTCCTTTTCCGGGAGGCGTTTGGTGACTGAAGTGTTTGTTTGTTTTTCCCGCCATCTGCAAAAGCCATTCTCTGTTGCTTAATCTAGTTACTTGTGTTAAACTGGTTTAATTGTTTTTATTTAATAGCTGTTATTAGTATTTTTTTATGTTGTAAACCGCCCGGAGTTCCTTCGGGAAGACGGGCAGTATATAAGCCCAATAAATAAATAAATAAATAAATAAATAAATAAATAAATAAATAAATAAATAAGGAGAAAGGTGTCCCCCCCCCCAAAAAAGACTTCTTTGCCGCTGAGTTGCAGGTTGCAGCTATGGCATTCCAGCACATACTGCCTAGTGTCTTTCTTTATTCTAGTGGTGGCCAAACTTCAGCCCTCCAGATGTTTGGGACCACCACTCCCACGGTCCTTTTTCACTGATTCCCAGAGGTTATAAGATGGTAAATCTACTCATAAAGTGATAGAGTTTTTCATGCACAGATGTAACTAGTAGGTAGTTCTGCACTTAGGTAGACAGGAGGATCTGGCTTCAGAATGAATCATAAAACAACAACAACAACAGAGCCTTGTGGTCCTTGGCACAACGAAATGTAGAAGAGCTGATACCTTTATCTAAGACACTAAATTTGTTCAAATGCCCTTATGTTATTGGGATCTGAACACCAGTAGTATAGATTTTCTGAAGGTGTGGAGTAAAAATCCATCACCCACTCCCCTGGATATTCCAAGTTGAAAGAAATCAGTTTAGAAAACTCCCAGTGAGTTTTCACTGACTCACTTTTATTTAGCAAAAAGACGTTTTATGAGTACGAAGCTGAAGTTTCTGGATAACTGTCAGGGGCAGCCCGGCTTAAAGCATAGCGTAGTCATCCTACCTTGCGATTACTAGTCAACCCAGCTAAGTTTTTAAATATAAGTCCGGATGAGGTCAGAGGGACTTAATTCCCAAATAAATGTGCCAAGAATTGCAGCCTTTGATGTGGTTAATATTTTATAGGCAGGCACATTTAAAACTTGAATTGGATGTTGTTTTTATTGAAGTAATTGGCATTTTAAAACATGACTATTGAGAAGGGTGTGTTTCCTTTCCTTGGTTTAGAGTTAGTTTTCCGTTTCTAAGAAAATAATTGTTTCATAAAAATTCATTAATAACAATGAATGGATGCCAGCACAGTATATTAGGTTAGAGTGGTGACTTCAAAGTGATTTGAACTAGCAAAACCATTGTTACGTTCTTAGGAAAGGTTTAAGTCAGAATCCAAGTTGTTTCTGGTGGAGCTGCTATGAAATGTTTTAGAGGTAATTAGCCTTAGTTTGTGTGAGAGAACACATATGTGATTTGTTTAAAACATGGGGGGGGTGAATTTGTAGAAAATGCACCTAATAATCCAAATCTGTAGGCAATTATACATTCATTTTCTGCCTGTCCAGGTCAAATCAAAATAAAACTGAAACTGCTGTTTTTAAAAAATTTAAAGTCACAAAACAGTGTCTCATTTTAGTCAGTGGAGTAAAAGTTTGTAGCCTGTGAGCAGAGTAGATTTTTAAACAATTTAATAGAAGAGAATTTTAAAATTTAAACGGTGATTTAAGTCAATTAAAATCATTGGTTTTTATCCACCCTGCCTGTGAATCACTGATCACTAAACTACGCAATTTCTCTAGTTAAGATGTTATTTCATTTTATATTAGGAAATCAGGAAAGATTGTGGTGGAGGATGCGGGGTTAGCAGAATGAGTGGCCCATTCACCAAGTGTACAGTACCTCATGACCGAACAAGAATTTGAACCTGGCTGTCTTTGGTTCTAGATCTAGTCTGATCTACTCTGACATTAATCATGGTTATAATTTTTTTCAACCCATATACTTATGAAATATTGAGACATTTAGAAATATAGTTAAATATAAGCCAGTTTGTTGTGTTGTCAAATCACATTCGGGCTATGGAAGCACTGTCCACTAGGATTCCGAAACGGTTGTGACAATAATAGCCTTGCTCAATTCTTGCAGATTCGAGGCTGTGGCTCCCTTGGTTGCCGAAGCAATTTGTCTTATATTTAGTCTTTCTACTTTCCCCAACATTACTGCTTTTTCTAGTGAGATGTTCTCTTCACAATGTACCCAACTACTGTATGGTACCCTAAACTGAGCCATTTTAGTTGTCGAGAAAGTTCAGGCTGGACTTGATCTGGCAGTCATTTGTCTCTCTGGTGGTCTTTGGTATCCAAAATGCATTTTAATACATAATTTCGTCTCTGGCCAGCCTTCCTGGCTGCCCACCTTTCACATTTGCGCATAGCAATTAGGAATATACTCATGAAGATGATTTTGGTTTTTGTACCTTCCTTCCTTCCTTCCTTCCTTCCTTCCTTCCTTCCTTCCTTCCTTCCTTCCTTCCTTCCTTCCATTATTTAGAGTATTTTTTACCCCACCTTTCTCAAGGCAGCTTACAGTAATGACGGACAATATACAGTCCGGTACAATTAAGACATATTCAAGTTTGAGAACAGGAAATTGAGGGACGTCTTACAGCATTCAAAGACAACATTAAAGCTACAAGAGAACGTGAGCAGTTAAAGAGAGAATAAAATGTAATCATGCACTGTAGACCATCCAAAAGTTATGAGGGATGGAAATTAACATTGGAAACATAGTGTCAATGCAATCACACACAGGGGGAGATATAAACACAAAGTTATAAGTGGTTATAACTTTGTAGCCTCCCTTCTTAGTATCAGTTTTCTGATTTCTTGGCTGCCATCTCCAGAAGGTCTTCAACCATTTCACACTCTTCATTGCCAACATTATGTTTGTGTTGTGATTCCGAAGTCATTGAGTTTGTCATTATATTCAGCTGTAATCCCGATTTCACACATCCTTCTTCACTTTTCCTCAACTGTTGTTTCAAGTCATTGCTGATATCTGCAAATAATGAGGTATCATCTACACATCTTTAATATTTTCCCCAGTCTTTACTCCTTCATCTAAATCTAATTTGGATTTTTATCTGTTATGCCATGCATCTAAACAATAGATAAGATACACTCTAGTCTGACACCTTTACCAGTGGGAAACCATTCTGATTCCCCATATTTTGTCATAATGGCAATCATTTGTCCAGAGAGAGATTGTACATCAGGACCCTTAAATGTTAAAGTGGCTCGATTTTGCTCTTTTGGAGTCTATAGGTGTTTGTGAGTCACAAAGGAAAGGAACTGACTAGCTAGTTCCTTACCTGATGATCTGTTGATGATCTGTTGAGAAAGCATCACCACCCTGTTGGTGAGCCAAGGGTGTAATCACTTTATGGTTATTCTTATTGTTTGGGTTGGTGATTTCTTGCCTGAGTCAGGACACTTGAAATTGTCTCATGCCACCCTCTGCTAGCAGAAAGTCCTTCCCACCAGTGGCTCTTCATAAGAACATAAGAACATAAGAAGAGCCATGCTGGATCAGGTCAAAGGCCCATCTAGTCCAGCTTCCTGTATCTCACAGTGGCCCCACCAGATGCGTCTGGGAGCGCATGAGACTAGATCTCTGTCTCCTGATACCACTCCCCTGCATCTGGCCCTTGAGGTACCCCGGGTTTAAGCTTGGAGATGATACATCTCCCCTCATGGTTTGTAACCTGTCATGGACCTTTCCTCCAAGAATCGTCCAATCCCCTTTGGAAGGCATCCAGGCCAGATGCCATCACCACCTCCTGTGGCAGGGAGTTCCACAGACTAACAACGCACTGGGGTGAAAAAATATTTTCTTCTGCCCTCAATTTGAGTGGATGTCCCTGTAGTTGGCTCCTGCTATGTTAAGTGGGCAAGAACCTCTAGGGCAGTGTTGGTGAACCTTTGGCTCTCCAGCTGTTTTGGACCTTTGGCTCTCCAGCTGTTTTGGACCACAACTCCCAGAATTCCAAGCCTAGATTGCCCATGGCAGGACAAAACATCTGGAGTGCCAAAGGTTCACCACCACTTCATTATGGCATAGCCTTGCCGCCAGGTCTTAAATTGGACCTATATGGCATGATAAATGTCCTGCACTAATCTAGCTAGAACGGGCAACCGAGCAGGAATAGATTTATGGCTACTGCATTTTTAAATCAAATGTAGCTGTGCTTTTAAACGTGTGACTTGGCAAGCATGGCTGACCTACCTTTTTATTATTCAGGATGGCATGAAAAAGTCAAGCCTGTAATTATTGGTAGGAAGCAGGAGATGGAGCACACACCTGTTACCTCCTACTCTTAGTTGAGCTTATGGGGCTTTGCCCTATGCTCAGAGGCTTGCTGATATCCAGCCCTTGTTACTGCTGTTGTCCAAACCGGAAGAGCCAGCAGTGCCCAAACTTTGGCCTTCCAGATGTTTTAGACCACAACTCCCACAGCCCATTGTCATTGGCAATCTAGGCTTGGAATTCTGGGAGTTGTGGTCCAAAACATCTGGAGAGCTGAAGTTTGGACACCCCCGGGATAAGCCATTGGGATGCCATGTCATTGTTTGGACAGGCCTGTTTTGAAGGAAAACTGGAGTTGGTGAAGTCTGGTACAAGGTAGCAATGCATCAGTAAGGGTGCCCTCCATGTTTTCAATTTTTTTTCTGCGCGAAATTCTGGGATTTGCAGCCCACAAACTCAGTTTAGCACCCCTGTTCCCAGAACATTTATAAACTCTTAAAGGCCAACGTTTTACTTGACACAACCTTGAGTGAATTCAGTTCCCTTAGATCAGTGGTGGTAAACTTTCGGCACTCCAGATGTTTTGGACCGCAACTCCCGGAATTCTGAGCCTAGATTGCCAGTGACTAAGGACTGTGTGGGAGTTGTGGTCCAAAACCTCTGGAGTGCTGACGGTTCACCACCACTTCCGTCCAGGTAGGCTGCTGTCCGTGAAAACTTTTGCTAAATAAAAGATGCCACAAGAGTGTTTGTCCTGTATGATGCGACTCTTGAATAGTTATCATCAGCTGTTTTGAAATAGCAGAATGCATCCTGGGAGTTGAATAAATCTTTTTAAAAGCCCAAAACAAACAAACAAACAAACCTAAACACCATTCCCTGTAATGTACCTGAACACATCTGTTTTGTTTTAGTTTTAAATTATGTGCACACTATATAGGCTGGAGCTGGCTAACTAGCTTAGTGTCTTAAATATCAGGCTGCAAAGCCAAAGGTTGCAAGTTCAATTCCTCCCAGTGCCTACAGAGAGAAGAGCCAGCCTGTAGAGCCTTGGGCAGGCTGCACCGTCCCAGGAAGCCCCCAGAAGGAGTGGGTGATCTATTTCTGAGTACCCACTCCCTGGAAAACCCTGGAAAGGTTGGCCATAGATCAGAACTGCCTTGATAGCAAATTATTATTATTGTGTAGACTGGAGTGGGTATCCTTTGGCCCTTCAGATATTTTGGTTTAAAACAGGCATGTCCAAACTTCAGCCCTCTCGATGTTTGGGCCACAACTCCCACAGTCCTTTGTCATTGGCAGTTTAAGGTTAGAATTCTGGGAGTTGTGGTCCAAAACATCAGGAGGTCCAAAGTTTGGACATGCCTGGTTTAAAATGTCCAGCCCTGCCCAAGATAGTCATTAGGAAGGAATTGTGAGAGCAGTAGTCCTGCATTTTTAGAATGGTCAGGACTAACACCAACATGGCCAGTGTTTACACAGTATTGGGAGCATAACCCAGAAGAACCCTGGAACTCTGATTTTTTTTAAAAAAAATTCAAGTATGTCTTTTTTTTAATTGAGGAAGTTTGGGGTTCTAATAAAAAGCAAATTAGATCCCACAAGAGCCCAGAATTCCTACCTTGGAAGAAAAGAACTTAAGGAGCTGCATTTGTCCAGATTGTTCTTTAGGACTCGGGTGCTACATAGAGACACCGATGTGCAGATATGTAAAAGTTTTCCCTTTCTTAACTTGAGAAACAGCAAAAAGAGCCAACCATTTCAGTGTATAGGAATGTGGATTTAGGTAAACTAAAGATTGAAGTTTCCTAACTCTCGAATCAGTACGGTAATGGGACACGGTGCCTTTGGGGTGTGTGGAATCTCATTCTTTGGATGTTTTCAAGACAAGGTTAGACATGTGCCTGTCTGGGATGCTTTGAGAAGTGGGTAAACCTGCCCCAGGACAGGGGGTCGGACTTAATGGTCAGCTGGATTCCTTTGAATTGTTCCTCTTGCATACAAGAGCCTATTGAAAATCCTTCAGGACTATTGGTGTGTTTGCGTACCTGTGTGTATTCTGGAGGCCATAACATTGGTGTGGTGCTTTCCAATCCTCCGTTGGAATTCGAGGTAAGGAACCTAAAGGAACCCTCCCGGATGCAAGGGTGTCCTTGTAGCAAAATGTCTTTGTTGGTGGATGTAGATTATAGAAAGGCACTTTTCGTATGGGATAGCACTTCTGCTTGCACCAGTTCAAGTTAAAGTGTATCTGTGCGTGCATACGTTGCATATAGATCTTGGAAGGTCAACCTGTAGTGGCTGGGAGGAGCTGGTCCTCGTATTGGACTCATGATGCACTTGGCAGTTCTGCTTAGTGTGCAAAGATGGGAAAGCCAGCCTTATCAAAGTAAATCTGAAGAACTGTGACAAAAGGCAGAAAAGGAGGATAGCTCAATGGTTTAGGTCTCTGGCTGCCAAGGGCCCCTTACAGTATTTTTTAAAGAGGGGGCAGGCTTATTTCTGGTGGAAGGTTGTTCCACAGGTGAGGGGTGAGGGCAGAAAAAGTCCCTATTTGATGCAGAATTATAGGATCATACAGTTGGAAGAGACCCCAGGGGCCATCCAGTCCAACCCCCACCCCCACCCCATCAAAGTACTCCTGATAGATGGCCATCCCATCTCTGCTTACAGGGTTAAAGAGACCATAGCTTGAGAGAGAACCACCAAATAGTCCTTTACCTTTTGTTGTTGTTTATCATGGTTCTAGTGGGATACACTGGGGGGCGGGCGGAACTTGGCCGAATAGCTCTGTGTGGGGCCAAGAGTTGGAGGTTTGATTCTCCACTGTGCCTTTAAGAGCCAGCCTGTGTGGCCTTGGGCAAGCTGCAGAGTTCTGTAGCTCCATGAGAAGAAGGGAGTGATAAACTCTTTCTGAGTCTGCCAGGCAAAAATCAAAGAAAAACAAAACCAAGGTGCCACATTTTTTTTGTCTCTAGTTTTGTTTTTCTTTGCTTTTTGCCTGGAATTCTTGCACAGAGTAACACGGCTACCTTCTCCAAAATTTCTGAGTATTGTATATCTAGAGATGCCTGGAAAGGGTCTCCATGTGTTGGAAACACCGATAGTAATTAAATTCCAACTAGGAGGTGGTTGGCTTCTCCTTTAAAACTGTTCCACCTGGTTATACCACCTGGCTGCCCCTAAGCAGCAGAAGGATAACCAGAAGCAAAGTAAAAATTCATTTCACTTCTCCCACCCACCCCAAAGGTGTGAAAATTGCTTTAGTTAGAGTTGATCTTCTTTAGCAATAGCTTTGGCAGTATGACAACCATTTCATTCTGTGCACATGCTGGCCTCTAAATTTGCCTTATCTTTTAAAAGAACCCTTTAGCTATCTCCCTTTAAACTGTTCAGCTGTCTTTTGTTGAAAGCTTGCTTGATCAAGTCTTAATGGTGATCTGTGTGTTTCTCCCCTTAATATTGTAGTCTTGTATTCAGTATCTAAGGTTGTGTTTGGGATTCTTGTACAACAACTGGAGTGACACAGGAAAGAGCTAGCCTTTGGAGGTCTTGGCTTTGTGGAAGTGTTTGACACCTGTGGGTCTTTCTTCATACAAAATGACCCCTACCTCTGGTCCTGTTTCAGAAGAATGGTGCAGATTGATACCCGTTCTGTTCTTGCAGATGATAATAAAACAGTTTTAAAATTTTCTCCCTGCCTGTGGAAGCTGATGAGAGGGTTTTTTTTTAAAAAAAAAATCATTTCCCTCATTTTAATACATTGTTTGCAAAAGCTCGCAAAAATGTTTCCTTTCTGGAGCAAAAAAGACCAACGTGGCTTTGCTTGCAGTGATATTTTGGTTGTTGCAGAAGAAAATATACATGGTAGTCTTTTCACTTTTGTAGATGCCCTAAGCACATCTTACCTCGCCTGATTTCGGAAGCTAAGCAGGTTCAGCCCTGGCTAGTACTTGGATGGGAGACCACCAGGGAATACCAGGTGCTGTCGGCACCTGGAGTAGGACCTGGCAAGCCACTCCAGTAATCCTGCCAAGAAAAACTCCATGGACATGGGGTCACGAAGAGTTGGTCACCACTGTAATGACACAAAAACAACAGGAACAACAACAAAAAATATTGCCGGTATTTAACTATTCTGGCTACCTTTGTGTCAATAAATTCAATTCGAGGATGAGAAAATTTCTGAGTATTTGTTATAAGCCATAACTTCATGCTAATGAAAATCCAGGAACATGGCCCAGTATGCATGCTGGTAACCAGATACTTGTTAGTTTGTTTTCTCTAGCATCATTGTGTGCTTTGTACTGTTGGCTGCCTGCCTTTAGGGAGACCTCGTCCTATGCCAGCACTGAACACGTGTGACTTAAATTTGGCTTTTTAAAAAAAGATGCCTTTTTTGAAGGTTTTTGGCTGTGTTCTTTTGTGTGTGTGTGTGTTTTATTTCCACTTCACTCCAAGTTGTGCCTTTTTCTTCTACTACTATTCATTGATTTTTATTTATTTTATATTTTCAACTTTTTCCAGTTGGTGGTTGCTATTTGATTTTAGTTTGTTCTAAGCCGGTTTGGTATTATATCTAAAAAACGGCCATGTGGCTATGTTTTATAGTAAACAACTCAGAGTAATCCTGTATCATACTTAGTCTCCATATCTTGAAACCTCTTAAAGCTAAGATAGAATTGATGAGATGCATAGAAGGGGGGTGGGATTATTTTCCCTCTTGGAGTCTTGAAGAGTAGAGGGCTAACAAACACAATATATTAAATTGAATATGTGTGTATTGTTTTGGGGAGGTGATGTCTGAACAGTTCTAGTGTGTGGTCATTTGGTCCCCTGCAACCAGAAAACAAGCAGTAGTAGAGGAATAAAAAACTGAAATCGTAATATAAAATAAAGAGAAATGTGTGCAATGCATATACTAATAAATAAATAGTAAATACAATATTTGTTATGTGTATTTAAGTCAGAACAGCCCTAATAGAGCTTTCAAGATAAGAAAGAGATTTAAGGAGATATTTACCAGTCCCACTTCCCCCAGTGGGTTTCCATGGCTGAGCGGGGATTTGAACCGTTTTCTCCAGAGTCTTCATTTGCCACTTTATGCGCCACAGCACACTGGGTACAAATAGGATACTAGTAATAAGGTGTGTCTGTCTGCCCTGCACATATTATCTACACACCAGTCTAGTGATGTAGGGCTAGGCTAGCACATAGTTATGGCTGAAGTTCACTCAGTATGTTGGAGGACTCATTGGGAATTGGAACTTGGCTTTTCTAGCCTGAAATGGATGCCCATTCTTTTTCTTCCCTCTTGATGTTCTTTTGTTCTGGAAGGAAGCCCCGGCAGGTAAAAACAAGAGTGGCGCTTACGTGTGAATTTAGCTCACAGTATGACTCCATGGTAGACCTTAACCCTGGAAACAGACAATCCCTTCCAAGGGGTATTTTACTGTTTTTGTGATTTTTCCCCAATGACTACTGTATTATTTTTAAGGTTTAGTTGTATAGTTTGCATTTTTATCTGGGCTGTAATCTGCTTTGTGATAGTTTTTCTGCCGTAATGCAGGCTATAAATGGACTGAGTCATTACGAGTCTTGCTTAGAATTTCTGGCTTAGCTGGAAACGAATAAATATCAGCTTGTCATTTACCCATAACACTTCTTTGTGTATTTTACTCTCCCCCCCCCCGCACCAGCCCTTGTGCGTACACTTTTGCTTCTACCACCACAAAACGTTTTTTTAAATGCAGAAAGAACTCTTGAAGTTTCAAACCTAGACTACAGGCAATACCTTTATAGGCAAATTGGCTTTGAGCTTCTGTCACCATTGCTAGCAGTCTCTTGGAAAGTTAGGTCATTTTATGGCAAAGGCTGATAAGAAATTTTCAGGGCGTCGCCTTGCTGATGGACACTGTATGATGTTTTATGTTTTGTATTGTAGTTTTATCATTTTAATATATTTTCA
This sequence comes from Phrynocephalus guinanensis, assembly GCA_037367245.1. Lineage (NCBI taxonomy): Eukaryota > Metazoa > Chordata > Lepidosauria > Squamata > Agamidae > Phrynocephalus > Phrynocephalus guinanensis. The sequence goes on from CM074752.1 coordinate 10,814,400, forward strand.
AATGCTTTGCTTGTGTGATACTGGAAAGATTCCAGTGATTTGGCCACCCAAGATTTTGGTATGGCTTACTGAGGTCCTAGGACTGGAAATAATATTTATTTATTTATTTATTTATTTAATTATTTAATTAATGTACATAATGATGGCATTTACATCTCACAATAAGTTCAAAAATAAGTACAAAGAATGAGTTGCTCATAATTCTTTTTAGACAATTACTGATGCTTAACCAAGTTATAACTGCAACATTTCATTCATTCATTCATTCATTCATTCATTCATTTTCATTCATTCATTTTACTTTCATACCACCCCTCTAGCAAACAGCAACTTTGGGCAGTAACATCAGCACAAATAAAATAGTGATATAACGGTAAGGTTGGTTGTTGTGTTGTGGGCTGTAGATTTAAGAACTGGCCTTTTATAAAGAACATCGTAAACTCTGCATCAAGCCTTGTGTTGTTGAAAAATTCTAGTTTGTAGTGATACCTACATATTGATGGGCAGAAACATACCAGAAGTGGGAGAACCAACCATGGCTCATGTGGATAGCTGACATGAGATTTGTGGCTTAATGGGCAATCCTTGGTCAATTATGGCTTTCTATGACATGCAGTTAACACCTGTTGGTGAGAAAGGACAGACTTGCCAAGGCTGAATACCTTTCAGATACCTTGGATGAAATCTCCCATCCCTTCTAACCAACAATGGTCTTTTGGGGGAGCATAAGGTTGAGCAAGCTCAGCCATTGTCTTTCAGAAGAGGGTTAACTGGGTTTATGGTGGGGCTTTTGATCCCATAGGTATGTTGGTCAAACAGAAACTTCTTAACTACTGCTAGGCCTCTGAGTACACATGGCAATGGAGAGAGAGAGAGAGAACAAGGGGAGCTTTTGCTCTTGAGTTTAGCTTTTATGACCCAAAGGTGACGTGAGCCTTTGATCCTGTAAAGCTGCACCGTTCTTAATAGAAGAACAGCCTTTGAGGTAGCTGTAAGAAAGTTATCAGGTGTTCTACCTTGGGTGGACATTGCCCTGGCTCAGTATTCTTGGCTGGTATCCACACCATCTTCTCTGTGGACCGTTTGATTTCCCCCATGAATTTTAAGATCTCCAGTGTGTGTGTTTTGATGGCTCTTCCTGTTTTACACCTATTTTCAGCCATTCAGTCTTGGTTGGCTTTTGAATAAAGCTGAAAGTTAACAAATAAGATGAAATTTAAGAGATCCCATTTTTAAGTATGTGCGGGGGTTATCCTAACTAGTAGGTCATTGGGTCTGCTTTGTTTGGCTTTAGCTCAGTAATTTCAGGACAACAAAGCACTCGTAGTTAAGAGGCCCAACGTATACTCCATGCGGCTGTGAACCGATGAAACCAGCTTGACCTTCAGAAGTTGAGAAGGCAAATTCCGCTACTGCAAACCAGATTGCCCCTATTGCAAGAAGCCAACAAAAAGAGTGGCCATATTTATTTGATTTTTGTTTTGTAGGTGTAGTGTTTTCCCTGTACAGATGTTTGCTTTTTGGGTTTTGTATTCTGGTAGTTATTTTATTTTATTTTGTATTCTGGTACTTATTTTATTTTATTTTATTTCTTTTTATGTAGCTTTGCCCCCAGTTTTATTTTCCCCTCCTCCACAACTCTGGATGGTTATGTTTAGGGTTTTGAATATTATTTTCTTAACTATTCTGAGAACATTAATTGATGGCCTACAAATTGGATGGATGGATGGATGGATGGATGGATGGTAGGTAGGTAGGTAGGTAGGTAGGTAGGTAGGTAGGTATTAGGCAGCAACTATATCAGTCATACTGCCTGATACTTTGATCTGGAGATGCCAGGGCTGAATTCTTGGACATTTTACGCTGATCTATAATGGAATTTTATTCCCATGCTCCAGTGGTAAATCTGTATGTTACTGCTAGAACATATGTTTTGCAGGCAGAAGATCCTTGCAGCTCATGGTTGAATACAGTGGTCCCCAAGCTTTGCTCCACAGATGTTCTTGGACTACAGCTCCCAGAAGCCTTCACCACTAGTTGTGTTGGCCAGGATTTTGGGGGTTTTTGTAGTCCAAGAACATCTGGGAACCCAAGGATGGGAACTACCATGGCAGTGGAATCAGTTATCTCAAGAGGTGGTTAAACAAGGTTGCCTCTATGCTGCGTGGCCGCACACAGCCCTGTCACCCTCTGTGCAGGGGATTTCCACCCCTTCATACCCATCATGACTGGTTTTCTTCCAGTGGCAACTGAATCTATAAGGGGAAAAGTTGCTCGCGTATGCACGAAACAGAGCCTTGCTCGGTAGAGACGAAAATTAGAGGGCCCGTTGGGGCTGAGGGCTCTAACGATGGAGGCCTTCAAGGGATATTGGGACAGCCTCCTGTTAGATATTCTTTGATTCATATTCCTGCATCAAGCAGGCATCTCATCCCTCCCAACCTTCACTCTTCTATGATTCTATACTTCTACTATTGTAGCAGGGAAGTCTCCATGGGGAGCAACTGCCAGGCATCGTCACCAATACTGGGTTAGATGGACCACTGCCCTGACTCGTTATGGTGGACTGCCCTGCCTTCCCAAGCTGTTTTTCTTGATGGTCCACCCTCTCTTGTGTCCCTTCCTTTCTCCTTTCTCGCAGAGACCTGCCAGGTAAGCCTTTATAAGTGTCAGGTTCTGCTGAAGGGTCTTCTTGGCCAGTCTTTTACAAGTCCACAGAGTGTTGGAATTGCAGCGCTCAGGACAAATTTGCAAAACGCAGGTTTTGTCTTCGAGGGAATGCTGGGTTTGGAAAAGCCCCTCTGTGTGCACACTCAGTTTCTAGTCAGCGAGAGCTGCATCCAGATGTTTGTCTCTCATTCTCATCATCCTCTCTCTTCTTTAATGAAAACAAGGACTCACGATGCCGGTTCAGTCTATCTGTTCCAAGATTCCCCACTTTTAATGATCATATTGTACTGGACTGTATATGATCCCTCATTACTGTAAGCCGCCTTGGGTCCTTTTCCAAGGAGAAAGTTGGGGTAAAAATACTCTAAAATAAATAAAATAAATAGATCTGGAAAAATGCTATGTGTCACCAAGTCCAGCCCTTGTCAACAAGTCACAGTGAGGATTTGAACCGTCAACCTCAGAGACCTATACCACTGAGCCATTCAGCAGTTTTGAAATGCAAAATAAAATATTCAGGTACTATTCAAATTTTTTTCTGTTATGAAGGTATTGGGGAAGTAGATCTGTGAGGTTCTCGAGTGTCCAAGGGTAGGCAAATGTGATGGACTATAGTTCCCATCACCCTTAAGCAGTACAACTCATGGAACTGTAGCTGTGAAAGAGTAATTGCCCCCAGTTCCTAGGAAGAATGGTGGAGAGCAGCTGGCTTTGCCATTTTCTCCATCACGGCATTTTCCTAATGTGCTGGACTACAAACCCCATCAACCCTGCTGCTTCAGATGGCAGCAGTTGTTGTCCTACCGGACAGGTTTGGTAAAAGGCCCAGCAAAAGTGGTAGTTGACCCATAGGCATTTGGCTGAAAGAGCGGCAGCCTAGATGACATGCTTATCAGTCAAGATAAACAAAGGTCTGCCTTTCCAAAAGACCCGGTGGCCAGTTATTTTTTTTTTTAAAATCCAGGATCCTGTTTCAGAGAAAATGTGAGATCTGCTGGGAGATAGGGAGAGGCTTTTCCAAGGGAATTTGTCGACTGACTGGCAGACTTTGTTTGGAACAGAAAATACGTTTTGGGCCAGAGGCAGTAAACAGCGTAGGCTTACAGGTTGGAGAAGACCACCGGAGCACTCGCTCTTGTGTCGTTGCGGTGCTCTGAGTTTTCCATGGGCAGCCTTGTGTCAAGCATCCCAAAAACCAAAGCCCAGGCAAAGATGGGCCACGGTGGGTGACTGAGGTGTGCAGATAAGGGAGATTCACCCCCCCAAAACACACACACACCCCTGCCCCAGTGAGCTGGGTGCTTCAGTCAACCTTGAGCGGGCTACCTGAATCCATCAGGATTGAACACAGGCCATGAACAGTACTGCGGTTTAACTACTGTGCCGAAGGAAGGAAAGTTGGTTGGTTGGTTGGATGGATGGATGGATGGATGGATAGATGGATGGGTTGGTTTGAATTGGTTGGTTGGTTGGTTGGTTGATTGATTTGTGTTGGTTGGTTGGTTGGTTTATGTTGGTTGGTTTGTTGGTTAGTTTGTGTCAGTTGGTTGGTTGGTTACTGAGTTTCATTGTTCCGCACAGACTGAATAGGATGGAATGGAGAGACATAAATCCAGTCCTGGTGACCCTAAAAGTCTCTTCATTGGAGCAATATAATCAACGGCAGGAGAGGAATCCTTTCTTTGCTGTACTCCTTAAAGACCTGTGAGTCCGGAATCTTTTCCACTCTAATGTAGGTCTGGCGAGAGAAAGAGATCCAGTTTCTGTTAAAAGCAGAGGTGTCCAAACTTCGCCCCTCCAGATGTTTCTGGACCACAATTCCCAGAATTCCAAGCCTATATTGACAATGACAAAGGACTGTGGGAGTTGTGATACAAAACATCTGGAGGGCCAAAATTAGGACACCACTGTGTTAAAGCTTGGAATCACTGTGATCCAACTAGCAATCTTACCTGTATGGCAGGACTTGGTGGGAGGGGTAGTGTAGCAGGACTCCTTTTGGTGAAAGAATGTAGAACCTGCGAATGGCAGTAGGCTTTCAGAGTAGCAGCACATAACAAGTGTGTGACAGCAAATGCCTACTTGGCTTCTTAACGTCCAGCATGAGTAATGGCTCATTTTAAAAGGATGTTGCCAACAATTCTATCACTTAACCAGAATTAAATTCTATCATTTAACTGGAACCAGTGTCAGATGAGAGGGTGAAGCTCACTCCCATCAACCCTGTCTCATTCTACCTCTGTCACCAGCTGTGTTGTGTTGTGTTGTTACAGTCGTGACTGACTCTTCATAACCCCATGTCCATGGAGTTTTCTTGGCAGGATTACTGGAGTGGCTTGCCAGGTCCTACTCCAGGCACCGACAGCACCTGGTATCCCCTGGTGGTCTCCCATCGAAGTACTAACCAGGGCCGACCCTGCTTAGCTTCGGAAATCAGGCGAGATCGGATGTGCTTAGGGCATCTGCTCACAAGCATTTATGCCCTGTCCCAGCAGGATCTGGTTTTGTAACCATGTGTAATCTGGACCTCATCTTCAGCACCAGCTCCCTTGTGGAGTTGGTTTTGCCAACAAGCCGCAAGCATGGATACATCGGAGTGTGGCGTTTTTATGCAGAGATGTTCTCTCGCTCCAGGGCTTGCCATTTTCACAAGGGTCCACACAACCTAGTGCCATTTCTAAAACACACACTGTCACACCCACCCACACACAAAAGGGATGATTGACAGGAATGGGTGTGCACGTCTCCCTTATACCAAGGTGGAATTAGGTTTTAAAATCCTAACATTTTTGGACCGTGACAGCAGCTGGTGAGGCATTTCAGCCTAAATGTTAGCCTAATTTAAAGAAAAGAAAGAGGCACAGGAGAGAAATCTAGCAAAAATACTGAATCAGCACTAAGCCATGAATAACCAGTTTATAAATCCCTTTTTTCTTCTTCTTTTCCTTCTGAAACTTGAGTGATCTGGGCTTTTTGAATTACACCAGCCTTATGCCTAAGTAAAAATAGTGCCTCAGGTTTTCAGACTTTTTATTCCATTGCTACAGGGATATCCCCATGACCCACGCAGGAACCAAACTGCTGGGTAGACAGAATCTTTCTACCTTTGCACCTGGTTGCTGTCTGAAATGTATTTTTATTGTGGCACCTTTGTTTTAATCTCTTTTACAGGCATTTTGTGCTAACACATGGTTTCCCGGTAAGGTTAGCCATTTCCCTCCACCTTAAAGCATTCCTAGCCAGTTGAGGGAAAGTTTTAAGTTTTCACCGACCTTTTTGATCTAGGTCTTGGGTTATGTGGAACCACATGACCTATCAGCTTGGGGGTTGGACCCTACACTGTGCACCCCATGAGCAAAGCTAGCCTGTGTAGCCTTGGGCAAGCTACACAGTCCCAGGGCACCCCAAAAGAAGGGCATGGTAGACCACTTGTGAGCCTTCATGACCTGAAAAGGATCACTATAAGCCTGTGAAGATTCTCAGCCATCCAGCTGAGGTTATCTTTGGGTTGAGTCATGGCAAATGGACTTCTTTTCAACTTCTGACGTTAAGTCCCCTTAACATGTCTTGACTTCCAGTTCACCGCAAGTCTGAGTTAACTTACATACACACTTACTCTCACCTCCAGTTCTTTCCTTTTATCCCAGTTGGTTGTTGCTTTTAACACCTAAGTTCCTAATGTTACCTTTGCACTTTATAAAAGTGCCATCCATGTTGAATGATGGATGGATGGATGGATGGATGGATGGATGGATGGATGGATGGATGGATGGATGGATGGAAAGATGACATGGCTTGTGTCTCTGTTCGGAAAGACAGAAAACCATCCTCACAACATTTAGAATATTCTTCCCGGAGTGTCAGGGGGTGGGTCTTTTGACAGGATGTGTGTGGAGTGCACCATAAGTCTGGCCCTCCGTTGTGTGAAAGAGTCAAGGTCAGATCTGTTGCTTAACTGATTTTGGCCTATAGAGAGAAGCCACTCCTCACTTGAAAAGCAGGTCAATTATGAGGCAGCGGTGAGCAGGATGGGACCCTCCATTTGTGTTGTGAGCATCTCCCCCATCCTCCCTGGACTATGCAGCCATCGGCGGATGCTGCAACCCAACAACATCTGGAACTCCACACATTTTCCACATACGTGGTGTGGCCCTTATAGTCAAGGTTTTTTGATGTTCCACATATGCTCAAGTGAGTGACAGCCAGAGTGGGCCCATTTGAGTGAACAAAAACCTATAGAGGAGATGGCTCCCCAACTCTCCAGATCAGTGGTTCTCAACCTATTGGCCCCCAGATGTTCATGGACTGAAATTCCCAGAAACCCCTTCCAGCACAGCGAGTGGTAGAGGCTTCTGGGAGCTGCAGTCCAAGAACATCTGGGGACCCACAGGTTGAGAACCACTGCTCCAGATGATTCAGTGAGCCTACTCTAGTGCAAACCAACTGTACAAAGCAACAGACTTTTGGCTGTTGTACTTTGCCTTTCCCCTGTTAACTCTGTCTTCTTCCCTTTCTGTTTTTCTCTCTCTTTAAAATAAAAAAGCTGAGTTGCACATATAGATTATGAATGTGAAAGCTTGCAGTTAAAAGTAGGACATGTGCTAGCCCTCTCCTTTCTCCCCTATGCAAAATGCAGTGTCTTGTATTTCTAACAAGTACACGTCATGGTTTTTTGGTGTTTTTTTAAAAAAATTCCACTACTGAATTATTTTTTTAATTCAACAAAGGAGGAGGCCAGTTTCTCTCTACCTGCTTTTAAAGTTAACAATTCTAGTAGAATCTGGCGATATAGGGATATAGATATTTGGGAAGCTAAGCAGGGACGGCCCTGGTTAGTACTTGGATGGGGGACCACCAGGGAATACCAGGTGCTGTAGGCGCCTGGAGTAGGAACTGGCAAAACCACTCCAGTATTCCTGCCAAGAAAACTCCATGGACATGGAGTCACAAGGAGTCGGTCACGACTGTAACGATCCAACAACAACAACATGCTGGAGGGTGGGTAGGGAAGTTTGCAGTCTTATAAAGCAACTTTTTCAGCCCTGATTTCTATCTTTACAAGGTTTCCCCCCTTCCTACCATTGGAGATCTATCCTTTGGAAAGGAAGGAAGGAAGGAAGGAAGGAAGGAAGGAAGGAAGGAAGGAAGGAAGGAAAAGGAGACAAAAAACCCACAAACAAACCTGATGGGGAGACAAGAGGAAAAAAAGGAAATGGTCAAAAAGCTGTAGGTTTTGCAGAAGCCCTAACTATCAGGGAGTTGTCTTGGATGAGACAGTGGGTTTATTTCAGCATAGGCTCTTCCACATATCAGAAGCTGAGCCCTGGAATGTGTTTGGGTGGTGGCTTCCCCCCCCCCCCTGCTTCGTCCCTTCAGCTTCCAGATTTCTGCACTGAAGACTGAGCAAGTTAAGTTCTTTCCAGTCTGGTCTCTCTTTGCCCATAAAGAAAATGGATCCATACCCCACCCCACCCTGGTTCTTTCTGCTGGCCAGACCCCCACATGGGCCCCGCCATTCCTATCAATCTCCCTCCTTAAAAGCAGCCATCTTGGTTTGCAAGACATTTGCTTTTTGACTACAACACCGAGCAAACTCCAGCCTAACCTGGTGGTGGGACATCCAGAGATGTAGAACTGCTAGATAGCTCAATGGTTTAATTCTCTGGCCACAGAGAGGTTGGGCAATCGATTCCTTCACTGGCCCTTCGTAACAGTGACTGGACTCGGATAATTCCCTTCCAGCTGTGCAGTTCTAAGATTATTATTCATCTTTAAAAAGTTAACTTTTCTGAACCTCGCCTTCTCTATGCCATGTTTGGAAGTCCTTGCGTGTGGCACTTTGAATATCCTGGACTACCATGCCCATTATCCTTGATGAGCTAGTCGTGCTAGCTTAGGCCGCTGGGATTTGGAGACCTAAACATCTGGATGGCACCAGGTTGCTATGCTTAATGTGAAAGTACATGCAAGCCAAAGTAGCACACCGCGTCCCCCTGTTTCATTTGCTCTTTTCCTGTATCAAAGATTCCACTGTAAGATCTTTGGGGCAGGGACCCGTCCTGCAACTCAAAATGGCTATGCCCATCAGTGGCTTTGTGATAAGTTGATTGTTATCAAGAGCATAAGAAAACTGCTACCGGATCTGCCAGAAAGCCTTTCTGGTCCATAGATTTGTTTGCATGGAGACCAAAGATATGACAGTGGCAACCCTTCAGCCAGAACATGCGCCCAACTGGACCATCCTTTTTGTGTTTTTAGCCACTGAGGTTAAGGGGCATACGTGCCCTGAGGCTGGAGAGAACTGGCCAGCCCTTCATTGTTGCTTGCCATAACAAACAGTGTTACCTTCCAAGAATATATCTGAGTTTTCTTTCAAGTTGGCTACTTTCAGCCCTGACAGCCAGAAGGGTGTAGTACAGTAGTGGCTAAACTTTGGCCCTCTAGATGTTTTGGACCACAACTCCCAGAATTCCAAGCCTGTATTGCCACTGACAAAGGATTGTGGGAGTTGTAGTCCAAAACATCTGGAGGGCCAAAGTTTGGCCACCACTGGCATAGTGGATAGGCTAGATCTCAGGAGACCTCGGTTCAAATCCCGGGTTGTCAATACCAACTCACCGGGATGGTGGTGGCAATGTTCTCTCACACCTTGATCATTTCACATATTGGCAGAAATTAGGCTTGTTAGGACTGACTTGCTGGCACATGATATGCACATGTCGTCACCATTGGTGTCATTGCTACTATTGTTTCCACAACTGCTGTAATTCTTTCCCCTCTTCTTATTTTTAAATTCATCTTTGTTTGACAAAAGTGTGTGCAGAGTGTGTTTACTATATTTGTCAATAACGGTTGCTTGTTTCACACACACACACACACACACACACACACACACACACACACACACACACACACAAAACTAAGCTGCAGGCTTCATTCAGGTCCTTGAAGAATTTGCCAAAGTTTCATTGAGGTCCTCAGTAGAGCTTTTCAGCTGGCGGGGTCATCATGTTAGCTGGAGAAGGAAAGGTTGGGTAGATGCATTCCAAGAAGTACCTTTGCTAGGGTCTGTTTCCAACCAAGCTTACGAAGGTCCAATGGAGGACAGATACATAACTCAGAAGCCATATTCTTTGCTTTGTGGCATAGCTAATGATAATCACGTGCTGTTAAAGTCGACTTATGGCAGGGGTCTCCAAACTTTTTGCAAGGAGGGCCAGATTTGGTGAGGTGAAAATGTGTGGGGGCCGAACATTCAGCCACATATGGCCCTTGGGCTGGACTTTGGACAAGCCTCTAGGACAGGGATGGCGAACCTATGGCACGCGACATGCTCCTTGCCCCCGCACTTCCCCCTCCGCTGGAAAAATTTGTGGAGGGGGAAGTGGGGGGGGCAAGGGAGCATGTTGTGTGCCAGGCCCTCCCTACCGCTGCCGTCCCCATCACCATTGCCATTGCCGCCCCCTGCCGCCCCTGACCCCGCCTCCGCCACCCCCGCCGCCATCACCAACCCCATCCCTGCCCCTCCCGCCGCCACCACCGATAAACCTGACCCCGTCGCCCTTGCTGCCCTTGTCCTCGACCCCACCCCTGACCCCCCCGCGGCCACCGATCCCAACCCCCCCCCCCCGCCGCCTCCCCATCGCTATCGCTATTGTCGCCCCTGCCGACGACGACCCAACCCCGCCTCCGCTGCCATCCCTGCCCCTCCCACCACCGCTGACGATGACCCTGACCACGCCCCCTCCATCACCCTTGCTGCCTTCGCCCCCTCCCCCCTGCTGCCGCCAATCTCGACCCCCCTGCCGCTGCTGCTGAGTTTGGGCACTCGGTCCCAAAAAGGTCCACCATCCCTGCTCTAGGACATGCAAGGAGGTGGGGAGGACGCTGCAGCAATGGGGTCAGTGGGGTAGGCTGGCCAATTGGCTTTGGGGGGATGGACAGAGGCAGGGAGGGCAGGCAAACCATAAAACTGCAAGCTGACATCATCATCTGGTATGGAGAGAGGCCGGCTGGCAGGGATGCCTGACAGGCTGAGCAGGTGGGGAGAAAAGGTTGTGGGCCACTAAAAATTTGAAAATGGGCCGCATTTGGCCCCCGGGCCTGACTTTGGACATGACTGACTTATGGCCATCCTTTTCAGGGCTTTCTGGGTAGAGAGTACTTAGAAGAGGTTGACCAGTCCCTTCTTCTGGAGGTGGCCCTGGCACTATCAAACTTGTCCAAAGCTTATCCAAGGCTGGGTTTTGTCTCTGGAGGCCCAGCATGGAATTGAACTCCCAACCTCAGGATGAGGGGCCCAAGGTCTAAACCACTGAGCTTTCCGGCCAACAGAGCTAAGAGATAGTGAGAATTCCTTTCTTTCAATTTCTCTCTCTCTCTCTCTCTCTCTCTCTCTCTCTCTCTCTCTCTCTCTCTCTCTCTCTCTCTCTCTCTCTCTCTCTCTCTGGTTTTAAACGTTCTGAAGAAGAATCTCAAGCCAGGGTGGTGAAGTGTGTTTCAGAAATCTATTTTCCTTCATCGGAAAGCTGTGCAAAGCTCTCCCCAAGGGCCGTCTCTGCAGCGAAGGGACAAGTAGGACTGTGGAGCCTTACGGAACGTCAAAGGCCGGCCATCTCCTTGCTTCCCCACCACCACCCCTCCTTAGCTTTGTCTCCTTTCGCAAGGCAAGGAAAGGCCAGGGTGAGGGAGATAAGGGGAAGGCTGGGCAGTTATGGACTTGTTTGCTTTTAAACACCCGTATTTCACAATCACCCCCCCCCTTGCAAAAAAAAAAAAAAAACCAAAAAACTTTGATCCTCATCTTTGTCTCTTTCCCCCACACCTTGCCTTTTTCTTCCCCTTTTGCTGTTGTGGTGGAAACTTTAAAAAAAAAACCGAGGAGGCTGTGGAACCTGCCCTGAATCACAAACAAATGAGGTGGACCTTACCCAAACTCGGCTGAGAGCTATCTGATCAAACAATGTGATTCTAGCTCCCCCAGCACCACCTCCCCTCCAGGCGGTGTCATATGTCATGCTCTCCTGGACTTTAGTTTCCACCTTTCCTGTCCTGGTACTGGAAGTCTGAAACACCTGGGTCATTCAGAGGTGGGAAGAAAAATAACGGTTGGGTTTTGTTTTGTTTTTGTTTTGTTTTGTAAAGGTAGTGGTCGACTACATGTCCCATGTTACCACGGGTGTACATATATCTATTTAAACCCATTTCCGGGAGATTTTTAAAACTTGCTGGAAGTGACTTAAAGGGGTACATTATGATGTCATGGAGATTCCAGGGTATTAAAGGGCTGGAGTTTCCAGGTCTCATCTTTCTCAATCCATGGAGATGTCTGGGGTCGCCCTCTTCGCCCTCTCACCTTCCATTGAGACTTTCTGTGGGCGGCATAACACGTGACTCCGTGGTTCTCTGCACCATGCCTGTCTTTTAAAAGGGCTGTGCCCTTTGCAACATGGCCGTCTTGTGTTATATCTGCTAGGGTCCCCTCCTCCACAAAAAAAGTTGCAAAATGCAATAGATGGGTTTGGATTTTTGTGCCTGATTTTGAAACTTTTCAACTTGGATTGAAAATAAAATTATACCTAGCAATAAATGGAAAGCGGCGGCTTCAAGTGACAGTATGGTAAGTGCCTGCTTTGTTGTTGTTGTTGTTTTACATCTTGCTCTGCGTGCATTAAAAATAAGGGTGCAGTATGACTCAGTGGACTAAGGCACCGAAACTGCAGACTGCCAAGTCGGCAGCTCGGCAGTTCGAATCCCGGGTGCCACGCAGCGGAGCGACCTCCCGCTGATCACCCCAGCTCCTGCCAACCTAGCAGTTCGAAAGCATGTCAATGCAAGTAGATAAATAGGTACCACCATAAAAAGCGGGAAGGTAAAACAGTGTTTCCTTGCAGCCATGCCGGCCACATGACCACGGACTTGCACAACACTGGCTCTTCCGGCTTGAATACGGAGATGAGCACCGCCCCTAGAGTCGGACACGACTAGCATGCATATGCGGGGTGGACCTTTACCTTTACCTTTACCTATGAAAATATCCAGTCTTGTGAGGATGAAGGTGAAGTTCTAAAACGCTGTACAGTATTCTTCAATCTGGCCTTTATAACCAGCTTTCAAATAGGCTGTTGGAATTGTATTTATTATGTTCTTAAGGATAAATGTACTGGGTAGCTCAGTGGTTTACAGCTGCCTAGATGCCCGAAGCACATCCGATCTTGCCTGATTTCGGAAGCTAAGCAGGGGCGGCCCTGGTTAGTACTTGAATGGGAGACCACCAGAGAATATCAGATGCTGTAGGCGCCTGGAGTAGGAACTGGAAAACCACTCCAGTATTCCTGCCATGAAAACTCCATCAACATGGGGGTCACAAAGAGTCGGTCATGACTGTAGCGACAGAACATACACACATACACACACAACACACAGCTCGGTGGTTTAGGCTCCGGCTGAGAAACTAGAGTTTGGGAATTCAATTCCACCACTGGGCCTCCTTGACCTCCTTGAAATGTTTTTTTAAAGAAATTGTTTCAAATCTCTTGTGTTTAAAGCATGTTTTGTTGTTGTTGTTGTTGTTGTTGTTGTTGTTGTTGTTGAGTTTACTGCCTTTCGCTTTGGGAGCCCTGATGATCAGAAAATCAAGGAGTAAAAACTTCTGATTAGTAAATAAGTAAAGGGAAGGGTCATGCTTATGGCCTTAAAAAAAGTGATCATGAAAAAAGAGAGAGAGAGGATGGCAGCAGAACATGACCAGGGGAGAGATGGAGCCGGATAAGTACGTAGTCAACTGCGTTGCCCCATCATGCCCCAAGTTAGTCACTTTGCTGGTATTTATAACCTTGCCCTCTTTAAACGACCTTTGGGGAGCGCCCTATGGCATCAGGCCTTCAGTGGCCAGGCAAGGGATGAATTCTCGGAATGGGGCGTGGGCCAAGATAAGGGGCATTGATAAGGGGCATCAGGACCGGTGTGGAATTTGCAAATTGCTGTGTTGTTGTTTTGTTTGGTCAGTCATTGCTGGAGAAGCCAGCCTTTTCTCTCTTCCTTTTTCACTCCTGCCCCTGTTGACTCCTCGGCCAGCCTTCCTTGCAAGACTTGCCTGCTGCCCCGTGTTCTTTGGGGTGTACGTTTGCCTGGCTTTCCAACGTTTAAGGTGTCAGAGATCTGGGATCTAAGTCGAGGGGTTCCGAATCAAGAGGATGGACGTTCCAGGCTGCCTCGGTAAGGTTGGGTAACTTTGATTTTTTTTAACTGTGTGCATGTGTGTGCTTTTCTTGGATAAAGGGAGAGGCAGTTTGATGTAGTGGTTAGTGTGCTTAGCGGGGGTCTGGTAGAACTCTGTTCTAGTCCCCACTGAGCCTTAAAACCTGCAGGGCATCTACAGCCAACTTCTTACTTTTGTCCTCCTGGTTTAAGGTTCAAGGACTTGGCCTCCATTTCTTTGGGAAAAATACAAAAGGTTTGCGTCTCTTTGTGCATTAGTTTTCTCTCCATATATATTTTCCAAATATATATATATGTACTTCAACTTTTGGTGCCTCTCTGTAGAACATAGTCTGTGTTAGATGTTTGTTGTAATATCAAGATGAAACTAAACACGAAGAGATATTTGGCATGTTTAGAAGAAGTCACCTCCAATGCATAAGAAGTATATATATTTTTTCCTTTTTTCGAAACTTCTATGGCATCTTTTCACAAAAATACTCAGTTCTGGTGGGCTGGTTTTTCTAGTGAGAGCTTGCAGCAAGGGCCAGTTTTTGAGTAAAAGGAACTATTTCCCCAGTTTTGTTTCCTGATTGAGTTGGAAGCTCTGGTGGCCATTTCTTCTTCCTAGACCAGTGATGGCGAACCTTTTAGAGACCAAGAGCCCAAACTGTAATTCAGACCCACTAATTTTTTTTGCAAAGTGCCAATACAGTAATTTAACCCATATACAGGTGGGTATCAAGGGGCAATGCCGGGTGCCCACAGAAAGGGCTCCGAGTGCCACCTTTGGCACCCGTGCCATAGGTTCGCCATCACTGTCCTAGACTATTGGTTTCCAGATTTGGGGGGGGGAATGTCTCCCCACCCAGCATGCATGAACAAAATCAGGGTAAAGGGGTACGGAGTCCAGATTGTCAAATGCAGGACCATTCTTCGTATTAAAAATGTTTTGTTCTACTGTTTCCTAGAAAAAACACATTTCTGTTAATGAATTCTTTGCGATAGGGAAAGCTTTTTGTGCCGATTTTTCATTTACTGTAAAGTGATTCTTTGGAAAGTTTTTTCCCCCACTTTTAATTTTAAATCGTGGCTTATGTGTTTGTTCAAGTATAGAAATGGTGATAAAAGAGAGGTGGGGAAGAATATTTTTTTTCAAATTGGGAAAGGGAGTGTTGTACAAAAACATTGGTGCTGCTGTTTTGCTGTGTGTTTTATTAGTGTTGTTCTCTTTCTACGAGTGAAGAGAAAGACTGACTTATGAAATTGTGTCCCTCTGGATCCGCAAGTAATTTGGTTGGTTTTGGCTAGCATGCACTTTTGGTAATGGCAGCGGGGTGTGTGGGGGGGCGCCTCTGGTAGTGAAACTTATTGAGCTGGCCCCTCTTAATCTGGGAAGTGTTTCTTTTTGTCTGCTTTATTTGTTTTTTTTTTAAATCTCTTTGGATGTTGTGTTGAATTTGGAAGTTCGGGTGTGCCCATCATGACAGTCTCAATTGCAGCCCTACTATGACAATTTATCAAAAATACAGGCAGCTGGATTTGGGAACCATTGCTTAGATGCTTTGTATTACAACAGAGATATCATGCAACCATGTTTTGGTTAAGTGGAGGGAATGTACCCCCCCCCCCCGCAGAAAGCTCATCAAAGTGGAATTTTGCCAGCCTTTTGCAAACCTTAGAAATGTTCCAGGAGAGGTGTTGAGGGTTACATTAAAATACAGTAAACGAATGCTGTTTCATGTTCCTGTTCCTTTAAAACACTTACTCAGCAAAAGAGGGATAACATTGAAGGTCAGAGCTCTTTCATTTAACTATTGACATCAGATAGCTTACTATTATTTTAAAGGATTTAGACAGAAAATTTAAATTTTTTTTTTCTTAATCACTTGACATGTAGCTACTTTAGAAATAAATTGCGATAGATAGCAAGTGTCTGCTAACAACGCAGTGTCTACTATAATCCAAGACAAACCATCACAACCCAAGTCCTGCCTCCAACACCCATCATTCCGCACTGTTGCTGTGATTTTATTGTTGACTATATGATTCTTATATTTCCTTTTATATATGGAGAGCATATTTTACCAAAACAAATTCTGGGCATGTCCAACCACACTTGGCCAATAAAAGTATTCTGATTCTGATTCCATTCCTTCCTGACAGGCCTTGTAGTCTAAAACATCTGGATGTAGGGACCCATGTTATAAAGTGTTTTGTAAAACCAAACTAGGGTGGGTGTTCTTTATCTATCTATCTATCTATCTATCTATCTATCTATATCTACACACACACACACACACACACACACACACACACACACACACACACACACACACACACACACACACACACACACACCACTGTGGGTTTTTTTTCCCTTTGTGAACAACCTAGGAAGATTTATTTGACTGGCTTTTCAGAGTGGACAATGATCCTGAAAGAAATATCCATGATAGTAGTTGTATCTACTAGTAACTTCCAGCTGCAAAGCGAAGAAAATGCAGTGATCAGAATGTTAGATCTGCTCTAGCAGACAGTCGGCAAGAGGGTGTTGGGCGGCTTCTGTGCCACGCCAGAAAAATGGATTTCATGCTGAGATGCCTCTTTGTGAGATTTTAATACGAGATATTTTTTTTTGATAGCAGGGCTTTTGTTGCGCATAATCATCTCCATTTAGGTACTGGCATTTTGTCACAATCTCTCAACAGCAGGATGGCTGCTGCCTCTTTTCCCCTTGCGTGGGTGGGAACGCAGCATTGATGGCTTTCCATTTTTACCCCTTTTAATAATGCCATTGTTGCTTCACTTTGCAAAGCTGAAGGGGGGGTACATGGAGGTGGAAGGAGGCAGAAGAGAGTGGTTTGGTTAAAAGCAGGGATCAAAGCAACAGTTGGCCATCTAGATGTTTTGGATGGCCAGCAGATCATCATCATCATCATCATCATCATCATCACACTCTGCCCAGCCAGAAGGGACCCTATAGAATGGATCACTTAGTCTAGCCTCTGTCAAGGACAGGGGCACATTCAGAAATTGAATGCACAACCTCTTGTTCTGCAGCCACAGACCTCAACCACAATCCTGTACCACTTGGCTGTACTAGCTCAAGTGGAGGATAATGGAAGCCCGAAACAAGTTGATTGCCAAAGGCTCGCCATTCCGGGTTTAAAACTAGCCAGGAGGATCAGCAGCTGTAACGTTAACATTCAGGAATGTTAACCATGACACAGCAAGGAAGGAGCTATGCCGTCTTTCTATGTAGACTTGTGTTTATAACCACTTGTAACTTTGTGCCTGGATCTCTTCTGGTGGGATTCCATTGACACTATGTTATCAATTGTTAGTTCCCATCCCTCATAACTTTTAGAATAGATGGTCTACCGTACATGATTATGTGGGATGTATACTCTTTTTTTAACGGCTTGCGTTGTGTTTCAGCGTTAATGTTGTCTTCTAATGCTGTAAGATACCCCTCAATTCCCTGTTCTTAAACTTATTTATTTATTTTATTTATTTATTTAACTTATATGCCGCCCACTACCCAAAGGTCTCTGGGCGGCTTACAGTCCAAAGAATAAAACAATTTAAAATAATTAAAAGTAAAATATCAATAAATCATCAATAAAAACCTTACACTAAAATCATTATCCTAAAATTGTCATCAGCGGACCCACAGTCTTGAATATGTCTTAATTGTACTGGACTGTATATTGTCCCTCCATACTGTAAGCCACCCTGGGTCCTTTTCCAAGGAGAAAGGTGGGGTATAAATACTCATAAATAAATTAAGTTTGGTTCCCCATTTGGAACATCAGGGATGGAGAAGGAAAGATTGCCTTGGATCTTGGGGAGACCAGAATACTGGTCTCAGCGCTGGCTGCAAATACATAACTGCTGGAGGTGGGGGTGGGGGTGGGCGGATTCTTAAGCTGATTGCAGGAAGTCGTTTTTAGTTTTTCTTGTTTTTAAATGAAAGCAAATTGGCCGAATTCTAAGAAGAAGAAAGGGCCACGTTGATCCATAAGGGATAAAACAAGATTCACATTGGGCAGATCTTTATTCGAGTCAGTTAATTCCTTCACAAAAGGTATATGCTTTTAAATTCCACAGTACTCTTCATCTGGTTTGGTGGCTGGAATTTGGTGGAAGAGTACAAATTATGTAAACGAATGAAGTGGGTTCTTTGGAAATGTGGTGGACGCTCTCTGAATGCCCGTGTGCATTGTACACTTATAGACCTAATTGCAGTGATGCTCCCTTAGAACCAGAAAACTTCAGCTGCTACAAGTTACAGCTGATTTATGCAGGTTTTGTAGAGTGGCAGAAATAGCCTCCTGCTGGTGTTTTTCCTATTTCGCCCCCCCCCCTTTTCTTTTATGGTTGCTTCTAAACCCGACCTTTGAGTTTCAGTCTCAAGATGGTTATCTGGCAGTCCAAAGGTGCAAGGAAGCCAGGTTTTCCATCTGACCTTCACATTCAAAATGCCTAGGCCGGGCTATGCCCTATTTCTTCATTGCAGCACCCTCTTTGAAAGCGTTGCAATTGGGGGCATATTGGATGCAGGGCCAGCTCAACTCGCTGGGTAGCTGCCTGCGGCAATGTGAATCTAGGGGGCATGTGCTGAAAGGGGCACATGACTACGAACTACAAACTTTGGAGAACTGCTTTCAACATCATCTTATGCTCCGTCCACCAAATCTAAATAATATGGACCAGAGCTTGGAATATTAGTTCTAAAAAAATTTTCCTTTGTTCGTGTTAAATGTTAGAAATTGGAAAATTAATTTGTTTTGGTTCACCAGGGAGGGGATTTCTTTAAAAAATTATTGGACTATAAATTCCATAATTACAGATTCTGAGATTTCTGCCTGATAAATACACACCTTTTGAACATCTGAGTGTGGCTCACCTGGACAAAGAGACCTAAACTAGAAGGTCTAGAGCAGTGCCTCTCAGCTTGTGGGTCCCCAGATGTTCTTGGATTGCAACTCCCAGAAATCTTCATCACTAGCTGAGCTGGCCAGGATTTCTGGGAGTTGCAGTCCAGGAACATCTGGGGACCCACAAGTTGAGAACCACTGGCCTAGAGGCTGAGTTGGGCCTGGTTCCACCTAAGCTTCCTGTTTCTAGACTAGCGCTTTTACTTTTGAACAAGACGTTCAGTTGAGCTGGGGCTACCTAATTATCCAAACCTTCTGCTTTACTACTTCTCCCCCAGGTATGCTACATTTAAGTGTCTCTAACATGGTAGAACTCTCAGAATAATGGGATTTGTAGTCCAAGAAGCCCCAGATCCCATCCATACTGTTAGTGTTGCTGATTGAAACTTGCAACCTTTTAAATTAGCAGATTTGGTTCATGATACTCATTGGTAGTTCTGAAATAATGTGGCTTATTTGTTTTGTTGTAGTGTGGTTTGGTGGCTCAGCAGACTAAGGCTCCAAAAACTGTTGGCTGCAAAGTTGGGCAGCTCGGCGGTTCAAATCCCGGGTGCCACGCACCGGAGCGAGCTCCCGCTGATCATCCCAGCTCCTGCCAACCTAGCAGTTGGAAAGCATGTAAAAATGCAAGTAGATAAATAGGTACCGCTGTAAAAAGCGGGCAGGTAACACAGTGTTTCCTTGCAACCAAGCTAGCTACATGGCCACGAACTTGCACAACACTGGCTCTTTGGGTTGAATATGGAGATGAGCACCGCCCCCTAGAGTTGGACATGTCTAGCACATATGTGTGGGGGGAACAGTTACCTTTTACCTTTACCTTTAATCTCTCTCCACCCAGCCACCCGACTGTAGATCTCATCATACATTTGTTAGCTAGGGATGACGGTTTCAGTGTGGAAGAACATTAGATTGAGGAAGGAGGCATGTCCTAAGACATGAGCTTGCCTCTCCACCTAAAATAAGGAGAACCGACAAGGCTTGACTCTGTAAGGAGCCGTTTTAGAATGTAGGTCTGCAAGTAGACCTTGCAGCAGCTTTGCCAGATTTTAAAGCCTTGACCAAAGGCTACAGACCTTTCCCCGGCCTTACTCTCCTGCAGGCCACACTAGTCACATCAACCAGTTTCTGTTCTCACCTGTGGGTCTCCTGACATTGTAGGGCAGTGATGGCGAACCTTTTAGAGACCGAGTGCCCAAACACGCGATTCAGAACCCACTCATTATTTGCAAAACGCCAATACATCCATTTAAACTGAATACAGGTGGCTGTGAAGGGGTGATGTTGGGTGCCCACAGAAAGGGCTCTGAGTGCCACATTTGGCACCTGTGCCATAGGTTCACCAACACTGTTGTAGGGCTATAGCAGTGATGGCGAACCTTTTAGAGAACGAGTGCCCAAAACTGCGATTCAAAACCCACTTATTGTTCGCAAAGTGCCAATGTGGGGTGCCCAGAGCGGCATGGTTGGAGAGTAAACTGGGGCTACGAAGGAGCCCACAGGCCGATGCCTCCCCTTTGCCCGGCTCTTTGCACAGTGGCGTGCTCCGAGCAGAGGGGGAAGTGCAGTGGCTATGAGGGGGGAGATGTTGCGTGCCCACAGAAAAGGCTCCATGTGCCACCTTTGGTACCCATGTCATAGGTTCACCAATACCGGGCTATAGCTTCAGAAACCATGGCTCCTTGGTTCCCTGGATGTTCTTGAGCTCAAACTACCAGAAGCCTTCACCACTGGCTATGCTGGCCAGGATTTTCTGGGAGTTGTGTCGATGAGAAGCCTTGTGGTTTCTGAAACCCCGGCTGGAGTTACACACAGCAGAATGGGAGAGGCAGGCGCCTGGCTCCCCCATCCAGTTCGGCTAGTTTGTTTTCCTGTGTAATGCTGGGCACGGCTCTCCTTTCAAACTGTTTCTCTTCCGTCAAACTGAAGAAGATCCACTTTAACCTTGAAATGCCTGGTCTACGGACGACCGGACAGACAGTCTTTGGAAAAGGGGAAGAAAAGTCTGAAATATTATTTCTTGCACATCAACAATAAACAGAACATGGCTTGGTCTGTTAGTGGAGTGGATACATCCACATCCTCTCTGTTGACCTAATTGGAACCTGTAATCCAGGCATGGCCAAAGTCCAGCCCGGGGGCCAAGTGTGGGCTGTTTTCAAATTTTGAGTGGTCCGCCGTTTCTTCTCCCCACTGGCTTAGCCTCTCCAGCCCGGGGGCCGAATGCAGCTGAATAGTTCCCCCCCAACACACACACACACATTTTCACCTCACCAAATCTGGCCCTCCTTCCAAAAAGTTTGGATACCCCTGCTGTAATCTGAGCCCATTGTTGCGTGTCCTGTCCTTGGGATGATTGAAAGCAGACCCTGTCCCTCTTCTGGGATGTCTCTTCACCTTTTCCTACTAATTGGACATGCCTTTCTTATTTCTTTAATCAATTGATCCGTGTGCCTGAAACAAAGTTCTGAAGAATTCTCTTCAAGGATGTTGTTTATAATGTATTGAAGAAAAAAAACACACAACATTTTAAAAAAATTAATGCAACCTTCGCTCAAAGAGGGCTGCACTCAAAGAGATATAACCACTGAAGATGAAAAGGATCGGGTCCTTTGCGAAGGTCACACTGCTGATCACATTTTTAGCAACATTATTTTATTTTATTTTGCTATTAAAGTTTAGTGGTGCAATTCTCATGCTAAGAATTGAGTTGAGGCCAAATTTTCATTTGGTGAGTAGGTAGAATTTTATTTAAAAAGAGCAATATAAGCCCTGTATCATACTTTATTCACCCTACTGATAACTAGAAGTATTTACATGTCCATCGATAGTTGCATTTTAGGTTTTGGTAACATTTTTGGACTTTGGTTAAATTCCCATTACATAACAATGTATTTCAGTTGGAAGTGTAGAAACTGTGTTTTTGTTTATGGATGCTGTATTTAAATTTGGAACCTGGTCAAAACGGGCAAGGATGTTATCAATGCTGTTGATAATGGTTTGTTTTGATACATCAAATATTTGTGCCTGCTTTTTGCATTTTTTTCTATTCAGTGTCCAGAAGAAGATGGACTTGTAATTGCTACTTCTTTTAAAATAGGCTTTAAACCTCCTATTTTATCTATTCTTTATTATTGTTATTTTTAACCCTCATTGAATGCAATTTGACCTCTCTTCTTAAAAGTCTCAAGCTACTTCCCTTTTTGTCCTAGTGATACAGAAAATTTAAGACTTTTCCAAAGGCAACCCTTTCAGTCACTAAAAAACAACAACACATCACACACTTTCATATAAGGGTGATAATAATCTCTATTAGATCTCTTGCTATTCTGAATGCTAGAGACAAGCTTTTGCATTATGACAAACATGACAGAATGGAAGTAAATTTGACATTCTGTGACCTGACTGGCATTAACCTTGTGCATCTTTGTGATTTGTACATCTTTGTGATCACTGCTGCTCTAACAAGAGGAAAGTGCTTAGCTATTCAGTTAACAAAGCTGCTGTTTAAACTTCCCGGTTCGTTTTGTTTTAAAATGCGTTTCAGCGGCACCAACGTTGAACTTTCCCTGGGGTGCATAACTTCAGCCTTTATGTTTGTTTTTATTTGACGATGGATGAAGAAGAGAGAGAGAGAGAGAGAGAGAGAGAGATGTATTACTCCCAGGCTGGCAGCCATAAATTTAATCATTTATATGGCTCAGTGAAATTGTATCTTTGCAGCCGATGTAATAATGTCTGTAGACACAAAAATATGATAGCACAAGGGCGGAAGTGGTCAATTGGTGGGTGGCCTTGAGATAATTCAGACCGTGGCTCTCATAAAGCCCGCCCAGCATGGCTAGTGGGTAGGGATTATGCAAGTTGTCGTTCCAAATGGTCAGTGGTCAACAGAGGAGCCTGTAATGTAGCCCTTCAGAAACAAGGTATACTTCCTTGGGACAAGATAATATGTTAAAGAAGATAAACTCTGTGCAACTGTCATTTCCAGCTGGCTGATAAGTGAGAAAATGGGGCTTTTGCATGGGTGTTCAGATCATGGTTTATGCCAATGGTGGCCAAATGTCAGCCCTCCAGATGTTTTGGACCACAACTCCCACAGTCCTTTGTCATTGGCAATACAGGATTGGAATTCTGGGAGTTGTGGTCCAAAACATCTGGAGGGCTGAAGTCGGGCCACCACGGGTTATCCTGATTTTTTTCTCTCTTTAGCTTTAAATCAATATTTGTTGTGAAACTGTTGCTTCGCCCCTATGGCTGCTGCCTCAGAGCATATGGGGGTGAACGAGAAAGCTGAAAAACCAAGCACGGCAGATTACTTGGAACCATGGGTTGGCCTGTTTTTATGGATTTGGGAACTTATAACACAAATGGTCTGTAACAAGCTGCAACAGCAGATACTGGATATTTTTGGGGTGTTTAGGTGTCTTATGCTCAGCTTTACCTATTGCACTTTGGCCAAACAGCCCGCTTTCCTGCCCGATAGTGCCAATGGGGTATGTTTCGACACATGATCTTAGTTTGCTGGATAATGTCTGAGAGGCAGCAGGCTTGCTGTCAACAGAAAACGTTCATTGCATGCTGAAATACCTTGTGGGCAACCACCACCACCCTTTTAATCTGACCGTCATTTGACAATTTGTTTACGTTGCTTTATATGGGGCATTTAATAGGGTAGGTGCTCTTCTGTTTTTCTTTTATGACTATCTTTAGTTTTAATGATAATCATTTCATTTAAGCTTTATCATGTTGCGCTGGGCGACTTTCTTTGGGGAAAGGCATGGAATCAAGCAATCGTCTTATAGGGCAAGTTTGTATTTTGTTGCTCCCAGACTCTGGAACTCCCTCCCACGGGAAACCAGCCTGGCCCCAACTTGGCTGCCCTTCCACACACTGATCTTTCTCTTCAGGCGGCCTTTCCCTTAGTGACTAAAACGGTTTTTTATGTGGGTTGTTGCTTTTAAAGGTGCTTTTACTATTAGTTTTCTTTGGTGTCTTAAATATTGTTTAATTCTCTGTAAATCATTACCGTCGTGAGCTCTTCAGTATTGTCTTTCAATGATTGTAAACTGCCTTAGGTCCTTTCTAAAGTGTGTGGTGAGGTAGACATGTTTTAAATAATTATGAGTATGGGGAGAGTGGGAATCCGTGAAGTCCGGTTGCCAAGTTTTGCCCTTTGAAAAGCTACAATTTCGGGCTTGTTGGACTGCTTGGTTAAAACATTATTTGAAATTTGCAAACAGCACCCCTGTCTCTCTTTTCCCTGCTCCCTTCCACAGCCCCATAAATCTAAGAGCGGGGCACAGATTTAGGCTATGCAGCTTGAGGGTGGTTGGACAAGTGGTTTTATAGGTTTTTAGAGTTTTTGGAGTTTTTAAGTGTGTTGTTAGTGGGTTAAATGTGTGTATGTGGGGTGGGGGGGATAGATATTTATGTATGGTTGTACTGTTAGGTCCTGTAAAAAGCTGATGTAGATTCTTTTAATCTCGTGGTTCTGAACAGGACCAAGACGATAAAGCTTTATCTATTTAATCCTTACCCTCTTCTCTAAAAGGGCCACGTACTGTAGTGGGTTACAAAACCAGACCTTGGAAAAGTTCCGTTTCCTGCTTGACTTTGGAGGTTCTAGTCAAGAATATATATATATATATATATATATATATATATATATATATATATATATATATATATATATATATATGGATATTATATATATATATATATATTCCGCTGGAATTTGGTTTACCTGGTCCAGCGGAATCCCCTCACAGAGCTTGAAAATATATATATTCATGCTGTGTGAGGGGATTCTGCTGGACCAGGTAAACCAAATTTTAGGGGCAGGAAGGAGGAATCTCTCCCTCCCCCCCCCCCCAAAAAAAAGGTAGAGGTTTTTCCTCACCATCTTAGAAGGTAACTCATAAATCCCATGTCTTCTCTAGTTGCCACATTACGAGAGATAGCCATCTTAGTCTGTGCTGCGAAGGAGGCATATCCGCCAAAGATAAAAGGCAGAAAATTAAACAAAGCCAAAAATGTTGTGGTACTTTAAAAGACCAGCTGCTATAATGTGACAACTCTGAGGGAAGTGGGGCGGGCCCGCAAAAGTTTACATTAAAATAGAGCAGTTCCTCTCGAAGGTGCTATAATATTGTCTTTTTAATTGGCTTTTTACATTTTTTTAAATGTTCCCCTCATAAACCCAAGCTTTGGTTTTTGTTTTTAAATGAGGGGGCGGCAGGGGTGAAACTGGGGAGAGGTTTTCGTTCTCCCTAGGTTTCTGGAGAATTTCTCCTCAGTTGCGTGTCTCGGGTGCCCCTGTTTCAGGGTGTGTGGGGTTTTGCAATGGAGGGGTGGGAGGGTGGGAAAGAAACCACCTTTCCACTCCTTACCGTGCCAATATTACTGACTCTGAAGAATCTCTCGGTAGCCACCCTTGAGAGGAAGAAAGAGAGGAGGTGTTGCAACCCTTGAGAAATGGGTTCTCTTTTATCTCTTGCAGCTGCAGCGCAGTCTTTAGTTTCCTCTCTCTCTCTCTCTCTCTCTCTCTCTCTCTCTCTCTCTCTCTCTCTCTCTCCCACCCCCCCCCCCAAAAAAAAACATGGCTGGTATGTCTGAGCCATATCCTTCAAAACCAGTTTTCTGAGAAGATTAGATGGGGACCAGAGACAGCTATGCAATCAGGAAAATATGTGTCCTCACGCCCGCCTTGCCAGAGAATGGAGGAGCGCTCGGGGTTTGCCACCTGAGGAGTTCTGGGCTGCTTTTCTGTAGATTTTTAAAATTTTAATTTGATCCCCCCCCGCCCCGCCCCGCTTCCTCGCTCCCAACCAAAATGTTCCACATATTACATCCTCAACTAGATCTCGGAAGCAACTAGTGACAAGTCATGCATTCATTTCTCTTTAGAAATCTGTTTTTGTTCCTTCTCATCACCTCTCAACTCACAGTGACCCTAAGAATCATTGATCTCCAAAATGTCTGAACGTCAGCTGCCTTGCTCAGCTCTTGAAGACTCAATCCTGTTGCTTCCTTTAGTACAGGGGTGTCCAAACGTTTCGTAAGGAGGGTCAGATTTGGTGAGGTGAAAATGTGTGGGGGCCGACCATTCAGCCTGAAGCGTGGGAGAAAGGGCATGGTCCGTGCGCACCTGCAACGGCAACAAATGCTCGGGTTTCAAGGTTCCCAAGGGCCCGGTGACTGTTACACAGACCGGGAATCGGCCCATGTGCACCCAAGATGCACCACTGATCGTACATGCTGCCCTCCCTCGCAAGGGAGTAGGGAAGATGCTGCAGCAACTGAGCCAGGAGTGGGTAGGCAGGGCGGCTGGCTGAGGGGATGGACGGAGGCAGGGAGGGCAGGCAAACCATAAAACTGCAAACTAAGGTCTCTAGCCAGCACAGGAAGGGCCAGCCAGTGGGGATGAGTGACAGGCTGAGCCGGCAGGGAGAAGAACCTGAGGGCCAGTCAAAATTTTAAATTGGGCCACATTTGGCTCCCGGACCGGACTTTGGACTTGCCTGCTTTAGGATATCAGTCCATCTTGTATTTAGTCTTCCCCGTGTCCCGCTCCTTTCCACCTTTCCCAATGTGATTGTCTTTTTCAGAGAACCCTGCCTTCTTCGGATGTCCCCCAAGTAAAACAGCCTCATTTTCAACATTTTTGTGCCCAAAGATAATTGGGGCTTGATTTAATCTAGAATCCAGTAAATGTGTGTCCTCTCCCAGTTACCTGATAGACTCCCCCCACCCCTCAAACAGGCGTAACCTCGCTCCTTTTATGGCATTAACTCTTAAATTCAGTTTATAATCAGATAGAGCCTCATAAAATGATGGAAGGAGATGATGGTACTCTCCCCTCAATCTTTTTTTGCTGGCACCTCAGCCCTCACACCACAACAAAAAAAAAGCAGCCCTTTAAGGTAGAGAGGAAAGTACCATATTTATTCTGACTATAAGACGCCACCCCCCATGTATAAGACAACCCCCACTTTCCCAACCCAAAATGACAGTTTTGCAGTCATGCAGTTCTCTCCTTGGCGTAATTCCATGCATAAGATGACCTCAATTTTTAGTCTCACAATTTTAGACAAAAATACTGTATAGACTTATATACAGGAAAATACTGTATATTTTG
Source organism: Phrynocephalus guinanensis (assembly GCA_037367245.1). Taxonomy (NCBI): domain Eukaryota; kingdom Metazoa; phylum Chordata; class Lepidosauria; order Squamata; family Agamidae; genus Phrynocephalus; species Phrynocephalus guinanensis. Next base: position 10,841,352 of record CM074752.1, read on the forward strand.
TGCTTCAAGCTAATGACGTCTAGATCTTGGGGGCCGAGGTTTTCTTTTGAGTCTATACGTCTCATGTTCGATCTCCTTCTTTTCTTATCACATCTCCTGTTTTTATTGGTTTTTCTCATGTTATACTCTAAGCCATCCAAAAATGCTCACTCGTCACTCAGCAGCATTTGAGTCCGTGGGTCTCCTCTGATTGCAACGAGCAAATGCATTGGGCCCTTGGTCATTTTTGTCACACTCTGTTGTTGTTCCCCTTGCTGGCTTAGTTGCAGTTTTTGAAAAGGCAGCTGTGTTCGTCTGTGCAAACTTATTGGATAAAATGAAACACACACAGAGAGAGAAACAGGAAGTGTAGGAAGCAGGTCGATGAAAACTCACATTAAAATAGAGCAGTTCGTCTTTAAGAGCTCAAGTCTTTGTCTCTTGTTTATTTTTGTCTTCTGTTTCTACCAGATGCTTTCCAATGTTTGATCCCCACACTTTTTGTGGTTTCTCTTCTTTTTTTAACATGATACATCCAGTACAAAAGATGATTTGAAAATTTGTTTTTCCTTTAAAAAAACAACCTTAAGTTCTACCTCCCCTACTCATGTGCAGGCAGAGATCTTTGTGGGGAAATGGACGGTCCCTCAGATGTTGGGTCACATCTCTTACCAGACCTCTTCTGTTGGCTGTGCTAGAGAAGGATGATGGCACTTTGTATTCCAACGGCATTGGGATACCTACACATTTCTCATCATACACACCGACTCACTGTTCAGAATTTGATTTAGTAGTTCTTTTTAGTTGACAGTATCCATTGGATTTAGACCCCAGCAGGCCAAAGTGTGCTTCAGATTGTGTGCAAGCCACGCGCACGCGCACACACATCCACACACTAGCATTTTGTTGGCCTCCAGTTGAAAAAGAAAGAATGTTTATGAATGTAAATGTTATTATTATTTAGCTTCCAGGACATAGACTGTTTCCACTTTGAGGGACTTACTCCTGAAGGAAAAGTCCAACATAGGTTACAAACCATGATGGAGATGTGTAATCTCCAGGCTTAAAACCAGGGTACTTCAAGGGCCAGATACAGGGGAGTGGTATCAGGAGACAAATATCTAGTCTTGTGCGCTCCCAGACACATTTGGTGAGGCCACTGTGGGATACAGGAAACAGGACTAGATGGGCCTTTGGCCTGATCCAGCATGGCTCTTCTTATGTTCTTATGTTCACTTTGAGGGACCTGGGTTTTCTCTATAGGTTCCCTTGAGAAATAAAAAGTACAAAACTGGAAGTTCCCATTCAGATACTTCAGATTTTCCTCTTTTTTTTCCTTCCTTTTTTCTTTTCTTTAAAAGGCTGAAAGCCATCATATTGGGGCTCTGTTTGGCTGGCAGGGCAGTTCAGGTCACACAAATTGTGCTCCCAAGCCCTTGGATATGTCTAACCCTGATTTTGAGCCTATCTGAATTGAGGGGTTGGCCATCTTAGTTGGAAAACCCATTGATATTTTTGCTCTTGGCTTTTAACACTCCATTTTCAGAACATCTTTAGACATTCCTGTCCTTGCTTGTAAGGCTGAGCCCCTCTTGGACTATAACTCCATTCCCCCTTGACTGTTGCCATGAGTGCTGACTTAAGGCTGATGAAGTTTGTAGTCAGAAAACACCTGGAAGGCCAGCCATTCCAGACCCCTGCTGTGCAGGAATGGCAAGGGGGGGAGATGAATTTTTCACTTTCCAATTTCTTGTGAGCGCTGACCTCTTCCGCCCCATCAACTCTAACCTGTCAGACATCAGTTCCCAAGTTTTGTGATATGTTTTAGTTCAAATATCCAGCAAGGCCTTAAGGACTTTAAATTTGTTCAGAACATAGAATATACTTTTATAAATGAGTGTTGTCTGGTACAGTACTTTCGAAAATACGTATTAAAGACTTAATTCCATACCATTTTATGCTTTAAAAATAGATGCATGCAGTATTGCAAGAATAGTAGAAAGAAGCTTGGGAAGGATGATGTGTGAAACTTGACAGGTCCATCCAATCCTAGCAGACCTGCAGAACATCTGAAGGCAGTATGGTGACTCTTGATTTAGCGCTAGGGCCTTTTGGCAAACTGTGGACGGATTTTAGCTCCTCTCTGCTCGTCACTGCATAGGCCAGTCTTGGCGAATCTATGGCACGGGTGCCAAAGGTGGCATGTGGAGCCCTTTCTGTGGGCATGTGACATCGCCCGCTTACCCCCACAGCACTTTCCACTGCCACTTGAGGCATGCCACTGTGCTCTGTGCAGAGAGCCAGGCAAAGGGGAGGCGGTGGCTTGTTGGCTCGTTCGTAGCCCCCGTTTACTGTCCAGCCGTGACACTCTGGGTACCCCAAAAGCTGCGTGGCTGGGCCTACGTAGGAGCCCACAAACCGCTATCCCCCTTCATCCGGCTCTCTTCACGGAGCCATTTTGGCAGTCTCGAAACAGTTCCGTGAAGAGAGCCAGGCGAAGGGGAGGCAGCGGTTTGTGGGCTCCTTTGTAGCCCCAGTTTACTCTCCAGCCACGCTGCTTTTGGGATGCCCAGAATGGCTCTTTCCAACTCTAGGATTCTGTGATCTTACATCTTACTTAGGCCCTCTTCTTATAGGTGGTTGTGTTGTTGCTGTTGTTTTTTTAGGTGGCCCCAGGCATTTTCTCTTGTCACTGTTGGTGTCAGCAATTGCATAGCAGCCTCTCTCTCTCTCTCTCTCTCTCTCTCTCTCTCTCTCTCTCCCCCCTTGCATTTGTATTTATATACGCCCTCCCTTCAGTCTCTAGTTGCCCTCCAGGGAAGCAGGTTGCTGATTACAGGGAGGATGAAATGGGGATGGGGGATGGAGAGGGAGGTGAGCCTTTGTTACCCCTTGGAGCAGGTTTTGCCAGTGCTGTTGCCTCTACATGACTAAGTTTCCTTGGTGCTAATTACTGGGTGGATGGCAGTGTCTCCGTCATTAAGGCGAACCAGTGTGTAAATATCGTCAATGGGAAACAGGCCTCCTTTGATTTCAGGTAGACACTTTGTGAAGGTGTCTGTGGGTGTGTGTGAGTACCTGAAGGCCAGGTCTTGGGGGGAGATAAGCCAACAGACAATTGGTCACTGTGTTTAGGGATTCATAGGTATGGGGTGGGGTCCTGCGTGGCATTCAATTCCTTTGCAGAAGTCTTAACCGCCTTCCCAACAGGGCACATCTGGTTAGCTTTCTTTGTCCCTGAATTCTTAAGGGTATAGATCAGTGGTTCTCAACCTGTGGGTCCCCAGATGTTCCTGGACTGTAACTCCCAGAAATCCCTTCCAGCACAGTAAGTGACAGAGGCTTCTGGGAGTTGCAGTCCAGGAACATCTGGAGACCCACAGGTTGAGAACCACTGGTATAGATCCATTTGGGGGGGGGGTCTCATTGTCTCAGATGATTGGGAAGGAACCACAGTTTTGGTCTTCTCTCCCACAGTCTTGTGAAAACACTGCCTCGGCTTTGGTTGGATGAGGTTTTTAAGAACCAGGACATGGTGTCGTTCAAGTTAGGCATTTCTTAATCAATCAGCCCATCCTCCAGGGTCTGATTCATGTGTGCCCGTCTTTTTTCAAAAGGGGAGAGTTGTTAGTTTTTTTTACAGAGACTTTTTGGGCAAAATTTGAGAGACTTTCATGGAGGGAGAAGAGCTCCTCCTCTGATGCTGGCGGTGAAAAATCTCTCTGTGTTTGTAAATTCCTCGTTGGACTGTTTCGTTGTGTCTCAGCAGCCTGAAATGAAGAAGAGAAGAAAGAATTAGCAATTGTTCTTAAACATTCCTACTCTAGTCCAGATACAGGGGAGTGGCATCCGGAGACAGAGATCTAGTCTCGTGCATTCCCAGAGGCATTTGGTGGGGCCACTGTGAAATACAGGAAACTGGACTAGATGGGCCCTTGGCCTGATCCAGCAGGGTTCTTCTTATGTTCTTTCCTCCAACCCAGTGACCTCTGGATGGTACAGCAGCCATCATCCTTAGGCATCCTGAGGGGGTGTGATGGGTAATTCAGTCAAAAACATCTGGAGAGTGCCAGGGAGGGGAAAGTGGTTCTTGACGACATAGCCTATATTTGCCCATGTGGAAGATGGATTTGAAAGCAGACCACCGGGTGGTGCAACTTTCAATTCAACATCCACCCTCCAACCCTTGTTCAGATTCATGTGTAGGGTTTATTAATTGGTGGCCGCTTTGTCTTCTCAGAGTGAAGCAAAACCCTCAAGATTTGGAATCCCTTCCAAGTCATGATCTGTTTCCACTCTTGACTGATTTTTAAGAAGGCAGTAAAGCACATCTGTTTAGACTGACATATGATGTTTAACTTGGCCCGTGGAATTGTTTAACTGCGTCCTTGTTGATTTTAATTGTCTTAATCCATTTTGCTTGATTTTAATGGTTTTACGGCAGGACAGGTTTATATGTTTCCATTGATTTTTTTTTAGCTAAATGTTTTAACCTGTTTCCATTCTTTTAAAAAGCATGTAAGTCAGCTAGCGAGCAATATTTTAGAAGAGAGGCAGGTATAAATGTCACACACACACACACACACACACACACACACATGTACTACATACTTTTGTTGTCACACGAAAAGATATTGCATACATACATTTATTTGCAGCGCTCTGAAGTGTTCCTTCATGAAGTGGCCTAGATGGTTCGTAGTGGAATGGGGGATCGAACCTGAGTCTCTTCTATCCAAATCGAAAACAGTAACCTTTATGCCAGCTCTGTTATCACTTCTGTCTTGCTCTCATGTCCGTGCTTTCAATATTGGCAGTGCCAAGGACACGTGTGTATGCCACAAGTGAGGAGATCATTCAAGATTTCCTTCTTGCTCCCATCTCCAGCCTGCTTGGGTTTCCTTCCTCACAATGGGAGAACCTTTGTTTGTTTGATTTGGGGGAGGGGGCAGTGAGAGAAGGCACCTTCCATCCACCCAAGCCTTTGCCCATCAGGCTGAGGTTGAAGGGAGGTGAAGGCAGAGTCCTTTCATCTGCCTGTGGTCATTTTCAACAAAGAAATAATGGCTTCTCTCAAACAAAATAAGGACAAGAAATGGCTCAGTTGGCCTGAATTCTATGGGAACTGCCTGGAGTACCCAGAGGAGGTTGTTCCCCCATCTTCATCACCTCTGTGAGAAGCCATTATTTCTCAACTGAAAGGCACTACAGTCACCTCAAAGGACTAAGGGTTTGCAGTGTGTGTCTAGGTGTGAGTTGTGCTGTTGGGTCTAAGACGGTTAATTCATGTCCCTCTCATTGCGGTTCGCGGTCACGCTTGGGACCGGTACGAGAAAATGTTACTCCACGTCCATTGCGTGATGGCGGAATCTCATCCCGACCACACCCCCTGAACTGGGATTTAAGCGTGATGAGCCATACCTCTCCCTGAACTTGGGAATTCTCTTGTCTCGGTTCCTGTTTCGAGACAAGTGCCTGTGAAGTAAGGCTCATCACGCAACCTACGCATTCTCCATCTAGTGGTAGGAGCGCAAAGTTGCATTCTCAAGTACAATCCCAATGGCATAAACAATGCATCGCAGAGAGATAAGAAGGCATAAAACCTCGAACTTTGCTGCTTAACGCATGAAAGGCAAAGTTACGGAGAATTGAAATATTGAAAAACGGAAGGTCAGACCAAGAAAAAAAGGGAAAACGACAGGGACAGAACCGGGACAGGACCACGTGACAGCGAACGACGTTATCACGAAATGAACATAATCTCGGAACGAGGAAGGACATGAAGTAACCGCCTAAAGCTCCTGGGAGGCCAGATGGGGGAATTCCTATGTAGACTTCTGGGAGCTGTCATCCATGAATTCTGAAAATCCCTCGCCCATCAGTAGATCCACCGCCCTTGCTCTGGTCCTCCTGCAGAGAGCAGTGAAATTCAGGATGCTAACCTTCTCATCGACAACCACCTGGACAGTTTTTACGGCAGGGTCATTTACAAGGCAGGCTTGTAACTGAGAGAAAACAGCCTTCCACGGTTTCAGAGGGGGACCTTACACTCACCCGCCTGGAAACACCCTGGACTGTAGTGAGAATCCCATTGAAACTGGGGGCCTTTTCTCGTGCAAAGCACAAGCTGTGCAACTAAGCTCCGGGGCCAATTAAATTGTAACCTCCCTGGGGGCAGAGACCTGTCTGGTTTCATTTATGTAACGTAGCCAGTACAAATAGCAAAACTGTATGGCCCCCAGTTGTACACTTCCACATGCCGCCTCGCTCTATCTCGCTTTCTGCACTGCTTAATTTGGTTGTGCAAGGTCTCACGTTTACCAGATGGTATGGAAGTGATATGTCAGTAATAAAACCTATTTAAAAAGTTATAGTATTTAGAACACCCTTCTTGGTGTTCTCTGACCTCCAGACCAAAGGTACACATTTCCTTCCTTATTCCTTCCATTTGGGGGGGGGGGGCGATTGAGTAGTAGAGTTTTTTTTAACTATGTGTTTGCCAGATGCACATACATGGAAGCTTTTCCCTTCTGCGTCGCATAAGGCTTGGGATGAAGTGGGTGGGTGTTATTATGGTTTGCCTTAACCCTTGTTTTTCGATTCCGTGGCTGCCTTTATAATACAGCAGCCTGATCACCCTGGATCTCTTTGTGAGAGAGTCTCCATTCTGTGTGGTCTCCTTTTGTTCGGCTGGTTTGTGGTCTTTGGAAGTCCCCCCCCCTTTCTCGCCTCCTGATGAGGAAAGCCAGGCAAGGTATACCAGCTGCTGCTGCCTTTAGAAAAATATTTTTGCATGTAACAACCATCTTAAGGAAAGCTAAGCACTCTTCCACTTTTTATACATAGACACAGACAGACAGGCACACAAATACATGTATTTTACAAAACGGTTTGTGCCATCTTAAGCATTTAATACTTTTTCCCATATCTGTACTGGCTATTTCTCTCTCTCTCTCTCTCTCTCTCTCTCTCTCTCTCTCTCTCTCTCTCACACACACACACACACACACACACACACACACACACACACACACACACCGTATTTCTGTTGTTGTTACTGTTTTATTTAAAGATGTGGAAGTAATACTCTACTGAAGGCAGGGCGTTGGGACCATCAGACACAGAGCAGCAGCCCAGGGTTAGGAAATAATTTTAACAATAGACCATATGGGAGCCTTAAACTAGCAGGCTTTTATTATTCAGAAGGCGGAAAATATGGCTTGATATTCCATTGATATACGGCGTAAACGAGAGCCACCAGCCGGCTTCGCTTGAGCTGCGGGGGGGGGGGGGAATTCAGATGGTCGTGGGGCTATAATAACTTAACGTTTTGGCCCCGGTCCATAGAATGCATCCCAGCTGTTGGTTGGAAGCCAAGTAATAGGATGCCGGTGGCTTGCAGAGCCTCTGTTGCCTTGTGGCCACCCCATCTTTGGTCCCTGGTTTTACAGATCTAATCTCACTTGTTCTCTTTCTTCAGTTCTCACACACTCCCCCCCCCTCCTCCTCTTTCTTCCCTTCTTTCTCTGTCTCTTCTGTCACTCTCCTGTCTCCTTTCTTTACTCTTTTTCTTTTGATTCCTCTTTCTTTCTTTCTTTCTTTCTTTCTTTCTTTCTTTCTTTCTTTCTTTCTTTCTTTCTTTCTTTCTTTCTTTCTTCCTTCCTTCCTTCCTTCCTTCCTTCCTTCCTTCCTTCCTTCCTTTCCTTGCTGTTTGCGGCTTTCTTTTGTATCCCTTTCCACCCCATCTTCTCTCCCTTCTTCGTTTTCCCTACTTGTCCCTCCTTCATTCCTTCCCTCCATCTTCTTGGTCGCAAGAGAAAAAATTTGCCTTGAGTGGCAACCCACCCCCGTGGCAGCCACTTTCCTTCCTGTGTCTCAAAGATATCTTGCCAAAATTTGACAGCCACAGCAAGAACTCTCTGTGGTGCAAAGAGGGCCCCCCCCGAAACAGGGTCTTCTTTCCATAGCACAGTGCAAGCATGTCTGTGAAGATTCTCAGTCATCCAGGTGAGTTTATCTGGAAGTTGAGTCATGGCTACTGGACTTCTTTTTCTTGAGAGACAGAAACGTTTCGCTGCTCATCCAAGCAGCTTCATCGCAATCAGAGAGTCAGCTACTCTCACAGAAATGAAGCAAGGAAAGCATCATTCTGTGGCGCCACAAGGAGTTTGAGCATCGTGCCTCTAAGCTGTGTTTGGGCAGTGGAAGTGGGTAGAAACAGCACAGAAATGCCCGGGGTGATGTCTGTGGCCCACCCATCCTGCTGAGCCTGGTCTAAGGACTGTAACACTAAACTGGCTGACTAATGTTTTATTTCATGTACCAGTAAGTTTCTGTGGACTGTGCCCTACATTCTCACATGTGTTCGAAGAATGCCGCAGGTGAGGAATGTATGAATTCAGTAGGAACTTGTGAGGAATTGATTCCATGATCTACCATGGTTTCCTGAAATCATGGATACAAGGGATCCCTATATGCAACATACAGGGAGGTGGGGCAAAGGCCCCAAGGAAGCCCGCTTGTATGTTTCATATTGGGTTGCAGCAAACCGTGGATAAATGAAAGTGTGGATATTAGTCCCGTGGATACAGAGCTCTGTTGTATATTCATAGAATCATAGAATAGTGAAGTTGGAAAAGGGTCTATAAGACCATCAACTCCGCCACCCCCACCACCCCGCTCCATGCAGGAATACGAATCAAAGGATATCTGCTTGGTGGTTGTCCAAATTTCTCTTGAATGCCTACAGTGTTGGAGCACTCGCCCCCTCTTGAGGTCATTGGTTCCATCGCCATGCTGCTCTAACAGTCAGGAAGTTTTTTTTCTGATATTTAGCCAAAAGCTGGTTTCTCCTAACTTGATCCCATTATTGCGCATCCAACACTCTGGGACGACTGAGAACAGATCCTGTCCCTCCTCAGTATGAAATCCCTTTAAACATTTGAAAAGTGCTATCCTATCACCCCTCAGTCTTCTTTTCTCTAGGCTAAACATCCCCAGTTATTTCAGTCTTTTCTCCTCGGGCTTGGTTTCCAGCCCCCTGATCATCCTTGTTCCCCCTCCTCTGAACTTGTTCCAATTTGTCAGCCTCTTTCCTGAAGTGTGGGTTCCAGAACTAGACACAATACTCAAGTTGAGGCCTCACCAGTTCCAAATAGAGGGGGATGAGCACTTCATGGCATTTGGAAATGATACTTCTGGCAATGCATTCTAAAATAGCATTGGCCTTTATTGGTGACCACATCACACATATTGCGAGAGACCAGGTCTTCATCCCCCCCGCCCTTCCGCCTACCACTGCGATGGCAACTATTGGGCAATAAGAAGAACCTCTAGAAGCCATCATCCTGTTTCCCATTGTGCGGCCTTCGATGCTTGGCAGTAGAATATGAGCACACAACAGGTGTGCCCCGTTGGATTTTGCAACAACTGGAATGCTAGAAGCAGCATCTGGGCAGGAAGGAAGAAAATAGCACCACAATCCTCAAATGCAGACTCCACAAAAGAATGTCATTGAATACAATGATCTGGCTCAGTAGCAGAAGAAATATTCACATGTAAAAAACCTACAAAGGAACACCGTGAGGAGCTACAATCGGGGAAGTAAAACATCCAGTCCCGTTGTGCAATTAGGACAACAATCCACCAAGTCCAAATGGAACCATCTGAATTAAACCAAACCAGCCCGATAGAACTTAAATAAACCTTTATCTTCTATTATTTTGTTTGTTACTATTGTTGTTGCAAACCGCCCGGAGTTATTTCGGAAGACGGGCAGTAAATAAATAAATAAATAAATAAATAAATAAATAAATAAATAAATAAATAAACAAACAAACAGCTGCTCTGGATGTTTATTCTCTCGCCTGCTTCCATTTACTCCTCTCTGGGTAGCTCAAAGTATTCTTCAACCAACCATGTGCTTATTCCTCAGTGGATTTCACTTTTGGAATTGCCCGTTGTGTGGTCCTCAGTTCTGCCTCTGAGAAGCACCCCCTTTTTTGGAAGTTTCTGGAATACTGGCTGCGCCATCAGCCTCTGTCTTCCCTCAGAGTTGGGGTGAAGAGACCCCCCCATGGGATGACCACTTTCTGTTTCTTTCTCTTTTTTTAATGGCCGTAAAAGCACCAGCCATGAGTTTCCAAACAGACGGTGTTGACATTTCCTTTCATAGGAGAGATTTCCACATACTTTTCCTTTGCCTTTATCTAGTTGTGTCAAGATATTGTCCATCATTTCTGTTTTGCACTGTCTCGAGTTTTCCTCAGCTGGCCGGATAGCTTAGTGAGTTAGGGGTCTGGCTGCGGAGCCAGAAATGGGGGTTCGATTCCACTCCTGGGATAAGAGCCAACCTATGTAGCCTAAGGCAAGCTGCACAGTCCCAGGGCACACACACAACACACACACACACACACACACGCACGCAGAGGGAGATGGTAAGCTACTTCTGAACCCTCTACTTAGAAAACTCTGAAGAGATCCCTAGAAGTCTGAATTGATGATGGCACATGATTATTGCAGGTTTTCCTCTGCCACCTCTCCCCATCAGCTCCCTCTGTCCAGTGACTTGCACTGGATAGCACAGTGGTTTACGCCTTGCGGTGCAGTGGTTAAAGAGCCCAATAACGCAGTGGTTAAATGGGTGTACTGTAGCCAAAACTGTCTCCATGACCTGGGGTTCAGATCCAGGTAGCAGTCTCGAGGTTCACTTGGCCTTCTATCCTTCTGAGGTTGCTGGGGAGGAGGCAATGTGTAGCCTGCATCATTACAGTACTTGTAAAACGCCCTGAGAGTGCTTTAAACACTATGGGGCGGTATATAAGCATAACCAACATGGATGTTTGCTACAGGCTGGAAGTGCATTGGCATAGTGGTGGTATGCTACATCCTTCATCAGAAACCCAACTCTGCCAGGCTGCTGTATCTGCAGCAGAGAATGTTGTATTGTTTGAGGCTGAGAAGATGAGTTGTTTAAGGCCAGGCTGGCGTACCACTGTTGGTTTTAGCTGGAATATTGTAAAGGCTTGAATGTCACTATTAAGGGCTTCATCTCCCGCCCAAATCCTTCAGCCACTTTGGCAGGCCATGGTTGACCCACTGGTCCAAAACCAGTCTTTCATTCTCATGAGAGTTAGAAACTTTTTAAAAGGGAGTGGCTTTTAATGTGCCAGATGTTGCACTGCGTTCCATGTTGTGTGTGTGTGTGTGTGTGTGTGTATGTTGTCAGGGTAGTCTTGACAGGTGACCGGAGAACAGCGCTACTTCTCTCTGCCTTTTCCATTCTTGTATGCACATACATGTGCAAAATAATTCCAGTGTTAATCAGATTTGTAGGCTGCAGATGAGCATCCTCTAAACTTACTCTATTAAGGCGTAGTCGCCCACAACGTGTGATTGGCTCCGAGTGCGTGTTCGTGCTTTCCTGGGGGGCTTCCCAGCGGGTTGGCCTCGGTGGAAGACTGGATACGTGAAACCAGATATATGTTTGATCTGAACCGTCAAGATTTCCGTTGTGTTCTAATACAATAAACATTGACGGCCAGTAGAGAGAAATCTGCTGAGATTTTTTAAAAAATCCTTTTGTTTTTGAAGGTTGAACGTTCAGCCAGCAATTGGAGGAAACAGGTTTGAGATTGAAGTGCGAAGCATCTCCGGGGAGTGTTTGAGATGATTATTATTTCATACAACAGAGCTCTCGTACTTTTCCCCATTTGTGCTGTTGGAGGCAATAAGAGTTTCTTCTACAGTGTCATTCTTGCTTGCAGAGACAGACTGGTCTCAACTGGAAAAAGGCGTTTTCTGTGCCAGAGCTACTGTGCCATAGAAGACGCTAGTATTATATCAGTAGTTGCTTGTTTTTTTTTTAACTAATGTACCTGCCAACATCAAGACTTTTGGTTTCTCTGTGTCTGTCTGTCTGTCTGTCTGTCTGTCTGTCTGTCTGTCTGTCTCTGTCTCTGTGTCTTTGTCTCTCTGTCTCTCTGTCTCTCTCTCTCTCTCTCTCTCTCTGTGTGTGTGTGTGTGTGTGTGTGTGTGTGTGTGTTTTGGGCTTTGGGCTTTGGGAAAATTATAGGTTTCCCTGAAAGGAGGCAATAGGATCAATGCCATAAATCCCCCAACTTGTCAGAAAGGTTCATGAACTGAATGTAAACTTTTTTTTTACTTACTGATGAAAATTGCTGTAACTCCGGTTACAGAGGTCCATCCCTCTCGTTTTCATGTGGGGTCCAAGACTCAACCAAGTCCCTTCCAAGTGAGTCCCTCGTAATGCAAAACCTTAAATAACAATTAAATTCGGGATGCAGCGGCATTATTGTGGTGGTGATGATGGGGAGACCTTTTCCTTCAGCCCTACAGATGTTGCAACCAAGTTTTCATTTCAGGAATAATTTCTAGGCCACGGATAGAATTGTGTAAAACTTTGCTGGACACATAGACATGGGTGCAGCTACTAGCAGGGGTGGCAGAACAATAGTAGCAAAACAGTAATAACTGGAAATAGTTGTTGTTGTTGTGTGTAGGAATATAAACATGGAAGTTCAGGTGCTCACCATCCCTGTATGCCCAGCATTAAGGCGAGCCATCAATAAAGGCAAGTGGAACAGTCCATTTTGGAAAATGCAAGGGCAAGTCCTTTGTAAAACGTAATTGTATTTCATTGCACCTTTGAAGCCAAGCTGCCCTCAAATACAGTGGTACCTCGACTTACAAATTTAATCCATCCCGAATGCATGCTCTTAGGTCGAACTACTCTTAAATCAGGGTACCTATCTAAAAAATTGAAAAAAATAAGATAAAAAACGAAAAAGCAATATTTGCAAGTTGAGCAGACCATATCGAAAATTTGTAAGGCGGCAGTTAAAACGCCAACAGTTTTCCACTCTTAAGTCAAATTGCTCTTAAGTAGAGCTGCTCTTAATTCGATGGTACCACTGTAGTAGCGTTGCAGCCTGAGTAGCTAATAATAAAAATACTGTATGCTGTTTCTAAGCAATCCTCAAGTAAGAACTCAAACCCCTTTGTAATTCTTTTCTCGCAAGCTTCAAGCACCCACATTATAGCTATGGCATGATGTGGTTCCCAACGCTTCTGCAGCTGCCTTAACAACAGTTTTCCTGAACTTCCCCATCTGTATACTGGTGGCCATTTCACGCTGTGCTTTGCAACAGGGGACCAAAGACGGGCCCTGGTTCTTTATCTGAGGGGGAGGGAGTCATGTTTGCGATGAAGGAGGCTGCAGATGCAAAGCTGGGTTTCAGCAAGGCTTGCTTTGCAAATAATCCTTGTCTTTGCCAAGGATTTTGAGCAAATCTTTAGGTCTTAATTCGTGTTGGGCGGGGTCCAAAAGCATGTGGGAGCAGCTACATTTCCAGCTAACTCAGTATATCTTTATATATATACTGTATGTGTGTGTGTGTGTTTGTGCAATGCCTGGGTGCATTGCATTGCAAACCTGTTATGCTAAAGTCGTGTTTGGAAAGGGGGTGTCACATCATCCTTGGGTCTCCTCTCTCTTGCCCACCCCAGCCGAAAATGTGGACTAATTAAATGAAAAATTGAGAAGAACAAGTTTGCTGATCTGGGGTTGTGAGTGTGATGTGTTGCCAATTAGCAACTGAGAAAATGGGTGGGCAAGGGATGGGCCAGCATCGAGTCAAGATCGCTTGTAAACTGACACGCAGAAACTTTTGTATGCCGTCCTCGTGGAACAGGTGTGGAAATTTCCAAAGCCTTGTTGTCTTTGTGGTCTTGGGAAAAAGGGACAGGGAACCCATCGTCCTCCAGGCTCATCAGCCCTTTCTTGTGGCTAAGAGGCTGGGGGTAATGGGAACTGTGGTCCAGTATTCTCTAGCTTGCATTAGGACAGTGGTTCTCCACCTGTGGGTCCCCAGATATTCCTGGACTGCAACTCCCAGAAATCCTGGCCAGCTCAGCTAGTGATGAAGACTTCTGGGAGTTGCAGTTCAGGAACATCTGGGGACCCCACAGGTGAAGAACCACTGCTTTAGGAGAAGCAGAGGAAAGAGGAAGGAGTTTGCTTATTTGTTGTGTGCACTCATAAATGAAAACAAATGGAAACTGACTGTTCTCTCTCTCTCTCTCTCTCTCTCTCTCCTGTAGGTAATGTTGCATGTTGCCCCAGGGTGAATTCCCCCTGTTGGTAGCTGAGGTAAGAAAAGTCTGTGTATATGTTAGTGTTGCTTTAACATGTGTATAGCTTCTGATATTCTTTTGTGTGGAAGTGTAGGCCTACGGTTGTTCTGATCACATAGGCTGCTATCCCTTCCAACCAATCTCATCTGTGCCTTTGCAAACAGAGTAGCTAAGACATGTGAGAGTAGGTCATAGGAGTGGAGAGAATATTTGTGTATCATTCTTCAGTAGAGACCATTGGGAGAGGGACAGGGTTTTATCCTGTGCCACTCAGGAACTGTCAGCCTACAGCAGTAGTTCCTAACTTTGAGTCTTAAATGTTCTTGGACTACAACTCCCAGAAGCCTTCCCCACCAGCTGTCCTGACCAGCACTTTCGGGAGTTGTAATCCAAGAACCCCCAGGGGGACCCTAGATTGGGACCCACTCGCTAGAGAAAAGTTGTGGTGATTTTTGCGACTGTCCATACTAGGTTTGATAAATGCATAGATTTTTTTTTACACACATACATGCCTCTGGATCTCTTGAACTACAGCTCCATTCTTCCTATGATGCTTTCTCCACTAGGGGATGATGGGAATTGTTTATATGTGTATGGGGAGAAGTTTCAGAAGATTATGATCAGGCATGTCCAAACTTCTGCCTTCCAGATGTTTTGGACCACAACTCCCACAGTCCTTTGCCATTGGCAGTACAGGCTTGGAAGTTGCGGTCCAAAACAACTGGAGGGCCAGAGTTTGGGCATGCATGAATTAAGGTTCTCTTTGTCTTTGCACCCTGAAGCTTCACATATGTACGTGCTACCCAGTCAATTGCAGGTTGATACCACTTCAACAGTGATGATTCCATCTTGTGGAATCTGGGGAATTTGTACCTTGCTGACATATTCTTTCTTAGAGACTTCTAGAGCTATAGTTTGGAGAAGAGCTCTTGCACTCTCTTGAAAAGTATTCTGAATCTTTCACCAATTATGAATCCTTGGATGCAGCTTTGCGACAAGTGAAAATATCCAACTGCTCTAACGGTGTACTCCAGATCAGTGGTCTCCAAGGTTGGGGATCACTGCTGTAGATGCAGCTATAAGAAGCTACATCATGTAAGGCAAGCATGTCCAAACTTCGGCCCTCCAGATGTTTTGGATCACAACTCCCACAGTCCTTTGTCATTGGCAATACAGGCTTGGAATTCTGGGAGTTGTGGTCTAAAACATCAGGAGGGCTAAAGTTTGGACATGCCTGATGTAAGGCAAGCTGCCTCACCTAGCACTGACCACTGACTGACCATGGCACTCTAGCTGGGCATCACCTGCCATCTACTGTGTTTTGGTTGGATGTGCTGGGGTGGATCGTGGGAGCGTGTATACCTTAGTTGTTCCTACCACCGAATTGTGGTTTGTCCCCAGGTGTTACGTTTGTACAAAATGCATGTTAAATGGTTTAAGCCTAGCTGTTGGGACTTACAAGTATGGTTGGTGGTGGTCACCAGGAATTGGAGTGTGATACCTTTAGCCAAGGACAGATCTGTGCCTTGAGAGTTTGTGCTATTGATGGTGCCTAGAGAGAGAGAGGATATATATATATATATATATATATATATATATATATATATATATATATATATATATATATATATATATATATATATATATTTTCACGGGTATATATGCATGTTAGGGTGGATAGAAATCTGGTTGTTTTGGTGACGTTTCGACGAGGTCTCACTCGTCATCTTCAGGCTGGTGTTCTGGCTTCTTTCTTCTTGAAGCAAAGCGTGATCTCAGTTGAAGTCCTTCTATAAATACTGCTGGGGTGTGTGGTTTGCTTGCTCTGTTGCTGATTGTTTGTTCTTTTGTGATCTGCTGTGTGGCTGAGGCGATCGTTAAGGGCTTAACTGCTGGTGGGTTAGATGGCTGTTTAGAGACATCATGTGTGGGTGAGGTGCTGGATGTGTGTCTATTAGCCTTTTGTTTCTTAACGACCTTGGTGATGGGTGTTCTGGCAGCATCCTGGGCTTTGGTGGAGTGGGGTCCTGTGTCTTGTGAATTCATTTTGGTCTGGCTGCGTGTCTGTGGTCTCCCAATGTTTTTTTGGCGTGTGTAAGTGTGCTCCATGTGGTGGCTGGAGTGGGGAGTAGCGGTAGATGGTGCAGTCGTGGTTTTGTTATTGGATGGTGGTTTCGTTTCATCTGTGGGAAGGGTCTGGGTTTGTGTTTGGTGTGGATGGAAGGTGGTGGCATCTTGTGTCCTTTTGGACCTGGTGTCAGTCTTTGTGACAGAGGCTCGTCTGTTGACCAGGGCTAGTTTCCAGATGTCAGGCAAGCGGGAGGTGTCATCACGTTTATTCATGTTGTTTGGGTGTTTCTCTATTTCAATGGCTTCCATGATTATTCGACTGTTGAAGTGTTCAGTTTTGGAGATGAGTTTGGTTCTTTTAAAATCAATTTCATGACCTGTTGTTTTTATGTGCTGGAAGAGAGAGGAAGATTTTTCTTCTTTTTTGACTGCGTTCTTGTGTATATATATATTTCTCAAAGTGGCACCATATCTTTTAAGATATGGGGTTTACCCCAATGTCTGCAAAAAAAAAATACATTTCTGCACACGCCCCATACATTTTGCTAGGATGGAATCCTTTGTGAAACTCTGGATAATTGCTTTACTCTTGTACTCCCCCTTTTTTGTGTGTAAAAACACTCTTTATCAGTGAGCGACACATGCTGAATGGATTTTTTTTTTTCTGGTGAGGGAGCAGTCGTATAATTGCAACCCTGGAACACCATTTCTGAACATTCATTGGCATGAACATGAATTTGGATAGTGTTCTTTAAATACTCGCGTGAGCATCCCTGGTTGTCAGCAAAGTGGGAGATATATTTCTTAAATATTCCAATGTCTGTTTTCTTAAACGTTGACATATGAGTTACTTTTAAACTCATCTAGTCCTATATGAATAAAGGCATTTTCATTACAGCTCCCCACCTCACCCCCGGAATGGGGATGAGGTCAATAAAGTAAATCCATTTTTACATCCCAACCAAACTTGCAGCCTCATAGGAATCGAAAAAAGTTGCTTTCTGCTGAGTCAGACCCATCGCCCCAGTGTTATATGATCTCAGACTGACAGCAGCTACCTGGAGTTTCATGATGGATGTTCTCCTATCTCCACCTGGAGATTCATGATAGGTGTTCCCTGGTGGTCACCCATACCAGTCCTAACCTGACTCAGCCCTGCTTACCTCCTAAAACCAGATGAGTCCAGGAATGGTTGATGGCGCTGTGGTGATGCCCTCCCAAATCAGTGGAGCTTTGCTAATGACTTCTATGATCTCATCAGACCCAAACGGTATCCTTGTATCCTGTACTGGTTCTTGTCTGTTGTCGCTGCGTGACCTTTTCAGCTCACGGAGGGGGAGAAACCCGCTTACAAATAGGGATACTTTTTTTTTAAAAAAAGGCTAGGGAGTTGGGAGAAGAGTGATGGAGGTGATGCAGGAGGCCAGCCATTCAGGTGAAGATCCAGATGTGAAATCCATAACCGCCGTGTTATTTAGTGTTGGTTTCCATGGGAATGTTTTGGCGCGTTTAGGCTTGTCCTCTTGGGCTCTTTTCCTGTACATTTCCTGCTGAGAGCATGTGTTACATCTTTCTATCCAAGAGACACATGTTTCATATTTTCCCATAACCTCCTCCTGACCCTTTTGGCAAAAGAAAGGAAATGCAAGATGGGACCACTTCTTCCTCCTCCCCCCCCAGCCCCCGCCTTCTGCCCCACTTGATTGTGATTACTTACACGGAATGGAAAAAATCTGTGCTTCTCCCTTCCTCCCACTTCTGTGTATGTGTGTAATATTTCCTTGCATCCAGAAAGCACAGAGAAGGGTCAGCCAAGTTTCAAGGAAGTTCTAAGAGGGATGTATTTTGGCTTCCCCCCTTTTTTTTTCCTCCCCGGCTGTTTCTCTTCCCCTGGAGCTTAGCATGAAAGTTAACAGATTCAATTCATAAGTTAGAGACTAGTGCTAATAATGGTGTTGTTGGGGGGGGGTCATTTTCCATATGAGTGCTGAAAGTGTTGGTTCTAGGGTAGACCACATGCAGAGGTTGTGGATTCTAGCCCCTGGTATCACCAGAACTGGTAAAATCCCTACCTGAAACCCCAGATAGCAGTAGGCCAGTGGTGTCCAAACTTTAGCCCTCCAGATGTTTTGGACCACAACTCCTGCAGTGCTTTGTCATTGGCAGTACAGGCTTGGAATTCTGGGAGTTGTGGTCCAAAACATCGGGAGGGCCGAAGTTTGGACACCCCTGCAGTGGACAGTTCATAGATTTTATCAGCCATGTCCAAACTTTGGCCTTCCAGATGTTTTGGAGCACAACTCCCAGAATTCTAAGCTTAGATTGCCAATGACAAGGGACTGTGGGAGTTGCGGTCCAAAACATCGGGAGGGCTGAAGTTTGGACATGCCTGGATTAGATGGGACAAATAAAAGGCTGGATGATTCTGCATAAAGCAGCTTCTGGGATCCTGGAGCGCTACCTAGTCTTGCATTTGTATTTTGTAATGGCCACACACACACACCCCCCCACTTTACTTGAAAGTTATTTTGTTTATTAAACAAATAATTGTCCTGCCTTTTGCTTTATGAAGGACCCACAGCAGCTGTCATTTCCAGAACTGACATGTATCTAACCCTGATCCTGAAGGATATGTAAACTTGCTTGGAAATACTGTGATGGGGGTTCCTGCATGGCAGGGTGTTGGACTGGATGGCCCTTGAGGTCTCTTCCAACTCTATGATTCTATTCGACGCTGGTGTCTGAGGGTGAATGCAGAGAACTGCTGAATAGCTCAGTGGTTGAGGTCTCTAGCTGCAGAGGTTGGGAATTTGATTTCCTCTCTGTGTTTCCTTGATGTGCTGGACCCAATGGCCCATAGGGTCTCTTCCAGCATTGCAGTTCAAAAGTTGTTGTTGTTGTTGTTGTTGTTGTTGTTGTTGTTGTTGTTGTTGTTGTTGTGTCCATTTGGCCTGGCCCTTACATTCATGGCAGGCTTAAAATGGACCACGTTGTTGTAACTCGTGGCATTTTTCCTAAAATACTCTGCGGGCCTCAGCAAATGGAAGCAACCTGTGACTCTCTCCTCCTCTGAGAAGCTCTGGGCATATGCCATGTAAAGTTCACCATATGGGGTGTTTTGATATAAGGGTGGCTAGATCATAAAGGTTGGCGTGTCTAGAGGGACTCACAGCATGATCTTTGGGGGAAAGTGGAAATTGGCCACGTCCAGTGGTGCTCTCCTGCATGCAGAGAGTATTGCTTACTTTATTCCTTAGCATCTGTATGGCAAAAAACCCTATATAATTTGCGTTACAGTGTGGAGAAACCACACTATTTCAGATCCTAGTAAGACTTTCAAGGGGAGATAGTTAAGGATTAGTTTTATCACACCTACCAAATCCCTATGAGTTTTTTTGTGGCCACACGGGGATTTGAACCCAGGTCTCTTGAGTTGTAGTCCATCATTGGATACACTACATCACACTGGGTATCTCAAAAAGAGCAATAGAATATGAGTAACCCATTGCTTGTGAGGGGACCAGGCAAATGGCAATAAACACTGCCTTGAGAATAAACCCCAGCCAAATTTATTACCCTCAGCTTAATTTCTTGACCTGTGCAGAACTGTATTTTTGGACTACGATTTGCAATTCCCCAGGGAGCAGAGGGAGAGAGTTGTTGTGAAAACAAAACAAAACAAAACAAAACACCCTGCAAATCTGGATCCTCCTGATTTCCCAAAAACCCTAAGAAGAATCACTCAGGACTTGTGGCAGGGCATCTATTTCCATTTCTCAACTAGTCCGGGAAACGAGCTGGAGAGAGGACAAGCGCTACAGCTGCCTAAAAGAGAGAAAAAGAAATAGATCAAGAAAAGAGAAGGCTGTGAAGAGAAGGACACAAAAAGTGTCGATGTAACCCTAACCTACCGTGGAATTTGACCCCAGCGATCCTGGCATCTTCATCCCTTGCAGGTCTGTGATCTGGGCTGGAATTCTCTCTAGAAATTTTGAAACTAGCAGGCTGAACAGCTCAGTGGTTCAGGTACTTGGCTGTGGAGCTGGGAGTTCAATTCCCCACAGTGTCTCCGGGGACCCAGCCTGTGTGGCCGTGGGTCACACAGCTGCACAGTCCCAGGGCACCCCCAGAAGGAAACGGTCAAACACGTTTGAGTATTCTGTTACTAGAAAACTCTAAAAAGGGTCACCATGTGTCAGAATTGACTTGATGGCAGATGATGATCCTCATAATCGTGGTGGTGGTAGTGGTGGAACTACACTTGTAA
Organism: Phrynocephalus guinanensis; assembly: GCA_037367245.1. NCBI lineage: Eukaryota > Metazoa > Chordata > Lepidosauria > Squamata > Agamidae > Phrynocephalus > Phrynocephalus guinanensis. Next base: position 10,861,822 of record CM074752.1, read on the forward strand.
CTACTAGTGTGTGGGACCACAGATCCCACGATTAGCAAAGGATTGTTTGTATGCTAAATATTTTCAAGGAAATCTTGTAGCCCTGGGGTTATGCCCCTCCAAGGTAGACAGATGCTTGGCTTGTGGAAGGATTCTGCTTGTTTTAAAAAAATTGAAGTTAACCCATTCATGTGAGTATTGAAAACCCCTCTCTCAACAGAAGTGGGGGGGCCCATCAGGCACAGTCTATCTGCCACTTATCAAGCAGTGATTTCAACGATATCAAGACAAATCAAAAATACTTCACACCTCCACCACCAAGGCCATAGCTAACGACCCATACTTTATGGGTTTCAGCACCTTAGGCCATTGTTCACCTTAAGGCAGGCATGCCCAAACTTTGGCCCGCCAGATATTTTAGACTGCAACTCCCACAGTCCTTTGCCATTGGCAATCTAAGCGTAGAATTCTGGGAGTTGTGGTCCAAAACATCAGGAGGTCCAAAGTTTGGACATGCCTGCCTTAAGGCCATTGAGACTATTGTCTACCTAATGAGCCTATTCAGGCCATTGTTCATCTCATGACCCTATTTCAGAACAGGGTGACAAGAGGTCAAAGTGGACTATAAGATGGAGGACTCACAACTAGCTTTTTTTCAGACTGATGAAGCTGCGTGGATGAGCAGCAAAACGTTTCAGTCTCTCAAGAAAAAGAAATCCAGTTGCCATGACTCAGCTTCCAGATAAGCTCACCTGGATGACTGAAAATCTTCACAGATATATCACTTGGAAAAATAGGGTAGAAGGATCTTCCTTAGAATTTCTTCTTCTCCTCTTCTTTTTTTTAACTGTTTAAAATTGCGCAAGTAGGAAGCCCTTGGCTGTAGATCTGCCTCCCACCCTGCCTTCACTTCACATTGGCCCAGCCCTCCTGCTACTCTCTCTGTGTGTGCAGTTATTTGCAATTTACCATCTCGCTCTTAAGTAAGTGGTGGTTTATTACACAGCAGTTTTAACTGCTGTGATTACCTGCCAAATTAATACTCCTGAAATTTTAAGCTTGAGGGCAGGATTGAGCAAAGTAAGAGTCCTGGCGATGTGGTTGGATGTCAGCTCCTAGTATTCCTCTCTGGTGATGACTAAGGAGGATGGGGATTTTAATTCAACTTGCCCAAGGAAATTTTATTTATTTATTTATTTAGAAGATTTGTTTTTAGCCGCCCTACTACCAAGAGGTCTCTGGGCGGCATACAACAATGTATTAAAAACTATAAAACAATAAAACTATAAAATACAATACAGTTAAAACACAATACAATGCAAATTATAAAACCCTGCTCCTTATGTGTCCAGCCCCCCCCCCAAATCTAATTAAAATGCTGGCCAAAGAGGAAAGTCTTTGCCTGGTGCCGAAAAGCCAAAAGTGTTGGTGCCAGGCGGATCTCCGTAGGGAGGGCATTCCAGAGTTGGGGGGCAATCACTGAGATATAGCCCTCAGATAGCTGGAGCTCAGAGAATAATGTTAGAAAACCCGTGCTGACGCTGCGAGGATGGGTGCTTACGTTGTAGTCAGGGTTTATCTCTTTGTCATTTCCTTTCGGCATTGCCCTGTTCCCACTTGTGATAGCCAGATTCCCCACTACATTGTGAGAGAAGAGCCAACCTGGGCAAGCTTCAAAATCCCAGACTGCCCTACCAAGAAGGAAATAGTAAACAATTTCTGGGTATTCTCAAATCACCTGGAAAGGATCACCCCAAGTCAGAATTGACTTGATGGCACGTGATTATTATTTACTAATGTAAATTATATCCCACCTCCCTGCCTGGTTTCATTTTTAATTGAACATCTATACCATACCAGAACAAGAACTTTCATTCTCGCATAAAAAGCTTGCAACTTTGGGCCTTTATACACGACCCCTAAGCTCCGCAGGAAATGGCTGCAAGGTCCGGACCTTACAAGTGTTTTCCCACCAGCTCCGGACTTTGCAGACAATTAGGTGCAACCCCACCCACCTAAGCGCGACCCAGCTGCACTTTCTTGTACCTGCTTGAGGTGGGTGAAAATCCCCAGGTCCGGATTTAATCTGGTCAGTGCGGGGCTCTCCTGGCTTCTGCTTGTGTTTTTTTTTTTGCCTCCTGCCCCTTTAAGAGAAGAGGTGGGAGGAAAAAAAGCAAGCAGAAGAGAAACAGAAGAGAAATGGAGCCCCTGGAAGCTCCTCCAGGTGAGCTGCATTTTCCCCCCTCTTTCTCTGGTGGGGAGGAAGGAAGGGCAACGAACCCCTAAGATCTTTGGTCCGAATTTAAGGGACCAGCGGATCTTAGGAGTCGTGTGAAAAGGCCCTTAGAAGATTTTGAATCGTCTTGTTTACCTACAAGCTTTGTCATTTGTGTTTGCCTCTGCTTTTTAAAAAATACCCATTTTTGGCAAAGTATGTTTACAGATTGCTGGCTTCCTTTTTGCATAGCGCCCCACAGGAAGTTCCAAAGAAGTTAGATTAGATCATCCAACAATGTTTTTATTTTTCCAGATGTCCTATGGCATGTATCCCATTGTTGCCAACTGTATCCCGTTGGTGCTTTAAATATTTTCCGCCCATGGCCTGTGGGATCATCCGTTCTGATCAGCCCCCTTTCCCCCAAGAAATGAGCATCTGCTAAAACAGCAAACAACAAAAGCAAGACTAGGCTGGGTGATATCTTTGTAGGTTACTACTAAAATAAAATAAAATTGTGAGCTTTTGAAGGCATGCCCTCTTTTTCAAAGCATGTGCCAAAAGTCCAAACATGGCAAAAGCTGTGTTCTGCCAGGAAATCTTTCTTAGATGCTAAAACAACAGCATTCTTTAGTGCAACCTTACCTATTGTGGAAGCACACCAGATGGTTTGACCTACTTCTCCAATGGTCCCCAGTCTTGAATCCCCAATGTTCTTGGACTTGAATTCCCAAGAACCCTTCACCACTAGCTGTCCTGACCAGGATTTCTGGAAATTGTAGTACAACAACATCTGGGGTCTCAGGGTTGGGAACCCCTGTACTGTTCCCGTTGACATCTTTACACAAGGTTCATGAATCATCCAGGGATGACTTCCAAAACAGCTGGGAGATACCATATTGAACGGAATCATATGGCTGGGGACCATATATGACCCCCACCTGAACTCTCTCTCTCTCTCTCTCTCTCTCTCTCTCTCTCTCTCTCTCTCTCTCTCTCTCTCTCTCTCTCTCTCTCTCTCTCTGTCACACACACACAAACATACATGCGTGCGTGCGCGCGCGCACACACACACACACACACACACACACACACACACACAAAGGTTTGATAAAGAAACAATTATATCTCCCTCAAGCCTTATCCCTTATCCTTTGAACCCAGATGCAGGAGTTCTGCACGTCTTGATTCAGCAGAAAGGCGCAATTGTGTTCTTTTTAACAAAACCAGAAGTGGGAGGCCTGGTTTTCATTAATCGTGGCTGTTGTTTTCGACAGCACCCCATATGACGTGCACAGTTTGGGGGGGGACCTCCAGAGCTTTGCCCACCCCAGGTTGACGGACCCTCTTCGTTTCCTTCGTTAAGCTGGGAATTGGCAGCTGCCAGGTGGTCTCATGTTTTCATCTCCTCCAGACCCGTGTGGGAGAGCACTGTGCGTTGTTATTGTGTGTTGGAAAGAGAGAGAGGGGGTGCTATAAAATCTTTCCCTTTTCACATTGCATCCCTTACCCCCTCCCTCCCAATCCATCCTATGGAGATTGCATGCCCTACCCCAGACATTTGCTTCCTGTTACCATGAATGGGGGATGGCGGTGGGTGCAGCGTGAGGGAGAGGCAGGCCGTGGGTCGGGAAGACACAGTTCCACATTCTTGCCCACTTTCGGAACACAAATGTTGGTGGCTTCAAACATTCCCGAAGGTCATAGGCCACGGGGGTGCTGTGGGCTTTTGAAAATAACTTCCCTTTTGAGGGCAGTTACCAGATACCCCTTTGGGGTGAGCTACAGCTGGTGCGCCTTGGTTCTAACATAATCCTTAGAACGATGTCTACAGGATGCACATGCTGCCTCCTGGTATATTTAAAGGGATACACCTGTTGGGCAACAGCTACGAGATGCCTTCGGAAGGGAGGGATTGGAGGAAGGAGAATGAGAGAGAGGTTGTTCCATTTTTACCCATCCATCTTCTGGGCAAATGGCTTCTTCTCCCTCCCCCCTTACCCCCTCCTTCCCCCGGCTGCTCTTTGGGCCGTGCAAAAGTAATGCCACTGCCTCCCCCCCACCCCCCCACCCCAAAAAAATTCTCCTCCCTCTTTGCAGCCTGAAAAAATTATGCAGGGAACTTTCCCCCCACAGGAATCATCTGAAACAGAAATTTCAGAATAATTTTCAGAATCATCTGAACAGAAATTCTCCAATAATGTTTGGGTGACAGAGATCTTGAGCCAGTTGAGAGGAGAGATTGTGTGTGGGGGGGTAGACGATTCCTTGTAAAATTGTTTTCTGGGGTAGGGGGGTTCAATCAAGAAACCTTTAATGGCATAAATAAAACACATATACAAAATACATTCAGCAGCACGCAATTTAGGTTTTCTAGCAATGATCAAGGCAATAATTGCAACTGACAGTCAAACATAGCTCAGAGTGGGAGTATTGATACAGACTGTGGTGTTTCAGCATGGTTCACTATGTATGACATAAAACCCGCTATTTTCTTCACCCTGTCTTCCACTAGGTCATTTAACATGAATCACATTATTTCTACATCTGGCCATCTTTTCACCTTAGACAATATTGGGCTCAGGTATTGATTGCGGGGTACAGAATAGCGAGGGCAATACAAACACATATGTGCAAGAGACTCAGTTCCTCCCAAATCGCATGAGCAATTCTTCTTGTTATATTGAATACCTTGGAACGGGTCGTGGTGGGGTTTATCCTTATATATATATGTGTGTGTGTGTTATGTGCCTGTCAAGTTGGAACTGGCTGACAGTGACCCTAACAGGATTTCAGGTAAAGCACTCCTTATTTAAAGGAGTGGTTTTACCAGTTCCATTCTCCCCTCTGTCAGTGAATTTCCATGGCTGAGCATGGCTGATTTTTGAACCCGGGTGCCCTGAGCAATCTATCCACCGCAGCTCCGAGATTGTGGGGGGAGGGCTCCCAAAATAATAGACTTAACCTCTAAGTAGCCTCTCGGAGCTTGTACTATATTTCCCATCATTCTTGCCCAGCAAGGTGACATCTGGAAGGTGAAGATGGGGAGTTTGCCTTAAACAGTGGTTCCCCACCTGGAGTCTCCAGACCCTAATGGACTAGAATAGACCTCTGTCTTAGTTTCTGCTCAGCGAAAAATTAACCACTATTACCTATTCAGGAGTCTTTATTCCACACCCACTTTTTAATGCCCCCAATAGGAAAACTAATCAGTTTGATAGAAGGAGCTTAATCAGTATTGACTTGGGATCATGAGACAAGAAAAGCCCTAAAAAAGGTCAACTCTGAAATACCTTCTAGAAACTAGATGCCGTACAATGTCAGCCTCTTCTTTGCTCTAGAGAGGCCGAACTGGTTTGGCTTGCCTGTTAGGCTCAGCTGCCTCCCCATGAATGCCACCCGAAAAATTAAAAAGAGACGCAACCTCTTCCTTTGCTAGACATCTCTTAACTGCCTCAAAACTCCACATGTTTTTCTCACTCTCATTTTAAGTCTCCGTGTACAATGCCAAGGTACTAAAACACGTTGTACTACTCGACCAAGGCTCAAGATCTTGAGACCATACCATATCAAATAGGTAAAAACCAAAATCCAGTTGCCTACCCTAGGTATGGACATTGCAACTCCAACCTCCTTCTGCAGGCAAACGATGAACTTGAGAAATGGCGGCAGCCTCTGTCTTGTCCTTGTTGATTCAAGTTGTTCTGTTTTAGGAAGAATGTGGAATTGTGTTTAACCGTAAACTTTGTAATTTGAGTTGCATTTCCTGAAAAGTTTAAAGAACGGGCAACTACATAGGGCTCAGTCCCATTCTATTTTGTTTCATTTTTGTCTTTTTTTATTAAATTCATTTTATGTTTTCCACCAAGACTGGAGGTAAAACATTCATGGTCTTGATTGTCACAACAGTTTTACAAGGTAGACTTAAGGATGGCAACTGGCCTAAAGTAAGCCATGTGGCTGAGGGCGCATTTCCTGACAGCCTCATCAGCCTGTAACCATGTTATATCTCAAACATTCAAGAAGCCATGTGGTTTGGACCCTGAAGCTTAAAATGTAATTACAGTATCATATACAGTATCATGTACAGTAGTCCAGTATAATGCAGGGTGCGGAAAGCCAGGAGACTGAGGGTTTATTAATTAATTAATTCAATTCATATGTCATCTGCACGGCCCTATTGGCAAACATACAATTTTTCCTAGAGGCCATGACAATTCTGGGGATATGTACTGGAGGATTAATTTTAACAAATACCATCCTCATTAAAAACACAACACAAATTTATGCACATTTTCATGGGGTAAAACTCATAGTAGACCTTCTTTTCTGTGCTGGTGGTGACGATTGAAGGGGCATGAGAGAGACAGGGAAGCACCGCTCTGAGACGTTTCAGATAGCTAATGATTATGTCAAACTCTCCTTGGTGAATGCAGTGATAAGGAGGCTTTCAAGTTTCAGCCCTGTTTGGGACAGGTCACCACAGAGGAAGTAAGAATGAGGAAATGATAGCATTTCCTTGTGAGATGGGTGAATATCACCAGACAGAAATAAGCCTATCAGATTTCAAGGGAGCTTACCCTAAGGTAACTATATCAAAGATTACAGACACACCCCATAAATATAACTAAGTTGATGTTGCTGTCCTGTTTTGTTTATTTTTAAAGGTCTCTGTTCCATGATGAAGTGTTGTTGTTTTTTTACTTGATTGCTTATTTTCACAAAATGTGACCAGCGGAAAAGGTTTATCTTTGTCTCTCCTGGTGGACGTTGATATTAGGATGAGGCTGTAATGTTGTGTTTCTGAGTGTCAGAATTCATCGTTTTACCACTAGAGTAAGAATTTATTACTAACAGGCATCAGAGGGGAGTGTATAGGGTATGGATATGCATATTTAGATTTTTCCTTGGAAATCCATATTCTATAAGTTCATCTCCAGTGCCTTTTAGTAAGAAATTCTAGCAATTCATAGTAATGATGTTTTTGTAGTGTAAGAGCCACAACTTTGGAATTAATTTTTCAGCATGATTCCCCCCCCCCCCCAGTGCAATTACAACTTGAAAAAAAAATCTGAGAAGTGTTTCCTAAGCTAAACTTTTCAGGCTGGGCTTCTTAAGACACTTGGTGTCTCAGTTCTGAATGAGGTGGAAAACAAATCTTTTTAATTCTTTGATTGATGAATTAAATGGCAATGTCTTCAGTCAATGAACCAGAATGGACTCAGTGCATAAACATAAAGAAAGATTTGAAATAGAAATGTTTGTGTTGGCTGGCTTCGGTCCTCTTTCCTCTTTTCCCCCTCTAGTAATCTGAACATATTGGCCTATTTTTATGGCATGTGCGTTTCAAATTAACCCATTCATATCATCCCATTACAGTAATGGGTTTTATACTATTTAATGATATCTAAATTACATTTGTATAGTTAAAAACCTGTTTTTAATTTCAGAGGTAATTTATTGCATATCATTTTAGAGCGAGACTTCCTTGGAATGGAACATTATGCCAATGAATAGAGATTATCAATGTAAGCCACTAAGCTTTGCCTTGGCTGTGAGAGTCAATGGTGAGGGTTCTTCTGCTAATTAGTGTTTGTCTACCCTAATAAGACTATTGTAAGGATAAAACATAGGCAGGGTAAGAACCACGGACACCATCCTGTATCCTTTTGAAGGAATAACAAGTTAAAAGCATTCTGCACAAAATGATGATAGGGTATATTTTACTTTGAAACATGGAGAAACAAAGCAAAACCAAAGAGCCTGTACTGCAGGTAAAACTGTGCTCACGACCTGGGGTTCAATCCCAGGTAGCAGGCTCATGGTTGACTCAGCCTTTCATCCTTCCGAGGTCGGTAAAATGAGTACCCAGCTTGCTGGGGGGGGATGTGTAGCCTGTAGACTGTAATCAAAACTGTAAACTGCCCAGAGACTACTTGGAAGTGGTATGGGGCGGTATATAAGTAGAACACTTTGCTTTTGCTTTATAGGAAATAAATGAGATTTGCCCCAGCATTGGATTTAAATATTCTGGAAGAAGCCCGATTATTCTGAGATACATGTCATATTTTTTATAGGGGAGTATTGGTGAGAACATACCACTGCTGAGTAGCAGTTGAACTCAGAGGTTGGAAAAGTTACTTTTTTGGACTACTCAGTGTGCCCTGCCCAACGCAACATTGGATGGAAGATTCTGGAGACTGTCGTGTTAAAAAAAACTGATTCCAGTTCTTGAGTGTCACCTGACTTCTATGTTATTATTCTTGAAATGTTTTGTTTTATTCCCCCCCCACCCCCCAATTCTCCTGTGACTGTTTGCAACAGAGCCTCGTGGCTCAGTGGTTCAACTGTTGTACTGCAGCCAAAACTGAGCTCACGACCCAAGAGTCAATCTCAGGCAGCTGGCTCAAGGTTCACTCAGCTTTCCATCCTTTCAAGGTTGATAAAAGGAGTATCCTTCTTGCTACAATGTGTCACAAGTAATTAACTTGTAAACTGCCGAAAGAGTGCTTAAAAAAGCAGTATGGAGTGGCGTATCAACAGCACATTTTTCTTCTTCTTCTTCTTCTTCTTCTTCTTCTTCTTCTTCTTCTTCTTCTTCTTCTTCTTCTTCTTCTTCTTCTTCTTCTTCTTCTTCTTTACTTTTCACAAAATGTCAGTGGATTACACACATCATCCTTCCCCTATGCCTTCCTTTCTCTTATCTGAATCTTTGCCCTAAATGTTATATTACTAAGAAATCTCCTGAATCTCGTGGCTGACCAAACTGGAAATGCATTTACGGGCAACCTAGCATTTTCATAAAGGAAGGGAGGTGAACTTCCCCGCTGTCCTTGCCATCTGATTCATGCCACGTACTCACACGAGAAGGAAGGGGGGTATCATCGGATGGACTGGGATTGCGCTCTGAACTTCCTGTTGACTGCGCCACTATGCATGTTCATGCATGTGATCTCCCCCCCTTCTCTCTCTTTTCCTGATGTTGGTCCAAGAACCCCTCTGCAGGCTGGATAGGGTCAAACTTTTGTGAAAACAGGAAGTTCATGATCGCCCATTGACCTTCCCCCAAAGCCCAGCTGTGCAGCTGTTTTTTGTCACTCATTGGAAGTATTTTGCCTCTTCCAGAAATGTCTCTAGCAGTTTTCTAACCCCACAGCAACCTCCTTTTAAGGTGTCCAGTGCCAGATAGATTTTGACTTTCCAGGTCTTGTTGAATTACAACTCCCGTCATAAATTTGTGTGTGTGTGTGTGTGTGTGTGTGTGTGTGTGTGTGTGTGTGTCTGTCTGTCTGTCTGTCTGTCTGTCTGTCTGTCTGTCTGTCTGTCTGTCTGTTGTAAGACAAAATTTTCATAAAACCAAGTGACCCATAGCCTTTGGAATGGATTAATCCATTTTATTGCATTTGTATGGGAAACCAAGTTTCTTAAGACAAAATTTTCTTAAAACAAATTGACATGTAGAATGAATTAAATTCGTTTTAAGAAGTACCTCTCTCTCTCTCTCTCTCTCTCTCTCTCTCTCTCTCTCTCTCTCTCTCTCTCTCTCTCTCTCTGTGTGTGTGTGTGTGTGTGTGTGTGTGTGTGTGTGTGTGTGTCTGTTTCTGTCTATCTGTCTATAGCTAGCTAGCTAGCCATCCATCCATCCATCCATCCATCCATCCATCCATCCATTTATTCATTTTATTTTCCTCCAATTGTATTTGATGAGTCTGCCGGGTGGATAAAAATTATTGTTATACAGTAGGACCCCAGTATCCGCTGGGGTTTGGTTCCAGGCCTTCCCTTGGATAATGAAAACCGTGGATAAGAGAGAACCTCAAAAATCCCCCAAAACTGCTGTTTTGTGGCAGTAGCTTGCTTTACGGCTGCTGTTTTACTACAGTCGCTTGCTTTGCAGCTGCTGAATTATGTATTTATTTTTTCCTCTGTGAACCGTGGATAACTGAATCAGTGGATAATGAATCAGTGGATACGGGGGTCCTACTGTATAGTCACCTCCAACTTACGGGGATCTCCAAAATGTCATGCCCTCAACAGTACTGAGCTCTTGTAAAATCAAGCCTGTGGCGTCCTTCCTTGTGGCTTCCTTCCTTTATGGAATTAGTCCGTCTTGTCCTTGGTCTTCCTCTTTTCCTGATGCTTTAATCTTTCCCAGCGTTATCTGGTTTCCCAGAGAATCCTGCCTTCTCAGGATGTGCCCCAAATAAGACTGTCTCATATTCAACATTTTTGCCTCCAGATATAATTCGGGCTTAAATGGATCTAGAACCCACCTTATTGAGAAATAAGCTGCTCTGAGAGCCGTCCTAGCTGTGAAGCGGAGCTAAGTGGTCAAAAATAAAACCCTTTGTTGGTTTTCCTGGAAATCCTGATGCCGTGAAACGACAGATTTGTGCTTAGGTTTCATTCCTTCAAAATCAAAGGTAGAATTTTGAATTATTAATGCTCCACCATGAAAGGTAAAGAATATCTCTGCGTCTAAAAGCAAAGTTCGTCAGCAAAGAGGCTAAGCGAAAACTACATGCCAGGTTTGGATGAAGAACTTTTGGTCCTATGGATGTTTCAGGCCACTGCTCCCAAAGTCTCTTACCGTTGGCTGTGTGAGTTCGGACTCTTGACCGAAACGTACAGGAGGTTGAAGGTTTCCTTCTGCCGATGCAGATAGTAGAGGGAGGGGTTACAGATGCTGTGCCATTGAAAGGCGGAAGTAAGAAGTAGCTTAAGCAAAGGAAGAAGGGGGAAATGCACCCTTCAGAATGTTGAAAAGTGCAATTTGTTTTTTGATGACTTTTCATTTATTTTAGAGAGAGAGAGAGAGAGAGAGGTACCTTTTATAAAGGAATTAATTCGTTCCAAATGAAATTATGTTAAGCAAATTTTCCTTTATACAAATTCACATAGGAATGCATTGAAAATGGAGTAATCCCATTTTTATGTTGTACGGATTCTCCCCATATGCGATTATGTTAAGCAAATTTCCCCTATCTCCCGAATGTTTTATGTTGTACGCATTTTATGTTATATAAGCTGTTTGTTATACAAGGGTCCACTGTACACTGCAACCATCTAGCAGAAAGCTACTCTGGGCGGTGTACAAACATAAACAAAAATACAATAAAACCCTTTAATAGGAATAGGAATTAGACAACTTAAAATAGTAAATGAAGAAACTAGTCGATCAAAACCAACACAACATAAATACAAATAAAAAATGACAAGTAAACACAAATAAATCAAGACCATTCACCCGTTCAAAATATAATCCAAATTAAAAAAAATAAAGGGCTGGCAAAGAATTATCATAACGTGGAAAAGAAGTGTAACGTTCTGATGATATATTGAAGTTGGAACTGAACGGTCGGGGAAGGCCAACCTATAAAGCCAGGTTTCCAGTAATTTCTAGGTGAATAATATGGAGAAGAGGCTAGGCTGATAGTGGCTTTCCTATTTGTTTGTGTGTTTGTGTTTGTTTGTTTGTAACTAAAATATTTCAAAAGTATTTTTACATTGGCGGTTGAGAATAAAAAAGGAAGAATCTGGGACTTGGGACAGCTAGTCTTAAAAAGACTTCATAAGCACATGGGAATCTTAAAATGACAAGATATAAATTTAAATTGCTTTACATTTTTATCTGCACGCCTGGAGGCATCGAAAATGTAGGTCTTGTTTTAAAAAGCCAGGTAGGAGCTGTTTTTCTTTCCAGAACTTTCTGTTTCCTCCAAGTTTGCCTAGTTTTGCTCATTTTACGAGAGCAGTTTGCTGGTGTTTTAAATAGTCATTTTTTAAACTCTCTCTCTCTCTCTCTCTCTCTCTCTCTCTCTCTCTCTCTCTCTTTCTTTCCTTTTTTTTAAAAAAATGGATGTTTCGATGTTGATTGCAATGTCTTGATTGCATTTAACAGTGATCCCTGCTGGTTCTTCACATTCAGCATCTGTGCAAGCCCCGTTCTTTTGATGGCCTGTTGTGTGAGTTCAATGGAACATCATGGAATACCCCTGGCCCGTCGGGCAGCACCGGATGGAGGTGCCTTTAACCCCATGCACCTGGCATGGTAAGCGGCAACCAAGTGGGGTTAAGTTTACCTGTGTTCTTAATGCTCAGGGTCCCCCACCTGCACAGCAGGGCCACCTTCCACCTCCCTCCCTTCCCTGCTTTGATGCAACTGTTGCCCCAGTTCTAGTCACTGCTGCTGCTGCTGCTTCTCGTCTGTGTGTGCCTGGCTGTTCTGTTGCGGTGTGCGTTCCTTCCTCGGAGCAGAAATTCAAGGTTTCGTTGAATGATCCGCTCTTTCCCCTCCTCCCCCCCCCCACGCTGCCCTGTGATCTGGCTTTAGGTGACGTGTTCCTTCTTGTCTTTGACAGCCCTCAGGAAAGTTTGTTTTTGGCCCAGGGGGCCAAATTCCACGTTGGAAAAAAAGGGTCTCTCCATTACAGCCCAAGATGTAATTCTTGGGCTTTTCGCTTCGCACCCCCCTAGCATGCAAAGTACGGCTCCATTCTCTGAATGTGGACTTAGGAACAAACCCTCGATAGGACAGCTTTTTGACGGCTGCAAATCACAACTTGTTTTCCTGGCAAACATCTTCCTGGGCTGGAGACGAGTCTTATCTCCGATCACTGATCAGAAATAACAAAGAAGAATCTTGCTGGCCAGCCAGGCAGCCATGCCATGGGGCTGGGCACTGTTTCCTAATCAGAGGTTTCACAACCCTGCTTGAAAGGTTTTGGGGAGGAGGGAACATCCCCGGAGCCCCGTGATCGTTTGCTTTCCGCCACTAAGCTTGCAAACCCCTCTCCAAATCTGTTCCCTGTGCTCCCTTCATTCCCCCGCCCTGCAAACTTCCTTCGTTTAGAGCTGCTTAATTTCGGGGAGGGGGGAACGGTGGAAAGCTGTGTACTTGTGGCAATGATGAAATGGGACACAAAACTCTGGCCAGTGCATGTTTGGATTTTTATGATGGGTAGGAACTCTTGCTCCATGCTGCGGGTGTGTGTGGGGTGGGGGGATCAAAATATGCCTCCCAGACTGGTCAAAATGGTCCACCCAGGTTTTAGGCTTAGGAAGAGTGTCCGTGGGGGTGTGTGTGGTATAGATACAGCACACACAGCCAAAAGGAGGACACACTGGCTGCACGTGCCACGTGTACACCATGCACCAGAGGGTTGGCTTCTCTGGCTGGACGTGGGCATGCCGCTTTGCACTGACCACACACACATACTCTCCTTTTCCACCCTTCTTTCTTCTGTTCGCCTTCCTCCTTGCCCTTTGCCGTTCCCTCTGCACAGCCAAGAGAGTGCAACAGGGGTCTTTCTTTCTCCGTGGCAGGGGATGCGTGCACTGGTAGAGCCAATGCAATTTGGCAGAGAAAGCGCCAACTCCTGCAATTTTCCCCCCCGCAGTCAGCAAATCGCACACCAGCCAGCTGCTAAATTCAGCCCCCTTCCCCCTCCTTATAAAGGATGTCGCTGTCAAGTTTCGCTCGCCCTGAGCTGAGCTCCAAGGTTCTGTCTATACAGCATATCTTGCTTGTTGGAAGCCCTTTCTTATTTTTCTGGGGAGAGGGAGAGGAGAGTGTCTTTCCTAGATTCCAATTGTTCCCTCCCATAAAAGCTGCATCAGACGGGTTCATTTCTCTTTGCAGCTCCTGCGACTCTCTCCCATCTTTCAGGTTTGACTTCCTCAAGTGTGTAGCTTTGGGGGCCAGGATCCTGCTTAGAAGTGGCTCTTTCCACTTTTAATAGTCTTTGCAAGGTGGTGGGGGGGAGAAATGTGGTCCCCACCACCACCCCATAATGCTGGACTGGCTCTTCCAGCATTCCTCAGCACGGGCTGTGCTGACCTGAGGCTGGTGGTATTTGTTAACTAGGACAGCGGTCCTCAAACAGCAAGCATATGCCAGGGTATATGATGGAGACGTACAAAATTATGCAAGGCGTGAGTAAAGTGGATAGAGGGACACTCTTCTCCCTCTCACAAAATACCAGAACTAGGGGACATCCACTCAAAGTGAGGGTTGGGAGAGTGAGAACAGACAAAAAAAAATTTCCCCCTAGTGTGTTGTTAATCTGGAACTCCCTGCCACAGGAGGTGGTGATGGCATCTGGTCTGGATGCCTTCAAAAGGGGATTGGACAGATTCCTGGAGCAAAAGTCCATCACAGGTGACAAACCATAATGGAGATGTGGTAACTCCAGACTTAAAACCAGGGTTCTTCAAGGGCCAGATGCAGGGGAGTGGGATCAGGAGACAGATCTCTAGTCTCGTGCGCTCCCAGACGCATTTGGTGGGGCCACTGTGAGATACAGGAAGCTGGACTAGATGGCCTGATCCAGCACAGCTCTTCTTTATGTTCTAATGGGGTGCTGCGGAAATAATATTTAATTTTCACTAAGATGTTGCAGTTTAGCAGTAGAATCAGGTTTTATAACATGGCAACACCATTATCTCCTTGTCTGATCAGTCTCTTAAAAGAAAAGAATACAAATTTTCCATCAAATCCACTGGAATCTTTTTTCCCCCATGACAACAACCCGGTACCACTCGAAACAAATGTAAAGAAAAAAGAAGCATTGGATCATTTCTAATACACTTGTGTTACTTGGAAATCAAGGGCGGGTAACTGAACTTGCAAAAACCAGAGAGAAATTCAGATAGGGAGAATTTGGGAGCAGTTATTGTTTTAAATCACAATTTGAATCAGAATTTAACTCTCAAAATCTGGTTTATTATTATTATTATTATTATTATTATTATTATTATTATTATTATTATTATTTATTATTATTATTATTATTATTTACATTTTAAAAGCAGATTTTTAAAAAAAAGAAAACCATTTATAGATGATAAATAGATCTAAATATATATATATATAGATAGATAGATAGATAGATAGATAGATAGATAGATAGATAGATAGATAGATATAGATATAGATATAGATATAGATATATATATATATATAGATAGATATATATATATATATAGATATTGGAACTGGGGCTACAAATCTATTTTATATATAACATATTTAAAAATCTGCTTATATCTTATATATATCTGCCTTGTTTGGGAGGGTTGCTGCTAGCTATCGTGAAACATTATTATATTGCTCTTCTTGTGTTAGTCATTTGGTGCTCTCCAAGTTGGGAGCACTTCATCCAGATTGAGAGAGAGATATTATGTGAGTGTGAGTATGTGTGTGATAGCGAATGAGTTATAATGCAAGTATTCTATTGCTAGTTGTTTAGAGCTGATCAGCATTGAGGATTATGCAGCCTGGGGGCCATATGTGATCTCCTGGGGCCTTTGGTATGTCCCTCCCAATGGAACAAGTCAGTCATGCCTTAGTCCTGGAAAGCCATTTGGGCTTGGTGGGCCTTTGAAAGTCGAGAGAATAAAGTAGGAGCAGCCCTCCGAACACTCTGTAGCTCATCACTCTGATAGAGACGCTTGTTCCGACACCTTTGAGTTCTGTGTTAGTAAAGCATGACATGGGCAAATAAAATTAAATAGGTATATCCAATAACATCAGCCTGGCTCGCTTCCCCAGCATTAAAAGCACACACAGAGAGAAAGAGAGTCAGAAGTGCCCTTGTGAAATATATTCCTGCCCCCCCCTCCACCCCTGGTCGGTCGCTCTCATAATAATCAAGCGTTCCCTGACTCTGCCTGGAGGTCCGGCGTTTTGGCTGCGCTTGCACAAGAATGAACGAACACACACACACACACACACACACACACACACACACACACACACACACACACACACACACACACACACACACACACACACACACACACACAGAATGAACGAACACACACACACACACACACACACACACACACACAGAGGTCTCCTGTAGCAACGTCAGCACAAGTCCGCCAACACTTCTGCTTGCCCGTCGGTTCTGTTAATTGCTTCAGAGCCTCGAGGGAAGGACCCCGGGGTGGCTGAAGAGTGCTGAGGTCTTGTGAGACAGAGGAAGAACCCCATGGGAGAAGACTGAAGTGGAGATGGACAAAACACCACCTCCCTTCAGATCATAATGGAACGGTGGGGCTGGAAGGGGACCCAATGGATCATGGAGTCCAGCTCCTGTCAAGGCGGGAGAGCAGGGAATCGAACTCCTGGCCAGATACTTAAACTACCAAGCCACTCAGCAGTTCATGTTGATCTATTTTAGCTTCCATCAGCCCTGACCCAGCATAGCCAGGAATGGAAAACGCTGGGCAATGCAATACAGTACAGCAGTATCTTACCAGCTGTGCTTTGTTTGTTCCTGAACTAAGGGGCCAAATAGCGTGGCATCCTCTTCTTTGTAGCGGCCAAACTGAAGTCCCTGGGGAGTCCAGAAGGGGTTCTGAAGGCAGTTAGCCACTGTTGCCTCCCTTCTGGCAACTGTTGTTCAGGGGCTTGGTCAAATAAAGGCTACATTGAGCCATGTTTGTAGCCTAAGCAGGAAACCTTGACCACCACCCCCTCCAGATGTTTGGGGCCAAAGAAGATCCAGGCAGCATGTCCGACATAGGCGTCCCTTTTTGGAAGTGGGGCTAAAATAACAAGAAAGTGAGCCATCCAGCCAGACCAAAGCTCCCCGCCTCCGATCCAAAATGCTTCCTTTGCTTTTCAGCAAAAGGACAAGATGGCACCCTTGGACAGTGTTGGCGAACCTATGGCACGGGTGCCAAAGGTGGCACTCGGAGCCCTTTCTGTGGGCACCCGACATCGCCCCTTCCCATTTACCTGTATTCAGGTTAAATGGCTGTATTGGCACTTTGCAAAAAATTAGTGGATTTTGAAAAGCAGATTGGGCACTTGGTCTCCAAAAGGTTTGCCATCACTGCCCTAGGACTCCATTGGAAGGAACAAATTGGACTAGCATTCGAGTCTTATTGCCACCCAGGCAATGAAAAATTCTTCTCACCACACCTGAGGGGGCAATGGGACAGGTGCTGGTGGTGGTGGGGGGGGGGGAGAACAATCCCTGTGGCCCTCAGAGCTGTGACCTTCCAAGAGAAAGGTTGGCAAGAATTCATATTGGCAAGCCGCTTCGTGACGAAGTGGCTTGGATGAACAGCGAAGCGTTTCGATCTATCAAGAAAAAGAAGTCCAGTTGTCATGACACAACACCCAGATATTTCCATTGTGGTTTGTTTGTTTGTTTGACATGGGACGTAATCTCCTTCCCATGCTTGATTTTTATCTTGAGCAGAGCCAGTCTGGGACGGTAGCTTTCTTATCATGTAGCTTCTGTTCCCACTCACACGTATGCTTCTGAATTGACGCTGGCAGCCTGGTAGTGCCAAAGCCATGCTGGTTCACCTCTTTCTTCATTCAAATGCCTGTTTGTGTAACTCTCCTCCTGCCTGCTGAAAATTAAAATGGAGTCTCTCTGACATCAGTTTGAAGTAACAGGGGGCTTTGTACCCTATTCCTAAGGTATTCAGAATTCTGTACTGGCAAACCCTTCAGTGTGAAGCCTGTTCCTTTCTTAAATATGGATTAATAATCCTTTCAAAGCAGGGAAGGGAGAAAAGTGCAAAAGAGGAAAGAAGTGGAAGAAATTTTAATTTCCTTATTCCTTACTTAGTATGTCCAGGCTTTAATCAACCCATGACATTCATGTTGAAGAAGGAGATCCTGGTGGGATAATTTCTGCCCTTCAGAGAATGGTTTGCAATGTGAACTCTCTGTTGCTTGTATTGTCCTTGGATTTCTCCAGTTATTTATGCTGGCCCACCATGCTTTCTCATTTACTCTTATTTTATTTATTTTATTTGTGTTTGAGCATTTTGTACCCTGCCTTTCTCCTTGGAAAAGGACCCAAGGCAGCTTCCAGTAAGGAGAGACAATATACAGCCCATTACAATTAAGACATATTCAGTTTGAGAAACAGGGAATTGAGGGGTATCTTACAGCATTAGAAGGCAACACTGGAACTAACAATTGAATAACATAGTGTCAGTGCAATCACACATGGAGATATATAAACACAAAAGTTATACGTGATTATAAACACAAAGTCTGTGTAGCCATGTATGGCAGATTCATAAAAAGACACAGTAGGTAGTCCATCATTCAGGGTGCTTATGCGAACACCTCTCTCTTCTAATTGTTTACTTTTTTGCACCCGCATCCTTTAATTGCGCATTAAAAAATGTTGGCCAAGGATTGCAGCTTTGGTGTTCGTCTGATGCAAATGCAGCAATTCCTGCTGGGCCTGTTAGTGTAGTGGCTGTCCCACCTGTGCATAGTAGCTCTGCTTTTCTATGCTGCCCTGTTGAATCACACTGTTTGCACCAGAGAAGGTTGCATTATATCTACCCTGTGTTGCTCAGTCAAGAAGGCTTGGAAGCTGGGCTTGGTTTGCACTTCTTGGAAACAACAATAGGCTAGCAGATATGTTGACGCTTAGTTAGAAATGTCGGTGCCACCGCAAAGAAGGCCCAACAGTTCTCGTAGATGACTTATAGGTCTCCCTCGAGGTGGCTACCCAAGGAGGAGAATAGTCTGGGAGGATCTGGCGGGTCAGGTGATGGTCCAAATGAAATGACCTCTCGGTGTGGTACGCTGCCAGGGAGCTATTAGACTTGTCCAATTTCAAACATATTGGACCAAATCATTCCATTTAAGAACTCAGTTTCACCACCTACCTACGGTGAACTGGGCATGCTATTCTGAGCTGTCCTACTTTTCCAACCTGAGGGAAACAAAAAGGAAAACAATTCAAAGAAGTCTATTCTTTAGACCAGGGCAGTTCATCTTTGAACAGGCCAAGGTCTACTTTTTCCAGCCCAAAGTGCCTGAGGGCTACTACACTAAAACCTCTACTTACGAATTTTATCCGTTCCGAGCACATGCTCATGTGTAAAAACTTTTGTAAGTAGAGCAGCAGTTTCCCATAGGAATGCATTGAAAAACCAATTAATCAGTTATGGAGGGAACAGATTTCAATGTGGTATGGCCCTTGAACTGCCCCGCTTGGCTGAGACAGTGGGGTGGCAGACCCAGAACTTTGCTGGGGCAGTGGTGGTTCTTGGGATGGGGGAGGGAGGGGTGGAGAACTAATCCCCTCACCTTTTTTATTGATGGCTGGCAGGCTACTTTTGAACCCTTCACAGGCTACCAGTAGTCTACCTGTTGGGCAGGCCTGCTTTAGACATTTCCATTTGTTTTTACAACTGAAACGTGGGACTGCTTTCATTTCTTCTTCCATTTGTGTTAGAATTGAATGTACTCTGTCCCACCCCCCAACCCGTCCCCATATTGTGTTTAGCCCTCTTGGGATAACTCTTTCAGAGGGGAGATGCTCCCTTCCTATTAATAAACAATTTTTAATTCATTCCACATGCTGCACTATTCACTTCCTGCTAGGTGTGGTTGCCCAGATTTCTCTTATAGCAAGTGAATGAGGAATAAAAGGATCAAGTTAGATAGAGAGGGGGGGGACCAGGAGCTGTAGTTCTGTATAGAGATGGGAACGAAATGCCAAAATGGCATTTTGTTTCATTTTTCATTTTGTTTTTGTTTCATTTCGTTTTTAAAACATCATTTCATTTTTCATTTGTTTCATTTTTTCTGTTTTTTTTAATCTCATGCCAACGAGCTTGTCCGCTAGCTGGGCAGCGTGTTTTTTTATTTTTTTTATTATTTTTAATTTTTAATTATAATATTAAAATAGAAACAATCAAACAATAATTGTGCACCCCAAATTCCCCTGGGACCATCCAGTTGTTCCTTTAGCTTCTTTATTATTATTTTATTTTTCTTATCTCATGCCAACCAGCTGGCCCGTGGGCTGGGTTGGTGCGTTTTTTTAATTATTATTTTTTAAAAAAATCTTGCACCAACCAGCTGTCCCACAGGCCTAGTTGGCACATTTTTTTTTTTTTTTTAATTTTTAAAGGTCCCCCCACTCCAGTGCTTATCAGCTGGCATGTGGGGTTGGGGAAGGAAAAATAGTTTTAAAAGCCTGCCCTTTCCTCATGCCCGATCGAGTGGGGGAAAGGGCGGGTTTTTAGAACTATTTTCCCCGCTGAAGCCCCGTGCTCCAGCTGATCAGTGGTGGCTTTGGCGGGGGGGGGGGAGCCTGTGGTTTCCCTGTGCCGATGGGGCGTGTTGGGGGGGGAACCGCCAGCTTTTTCCCATAGGAATGCATTGCTTCAATGCATTCCTATGGGAAAACGAAAAACAAAGCAAATGAAACAGATATTTCCATTTCGTTTTGTTTCATTTTTCTTTGATGGGTCTGTTCGTTAATTGTTTCATTCTGTAACAAAATGAATAACGAATAACAAAACAAATAAAAAATTCATTTCGTGCCCATCTCTAGTTCTGTACATGAAAGCCGAGCAACATCTTGCGCCTTTATGCTCTCCTCAGCTGGCTCGATAGTTCTGCGGTTGGGAATTCAAGGCAGAGTTTGGGAGTTCGATTCCCAACTGTGCCTCCTGGACAGGGTCCCTTCCGTCTCTGTCATTCTATGGTGGTGATGGTGGTCTATATCTAGCCCGTGATTGCTGTGGCACTTGCGAGCAGAGCCAGCCTGTGCAGCCTTGGGGAAGCAGTGCCGTCCCAGGGCACACACACACACACACACACACACACACCCAGTAGAAGGGAATGATAAGCCACTTCTGAATATTCTCTACCTAGAAAACCCTGGAAAGGGTTGCCACAAATCGGAACTGACTTGATAGCACAGGATGATGATGGTGATTCATCTTGCAATGTTGCGAGCCCAGTTTGTAGCTCCACCTAAATGTACATTTTTTTCTGATTTCTGATTTTTAAGAATGGGGACGTCTGTCCAGTGTGCTGCAACCACAGGGTTGTTCCTTTAAAGGCAAACAGGAAGGCGGGTGGGAAGACACAGAAATACTATTTTATGTTGCACAGGTGACTTTTTATTTATTATGTGGACTGGAAAACATATTTTATAGCCCTTAGTTTTCTAGCGTTTGCAAATGTGGACCCTTCCGTGTTCACCTTTATTTGTGCTACACCAACATTTTGATTTTGTTAGTTTCTTGAGGGGAGGGCAGTTTGATTACATTTTATAAAGTTAGGCCTCCAAAATTGCTCAAAACCCAACTATTTCATTTGTGTTGAATAAGAGCAGCCTTCTTCACCCCGGGCCTCAGCAGATCTCTTGAACTGCGATGATTGTAATCTTTGGGTGTACTCAGTCTGATGGGCATTGCAGTTTAAAGTATGCAAAGGGGATCCGTTTAGAGGTGGCTGTATAATAGTGTGACGTTGGGCTGTTTTAATAGCATCCCACTATCCTATTTTTTTCTGTTCTCTAATACAGTGGTACCTTGTATTAAGGAATTAATTCGTTCCAAATGAAATTATGTTAAGCAAATTTTGCTTTATACAAATTTCCCATAGGAATGCATTGAAAACAGAGTTTTACGGATTCGCCCCATAGGCGATTATGTTAAGCAAATTTCCCCTATCTCTGGAATGTTTTATGTTGTACAAATTTTATGTTATACAAACTGTTTGTTATACAAGGGTCCACTGTATTTGCCTGTTTGTCCCTGCTTTGTCTTACAGAAAGGTATTTCTGGGTCTTTTAAGAATAAAGTCCTTGTTTTGGGATCTGGGTGCAATGCACATGTGTCAAATAAACGTACAGTGCCTACAAAGCTCGCTCCTTCAAGTTAGCAATTATCTCTTGCTTGGACCTGTTGTGATCACAGCTAGAGGTGGGCATTCATTTTTCCCCAACCCCCATTTCCGGTTCCTCCACTCAGCAACCAGAGGGGCAGGGGCGGGGGTGAGGGCAAGGGCAGCGGTGGCAGTGGCGGCGGGGTCAGGGTCATCTGCAGCGGTGGCGGGAGGGGCGCCCCTCAAAACACCGAGCCATTGCTGCCTCCCGGAGTCCATCACCTGTCTCGCGGCCAGCCGGCCTCCCTCCCTCCCTTTAGTCCGCTGTCCATCTGGATCCTCCCGATGGAAGGTGTGTGTGGGGGGGGGGGGAGATGAGAGAGGAGGAGCCTGCTGGCTCCGGAGTTGGGGCCGAAGCCGGATTCCCGTCAGTGATGATGGCGGCGGTGGCAGGGGGCGGGGGCACTGGCGGAATTGGCAATGGGGATGGTGATGGCAGGGTTGGTCTGGCACACATCATGCTCCTTGCCCCCCCACTTCCCGCTCCACAAATTCCTCATGGCTGGTCCAGCGGGGGGGGGGTGGGGGGCAGGGAGCATGTCGCGTGCCAGGCGAAAGCTCTTTGCGTGCCACCTTTGGCATGCGTGCCATAGGTTCGCCATCCCTGTCCTAGGCTTCAAGGTTGGAACCCATTTGTCTTGAAGGAATACAAGTGGGGTGGGAACCCACTTACCCTGTGTTTTATTTACTCACCTGAAGAGCCCTGAAATAAAAATGTTGGGATATCCAATAAAACACCTTTTCCAGCCTCTTGTAAAGCAGCAGTTGCTGAACAGCAACCCAAGCTATTAATCCCTGGAATGAAGTACCGTAAATGGCTGGAGAATACTCTGCCACATTTTATTGCTGGTCTTAGGACCTGCAGTATAACTGCAGCCAGATCTGTGGTAAGATCATTTTCTTTATTGATTTATTGGATTTGTATACCACCCATCTGGCAGTGAGATCAAATATTATGCTCTGCACCTTTCATTTTCTTATTTTTTAAAAAAAGAAGGAACAGAACATGTATTCTTACTATTAGTCAAATACAGAGGTCCCTCAACCTTGGGTAACCCAGATGTTCTTGGACTGCATCTCCCAGAAGCCTTCACCACCAACTGGGCTGGCTCAGCTTTCTGGGCGCTGCTGCTCAAGAACATCTGGATGGCCTGAAGTTGGAGACCACTGGTCTAATAGAGAACACTTGAGGACAAGGAGATACTGTGATTACTAGGAGAACAGGACTTTGAAAGCTGTTCATCCAGTTGTGTTTATTTCCATCCGAGCAGCATTTGGAATGTGCAGTATTTTTCCGTACATAAGACTATATTTTGGTCTAAAATTGTTAAACTAAAAAATGAGGGTCTTCTTATGCACAGAAGTAAGCCAAAGAGAGATCTGCATGGTTGCAAAACTGGAATTTTGGGTTGGAAAAAAGGGGAACCAACTTATAACATGGCGGCATCGTATAGACGGGGAAAGATGGGTATTTAATTAAGGTTTGGAGCGGAAGGACCGTGGACTCACCACCTTTGTGCCTCTTTTTCTCTCATCCTCTCCTTATTTTAGGTGATAACGTGAACAGGGAAAGGAAGAGGAGGTGGAAATGGAACTACCAAATCATGCCAAACAATTGCTGCTGCAGCTAAACCAGCAACGAGCCAAAGGTTTCCTCTGTGATGTGATCATTGTCGTAGAAAATGCACTCTTCCGCGCTCACAAGAATATCCTGGCCGCCAGCAGCATGTACTTCAAATCCCTTGTCCTCCATGACAACCTGATCAATCTCGATACTGACATGGTCAACCCGACGGTGTTCCGGCAGATCCTGGACTTTATTTATACGGGCAAGCTCTTAATGACTGACCAGCCGGGGGAGCAGAACTTCAACGCTCTTCTCACCGCGGCAAGCTACCTCCAACTACCTGAACTGGCGGCCCTCTGCAGGAAGAAGCTGAAGCGCAACGGGCGGTCTTTCGCGGGCAGGGCGGGGGGCGCCCCCAGCGTCGGCAGGCCCCCTCGTAACCAGAGACTCTCCACCGCCTCCGTCATCACTCGTTATTCAGGGTCAACTGAGGGGATCAAGGGCTCTCATTTGAAGGAGATGCCAAAGGGAAAGGCCTCGGACGACGAGGTCTTCATCAGCAGTTCCAACCAAGAGAATTTGCATGCCTTCAGCAGGGGGGTCAGCAAGAACGGCAGCGACGGAAGCAGCAGCAGCGCCAACGGGAGCAACGGGGACCAAGAGATTGGGCTCGACCTCTCCAAAAAGAGCCCCTCACTTCCTTTAGCGGCCGCCCAGGAGGACGCCCAGCACGGCGAAAGCCAGCGTGGCTCCCCGCGACCTGCCTCAGCCCCTGCAGCCAACAGTGCCTCACCCTTTGAAGAGTCCACCCCCGGGGCTCCTCCCAGCCTCGCCGACCACTGCGAACCCATGGAGATGGACTTGAGCGAGGACCGCCCGGAAGGGAGCCAGCGGAAAAGCCTCCGGCACTCGTCGCGAAAGAAGGAGTGGGTCAAGAAAGACAGCGCCTTTGACAGGAAGGACGCGGGCGTTGCCCCCAGCAAAGGCGGCGAGGAGAGTGAGGGGCTGCCCAACGGCGTCCTGGTGGGCTCCTTGTCGAAGTCGTCAGAGAGGAACCTGGGCCTGGCTGCCTACGGGCCGGATTTGCCCTTCGCCTGCAAAGAGGTGGAGAACGGCAAGGAGAACAGCGACGACAGCGGGCAGAGTGAGAGCGAAAGCGGAGGCCACACCAGCGCTAACTACGTCTACCGGCAGGAAGGCTACGACCCAGTGGCCTTTGGGGACAACCTCTACGTCTGTATCCCCTGCGGCAAGGGCTTTCCCAGCTCGGAGCAGCTCAACGCCCACGTGGAGAAACACACGGAGGAGGACCTCTACATCAAGGAGGAAGGGGCGTACGACGACAAGGAGGAAGAGGCCGAGGATCTGTCCAACCCCAACCAGCCCTACACCACAGAATCCCGGCCCTTCAAGTGCTCCGCCTGCGAGAAGAGCTACAAAGATCCGGCCACCTTACGGCAGCACGAGAAGACTCACTGGCTGACGCGGCCGTTCCCTTGCAATATTTGCGGCAAGATGTTCACGCAGCGGGGCACCATGACGCGGCACATGCGCAGCCACCTGGGCCTCAAGCCCTTTGCTTGTGAGGAGTGTGGGATGCGCTTCACCCGCCAGTACCGACTGACAGAACACATGCGCGTCCACTCAGGGGAAAAGCCCTACGAATGTCAACTGTGTGGCGGGAAGTTCACCCAGCAACGCAACCTCATCAGCCACCTGCGAATGCATACCTCTCCGACATAAGCCAAAGACTCTGCAACGGAGCTCAGAGCCCACCCGCCATAAAACATAACCTTTCCCTAGACTTGCTGCTTTAAAACAAAACAAAACAAAGAAGGGCCGTCCGGTTCCCGCTTCAGTCATGGGGAGGCTTCAAACCAAACAGGGCGTTCTAGCTTTCTCTTCTCTTCTCTCTGTCTCCTTCCTTGTCTTTCCAGCCTACGTTAGCCCATAGTCGCCACTCCTCCATGTTTACGTTCTCCCTCTGCTTGCCTCTTAGGTGAGCTTGAAGCAAGAAATGGCCAGAGTTGCAGCCCGTTGGCGCTGCAGCTCCCCTCAGAGCCCAGAAAGAGAAAGAGGAGGTGTAGAAAGAGAGAGTAGGAAACCCAACACAAGGAGCTGGTGATCTTTGTGGCCGAGGGGATGGGGCCCGGCTCCTTCTCCTCCCTCTGTTTCCTCTGTTAGCACTTTGGAAGCGTAATGACAAAACTCAGCCCCTCAATGTTATTTCTTTGCATCAAAATGTTCTGCCGTGCAACGCTTGCAATACTCTTCGTTTCCCTCCCGTTGTACCAATGCACACCGGAAGCTGCCCTTAACGTTTATGAATGAAGACCTCTCTTGTCCATTGAGGCCAGTTTGTGTTGTTGTTTTCACCCCAAAGAAAAGACTCTTTTCTATTACCCGTTTTCTTCTTGGTTTTGGCAGGCCATACGCCACTCCTTCTCAAAGTAGAATTAAGAGGAGGAGCTGCTGGCGAATATAATGGAAATAAAAATCAGGGAGGCAGGATTGACCCACCCCTGAAAGCGAGGAGGGAGGATGTTCATCCCGTTGAGCCACACACTTCTTTCCCTCTGACCTCATCTCCATTTAAGCCTCTTTTTAGCCCTATCCATGACTGAATCAGGGTTGGGTGTGCCTCCCCACCCCCACCCCCAGGAAATTTCTTTCAAGTGAGCAGGGGTCGTCTTTCTGTTTTGTTTTGCTTTCCTCCTAGTTTCATATGGATATTCTTTGCTTAGAGGTACTTGTGTTATTAAGAGGGGGAGAAAGAAATACCATTGTTAACGTTTATGTAATTGTCGGAACTGGATGGTTGTGAGGTAACCATGGAAGAGGGTGGGGCGTGGGTTTGACGTAGGCTGGATTTGCTACAAGTTCCTTTAGGTACTTTTTTTAATTTTAATTTTGTAGTGTCTGTGAGTGTGTGTGCGTGTGCGTGTGCATGTGTGCGCGCGTGCACGTTTAGCTTTTTGGGTTTTTTCCCCCTCATTCATGAACGGGGCTATATGGAAAAAGCCCGTTCCTTTGCTACCTCTTGAATTCATGAGAACAATAAGATGGTTAGTGAAATATTAGGTGTGGCGTTTTTGTCCCTCCCTCACTCCCCCAGTTGTGAGTAAAGTGTACAAAGTAGAAACTAAATTAAAAGTTAAGGGATTTTTACCACCTCATCCTTTCATCAAGAAAAAGTCAGCTAAAATAAATGATAGTAGCAAAACTTGGCCAAAGACAATAGGTAGATTATAAGCCTCAAGGCCCAAGTGAATAGCGCTGTAGCGGCCGTTGGCGTGCACCAAATTACGGATTTTACTATCCAAGAGGAAACTTTTTTTAAAAAAAAAGAGCTTTGGGGTGCTTCCCAGCCTTGTTTATTGAACCTGGATGCTACGGGGAGGAAGACATCTCTTAATCCATTGCTCTCCCCAAGACATTTGGAGTTAGCTCACGACCCACTGACAGGATAAGAGAGGAACAACATGGCAGGTGTTAGTCATGCGTAGGATCCAGAGTGCAA
The DNA here is from genome assembly GCA_037367245.1 of Phrynocephalus guinanensis. Lineage (NCBI taxonomy): Eukaryota > Metazoa > Chordata > Lepidosauria > Squamata > Agamidae > Phrynocephalus > Phrynocephalus guinanensis. The sequence continues at coordinate 10,888,781 of CM074752.1, forward strand.
TAAGAATGTGAGGGAAGCGCAACCAAAGTGTTTCATATCCTCCCTTTTGGGGGGGGACGGTGGGGGCATGGTTTTCTTCTTTAAAAAAAAAAACAATCTTTCCTGTTGTTACTGTTATTAAGGGAAATCTTAATGCACGCACACCAGCGTCAGGGGGCAACGGAAAAGAAAGAGTGTGTGAGAGAGAAAGGAAATTCTCACAACATCTGTAGAAGACATCACGGCCAACAGCTGCTATAGGTTTAGGAGGAGAGAACAGGGTATTGCCTGATATTTTGATGGCCCCCTCGACTCCGTTGGCGTGACCTTTTCTGAAAATGCTGGCTTCCCTCCCCGCACACACCCCATACACACCGCTACTTACTCCCTATGGGCGGAGTGTGGTGGTAAAAAAAAAAATAATTCAGTCCCTTTAGAACGACCCTGTCTAAATTGAGTAAGGTTTACAATTTTTTTGTTGTTGTTCCCTCCTTAACTTTCTTGCTCAAAACCATTGTTTCTTTTTATTATATTAATATTATTATGATGATTAATATTATTATTATTATTATTATTATTATTATTGGTAGGGTTCACCAAAGCCCTATGTCTTTTTTTTTCTTAAAAAAAGAAAAAGCAAAAAACAAAACCCTTTTTTTTGTCTTTAAGTTTAGACCAAAAATAAAATGAGAGAGAGAAAAATAAATAAAAGTGAGTATGTTCACGTAAAATCAAAGTTAAAGCTTTCATTCCCCAAGGCCCCCATAAACTCTCCCCCACCTTGTTAAAAAAAGAACCTACCTGTAAAAAGATTTTTTTGGGGGGTCATTATGATCCAATAGTTAAGGAAACCTCAAGACCGGAACTTCACACAATACACACTTAACTTCACCACATTGAACTCAGTTGCATTACAGGGAATTTGCCCCCTTGTTTCTTGTAACTTTACCTCACATAACCCAGTGCTCCACAAGACCCCTTGTCCTAGTGTAACAACTTTTTAATTTCACCTAGATTTTTGGGGGGGCAACTACCAGAGCACTAATCTGGATGCATCATCCCTGTATTAGCAAAACTTTTTAAAAAAAGAATACCAGTTTCATCGCCCACATTTGTGGGAAACGATGAAGGGGGGGGGACACACCTTTACCTAGATCTCCACACACAGTGTGTGTGATATTCCCAAAGCCTCCACCATGTTTTCAATAGAAAGGCTATCCCATCTGTTGGAATACTTGAGGCAGTGTCCTTCTCCAGTGAATGAAGGGGGAAATGGACCCTGCACCCATACACACAAGGGATTATAATGGTGCCCATAGATAATCCTCCAAGCATTTTTCTTGCTGTTGCTTCCTCTGGGTGGTACTTGTTTCTCAAGTACCACATAGAGTGACCACTGTAGGCCACTGGTGGTGGAACCCTCACTCAGTCAGTACCCTCTTGGCCAATATAAGCCAAACCCCATCCCAGCATCTGTGAATTACAAAAAAAGGATGGAACCCCTTCAACGTCCAGCTTTTGCCAAGAGCTCCAGGGCACAGGTGGGAAACTTTAGTTTTTCAGCCAACGATCATCACCGAACCTTGGTTTGAACCAGCCTGGACCACTTCTCAAAGATCTCCACCAGACCTTCCCTGACTCTTGATACGTCTCCAGAGCTGAGCCCTGAGCCACCAATCTGGTTGCGGAAATCACGAGTCGAGATTTATTCTGCTTGTATTCCTACCTCGCCACTCCTTCCCCCAAAAGCAGAACCCCCTAACTCTTCCATCACCCCTTCCCGAGCCATTGCTTTCCAGTGCCATTAGAATAGGAAAGCAAACCATGTTCATTCCATGCTGTGTAGACCTCTGAAGGCAACTCGACAGAGACAAACCTTCCTGCCTCGTTCTAAACTGGCATTGACCAGAATCAGCATTAACGTGACCAAGCCAAAGTGTTGGTGACGAACCTTCTGCTGAGCCAAGATCGTAGGTGAATTCCAAGGGGCAACTTAGCTGTGAAAGGGTATACAGTCACATGTAGACACACAGCAGGACCATTGGTAGCATCTGCCCACTTACTTCCAGGTGGAAAATCTTACGGGGGGGGGAGATTTCTGCTGTGGAACACAGATGCTGTTTGTGATTTTGTGTTCTTGCGTATTGCCCTCATGGCAAGTTGCCACTTGGTTCAGCCTCCATCTGTAAACATCCAAAGAGCAGCCCAAGGGTGTAGCTAGTAACAATACTATACCTCAACCCCTTAGAATTTTATTAAACTCTCAATAGTTTTGTGTGTGGTGAGGAGCGGGTGGAGGTGTTAAGGTTGGTTTGGATTTTTGTTTAGGGTTTGAAGTTTTGGAATCGTGAAGTTTCAGGACTCATTATTGGGGGTTTGTTTGTTTGTTCGTTTTTGGGTTTGTTTGTTTTTTTAAAAAAAACTTCATCAAAAGAGACTCCTTTTTATTTGTATTTGTCCCCTCAGCACTTAAAACAATACGACAAAAAGTCTGTGTACAGCGCAAGTATTGTACAAACACGAGGGAAAAAAGTGTCCCGTTCTCCCCCCCCACCCCACCCCACCCCGGCCCGGCGTTTTCACAAATGTAGCTGTGTAGAGTTGTGTTCCATATGCCGAATTAATGACTTCTTTTCAAATTTTGACAATAATAATGAGAAAAATAATATTCAAAGCTTCAGGGACTGTTCAGGCCTCAATTAGAAGGCCCGAACACTCAAAACTACATTTGTACGACGTAGTATTGTATCAAGCATTTTCTGTATTTTAATGAGAAAGCAAAACACTAGTTTCATATTTAAGATTTTAAGAGGTCTAGGGTTGGGGTGGGGAGGGAGCTGTGTTTTGTTTTTGGTTGGTTGGTTGTTTTTTGTTTTGAGCTACAGAAAGAGCCTCCTGAGGGGAAAAAACTTTTTTTTAAATGTACAATTACAGAGGCCTGGCAGCTTAACTGTATGTTTTAGTCAGTTTAGATCCAGAATGTTTTTGGAGTAACAGGAGAGGGTAATAAAGAATAAGTAGAAAAAGTTGTATTAAAAAGATAGCTCATACCCAAATTCACAAAAAAACCCTATTTTTTAAACCAAAGCACATTTGAATGAGTATGAAACCTCACTTGGCTCAGAAAAAAAAATTAATATATTTATCTCATTGTTTACATAAACTTTTACAGTTACAGACCTCAACAGATCATAGGGGCCAGTCAAAATTAATTGTTGCTTTTTCCATTGGTTTAGCTGACAAAAAAGGCTGTTTTAGCAGTTGTGTGGGGGAAAGGGCTGATACTGTATTTAAAAACTCCCTTGCCAATTCGGAAAGGGGGGGATAGGTGTTCCCACATTTTTTTTTGTGACTTGTTCCATAAAAGCACCAGGGTTTAATAACCACCTGGTGTTGGCTTCCCAACTCTTGCGACCTAGCCAGAGTGACCCACAGTCAAACACGAAGGGAATTGTAGTAGTAAATTGCAGGCCACAAATCACTCACCCCTCCACTTCATCCCCCAGTGCTCAGTGGATGGTGTCCATGATTGGAGTAAAAGGAAGAGAGAGAGATTACCTATTGGAAATTATAAGGATCGGCCAGGTCAATGTCAGGACTGAGGGGCGTTTGCAGAAGAAGTGACGGCCATGACGGTTACCGTATCGTATGAAAAGGAATGGCATCCTTTAATCGTGAATTGCACATGGTGCCACCTTGAAAGGTCTCAGAGGAAAAGCCAGGGGTAGGGTGTAAGGGTGTCTTCACCACATAGTTGTAGAGGATTGAGTCCACTTGGAACACATTGGGTTCGGCAAGGGATTGAGAACTCTGTGCTACTTCCCTGAAATAATTGCCGAGTCCCGCACAAACTCCCAGAATCTTTTTTTGGGGGGGGGCAGAAAGGAGAGTTAAAGGAGTGGGCCAAGGCCACTGTAGCTACGTCCTGCATATGGAGGGGTCTATGCCGTTATTTCCTCCAGCAACCCACTGTCGTAAGCAAGAGTGCGGCAGAATCTGTGAAGTGGAGCCAAGGAGGAGTTGAACGTTTGCAGTAAGAACAGGGACTGTTGGTTCTTTTGAGCTCACCCTCTAAATGGGGAGAATTGCCAAGAAAATAAGACGGTCACCCTGGGCTTTCAATCCAGCCTTGAGTTACCCAAGAGCACCAAAGAGCTTCTGAACAGCAACTCGTTCAGAGGCACGAGTCTTAGGCCCTTGGCTTTGCCCTCGGCAGGCGTGACAAGGACTTGCCAGTCTAATCCAGACCAACCCTGGGTGACCAGCGGAGAGGGATTCTGTCTATCCAGGAGATGCTCTCCCTGATTTTCTTATGCCAAATTTCTTAGGGGGTTTCTAGCGCCAGATCGCACCTTTTTCTGACACATTGGAGAAATACACTCTGATGAGACGTTTTCTTTTGAGACGGGGGGGGGGGGCTCTTACATGCAACACTCTGAACCAGAAAGTCCAAGCAACCCAGTTTGCGGGGCGGCCCTTGCCTGCAACACAGTCCCTCAAAAGGGCTTTACTTCACCTTGGATGATCGTACACAACTTGTGTGTGTGTGTGTGTGTGTGTGTGTGTGACATAGACACCTTGAACCTTGCGGCAAGTGGGTTTTGCCCTCCTGCCCCAGCATTCTAGAGAGGTTTCCTCAGAATGTGACCTGGGTTGGTTGGTTTCTTTCTTCATAGGCGATGCATATTAAAGCCCTCCTTTGTACTCGCTCCCCTTTTCTCTCCAGGGAAAAGGCATGTTAAAAAAAAAAGCATGCTGAATTTTTGCATTGTTGAAATAAAAGTATATTTAAAAAAACGGGCACTCAACATTTATAATTCTGAAGTGTCTACCCTCCAAAATTATACAGGACTCCCACTACCTAATGATTTCCTTGTTTAATTTAGTTTTTATGCTACTTTAAAAAAAAACTAAACAAAACGCCAAAGCCACCTCAAATGAAAGTGTTGGGATGAAAAAAGTTGGGGGAGAGGCTGATGGAAAACAAACCTATTAATTTTGCCTGGTCTTGTATATCTAACAAAGATGGTGCAAACACTATTTGACAGTGTTGTTTTTTGTTTTTTGTTTTTTTGTATCAATATGTATCTGCAGTAATGAATGTATTTATTTCTCAAGATTCTGTATGCACAGTTTTGCAAGGAGAAGAAAGAAAGAAAAGGAAAAAAAAACCTCAGCATTTGCGAACGATGAAAGGTGTGTCCGCAGGGTCTTTGCTACAGGATTTCAGAAAAAAAACCAACAAAAAAAACAACAAAAAAGTGTTTAAAAATGTTTTAAAACTTTTAAAAAAACTCAGAGACTCTCAGCATAGCCATAAATCATAACCTGTGAAGACAATACAAAGACTGGACTTTTGTAGCTTTTTTTCATAGAAGACAACTTTGTTTTGCTGTATTTAAATGTTTCCAATTACGGTGTCACTCGTATACGATTTCCTGTCTTCTTTTCCTCTCATGTGTTGTGTGTGTGTGTGTGTGTGTGTGTGTGTGTGTGCATATGTGCACACATGTCAGCAAGTGTGGAAAAGCACTGATTTTGAGTGGTGCTGGTCAGAGTCTGGATTAGCAGTATTTTAATTTTTTTCCCTACCATGTCACTTCTGTTCTAAATGCAGGAATGTCAGATTTCAAGAGGGAAACAACTGATGTTATTTCATTTTTTTTTCCTTAAAGGCAAAGCCTACGATTTGTTCTGGTTCTGGTTTATTTTAAAAACGATGGTGATAAATCCGGAGGAGAGAGCAGGTTTGCAGAGACAGCCTTATTCGAGATCTTGGTGGCTGCTCAAATGGGCAAAAAGTCTTAATGCCTTCCAACACATTCCTATCGTTTTCCCTCTTTCTCGGTGTTTTACAGTCGAAGCAATAATGGCTAAGATGATTTTGGCAGAAAGGTGGGGCTCCTAAGAGATTAGGGACAGAGAGAGAGAGAGAGAGAGAGAGAGAGAGATGTGCTGTGATTGTGAATGCTTGAAGAGCTGATGATGTAGGTCTGCAGGAGTCCAAATCCAACCATATATATATATATATGCTCAGGTGTTGCTCTCTTTGGGGCAGTTGACCTCATCGGGATGGCACCATATCCGGTCTTTACCACGATACCTTCTATGCTACTAGTAACTATTTACAGCTCTTAACTGCATCCCAATCAACTTAACAGTTGGATTTCAGTGGGTCCTTTTCCATTCTATGCTGTCCTGAGAAGTGAGAATCGCAGTATGCACCCAACAGAACACTCGGCCAGCAGGATGGGCTTAAGGTACACCTGGATGCCACTGACTTCCATGAGCAGACCAGAACTAAGGCAGACCTGGAAGAACGGAAGCTGGAAGGCCAAGTTTCACAGCCAGAGCTTTTCCACCTGTCATGTAAAGCACTGGCGGAAGATGGCAGACTGTCACGGGACAAATCCAATTCTTAGTCCCAACTAGAGAAGCCTATGGAACCTATGGGATTCTGCAAATCAACCATTATGGAAGCTCCATGGATTGCATGGGTCTGGTCTAATTGGGACTAAGGAAAGAGGTGGGTTATCTCCGGTCCTCCAGATGATGAGAGCCTACAGAGCCCACAACTGCTCGCTGTTGGCTGTGTTTGCTAAGGGTGAGGGGAGTTCTGAACCCCCAAAACATAAAGAGGCTTACGCAAACATCCCATACTCAGATGTAGGACAAACAGGGTGGTCCTTGTTTTCTTTTAAGGAAGAAGGAATCTCTGGAAGGTTAATTGGCCTAAGCAACAGGATCAAGGAGCAATAAGCAAAAGTTCGTCATTTCCTGACCCACTCTTTTCCTGCTCAGAATTTGGCCACCTACCATGCTTAGGCACAGGGTTCCTTCCAGGCTTATGTGTTTTGCCCGGGGGTGATTGGTGGGGTGGGAGCAGCTCTCTGGGGTAAGAGTTATGCTCCCCTTCTGTTCCCTAAGTTGAGATGCCATCCTGTCCTTTTTGTAGAAGGACCATCAGGGCGAGATCATGCTCTGCTGTGCATCGCATCACTTTTTGGCTCAGATTCTTTGGAGCGAAATGTAAGGCAATAAAATTCTAAACATCTGGAAATTAAGCTCTTGCTAGTGCATGTTTATACAGACAAAACTGTGTCCATCTGTTAGTCCAACCCTTCTCACCCACCCAAAACCGAGTCGCCCTGTATACTTGAAACGTGCATGAGCTCAGCCTCTAGAAAGATGGAAAAACTTTTGACCACAGTGATTTTTTTTAAAGTAACGAATACGGTTTCTAAGCAAGACGAAATCATCCTTTTGACACCTCTTTGCTAGTTGATCTCATTGCCCGTTGTGTTGGCTCAATCGCTTTCAGTCACTTCTCTGCTCTACTTGCACTCTTCTCAGTTCGCTGCAGTTTCCTCTTGAGCCAAACGTTTGGTCCCTCTGTTACAGTCCAATAGCAACGCTTCCGAAAAAGCAAAATGGGGGGGGGAATTCTTCTGGAATAGACGCTACTAAGGTCCAGAATGAGACTTCTGCACTGGGGTGACCTTCTCGTCACCGGACACGCAGCTCCAAGATGTTGACAGGGGTTGAACACCCCTTTTCTACCTCACTCATACCTCCAAATGGATGTTGCAATAAATACTTATGCGTTTTCTTTCTAACCTCTCTTTCAAAGCTCTTGGGAAAGATTGTAGAGGAGAGGAACATTTTATGGCCATATAGGCATCATGGCCTTTCTTACTGCCCTATCCTGTGACCCCGGTCAGACGCGTGGATGTATTGACCGCTGTTTTTGATCACTGCTCAAACAGGATAATACGGATATCACCTAGGTTTAGGGAGAGATGCCTTTAGAAAAATCTTAGCAAGATAGTTTGTGGGTTTTGCTTTTCTTGTCACTGCCCAAATAGTGTGTGTGTGTGTGTGTGTGTGTGTGTGTGTGTGTGTGTGTGTGTGTGTGTGTGTGTGTGTTGCATTTGTGTAGCTCTAAATCACAAGGTGCCAGCCACAATCTCGCAAATTTCGATTACGAAATTGTACTCTTCCCAGAGAGGGGGAGACAGTAAAGGCCTCATTTGGATAATTCATGCAAATATGTCTGGTTGGTGTGTTTTTTTTTTAAAAAACTTTATCCCAGGAAAAGCAGTACTGCCTTTCCCCTGCCTCCTCCTTGAGCCTTAACTCTCTGTTGGAGCGAGAGCCTCAGATGTTTCCTCTCGAGCACCTCTGACGTTCGTGTCGCAGTGTTCTTCTGTTCATTTCCTTCAAGAGCTTGAATTCAGGTCAAGAGTGGCAGGGCGCTGCCTCTGCGACTCAAGTGTCATATTTGGGGGCGGGGGAGGGGAAGATTAAAAAGAAAACAGAAATTATATGATCTCAGCATTCAGTAATTTGCAGTCTTAATGTACAGTGATGAGAAACTGTTATTTTATGAACTTTTCATTAAAAGGTTGATTGACAACTAGCTTTGTGCTTGTCTTTCCTCTGTTATCCTTTTGGGGCTGGCAGGTGGGGCGAGGATGCCCTTGCTTTTGTGTCTGGTTGGTACAATTTCTCACCAGCCACTGGGCAATGGTGGCCGTGTATGTCCTACTCTAGATAGCCAGGATAGACCACGGGTTTTCAAACGGTCCTTTCATATCTTGTCTTTGCCACCTTAGATCTCAGAAGGTAGGTTCTCCGGTGGCATTCTGTCCAGGTGTTCACCAGATGCAGGCTCGATGCAAATCTTTCTACTATGTCTATTTGTTACATTTAATATTCGGCCATGGCCATACTGAGTTCAAGGCGGAACTTGTGGTTCTGTTCTTCTCTGCTTGGTTCTCGGCTGGAATTCCGTGAAATAGGTCAAGGCGCAGAAGGTATCAGGCCCATCCAGGGCTCTTCTTGGAAGAGAACCGCTAGTTTAGCTCTCTGCGGAGCCAAAGATTGGGAGTTCGAATCACCACTTTGCCTCCTTGGCAGGGGCTTGACTTGATAACACCCCCCCCCCCCGTCCCTTTAGTAGTAGTCGTAGTGGTGTGAATTTGAACCCAGATCCTCTGCATCCGAACACTTACAATTAATTGTCAGTCAGTCAAAGTCACCTTTATTGGCATAAAATAGTCGTTAAAATAGCTACAATAGGCAAACCTCTCAGCACCTGAATAGTGGCCATATTAATATAGGGTTACAATAGACCAAACTTAAAAGGAAGCAGGGCTATTCTTTTTCGAGAAACTAGTAATAAATATTTGGCTACTAGCTCTGAAAGATGTTCAGTCTTGCCAACATAAATGCCCATCTCTCTTGAGGATTCAAGAGATCCTTGAAATAATTTAAACCAAATTCTGGGTTGAGGGTTAGGCCATAATATAAAGGGGAGCAAATTGGATTAACTCTTCCAACAATATTCTGTCTCTCAATGTCCCAAAGTCTTTGACAAATCAAGTTGTATAAGAATTGTTCATTGCAGTTGGATAAATAGTCTAGATCAATTCGAATAGATGCTATCTTTATGCAGATGTTCTGATACCATTTGGAAGTATAAGTGTCACTTAGTAGATCATTTAGCAGGGAATTGGGGTGCGTTTGAAAATGTATGCGTAGCCAACACTTGGGATGGATGTAGGTGAAGATTCTCAATCATCCAGGTGAGTTTATCCAGTGGGTGAGTCAAGGCAACTGGACTTCTTTTCTTGTGTGACTGAAATGTTTTGCTGCTCATCCAAGTAGCTTCTTCAGTCTGAGATGGGTGGTTGGATGGTTTTTGCATGTGTGGCCGAAATGCCTGGTTCTCGGACTCATGTCCTCCATAAGAACATTTTAAAATCTTGCCTTCTAATGGCCTTCAGCAGTTGCTTCCCTGCTGCATGTCTGATAAAAAGCAAGGTCCTAGATCTCCAGGGCATCAAGTGGAGGCTAATCCCAAGTGCAGTGGAAAAACTGAGAGAATCTTTTTCTGCAGCCCAGCCTATGTTGAATGTCACACAGAATTTCCTGGAATAAATGTTAAACCTGCCATTTCACATTTTAAGGAAATAGCTGGGTATTGCATGCGTCCATTGGTTGATAAGTTCTGGAAAATTATTTAGAGTGGCAGATATCAGACTAGCCTGCCTTACATTGCACCAGTCACTGTTGTCAAGAAATCAGAATCCTACCATACCATAAAAAGCTCACTTCTAAAACAGTCTGTCATATTATTTCTCTCTCTCTTTTGATGGTTGGGGAGAACAAAGGATTGGGGGAACACAGGTGACCAAAAATGTCTAGACTGCCAGTAGATCATGAGTGGATAATCCGTGGCAGGCAGGGCCGGAAATTGTGGAAAGGCCTCAAAATTGTTAGTATATATGAAGACTAGAGATGGGCACAAACTGGGGGGGGGTTGTTGGTTCGTGCTGATTTGTTTACTGGCCAAACAGGTGTTTGGCACTTTCCAGCCCTTCCTCGTCCTCCAGGTGCTGCCTTTGAATAGGCACCTGCAGGAGGAGGTGGAGCAGGGAAATGCCAAACTCCTGTTCGCCCACTAAACAAACCAGCATGAACCACTCAACTAGAAGTCTGTGCCCATCTCTAGTTAGGACAACCCTTTATTCCTGTTCGTGAAGTCCTATGTCCCCACAGTCCAGTGTAAAGAAGGCGGCATGTGGTTCATTGATCCAGTTAAGTGTTGCTGGCGTGGAGACGTCCTAAGAGCTATCCTAAAATCAGCCTTGTTGAAGATCTCGTTGCCTGGAACTCATCTAGGCCAGCAGCTGTTTTCTCTGATTTAGAATGCAGGTGAAGGGAGTCGCATCCGTTCCAGAAGCTAATGTGAAAGGAATTCAGGGCTTGCAGGATAAACATTTTGCAGACTGGTGTGAATCCAAGAATGCATCCTTTACCCGAGAGGTTAGGGAGCGTACAAGTCAACTCGCAACAAAGTTTTGCAGTGTGGGATGTTTTGGTTTAAGTGTCTGGGCAGCTCCGACCTTTTCCAGTCTAGCCTTTTACATCCCTCCTTCCATTATTCATTCATTCATTCATTCATTCATTCATTCATTCATTCATTCAACTTATATGCCACCCACAACCCAAAGGTCTCTGGGCAGCTGACAATTAAAATGAACAGTTAAAACTGTTAAAACGTTAAAAAGGCAACGGACAATTAAAAACAGTGAAAACATTTAAACCAAGCCTGTCCAAACTTTGGCCCTCCAGATGTTTTGGATCACAACTCCCACAGTCCTTCGCCATTGGCAGTCTAAGCTTAGAATTCTTGGAGTTGTGGTCCAAAACATCAGGAGGGCTGAAGTTCGGACATGCCTGATTTAAACACAAAACACTAAAATTGCCACCAGGACCCACAATCTATGTTATGTCGGTTTAAGACAACCTTCAGAAACGGGAAGATTTTTACCTGGCACCGAAATCTCATCAGTGTTGGTGCCAGGCGGATGTCACTTGGGAGGGCATTCCATAGTCTGGGAGCAGCTGCCGAGAAGGCCCTAGACCTACAAGCCATCCCTTTCACCTCCTTGAGAGACGGCTCTCTCAGGAGGGCTCCCTGGCTAGATCTTAATTGCCAGGTAGGTTCATATGGAAGGAGGCGGTTCTTCAGGTATCTATTCTATGCCCACTTAAGCATATTCGGTCTTGGCTGCAGTGGGAAATGTGTACACGGCAAAGGGAGGGCTTGGCCCTTGAAGAAACTATTCACTGGGTGGATCAGGGCAGCTTTTTGATGTCCTGGTACTACTTGGTGCACTAGGGAGAAAGGAGAAGTAAAAACTTTAGAATCTTGGCCTTTTAAAGAAACATATGGCGATTGGTCATGTTGCATTGCTCCTCCTGGTTTCATTGTCCTTTTTGGTACCCTGTATAGCCTTTTAGCCCCTTGCTTGGCTTTTGCTTTTTTGTTTGCTATTGTTTTGTTTGATTTGTTTGATGGTTATTGGTCTGTTCATGGATTTTAATTGTTCCTTCTTATTTGGCTTTTCCTTCGGGAAAATCGAAGCGGTCTAGAAATGCAAAAATAGATACATAAACATATCAAGTAGAGATCAGTGGGAAGGCATAAAAAGCATACATTTTGGACTACATGCCAGAGAACTGCTGGAGAGCTCAGTGTTATAGCTGTCTGGATATGGTGCCAGAGGGTAGAAGTCTGATTCCCTGCTGCACCCTCTTAATAAGCTGTGGACTTGAAACTGATAGGGTCTCCCCCAGTTCTGCCATTCTAAAATGATGATGGTGACTATTATTATAATCCCTTAGTCTAGTTCTAAGATGATGGTGGTGACTATTATAATAAACCCTTAGCCTAGCCCAGGTACATTAATCAACTTTTAAAGCTCTGGCGGGCAACATTGGCGAAGTGTGTTCTGACAGCGAGAGTCGAAAGTGTTACTTTTTCCTGTCTCTGCAGGCGATCCACCCAGGTACTTAAAACCTCGGTCCTTCTTTGAAAGACAGAAGTATATTTAAGTCTGTGAAGATTCTCAGTCATCCCGGTGAGTTTATCTGGAAGTTGAGTCATGGCTACTGGACTTCTTTTTCTTGAGAGACAGAAACGTTTCACTGCTCATCCAAACAGCTTCATCATGAAGCTGTTTGGATGAGCAGCAAAACGTTTCTGTCTCTCAAGAAAAAGAAGTCCAGTAGCCATGACTCAACTTCCAGAGAGGTATATTTAAGTATATTTAGGGATGGAGGAAGAGGAGCCCTGGGGAAACTGATGCGAACCTTCGTTACATAGTCCTCACAACAAAATATTTCGCCTACTTAACAAAAACCTCCAACATGATGTCCGACTCTCATGCTAATATACTGCCATTTACACAATGTGTAAATAAGGCTAATTCCATGCAGAGGTAACTGGAAGAAGCAATTGTTGCCCTGATTGCAAGCCAAACCCCAGTGCTCCTGAAACTTTCCTTGGTATCCAGATACAGTGGACCCCTGTATAACAAATGGTTTGTATAACATAAAGTCTGTACAACATAAAAAAATTCGGAGATAGGGGAAATTTGCTTAACAGAACCGCCTATGGGGCAAATCCTTATAACAAAAAAAAAAACAACGGTTGCGATTAGGGATTACTCTGTTTTCAATGCATTCCTATGGGAAATTGGTATCAAGGAAAATTTGCTTAACAGAATTTCATTTGGAACGAATTAATTCCTTTATACAAGCCACCACTGCACTTCGCTCGCCCGGCAGCCTTGAACTTCTGTGATGGCACTTCGTCTTCCTTTTCCCAAGGTGTGTATGTGTGTGCGCGAGTGTTTGTGTAGCGATGTTTTTCCAGGCAAAGTGCCTCGCTGGGTTTGTTCCCCCCCCCCGACCCCTGGAAGTAGAACAGCTTGGGGTCCGATCCCACCAAGTTCTGTTCCATCCAAGGGCATGAGAACTAAACCTAGTATTTAGAGAGATGGTTTCCTGTGTTGTAATGTTGGCTGAATGCTGTGTGTTTTCTTTCCTTTTTCCTTTTCTTTTTTCTCTTCCAGCCCAGCTGCGTGTAACAATCCCTGACATGTTGTCATATGGCTCAACTCCTTTGGAGACATTTCCTTCCTTTCCATCTCTCCGTTTCTCTCTCTACCTCTCTCTCTTCTCTGCATCCACCCCTTCCCCAAAGCACCCACAAGGCTGGCGATATTTTAAAGAGTCTGACGGCAGAAGCTTTACATTTGGCCTGTACATTTCTCTCTCTCCTCCACGCCCCCCCCTCCTTCCCTTTCCCTCTTCTGGCAGGTTGCAAAGTCAGCAATGCCTGGTTCGAAAATCAACTTTATCTGTCCTTGGAGATGCATTTTCAACCAACAAGGTTAAAGAGAAGGACAGCAGAGAACGGGGGAGGGGGGGAACCAGATGGAGAGCTTGGGCAGGGGTGGGGGAACGAGTTGAGGGGTGGTGGTGGGAAGCAGAGAGCAAACGCAGCGTCTGCTTTGAGGTTCTGAAGGACCATCCAATGCTGCTTGCCTTGTATTTATTTATTTATTTAGTTATTGGGTTTTTATACCATCCGTCTGGCAGTGAGGCCACTCTGGGCAGTTTACAACAATTAACACATTCAAACAAATTCATACAATAAAACCATAAAATAGGTATAGGTAAAGGTTTTTCCCTGCACATTCATGCTAGTCATGTCTGACTCTAGAGGCAGTGCTCATCTCCATATTCAAGCCGAAGAGCCAGTGTTGTGCAAGTCCGTGGCCACGTGGCCGGCGTGGCTGCAAGGAAACACTGTTTTACCTTCCCACTTTTTATGGCGGTACCTGTTTATCTAGTTGCATTGACATGCTTTCGAACAGCTAGGTTGGCAGGAGCTGGGGTGAACAGCAGGAGCTCACTCCGCTGCGTGGCACCCGGATTTGAATCGCCAGCTGACAGTTTTCGGAAGCCTTAGTCCACTGAGACACCACACCCATCAAAACCATAAAATTGTAACACAATAAAATAAAAATAAAATAAAGTGATTTTAACCAGTATAATAAATAAATAAATAAATAAATAAATAATATTAATATTAATATTAATATTAAAGTGACGTAAAAAATATATCATCATTGGCAGGCTAATCAGTTAAAAAATCAAGATTTAATGGGTGAACACTGAACTTGCATTATATTTCAGTGTTATCTATTCTGGGAAATGTCTGCTTAAATAACCAAGTTTTTAATAGTGCGACTTCTTTTCTCGTTCAAACTGGAGAAATCCTGAACATTCCATGCAGGTTGCAAGGAGGCTATCCGTTGCATTAGAAAACGCAGCAGCTCGTTGAGGTAGATCTTTGTGTAACACTATCCCAAGTAACAAAAGCTTCTCTAAGGCATACAGGTAGGGACCCTTAAGCCCTGAAGCTGAAACTGGCTTCCTCAGGGGGTCACAGTTGTTCCTCTGGAGTTTCCCATCTGGCCCCAAACCCATCCCTGTTTGGTCACTGCTTCCCACACACCCATAAAGAATTAAACTCTTCTTCCAAGGTTTAGTTTGCACTTAGAAAGGGGTTGGGAGCAATTTGGCCCTTTTCTTTTACTCCGTCTGTGGAGCATGGCCCCCACAAAGCCTCTTGGACCCTTGATTTCTGAATGACAATGTCCCATGACCCGCTAAAAGTATGTGTAAAGCCCAGACTCATCACTAGGATGGAATAACCAGGGCTTTGGCCCCTAGGGCACCAACATTTAGAAATCTCAAAACAGACAAATATTGATTGATTGATTTGTTTGTTCGTTCATTCATTCATTCATTCATTCATTCATTCATTCATTCATTATTATGTTTGTACGTGATTGCACCCCTCGCCAAGCCCTACAAAATGCCCAGAGCCCAGCGTGGGTGGAAACTTCCCAACGGGATGCCAGGTTCTGACCCTGTCCTGGGCGACCATGGCGGGTTTCTCTCCAAACCCCCTCACGAGCCAGGTCAAGGATCCTGGCTCAACAGCAGCCCTTTCCCAAATTCTGCATGCAGTGCTCCAAGAGACAGGCTTTCCTCCGACGGCTTCGTCTACCTCCCTTCCCTACAAGGGTGTGTGGGCAAGGACAGAGTCTGGGAAGCGGCCGTGAGGAATACCAGCCGCAGAATCCACAAAGCCTTTGCCAACCTTTCAGTTTTCTAGAGACCGTACTAAACCTCGTCCCTATCCGATCTCGCCTGATTTCGGAAGCTAAGCAGGGTTGGCCCTGGTGAGTACTTGGATGGGAGACCTCCAAGGAATACCAGGTGCTGTAGGCGCCTGGAGTAGGAACTGGCAAAACCACTCCAGTATTCCTGCCAAGAAAACTCCATGGATATGGAGTCACGAAAAGTCGGCCATGACTGTAACGACACAACACACTCACACACACATCTTTCACGGAACATTCCATCTCGTGCCCATAAATTTCCCTTCCCTCCGCCCCCTTCTCCCCTTTAGCGATGCAAAACATTTTATGGAGTGCTGCAGGACTGGCCGTTTGGAGTGTCAGTTTGGTTTCAAAGACAGGCCATTCAAAGACCTGACTCTTTGGCATCTCTCTTCTTTCTTTCTTTATTTTTATATTTGCTAACCGCCCGATTTTCCCCAAAGGAACTCTGGGCCGTGTACAACATGTTGCAAAGACAACTTGCTCAAACATACAAACACCATACATGGCGGATCAAATACAATAAGAAAATAATAATTGTGAGAATATTATAGAAAAGGATGAATAAAAAAGAATAACAATATTTTTATTTTATTTTATTTTATTTATCTTTTTTCTTTGCCTTTGTTTGTTTGTTTGTTTGTTTTGTTTTGTTGATAGGACTCTAGGGCATCCTTCCTTCCTAGTTCTCTTTGCCTTCAACGCCTCTAACCTCTGTGCACCCACGAAACGCCTTCCTCAGAGGCATCTCCCTCCCCTTGGATGACCCTTCAGGAATCCGATAAAACCTCTGCTTGGTCATTTTTTTTTTCCTTTTCCATCTGAGCCACTTCCTGCCCCTTTTTCTCTCCCATCTTTTATGACTGATTTTTCTTTTTTACAATCCTCTCTGGTCTATTCACCAGGCTCCCATGCCCTCCCTCCTTCCCTCCCGATCTCTTTCTCCAGCCCCCACCCCAGTGCCGCCTGCCCGCTTTCCCCGCATCGGCATGAGATCACTGGCTCGGCTGCCAATGTCACAGTGGTTTCAGATGTTTTGGATCCGGTTCCTCTTTGGGGGATGGAAGACCACAGAGGGAGTCTTATCAAGACGAGGCTGCAATGTTTTGGCGCAAGGAGGACGGGAAGCACAACACACGCCCGCGACGTGACGGGGCTCAGCTTTGCACGCAGGGCTGTCGAGCCGTAGATAATGTGGAATTTGGCTGAAGGGAGGTCCGAACCAAGCCAGCGGGCCGGTGCCAGAGCTAAACAAATGTCAGAAGGGGCAGAAGGCAAGGAACAGCCAGAGCCAAAGGGAGAGGAACATTTCTCAAGCTGTCCCATACCAAGAAGCTTTTATGGCCCGTCCTGTCTTAGGAGTGGCCAATATTCCCTTGGCCAAAAAGAGGCCCTGAGATGGGGTGAAACGTGGGCCCCTTGCTGGGAGGGAGACTTCCACTCATGCCCAGAGATGCCACTCCATAGCACCAGTCCTGCACCTTGGAGGGAAAGCAGCACCTTTCTTGTGAGGTGTCCCTTCTGAAAAGCTCACTGGTGGAGATGCCTGGCTGCAAAGGGAGTTTAATTCCCCAGTGGACCTCCTGGGCAGGGGTAGGACTTATATAAGAACATAAGAAGAGCCCTGCTGGATCAGGCCAAAGGCCCATGTAGTCCAGCTTCCTTTATTTCACAGTGGCCCCACTAGATGCGTCTGGGAGGGCACGAGACTAGATCTCTGTCTCCTGATACCACTCCCCTGCATCTGGCCCTTGAAGTACCCTGGTTTTAAGCCTGGAGATGACACATCTCCATCATGGCTTATAACCTGTGATGGACTTTTCCTCCAGGAATCTGTCCAATCCCCTTTGGAAGGCATCCAGGCCAGATGCCATCACCACCTCCTGTGGCAGGGAGTTCCACAGACTAACACGCTGGGTTTAAAATAAATTCTTTTTACTCTCCCGGCCTTCAATTTGAGTGGCATTCCCCTAGTTCTGGTATTTTGTGAGAGGGAGAAGAGCATCCCTCTGTGGGTCACCTTCATGATCCATGGGGGTTCCTTCCAGTTCTTGTAGGTCTAAGAGGGAGGATGACTGGGCCATGGAACTTACCCATAGTGAGCAGCACCTAAAGGGCATTACACAGCATCCAGGTCCCCTGTTGACAGTCTTGTTTCCTTGGGTGACCAGTGATGCTCCTTAAAAAGCAAAAATTGCATGAATTCTACCTGAATTCCAGAGAGAGGCAGATTTAAGACCAGGCGCTGTTGACCAGCTTGCTTCGAAGCTCTGCGGGGACTTCAGGTGGTGAGAAATGCCCACGTACCCTTTTTATGATGCTTTGTCCCTCAACTGGACTTGGACTGGATAACTTTTAGATGAAAAGGAGAGGGGTTATTAGGCTTTAGTTATCTACATCAGCGGGTCCTAACATTGGTTCCCCAGATGCCTCTGGACTAAAAACTCCCAGAAGCTTTCACCTCTAACTGTGCTAGTCAGGATTTCTGGGAGCTGCAATCTGAGAACATCTGGGGGACCCAAGGATGGGAACTGGGGGGCTAGAGCTTTTGGATTTCCCAGCCAACATGGCCAATCAGCAGGAATTCTGGGAGTTGGAGTCCCAAACCCCTGGAGACAACACAAGCTGACATAATCCCTTAAACAAAGGCTTGTCCTCAGTGCTAAAGAAAATGCCCAAAACAGCAATGATCAGTTCCTTTTTTAGCGAGATTTTAGGCAGGAGAATAAGGAATATTTATTCTGCCAACTTTTTGGTCCACTTGATTTGGTTACCAATATCCCTTCCCTGGGGGTGTGGTGACTCAGACTGCTAGAGCACTGAAAGCTGTTGGCTTCAAGGTCAGCAGCTCAGCGGTTCGAATCCCGGGTGCCACGCAGTGGAGCGAGGTCCTGCTGTTAACCCCAGCTCCTGCCAACCTAGCAGTTTGAAAGCATGTAAAATGCAAGGGGATAATAGGTACCACCACAAAAAGTGGAACAGGTTTGTTTTCTATGGCTTCAGAGACTAGGGCTCGGGGCAATGGTTTCACACTGCAGGAAAAGAGATTCCATTTGAACATTCGGAAGAACTTCATGATGGTTAGAGCTGTTCGGCAATGGAATAGGCTGCCTTGGAGGGTGGTGGAGTCTCCTTCTTTAGAGGTTTGTAAGCAGAGGCTGGATGGCCATCTGTCGGGAGCACTGTGATGGGGGTTCCTGCATGGCAGGGGGTGGACCGGATGGCCCTTGTGGTCTCTTCCAACTCTATGATTCTATGCTTCTATGAGTCTATGATTCTAGTGCAGTGATTGCAAACCTATGGCACAAGTGCCAAAGGTGGCACTCATAGCCCTTTCTGTGGGCACCTGACATCGCCCCTTCACAGCCACCTGTGTTCAGGTTAAATTCCTGTATGGGCACTTTGCGAAAAACCAGTGGGTTTTGAATTGCAGTTTGGGCACTCGGTCTCTAATAAGTTCGCCATCACTGTTTGAGTGTGTGGTTTTCTGGTATGCAGTGAGCCTGTGAATGTGTGAACACGCAAACCAAGGTCCTTTCCCCTGGATGGCAGCTGTTTTGTCCAAGCCCCTAAAAATTGTGTACCCATCAAGGGGGAGAAGCCTGTTTAAAAAAAAAGCAGAGGAAGATGGCATGGATGGTTTTGAGCAGTGTGACAATGGCACCCAATGACCTCAAGAGGCGGTGAGCACTCCAACCCTGGAGGCATTCAAGAGAAACCTGGACCACCACTTGGCAGATCTCAATTGATTTGAGTTCCTGCCTGGAGCAGGGGGGTTGGAATGAATGGCCTTATAAACCCCTTCCAACTTCGCTGTTCTATGATTCTAAGGTTGTGACTTGTCTAAAAACAATACATGCTGAGGTAGCATTCTTTTGTCCCGAATTAATTTATGGGACCAGATTATGCCGGGGGGTGGGTGGGTTGGCAGGGGGAAATCCTTAGACTAGACAGCATTTCTCCAGGTATGATTCCTCACCCCCACCCCGATCCCATCTTCATTTTTGCCGTTTGGAAGTTCTCATCCAGTACTTCTGTGGTTCAAAGAGCCTCTGCGCTTCGTTGAATTGTTTATTGGCCTGGCAGCGGCTGCTCTGCCTTCCACCCGCTTTGCCAAAGCAGAATTACACAATGCAAACTTGATCTGGATTTTCCACTGTTTTTCCCCTGGTAAAACCATTCTCCCTTCCTCCACTCCACACACACACCCTTCCCCAACCCCCAGCCCACTGCTCTCCTCTGTGCAGCTGTTTTCCATCTCTGCTCAGGAAACAAGCATCTTTATTTATTTATGTATTTTAATCTCATTTCTCTCTCCCCCCCTTCCCCCCTCCTTTGTTCCTTCTGGGTCTTTTATGAGAGAGAGAGAAAAATATCTCATCCAGGATGTTGAGGGGCACAATCTGCCACAAGGACGGAGCTGTAGAATAACTTTAGATTCCTGGCGGAGATGCCAAACTTTGGCCATGCCTGGAAAGACGCAGGTGAGCCAGGGGTCAAGGCTCGGCTAGGGAGCTGAAGTTAGCAAAAAAAAAAAAAACCACTTCGGTTGTGAGCTGGCTTGCAAACTTCCTTTTCCACTGCTGGTTGCCCCTTGAATCTGTCTTTCAAGAGCTTCTCATCAGAAACGGAGCAACACGGGTGTGTTTTTCTAATTTCTTCTCTTTGGGTCCTCAAACTCAGCATGGGAAGAATACGGGAAAAGCAGCTGTAATAATAGCCTGTGTCCGATTCTTTCAGGTCCTTCTCCTGTTAAGTGACAGTAGTCAACCTGGGCCTGGACAGATGGTTTTGGACCATCCCTCCACTCAAAACCGACCATGGCCAGGATCATGGAGTGGAGAGACAGTCGGAAAGGAGCAATGCGATGGAGTAGATAAGAACATAAGAACATAAGAAGAGTCCCGCTGGGTCAGGTCAAGGGCCCATCTAGTCCACCTTCCTGTATCTCACAGTGGCCTGACCAGATGCCCCTGGGAGCGCACGAGACTAGATATCTTTCTCCTGATACCACTCCCCTGCATCTGGTCCTTGAAGTACCCCAGTTTTAAGCCTGGAGATGACACATCTCCCTCATGGCTTGTAACCTGTGATGGACTTTTCCTCCAGGAATCTGTCCAATCCCCTTTTAAAGGCATCCAGGCTAGATGACATCACCACATCTTGTGGCAGGGGGTCCCACAGACTAACAACACGCTGGGTAAAAAAAATATATCTTCTTTTGTCTGTTCTCACTCTCCCAGCCCTCAGTTTGAGTGGATGTCCCCTAGTTCTGGCTTACCTTCTGGACTGCTTGTGCCACACTCCCGTGGGAGCATTTTTTTTTTCTGGTGACCACACAACGTGCAGGAGATCACAAACCAGCTCACCTCTGCTCTGGGCCGGCAGGACTGCTATTTCAGAGTCCCAACTTACAACTTCCATTCTCCCTCAGTGTTTGCTCTAAATGTGTGTGTGCAGACTACAGTAGTACTCATAAGATGAATGCCCCTTAATTTAAAAAAAACTCATAAGACGAATGAAATTTCTAGGAATAGGACAACCTCGTAAGACAATTTTTTTCTATGGGACGCCTCGCAAGATGAATTCCATGCATTCCTATAGGAACTGTGTTAAACCGCATTCGTAGGATGAATTTTTCATAAAATGAATTGACCCGTAGAACGAATTGAATTCGTCTTAAGAGGCACCACTGTAGTTAATTTGATTTTATTGCCAGTAGCTTCATATGGTTGTGAGACTCGGACTTAGAGGAAGACAGATAGGAAACAGATAAGATGTACTGTATTTGAACTGAGGTGCTGGAGACGGTCACTCAGGTCTTGTCCTAAAGATATCTGTAGGTCAGGCACGGGGGTCTCAGAAGGGGAACAAACCAGAACGTGGTGCAAGAAGATGGTTCAGATACAGGCCTGGATCTCATATAGGGCAGGAAATGCTAGTTGACTGGGACATTTGATGCTTTATGGTGCTGACATGGCTTCTTTGAGTCCGAAACAATGGACCAGCATGGAGATGGATACATGATGTGTAGACCCCCTGCTACACCATGAGCCTGGGATGTTGCTTACACGGAAATATTTTCCCTAGAGTTATGTCACTCCATGAAAACAATGGAAAACCATATTGTGGTTAGAAACTGGTGGAGAAGGTAAAGAAACATCATAGAATCATAGAAACATTGTAGGGTTGGAAGGGACCTTGGAAGTCTTTTAGTCTAACCCCCTGCCCAAGGCAGGAGATCTCATACCATGCCGGACAGATGGCTGTCCGATCTCTTCGTGAAAACCTCCAGCGATGGGGCACCCACAACATCAGGAGGCAAGCGGTTCCACTGTTTGATGTCTCTCTCCGTCAGGAAATGTCTCCTTATTTCCAGGTTGGCTCTCCCTCTGATGGGTTTCCATCCATTGGTTCTTGTACCCTCCAGTGCAACTGAAAACAAATCAATGCCCTCTTCCCTGTGGCAACCCTTCTGCTAGCAGAAGACTGCTACCATGTCTCCCCTCAGTCTTCTCTTCGTCAGGCTGAACATGCCTAGTTCTTTTATTATTATTGAGTTATATTTACTTTGTTTTCTATTTTAGTTTTTTTATTGTATATTGTTTATGATAGTATTATGATGTATACTGTAAACTGCCTAGAGTAGCCTTGTGGCTAGATAGTGCAGTATACTACTACTACTACTACTACTACTATTATTAATAATAATAATAATAATAATAATAATAATAATAATAATAATAATAATAATAATAATAATAATAATACAGTGGTACCTTGTATAAAGGAATTAATTCATTTCAAATGAAATTATGTTAAGCAAATTTTCCTTTATACAAATTTCCCATAGGAATGCATTGAGAACTGAGTCATCCCATTTTTATGTTGTACGGATTCGCCCCCATAGGCGATTATGTTAAGCAAACTTTCCCTATCTCCGAAATTTTTTATGTTGTACAAATTTTATGTTGTACAAACTGTTATACAAGGGTCCACAGTAGTAGTAGTAGTAGTAGTAGTAGTAGTAGTAGTAGTAGTAGTAGTAGTAGGAGGAGGAGGAGGAGGAGGAGGAGGAGGAGGAGGAGGAGGAGGAGGAGCAGGAGCAGGAGCAGGAGCAGGAGGAGGAGCAGGAGGAGCTGGAGCTATCTGTGGTGCTGAATCTATTTTATTTTTATTATTATTATTATTATTATTATTATTATTATTATTATTATTATTATTATTATTATTATTATTATTATTATTATTATTATTATTAAATTTTAGTCATTCGTCATACAATTTAGTCTCCAGTCCCTTTATCATCTTTGCTGCTCTTTTCTGTACTTTTTTAAGGGCAGGAAACTTGAGGGGGTGCTGATGAAACAATAAGCCACTGCACCCTGATAGAAGAAGCATTTTGCTCCTTTCAGTCTTTGCTCTAAAATCTTGGTTCCTGATAGAGAGAGAAAAAAAGGGAACACAGCTTTCCTTTTCATCCCCAGCCGTTGTGCTTTAGTTTCATGAAACCCTTACATTGCTGTGGCACCTTTCATGCTCACTTCTCTGTAATGGTGAGCATTTTAAGCATCCCATGGAACCACGTGAATCATCCATAAAAGAGAAGCTGCTGTGTTGGCAAAATCACAGTGAGTGTGCCCGTACCTTTAAGAGCTGCTCTACCGCTATTAAATCTATCACTGAGTTTGCAAATGGGTGCAAAAAAAAAAGGAAGAATATGCTTACCCATGGACCTCTTCCACAGGCTTTAGACAAATGGCGTCCCTACTATAGCCTTTTAAAAATAGTAACTATGGCTTATATAACTTTAGCAACCCTAACAGAGATTTAGGAATGGCTCAGGTCCTCTGACTTATAGTCCACTGGCTACTGTACTACATTGTGCACAGTGGTTATGAAGAGATCACCTAAAAACCTCTCCTCCCTTTCCAGGCAACTGAGTCATGCAGCTATAGCTGGTGAATCCCATTCCAGGGGTTCTGTGAATCCACTTTGCCTTTCAGTTTGCCTTCTGCAGGAGCTCACCATGGTCCTGAATCTATTCAGCTGATAGGATTCAGCACCTTGGACAGCTGCTGCAAAAAAAAAAAGCAGAAGGAAACTCTAGACTGGCTTCCTGCATACCTGAACCTGGAGTCTTTGGAGCACTGCGGGTTCTGTGTTACCCATCTGCCACGTGAAACTATTCTCGGCTTCACATTTTATGTACCTGTTGGAATTTCTGCCCACCATCCCCATTGTTTAATAACATTTGGGTCATTGGTGGCTCCTTGATTTGCTGGACTGCAGTTCACGTCAGTGCTTGCTGTTGGGGCTGATGGTGACCAGCAATAACAAACCAGCAAAAACTTATTTATTTATTTATTTATTTATTTTTACAACTTATATGCCGCCCACTACCCAAAGGTCTCTGGGCAGGTTACAGTCAAAAGAGTTAAAACAATTTAAAATAGTTAAAAATAGAATATCCACAAATAATCAAAGCAATAATAAAAACCTTACACTAAAATCATTACACTAAAATTGTCATCAGAGGACCCACAATTAAATCAATTAAAAAAACTTCTGGAAGAGGAAGATTTTTACCTGGCGTTGAAACGTAATCAATGTTGGTGCCTGGCAGATCTCAATTAGGAGGGCATTCCATAGCTTGGGGGCAGCTGCCGAGAAGGCCCTATGTCTACAAGCCATCCCTCTCACCTCCTTGAGGGATGGCTCTTTCAAAAAGGCCCCCTGGCTCGATCTTAATTGCCAGGTAGGTTCGTATGGAAGGAGGCGGTCCTTCAGGTATCTAGGTCCTAAGCCATTTAGGGCTTTATATGTCAAAAGAAGCACTTTGAATTGGGCTCGGGCAGCCACTGGTAACCAATGCAGGTTACGCAGAATTGGCATGATGTGATCCCTGGTGGCCCCACCGCTTACCAGCCGCGCTGCTAGAATGATTGAATGAATGAATGAAGAGTGACTTGGCCAGGTCTGAAATAAAGGCACAGAAGGCAGCTGCCATTAAGAGTCTGCACAGCCCTACTTTTCCATTATTAAATCAAAAGGTGCTGCTTATATACCACCCCATAGTGCTTAAAGCACACTCTGGACAGCTTACAAGTAATTACACAGGCTACATACCCATTGCCTCCTCCCCACAAATAGGGTACTCATCTTGCCAACTTCAGAAGGATGGAAGGCTGAGTCAACCTTGAGACGGCTACCTGGAACTGAACCCCAGATTGTGAGCAGTGTTACAGCTGCAGTACAGCAGTTTAACCGCTGCGCCACAAGGCTGTTAAGACTTGATTCCCCTGCCATAGATGAGAGATACTGCATTGTATTTGGCCTCCTGTGCCATGCTGAACTTTGTGGGAAACCCCTTTCACTCCAGCTGAACTCCTGTCCCTCTCTTCAGGTCACGGTTGCGAGGTGGTTTGTAGCTGCATTTACAGTGGTACCCCGGGTTATGAAATTGATTCGTTCCCCGGGACACTTTGTTAAACCAAACATTTTTGTTACCCAGATCCGAATGGGGTGCAATGCACCCTGGGAATGGAAGTCTTACAAAAAATGTTCATAAAATGGGGTTTCCCATAGAAAAATTTGTAACCCGGGTTTTTGTGATTTTTTTTTCCTGGATGGAATTCAGACAGACTTCTGGGCAGCCTGTCTTTCGTAACGTGAAAATTATGTTCCCTGAGATGTCCCTAACCCAGGGTAACCTCTCTCTCTCTCTCTCTCTCTCTCTCTGTGTGTGTGTGTGTGTGTCAGAACCATGCCAGTTGCTTGTATTCTCAAAATGTGTACATGATTTCATCTTTGTTCTGTTCCTCTGAAACTTACCCTTCCTCCCAACATCCTCCCAGGAAGGAGACAAGGAAACATCAGAAATGAATGCTACTCATTCCATGTGGGAGAGTAAAGACATTACCAGCCATTATGTTATTCTGAAGAAACTGTGTCATTGTAAACTCAAGCTCCCCAGTTGCTTGGTTCTACAGACAACTGTCATGTTGCTGTTCTCAAGTCTAGATAGAAACTGCCGTTCTCAAGGTGGAGGAGATGCCTTCTGCCAGGAAAAACAAGACAGCCCCGAGAGAAAGCTGCATGGACACCGTGGAGTCCATCTGGATTGAGGGGAAAAACCCTTCCTCTAAAACTAATATTTGCATAATCCCTCAAGCGCTTGTCTGCCATGAGGTGTTTGCAGTGGTGAAGGCCATCTGCTGGTCGAACTGTCTTTCCTGCTCTCCTCCCTGGATCCACACCTGAGCCCAACTCTTGTATTCTGAGCTCCCCGCCTGAGGGGAATTTCTGCAGTCGAGCTGTTGAGCCCATTTCCCCCTTAAGTTGTTTTTCTGGCCTTACTGCTCCTGTCCTAGCCCCTTTCTTTACCAGGAGGGCACAAGAAATGAGGGCAAAGTTGTGAGGCAGGGACAACCCAGCACATCATGCAGCCTGAGGTCTCCCAGGCCCTGTGGTTTCCAGGCCAAAGATTGAGATGAGGAAGGAAGGCCCTTGTGGTGCCGTGGGCCCGCCTGTGGTGGTGCTTTGGATTATAGGACGGGCCCGTGTGATGTTCCCAAAGGTTTGATAGTTTCCCCGTTGAACCTTGGGCTCTTATTCTAAAGACCATTTGTGGAGCTGCTCCCCACGCCAATCATCTTCCTCCCTCTTATGTGAGAGGGAGCCATTTTGGTGACACAAACAAGAGCCTTCTCATCTGAAGATGCCACCTGAAGGAAAGGGTTAACATTTTGGGTTCAACAAAGCCTCCCAAGGATCTCAACAGTGGCTTTCAAAAACAGATGGTATTCTGTGGGACAGCTACCAGAAAACTGTGAAAGGACACCCCCCCCCAAAAAAAAAATAGAGTCTAAGTATTTGTTTTTAACCTTCCCTAGGTCAAGTTCTTAAGGATGCATAAAGTTCTACTTTTGGATTTGCATTGCACAGGAACTTGTCCATATTAGTTGCTTGGCCATATCCTATTAAGTCCTGTTATTTGCTTTAAAATTGTTTGTTTGTTTGTTTGTTTGTTTGTTTGTTTGTTTGTTTGTTTGATTGATTGATTGATTGATTGATTGATTGATTGATTGATTGATTGATTGATTGATTGATTAAAGGGCAATAGATTAGCAGGAACAATATTTGGGACCTTGAATAAATAGCTTCTCTCACTCATCAGAAACGAGGGAAGAAGTTAGAGAAAAAAAGGGAAAATGGTGGTCCAAATTAGGCCATGGACCAACATTTCCTGTTCCCTTTCATATAGACACAATGAGCAGCAAAATCATAGAATAATGGCGTTGGAAGGGGTCTATATGGCTGTAGTGTCCAACCCCCTGCTTCAGGCAGGAATACAAATCAAAGCAGATCTGAAGACAGTTGCCTAGTCTTCTCTTGAATGCCTTCAGTGTCAGAACATTCACACCCTCCTGAGGTAATTAGTTCCATTGTCGTGCTGTACTAACAGTTAAGACATTTTCATGAGAACATAAGCTGGATCAGGCCAAAGGCCCATCTAGTCCAATTTCCTGTATCTCACAGTGGCCTCGCCAAATGTGTCTGGGAGCGCACAAGACTAGATATCTGTCTCCTGATTCCACTCCCGTGCATCCGGTCCTTGAAGGACCCTGGCTTTAAGCCTGGAGATTCCACATCTCCATCATGGTTTGTCACCTGGGATGGACTTTTCCTCCTCTCCAATCCCCTTTGGAATGCACCCAGGCCAGATGCCATCACCACATCCTGTGGCAGGGAGTCCCACAGACTAACAACATGCTGGGTAAAAATATATATATTTTCTTCTGTCTCTTCTCACTCTCCCAAGCCTCAGTTTGAGGGGATGTCCCCTCGTTCTGGTATTTCGTGAGAGGGACAAGAGTGTCCCTCTATCCACTTTACCTATGCCCTGCACCCCTGAGATTCAGGCTAAATCTGGCTTCTTGTTGCTTTATTGCATGTCCTGGACTCGGCGGGAGATGATGGAGAACAGATCCTGCCCCTCCTCTGCCTTTCGCCAGCTATGGACTGGCCTCTTCCTCTGTGTTTAAGATCCACACCAGCCTTCTGAAAGGGTTCGCCCTTGCCTCCAGCTCCCCTTTCTGTCACTGGGAAACCGGCTTCCAAATATGCCTATTTTGAAAAGAAAAGAAAAAAATCCAACTGAAACTCCTCTCACCGCCCGAGGCAACCTCCAGTGTTGCAAGGGTTAATGTCAATGTGGGAATGTATCGGCGGCCTCTCCCTCCAGCTCTGATCGGAAAGTCCAGGGGGCACCATTCAAAGGAGGGAGAGCCAGACAGCCCATCGGGAAAAGAACCTGACGACCATGAGAACCTGCTGACAAAGTGCAAGCAGCTGGCAGTGAAACCAACAGCAGATCTCTCCGTGATTTAGGCCTCTGGCGAGGGAGCCAGAGGTCGCGAGTTCAATCCCCCCACTGTGCATCCTTAATTCTTGCTCTGCATTGCTGAGGTTATTCTATTGTATTATATAAAAAAACAAAGACAGTTTTCTGCAAGGACAGGAGGAACCCCACTCCTGTCCCAATCCAAGGAGGAAAAAAGAAGAAGGAATTTGATGTTCCTTTTTCCTGGTGGGGTTTCTCCGGATCCACCTCTTCTAACCAAGAGCAAGCTGCCTAGATGCCCTAAGCCAGTGATGGCGAACCTTCTAGACACCGAGTGCCCAAACTGCGATTCAACACCCACTAATTTTTTTGCAAAGGGCCGATACAGCAATTTAACCTGAATACAGAACCCTGTGAAGGGGCGATGTCGGGTGCCCACAGGAAGGGCTCCGAGTGCCACCTTTGGCATCCATGCCATAGGTTCTCCAACACTGCCCAAAGCACATCCGATCCTGCCTAATTTCGGAAGCTAAGCAGGGTCGGCCTTGGTTAGCACTTGGATGGGAGACCACCAGGGAATGCCAGGTGCTGTAGGTGCCTGGAGTTGGAACTGGCAAAACCACTCCAGTATTCCTGCCAAGAAAACTCCATGGACATGGAGTCATGAAGAGTCAGTCATGACTGTAATGACACAAGACACACACACACAACCAAGAGCAATCTAACCAAGAGTATCTTGGTTACCGCAGTGAGGTCTGTGATGCTGAGTTGGAGGTATCTTCTCTCAGATGTGCAAATTGGAGATTTGGGTGGCAAGCAATGAAGCGGCTTGCCACCACGAAGGGCGTGATGGCTTAGTGGGCTAGAGTGCTGAAACTGTCAGCTGCAAAGTTGGCAGCTGGGCAGTTCAAATCCCAGGTGCTACACAGAGGAGTGAGCTCCTGCTGTTAACGCCAGCTCCTGCCAACCTAGCAGTTCGAAAGCATGCCAAGGCATGTAGATAAGTAGGTGCCACCATAAAAAGCGGGAAGATAAACAGTGTTCTGTGGACAGAAATGCATTCAGCCATACTGGCCGCATGGCCACGAACTTGCACAACACTGGCTCTTTGGCTTGGAAACGGAGATGAGCACCGCCCTAAGAGTCAGACACGACTAGCACGCATGTGCTGGGGAAACTTTTACCTTTACCTTGAACAATGCTGCAGCCAGGGCAATGCAAATGAGGTGATGGCCCAGACCACCACTGTTTACACGGCACCATGAGCTGAGATGGTGTCAGGATCGGGGCCGTGCCTGAACTTTCTAGCCCTCTTGCAGGCAGGATCAGCTCTGCTCCTATGTGAGAAAGCTGCACTGGAGCTTACAGGATTGGGCCCTCTCCCTGCAACAGCTGCTGAGCTTCTCAGGAGGGTCACCTGTGGAGCCTGAGGGCTAGGCTATATAAGATCCAGCTTCCTCCCACAAACCTTTGCCTCACCAATAAAGCTTATGGTTCCTGCTTTGGCCTGGCTTGGATTAGTACCTGTGTTCCCAAACCATCCCTGTTGCTGCCTCACCTTCCTTGGTGTGCTCCTGCTGATACCCACTCCCCTGGTGGCTCTACCTGGCTCCTGACCCTTGAATCTGTCTGACTCTGGTTTGCTTAACCCTTTTAACTTGGTGATTACTGGTTTGGACTTGAACTACTTATGTCCTGTCTCCATGTGGTGGTTGGTCATTATCTTCCAACTGTCCAATGCCGTTCTTGAACTGATGCACGCACCGTACCCACCTAGGAAACAAAGTCTGAGCTTTCTCATCCTGTTTTTTCAAAACCATTCTCCTCTTCCTTTTTCATGGGTCCTGCTGCTTGAAATGGCTAATTATGGACCTAGCAAGCATTACAGATCGCCCTTTCTACATAATATGGTGTGTGTGTGTGTGTGTGTAGCTAGAGAGACAGAGACAGAGAGACTATGTCACTGGACAACCCGTAACCCAGGCAGTTTTCAGGGCTCAAGAGGGGAGCGAACGCAGAGCCCGCCTCTTTCACAAGAGTTTCCTGGAAATCTCTGGCGCGCCGGGACAGCTGCCCAGTTTCTGCGGTGTCTTTTGCCTTGGAGCGGGATCTGCAGCGCTGGCGGGCTGTGTATTTCAGGAATGTGAAATCTGGCACGGCAAAAGCTGTGGCTCAGCCAAGATGATGTGTCAGGGCATGGCTGGTGTTAATTAAAAGAAGAAGAAATACACATGGCACAAAAGGAACAGAAAGGGAGGGAGAAACGGGGGTTGTAATTTTTTTTAAAGGAGCCAATTAGCGATGGCTTGCTAACAGGGTGCTCCTTCCAGAACCCGAAAGCATGCAGAGTTATCCGAGGAAGCAGGCTGCATAGGGTAGAGAGATGCTTCTGGTCAGCCTCCAGAGGAGTCTGTTGCTATGTCAGCATTTGAACTCGGATCTACATCTTGCTAGCAGGATACTAGCAACACACAAAGCTCCCTTCTACAGGAACAAGCCATATGCCTGGCTTGCTGCGTACTGCATACTCTCATCGGCAAACAATGCTTTAGTTTGTTGAGTTTTTCCCATCAGGTCCGATACTCTGCTCCATATTTACGCACCTGTAAGGTTCCAGCTGCAGAAGCCACTCCAGGGATCCGACTCCGCTCTTGGCTGCTCCCGAGCAGTCATGCAACCCACCCTTTGTTCCATCGCCAGGTCCGCTTTTGCAGTTGGAGCTCCATGCTCGGAAAGGTTGAGGAGAATGCCGGCGCAGCGCTGTAGCCCTGGTATCCAAAAGCCCAGGACTGGTGTCGGCACATTGGCCAGAATCCAACTGGATGATATCACCGTCATCTGGTGACCAGGATATTTTGTTTAAATTAACTGAAAACTTCCAACACACAAACACACACACACACACACAGAGAGAGAGAGAGAGAGAGACAGACAGACAGACAGACAGACAGACAGACAGACACACACACACACACACACACACACACACACACACACACACACACACACACACACACACACACACACACACACACACACACACACTTAGTTGTGAGAATCAATATCACTCCCTTTTGTCTTCTGGAAGCTTTTGGCATAGGATGGAACTCCTCTTTCAGTCCTCACTCTCAAATCAGATTTAAGTCACACCAGTGAATCGACTCAGACTTGATTCAGGGTTGTTGTTTCTTTCAGTGACTCATCTTATGTCTCAGAATCCAGCCAGCCCTCACATTTTAATGGGGAGAGAAGCTTGATTTTAACAGGGACTCGGACATGGGGCTTGGGACTCAGGATGGGATGCCAAAGTCTCAGATTCGGACTTGGGACTTAGTAAGAAACTCTTGGACTTCAGACTTTGACCCAGGACTTGCTAACATTCCCTTGCCTTTGGCACGCTTGGGATGCAGGGTGGTAGTGGTGGGGAGGTTTTCATACCCAAACATTGCTATCAGGATCAAAGTTGGCAGTCCTGATCAGACAGCATTTAGGCCCTGGACGGTAACATTTCGCCTCCAGAGATACTTTGGGCTTGATCTGACCCAAGACTCAGTTGTTTGTCTTTCTGACAGTCCAAAACTCTCCCACAGCATCTCTCTCCCACTCCCTCCCCCATCCAATGACCCATCCTTACACTTAATTATCTTATCTAGTTTCTTCCTTGCTGCCCTTCAGAGCTCCAGTCGTCTTCTGATTTCTCGGCTGCAGCCTCCATCTGGACTGATGATGGAGCCAAGGCATACAAAAATCTCTATTTCAACGTCTTCATTGTCAGTACTAAAAGCAAATATTAGAAAAGAATGCCTTCAGCTTCTTCATCTGTAACAGTCCCTCTAAATTCTTCCACACCTTCGACCAGGATGGTTGAAGGTCTGGAAGAAATGCCTTACAAGGAGCGGTTTAGGGGGCTAGTAATGTTTAGCTGAGAGGGGATATGATTGCTATGTTTAAATATTTGAAAGGATGTCACCTTGAAGAGGGGACTGGTTTGTTTTCCATGGCTTCAGGGACTAGGACTCGGGACAGTGGTTTGAAACTATAGGAAAAGAGATTCCATTTGAACATTTAGGAAGAACTTCATGACGGTTAGAGCAGTTTGGCAGTGGAATATGCTGCCATGGAAGGTGGTAGAGTCTCCTTCTTTGGAGGTTTTTAAGCATTGGCTGGGTGGTCATCTGTCGGGAGTCCTGTGATGGGGGTTCCTGCATGGTAGGGGGTTGGACTGGATGGTCCTTGAGGTCTCTTCCAACCCTTAAGATTCTGTGATTCACGCAAATAAGGACACATAAGGAGCCTCCCCAAAGAATACAAACACACTTGGGCACCCTCTGGGTGACAACAGCAGTGCTCATCTGATCCTTCCTCTCCAAAACACTGATATAAAGTGGTACAACTGAACCAACACTGGTACCCATAACTCAGCATTGTTCTTTTGAACTCCTGTGTAACTCTTGTGTGGCAAAATGCAACTCTCGTTGTGCCGCCTTGCAAAATAATCTTTGTCCACCACTCCTTCACCCCCCAAAACAACATGCTGCAGGTCATGACATTTGGAACATGTTCCATCCAAGCTTTTGGGTTTCGGATGGCCTGTCCGCCTGCGAGATGACCGTGGTTTACCTCTAGGCAGGTGGAAGGCTTTGGTTGTTATTTTTGAAACTCACTTTTTGCATGGGGGCTCAGCTCGGCTTCTCTGCCGGCGGTTGTCAAAGAGGTGTGTAAACAGGGCTACGGAAGAGTTAACTGCAGGTGGCCTTTGAAATCCGTGCTCTCTGTCAGCCTCCAGAAGGGCACAGCTGAAGTGAGTTGTGCGTGAGAGAGCGAGAGCGCGCGCAAAAGATTGGCACTGAGACTCCCCCACCCACTCCCCTGCCCAGAACCTGGAGGCCTCTTTCTGCTCCAGGCCTCACACCTGTGCACGTCGCCCTTCCCAGGTGAACGTTGTGGATGGGTAAAGCCCCCTCCTCCTGACTGGCCGAAAGAAGCCACACCCTGAAAGAGTTTTTAGTGGAAGAAGAAAGTGCCAAAGCAGGACTGCAGTTGAAACTTAAGAAGGCAAGAATCACAACTGATTTCCTACGGGAAGATGGGCGGGGTATACACCTAGTAATAAATAAATAAATAAATAAAACTGCAAAAGAACTACATGACATGAATGGTGGCAATGAAGAAATGGAAGTAGTGACGGATTTTTAGTTCCCTCAATCTTAACAGAGACAGCAACCAAGAAATCAGAAGAAGGCTGAGACTCAGAAGGGCAGCTGTGAAGGAACCAGAAAAGATCATCAAGTCTTCACATGTGTCACTGCAGACAGGGGCCAAGATTATCCACACTCTTGTATTCCTAGTTGCTATATGGGTGTGAAAGCTGGATAGTTAAGAAATCTGATGGTGGGGGGGGGAGAGAGAATGATTCATTGGTCATCTGGTGCTGGAGGAGAGCTTCGTAGCTTCCTGGATGGCCAGGAAGATGAATAAGTCAGCATAAGCCTGAACTGTCTCTGGAGGCCAAAAGGTGGACGCCAAGGCTCCCCTTCTAGATAAACTCACCTGGATGACTGAGAATCTTCACAGACACAAGAAGGCAGCATTCTCTGGACCCTGAAAGACATTTTTTCTGGCCACTTTCTGTGACTGCGTGCTCCCTGGCTGTTCTCTGCTGTCGGTCCGTTTTGTTTGTTCTTTCCCTGACCACCTAGTGCAATGGTGGTGAAGATTCAGCACTCCAGATGTTTTGAACCACAACTCCCACAGAACTTTGCCATTGGCAATGTATGCTTGGAATTCTGGGATTTGTGGTCCAAAACATCTGGAGTGCCAAAGGTTCACCACCACTGCACTAGTGTGATGAAGTAGTTAGATGGCTGAGCTGGGATTTGAGCAATCTGGCATTTGCTGCTTGCTGAGGTCTGCCTTTTGTAATCAATGTTAATCGGAGAAGGAGAACATATGGCCATCCTGATGTTCTTTGTTCCGCACACCATCCCTATTTGGTAGGAGCTGGTGTTTCCCCAAGAGAGCTAACACAGGGAGAGCGATAACAAGGGCGTTGAGTTCAGTGGAAGCTGGACTCCAATGTACCAGGGCCTGGGAATCCACATCAGGTATTAATTCTAACCTATTTGAAGGATACGGTTCAGCATTTGGACAGTTCCTGAAAAGTTTGGACTGAGGAGATTGCGGACTCTATCTGATGACTTTGATGTCACCTGACTTTAGGGCTTTGGGGTTGATTCTCTGCCGGCCTTGTCCCTGCTTTTTTTTTTGGAGGGGGGAGTAGTTTTTATAGGTTCTTTGGAGTTTTTGAACTACTAGTGCAAGAAAGACCAGGGAAATGAAACAAAATGACCCAGAGGAAGCATTCCTTATTGTGTCGAAAGAAAAGACAGGTGCGCAGAAAGAAAAAATATGAAAATGAAAGTGACACCTCAAAAGAACCCAAACCAGACTGTTGTTGTTGTTGTTGTTGTTGTTGTTGTTGTCCAATATAAATCCCTAATGATGAAGCAGACCCCTAACATATAGAAGCAGCGCCAGGGGTTTCTTTAACCAAGTTTAGGGATCTTCCTTCCGCATGATCTCTGAACTGATATCTGAAGTAATAGACATGTATTTTCAATTTTCAGCAAATTATGAGTTTCTGGAGCTGTTAATCCTGTTTTTAACAGCCATAAACCTGCTGCTCTTTTGTGTCATAAATTCCAAATGGTCTGATGATCAAACCCCATAATGAACCTTACACCTCTGGGACAGTCCTGATTTGGCACTACCTCTAAATCAGTCTTTCTTAAGTTGCTTGCCTTCCAAGTTACACCAAACCACAGTCCTCTCTATTGACTATAACTGTTGGCCATGCTGGCCAAGGATGATGGAACATGCAGTCCCTTGCTTTCCGATCGAGGGAGGCTTTAGTTCAACATATCCTTTATGAACCAAAGGTCCTAGTTTTAATCTCTGGCATGAGTGAGCAGAAGAGATTAGGATATTTGCCAGGTTTGGTTTTTTAAAAAAGGAAAGGATGTTGGTTGAAGAGAGCGGGTGAAGAAGTGAAACACACGCTTTGGATAAGGTGAGGTGATGGGATATAAAGCTTTAAACTCCTTGATTTGAAGGCAAGCCTTTATGACATATATGCCCCAGACGTTCTGTTGGCTCATACTGTTTTTTAAAATTCCATCTATTTTACTTTTTGTAATTGATCCCAGGTGTAGCATTTATCACAACATCTGGCTCTCTCCCCCCCCCTCCTCCCCAACCTCTACACCACTGGCAGGGAAGCCAACCATCTGAGTCTCAAATATTTCACACTCTGCCGTGTGCCAGAAATACAAGGCAAATGTGTCTTGCATTTGTCTCTCAGTGAAGCAGCGACAGAGTCCTGGCTGCCTTCCAGATCCTCGGGAGGAAAAAAATAAAATAAAATAAAATAAATCAATTTAAAAAACCGATTGCTGTCTTATCAATTGCCTCACCATATCCTTCCTTCTCTGGTTAGGGCCCAGGAGAGGAAAAAGGGTGGCACAGTTGTTGGTGGAGGAGGAGGACAACGGAGCTGGGCCCAAGCACAGAGGGAAGGGGGAAAGGATCAAGCAATTGGAGGAAAATGTATAAATTGGAGGAAAGTGTATAAATTGGCGACACACATTGGCTCTCAAGCCTAGGGTCTCAGGAATGCAAGAACAGAGTGGATCTCAAAGTCAAACTAGCTGGTAAGGAAAATGTGGGCTCCTTATGAGCAAATTCTTCCCTCCCAAATGGGTTTTTTATCTAGACAGATCTGCCACCCCGGCTCCGCAGAAGGTCCAGGGAAGTGAAATTATCATTTTTTTTCATTGTTGTTCCCTCCATCAGTTGGCACTGCTCCGTTTTCTGTGTTGACCCTCATTCCCCACCCCACCCCACCCCCCCCACACTTTCTTTCACTTTCACTCTGAACCTGCAGACACAACGGCCAGGGAAGCTGTGTTTGCTGAAGGCTGCTGAACGGCAAGCATACCAAAAAGAATGCATGCCTTACTCCTGGGCCGGGAAGGTGGGAGACAGCTCCTAAAGGAGAAGGTTGGATCAATCTAAGTGGAAACACTTGCAAGTGAGGTCTTTCTCACCACCACCACCACCACCACCACCACCACCACCACCACCACCACCACCCAGATCCAAACTGTGCCCTCAGCGCTCCAGGCACCGAAGCTTTATGATGGGGTGAACACCCTCAAAGGCAGCCAGACACAGACAAAAGTCTGAGTCGACACTTTCCTGGACAACATGGGGGAAAGAAGACTGTCTGCAGGCAAAGTCATTGGAGCTCCAGATGCAAGGGAAGACTAATGGAAATGGGGCACGAATGAGATACAGGCATCGCCCTTTGGGTCCAGGGGACCCTAGTTTCCTATCGCTTGTTCCCAGAGGTCCCCAAAGGCTGCTTTGTTCAGGCAGCCTGGTTTTCTGGCTCAGCCTCATCCTGTTTTTATTACAAAACATGAAAGCAGACCTTTTGCAGCTCCAGCAACTAAACTTTTTGCACAATGTCCAGGCTTTGGGATTTTATATTTATACACATGCACACATCAGTTGTTTTTTTTTAAATGCTGCCTTGGCAGCATTTCTGCATGTTCCTAGTCGTCTTCTCCTTTTTTTTTTTTCAATTGGTCACAAATGCATTCCAGATGTTGGCTTCAAAACCCAGCCAGCCAGCCGAGCTGGTGACTTGGCGCTTGGCCACCGTCACTTTGTTAAACTCTTGACCTGCAGTGGGTTAAAAGCTGCAGAGGAACCAGGGCCGAGTCACTAAGAGGACACCGGCCCGGTTGGCCAGGAGCAAAGGGGGGGGGGGGGGAAGGGGCCCCAGCTCAGCAAACGAACGTTGGGGGTGGGAGTAGGAAGCCTTTAAGGTAGTCTTCAGATGCCCGCAGAGTCAACTCTCAAACCATCACTCCTGAAACCGAGGAGAGGAAATGGCACAGTTGCTTTTTAAAAGAGTGGGCTAGAGGTTTGCGTTCCTCCCAAAAACAAATATTTAAAGTTGAGAGCTGTCCTCTTTAGAGATTTCAGAGGATACCAATCTCCACTTGAGGGATGATGTGGACACCCATCTTCTGATCTCTGTTGATAGGATAAACAACACATGCTTGTGGTCCAGAGGCAACTAGGTCTTCCTCTTACGCCTTCACTTCTTTCTCATTCAAAGGGCACCATGCGCCAAGCAATAATCTACAACAGGGCTGTTCATCTTTGAACAGGGCGAGGTCTACTTTTTCTGGCCCAAAGTGCCCGAGGGCTTCTGCATTAAAACCTCTACTTATGAATTTTATCCGTTCCGAGCACATGCTCATAAGTTTAAAAAAATTGTAAGTAGAGCAGCAGTTTCCCATAGGAATGCATTGAAAACCAATTAATCAGTTCTGGAGGGAACAGATTTCAATGCACCATGGCCTTCAACTGCCCCGCTCGGCTGAGACAGTGGGCTGGCAGACGCAGAACTTTGCTGGGGCAGTGGTGGTCCTTGGGAAGGGGGAGGGAGGGGTGGAGAACTTATCCCCTCACTTTTTTTGATGGCCAGTGGGCTACTTTAGAACCCTTCACGGGCTACCAGTAGCCCGCGGTCTACCTTTGGGCAGGCCTGATCTACAAAGAGGAAGAAGAGATGGAGAGCTCCATGATGGAAGTCGCTGGCTGCGGAACCCACGAGAGTGGGCATAATCCCCCCCCCCCCGTTCATAACGGTTGTTTGTGGCCTCCGTGGGCCTTTGGAGGTGACCCACTACCCACCCGAAATCCTTGATGTGACATCACCGTTGGCTGCAAAAAGAGGTTGCCTATGTAAAAACTGAATTTCTGGTCCCGGAATCTCTCAGCTAGCATTGTGATTTTCTGACCAACCTGGGTGGGAAATTCCAGCAACAAGAAAGTAACTTTTAAAAAAAAAGCTCCAAGTTTCTATCATCTCTCTGTGTGTCTCTCTCACACACCCCTCTCCCTCGGGGAAATTATTTGAATGGAAGAAACATCCCAACTGTACATAATGCTTGGGTGGGAGGGAGGATGAGATTCCAATTATACTTTATTGCAAACTGGCCCCTTCTTCCTCCATATTAGTTAATTAATTGGTTGGTTGGTTGGCTGGTTGGTTGGTTACATGGTTCCTTCGTTCCTTCGTTTGTTTGTTTGTTCGTTGTCTCTGTGGGATTAAAGTAGGATTTTAAACATTAAGTCAAAGAAGAGGTTAGTTAGTTCCTGTTGATATGGGGAATTCACACACACACACATATTGTTGTAGCAGGTTTGATACATTCCTTTTAGAGGAACAACCAACTCTCCCAGTTCTATTGGTAAAACTACAAAATTGTTAAATTATTTGCAGGCTTAAGAGGTAAGGTGTTGACAGAGGTCTGTGGGGTTGCTCCAGATGGACTCTCTCAAAGGCCCACATCTTTTTAAAAAAATCAGGGCTGGGGAATATTTGTACAACTAACCATGGTCTGAGCAAGAGTTAATAATATGCTGCCTGAGCACCATCGGGCCCTATCAAATTACATTTCTCGCTTCCGACACCGATACTGATTCCAACACAGCCTTCGGAGTTTCAATTAAAATAAGAAACCAAAACTTAAAAAAAATACAATGAAAGAATCTCAAGTAAACCTGAAACTCTTAATATTCAGCCAAGTGGAAATGCTACTCTCTCTTCCCCCCTGGAAAAACAAAAACAAAAAAAGATTTATTTATTTTTAAAGGAAAGAAAAATCGAGAGGCCAGGGAAAGAGAAACGTATTTATCATCATTTTTAGTTTTCGGCCGACATGATCTGACAAAGTGCATTACGTTATGTCCCCTCAGGGACTAGGGCAGGTGGCCCGGTTACTCTGAGAAGAGAGAGAACTCAACCTACAGGTGATATATGTAGGTATCTATATATTTCATTTATATGTGCATTCCCTCCAGGTGTCAGAGGCACCAGACCTGTTTCTGGGGTTCATAACCAAAAGCCATAGCTAAACCTAGCCATTCCAGTAATCAAGGCTGGTAGCTGCCAAGGAACAGTGCAAGATGCTGCACCTGTGGAAGGGGGAGGGGCTAGGCTTCAGCACCGTGGCTAGCTCCTGTACAGTTTGGACCAAAACCCAGAGCAAATTCCCTGCCCTCACAATATCGGCATCTCTCTCTCTCTCTCTCTCTCTCTCTCTCTCTCTCTCTCTTTCTCTCTCTCTCTCTCTCTCTCTCACCCACACCCACACCCACACCCACACTCCTCTATAACCACTAGGAGGTTTCTGCTTTCATGGCCTGCTTGTAGGCTTCCCTTGAAGAATCCGGTCACTCACTCAGGAACTGAATATTTCACAGGCAGTGTGGAGTAAGGGTTAGAGTGCTGTGCTGGGACTTGGGAGATTGGAGAGCCATGAAGCTCACAGGGTGGGATCCGATTCATTTTCTCTCTGTCATTCTAACCTACCTCACATGGGGCCAGAATTGTAATGAGCATTTGTACACAGGCAAGCGAAGGCTGCCCCAGTTGATGGCAGAGGACTGACAAAGCACTGGCTGAGTGCCAGATGGGCGGCGGGTGTGTCCCCGGGCCCATGGCCGATGCGATTTGCGCTGTGTCAACTAGCCACGGTTAGCTTGCCGTAGCCACATGTGGCTTGTTGACGCCGTGTCATTTATGCATCTGTCCTGTGCCTGATCACGTGCCCGCTACACATCTGGTGCTCAGCCAGCACCTTGCCGGTTTTACTATTTCAGGACTACAATGGCCACCAGCCCTCAGCACTTGCTATGCTGGCCAAGGCTGATGGGAAGTGTAGTCCCAAACTTTGGGTGGCACAGGTGAGAAAAGGTGGAGGGTTTGCCCACAGAAGAGAACCAGTTGGGGACAGAGTTTTGGGAAGATGGTAAAACAGAGAGGATCGCATTTAACATCACTTTGGCTCACTCACAAGGAAGCACACAACTTCCTGTGTAGATAAGGAAACACACACACAAAGGCTTTAAACCATCATCTTCAGTCTTGCTCGCCCTCAACCTCACTTGTTCACACTGTAGCGCTGACCCCCTGCCTTTGTCAGTTGTTCTTTGTTATTCTGCTATACTGTGTTGTTTGTTTGTTGTTCTGGTTGTCAAATTTATAAGAATACTCTTAGAATGTCAGAGTTGGAAGAGAGACCCTATAGATCAGGGGTCCTCAAACTATGGCCCACAGGGTGGATCAGGTTTACCAGGGTCCTAAATCCAGCCTGACGGCCATTGCAGAACCCCCCACTTGAGCTGAAAACTATGAGTTGTCACCTTGAGCCGCCCTGCCAGCCAATCCTACGAGCTGGAGGTCTGAAGGAGAGGGGGCTCCACCGATTCCAATCCCACCCACTGTCAAGACTGATTTCACCACCTGCTCCTCCCAGACTGAGCGGAACCCATGTGCCTTCTACAGGCAGGGGAAGTGATGGCCGCCTCTCCCTAAGGAAGCTTCCTGTGCTCCCAACCATGGGACATCTCCTCCCGCTTCGGGCTGCCACTGTTGCCTCTACACAACCTGTTACACCTGCCAAGTGGACGCTGAACATGTCTCGAACGGCGCCCACTGACAACCCAGCATGCACTTCGCGGGGGAAGTGCTTGGGGAATCAGAGCAAACATAGAGATATTAAAATGGAAAATTAGGAGAATGTAGGCAGAAAAATTAGATTGCAAAATAAGTTCAAGCCCACCCCCAAAATATAGTCTAGCCCCCAACAATGCCTGAGGGAAAGTGAACCAGCCCCCTGTTTAAAAAGTTTGGGGACCCCTGCTATAGATCACTGAGATACCGTGGGAGACTTAACTAAACCACCGAGCCATTCCACCAGGTGAACCCCAGTATCTAGTGGTGCTATTATGATTGGAAGGGAAGCTGAACAAACATTTAGCCTAAACTCTCCCCACCGACTTGTTTCCCATGAGCTTAGTCCTGATCCAGGCTGATGAGAGACTTGCAGTGAATTACACCATTTTTTTTCTCCCTATAGAATTCCAGTACAGCAGCCGAAATCTAGGAGTACGTCCCTACTTAGAGTCGGCCCATTGGATCAATGGAACTTGCGGGGAGTTGACTCACCAAAATCTCCATGGATTCAAACAGGTCTACTCCAGTCGCAACTTACTACTGGATTTGAGCCACTGAGGGTTAACGGAGGGGTTAGGGCAGGCATGTCCAAACTTTGACCCCCCAGATGTTTTGGACCGCAACTCCCACAGCCCTTTGTCATTGGCAATCTAAGCTTAGAATTCTGGGACTTGCGGTCCAAAACATTTGGAGGGCTGAAGTTTGGACATGCCTGGTTAGGATCATGCTTAGTGGAGCTTGTGTGTGTTGTTACAGTCGTGACCGACTCTTCGTGACTCCATGTCCATGGAGTTTTCTTGGCAGGAGTACTGGAATGGCTTGCCAGTTCCTAATCCAGGCGCCTACAGCCCCTGGTATTCCCTGGTGGTTGCCCATCTAAGTACTAACCAGGGGCGACCCTGCTTAGCTTCTGAAATCAAGCGAGATCGGATGTGCTTAGGGCATCTAGGCGGGTCTACTGAAATTTCAGGGTTCCTCAGCCCTCCCTTGAATCTCCACCAGAGACTGCTTTTCAGGGGATTGAGATTTGAAGACTAGAAATAAATTTATGGACGCCTCCCTTACCTGAGAAGGCGGGGGCTGGTTTGGGTCCAGACTGGGCCCTCACAGTGTAGGTCAAAAGAAAGCAACTTTAAATCTCAAGCTGTATTAGTGTAGCATAATTTAAAGGAAAAATTGAATTTGAGATCTCCAACTGGTGGGTGGAAGATGGAAAATGACTTGTGATTTAAAGGCAGTGTGAGATGTGAAAAAAATCATTCTCTTGAAGAGAATAGAAGGGAGGTGAGGATGGACTCTCATTTAAAGGCCCCCGAGGACAATAATAAAAAAAAGTCTGCAAATTGCAGCACAAGGACATTTTCTCCAGGAAAAAAGAGAATATTGCTCCTCTTTCCTCCCACCACCGCCAACTTCCATTCTGCCAACAATTCTGGTCCTATCACCGTAATAGCCCACTAAGAATCATAAAAGTGATATTACAATAACTTAAATCCATAATAAGCCCCCACTTACATCATAATCAAATTGGGAGGGTTGTAATCTGGCTGTCGTTAGAAGAACCAGTTTGACAGGCTGAGGAGTGCTTTATAAGAAATCAGCCTCCCTTCCCTCCTTAGCTGTCTTTGTCTTTTCTTGAACCAAGACATTATGATCTAATCCACATTTTTAGGGTTCTTGCTAAATGTGACCCCATCTTTTTTGCTTTTGAGAGTGGGGGGGTACCTTCTTAAGATGTAATTGTTTTTAGGACCATAGGCATTAGGAGGCCTGGGACCCTAATGACACTCAAAAGGTTTATTTTAAAAATAAGTCTGTGAAGATTCTCAGTCATCCAGGTTCGTTTAACTGGGAGTTGAGTCATGGCTACTGGACTTCTTTTTTTGAGAGATAGAAACGTTTCGCTGTTCATGAACAGCGAAACGTTTCTATCTCTCAAAAAAAGAAGTCCAGTAGCCATGACTCAACTCCCAGTTTTTATTTTAAAAAGTAATTTGTTTCACTTATCTGTTTAAAGACCCATTTTGTTGTCCAGCCCAATATTCATTGACCCCGGGAGACGTCATTTTAATTAGGGAGAAATGAGCTGCTTCTGGTGAATTGGAATGGTTTGAACATCAAAGCTGCAAAACAGGACCAGTGGCTACCACCTGGAACAGTTAATGGTGGAACCTCCAGATTCATGAGCAGTCCATAGGACTTCTGGATAACATAGGGTTAAGCAGAAAACAAATCTAAGGGAGAAAGAGAGGTGATTGTCTTCATATCTTTCTTGTCAGCTTGCTAGAGGCATCCGGTGTTGCCACGTAGTATTGAGTTTCTGGTAACATTATTTTTTGCTGCACAATTTTTTGATACAGAGATCCACACAGAACAATAACTATATGTTTTTCCAGAGTCTGCCCCTTTCTCATTAACTGGTACTTAATGTACCTGAGACACTATTGCAGGAGAAAGAACAAAAACGTGTCTCACAGTCGCTTAAAATTGAAGACTTGTGTATACTGCTTTCTTTAGTGCACACATACTTAGCAACCAACCAAACAGATCAACAGCAAACAAACAACTGCAAGCAACCAACGAAAGAAAGGGAAAGAACACTCATCAGAGAAGTGGGGCTCTCTTTGAATCTACAGGCTGGAAGGAATGATTGGTTAG
This sequence comes from Phrynocephalus guinanensis, assembly GCA_037367245.1. Lineage (NCBI taxonomy): Eukaryota > Metazoa > Chordata > Lepidosauria > Squamata > Agamidae > Phrynocephalus > Phrynocephalus guinanensis. Next base: position 10,931,913 of record CM074752.1, read on the forward strand.
TGCTGGAAAAAATTGCCACACACTCCAGTCTAGAAAAGCCCCTTTCAGTTATACAAACTGCAGACAGCATGCAAGGTTGCAAATAAAACCCTAATAAATGTTGGGGAGCAAGAAGCTAGACTAAAGGTAATGTCTGATCTAGAAAAGTAAGTTTTTTGGAATATAGTCCCCAAAATCTTCCAACTGGCCTGGCCTTGCTGGCCAAGGGACTCTGGGAAGGATTCTGGAATTCAGAGAAATTCTCCATGCTCTGATCCCGCTATCTCTGTTTAGAATTAATTCCATAATAAATAAATAAATAAATAAATAAAATTTAAAGGAAGGAAACAGGGGGGGAGAGACACAAACGATCATTATAATTTGATGTACACAAATCATGCATCTTAGCATGACTGCACTTGGGCGGGCCTTTCACTATTATGAGGAATCATCACTGGCAATAAAATTATGGCCACACTTTTAGCAACGACAGCAGTGGAAGCCTGCTTTTTTTTACTAGCTTCCGAAGACCTTGCTCTAAATTGATGGTTGGATGGAGAAACACTCCCAGACGGGCAATTAAACCAAACAAGGGGATAGAAGTTTCATGCTGAAGGGCTTTTGCTTCTTCCTTATAATTTGTTTCGGTCTCATAATTTCGTTCAAGGGACACTCCTACAGTGAGAACAACACCTCAACAGCAATTTCCCCTTTTACTGTGTTCATTTTTATATATACATAAAACACATACATACACACACAGTAGGACTCCTGTATCACCGTGTTCATTTTATACACACACACACACACACACACACACACACACAAGGACCGCTGTGTCCACTGATTCATAATAACCACTGATTCAGTTATCCATGGTTGGCAGAGGAAAAATTAATTAAAAATATTCAGCAGCTGCAGAGGAAGGTAATGTAAAATAGCAGATGTAAGCAAGCTACTGTCGCAAACAGCTGCTGTAAAGCATGCTACTGTCGCAAAAACATCAGCCGTAAAGCAAGCTACTGTTGCAAAATAGCAGTTTTGGGTGGGGTTTGGTGTTCTCTCTTATCCACGGTTTTCATTATCCACAGGAAGGCCTGGAACCAATCCCTACTGTATATATATATAAAACTGTAATTTTGGGTTGGAAAAGTGTGGTGTTGTCTTATACACGGGGGTCATCTTATACATGGGTTGTCTTAAAGTTGGAAAAAATATGGGTAATTCTTTCGATGCCTCTTGCTTCCCTCACCCTGCAGGGTGCAGCTGGGCTTTTTGGCTGCCACGGACCCCTCCGTCACCTGCTCCTTATACTCCTCGGCCCATTTTTTTGTTTTTCAGGAGGCTCAGACTGCAAGTACCTCACCCAAATTCGCACCCCAACAACATCCATCCGTAGCAAAACCTCAGAGGAGAATGCACAGAGGTATGAGGAGGAGGTTTTATTTATTTATTTTTATTTTATTTTATTTTATTTTATTTTATTTTATTTTATCTTACTTTATGTCAGTAGTTGGGAAACGGGCAGCATGTGAAGGAGACCCTGCATGTGCCCCTGGGGCCCTGTGGTAATTATAGCCTCCTCAAACCAGCCCGCTTTGCTCCATAGCTGCTGCTTTAAAAAAAAAATCTACTTCTTTTTCTCTGGGTGGCAACGGCTGAGAAAAGAGGGTGTTTTTCCCCCTCGAAATGAATGCAAAAATGCCAAGAAATTTCATACCTGGGCCGAGCCTGGCTCTTTTTTGCCTGGAGCATAACACTGTTTAATTTTCTGCAAGTCAAATGTGGGTATCTCTCTCTCTCTCTCTCTCTCTCTCTCTCTCTCTCTCTCTCTCTCTCTCTCTCTCTCTCTCTCTCTCTCTCTCTCGTGTGTGTGTGTGTGTGTGTGTGTGTGTGTGTGTGTGTGTGTGTGTGTTGAAAGAGAGGGAGAATTAATACCAGACAAAATGTTGCAATAAACCTTGCAGTGATAAAGATCAACGGTGTCGTTTCATTCCCAAAAGGGGTTTTCCCACACTTGCCAGCCTCATAATAAGTTCAAACGGCTACTTTGAACTTTCTGGAGGTTTGTGCTGTAAAGCGAGAGAGAAAGAGAGAGAAACCCACACATGGACATGCAGCCATGTATAGCCCAGGGACGACGCAGACACCATTTTGCTGGATAGGTGTGCATCTGACTAGGTACCTGTGCGTGCACGCATAAATTCATCCCAAGCAGCTGGAATTCCCAACCAGCGGCCCCTGTCAGTGAAGTTAAAGGGCCGGAGACCCAGCAAATGATCCGGTTCTTGTGGCGCTCAAGAGATCTGACATGTCATGCGTTTAGATTTTCTGTGTTTATTCTCTTGCTTAGTAATTATAAATAAGCTGCTGTTCAGGGCAACCCCCCCTACTCAAGAGACTTAACTGAAATACTGACAAAAAATGCCACACATATACAGGGTTAGATGATGCCTGAGGCAAGAAATAAGGGCAAGTATTTCCTCTGTCCTTCAAGACTGTTGCTTTTAAAGCTTTTTAAATTATTAATCTGAATTTAAATAATGGTTTGGTCTGTTTTATTATACATGGGCTGTGGGAGCTGTGGCTCGCCAGAACAGGACGAAATAAATACGTTGAAGAGGGATGTGCAAAGGTTATGTTTCTTTGTGGACTACAACGCCCAGAATTCCTGAGGCACCATAGTTTTTTTTTTTAAAAGTCACAAATTAACATGCCTCTGTATTCTTCAAGGCTTTCACCACCGAGATCTGATAGCTGTTGTGAGTTTTTCAGGCTGTTTGGCCATGTTTTGGAAGTATTTCTTCCTGAGGTTTCGCCAGTCTGTGTGGCCGGCATCTTCAGAGGGCAAGGAGCTCAGGGAACTAGGAGTTCTCTCTGTGCTCTGGGGGTATAGAGTGAGTGAGACTGTGGGGTTTTAAGATTGTGGGAAAGAGGAAACTTGTCCTATACAAGAGAATAGGTGTTAGTCATTATACTGTGATGGAGGAATTAAGAAGTTTCTCTGCAATCAAGGGTGGCAGCAATCCTTCTTTGTAGTTGATGGGTGTCGTTAGCTGTGCTATTGTGTGAAATGATCACCGGGGCTTGTGGCTGGGTGGCAATCACTGAACTTTGATCTTTTGCAGGCTGCAGTTTTCAGTAGTGGAAGCCAGGCTTTGTTGATTTTTAGACTTTCTTCTTTTTGATTGAAATTATGCTTATGTTGGTGGATTAAAGTGGCTTCCCTGTGTAGTCTGACATAGTGGTTGGTAGTGTTGTCCAGTACCTCTGTGTCCTGGAAGAGGATTTCCTATCTAGTTTGGTTTCAAGCTGTGTTCAGCTACTGCTGATTTTTCTGGTTGTTTAGTCTGCAGTGTCTTCCATGTTCTTTGAGTCTGGTCTGGATGTTGTGCTTTGTGGTGCAAATATATACCTGGCCACAACTATAAAGTATCCGGTATACTCCTGCAGTGGTGAGTGGGTTCCTTTGTCCATTGCTGACCGTAGCATCTGTTGTATTTTTGCAGTGGGTCTAAGTACTGTTTGTAGGTGGTGTTTTTTCCCCAACACTTTGTCCATACGGTCCATGACTCCTTTTATGTCTGGCAGAAATACTTTATTTGCTGGTGGCTGTCTTTCTTCTTCGATTTGGTGTTGTTTTTTCGGTTGGATAGCAATATGAAAATAAAATAACTAAAAATATCCTAGCCTTTAATGTACTAACTAGCATATTAATTACCAAATGTATTGTCCTCTTAGAAATTTGCTGCAGTGAACTAAAATGAATTCTAAATGTACTTTTTTTAAAAAAAAATAAGCCTCCTTTATGTATTTTGACCACAGATGCACAAAATTTCACCACATTCAACAGCATACTTATCTTCGGAGCTGAAAGCAGGATAAAGATGTAAGATGGCTCTGAACATTAAGCAAGGGTCAGTAAAAGTTTTCTAAAAATCAAAATTAAAAGGGGGGATGCAAATTAAGATGTGTATGTGTCTGTGTGTGTGTGTGTGTGTGTGTGTGTGTGTGATGGAACCAACTTACAACCTCTCTTCCAATCAGGGGTGGGTGTTCTCATGGTCCTGAACATCACACCCCAACTGCTGTTCCCGCTGAATCATGACCTCCCCGCACCCAACCAATCACCCCTACACATATACATACACATGCACACCATCTTTACAAAACCTTGTAAACTGTTCACACAGGGGAAAGTCCTTTCAGATTATTCTGTCTAGGGGGGGGGGGTAATAGAAGTCCCTCAGACGCAGGGAGGGGGAAAGCCACACTGGGAGCAAATAGGGCCAGCCTTTGCATTGTGTGATTTGGAAACATATATTTTGAATAAATCCATACCATCACTGCATCAAATCCCATTGTGTTTGATCACCTGAGATGTTAAAGGAGCAGATTACTGACATCCCAGTCAGTTTTCATGGGCAGGTGAGGATTTGTCCATCCTGTTGCTCTGTCACCACCTCCACCACCACAGTCGTCATCGTCATCATCATCATCGTCATCATCACCATCACCATCATCATCATCATCATCATCATCATCATCATCATCATCATCATCATCATCATCATCGTAGAACTACAGAGCTGGAAGGGACCCAACAGATCATGGAGCCCACCACCCTGTCAGTGAGGCACAGTGGGAACAACCAGAGTTCCCCTGACAAAAAGAACTTCATTTACTGCCAAGTGATTGAAGAAATCCCCAGAGCACAGAGAGAACTCCTTGCCCTCTGAAGATGCCGGCCACAGAGACTGGGCAGAACATCAGGAAGAAAGACTTCCAAAACATGGCCAAAAAGCCCAAAAAACTCACAACTATCAGATCTCAGATCCTGGCTGTGAAAGCCTTCGAGAATAGATTGAAGAAATGTTGATGCACTGCGTCTTAAGCATTACATGCATTCACACAGACACACACACACAGACACACACAGACACACACAGACACACACACACACACACACACACACACACACACACACACACACACACACACACATTTTGAAGCATAAGGAATCTTTGCTTTTGGATACTCCTTTGTCTCTCAGGAGATTCCTCCCACGCCAGGAAGCAAAGGGAGGATAATTCTTCAAAAATTATACTTGATGTATCCCTTTTTTAGGGGGGGTATATAACAACTTTTTTAAATGGAAAAAAAAACTTTAAATCAGTTCCACAGTCCGTTCTATGGCTCCATTTTAACAACTTAATCTCAAAAAATTTCCAAACCTTCATAAAGGTAAATGTCAAGTGACGAAGGGTGTGCGCATCAGGAATTCTGGACTCTGTCATTCAGAAAAAAAGTAATTTTTTCAGTATCTGGTATCTATAAACAAAAGGATTTGTTGTCACTATCTCTCTTCTGTTCTGTTTCTATATTTGGACATGCAAAAATCGGCAGGGAGATATAAGCATGCTAGACATCTGGTCTGTGGATAGATAATATAGCCCAGCTTCATTCTGCGTGGTTCTGCCAGAGCGCTAGAAGGGCCTGAAAGGCCAGGAGTGGTGTAAATAACGCCCATATTGATCTTGTTACACAATCCCATAATCTTTGCAAGCAAATGAAAATAGTGCCATTTAAAAGGGTTCCATGAAGATTCTGTCTTCGTTGTCCACTCAGGATTATTCAATCTGTGAACTAAACACGCAGGCCTTGAAAAAGTTATTCTTAAAATCCCCCACTGGTATTGCTGGATATGAAGAGTTTTAATATCAAAAATAATAGCCATCTGCTGTCAGTCATTTTGAGTATATGGTCACAGCATATTTTCCTTCTGGAAACAGGCGGAGACCTTTCTCTTCAGGCAAGCTTTCCCTGAATGATGGACTACCATGTGTATTTTTAACCATGTAGCTTTAATGTAATGTTGTCTATTAATGCTGTAAGATGTCCCTCAATTCCTTGTTCTCAAATACTTGAACATGTCTTAATTGTACTGGACTGTATATTATCCCTCATTACTATAAGCCGCCTTGGGTCCTTTTCCAAGGAGAAAGGCCGGGAAAAGTACTCTAAAATAAAATAAATAAATAAATATTAGGGCCATGTTGGCGAACCTATGGCATGGATGCCAAAGGTGGCACTCAGAGCCCTTTCTGTGGGCACCTGACATCGCCCCTTCACAGCCACCTGTATTCAGCTTAAATTGCTGTATTGGCACTTTGTGGAAAATTAGTGGGTCCTGAATCACAGTTTGGGCACTCGGTCTCTAAAAGGTTCGCCATCACTGTATTAAGGGGAGTGTTCAATTAAAATTTAATTGCAAGTTCAACTTCTCCAGCAGGAACCTGGGAGAATGAAGTCAGGTGATTTTTGAGGCACTTCTGCCATCTAGAGGTCAATTTTACTACGCGAGAAAGTATAATTTTATGAAAACCATACCATGTTAATAATAACCAATGCAAGTACCAAACTCAGCAGAATTCAAGGGTATGCTTTTCTGGATTGGGGTGATCCTCTAGAAGTCTATCATAAGTAGACAGGTGGAATACTTTTCTGCAGTTCATTTATTCTGACCAATACAATTAGCCATCCTTGGCTGGGTGGGTAGGTGATGGGAACTGTAGTCCAAAACCTATAGCGGGAACTAGGATGGGGCAGGACTAATGGAGATTGCTCACAACTATTGCAGTTGCACCATAAACTACTTACACACATGAACCTTCTTTCGTTTACAACTGGATGGATGGGGGATACATAAAGCTGCTGAACACTATTATATTATCACTGCATGAGAGTGCAGTGATGATATTGTGCTGAAAGAGCAAATCTATATTCTAAAACTAGATGCAGCCCCCCCCCGCAAAAAAAAACCCATTACAGCTTTGAAACTTGGCTTTGAAAAAGCACCAAATTTGGCAAAGTGTATACTGTATGATATTGCTCAGTACAAAATTTTGGTCAAATAATTTTAAAGTTATGATTTTTTCACATATAGATATGACACGCAACTGAGCCTTCTTTGTGGCTGGCCCCGTGCTCTGGAACCATCTCCCGAGTGAGCTGCGCCTTGCACAGTCCCTGCCAGCCTTCAAAAAAGCCCTCAAGATCTGGCTTTACCGGGGGGCATTCAGCAATAGTTAATTTTTTTCTTCTTCTTTTTCCTTTTCTGTTGTTGTTGTTGTTTTTTCCACCATCATGCCAGCCTATATTATTACCCTTTTTCCAATATTATTATTAGTATATTTTTATCTGTTTTATATGTCCTTTATTGTTGTTATTGCTTTGTTTGTTTTTATGCCCATCACTTGTTGTAAACCGCCTGGAGTTCTTCCGGAAGACAGGTGGTATATAAATATTAAAATAAATAAATAAATAAATAAATAAATATTTCTCCATGTAGACACCAGTGTTTTTATTTTCCTTCATCAGACTTTTCCTCCTCCTCCTCCTCCTTCTTCTGACTCTAATAAAGTTTTTAAGGTACATAGATTGTTCAAGGGGTGTTTTACTAACACACACACACACACACACACACACACACACACACTTGAACCCAAGCCTGCTAAAGCCTAATCCATCCATTACACCATACAATTTACATAAATAATAATAGAAGATGATACATTTAAATAAAGCAAGATAGAAAAGGTATGCAAACAAAATCAGTAAATAATGCAAGACTGATAGGATGCCTCATTAAATACAAACTGTGTTGTGTGTGGTTTTTAATTTCCATAAGGCCAGGTTAATACCTTTATGATGGCAACAGTCACTTCCAGTTCAAAATTTGCTCTTCACTCTCTAGCTATCCTGGCTGTAAGAAATTCATTTACCGTATTTTTTACTTGTGCGTTTAACTCACAATTTAATTAATATGTGTCCAGCAGAGGGCACTACATTAGGTAATTCAGAAAGCAATTCTGATTTTAAATACTGTACGGTACTTTTGAAAAGATCTAACTCCCCTCCATAAAAGTAGTATCACCAAATTGCAGCACAACACCTTTTCTAATTGACTCACACTTCCAATTGCAAATAGATGAAATAATATGAATGATAATGCACCTATGCCAACTTTCCAGTTACTGACTAGACTCTTGTTGTTTTTCTAAAACTCTAAATGATTGCACAATGCAAATGTAGAAGTGACACCTTTATTAGTTACCCTAGTATGCAAGAACAAAACTATATTTGGAGAAAAAAGGTTACAGGCAAAGTTCTGTCCCAATCATCTAAGAAAGCAATCTTGTTCAAGTGCCATGTCCTCGTAGATCATTGGTGATCAGTAGCCTGAATTGGTTTCTATCTAAAAAAAACAGCTGTGCTCACTGCAGACCATTGGCTTAAGTTCTTAAGCCAGAATGTTCTTCTAGATTTGGGCCCCCGCGTCCCATCCATTTTTCCTTGAAGGATAACTTGCAGCAGATGGTATTTCTTATTGCGCATTATGTGTCCGAAATAATGCAATTTTCTTCTCTTTACAGTACAGTATTGAGGATTTCTAACTTTTTATTCATGCGCTGTAATGCAGCCACATTAGTGACTCTGGCTGTCCAAGGTATCTCCAGAATTCGTCTGTACATCCACATTTCGAATGCTTCTAGCTTCCTGCATAATGTGTCTATCAGGGCCCAAGTTTCAATGCCATAAACAAGTACAGTGGACCCTCGTATAACAAATGGTTTGTATAACATAAAATCTGTACAACATAAAAAATAATGGAGATAGGGGAAATTTGCTTAACAGAATCATCTATGAGGCGAATCCGTACAACATAAAAATGGTTGCGATTAGGGGTTACTCTGTTTTCAATGCGTTCCTATGGGAAATTTGTATAAAGGAAAATTTGCTTAACATAGTTTCATTTGGAACAAATTAATTCCTTTATACAAGGTACCACTTTTACTGTATGCTGAATGCATAGGATCGAGGTATTTGAGTACGAAGTCTGATAGGTAAGTCCCGGTTTGTCAAGACTTTCCTCTTTTTCTGGAAGGAATTTCTGGCTAAATAAAGCAATCCTTTTTCAAAAAAGAAGATTGGAAGTGACAATCTAGAGATGAGTGCTCGTAGATACATTCTGCTTAGTTCATTAGTGTCTATGCATCCCTTAGAGAGTGGTCCCTCTAGTTTAAGATGCAGTTCTATACCCACCTTGTTAACATTTTATCTCCACAAAACAAGTGGGGTTTCACCATGACTGTGGATAAGCTCACACTGTGAGGTACAAATAATTAAGATCATTAGCCCTGGTTTCAAACAACTAGCCCCACTTTTCCTATGAGGGGTGAAGTGATCAAGAACCATCACTTGGACAGTCTGTTCCTCTTTATGATCAATTATTTGGTCAGTGTCTCCAAATCTAGTCCATATGAACAACTGTGAGAACTTATGAATCAGTATATAGTGAGCAAAGAATCTCTGGTCAATATTTAATCCTTTCAATGTTGTACTGTGGAACATAGGTATCTTATCTCAACTGTCTCTCCTTCCAGTCTTCTTTTATAGTTATGCGTTACCTTTGAAACCAACCTTCTCGCTGTTGATTATTTGTGACAATGGACTTCAAAAAATATAAGAAGGAAAGTAGGCCACTAATCATATACATTCCAATGTCTACATAAAAATGTCTCGAGTATGGGAAACAAACAAGAAGAAATGGAAATCTTAGTTTGAGCGGCTAAACATTATTTGACAGGGATCCCTGAAGCTTGATGGAATCGCTCCCACGCCACCACCGAAAAGGCCCAAATGAGCCCTTGGTGTTGATTAATTCTTTGAAAAACTAATTGCAAGAATTTCAGAGAGGTACGATGTAGTAGAAAGGGAGATTTAAATTATTTTATTTTATAGTATTTTCACCCCACCTTTCTCCTTGGAAAAGGACCCAAGGTGGTTAATCTTACCACTTTCCCCTCGGGTAACCTCCTAAGAAGATCTGGTGTTATGGGCAGGATTCTGTGGCAGAAGCCGTTTTGCCAGATAACAAGGCATCTGGACCTCAAACGTCTCTATTTGGTCGGCTTTTTAAAAGTGTGCGCATTGAACATACGTACTACAAGTGATTTTAAAGAGGGGTGTATTAGGAAAGGTGGAGAGCCAGATACATCCTAATTCACATGTCTAACACACAATTACCCTTCTTTCCCTTCACTTAAAAGGCTGCCACAATGGCAGATTCAGGTACAGGCATGGCATTATCTCGATTTTAAACAAGGGAAACAAACATTTAAAAAAATAAGTGACATTGTATATTCTTATTGCTGTGTTTTCACTTCCTTTGCCCCTCCCCTGAGGAGGAGAGGAAGAATTTCATTAGCCAATATCCTGAAGTGGCTCTATTGAGCAACTTTTATGATATTGCTAGATTCCTAAGCAAAGCAAAACAAACTGGTTTGCCTGAGTAAAGATGTCACACAACTGACATCTTTACAACAGAACCAGCCAGTCCCTGCAGAGTGGACTGGTCAGTGGATCAAATGCTTGTATAGTTACTCTCGTAGTCTCCAAATCCCGTAAATTTCTTGGCCTCATCTTGCGTCCAGGTCTGGGCATCACCCTTTAAGAAGGATGCCGACAATCTGGAACAAGGGGCTGAAATAACTGGGCATGCTTAGCCTTGAGATCATATAGACTAAGGAGTGGCAAGATCTGGTCTTAATCGTACCAGAGTACAGGACTCCTAAAAACTGATTCAAGTTCCAGGAAGCCAAATTTCAGCTGAATATCAGGAAAAACAACTGCTAGAGCAGTACAAAAATGGAACCAATCACCTCAGGAGGTGGTGAGCACTCCAGTTGTGGATGTCTTCAAGAAAAAATACACAATCATCCAGCAGATCTACTTTGAATTGAATTCTTGCACTGAGTAAAATGTTGGACTTGATGGCCTTAAGAGGTCCATTCCAACTTCATTATTTTACGATCCTACAATAGTGCTATGATCACCATGCAACCCATTTTCATCCCTTACCCTATTTATAACCTGTGATTTTGCTTCTCATAACCCGAAGAAGTAGATCTATCCAGCTCGTCCTGGAAGAATTTTCAAGGTGTCAAATTTTTGTTTTCTTTAAAAGAAATTGCAGGAACAGGGAGATTCAGACTCAAATTGCACTTGTGACTTGGCTTGAGGTGTGTGTTTTTTTCAATGACTCAAACTTGAATTGGGACCCTCCTTCTTTTCTGAAGGGGAAAAAAGTTTCTTTTTAATAGGGACTTGGTGCCAAAGATCTGAGGTTGGGACTCGGACCCAAAGACTTGGCAACATCCCTGAAAAAAAAATGGGTCTGGAGACAGACTAACAGAAACCACACCAAACTGTGGGGCCTTGGTAGCTTCAGCTAGAAAGAAAGAAAGAAAGAAAGAAAGAAAGAAAGAAAGAAAGAAAGAAAGAAAGAAAGAAAGAAAGAAAGAAAGAAAGAAAGAAAGAAATCAAATCTGTAAGATAGATACATAGATGGATGGATGGATGGATAAGATTCAGACCCTTAATCTAGATAGATCTATAGATTTGAAGCCTTAATCAAGACAGATAGATAGATAGATAGATAGATAGATAGATAGATAGATAGATAGATAGATAGATAGATTCAGATCCTTAGAATCTAGACAGACAAATAGACAGACAGATTCGGATCCTTAAAATGATTAGATGATGGATAGATAGATAGATAGATAGATAGATAGATAGATAGATAGATAGATAGATAGATAGATAGATAGATACCCTCTATCTTGCCACAGCAGCGTGTTTGGTATCTTTCCTAAGCGGTGGGTTTTCCCATTTGTCTTCTCTAGGCATCAACTTAAACTGTCAACGCAACACCAACAACCCAAGACCGAAACGGGCCTTTCCTCTCCCCCCCACCCCCATCCCAAAATATCCCCCCTCTCCAAATCTGGCGGGCCGCGCTCCCCACTGCCTTTCCCAGAGAAAGAGTGTATATGTGTGTGTGTGGGGTGGGGGGGGGGGTGGGGGGTATCCCTTCTGGCCGTCGGGGCGCCTCAGGTCGGGAGGCGGCGGGCGGCCCTGGCGCGCTCGGAGTGGGGGGGGTGGGGGGGGTGGGAGGGCGAGGGAGTGGGGGGGGGCTTCGCGCGCCCCCCACCCACCCACCCTTACCCCTTTACTGAGGCTGCGCAGCTCCTCGCCTCCCTCCCCTCTCCCTCCCCCCTCCCTCCCCGGGGAAGAGCGGCGCTGCTGAGGCCAGGCGAGGCGAGGCGAGGCCAGGAGCGCCGCTTGGACCGCCGCCGCCGCCGCCGCCGCCGCCGCGGCCCGCCCCGCGGCCGCCATGCATTGTGGGGCAGCGGCAGCAGATCCAAGATGGCGGCCAGCAGGAGGCTGATGAAGGTAACAGCCCGGCCAGGGCCCGCCGAGACCGGGCCGGAGGAAGGAGGGAAGCAGCGGGGGGGATGGCAAAAAAAAAAAAAAAGGGACCTGGGGAGGGGGAGCTTTGCCGCTTATGGGAGAGAAGAGGGGTCGCTTTTCTCCTCAGGAGCGGGAAGGGGCCCGCCTTTAGCTCTCTTCGTTCCTCCCCCCCCCTTTCCTCCTCCTTCTCCCTTCAGTAAGCGGCTTCCGCCAGGCTTCTTTTTTTTTATGGGGTGGGGGGGAAGGCCTACCGGCGCCTGAGGGGAGAAAAAGAGGCCGCGGCGACCCAAGGGTTGGGGCAAGGGGGTTTAAGGAAGGCTCCTTCTTGGCTTTCCTCGGCGGGGGCGCCTCCTGAAGGAGCTTTGAGGCGGGCGTCCGGGTGGTCGAAAAGTGGGGTGGGGGGGGGTAGGTGAGAGAGGCGGGAAGGAAAGTAGGAAGGAAGAAGAGGGCTTCCCTTCAAGGCCCTGTCGAGGAGGAGGGGTGGGGGGGAAGGCGAGGCGAACCGTCGCTGCCCGCCTCTCTTGCCCGGGCATTTTGGGCCACCAGGATGGGGAGCCCGCCGTGACTAAGCAGAGGCCATGGGCGGGGAAGGGAAGGGAAGGGAAGGGAAGGGAAGGGAGGAGGGAGCCCGCCTGGCTGGCTGGCTGGTGAAGGGGTGGGTGGGCTGGTAGGCCGTCCGGCCAGCTTTCTGCCCCCCCCACTCTTTCAGCCTTGGAGGTGGGGGATCTGGATCGAGGAGGTGGGAAGGGGACGCTTCTCCATCCTTTCAGCTTTGGGACACTCAGCCTCCCCCCCTCCCCGACAGAGAAGTAAGGCGAGGCTACAGACACACACACACACACACACACACACACACGAGAGAGAGAGAGAGATGGTTTAAAGTTGGGATGGGGAGTCCCCCCCCACGAAGAGCGTTTCCTTGCAGCCATGCCGGCCACATGGCCAGGGACTTGCACAACACTGGCTCTTCAGCTTGAATACGGAGATGAGCACCGCCCCTAGAGTCGGACGCGACTAGCATACGTGTTGGGGCGGCGGGGGGGGGAGCCTTTACCTTTTACCTCCTTGGTCTGTCAAAACCAAGGAACCTGTGCATCCTCTGTAGACCAATTGCAGAATGCAAAGCAAAGCATGCTACTTATATCTCCCCCCCCCCTCCCAGAGCGCTTCATACGGACACGACTGGCACGGCTGTGCGGGGTGGGGGAACCTTTACCTTTTTTAACTGGACCTTGGGAAGAGGCAGTGGGGAGGAATGGGTCCCCACACACGTGCACACACACCACCACCACCACCACCACCCATGGCCTCGTGGTGGGGAAGAGGCCTTGTAGTTGAGATCATCCCAGTCCCTGTTCTCATCTCTGTGGGGTGGCGGTGGGGAAAGCCTGCACGGCGGATAACTGGGGGGGGGGGTCGGAGTGGCATCGACCTAGGAGGAGGAAATAAAAGGAGGAAACGACCGTGGTTATCATTCCTCGCCCTCTTCTGTTAGAGTTCTTCATCTTTTCTTTTTGATTCTTTTTGAAAGGGTAAGAGACTCCCGATGAAGTGTGTGTATGTGTGTGTGTGTGGGGGGGGGGGTCATGGCTTCAAAAGTCACTTCAGATGGGTTGGCCTCAGGTCTCCATCCCTCCAGGATGCCTGCGAACATCTTCTAAGCTTGCTTCTCCAGACAGGGGGGGGGAATCCCCATCAATAGAATTGAAAGGATCGCTTGTGTTAAATGTGGGGGGAAAGGGCCACTGGAACATCATTCACAGGACGGAGTTATGGGGCACTTTCAAGGCTGGAAGATGGGTGGTATAGAAATGAAATGAAATAAATAAATAAATGTGCCACCACTGAAAAGTGCAAAGGGTACTGATAGATTAGGCAAGACTCAGGTTGTTTTCAAGACTCTAGAGCAGTGGTGGCAAACCTTCGGCACGCCGGATGTTTTGGACCACAGCTCTCACAGTCCTTTGTCATTGGCAGTACAGGCTTGGAATTCTGGGAGTTGTGGTCCAAAACATCTGGAGTGCCAAAGGCTTGCCAGCACTGCCCTAGATCGTCTCTGACCTCCTCTTCTTCCTGCAAAGGAGGCAAATTACTGTTCTGAGAAACCAGAAGCAGCAGTTCATCTTCTAAATTCTGTTTCTCCCATCCATTGATCATAACTGAAAGCGGGCCTCCACCACTTTCAGTTTTGATTCTGTGGTTTTAGGCGTTTGTTTTGTTCCTTGTGATCCTTAAAAGCCCTCAGAGATAGAAAGTGGGCAGCCAACGCTGTCTATACCCGTGATATAGATGTTTATTCAGACCTAATACCACTGTATAAAAATGTACTACACATGCTGTGGATTTTCCTTGGCTCACAGGCAGCATTTAGAATAACTTGATCATTTTAGGACTTGTTACCACATTATATAGTGCTCTTTATTGAATGAGTTAGTGAGGGAATGTGAGGATCTGGTTGCTGAAAGTAGCAAGAGAGCACAGATTATGTGCTATAAACTTTGTTCAAGTCTGAGAGTTTTTCAGTATAAGGAACTGTTATAAACGTCTGTTTTCTGAGGTATATATTTTTTCATTAATTAGTAGGTGGTTTTTAATATTTGATTGATCTTTGATTTAACGGCAAAGATGTTCCTCTTGATTAATTGAGTGGGGACCTTTTTAAAGCTTTTTTTTAAAGATGACATTGCAACAACCGTAAATGGATATCTATCATCCTAGAAGAGGCATTTCATCTTTTCACTTACACTAGTAGGATTTAGAATGCCTTCAAGAACTTGTATGCAGTGAACAAAACAAAATGTGACATTGTTTATATGTATAAGTAATGATGAACTATATGGGTTAGTTGATGAGCTAAAATGTCCACATGACTGGATGACATAGTTCAGTGATGGCAAACCTATGGCACGGGTGCCAAAGGTGGCACTCGGAGCCCATTCTGTGGGCACCCGACATTGCCCCTTCATAGCAACCTACATACAGGTTAAACTACTGTACTGGCACTTTGCAAAAAAATTAGTGGGTTTTGAATTGCAGTTTGGGCACTCAGTCTCTAAAAAGTTCGCCATCACTGACATAGTTTGTGATAAATGTATGTTTTATATTTCTTGTTAAAACGCAAGGGATGATAATTATCTTTCCAGGCCTGGGGCAAATCAGGGAGGTCCTGAACTCTGGAATAATGTCCTTTAAACTGCTCTACATCTTCAGTTCCTACTAAGAATAGGGTTGGCTTTGGTGGAATGGAACATTTCCATGGTATTTTCCCACCTTTTCTGTAAGTCAATGTTTGGACTTAAATGTATGCCCTTAAATGTATCTAAGCCTTCTTGGCGTATGTTTTAAAAATTAAGATCGAATCCAGTGTCAGAAAATAGGGTCTCCTGCTGATTCTGGGATTTTGCTCCCACCTCTTAACTATTAACAGATATTATTAAATTGCCAGTTTAGTGTATGTTTATTATTGGTGCTGAAACAGATACACATCTTACTTTAGTATTGATTTTAATACTGTACTAAGCAGAATACTAAATTACTTGGCCTGTTTTTGGAATCTGAACGTGTGCCTTTGCTGTCGTTAGATCATGCTGCCTTTATTTTGACTTGATTCTTAGTTTTTGATGTTATGTTTTTGATGTTATGTTTTGATCCTAAAGTAGACTCTTTTTAAAAAAAAAAACTGATATCATCCCGTAAAGTAAGAGAATCATTTGTGACTGAGCTTTTTTCTATCAAATCACAACTCGTGTTTTTTCATTTGCATGCTCCCCCATCCTGTTGATTTATAACATAGATGTATTAAGGATGCTAAAGCAAAAAGTGTGTTGAGTTGAAGTACTTCAAACCTGTTAGCAGAGGGATCTTAAACTTGTATCTGAAAGGCTTTGAAATAAAAACACTTCTTTTTGATAGTTCAGAAAAGTGCTTCATACTCTATATCATTGAATTTTATCATCAAGCAGAGGTTCCCAAGGAGAATTAGTCATTGCAGGCCAGGTGCTTTGGCAGGACAGTGGTAACCTTTCCAGTAATGATGGACCCAGTTCCTATTAGCGCTAGCCAACATGACCAATAGCCAAGGATGATGAAAATCATAGCCCACACCCTGCCCAGTGGGTAACTTTTTTTTAAATGCCACTTTCTTGGAACATAGTGGTTATTTACTGAAATGGCAGGGTAGATGGTAGAAAGATGTAGAATACTCAGATGCAATAAAACCTGTTTCTTAGCGTATTTTTGAATGAAATTTTAATGCGTTGGTTTAGTGCATATGCATTCATGCGCCCTTCGTACCTGTCAGTTCCACACCATCCAGTTGTCACTCTTCAATACTGCACTGAAACTGGATGGTTTTCTCATTTTCCTGACCGTATAGACAAGCTGCATTTTAAACTTGGTGTGGACGTGGACTTCTACCCAACTTCTTTTTGTGAGTTTTGACATTTTGTGTGCACAGTATGTGGTCTGTGGGGCCCCAGAATGAATCATCTGAGTTTCCATGATTTCTTATGGGGACATTTGCTTTGATATACGAGTGCTTTGGTTTACAAGCATGTTTCCAGAACGGATTGTGCTTGCAAACCAAGGTATTACTGTATATGTTTCTTGCTACCTGTTATCACCTAGACTTGCAGCTTTGAAATTTCCTATTACCTGTGACTTTCCAGTTTCGAGGGTGTCATAGACCATTTAAACCAGTGTTTCCTAACTTGGGGATCACAGTGTTTTCTGGTGGGTCGCAGATCACCTTATATGTGATACAGTATAGTCCTTGTTAAACAATCTCTTCCTTTACCTTTCCAATTGGGATATTAAAGCCTTTACTTTCTGAGAAGGGGTGACTTTACTCCTTTAAAAGTGCCTTTTCTGCAGACGGGTGTGTGTGTGTCACAGATTACTTGGATATTATAAAAGAGTATCATGGCTTGAAAAGGGGGGGAAAGAATAACTGAACTAGATGAAACTAATTATCATTAAGTATATGTTCTACTATACTGATAGTGTTCTCTGTTTTAAGACGATGGATATAACTGGTAATCTTAAGTCTGGATGCTAGTGGTGATACCCATGATCTCTGTGCGGTACACGTTGGGAGACCCATGGGCTGAACACTAGTTGTGGCAGGAGAGCATGTGGCTAAGAGGATGTAGGCCAACTAGTGCCATGGTGAAAAGTGGGCCCTTCTGTTGTCAAGGCAGCAGCAGTCTTTGTTTTCTTCTGCTCTGGTGCTGGAGAGCAGCCCTAGCATAAGGCTTTTTTTTCAGGAGGAAGAACATTAGAGAACACTGCTCTGATCTTTTATATCCTATGAGAACAGTGGCCAGGAAATGGCCACTTGACATGGTCACAGTTCTCATCTCCTGACACGGTCAGAGCATAGTAAGAAGTCATGTACTCTTTTATCTAGAAATACCAATTGCCCTTTCTAGATAAGAAGTGCTAAACTCTGACCATTGTTTCACCTAGATCAGGCATGTCCAAACTTTGGCCCTCCTGATGTTTTGGACCACAACTCCCAGAATTTTAACCTTAGCTTGCCAATGACAAAAGATTGTGGGAGTTGTGGTCCAAAACATCTGGAGGGCCGAAGTTTGGACATGCCGGACCTAGATCCTAATAAAAGGAATGGTAGCCTCACACAGGAAGTTTTATTACAGAAACCACGGAGCTACAATCATGTGTAGAAAACATTTATTGATATATCGATATGACCACATGAAAAACAATGATGAGCTCTATGTTCTGTTACTACATGTTTCTTCAAATCGTGTGTTTTATGACAGATTTCTTTTTCGGAGTATTTAGTCATTTGTCCATAAAATGTATTAAGTTCCTCTTACAAGAGTGTTTCAGGATTCAACCAGGCCTACTGGTTTCTGTTTTATGAGTGCTTGGATCCTGAAGTCATTTTCTGGTCACATTCGCACCAAACAAGAATTCACCCCACACAGTTCATGGCTTCATCACTTGTGCTTGACTTGTCTCTGCCAGTAGGAACAATTTCAACAACCAAGTATTATGCCTGAAATGATTAATATATCATTCACACAATTAGGACCTCAGTGAAAATCTTAACGGTCTCATGTGCTCCCAAGGCTTTTACATATGAAACCTGCTACGTAGTAAACTGTCCAGTAAAATTTTATTTTTAATTTCATGTCTAAATGAATAGCGAAAATTATACCAAATTCAGGTGATAGTAAATGCTGGCTTACAGAGGATCATGTGATGGGGAAATGGTACATTACTGTTAGAAGTTGGTGCAATAAATGGAATTACCTAATACATGTGAAGCTATGCTCTGTGTGTGCTTCAGTCCTTCTGTTTTTTTTAGTCATTTTTGTGTGTATATATATGTGTGTGTGAGGGGGGGGAGAGAAGACTTTAACTTCTTAAGGAAATAGGTAACTACAGTTCAAGCATAATTATAGACTCAAGGGTTTATGATTTATTAATTGCATTTATACTCGGCTTTATACTTGGCTGTTTAGTGGGGGAAAGGCTCCCAGAGCAGCTTATAATGTAGGTAATACATTATGGATGCTGTGTTATTTTCTTTTCTTAAATTTTAAGTGTTCAGAAATGCTCACAGTGTAAATACTGTATAGATTGTATTTTACTTTCCTCCTCAAAGTCATGGAAACAGCAAGTTGGCTTATTTCTAAATGTGTTTGTTCGAACAAGGATATTGTCAAACATTTACTCAGCTGAACTTCTGACACAAGCTGCCACGCCCCAGTAACTAACCTCAAGCATTTATATTCAAATACAGTGGTATCTCTTAAGACAAATGACTCGTAAGACAAAAAACTCATAGGAAAAAAAATTCCAGGAATAGACATGCTTCGCATGATGAAAAATTCGCTATGGGATGCTTCGCAAGACGAAAAACCATTCTCCATGTACCCAGGGGGAAAACCCGGTTATTTTTGTCTTTATTCTAGCCTTCGGAACGGATTAATCCATTTTCAATGCATTCCTATGGGAAACCGCGTTTCATAAGACAATTTTTTTAAAAAACAAATTGACCCGTAGAACGAATTAAATTTGTTTTAAGAGCTAACACTGTACTCACGATTCACCCACCCATTGATGAGGCATTTATTATCTTACTAGAGACATTTTCCTGCTTGTTTAAATGTGATATATGTGATTGTTGGATGCCAGATCAACTCTAAAGCCATGACTTGTATCTATTCCAGGATTATATCGATCTAAGTCATGGCTTTAAAATGGGTCAGACTTTTATAGCACTCCAGATGTTCTTAGATTCAATGTCTCATATATCGTGGCAAAAATGGCTAGTGATGAAGGTTCCTGGGTGTATCGACAGTATTTGGAGGGTCACGAGTTACCTCTGGTTTAACATTTCTAAGCAGATTTGAGGAATGGTCCCCATGTACTCTATCAGCTATTATTTGAACAAACTATCCTTGTTTACATGGCTGGTATAGCTCTAAGCACATAAACTGGGAAGACGCGTGGTCTCCCTACTTGACCATGGCATGGGGGCTGAATTCAGAACTTCTTGCATTTTGAAGCTATAGGAGATTAATTTAGACCAAAGGTTGTACTCAATATGATTACACAAATATCAAGTCATCATTCCTGGCCCAGTCATTTTGCATGCAGTTTTGTTCTATCCTAGGCTTAATGTTAGCTACTAATCTTTGTCTGAATTGGTATGCGAGCAGGTCTAGACAACATGGGGTTCATATACATGTTCATCTCACAGAGCACATGTGCCTAAGCATTGCCACTGGGGGGCAGCCGAGTTAATAGTAAAGCCATTGTTCTGAATACAGTACTGTACTCCACATCAGTCTTTGGCTGTGTGTGTGTGTGTGTGTTGGCTTGTTACAGTCATGACCGACACTTTGTGACCCCACATCCATGGAGTTTTCTTGGCAGGAAGACTGGAGTGGTTTGCCAGTTCCTACTCCAGGTGCCTACAGCATCTGGTATTCCCTGGTGGTCTCCCATCCAAGTACTCATCAGGGCCAACCCTGCTTAGCTTCCGAAATCAGGCGAGATCAGATGTGCTTAGGGCATCTAGGCAGCTTGCAGTCTATGTTGGTGTTAGACCACATGATTCAGAACAGGAAGTAGAAAGGTCATGTTTCTTCTACCTCTGTATAAGATAGGTGAAAAGGAATGTTTTTCTTTTTAACTTTGTTTTGGGGGTAAGGGAGTGGTTTTTTAGCTTTATCTGCTTATTTAAACATTTTATTAACTTCCCCTTTCTCCTTAAAAAGGACCCAAATTATTTTATTTTATTTATTTTTGAGTATTTTTAGCCCACTTTTCTTCTTGGAAAAGGACCCAAGGTAGCTTATAGTAAGGAGAGATAATATATTGTCCAGTACAATTAAGACACATTCAGTTTGAGAACAAGAAATTGAAGGATATCTTACAACATTAGAAGGCAACATTAAAACTAACAGTTGATAACATAGTGTCAATGCAATCACACAAGGAGAAATATAAACAACAATTTATAAGCAGTTATAACGCAAAGTCTGTGTAGCATTGTATGGTAGATTAATAAAAAGGCACAATAGGTAGTCCATCATTCAGGGAAAGCTTGCCTGAAGAGAAAGGTCTTTGCCTGTTTCTGGAAAGATATCAGAGATGGGGCAGTCCTGGCCTCCAGTGGGAGGGAGTTCCAGAGTCTGGGTGCAGCAGCCGAGAAGGCCCTTTCATGGGTTCCCACAAGGCGTACCTGTGAGGGAAGCAGGATGGAGAGAAAGGCCTCTCCAGATGACCTTAACACCAGAGTCAGTTCATACTGTGAGATTCGATCTTTGAGGTCGCTATGACCCAGGTTGTACAGTGCTTTGTAGGTTAACCCAAGGCAGGGGTTGTGTCATATCACCCCAAATGACATTCAGTTTCTGGTGATTTCTGCATTTCTCACACAAGCCTTGTATTGAAGTTGTACTTTTCTGGCATTTCAAGGAAGAGCAGTGTCAGTTTAGTTAGAGAAGGAAATTAATAGTTTTGCACATAGATGATAGATAGATAGATAGATAGATAGATACAGACACACACATATATATACACACACACATATATATATATATATTGGGGCTCTCAGTTGAAATAATTTTTCCTGCAAAATTCGTGCATGGCTGATGAGGTAGATTGAACTATGAAAGCGTGTAGATCATTTACATTTTTAGTGGCCTAATAAAAGTATCCCCTGTCCTGCAGTTGTAGAATCTCTGTTGGTGAGAGACGGCTTCCTGATTTATTTCTTGAAGAGGAAATGGCAAGCCAAGCGTGGAGTGAAAGATGCATGATTGACCCGAATGGTAGAATGTAAAGATTGTTATGGTAGAGATAAGAGGCAGTGGCTAAAACAACAAATGGTGCTGCATGCTGATTTCTCTCCTCCACCCACCCCCATGTTGTTGCCCATGGAGTCTGTGCTAGCGCTGATTCACTGGCGTAAAGATTGCACAATCCCCCCTAAAGCTGTTACACGTAGAACTATATTATTTCACACCAATTGTTAGCTCGTTGCCACCTTCTGATTCATTACATATTTTCTATGTCATCCTTCCAGAAGAACATACTGCCCACGCTGGGAGCGTATTAGTAGTAGAGAACGTTCCAAGGGTGGTGGGAATTGTTAATAAGCATCTATAAACGTGTTGTGATTTTACACTTGAAAATTCATGATGGGGGAAAAAGAAAAGAAAAGCTGACCGAGAGCATGATACAAGTACCTTCTTGCTACCACTCATATGTCAGGAACCTAAAATTTCAAATTAAATCTATCATGCTGTTGCCGGGGGAGGGGGGGCTCCATTTTGTGGTGGAACATATTAATTTCTTGCAAAGAAGACAAGTCTGCATTTATATCCTTGCAATACTTGCATTCCTATGGCTTGCCAAAAATCTCTTCATGAGCATGTGCGCTTCCCCCTTTGGGCTGGATCTCAGCAGTCCCTCTGTACCTTAAATCTCCTTCCCATGTGTCCCGTTTAACTTCCAGAACTCTCTTAAAATTAAAATCGTCCCACATCCTGTCCACTTACCCCCTGCCAACCAAGTGTCATTGCCCATTCACTGTAAGCCCCTGCAGCTAATGCCACACCTGTTTCCTTTTGATTGAAATGCATGGAAATGTTAAATTCTCTCATGCTTTTTGTAATCTGAACGTTTGGAGATAGGCTTAATGGGGGCGCAGACTTAATATTGAAGGTACAAGTTTCTGTTCAAACATGAAAGGGTTCGTGACACCTACAGGACTTAACAAGCTTTGTTTCGCATAACCTGCTGTGGGCTGTGACCCACTATGTGCATCTGAAAAAAGTGGACTGCAGTCCATGGAAGCTTAAGCCCAGTGAAACTTGTTTGTAGGTAAAAGGTGCTTCAAGACTCTTTCTGGGTTTGTTGCAACAGGTAAATGCAGTGACTTGTTTAGAATCTTCATATGTTCTTAGGTAACGAGACCGGTATTAACTGTACTGGAAATATGTCTGGCCAGTTAACAGGGAAAGGGTAGAGTCTTGCCTGCAACTGTGTTTGCTTGTCAGAAAAGCTATCACTAGGGAAGCATCTGTAAGTCCACGTGGAGGGTCCCCCTTTTTCTTGTGTTTCATTAATGTGACAAGTCCTGCCAGCTGAACAAACTGACCTGGCAGAACTTAAAATGAGGAAGTTTAGAAAAATATCTTTCAGTGTAAATGGTGCTATATTTCCTTCTTAGTTTGACTTAATACTATTAAGTTTTGTTGTTTTGCTGTTGTTGTCATTCTGTAATGCTAACTTGCACATAATTGTCTGGTAGTCCTGGATTCTGACGGTAAACACCACTGTTTATCTTTACACATATTTCTACGTGTATTTCTTAGGATCCCTGGTGGAGGCCCATTTATCTCGGCTATTTAATGTGGAAATAGCCACGGACTACAAGTGAAATATGGCTGTTTGTATTTGACTCAGAATTTGGAAGTATCATTTTTTTTTAATTGCAACAAGTAAAATTTGCAAAGTCAATCCAGGCTCTTTCTCTCTTCATCACATGTATTAGTAACCCTGTCCCTTGTACTCATGTTAATGTTTCATTTGGTGGTGAGTAGATTTGATTGCATAAATAATCTAGAGTTGTTTAGTCTGTTATGCCTTTCGTTCCAAATGAAATTATGTTAAGCAAAATTTCCTTTATCCAAATCTCCAATAGGAATGCATTGAAAACAGAGTAATTACCCCATAGACGATTGTGTTAAGCAAATTTCCCCTGTCTCCGGAATTTTTTATGTTGTACAGATTTTATGTTATACAAACCGCTCGTTATACGACGTTTCGCCAGTCTCTGTGGCCAGCACCTTCAGAGGGCTATACCCCAGGGCACAGAGAGAATTCGTAGTTCCCTGAGCTCCTTGCCCTCTGAAGATGCCGGCCACAGAGTCTGGCGAAACGTCAGGAAGGAAAACTTCCAGAACACGGCCAAATAGCCCGAAAAACTCCTAATAGCTATCAGATCCCGGCCGTGAAAGCCTTCAAGAAGACATTGTTAGAGCATTTGCAATTTACTTACAGGTGATTTTCACATTTTCAGACAGACATTGGGAGCTTCAAGTGGGTTGCTTGTACAGGTATTTTCAAAATGAGGACTCAAAGGGTATTGCTTTTTATAGCCTTCCTTGTTTTCTTTCTGGAAAAAAGGTGGGGATATGATTGAGACATCAAAATAATGCAGGGCATGAGTCAAGTGGATAGAGGGACGCTCTTCTCCCTCCCACAAAATACCAGAACTAGGGGAAATACACTCAAATTGAGGGCTGGGAGAGTAAGAACAGACAAAAGAAAATATTTTTTCACCCAGCGTGTTGTTAGTCTGTGGAACTCCCTGCCACAGGATGTGGTGATGGTATCTGGCCTGGATGCCTTCAAAAGGGGATTGAACAGATTCCTGGAGGAAAAGTCCATCACAGGTTACAAACCATGATAGAGATGTATCATCTCCAGGCTTAAAACCAGGGTACTCAAGGGCCAGATGCAGGGGAGTGGTATCAGGAGACAGAGATCCAGTCTCGTGCGCTCCCAGATGCATCTGGTGGAGCCACTGTGAGATACAGGAAGCTGGACTAGATGGGCCTTCAGTCTGATCCAGCATGGCTCTTCTTATGTTCTGCAAAACCAGATGCCATCCAGAATAAAGCACTTGATGAACTCTTGTTGGGACTGTGGGGACCACTGAAATATGTTTTCGTATCCACAAGAAAGTTACTTCTATTGCCTGGTCTCTTATATTTTATTAATTTTTTTCTAGTCTTGATTTTTCAACTCTGGTATCCCCTGGAATTGCAATTCTTTATTATTGTTATTTAATAATCCGTAAAGGTACCATTCATCCTCGCTTTTGTATTATTTAAGGACCACGTGGCTTTATTTGATTTCTTATATTTTACATTTCCTATTGAAATATTCTGACAAACATTCCTTTTCCTCCTGAACTTGGTGCTTCAGCATTCAAATCATGCACTATAACATAATTGGATTAATATTGGTTAATAAACCACTAAAGTTAACTGAAGATCGTCTTGCTGAAACTCATCTATGAGGGGAAATGGAAAGGTTGGTATAGAGGAGGAGGCCTCAGTGCCTGCTCCTGGCTTTGCAGTGGCCATCCAAACTAGGCCAAGATGAAGGGGAAAGCAACATCTGAAGTTTCCTGAACTTTGGCACCCAATTATTTCTCGCTAACCTGCTGTTTCTGCTGTGTTTGGTTTGCAGGAGCTTGAAGAAATCCGCAAATGTGGAATGAAGAACTTCCGTAATATCCAAGTCGATGAAGCTAACTTATTGACTTGGCAAGGGCTTATTGTTCCTGTGAGTGTGAAAACATCTGTAGTGTTTGTATGAAAATATGGTGCAAGGAAATGAAAAATGTTTTAATGATTAATGCTTATTCAGTAACCATTTTTATATAGTGTCTGAAACATTTAAAACACTGTACAGATAAGTTAAAAATGAAACCACCACTGCCCCTACGACACAGTAGACACAATGAAAAAGGAATGGGGTAAAAAAAATGAGAGCAACCAAATATATGTATTGATCCGTAAAATTGCAAAATCTCCATTGCATTGACCAGTTGGTTTGACCACTGAGAGGGCAGAGTTACAGAAGCATGGAATCATCATAGAGTTGGAAGAGACCTCAAGGGCCATCTAGTCCAACCCCCTGCCATGCAGGGACCGCCATCACAGGACCCCCGACAGATGGCCATCTAGCCTCTGCTTAAAAACCTCCAAAGAAGGAGACTCCACCCTCCTTTGTGGCAGCATATTATTCCACTGCCGAACAGCTCTAACTGTCATGAAGTTCTTCCTAATGTTCAAATGGAATCTCTTTTCCTGTAGTTTGAAACCATTCATGAGCTATGTTTATTTTCTGAGTTTAGTCGCATTATTTTTAGGCTGCAGTCAATCCCCCAGGCAGCATAATTAAGAAATGTGCTGGTTGAGAACTGTATTCTAAAAATAAGATTTCCAAGCTGTGTCTGGAGATTCCCACCCCACCCCCTGCCAAATCCTCCGTGGAGTATGAATGTCTGACTAAAGTTTGTTTTAAGAAATCTCAATATTGCTTCCTGCCATAGACCTTGTGTGGTTCTCCTGGCCAGCTCGTATTTCTGTGCTCTTGCTTATTGTGAGGAAACAGTGGCTTTTGCTAATGTGATTTGGTTTCATAGCTCCCAAAGCATGGCCACTTTTTTTTCTGCCTTTCTTTTCTTTTAACTTGAACTGTATTTACTTCTTCCCTCGCTGACCTGGAACCAAATGAAAATGTTTCTGCTGCCCCAGAGAACAATTCAAAAAAATAGTGCCGTTGAAAAAGACTTGAAGTACGCCTAATGTAATTAATTTGTATCTTCCCAGAAGCGTAGACACATTAATCTTTGAAAAATACAGCATAGTGGTGCATTTAATGATGCAGAGAATTGAGTGGTTAAGAGATTGAGATTTTATATCCTGAGAATTGAGGAATTAAGGAAATAAAGCACGCCAAGCAGAGAGCTAACAGCATAAGAATGGAAAGGTAGCGTTTGCACCTTGGTTATTACAGGAATGGTCTAAATAGGCATAATTTCATGTTTGTAGACACCTAAGTTGATTGGCTTTTAGCAAACTCACTCTAAAGCAGAGGTGCACAATGTGTGTCCTCCCTGAAGGCTGTAACACTTCAGCAACCTTCAGTCCCCGTCGGCATTACCAGTTGTTAGAGATGTCAGTTGTTAGATGGAGTTCAACAACCCCTGGTGTGTCAAAGCACTTCTCCTTTAAAGGATCCTAGAGCAACAGCAAAGAATAGCTTCGGTTGCTGTTTTGGGCCACAAGCTTCCTTTCTTGGCCAAAAATAGTAGGATATTTATTTGTATCTCTGTTTGCTTATTCAGCAGTCCGTGCCTTCTCTTGATAAGTAGCTTCACAGCAGGATTTATTTTTTTTACTTGCTGGAAGGAAGAGAGGAGCATTGTAGATAGTTTGAGGTGCCGAAAGCCAGCTAACAAATCATCAGCTCTCTGCCTCGTCCAGTTTGCGGTGGGTGGGTGGATCTTCCAAAAAAGTGAGAAACCTTGTTTATGTTGGTCAAAAATACCTGCAACCAAGGAGAAATAGTTCCACCTTTGAATAGCTGTTTCTGCCAGGAGGTTCTCTCGAAGATCTCCCACATAAGTGTAGTATGGCATGTCCAAACTTCGGCCCTCCTGATGTTTTGGACCACAACTCCCAGAATTCCAAGCATGTATTGCCAATGGCAAAGGACTGTGGGAGTTGTGGTCCAAAACATCTGGAGGGCCGAAGTTTGGACATGCCGGACAGGATATGCTTTTATTTCTTGTACTTTCTGTATTAACACCAGGACATTGCAGAGTTCCTGGGAGAAACATATGTAGACTCACAGTGGGTTTTAGATAGTGGAGTTGCGTGTAAAGCTTTGGTCATTACAAACATCAAGACAGTACTCACGGTGGTGTTTTTTTTCATATGCATGCAAATCCTTTGAAATAAAAAGGGAGAGTCGAGTGACCATGACAAAATACAAATGCAAGACTAAGCTATAGGTGATACCTTTTTAGGTCACTAATTAAAAAATCATCTCAAGCTTCCGTGGACAATATCCATATCTTCAAAGCAAGTGGGTTTTCTGCATCAACACTCTCCCCTTTCCAGTGGCCAAACAGAAACTTGTATGTTTCAAAGAAGAACCAACTGGAGAGGGTGGGCATTCATGATCCATGCCCATTTGTTTGAAGGACTAGGGCAGTGATGGCAAACCTTTTAGAGACCGAGTGCCCAAACTGCGATTCAAAACCCACTAGTTTTTCACAAAGTGCCACTGCAGCAATTTAACCTGAATGCAGGTGGCTGTGAAGGGGAGAAAGGGCTCCGAGTGCCACCTTTGGCACCTGTGCCATAGATTCGCCAACACTGGCCTAGTATTTCTGCTGTCTTTTGAAAACAATTGTCCATGTTTGACTTGAGGCTGCATAGAGCTGGGAGTTTTCATCTGTTTGACCTAAAACCTGTACACAACAATAGTTCATTATGTCAGTGGATGTCCAAGTTCTGTATCGCTCCATTCAAGATGTGCTGACACTCAACCCAGTCTCCTTGCCTACTGACGTGCATTGCACAAATTTTGATTGCTCCGAATATTGTATCATCTTGGCTCCCTGGGCTTATGCTTTCAGAAATCCCTCAGTAGCATCTTACAGGAGTGCAGATGTGTAGCTGACCTAACAGCGAAGTTCTCCAGTGACCTCCATGTGGATGGTGTGGCAGAGAACCCTACGTATTTAGGGAGATGGGAGCATTATTAATTCTTCCCTTCACTGTAGTGGAGTCATATTGCTAGCTTCAAGCTGTCTGATTAATTTGGGAAGGATGAGAAGAGCTTTAATCCTATGAGGCTCCTATCTTTCAGATCTAATCTTGTTAGGAAAGGAAGTCATCGAAATTTCAGGGCTGGAGTAACTGGGAGGCAGTGCATATTCTCCTGTTGGGGTGCTTCTTAGTCACTAAGGTCTCCTTGCCTAATAGGCAGCACTGTCACTCTTTAGGAGCCTCTCTTTTGAGCGGGAGGGGGGGACGTTTGGCCCTCCAGATGTTTGGCATTAGAACCCCCCATCAGCATTGACTATGCTGGCCAAGAAGGTCCGAAGTTTAAAAAAACGACAGATGGCATACCAAAGGTCTCCTTCTTACTCCAGTACTGGAGCATGTTGTTAACCATCGATCATGGTAGGACTGATGACAGACACAGGTAAACCCTGTCCTTTAAATTTACTATGGACTCTACAACCCATTGCGTAGAAAGCATACTACCCTGGGGGGGGGGTCTAACAGATATATAATCTGTTTGAGTACTGTTACTTTCAGTTCCCTGGCCTTGGATATAGTCACACGTGTACAGTGGCACCTTGTATAAAGGAATTAATTCGTTCCAAACGAAATTACGTTAAGCAAATTTTCCTTTATATAAATTTCCCATAGGAATGCATTGCAAATGGAGTAATCCCATTTTTTATGTTGTACAGATTTGGCCCGTAGGCAATTTTATGTTAAGCAAATTTCCCCTATATCCGGAATATTTTATGTTGTACAAATTTTATGTTATACAACCTGTTTGTTATACAAGGGTCCACTGCATATAAAGTTTAGAGCTGAGAACTGAGCAGCGGCCTCTTGAGCTTATTTGCCTTCTTGTTGACTAGGTGTAGCTTCCGTCTCGTGCGAAAATAAATCTGGTAGTCTCAAAGGTGCTACGAGACTTCTTCTTTTCTTTTCTCTTCCCCTTGGGTTTTAAAAAGGCATTTTCTCAAACTGTCTTGCATTTATGTTGCTGGATTGTTTTGAGAAGTTTGAGACGGCCCTTTGTTTCCTGCTGTGGTGCAAGTTGATGTTGTACGCCTATGTCATCAGAAAATTTCTCTTTATTTAAGCCAGTGACCTCCTAAGGGCTTGACCAAGAAAATGTCAGTATCATGTCAAGCACTCTGTTTTGAAGCATAAGTTCTGTCCTTCAGAGAAGCCTAAATAATAAGAGAGCTGCTAATAAATCTGTGGGACATTGTGGTAGGTTTGCAGAGGTGTCCTATTCCATGTTGTTGAGCAACAAGGGAATAGCTCCAATTCCACACCCATGTGGTTGAAGAAGGAAGCGGGGGGGGGGGTTGAAGACTCAGAGGGTTTATGTGAATGGGGTGTGGCTAGTACTCAGTCTGATGAAGCTATTTGGATGAGTAGTGCAATGTTTGGATCTCACAAGAAAAGAAGTCCAGTTGCCATGACTCAACTTCTGGACCCCCTTTTAAATAACTATATATATCCACCTACTCCCCATCTCAGCCATTGTTGTGAGTTCTGAGGTTTGTGGTTTCTCTAAAAGCCAACAGTGTGCTAACTTCTGTCATATTTGATCCATCTGGATTCTATCTATCCCATGGCTGGGTCATTCTTTCTTTCTCTTTCATTGCAGGATAATCCTCCATATGACAAGGGTGCATTCAGAATTGAGATCAACTTCCCAGCAGAGTACCCCTTCAAGCCTCCTAAGATTACGTTTAAAACAAAGATCTATCATCCTAACATTGATGAAAAGGGGCAGGTTTGCCTGCCAGTAATTAGTGCTGAAAACTGGAAGCCAGCCACCAAAACTGATCAAGGTAAGATTATTGTAATTGACGGCTACGGTTTATCCAGAGCAAAATTTTGTTCTGAGGGTTAGTTTCTTTTCTTTTTAAATTTTTCGTTAAAAGTCCATAGGCACTTTGCTGTTTCAGTCTCTAATGAAAGGTAATTACCTGGTACCTTTGGTTAAATGTGTCTAGTTTTTTTTCCAGTTTTTTCAGTGCCTGTTTCTTCATCCCCCCCCACCACCGTACCGTGCCAATTTTTCCTTTTCCCTAGTTTAGAAATAGCAGCTTTAGGACACTTTTAGAAGCAGGCTAAATATATTAGAGCACAGGTAGGGATCTTTGGCAAGCAAAGAAAGAGTTCAACCCTCGGTACTCAGCACAGGCTGCGCTTCACCCAGAAAAAAGATAAAGAAAGTGAAAAATATTTTTAAAAATCAAAAGAAATCACTGGATCACTTGTGGTTTTGATTTTGTAGGTCAGGAGAGCTTGCAAGGATATACATCACCCAGTCCAAAATCTGTGTTCCTGACACCCTTCAGGAGTGGGAAACTCTTTTTATTTACTTTACTTTACTTTACTTTACTTTACTTTACTTTACTTTACTTTACTTACTTACTTACTTACTTACTTACTTACTTACTTACTTACTTACTTACTTACTTACTTACTTACTTACTAGGGTGGGATGTAGCCTACGTGTAGGGTCTCAAAAGTGGTCCTGTGTGGTCAGCAGGACATAGTTTGTCAACCTCTATGTTAGAACTCTCATCCTACATTAGAAGCTTCTTCTAATAACTTCCCAGCCCGCTCTGTAGCCCATCTTTCAGAAATGAGTATTAAAATAGTCACCGGCTGCGAAAAAGACTTCCCTTCTGGCAGGCTTGTTTTGGAGTGATTGGTTCTGGTTGGGGTTCTAAGGATACTTGCTTTGTTGAGAAAAGTTAGCGAGTTTGCCAGGTTATGTCACTTGACCTCTTTTCTCTGCCAGGCGGTTTGCTTTCCTGCGGGATATGGCAGCACGTAAAATAAAGAGGCAGAACCCGGTTAACAGTTATGAAGGATAAATGGCCGCAAGCTGAGTGCTATTTTCAGGGCTGTATCTCTTATACCTCCTTCTCCCCTGATTGCTCAGTGGGTTGTGCAATGGCCAGGCGGCAGCAAAAGAATTAGTGCTGTTGCCGGGACAGATACGTTTTTTGCAACACAATGCTGGCTGATAATGTCCACAACAAATCAGGACTGGAGTGATGATGCCTGCGGGCAAGGGAGTCACGCACAGGTCCCAGTGTTAATGTCTTGGTTGCTGAACCATTTGTTTGTCTCAAATCAGCAGGTTATAGCTGTGCCCCAATTTTGTATATTGGTTGGTAACCATCAAACGGTGGCCATAACATCAGGCACTAGCATGGCATACATTGCAGTTGTTGCAGCTATCACAGCTGCCTCTGTCCGCACAGTGAAGAAGGAAAAAGTCCAGTGGGGTTAAAATTATATTTAAAATAAATGAAATCTGGTAGATGGAATAGCAAGCATATGAATTAACACGGGGCTCATAGACTCGTGTTGAGTTTGAAATGTGAAGAAGCAAAAGATGTAAGACGTGTACCTTATTTGACACAATGTTATAAGCTGTCAATTTGTAGATGAGTCCAGAATGATCTGTTGTGACTAGTCATTATGAGCAGTTTCAAACCCTGCTCACCTCTGTCTATCAGAGTTCACTTGCTGATGTGAGACACACACACACACACACAGAGAGAGAGAGAGAGAGAGAGAGAGAGAGAGAGAGAGAGAGAGAGAGAGAGAGAGAGAGAAGGTTCATTGAATCACTGCAACATGCATATAGGCTGACTGATGAAATTCTCATTGATTCCGTGGCTCTCATTTGGACTAGCAATTTGGGTTTGGGCCAGTTTGGATCTTGTATTATAATTGCACAAGCAGTTATTTCACCACTGTGGCTGTTTGTTCCACCGGAGTGGATCACGATTGTTCCATGCTGTCGTCGCGTTCAACTCAACAGCCACCTACTTCTCAAGTGGATGGTTGGTAGCTTTAAAGCAGAAGCAAAGTGTTCTGCTTACATACCGCCCCATACCACTTCAAGTAGTCTCTGGGCGGTTTACAGTTTAATCATGCAGGCTACACATTGCCCCCCCCCCCCACAAGCAAGCTGGGTACTCATTTTACCGACCTCGGAAGGATGGAAGGCTGAGTCAACCATGAGCCGGCTACCAGGGATTGAACCCCAGGTCGTGAGCACAGTTTTACCTGCAGGACAGGCACTTAACATAGACATCAAGCAGTTTAAAATAAATACAATTTGAAGTTGGAATCGGGTGCGAAATTATATAGTCTTCCATTAAAATCAGAATAAATCAACCCTTCATTACCGGTCCATAATTTATGCACTCAACTAAACAGACACTGTGTCCTTAAAATGAGATAAAACCATGTCCAGGGTTAAGTTATAAAGGTATTATTATCTGTCTTGGGTCGCAGCCCCTACTTCTCAAGTGCAGTCTGCTGGAGGAACACACTTGGTGTGTCGTGAACTTGAGCATTCTTGGCAAAGGCTTTAAGACAGGCATGTCCAAACTTCGTCCCTCCTGATGTTTTGGACCACAACTCTCAGAATTCCAAGCCTGTATTTCCAATGACAACGGACTCTGGGAGTTGTGGTCCAAAACATCTGGAGGGTCGAAGTTTGGACATGCCTGCTTTAAGAGCTAGGTTCCTTCCATGTCATAATGAGGTGGTGGAGGAGGATTCTGGAGGCATCAGGTACACCCGCACCACATTATCTGTTGACCCCTTTGCTTTGTTTGTTTGTTTTGTTTTTCTGACAGTAATCCAGTCCCTCATAGCACTGGTGAACGACCCACAGCCTGAGCACCCACTCCGGGCCGACCTAGCCGAAGAATACTCTAAGGACCGTAAAAAATTCTGTAAGAATGCTGAAGAGTTTACAAAGAAATATGGTGAAAAGCGACCAGTGGACTAAAAAAATAAAAAAATTAAAAATTAAAAAAAATCCCTGACAGAATTGATGTCAGCAAAGTGTGAGAAGATCTGGAGCAGTGCATTTCAGATACACCACAAAACAGGACTCTATGGGAAATTTGACAAGTGCCACCTTCTTTCGGTGTTAACTTGTGGCTGTTACTAACTTTCTACAGTTTCTTAATCAAAAGTGGTTCTAGGTAAACCTGTAAAGAAAGGATTAAAAATTTAAGATGTTCTAGTTCTGCTTTCTTTGTTTTAAAAAAATCACTGCTTCGATATAAAGTATGCTGTTTCTTTTTCTTTTCTTTTCTTTTCTTTTCTTTTTTCCTTGTCAGAATTTATCAGAAATATCTTAGACTTATAATCTGCCCTTAAAAGGTCAAAAAGGTTGTGGCTGTTATTTCTTATTTCCCCCCTCATTATTCTTTCTTTTCCCATTTATTATTCTTTTTTAAAAAAATTCTCCCCCACCCCTTCTGCCCAAGGCCAAACACTGATGTCTTAGAAAACTCACAATGTGTCCCCTGCCAATAAATAAATGAATGAATGAATGAATGAATGGACAGAAGAAAAAGAATTAAATGTTTGGCAGACCACCCACCCCAACTTTTAAATGTTGCACTGCTCGTTGTGGGACTTGCCCTCAAGTTTCAATTAACTTCAGTTGGTAACATAATAAATCCAACCCATGTACTCCGTAAACAATCCAAGCTGAGCCCAGAATTTGTGTTCATCTGGCTGATGTTACTACAATAATGTTTATTAAATGGGGAACGCCAAGCTTTGTGTGTGCAAGTGGATTGCAATACCACTTATGTAGCGCTTCTAGGAGATTTTTTTTGACACAAGATGTTTGTAGCAAAGGAATTATGGGATTTGATTTTTTAAAAAAAACAACCCTCAATTTTATTTGTAGAATCTCTGCAGGGTATCTCGAATAAATAATTATTCAAAATAGCATTGCAAACCAATTTGGCTGAATTTCAAATTAGGGACCAAGAGGTACCACAGTGGGGAAAAATAAATGTTCCCCATCCCACTCCACTTTTATGAGGGGAATACTTCCTGAAATATTAATTTTGGAAATTTCTAGTCATTTAAATACATCGGTCTATCACATGGCCTCTCTCATTCAAAGAAAAGCTTATTTCTCTCCTGGTAACGGATTGTCCAATGTTGCTGGGGGAAAATAGAAATTCTCATTAAGCAATACATCAGCCCTAGTTGAATGCAGATGCCACTGCTGTTTCTAAAATACTTGTATGAAGCAAGTGTTCTAGAATTAGACAAACAGGTAAGGTTTTCATTCTCAGGCATTCCTGCTCAAATCCAGTGGCATTCTTCTGATTTAGAATTGAACGCCCTGTACTGTTACTATTAATATTTGTTTTAAGTTTAGACCTTAAGAAGCACTCTAGCCACAAGAGAAAACATGGCTTCCCAACTCATCGTATTAAATGTCCGGTTCAAGCGAAGAAATGACCCTGTGAAGTCTTAGAAAGCCAGAAGGACATATCATTGTATTTTGTCGGTGAAGGCATTAGTAAATCCCTCCCCATCCATTTTGAGTGCAGAAATAGGAACTACCTTTGTCACTTTTCACGATTCCCCTTGTCAAAGCAGCAGCAGAACAACCTTTCTGGTTTTAATCTTTTGTATATAAACCCCGCCCTTCCTGCCTTCCCTCCTCCACATTTTGATTTAAAACCGTAAAAGATGGGCAGCCAAGTACCTCTGTTGAAAAGTTTAAACAAAAACGTTGTTTCTTCTTAAGTTCGGGTATGAAGCATCTCTGTTTTAAGTGTTCTTAGACACCTCCTTTGGTAGGCAATTACAGTAAAAAAAGAAAAAAAAGAGGGGGGGAACCAACTACCTTTACTTAATGGACACTTGCATTTCCTCAGTTTGTGTGTGTTCAGGCTTGGTGACCAGCACTGTCTATTACCAAAATTTCCACAAATTTTTTTTTGTGTGTGTCTTCATTTGCAGAAAGTTGGTAGCGACTTTGTTTCATTCACGCTCACGCAAATTCAAAATAAACAAAAAAATAATGCCAAATTTTATCTGTCAAACTGAAGTGTATGTAAAAAATCCCTGCCTTCTGTGAACCATGTTTGTTATGACGCCTGTCCGTCGCCTCGGTGGGCGCAGCCGCCGCCTCTTGTTCTGTACACGGCTCTCGATTCACTTACCTGTCTTTCTTGTTCCTTTTGATAGTGCGATAAGTCTCTCTATATATCGTTTCAACTGTAAACCTCTCAGGTCGAAACTGCCTCTATGTGAACTGGTGTTCTCGGGAAACGGAACCAAGCGCTTGGGTAAATTCAGAGAACTGCTGTTAAGAATTCATACCTGTCTGTGCTGTGCTTGACACTTCCCCTCGCCCTTTTAGGGATCATGTGGAGTGGGAGAAATGTAATCTTTTTTTCACCTATCATCTAAAAAATCACGCGGTGTGTAACCAAACACTGGGTTGTTTTTCTTTTATCTTTCGGACCGGTTCTCGTATTCTGTGCCATGAACAGCTGGACCACTGGATGGGTTTGCGTACAGGAAGCAAGACACAAGGTAGCTCTCCCTTGAGTCATAAGAATAAAACAAAACCCCAGATCCACAGGAGGGCAATGCTTTTCTTAGAATCGCCTCCAGATCCACACCTGAGCAAGCTTTTGGAATTCCCGAGACTAGTTGATCCACCTACCCTGCTGAAGAGCTCTGAAACGCTTGCCTGCTGCTGTAGGTGATCCCAATAAAGCTAAATTTGGTACGAAGAACGTTACATACGGCCCGGAACCTGCACAATTCCACCTAGTGTCTTCCAAAAGTTATGGCCCTAACAGGTCACCAGCAAGGTTTTCCATCTGGCCCTACGAAGGATTTATTTATTTATTTATTAGTTTCGTTTATATACCGCTACATCTTCCTTCTGGAACTCTAGGCGGTTTACAGGATATAAAAACAGCACAAAAGAAACAATATAATCAAAAGGGGGGGAATACCCAGAGGAGGGGAGAAAGAAAAAAAAATTATATCACAGGTTGCCATATGCCTCCTTGAAAAGCATGGTTTTCAAAGCTTTTTTGAAGGTGGGCAGGGACTGTGCAAGGCGCAGCTCACTTGGTAGATGATTCCATAGTGTAGGGCCCACAACAGAAAAGGCCCGGCTGCGCGTGGCCGACCTCCGCGCCTCCCTGGGGGTGGCCACCCTAAGTGAGCACGCCTGGGACATTTGAGTGGGCCTGGCCTCAGTTGACCTCTGGGCGATACACTCCGACAGGTATTCAGGACCCAAGCCATGGAGGGTTTTGAAAACCAAAACCAGGACCTTGTGTGTTACTGGTGCCTCCGTGTTTTGTTAAGCATCTGACTTAACTTCAGCTTTGCCTTGCAAATGATTCCCCCCCCCCCCGTTTGATCTGTCTGAGATTTTTTTTTCCAGTCGCAAAGAGATTGCAAGCAGAAAAGCCTTGGAATTTGGAATGGGAATGTGGAAGAGTCAAACCAAGCTAAAGCCACAGGAGGTTCCCTGTTTTCATCAGCTCTCCCGAGAGGTTGGTCTCTACACCTGATGCAGATTTCCCCTCCCACCCTGGGCATTGTGCCACGGCTAACTTTCCAGCTGCCCCGGTATTCTTCCACATCCTTGGTTTGGAACCCCAGCTGGCCCTGGAGATTTCGACTGGTCCTGTCACTTAAAAAACAACAACCTGTGATTTGGCTCCCAGATATTGACACCAGGTGGTAGTTTACATGTTCACTTCTGCACTTAGCAGGAGAACTGGAGGCAGAGCAGAGGCTCCAAGCTGCACCACCCATTTCGTTGGGCAGACAAAAGAAAGGGGTGGTGATAAGGAGGCATCTCTCCCTTGAGCCAGGCCGAACCGTGGGGTGCATTAATGCAAGACAAGGTGACGAAGAAGCGTCCTCTCAGCCGCTCCCACTTTTTTCCGCTTTTGTCCTCGTTCCATCTGGTTTCCAAAACAAAGCTGAATTTAAATCTTGTGGTTTTGAGATCTCCACGTCGACACACCGCCGTTCTTGTATTGGTATTTGCTTTCTTGCAGTTCCGTCCGGCTGCCCTGAATAAAGTTGCTCCCAAAGGCTTTGTCGCATGCCTTGTTTGCATTTTGATGTAGGATGATTAAAACTTCATCAGAACAAAGATGATGCTGAGCTTGTCTCACACACACACACACACACACATAGAGAGAGAGAGAGAGAGAGAGACAGACAGACAGACAGACAGACAGAAACCCTCCTACCCTCTCCAGCTAAACTGTTTGGTGGTATATTGAGAAGTGGATGCTGACAATGGCTTTAGAAGACAGTTACTTGAGCCGTTACCTCCCCAAAGGAGGAAGCCATGTTGACAAGCAAGAATAACCTCAAATCCCATCGCCCCCAGGTAGGCAATTCACTGATGAGGCTCAGCTGCAAATGCACAAAGTATTCGGGAATCATATCAGGCTGAATGGCAAAACAATTGTGGAAGCAACTTTGTTGTCTGTGAACCACCCAGAGTGAACACGGGTCAGGTGGGTGTTATAAAAATCAGGTAAATAAACCAAATAGGCAGGGGAAGTGTGGATGTCTATGAACATGGCTGTAGATGTTTTAGGTTAAATTCAGTTCCAAGAGGAGACTTGAGGCATCTTGGATGAGTTGTGATGTCCTGTTATATTAGAAAATGCCTGGCAGAACCCTTTGGAATGGAGCCAGTATGGAGATTCTCCTTTCCAAATGCACAGGCAGCAGCCCCTGAGGCATCGGCATCTAATTTTAGGTGAGATACACAATTGTCTGTGGGGGCCACGGCAGGTGATAAGGAACTACAGCCCTTGTTTTACAAAGACGAAGACGAAATTTTCATTGCAGAACAAGGTGTGGGTTCTGATAATGCATGCCAGAGTTTTGTGGGGGGGGGGGTTGCATCTACTCTGCAGTCCCTTCTCCATAGTAGGAAACATCTTTTTCCAATGACTTGTGCATTTCTTTATTGCCCTTTAAAGCCCAACTTGGGTTGTACCCAGAAACCATAATTCGTGCTGTACGGGGGAAGCAATGGGTCTCCCATGGGGGGTTTCTCAATCCTACTCAGAACTAAGAGCAGGACTCTTTGAGTGCTGCTTTCATGGCATTTCCTTTGAGAAACAGGGAAGGGGGGGTGGAGGACAGTGGAGAAACGTGTAGCTTTCTAACATTGGTTAGGTTTTTTTTAAAAGCTGTATTTGAGAATAACTTTTTGTCCCTTTGGTTTAATCTTCCTTGCGACCTGAATTCACATTTTGCAACAGGTTTAAATGATTTCGGTGTCAATCCCTGCAACAGCAAATTCAGATGGTGAGGGGCTGATGTAGATGGAACCCCACACAGAGAGACAATGAGAAAGAGGAAGGTGGCAAACCCAACTTTGCAGAAGTATAAAGTGATCTAAAAACACCCAGGAATCCAGTCGAACACACTGTAATAATGTATTTCTCTATGTGCTACATGTCAACCCTCCATGTGAGGGTAAGGTAGAGAGGGTTTTGCTTTCACCATCCTAGTTCCTATTCTGTTCGACCAAAGCTCTGGTATTGGTAGATAATTCCATGTCAATTGGGAAACAGAAAGGGATACAGGGCAGCATGAACATAAGGAGAACCCTGCTGGATCAGGCCAAAGGCCCATCTAGTCCAGCTTCCTGTATCTCACAGTGGCCCCACCAGATGCGTCTGGGAGCGCACGAGACTAGATCTCTGTCTCCTGATACCACTCCCCTGCATCTGGCCCTTGGAGTACCCTGGTTTTAAGCCTGGAGATGACACATCTCCATCGTGGTTTGTAACCTGTAATGCTACGGGCAACTTCCACTTGCGTCAAGGCATTTCCCTAAGCCTTGGCTGGGCACGGATCTCTTCCTCATGTGTGCGGCTTGACTCAGGCGAACATGCGCGAGAAACCCCACCCCACCCAGCTCAGCTTCCGTTGCAGTTGATTCAAAACTGATTGCTGCAGATGCATGGGGGAAACAGAGCGCTCCGTGCAGCGCTCATGCCTTAAAAAAGAACCTTCCACCAGCAGCAAGCCCAGAACAGCCAGGCCTAAGAAGTTTCCCAGCAAACCTTCTCTGCTTCTAAGGATCTTCTACTGCCTTCAGGACACCAGTCAGAGTTCCTCTTCTCTTACGGAACCAGCAACGTCAGTCCTTGGAAGTGGAAGTATCATAACAGAAGCTCAGCAGAAACATCCGAACAGAACGAATATTTTATTCCTTCCAGGCCAAAGTTCCACAACCTACTTGGCATAGGACAAGACACCAGGACACGACTCAGCCTCATCTTCCTTTGATCACAGTCAGAGGTCTTGAAATGCACACAGTTCGACATTCCGGGTTCTGTAATGGTTTTGCAGCTCGGCGCTCTTCAACGTTTCGAGTTCGTGCTGCCGTTCCCAGGACTGCGAGAAATCGTCCGGACCCTCCCCACAGCCTCCGACCGGTGAGATGCTGGGGTAGCCCGGGTGAGTCATCAGTTCGATGGTGACACTTCCGGTCCCTGGATCCGGGCTCACACGTGGACTGGGAAGAGCGGAGGAGTCGTCCTCTTTGGCCAGCAGGTGAGCGGTGGTGGCGTTATCAATGGCAGCAAGGATGTTAGCGACAGACATATTCTTCCCCATAGTGCTCAGTCCTATATAGATATCTGGCCATCTGGAAAGGGAGGAAGAACAGCCTTAAACCATGTGATTAATACAGCTGATGGAGATCCTATAGAGAAAGCTGCTTTTCTCTCTGTCACCGTCATGGCTTTTAAAAGAACAGTGGACCCTCGTATAACAAGCGGTTTGTATAACATAAAATCTGTACAACATTAAAAATTACGGAGAGAGGGGAAATTTGCCTAACAGAATCATCTACGGGGTGAATCTGTACAACATCAAAATGTTCGCGATTAGGGATCGTTGTTTTCAATGCATTCCTATGGGAAATTTGTATCAAGGAAAATTTGCTTAACATAATTTCATTGGGAATTAATTCCTTTATACAAGGTACCACTGTACATAAAGTGTGTACACACACACACACACACAGATTGAGATCACATATATAGGAAGGCAGCTATAGTGCCTTCCCCGGCCATTATTCTACAGAAAACGGAAGAACAGAACATAGGAAGCATATATGTTTTATATCGTTTAGCTTCACACTTAAGCACAGTTCTTAGAACCATTAGATCCCACGTCTGGACAACACTGTTCTGTAATCAAGTGTCATCAGGTCAGTTTTGACTCCTGGTGACCGCTTTCAGGGTTTTCCACCTAGATGATTCTCAAGGGATTTGACACTCCCTTGTTCTGGGGTGTGTCCTGGGACTAGGCAGCTTACCCAAGGCTACACAGGCTGGCTCTTTCCCCTGGAGGAATCGAACACCCAATCTTGGGTTATGCAGCCGGAGACTTAAACCACTGAGCTATCTAGCCAGCAGTAATAATTAATTAATTAATTTTTGAATATTTTTACCCCACCTTTCTCCTTGGAAGAGGACCCAAGGTGGCTTCCAACAATGAGGGACAATATACAGCCCAGAACATTTAAGACATATCCAAGTTAAGAACAGGGAATTAGGAGAGGCATCTTAGAGCATTAAAAGGTAACATTAAAGCCACAAAGAGCACGCAAAAAAGAAAAATTCAACATGAGGGGTCGAAACTAACATGGAAATCACTGATGTTCTTATGAAACCAGTCAATGCAATCATGCATGGTTATCCTTCTAAAAGTCACATTGTAGGTAGTCCATCATTCAGGGAAAGTACCTCCTCAGGAGCAGAACATCTTAGGGCAAGACCAGGGTGTTGTTGTTGTTGTTGTTGTTGTTGCTGTTTTTGCTGTTGTTGTCTGGCAAACATAGCTGCCAGGTGTCTTGGCCTTCCCCAGCGATCGAGCTCTTTCCAAGAGCCTAGGATGACTGGAGATATCTTTGTAGAACATATGCTGTTCCTAATAATGTCACTGTTTGTAGTTGACCAATGTTGATCTTGTCAATGCCGAGGGTTTTCAGATGTTGATCCAGGTCTTTTGGCATTGCTCCAAAGGTACCTATTTACTAATATAATTGTGGCAGTCTGGTTTATGGCAACCCTGTTCAGGGTTCTCCAGGTAGAGAAGCCATGGTAATCTCTTCTTCTAGGCACTTCCTATTGTTGTACAGCTTGCCCGAGGCCACACAGGTTGGCTCAATTCACAGAAGACACCATGGGAAATTGAACTTCCAACCTCTGGCTCCATAGCTCGATGCAGCCAGCAATAATAACTATGTATAATAACCATGTATTATTGTCAAGTTGATTCTGAGGTGACCCTCCGTACTTCCATTTTTAATTAATTAATTAATTAATTAATTAATTAATTAATTAATTAATTAATTAATTTTAATACTTCCAAAGGAAGGCAATAACAATAAAAATTAACTAAATGAAACATCATAATAAAACTACAGAAAAAGGGGGGAAAGGGATCATAGGCGTGATGACGGGCAAAAAAAAATTAATTTAACTGTTCGGTATGCCAGCTACGGCGCTCTTGGGGAAGAACTGTATTTTGATGAAATTCATTTCTTATGGGTTAAAAAGCTGCAAAGACATTTTCAAAGTCGGGGTGCTCACCTGATGCCGTGCTCCCTAAACACATCCACTGTGTTCATAGAGTCTTTCTCCACACTCTGATAGAAGGCCATCAAGGGCGGATCGATCCATTTGCACCGAGGAAGATCTGGCTCTATAGGAATCCGCGTATACGTGATCCCATAATCCTTCAGCACCTGTGCAAATATATTCCTGATTTCTGGAATGGGTGGGGTGGGGTGGGGTGAGAAAAAAGAAACCACATACTAAAAAAAAATCCAACTGGGGTGAACTACGACAGACAGAAATCAGGCCGGCCCTGTCGTTAGACAGGTTGAGGCTATTGCCTTGGATGGTGAATGTTATGGGAGGGGCAGAGGCACCTCCTTCACTGTTTGCACCGTTTGGGGAAGTTTCTTTCCTTCATCTTGGCCAAGTCTTGGCCATGTTCTTGGATCCTACTTCAAGTGTCATAGATTGGCGTTGGACTTGAACTGAAGCCACCGTTCTCACAAGAGCCCTGCTGGAGCACCTCTGGAGCCTTGGCCATATTCCTCCATGAAAGGCTTGGGAAAGTTACTTTTTTGGAGCATAACTTTCAGGCAGATTTCACATCCTGGGCAAAGGAGTGTGCTGGTTAGAGAAGACTGAGCCCAATGGTCTAAAGAAGGATCTTGACCAGCTTCCTCCCCATTATCATCCATGCTGTCCCAGCCTTTTGTGTCCATCAGCTGGACGATCTGACCATCTTCTCAGAAATCCCACCCTGAGGGATGCAGACTGGAGACGTGACTAGGAATTGGCTCAGGGTCACTCAACTTGCAACTCAGACCCATTTTTCCAAGTCACATTGTTGAGTCCCTATTTGGTCTCCCGTACCTGCCGCAGCTGCTGCCATCCTCAGAGAGGCGACCCTTCCAGGAGCCGGCTGCTGCCTCTACCCACACACCCGCCACCCAGCTGACAAGCCAGTGCATGTGCAGAGGCAGGGGTCAACTCTTGGAAGGGACGTCGGGGTCTACGGACTCTGCGCATGCGCATGTGCCAGCCCAGTTTCCCTTCCAGGGCTGCTCTTCTGTGCATGCACCCCCTTGAGGGTGGGTAGGGGGTACGGCTGTCCATTCAGAACCAAGGCTTTGGACTCAAAACCCAGATCCAAAGACTCGCACTAAAGAACCTGCCAGGATCTCTGCTGTCTTTCTTTAACAGGACACTAGGGACTTTCGAAGGCTCTAGAGAAGAGGCAGGGGAAAGAGCAACTGCTTGCGGGGGGGGGGGCTTTCTTGAGACATCCCAGAAACTTCTTAAGGTTTTTTTAAAAAGGTAAAGGTAAACCTCTAGGAACGGTGCTCATGTCTGTATTCAAGCCAAAGAGCGAGTGTTGTGCAAGTCCATGGCCATGTGGCCGGCATGGCTACAAGGAAACTGTTTTACCTTCCCGCTTTTTATGGCAGCACCTATTTATCTACTTCCTTTTTACACGCTCTCAAACTGCTAGGTTGGCAGGAGCTGGGGTGAACAGCAGGAGCTCACTCCACTGCGTGGCACCCGGGATCCGAACCGTCGACTCTGCAGCCAACAGTTTTCGGAGCCTTACTCCACTGTGCCACCATGCCTCTTAAGACGCCCCTGCAAAAACTTCCAACCCGTGCCAAAACCTCACTTATGGGTGGAAATGTTATTAGGGTGGTGAGATGGCAGCTTTCTTAGCTCCTCACCCAGTGGGCCTTCGTTTGGCTTTGGAACAATTGTGTTCAGGGTTTCCATGCTGTGGGTTAACTCCCAGGCAAGTTGCTGGAAGAGGGTGGCATTAAAAGCTTTATTTTTCCCCTAGAAGGGAAGTCAGAAGACCGAGACTGCCCATCTCCAGTTGTCACTGACGCAGCTGCTTTTTAAGCCCCGAAAACCAATAAAACAAGAGCCTTCCGGCTACTTTATGAGCCACAGGTAACCTGACTCCAGGCAGCTGCCCGGGACCCACCGGCGTTCAGTGTTCACCCGTCCCTGCCTCTAAGAGTGCCGAGGGGCAGGAGGGAGGCCCCGTCTCTTGCATATCACTATGGTGGAGGTGATTTGGGCTAAACAGCCATTTGATGAGACCTCCTTGCAGCCATGCCGGCCACGTGGCCGCGGACTTGCACAATAAAGGCTCTTCAGCTTGAATATGGAAATGAGCACCGCCCTTAGAGCCGGACATGGCTAGCACACATGTGCATGCGGTGGTGGGTGGGATAGCCTTTGCATTTACCTTTTACCTCCTTGGTCTGTCAAAACCAAGGAACCTGTGCATTCTCTGTAGACCAATTGCAAAATGCAAAGCAGAGCATGCTGCTTATATACCACCCGAGAGCGCTTAACATACTACTCACAGGGCAGCTTACAATTTAATTATGTAGGCTATGCTTTGCCCCCACCCCCAGCGAGCCGGGTACTCTATTTAATGACCTCAGAAGGATGGAAGGCTGAGTCAACCTCAAGCCAGCTACCTCAATGCATCAGGATCAACCTCAGTTTGTGAGCAGAGTCTTGACTGCAGTATTACAGTTAAACCTTACTGTGCCGCAAAGCCCCTGAAGTTGACAGTCTAATGAGAACTGCATAATCCAATATTTGGATTCAAAGTGACAATATACCTATGCTTGTATTTATACTGCTGTATTGGGACAATATTCCACTTAGCTCTCAGGATTTCTTCTAAGAAAATAGAGCGTTAACTCAATTGGAACTAAATGCAGCTATATAATTTTATGCTAGGAGTTCTAGAGGCTTGGTCAATATCCCCAATACCTGGTTTTCCTTTCTTCTCTTCATGGGAACCATAAAAATGTGTACCCACATTCATGTACTTAAACAAATCAGTGCTAAACATGAGGGGGACTATATTTTATTCTCCCCACCATTTAAAAATCGATATAATGCTACTCTGTTATTGATACATTCTACTGTCAATTCACTACATATTTAATAGAAAATTCACATCAAATTTAAAAACCTTTCAAGTTAAGATTCAAGCGGTGGACAAATAAAAACTCCAAGCAAATGATGTCAATGTTGCATTGAAAACAAAAAATGTGGTTCAC
The DNA here is from genome assembly GCA_037367245.1 of Phrynocephalus guinanensis. Classification (NCBI taxonomy): domain Eukaryota; kingdom Metazoa; phylum Chordata; class Lepidosauria; order Squamata; family Agamidae; genus Phrynocephalus; species Phrynocephalus guinanensis. The sequence goes on from CM074752.1 coordinate 10,976,559, forward strand.
GTTTCCAGGATGCTCAGACCAAATCAGACACTGGTATTCTGGAGTGCAAGGTTTTTGAGGGTGGTCTGGTTTTCAATGGGAAATTAGGATCCATTGACTTTACAAAAGACCTTTCCTCACTTGTTGACGCAGGCTGATCTAGCTGTTCACATTTTTTTTTGATTCTCCTGAAAAGCAAAATTATCGCTATACCACTGGATGGAACTTCCTCCTTTGCCATCTTTTAAGTAACTTGCATATGAAAGCTAAAGCTTCCTTACCATGTAAATGTGAGGTCCCCACGTATTACTGAGAACAGGACGCTGTACAAGACAAGCTAACACAGGGCCGATCTATCTTACCTGGAAGGACATGAACATGCTGGTGTCCATCCATATGATGAGGTAGGTGGCCAGTTAGTTCACGGAACAACTCAACTTGTGCTGTTAATTCCTGTTTCACCTAAGAATACAAAACAGAGGAGGAAGGAAAACTGTGAAGAGTTAGCCTTTCGATAAATAGATTTTTCATTTTTTTAAAAAAAAACAAGCAATTCACATTAAGACAGCCTTTAGGGTGCCTGCTAAAAATTCTGTGGCCAAAATCCTATTGTGTAGCTACATAAATGGCATAATATTTGAAAGCAAATTGCCCCAAGCCCCATGCGTTCACCTCCATCGGAATAAGTAGGACCCAGCTGATATTCTTATTACTGAATAATCATAAATCATATACCTGTCAATATAATTAGGCTAGCAAACCGGATATTTGGCTGACCAAAAATGCAGATAAAGGCAGAACATAGACAGGTTGTGTCAGATCATTCATCCATCTATCCCACTTGTTGCCTGAATCTGCTGTTACAAAGATGCTGGTTTATTTTTAGTAGGGGTCTATGCATATATGGGAGACCACCAGGGAACACCAGGTGCTGTAGGCGCCTGGAGTAGGAACTGGCAACCCACTCCAGTATTACTGCCAAGAAAACTCCATGGACATGGGGTCACGAAGGGTCGGTCACGACTGAAACGACACAACACACACACACACATGCATATGTGTCTCTTTCTTGCCCTCTGGAATGAGAAATGGAAGTGTTTTAATTCTCGCTAGCAAGACAGTAAGATATTTTCTGCCGGGACCGATTCTGCCTTGGCAAGAATTATTTTTGCGTAAATGGCATAGCTAAAGCAAAACAGCCTTGCTGCATGGACTATTTAAAACCAGAAGCACTGAATGGGTTTCTTGCATCTTTTTATACCACCAGCTATATCATTTATGCAAAAGTGGCTAGTTTTGTGCAGATAAACTTTGCTCAAATTTCAGAAACCTCATGGGGGCCACAATTTTGTCTCTCTCTCATGCTGGAGGTAAGAAATGTCAAGGGAGATAAACATTTAACAGTCTCAACATGCCAGATTTCTTCGTGGGCTTTGTGTTTAATTCTCGTTCTATGCTCAGAGAACTCCTACCAGTATCCAAAAAAGGTCCCTCCATAGAAAGAGCACCAGAAACCGATCTCATAACAAGGTTGCGGCCAAGTTATAAGTATTCCCAACTGTCTCCCAAAAGCAACTCTGAAAGGGTGGACATCCTCTCACCTCAGACATGTCAAGGAGACCTTTGGCTAACGCAGTCCGGATGCCTATCTTCCCATGGAAGAACCCTTGGGCGTTGAGTAAGGAGGACTTCTCTTTTAGTGCTGTACAAACTGGAGATCCTTCAGAGAGGTTGGCGTGGAGTCCTATCGGGATGTTATACCTGCAGCGGAGATGTAGGGAAAAGCCAGTTGACGTCCAACTTATGCCAATGAGTGACGCTTCTAGGACTGAAGGCCTTCACGGGCAGCCATCCTATTCCCCGGGAAACATGACCCATGATCCCAATGGCGGGGAGTTTTGAGAAATTCTGAATCCAGAAGTGGAAAGGTTTCCAATTTGGCCAAGTATCCCAGCAATAGAAGCACCGCAAACCATAGAGAGCATTGGATTCTGAATTGTTTAGAAGCAGGCTAACTTAGAGTGGGTGTCAAGACTTTGGGATGAGCATGACATGCCACCATTTGATGGGCTGGAGAAATGGGTACATATTTGCATTCCTGGTGGCACTGCCCTAGAATATGCAATTTCTGGGTCATGGTGTTTGCGGGGTGGAAATTAGCCATATTTTGTGATGTCGTATTTCTATCAGTCCAGCACTGGGATTAATGACTTTATTCTTATATCCCAGTGCATTATTACGCCATAAAGTTAATTACTTTAGTGTGTTTAGCAGCTAGACAAGTAATTGCTCTGTGCTGGAAGACCGCTGTAGAAATTTCAATGTGTTTTGATGAACTAACATTTGATGATTTGTTTTATTGATATATGTGATTGTTATAAACCACCTGGAGTTCTACCTGGAAGATGGGCAGTATACAAATGAATGAATGAATGAATGAATGAATGAATGAATGAATGAATGAATGAATGAATGAATAATGCTTAGGAATCTAAGGTACGGAAATTAGTTTTGATGAAAAAACCCAATACCCAGTCACAACAGACATACTGTACCAGAATTCTAGTACAGTATAGATTTGTTTCATGAAGCCTAGATTCCTTCCATTCAGAATTATAATGATTATGCTGACAGTTCTAACAACCCCTCAGCAACCCCTTATTCATTTATTTTTCATATTGCTGAGAACTTTACATCTAAGGACTGACTCATGGCAGTCTCTCCTTCTTTTTGCCATGCTTGAATTTTGGTACAATTTTTGCCCTCAAAATATTAGCAACTTTTTGTTACTTTACTAGCAGGGACCAAGTTAGTTTTTGTGTCCCCCAAGGGATGGGAAGGGCTAAGGCACCACAGAGAAGAAAGTGGTGGCCGAGGAGCCCTCCACACCAGCCCTGGCGGGTTGACTGCGACACACCTTCCCACGGTTCCTGGATGGGGAACCGTTTGGTGCCCCCAGATGCTGCGCCCGGGGACGGCTGTCTCCCCCTTGCCCCCTAGCTACGCCACTGTTTACTAGTAGCCTTAAGGCAGCCATGTTCAAACTTCAGCCCTCCTGATGTTTTGGACCACAACTTCCAGAATTCTAAGCTTAGACTGCCCATGGCAAAGGTCTGTGGGAGTTGTGGTCCAAAACATCTGGAGGGCTGAAGTTTGGACATGCCTGCCTTAAGGCTTCACCTCGTCTAGTTTTGTATTTAACTAAAACTTTAAATCCCGACCTAGCCTCGTCCTCATCTGTTGCTCCACCGGGACACTCGTTTCAAAAATCACACGCAGTTCTGATCTAATCCGTAGCCTCCAAAGCGTTGGGAAGAACAAATCCCTTTATTCCACCACCACCACCCCGCCCCCACCGCCACCAGTGTCACCCTGATGAAAGCACCTGCCTGGCAAAGAAGGCTGTTCAAATGTATGGTTTCAGGGGAAGAGAAAGCCTCTGACCAAGGGCAGGAGGGAGGATTTATATAACATTTGCGTTTCTGCAGCAACGCCCACGCAGGGACAAGCCTGACGGTCCTCCGGAGGTGGTTAACAAGATTAACGCCTTGCTTATCAACTTCTATATTTATCCGAAAGAGCAGTCAGCAAAAAAAAAAAGGGACGCCCCAGATCCAGCTTGTTTCCAAGATGTTTTATACACAAGGCTCATGCCTCCTCTCCAGCCGGGCGTCTCGCATGTGCTACGTGTTAGCAAAAACAAAACAAACCCCCAAAAAGGGTTGCCACACAAAGAACAATGTGATTCCATTTTCAAGGTATAATTCACATATAATAAAAAGTTATTGAAATAATTTCCAATTTATGTGATGCTCTCCCTTGGGAGATCAGGCTGCCCCCCCCCCCACTCAGTTTTATCCTTCTACCAACAGCAAGCTTTTAACAACCACGAAGGAACCCCTGAATGCCTTGATTTATTGTTTCTAATGCTTACTTCCGTTTACTCGTTCAATTGTATCTTAACTAGCGTACAGCTTAATTGCATTGTTTAAAATGTTGAACATAGTATGCTTTCAATTCTATTCCTTTTAATATTGTGAGCGGCCTAAGCTCCCCTTGTAGGGAGAAAGACAGCCTATAAATAAAATGAAATGAAATAAATGCAGTATTTTCTGAGTATAAGACTGTATTTTTGTCTACAGTTCTTAGACTAAAAATTGAGGGTTGTCTTATAGACAGTAGTAAGCCAAGGAGAGAACCACACGGTTGCAAAACTGTGATTTTGGGTTGGAAAAGTGGGGGGGGTCGTCTTATACATGGTGGGGTCTTATAGATGGGAAAATATGGTAATTGTTCATCTTAAGGGTGCCTCATGTTTTGGTCTTTTGTTTTGTTTTGCTTCTTCGGATTTTGCCTGTTTTATCAAAGTGAGAAGAAACTTCCCAAGATCTGCCTGTGTGCGTTGATACGGCATGTTCAAGATGTCGCATAAATGTTCTGACCTGGATTTAAAGACTCCGGGCACATGGCCTCAGTTCCGAGTTCAGCCAGGCATGTAATTATAAACTAGGCCAGGTGGATGCTCTGTTTACAAACGGAAAACCTGGGCATTCATGCCAGCGGGAGCAAAAACCCAAGCCCTGAATTTTAAATGAACCTTGCTGCATCAAATGCACAAACGGTGGCAGTTTCACCAGCTGCTTTTCAAAAAAACAGCCTCACACCAATCACTCTTTATTTTTATTTTTAATCTTTAAATGGGTATATCTCTGCCTTTATTCAAGATACCATGATTTTCCCATGTCATCCCTCCATGTCAAGCAGTAAAATTCTGTTTATGCCTTTAAACGTAAACTGCAGTACAGTACTTTATACAGTAGAACCCCGGTATCTGCTGGGGATTGGTTCCAGGCTTTCCTGTGGATAATGAAAACCATGGATAAGAGAGAATGCCTGCTCACCCACCTCCAAACTGCTGTTTCCTGACAGTAGCTTGCTTTATGGCTGCTGTTTGTGACAATAGCCTGCTTTACAGATGCTATTTGTGACAATAGCTTGTTTTACAGCTGCTGTTTGTGACAATAGCTTGCTTTGTGGCTGTTGAATTATTTAATGTTTTTCCTCTACCAACCGTGGCTAACTGAATCAGTGGATAATGAATCAGTGGATACGGGGGTCCTACTGTAAAGGAGCCCGGTTAAAACATAGGTTTCAAATAGCTGTTGAAATCAATTATCTCCCATAATCTCCCAGCCTGTGTACTTTACAATTTAAAAAGCCAGAAAAAGGATACTAGCCATCTTATCCTAGGAAGCCTATAGGGTCACACCACCACTGAGAAGGCCCCCGTTGCCCACTTCTGCACCTGCAAGGGTTTTATAGCATGAGATCTTACGATCAAACAAGAGGGAACTGAAGTTTTGTTGTTCTTTAAGAGCTGAACTCCATCACTTGTGGTATCATAGTTTTGTATGACTCATCCCCCCTGACTCAGTTCTCTTCCTGACTCACAGAAACCTTTTATTGCATCAGTTCTCGCTTCAAGGCTTCTTCCTGGTTCAGCAGCTGCAGTAACTCAACTGTCCTGCATCACCAGGACAATTTTAATGTGGGTTATGGAGTTATGCCTTTAAACGTAAACTACTTTATACAGTAGAACCCCAGTATCTGCTGGGGATTGGTTCCAGGCCTTCCCGTGGATAATGAAAACCGTGGATAAGAGAGAACACCTCCCCACCCACCCCCAAACTGCTGTTTCCTGACAGTAGCTTGCTTTATGACTGCTGTTTTGAGACAGTAGTTTGCTTTATGACTGCTGTTTGTGACAGTAGCTTGCTTTACAGATGTAATTTGTGACAATAGCTTGCTTTGTGGCTGCTGAATTATTTATTTATTTTCCTCTGCCAACCGTGGATAACTGAATCAGTGGATAATGAATCAGTGGATACGGGGGTCCTACTGTGTTGCATGAAACACAGCTTTGCTTTGCAGCTCACACAACTGGGGCTGTGCTTTGTGTGCCTGAACGCTGCTGCAGCAGATTTTTACCCTGAAACATTCATTTTGAGATACGCTTTATATGCCTGGTAGTTAAAAAAAAGTCCATGTTGATAAGAATTATACCAGCTATGGCCCATTTTGCATGACCTATGCCCTCTGCCATTAGGTCCATCCTTTGATTGAACTATGTCCATAATGGAATTGCAGAACCTGGGCCTGAGAAGCATTCTTTACTCAGGGTAGCTGTCCTTCGCAGGGGAGCGATATAGAATTATAGAATTGTGAAGTTCGAAGAAGCCGACAACTCTATCAAGTCCAACCTCCTGCTTTAGACTGGAATACAAATCAAAGGATATCCACCAGGTGGTTGTCTTAAGTATATCTTGAATGGCTCCAGTGTTGAAGCACTCAGCACTAGTCATTGGTTCCATTGCCGTACTGCTCTAATGGTTAGCAAGTTTTTCCTGATATTCAGCTAAAAGCTGGGTTCTTGTAACTCGAATCCATTGTTGCGTGTCCTGCTCTCTGGATTGACCGAGAACAGATTCTTCCCCTCCTTGGTGGGACAGCTTTTCAAATATTTGAAAAGTGCTAGCCTATCTCCCCTAGAACTCTTTTTTTCTAGGCTAAACACGCCCAACGCTTTCAGTCTTTCCTCGTACAGCTTGGTTTCCAGCCCCCAGATCATCCTCATCGCCCTGCTCGGTTCCAATTTGTCAGCATGTTTCTTGAAGCACAGTGTCCAAGACTGGACACATCTCTTGCCCCAGGCTCTATCTTCTTTGACTACCCACTCAACCACCGAGCATTCCCGAAAATCACAATCCGGCTAACTTCCCGAGACATGCCTGGCGAAACGCGAAAGAGATGTCCTTCTCACCTCTTGGCTAGCTGGACCGCATTGGACACAGCACTCCCGTTGACCAGAAGAGACACATTAGAAATGCCACCGGCTAGAAAACATTCCGCCATGCCTTGATTTCTTCTCGGGCAGTAGCCAAAGTCATCTCCTGTCACGATGAGCTTCACGGCGGCTCTGAGCATCCTTCGGGGTCAGCCCTGGGAGCAACGTTCAGGAATGTGAGATTAAAAACCTGTCCCAGGCTCTCCAGCCTCTCGGGGTTGAGCAAGAGTTACAGGAAATGACAAGGGCAGACAGGACAAGGCTCGAAGCCTAGCTCGCGCGTTGCTTAGGTGAAGATCTCCACTACGGGAGGCTGATTTCCCTTGGCTTTTTGTCCCATCCTCCCCATGTACAGTGTGTGTGTGTGTGTGTGTTCCAGAGTTCAACACAGAGTTCAGTTCACTCCTCGAGGAAAACAGGTGTGTCCACTTGCAATGTTACTTAATTATCTTGGAGCGTTCCTTCTCACTATCCAGATCAAAAGGTCACTCAGTTTTAAAACTTAGAACATAAGAACATAAGAAGAGCCATGCTGGATTAGGCCAAAGGCCCATCTAGTCCGGCTTCCTATATCTCACAGTGGCCCTACCAGATGTGTCTGGGAGCGCACGAGACGAGATATCTGTCTCCTGATACCACTCCCCTCCATCTGGTCCTTGAAGTACCCTGGTTTTAAGCCTGGAGATTCCACATCTCCATCATGGTTTGTAACCTGTGATGGACTTCTTCCAAGTGGGTAACTAGGCAAGGGGTTAATGCCATTGTTAGCTTTGGATTCTATGCCGCCCTTAGAACCAACATGGACCTCATTGCAGCGCGATTCTTCAAAGGTTTTGGTTCAAAGGTTTTCTAGCACCAGCGGAAGCAAATGTTGCCGTCACTAGAGATGGGCACGACTCAAAAAAATGGTGTTTCGTTTGCCGTTTGGTCGTTTAGGGGTCCGTTTCGGTTCGTTTTCGTTTTTGTGATGGTTTTTGCAAAAAAAATCGTTTTCGTTTCGTTCGGTAACAAAACGAAAAAACGAAGACGAAAACGAAAAATTGCTGTTTCGTTAGCATTCTTTTTAGTTCAATGCATCTGCTGCAACGAAAACGAAAAACACGGCAAATTTGGTTGTTTCCTTTTCCTTTTGTTTTAAAAAAAATTCGTTTCGTTTTTGTTGCGTAACGAAACGAGAAAATGAAAACGAAAAATCGCTCATTTCGTGCCCATCTCTAGCCGTCACATTTGCACCATAAGTGGTGGATGCTGGTGGAAATTATACGCAGAGGCTGGGGAACAAGTGACCCTGACTGGGGATGATGGAACTTCTCATCCAACATCTGGAGGGCACAGAGTCTCCACCACTTCCTCTTCTTCTATAGCAGCGGTTCTAAGCCTTGGGGGTCCCCAGATGTTCTTCGACTGAAAACCCCAGGAGGCTTCACCACTAGCTGTGCTGTCCAGAATTTCTGGGAGTTGTAGTCCAAGAACACCCAGGGATCAAGGACGGGAACCACTGTTAAGAGGCCCCATCAAGCAGTGATGAACGGATGTTGGCCCTCTCAACACTGCTTGACCGTTGTTCCCATTCTCCTTGACCACTGCATTTGAACCTCAAGGTATTTGTGTCCCTTAGCAAATCCATGAAAACCAAAACCAAATGTCCGCCCCTTTTGCACTGGTCCAATTAGATAATTCACACTGCACGCATCTGCTACAGATGTGCTGGTCTTCAGGCGCAACACACGAGAAAACAGCTGGCAACCTAACCAAGCAGACCACTAACATAGCTGAAGGTATAAGCATTCAAACTCAATCGTAAATCTCAGGGCTCCAGTCAAGCCCTGAAAAATGCCAGTCCTGCATGGAAGGTGTCCATTTCTCCTCCTCCTGTCTCTGATTGTTTAAAAACTCTTTTTCTTTCAAGTGGCATGCACCTGATTGTTGAAAACTTTTAAACTTTCAAATAACATTCAAATCTTTCCCTTTTTCTACAAAAGAAGCTGTGCAGAACAGAAAACTCTTATTAACAGGGACCAACATTCTCTTTCCTAACATTTCACCGCCCCCAAAAGACTTTCTATCCTCTCTTCTTAATCCGCTTTTCCCCTCTGACTTTCAAAGTTGTCATTTTCTTCTTAATTTCCTTTTTTCAGTTAAAAAAATCTGGCACTACCACGGGGTGAGGTGGTGGCTCTAAGTACACAGGTAGCATTGCACCGTCCTTTGTTTACGGAAGAAGTGAGCCCTACTCACGGCCTTCAATGAATCGAGTTGTGATGAACCAGAAAGGAAGGAGTGGTTGGTTATGCGTGGCCAGCGAGGTTTTAAGCCTTGTATAACTGGTTCAAAGACTAAAGGAAGTCTATATGGAAAAAAGGTAAATCAGCAGCTCAGCCACCTGGGGTGGAGACGTGTGTTTGCCAAGGGGGCGTTTCTCTTTTAAAGGCAGGTAGGTAGTGTAAGAAAGAAGCCATACTAAAAGCAAGAAAAATATGAAGGACAGCTTGGAAAATGTTTTTTTCCACAGACGTAACAGTTGGCTAGTACAATCACCGGGAGTTGGGCATTTTAAGAAGCAACTTTTTCCAAGCTCCAAGCAATAGCCATTGAAGGCCTGGTCCTCCTCTCTATAGAGCTTGAGGTGGAGAGGGTCTTTCTCCTTATTTGTATTCTTCCAACAACCCTGTAGAGTAGGGTAAGCTGGGAGATAGTTTAGTTGTGTCACAACACAATGCCAACAACCGCTTGTTGTGGTGGTGGTGGTGTCATTACAGTCATGACAGGAATACTGGAGTGGTTTGCCAGTTCCTACTCCAGGCGCCTACAGCACCTGGTGGTCTCCCAGCCAAGTACTAACCAGGGCTGACCCTGCTTAGCTTCCGAAATCAGGCAAGATCAGATGTGCTTAGGCCATCTATATTTCTTAAAGCTCTTTCAAAGCTGTTCTAGCTGGCCAGATAAGTCAGTGGTTTAGGGATCTGGCTTGGGAGCTAGAGGTGTTCAGAGTTCAATTCCCCACTGTGTCTCCTGGGAGAAGAGCCAACCTGGGTGGCCTTGGGCAAGCTGCACCGCCCCAGGGCTTCCAGACCTAGAAGAAGGGAATGGGAAACCACTTCTGAGTCTTCTCTCCCTAGAAAAGACTCACTGTTAGAACTGACTAGATGGCACATGATTATAATTATTAAAAGGCACTCAGAGTGCTCAAATGCCAAGAAACTGGAATGTGAAGAGCCTAAATGATGACAAGTAATTAAGCCTCTTTAACACAATATTAAGCATTTTATTTCATCATCATCATCACACAGCAGACAACTACACTGGATTTTGTATTAAAAATCACTAGTCGAAATTATTATTATTATTATTATTATTATTATTATTATTATTATTATTATTATTATTATTATTATTATTATTATTATTATCATCATCATCATCATCATCATCATCATCATCATCATCATCATCAACAACAACAACAACAACAACAACAACAACAACAACAACAACAACAACAACAACAACAACAACAACAACAACAACCTTCTGAGCTTCTCTAATTTATAAGTATTTCTGGAATGCAGGAGAAGCTAGCTCCAGGGAAAAGATCTTATCCAATCTGTTGACTGTAATCTCAAGCCCTTTTCTCTCTTCTGGATCCGAGTACTCAGTCTAGGGGCTCCGTGCAGTCCCAGTTTTCCACAACCTCCCGGGTCGAGCAAAAGAGGGAGCGCCAAGAAGGACCCACATATCTCCCCCCCCCCCCGGGCGCCATCCCAGGCATCTTGGCTCGGGAGCAAGCCCTGGCCTGACCCCCCCCCCCGGCGAGCCTTGAGATTGAGGATCGCGCCCGGGCGAGAGCGATCCTATGGCGCTTCCTGGGTGGGTGGGGATGCGGGAGGGGGGTGCGCAAGGCGCGCTCGCAGGTCCGTGTGGACCGCCAATCCGAGTCTTTCAGCCTCACGGCGGCGTTTTGCCCCCCCCCCCTCTCTCTCCAACGCAAAAAAGGACTCGGGGAGGCTTTTGCTGAACACGGTGCCGCCTTCTGGAGAGCTCCAACCCAACCGCATCCCGGGGGAGGCACGCGGGTGGTTTGTTTCCCTCCTGGCTGCACCACCGGGCACGGGACTGTTTGGGGTGGGGGTGGGGGTGGGGGGGGGGGACGAGGAAGTGCCTTGCACGGCCACCGATCTAGGCTAATGCCTCCCCTCCCCTCCCCTCCCTCCCTCCTCCTCCTTCTCCCCTTTCCCTGGCGACGCTTCCCATCTGCACTCACCCATCGCGGCACAAGCGCAGCAGCCGCCACCGGGGCGCCGCGGCACGAACCCCCCGCAGCATCCATGACACTCGGCCCCCTGGGTACCGGGGAGGAGAGAGAGAGAGAATGTGCTGAGCGGAGGTAGGACGCGGGCGCCCCCCGATGGCTCAAAGAGGCACGAATGATTCGGGAGCTTCCTGGTTTTGGTTTGCTTCTTTAGAACATAAGAACATAAGAAGAGCCATGCTGGATCAGGCCAAAGGCCCATCTAGTCCAGCTTCCTGTATCTCACAGCGGCCCCACCAGATGTGTTTGGGAGCGCATGAGACTAGATATCTGTCTCCTGATACCACTCTCCTGCATCTGGCCCTTGAAGTACCCTGGTTTTAAGCCTGGAGATGACACATCTCCATCATGGTTTGTAACCTGCGATGGACTTTTCCTCCAGGAAATCTGTCCAATCCCCTTTTGAAGGCATCCAGGCCAGATGCCATCACCACCTCTGGTGACAGGGAGTTCCACGGACTAACGACACGCTGGGTGAAAAAAATATTTTCTTTTGTCTTTTCTTACTCTCCCAGCCCTCAGTTTGAGTGGATGTCCCCTAGTTCTGGCATTTTGTGAGAGGGAGAAGAGCGCCCCTCTGTCCACTTGACTCATGCCCTGCATTATTTTGTATGTCTCAATCCTATTCCTCCTCAGGCGCCTTTTTTTCCAGACTAAAGAGCCCCAAATCTTTTAGCCTTTCCTCATAAGGGAGGTGCCCCAGCCCAGTCATCATTTTAGTCGCTCTCCTCTGCACCTTTTCCAGTTCCACTATGCCTTTTTTGAGATGTGGTGACCAGAATTGTACACAATACTCCAGGTGCAGCCTTACTTACTTTCTTTTTAAGGGAGGGGCACGGAACCGAATGGGGGGAGCTCGACCTAGAAGTAACGTTGGGAATGTTCCTTGGAAACGTGGAACGAATTCGACCCAGAAGAAATGGGAAACGTTCCTTTTTCTTTTCTTTCTTTCTTTCTTTTTTTTGGGGGGGGGCTGGCACGTTCCCCAGCAGGATGGTGTAGCCAGGGAGCTCCAGTCCTAAAATAGCAAATAAAATAAAATAAAATAAAATAAAATAAAATAAAATAAAAAATCCTCTTGTACCCACTCAGAAAATTCTTTCTGTCTATGGAAAGAATGTGCTATGCAAATTAACGGAATGACATGAAGGAAACAAACAGAACGGGTTACCTAACAAAGGCGGAAGAAGCTTCTGCGTGAATTCTACTCAGTTCTGTGGCTTCTTTTGAGGCTTCCAGGGCAGGTCTTGTTTCTTAAGTCAACACAAACCTCGGTTCTAAAAAACTTCCTGATCAGGTCTCTGAATGACACCTCTGGGCTGTGAAGATTCTGACCCCTGCAGATTGGAGGCTTTCCCCTTGATAAACATAACCGTGAGTAATTTAAAAGAAATGTGATCTGGAGCTTTAGTTGTGGGACAGCAGGTTCACAGATATAGGATGGGTGTGTGTGTGTCCTGGCAGCAGTATGCATGAAAAGGCTCAAGAAGTCTCAGCAGACCACAAACCAAGTGTGAGTCCAGAGTGTGACGCTGCAGCAAAAAGGTCTAACACAATCTCACAGTGCATCAACACAAATATGGCATCTGCCCAGAGCAAGGGAAATCATGGTGCCCTCTGTTGTGTTTCATTTGACCTCACCAGGCATCTAGCATCCAGTTCTGGGCACCACAGTTTAAGAATGATATTGACCAGCTGTAATACATCCAGTGAAGGGCAACTGAGATGGTATATATAGGGTTTGCAGACCCTCCCCTTTGAGGAATAGTTGGAGCAACTGAGCATGTTCAGCCTGGAGAAGAGAAGATCACAGGGGGAAGTGACGGATGTCTGTAACTCTTTGGGGGAAGATCAGAACACACTTGCTTTCTGCCGCTCTGGAGAGTAATGGGTTCAAATTACAAGAAAGAGATTAGGAAGAATTTCTGGCAATGAAAGGGGTTTCTAAACATGAATTAGGTGGCCATCGGTCAGGGTTAAGCTCCAGCTTTCCTGCGCCAACAAAGGGTCTGTTATTCTGTAGAAGTTCAGGCCATCTTGATTTGAATAGGAGAGTGTTTGGTTATCTGTCTCTGTCCTAGCTGTGTTTTCATTGGAAGTTCCTATTTTCTGAGAATCTTTGCTGCCACAATATTCGTCGTTTGTCGTCCTCATGAAATATGCAGTTGCAACTAAAAGTAAAAATAAAAATATAAATGTAAGGGTAGAAGCTTGAGGATGAATACTTATAGAAATGTAAATGTAAGGGAAATGAAATTCATAGGCGTGATGGGCTCCCATCAAAATGGATCGAATAGAAGTCAAGGTTTCTTAAGTCATTACAAAATGTAATAGCTCTATACTGCAACTGTTACTTCCTTCGCTACCACCAAGGCCGTCTTTCACCACAAGGCTATAAGGTTAAAACTGTCCATGTTCCCCAAATTCCCTTCTCTTATCTATGTATTTAATATTCTCCTACTCTGTCACTCTGAAATGATCCCTTAGTCATCACCTCCACCTCTCTCTTCCCCCTCCCCTATTCATCATCTTCACCCAGATCTGGTGTCTGCTTTCTGTCTCTTGGGAAGTTTTTAACAACAGAGACCCGAAAACAACACAAGACCAAGTGTGGCCTGTAAACGCACCCACACACCCAAGAGCCAATAAATGTTCAGTACGAAACTTACATTTCATTCAACATTTCATTCTCTCGCCGTACACCTGAAGAAGTGGATTTGATCCACGAAAGCTTACATTAAAACATATGAGCTGGTTTTTAAGGAGCCACGTGTTTTTGTCCTTTGCTCGTGTTTCTTTGGATTTTGCCCCTAGGGATAGAGAATATCTCTTACCCATCTTTCTGTTTCATTTTTGCCAGACAATTTTCTACAAACGCCTTCTGAGCTTCTGCACTTTCGCAACGTTGGTGTTCATTTTGCACCAACCACTTCCACCAGTTGCTAGATCTTTCTCTCTCCAAAGAATGAGTCTAGAATCCCTGGAAGGGAATTATTGATATACATTTATAGGGTATTAAGGAGGGGCTCGCCCATCCTGTTCATCTCCCTCCTGGGGTGGGGTGGAGCCAAAATCTTGTTTCCACAGAAGGACAAGAAAGAAGGCGTGTGAAGGAGGGTGCCGGGGCGCTGTCCGTTCAGCACCATGGAGCGGCATAGATACTCTGGCTATCTGGCGGATGATGAGAGCCTCAGGGGAGCCCAGGTAAGAAAGGCCAAAAGCTAATGGAGGCGGGGGGGGGAGGCTGGAGCATGGTTGTCTGTAGCCATCTGTTCCCAGGGACTGCTGAGGGTGCCATATAGAAGTCAGCCATTCTTCCAAAAGAGCTGCCTCTGAAAACCAGATTATTCAGTACATGATGTCCTCCAGTGTAACCTGGAAAGAGGCCTCAGGCCAGGCCAAGTCTGGAGTCTCCGCCCAGCCTCCACGAGCAGCTGGCAAGGTCCCTTCGTCTTGGAAGGGTTCATGCTTGGCAGGTGACTGTACTAATGGGTGGTTTTTAATTTCCCACAATAAGAGTGGGAGCGCCTTGTACAAGCCGGCTATGAGATGGCAAAGCAGTTCCTCAAACAACGCATGTAGAGAGGTAGAGAGACATCATGATTTGGGGGCGACCTCTAATAACATAACAATTGATCCAGCACTGACCCCCTTCAAACCAGCTAACTATTTCTTTGCTCATTTAACAAAGAATCAAGGCAAAGCTTTTACACTTGCTCGGATGAATGCTCTGCCATCAGCATTACAAGAGGGAAAGTTCCAAAAGATTCCCTGTTCTCATCATTAAGTGCCTCTGCCGGACAGATAGAATTGAAACATTGGCGCATGTATTCCTGCACTGTCCCTTATAAGATGGATTTAGGGAAATACTCATTGCTCCTTATTTAAAACAATTCCCCGGATGGCTAGAAGCATTTTATGCCCGCCTCCTGTTGTCAGGGCAAAATATATACATTCTAGAATGTCTTACTTCAAGCATGCTGTCTAATGTAGCTAAATTCTGTGCGGCAGCAATTATAATTCGTGTTCAGAAGGTATCAACAATTGCTCAAGCACCCACAATTTAGGCTGGTTCAATTTATATGGTATTCCCTCTCCCTTGTTCTTCCTTGTTTTGCTGTAACTGGTACTATTTATATATGTGTGTGTGTTCTGGATTTGGTCATTGAGTATTGAGTATTCATTCATTCATTCATTCATTCATTCACAAGGCCATTGGAGCAAGGGGGTGGTAATTGGACATAATAGCTACCAGGTTAGACTGCCCTGGCCAAGGGACAGAAATCTGGAACTTGGAAGTCCAGCAATAGCCAGCAGACGTAACCCCTATGATTGTTGCTTTAATATGTTCCTGTCCAGCCAGAAAGGTGTGCCAATTCCTGTTTTTGGATTACGGCTCCCAGCATTTCCCAGAACAGGTATACCAAACTAAGGCATTAAGAGCAATAAGCTTTGCAAAAGACCCACTCTGTGCTAGTGAAAACACACAGATCAATTGAGATAGCTGTGTTTGTGGCACCTCACTAAAAGGAGCCTCAGGGGTTTAAAAAAGGATCCAATGTATTACGCTCATGATGCTGCAACCCTGCTTTGTTCCATTTTACAGATGGGGTACCTCAGTTGCAGCCACAGAAGAGGCTGTGATGCCTGGAGACGGACCCCGAGACCCCCTTCGCGCTGCCAGTTCCGGCGTCCAGAGGCCACCACCTCCAGCTCTACGTCGCCCACATTTCCTTCCATGAACCAAGGTAAGCGTAAGCACCGCAGAAGCACCACCAGCAGCATCAGGGAGAGCAGCCACCTGGCGAGCGAGTTTTCAGAGTTTGTGGATTTCCTGGCCGATGAGGATGTCCTGGAGAGCCTTCAGGGCATCGTGGAGGATGCGGTCCAGAAGCTACGGAACATGACGACAGAGGACGGGGAGCCCGTCTTTGACATCCAAGATGATTCGGCGTCAAGTGCAGGCAGCACCTCGTGGTCCTTTTCGTACAGCTCCACCCAATCCCGGTCGAAATATTCCACCACGGCCACCCCATCCAGCTCCGAAGAGGAGAGGAGGAGACACGCGGCCAAGCGCAAAAGGCAGACTCACCCAGAAGGCCGGGCGTGCCTCTTAGAGAAGTACGCTGCCAGGCTTCCCAAGCTGGGGAAGAAGACCAGGGACACGGTGTCCGGAGGATTCCATGGACAGGTAACGTCTAGGCCAGGTATGTCCAAAGTCAGGCCCAGAGGGGGGCCAAATGCGGCCCATTTTCAAATTTCGAGTGGCCCGCAGCCTCTTCTCTCTGCTGGCTCAGCCTGTCATACATCCCCACCAGCTGGCCTCTCCCCATAGTGCAGGCATGTCAAAACTTTGGCCCTCCAGATGTTTTGGACCACAACTTCCACAGTCATTTGTCATTGGCAAGCTAAGCTTAGAATTCTGGGAGTTGTGATCCAAAACATCCAGGAGGCCGAAGTTTGGGCGTGCCTGCCATAGTGGATGGAGATGTCAGCTTACAGTTTTATGGTTTGCCTGCCCTCCCTCCCTGCCTCCGTCCGTCCGTCCGTCCGTCTGTCCCGTCCCCCCGCCCAGCCACCTGCCCAGGCTACCTGCCATGGCTTCGTTGCTGCAGCATCCTCCCCGCCTCCTTACATTCCCTAGAGGCTTGTCCAAAGTCCGGCCCAGGGACCAAATGTGTCTGAATGGTCTGCACCCACAAATTTTTCACCTTGCCAAATCTGGCCCTTCTTGCAAAAAGTTTGGACACCCCAGTTCTAGGCCCCTTGGAAAGGATTGGGATGGTGTTGAGGTTGATTTGTTCTCATCCGTACGATCCATTAGAGAAAATGCAATGTCCACACGTAAATCTGCATCGGAAGTTCTCAACCAAAATTTGACCGCTGTGTCCACAGAAGAATCGATTCTAAGCCTCCCCGTGGATAATGGAAAATGTAGATTACTGCAAACTGTATTATAATAATGAAGGATCTACAGTAGGACCCCAATATCCATTGGGGATCACTTCCAGGCCTTCCCATGGATAACAAAAACTGTGGATAAGAGAGAATGCCAAAACTTCTGTTTTGCGACAGGAGCTTTTTTTTTTTTTACTGCTGCTGTTTGTGACAGTGGCTTGCTTTGTGGCTGCTGTTTACAACAGTAGCTTGCTTTACAGGTGCTGTTTGTGGTAGTAACTTGCGATCCTCATGCCCTTTTCTTATTTCTTCCTCTGTTGTTCATTGTAGACCTTTTCCGAACGGTCGGGGGACAGTTACTTTTTCCGGCGCGAGCACTTCCATATTTGGGCCAAGCTGGCGGAGTCGTTTGAGCAGTTCCAGCCGCCCAAGAAGGATTATTTTGCCAAATTCAGGAAAGAGGTCCCGTCGCAGTCCTTTTCGGTAGAATCCCTCCAAAAGGAAATCACCAGTGTTTTGAAACGGCCGACCCCCAGCAGCATCCCCTTGTATTACCCCGGGCAGCAGCCCTTCGATGCTCTGGATTTCTTGGAGGAGAACAAAATCCTGGCGGCCCTTCAGGGCATTATCAACGAAGCGGTTTTCCAAGTGCTGGAGATGAGAGCGGGTGGACGGGATGCCTCTCCTTGACCTCTTTGACGAGGAAGGCCATGCAAGGATGCTGTGGGAGTCTTCCATGACGGGCAGTGAAGAAGAAGAAGAAGATGAAGAAGAAGAAGAAGATGAAGATGAAGGAGACGAAGAAGGAGACGAAGGAGGAGGAGAAGAAGGAGAAGAAGGCGAGGAAAGTTCCGGAAGTGGAGAAGAGACGTCAGAAGAAGGTGATTCCAAATCGGGAGGCAGTAAGTCATCGGGCAAAAAGAAGAAGAAAAAGAAGAAGCAGAAAGGCAAAAAGAAGAAGAAAGGCAAGGCAGAATCCCCAGCCGGAGACGAGAAAAGCAAAGGGAAATACACCCCACCGCCGCTGCCCAAAACCAGGGGGAAGTCTCTAGCGGCGGACGAATCTCAGCGCAAGGCCAAATATGTCCCTCCTCCACTCCCAAAAACCAAGCCAAGGGGGGCTCCCGAGGAACCCGTAGCCAAGCCAAAATACACTCCGCCCCCACTACCTAAACCAAAACCAAAGAAACCGGATTCGGTCCAAGGGGAAGCTGAGGCACCAAAACAGGTACAGTAAACCCCCATCGATCGCAAGGGTTAGGGACCCGACCCGCAATAATTGAAAATCCGCAATATGTGGATGCTGGGTCAGGTCAGGACTGGGGGGGGGCTCTCTGAGGGCTCCTGTCCTTACCCCAGGCCTGGCGCTGCCCCAAACGGGCCTGCAAGGGGCTTTCCAGTCCCCCAGAGGCCCCAAAAAGTGCTTTCTAGTGATCTGGAGGTCACTTCTGGTTTACAGTTGTGTTTCAACTGTGTTGTATTTTGCAGTTTTAATAATTTTATTGTTTTATCGTTCTTAATACATTGTTGTATGCCTCCCAGAGACCTCTTGGTAGTGGGGCAGCTAAAACTTTTTGTAAATAAATAAATAAATAAATAAATAAATAAATAAATAAATAAATAAATAAATAAATAAAAAGCAGAACAAATCAAAATGTGTACAAAAGCAAGGTTAGCGGAAACCTTGATAAGACCACTTTAAAAAAAATGTCTAGCATGTAACTCTAGCCCAATGGTTCTCAACCTGTGGGTCCCCCAGATGTTCCTGGACTGGAACTCCCAGCAGTCTTCATCACTAGCTGAGCTGGCCAGGATTTCTGGGAATTGCAGTCCAGGTACATCTGGGGACCCATCGGTTGAGAACCACTGCGCTGGCCACTGCACCAAACAGGCTTTTGGGTATGGTTGAGCAGCTCTTTCTAACCCATCCTCCTCTCTTTCTGCTTCTCACAGGTAATGCTGACGAAGCATATAATAACTCCCAAAGACATCAAACGGGCTCACCTGCAGGCCCGGCCCCTTCCCAAGCAATCCATCATCGACTTCTTGATCGAGAACGCCGCCAAGCTGATCTTGTACAAGTACAACTACGAAACCCTCCTTTCCGAGAAGCTGGGCTTCATCTCGGTGCCTGTGACGAAGACGCTGCTGGAGATCATGTTTGGCTACAAGAAGGTCCGCGGCAGCGGCATACGGCTGTCCTCTCAAATCGACTGGTCGAAAGTCTACGACGAGATCTACGCGCCGCGGCCGCCCAAGCCCAAGCCCCCGAAACTCAAAGCAGGGAGCAAGAAGAAAGCCAAGGACAAGAAGCAACGGGGCCAGGTCTTTTGCAAGGCCAAGAAAGCGGAGGAGAAGAGAAGCGTCCTCCTCAAAGCCAACGTTCCCAAAGGCAAAGTGGTGGTGATCAAGGCCCCCGTGGACCAAGAGGTTGAGTCCGTCAAGGCAGGCGTCAAGTCCATGACTGAGGTTGAGGACACTCGAGAGACGGAGATCTTTGAGATCATTCCCCCACAGTTTCCAGAAGAAGGTGAGATGGACGAGGCATCTGCTGATGAAGAATTTGAGGACTCTGTAGCCCAACCACCCCAGGCCACCCCAAAGGCATCGGTGACTTCCACGGCCCTTAACAGCCCTCAGAGGTCAGTGGTGTCCGAAGAGAGCCTGACGAAAGCTGGCCGGTGCTCCAGTAGGCGCAGAAGTCTCCTCGCCTGCCTTGTCCCTCAAAAAGTCGCTCTCTTCTCGGAGAGCGAGCGGCCCCGGCGACGGCGACAGCGACAGAGGGTCTCGGACTTTTTTGCCTGAGGTGGAGCCCGCAGGCCGTCCCTCAGAAGAACTCCTGAGGAAAACCTCGTCCTCCCGCAAAGCCAGCTGGGACGGGGACGGAAGCAAGACCGTGTTGCCCAAAATCTCGAATTAAAAAAGGTGTTAAGAACAATAAAGCATATAGATTTGTATAGCCTCGTGTGGTTGGTGGTTTACCTAAATCAGTGGTTCTCAACTTGTGCGTCCCCAGATGTTCCTGGACTGCAACTCCCAGAAATCCCTTCCAGCACAGCGAGTGGTGGAGGCTTCTGGGAGCTGCAGTCCAGGAACATCTGGGGACCCACAGGTTGAGAACCACTGATCTAAATGCTCTTCAGATAAGAGGCAAAAGCCAGGCACCAGCTGAGTTCTCCTCCAACCTGGTTTGCTGCTGTATTGTAAAATTGAGGATTTTGAAAATATGGTAGGGGTGACGGTGAAAACTGTACCGAAAGAATGGGGAGTGTTGTGTGTGTGTGTGTGTGTGTGTGTGTGTGTGTGTGTGTGTGTGTGTGTGTGTGTTTTGACCTCCCAGAACGACAAACAGATGCCCACTAAAGCCCCATTATGATTGATTGGCTATGCTTAAGCTGTCCGTCCAAGACATCTGTTTTGCCCCATTGCGGGAGGGGGGGGAAACAGCGTGAGCCATTGTTATTCCAAACAGGAAGGCAGCAGCCCTTTCTGGTGAGACACAACTGCATTGTGCGAAGTGTCAGATGAGCACGAGATTGCTTCCTTTCTCTTTGATTTTTCTCGTTCTGTTTGGTTGATGCCTGGTCATGGACCGTCTTTTCACTTAGGAAACCAGACCACACTTTCCGGGGAACAGGAAAAGCAAGCCGGCACTAGACAAACCCTAGGAGACTTTTCATTGGTCACTATCCCTTTCCCATCTCCTTTGGAAGACACACTCTGAACATGTTCAAATAATTTAATCTCCAGCAGCTGAAAGGCTTGGGAAATTTTTTTTTAAATTCTTCATTGCCTTTGATCTGCTAGAGGGGAAAGAAAAAGCAGTAATAAGATGTGACCTGAAAGTTTTAAAGGTCACTTGTTCCTATAACGGGAGGCACATTGAGGGCACATGATAAAAATACCAATAATAAATCTAGATCATTTTAAAAGAACGTATTGCCAGAGCTGCAAGCCCTATGAGTTACAAGATATAAACATATTTCAGTAATTTTTGTGAACCAGCGACGCTGCTCATCTACAGAGTGACATTACATCTGTGGGACCCTATGCAAGAAAAAAAGGTGACGAGATGCCTTATAAATGGGATTGGCAAAGGTGAATGGTTTAAATTGTCACTATTTCAAGGAGGACACTTTCGCGAACAAAAGGGAGAAAATAACTGAACCTGAGTAGAAAGCTGTTTTCTACAAAGGACACTTTCCCTCAAGAACAACACAATTCTGTGGCACCCTTGACACCAATAATCATTATCTCAACAGGCATAACTTGGCGCTTGGGAATACTGTTTTGGGGACTACAACTTCCAGAATCCCCAGCCAGTGTGGTCATAAACCAAGATGACCCAGGAATTCTGACAGCTGTAATCCAAAGACCTTTTTTTTAAAGGTATGTCTATAATGTATTAGCTTTTAAGGTTTCACAGCATTTGCTGTGTTTTCCGCAACACATTAGCTCAGCACTAAAACAGCAAGGAGATCAAACCTATCCATCCTGAAAGAAATCAACCCTGAATGTTCACTGGAAGGACAGATTTTGAGGCTCCAGTACTTTGGCCACCTCATGAGGAGAGAGGAGTCCTTGGAAAACTCCCTGATGTTGGGAAAGATTGGAGGTGAAAGGAAAAAGGGGACGGCAGAGAATGAGATGGTTGGACGGCATCATAGATGCAACCAACATGGATTTGACCAAACTCCTGGAGGCATTGGAAGACAGGAGGGCCTGGCTGCTCTGGTTCATGGGGTCACAAAGAGTCCGACACGAATTTAGCAAAGTGTTCTGCTTATATACCACCCCATAGCACTTCAAGTACTTTCTGGGTGGTTTACAGTTTAATTATGGAGGCTACGCATTGCTCCCTCCCCAAGCAAGCTGGGTGCTCATTTTACCGACCTTGGAAGGATGGAAGGCTAAGTCAGCCATGAGCCAGCTAACTGGGGTTGTGAACCCCAGGTCATGAGCACAGTTTTAGCTGCATTACAGGCATTTAACTACTGTGCCATGAGGCTCCTTAACTGACTGAACAACAAACCTACTTAACGACTGAGCAACAAAAAAACCCCCCAAGGAACACTTCAATGGCAAGTTGCAAAAGTCCTATGAGAAGCAGGCGGGTCTCCAACCCGTGAACCTCAAGCCTTCCTCTTCCAGCCCACTAGCGAGAGGCCGGCGCTCTTTTTTCCAGCTCACGCCCCGCCCCTCCCTCCCTCCCTCCCTCCCTCCCGTGCGTCTGGACGACGTCATCCGCCCAGCAGCAGGAGAGGCGGGGCGAGGAGGGGAGGGAGGGCGCGTGCCGCCACGCCGCGGCGCCCGATTGGCCGCTTGCCCGTTGCCCGCCGGGCCAATGAGCGGCTCTTTCGTTGCCCGGCCGTCCGGGGGGGGCGGAGCGCATGGGCGGTGCTGGCAGCCGCTGATTGGCTCCCGCCTCGCGCCGGTGGCGGAAACGCTTTTCTGAGGGGGAACCGTTGTTAGCCGGCGCCGCCATTGCCGCCGCCGCCGCCGGCTCCGCGGTGGGTGGCTGAGGGGAGGGCGCTGGAGCTATGCGGCCGGACGGCGCTTCCTTACCCGGGGCTTTCCCTCGCCGGTGGCCCTGGCGGCCGCGGCTGCTGCTTCTCCTTCTCCCTTTGCTGCTTCTCCTAAGCGGCCCGTGCGGCGCGAAAGCCACGGAGGCGGGCGCTGTCACTTGCGGCTCGGTGCTGAAGCTGCTCAACACCCGCCACAACGTCCGGCTCCACTCGCACGAGGTCAAATACGGATCCGGTGAGGAGGAGGACGGAGGACGGAGGACGGAGGGGGGCCCGGGACCCGCGAGGGAGGGAGGGAGGCGAGGTGGGGGGGGGGGAAGAAAGAAAGAAAGAATGCCTCACGTTTTCCTCCTCCCCCCCCCCCAGTTCCTTCCCTCAGAAATTTGCTGAGGGGGGGGGGAACATGGCGCGGCCGAAAAGGAAACCCGAGTCTTAACGGTCGCTTTATACGCCTGAGGCTTCTCTTGAGAGCTTGGGGGGGGAGGGGGGCAGAGGAAGAGTGTGGGGGAGGGGGAGGGCGAGAAATGGACGGGTAGGGTCCAAAATGGGGCAGAACCTGGCTAACCTGGTTCTTCATGTCATGCGGCGCCTTTAACGAATTAGTTTTAAATTACCCTGAATCTAAATCTACCTACCTACCTAAAGGGTCTGAATCTATCTATATCTCTACCTACCTAAAGGGTCTGAATCTAAATCTACCTACCTACCTACCTAAAGGGTCTGAATCTATCTGTCTATATATCTACCTACCTAAAGGGTCTGAATGTAAATCTATCTATCTACCTACCTAGCTACCTACCTAAAGGGTCTGAATCTATCTATCATCTATATCTACCTACATAAAGGGTCTGAATCTATATCTCTACCTACCTAAAGGGTCTGAATCTATCTATCATCTATATCTACCTACATAAAGGGTCTGAATCTATCTATATCTCTACCTACCTAAAGGGTCTGAATCTATCGATCATCTATATCTACCTACATAAAGGGTCTGAATCTATCTATATTTCTACCTACCTAAAGGGTCTGAATCTAAATCTACCTACCTACCTACCTAAAGGGTCTGAATCTGTCTATATATCTACCTACCTAAAGGGTCTGAATGTAAATCTATCTATCTACCTACCTAGCTACCTACCTAAAGGGTCTGAATCTATCTATATCTCTACCTACCTACCTACCTAAAGGGTCTGAATCTATCTGTCTATATATCTACCTACCTAAATGGTCTGAATGTAAATCTATCTATCTACCTACCTAGCTACCTACCTAAAGGGTCTGAATCTATCTATCATCTATATCTACCTACATAAAGGGTCTGAATCTATCTATATCTCTACCTACCTAAAGGGTCTGAATCTAAACCTACCTACCTACCTACCTAAAGGGTCTGAATCTGTCTATATACAGTATCTACCTACCTAAAGGGTTTGAATGTAAATCTATCTACCTACCTACCTAAAGGGTCCGAATCTATCTGTCTATCTATCTACCTACCTAAAGGGTCTGAATCTAAAATCTATCCATCTGTCTATCTATCTGTCTATCTATCTACATATTTATGAGTATTTTTAGCCTGCCTTTCTCCTGGGAAAAGGACCCAAGGCGCTTACAGTAAGGAGGGACCATATACTGTACAGTCCAGTACACTTAACACATGCTGTATTCAGTTTGACAGCAGGAAATCGAGGGGGTTCTTTACAGCGGTGGTCCCCAACCCCCGGGCCGCGGACCGGTGCCGGTCCGTGGACCAGTCGGCACCGGGCCGCCTGGGGAGGCTGGGGAGGCTCCTCCCCTTTTCCTCCGCCGCCCTCCTCCTCCTCCTCTTCTCTCCCGCGGGCGGCCGGTGGAGGAGGAAGGCTGGAGGAGCGCAGGAGGAGCCGCCGCCGCCGCATTTGCCTTTGCCTCCCTCCTCTGCCCGCCGGCGGCGGCTGCGCATCCTCCTCCTCCTCCGCCCTCCACCAGCAGCAGCAGCAGCAGCAGCCACGGCGGCGGCGGCGCGTCCTCCTCCTCCTCCTCCGCCCTCCTCCTCCTCGCCCTCCACCACCACCAGCAGCAGCAGCAGCAGAACCCCGTTTGGCCCGCTTGCCCCTCCTCGCCTCCTCCCGGCCCCAACCCCCCTGCCCTGGGGGCCGGGCGCGCGGGGGGCCGGTGGGGAGGAGGGGGCCCCCTCAGTCAGAAGAGCAGGTGGGTGCCCCTCCTCCTCCCCCGGGGCGCGCGCCCTTTGGCCCCTCCCTGCGGCCGCGCTCCAGGGCGGAGCCCCCCCCCCCCGCTGCCGTCGCCGCCGGACCGCGCCTGTGTTGGGGGCGGGCGGGGGGGCGTTGCGGACCGGCCCGGATGTTTTTCCCGCCGCCGCTGCGCCTGTGTTGGGGGCGGGCGGGGTGTGTCGTGGGCCGGCCCGGATGTTTTCCCCGCCCCCCCGCAATCGCCTCTACCGCCGCCGCCGCCGCCATCCCCCCCGCAATTGTCCCCGCCCCGCCGCCGCCGCGACCCCCGTAATCGCCCCCCCCGCCGCCGCAATCCCCCCCAATCGCCCCCATCCCGGGAGCCGCCGCCGCCGCCTTGCTGCCCCCGCCGGCCTCGGCCCCCATCACCAGCCTCTCGGGGCTGTCCTGGGAGCCGCCGCCGCCGCCTTGCTGCCCCCACCGGACGCGACCCCCATCACCGGCCTTGCGGGGCCGTCCAGGGAGCCGCCGACGCCGCGACCCCCATAATCGCCCCCGCCGACGCCGCGACCCCCCCGGCCGCCGCTGCCGCAATCCCCCCCAATCGCCCCCATCCCGCCGCCGCCGCGACCCCCATGGCAATCGCCCCACCCTGAAAGAAAGAAAGAAAGAAAGAAAAGAAAGAAAGAAAGAAAGAAAGAAAGAAAAGAAAGAAAGAAAGAAAGAAAGAAAGAAAGAAAGAAAGAAAGAAAGAAAGAAAGAAAGAAAGAAAGAAAGAAAGAAGGGAGGGAGGGAGGGAGGAATGGAGGAGAAAGAAAGAAAGAAGGGAGGGGGGAAAGAAAAGGGAAAGAAAGAAGGGAGGGAGGGAGGGAGAAAGAAAGAAAGAAAGAAAGAAAGAAAGAAAGAAAGAAAGAAAGAAAGAAAGAAAGAAAGGGGAAGGAGGAAGGGAGGAAGAAAGAAAGGGGGAGAAGGAGGAAGGGAGAGAGAGAGAGAAAGAAAAAGAAAGAAAGGAAGGAAGGAAGAAAGGAAGGAGGGAGGGAGAAAGAAAGAAAAAAGAAAGAAAGAAAGAAAGAAAGAGAGAAAGAAGGGAGGGAGGGAGGAGAAAGAAAGAAAGAAGGGAGGGGGGAAAGAAAAGGGAAAGAAAGAAAGAAGGGAGGGAGGGAGAAAGAAAGAAAGATAGAAAGAAAGAAAGAAAGAAAGAAAAAGAAAGAAAGAAAGAAAGAAAGGGGAAGGAGGAAGGGAGGAAGAAAGCAAGAAAGAAAGGGGGAGAAGGAGGAAGGGAGAGAGAAAGAAAAAGAAAGAAAGGAAGAAAGGAAGGAGGGAGGGAGAAAGAAAGAAAGAAAGAAAGAAAGGGGAAGGAGGAAGGGAGGAAGAAAGAAAGAAAGAAAGAAAGGGGGAGAAAGAGGAAGGGAGAGAGAGAGAAAGAAAAAGAAAGAAACGAAGGAGGGAGGGAGAAAGAAAGAAAGAAAGAAAGAAAGCCGCCCACCGGGTCCTCGCCGCCGCGGGGCAGCCCCACACGAGGAGGAGGGGGGCGCACGGAAGCCCCCCTCGGCCCCCCACCCGCCGCCTCCCCCGGGCTCTTCGCTGCCGCCGCCGCTGCCCCGTGCTTCCCCGGTGTCTCTGCCGGCGCCCGAAGGCAGCGCCTGCTCCTCCTCCTCCTCCGCGGGAAGGATCCAGCCCCGTCAGCGGCGGCGGTCCCCGAGCAAAGCCGGGCCTCCCCGGAAAGGAAGAGTCCCAACTGGCCGGTTTGCAAAGGTGAGAGGGAGGGGCTGGGGTGGTGCGGTCGTGCGTGTGTGCGTCTCTCTCTCTCTCTCTCCCCGCCCGACCCCCCATTCGCATTCCTTTATCTTCCCCCCCTTTCCCCCCCCACCCCCACCCCCGGGCCACGGAAAAATTATCAAAAATTTACTGGTCCGCAGGGATAAAAAGGTTGGGGAGCACTGCTTTACAGCATTAGAAGGCAATGTTAAAACTAACAGTTGATAACATCGTGTCAATGCAATCACAACCTGTGGGTCCCTGTGCGTCATCAAGGAGAGATGTAAAAACGTTATAAGTAGTTATAAACACAAAGTCTATGTGATCATGTATGGTAGATTCATATAAAAGACACATTCCTTGTTCTCAAATACTTGAATTGTACTGGAGTGTATATTATCCCTCATTACTGTAAGCTGCCTTGGGTCCTTTTCCAAGGAGAAAGCCGGGTAAAAATAATCTAAAATAAAATAAATAAATAGGTAGTCCATCATTCAGGGAAAGCTTGCCTGAAGAGAAAGGTCTTTGCCTTTTTCCAGAAAGATAGTAGAGATGAGGCAGTCCTGGCAAATTCTCCTTATGTCACAACTGTCAAGGAGTCCCTAAGTTTAAGTGCTTGCTTCATGGTCTACAACATGTTCCAACAAAGCAGAGGGAACCGGTATATCCACAGGAAGCTCAAGTACAAATGAGAGTCAGGATCCCAAGATGCGCACAAATATTTCTCTTTAGATGCCAAAAATGTGGGCAAGTCTTTGGGGCCAAGTCCCAAGGCTAAGTCTGAGACTTTGGTACCAAGTCTGAGTCCCTGTTAAAAATAAGCTCCCCCCCCCAATTGGGGGGGGGGGGGGAGGTGTGGGTGGTTGAGACACCAGTGTGACACAAGTCCCACAATATGAGTCCCCATTCCTGTGACATGGTTCTGTTAACCACCCTGAGATCCAGTCCTGTAGAGTGAGCTGTGCATGTTATGAATGGAAGGTGGTGTTCATCCAGATTGATAAACCACCTCTTCACTAATTGAAGGTGTATAAAGTTAATATTCCCCTTCCAAAGAAAGCCATGTGTGTTACACACAGTAACACAGGGACAGGCACAGCCATATATTGCTGCTTTGAAAATGCACTGAACCTGACCTCGCCCCCACTGTTGCAGGTGCTGCTCCTAAACTCAGAGGAATGAGGAAGGTGGTGAATAAATTCCACTGTTTCTGGCCAGTGCTTTTTTGTCAGCAGGTAGACTGCTTGTGAACATGGAGGCTCTAGGAATCTTGTATTTAATGTCTAGTATTTTCTAAATAGCACGAGTACCTGCTGGGTTATACCCAGAAGCATATCTGATCCAGTGCCCTGTTTTTTGGTAGTGATTTCAATGACATGTTTTGTGGGAAGTCACCAATATACATCAAAAGAACCATGGACATCTTGTCCCTTCCCCAACAGGTGCTGAACAACCAAGTTGATTTTTAGCTATTGCGAGTAGCTATGGATCAGCACTGTAAGTGGATCTAATATTTCCATGTAAAAGAACTTAATTTCTGCAATCCGTTATCATGATGCCTATATTGCCAGGCCAGATGTATGAGGTTAACTCCATGAGCAGGAGCGCTAAAAAAGCAGCCTGGTTATTATCATCCCATATTTTGAGGTAGACTACTTATATTTATATTTTATAAATGTATATGATCCTTTCCAGCACTGACTTCCAGCTCTCTTTTATTTGTTTTGCAAAAATTGGAGCCCCTGAACCAGTCAATGTTATCCATCTTTGGTGTAAATGCTACTCATGTAGACACATGGGAGGTCTTTCAGTGAGAGGAATTTCCCTTTGCAAACTGAGGAATGTTCTCAAAAAAGGAAGAACACAGAAGTACTGCAACCTCATTTGTAACAGTTTCAAAGCAAGCTCTGTTTCTTGTTACTGTACTCTTTTATTTTTAAATAGGAAGTGGACAGCAGTCAGTGACTGGAGTTGAAGCATCAGATGATGCTAATAGTTACTGGCGGATCAGAGGCAAAACGGATGGATCCTGCCAGCGGGGAATGCCGATAAAGTGTGGGCAGACCTTACGCCTTACCCACGTTAATACAGGGAAAAACCTACACACCCACCACTTCCCGTCACCACTCTCCAATAACCAGGTAAAATGAGTCTCCTTTTTTATACTTTGTATTCCAGCTATTTCATAGCAAATATAGACAAATGTAAATTTAGTTGACTGCTACATTGAATTAGAGCACCCTTTCCCAACTGAAGCTTTTCAGATGTGCTCAAGTACATCTCCCAAATTAGCTGTTGGTCGTGGTTGTTGCATCTAGATCATGATAATCCCTTTCCCCAGAGGCCTGGTCTATCACATTCTTTTCCGATGGTGGTTGACCAAGAAAATACATGAAGTGTAGTTAAAGATACTTTCTCTGTGGGTTGCTGAGAAAGGGATGCTTCCTCAAAATTTGGCACCCCCAGGCAAAGGTTTGCTTGTCTGGTCCTACTTGTGGCTCTGCGTACATTTAACATTCCTAGGAATGCCTCTGTGGTGGTCTGCCCTTGTCCGCGCAATGTAGACATTGGTTTTAAGATGCAGAACACAATACCAGCCTTGTCTAACATTTCAGTTTGTAAACCATTTCCTATCAATAACCCCTGGTGATAGGTAGATCTCCAGGTAACGAGCTTAGCTAAGCCTGGTTATTCTGAGGTACTCACAAACCTATGTCCGTTTTTATAAGGTGGTGCCTAACATTTGTATTCTTAAGAAGACTAGGTGATTGGTATAACTCTCAATTATATTAAAGTGAATACTCCTCATTTTGTTATATGACCCCCAACATTCGCCTGTTCCTGGCTTGATGTCTCTGTATATGCGTGTGCATATTGACGTCTCTTCTTCCTTTTCCTTTCTCTGGGTCTGATAGGAAGTAAGTGCCTTTGGTGATGATGGAGAAGGGGATGACTTAGATGTATGGACAGTGGAGTGCAGTGGGGTGTACTGGGAACGGGATGACGCAGTACGCTTCAAACACATAGGAACAGACGTCTTCCTTTCCATAACTGGTGAACAGTATGGTCATCCAATCAGGGGACAACGAGAAGTCCACGGCATGCATTCTCCTAATCATCACAACTACTGGAAGGCGATGGAAGGCATTTTCATTAAACCCAGCATAGACTCTACAAAGCACGATGAGCTCTAGACGTCTGAAAGACTTGTCACGTAGCATCTCTCTTCCAAAGTGGATGAGCCGGTCGTCTTTTGGTAAATACCATCCAGAATCACCAACACTTGAAAGGCATCGAGATAAGTTTGGAGGCTACATGGTTTTCATTAGCTGCAAACCAAGTGAATTCAGAGTGACAAGAATGGCCGAAGTTAAGCTGGCTTCCCTCCATTTTCAGAAGCCATGCCCTTTTTTTATCTCACACTTTTCTTCTCTTTTCCATGATGCAGAAATGGTAAATTGCAGTGTGAACAATCTAGTCCAAAGTGCAATAAAACTAAAATTTTTATAATTCTTTCTGAATGTTTGAGTAAATGTATGGAAAATGTGGGCTTTGAAACCTTATTTTTAAAGCATCACAGTGGGATGTTTCCCCTTTAGCGTAAGTCTAGAAAATCTGGTTTTGTAGATGGACTGTTTTCTATTCTTGCTTAAAATATCCATAGTTCTGTTGTTTTACTTTACGTCTGCTGCATGTACTTATTTGGTGTTACTATGTGGTTTAATTTTTTAAAAATAAAGGCAGTTTTAAATGCCATATTTCTGTGAGGGAGAAATGTGCTACATTCAAGAGAAACTGAAGGAACAAGTCACATACTGATCATCGTACACTTCTTTGTATAGCTTAGGGTTGATTTGCTTATTAGTTTCCCAACTAGACCTCATCCTAATTCTTATACTAAACATCTTAAACAATGTATCTGCTGTCATTGCACTCTCAGTCTGGGGCCAGATCCTGAAGAGTGCCTGTAATATAAACAGATAAATTGTTTTCTAAAAGATTTGGATTGTCATCGTTTCATGCTGCATTATAACCAAAATAACCAAACCAGGTTCAATTCACTTGGGATTTCCTTGGGCCTCCTCAAAGTATAATGAAGTTTGGGTCCGACCCTTTATAAACCGAAAAGGGCTTACGCTTCAAAGTGACGTTTCTTTTTCCTCCATACTCTTCCTCCCTCTTAATCTGTTCCCACCCACCCCATGACAGAACCTTAAATTGTAAGCAATACCTGAATTTTTTACTTTGACCATTAGAAATACAGGACCTACTCAACAGCTGGGCTGCAGAGGTCTTTACAACAGCAGTGGCATCTGCCTGGTTTCTGGTTGACACGGTTGACTTGTTTGCCGTGGGGTTTTTTTTGTCTGGTTCTTGCTGGCAACGGCAGAATTAGCCAGCAAATTCTATCAGGCGTAAAGCTTTATAGGAGTCTCCCAAGTGATGCTCTCTTAAAATACTCTACTTCATATTGCCCTAAACTATTAAGAGAGAATGCCAGATTGGTCTCTCCTCTCTTCCTGATCTGTAATGACAACACTAGCTCTTCAGCCATCCCACAAGAAACTAACACAAAAAAACCCAACCCAACAAGAGTTCCACATCTGTAGATGGTCTACTAATCTCTTGTATCCTAAAACATTTATGGCAAGAAGGCATGCTTTCCTATCCTTGAGCTATGTCTGAGACCCAGTTTTTAAATGTTAGGGCAGGAAAACTCACAAACTGGTTATGGTACAGATTAAAGAAATCCCAAACATTAGAGCAGAAAGGTAGAGAGCACAAGAGGGCCTTGCTTCTGCATTGTCCCAGCATTGTTTCACCATGTATACATACCACCATTTTGGAATTCCAAGTTACCCCAATCTGTGTAATGGCATCACAGCTTCCTCTCTTCATTCCTGTATCAAACAAATGCATTTTTATAATCTGTATTGACCTTCAGCTGTACGTAGGTACCTTCAGCTGTACGTAGGTAAACATACGTTCCAGCTGAAGGGTTGCCCATGCCATCCCTCAATGAGTTTCCGTGATTAAGTGGAGATTTGAACCCCTATCTCCTGGGTACTAATCTAAAACTGCCCATTACATTACACTGGCTCTTTGCAATTACACTCCTTCCAATCATCATAGCATGGCATCAAGCTAAGTTTTGTCTTCTGGTGACTTGTTCAGGGTTTTCTGGGTAGAATACCCATAGAATACACCCTTCACTTCTGTGGGTGTTCTGAGACTGTGCAGGTTGCCCAAGGCTGCATTGGTTGGTTGTTTTCCCAAGAGGCACAGTCGGAAATCAAACCGGCAACCTGTTTCTGTGGCCAGATACCTCAACCACTGAGCAACCCAGCCAGGGCAAGCGGGACCTCCGAGAGCTGTTCTGTGCCGTTCCTCAGCTGGCCTCTAGTGGGCACTGCTCCCATTTCTTTTCTTCCTGCGTTGCACGGGTGCTTGGACATGAATCGTCAGCCCTGAAAAGCTTGGTTGTATTATTCTATGCAGGGCATTCACAAGAATTTTTTATTTATATTTATTTATTTATTATTTATTTATTTATTTATTTCTCTACCGCCTGTCTTCCCGAAAGAACTCCGAGCGGTTAACAAAAGGGATAAGAAAGATCCCATTACATCAATCACTGCAGAAAATAAAAATAAAAAGATAAATAATTAAAAAAACAGAACAAAAGAATACAGAGTCTTGGGCAAGACGGCAGCTCAGAAGAAGGCAGGGGAAAAAAACATAATTAAATGCAGATCTTAATACAAAATTGAAAATGCCTAGACCCATGTTGCAGAACCTTTGACACGGGTGCCAAAGGTAGCACTCGGAGCCTTTTCTGTGGGAACCCGACATTGCCCCTTCGCAGCCACTGTATTCAGGCTAAATTGCTGTATTGGCACTTTGTGAAAAATTAATGGGTTTTGAATCACAGTTCCAGCACTCGGTCTCTAAAAGGTTCGCCATCACTGCTGTAGTCACTCGGCAGCTGCTAAGAGCTGTGGCCAAACACAGCAGCTTGAAAGAGAAATTCAAAAATGTTGGGAGGCTGCCTTTCAAACCAGGCACCAGGCCTCTCTGATTTCGGCCTTTCCCTAGAAGCTCACCCCAACCAAAACGAGAAGCCAGCAGCCAACACCCAGTGCAGTCTGGTTTGCTGAGAAGTCATTTCATTTGATGCCTCTGCCAGAGCAGATACATTGGATGAGTGAGGCGGTAATTGTGGATACATTTCCTTGGAAGGCCGGCCCATGGAATTCATTGAAGGCTTGTTGGTCAATACACACAGAAACGGCCTGCGAGTGATTAGGGATTTTAACTGAGGCTGTTTAATATACACACTCGCCATAGTTCTCAACCTAAGGGGTTGGTCTTGTGGCTGCCAATTTACAGATGCCACATGATTTTTCGGGTGTTCGAGAAATGAGGGTCTTCCAGTGCGTTCATATGACCAAGGAAGTCTTTAACCCCATGATTTTTAGGGTCTTAGTCTTTCGCCATCCCCTGCACCACACTGGCTGTTGGCTCTCAACAAGTACCGTGTATCTAAAATGGTCATATTGATGTGATCTTAAAAATCAACAGACCATTTCAAGAACTGATACAATATTTTGCTATAAGCTAACCAGCAACATTACATGGCAACATTCAAAGGAGAATGTCACAACCCGTTTACCTAGCATTGCAACAATTCGTACAAAGTTTAACATTCTCAAAAAAGAGAGTGATAAGCATGTAACAGGTGTAACTTGGATGTTGAAATGCATAATTTTAAAAGCTGAAAAAGATAGCTATTAAATTTGACTTTATATACTCATATGCTATTTTACCTGGATCATACACAAAGCTCTAGATAAAAGTTCATCAACTTGGTTAAACTTAAAAGTTAAAGTAGTAACCTTGAGAAATTGCTTTGCAGTTAGTCTTTTAAGAAAGCAGGAGGACAATTTATTAAACTGTATACTTTTAAAAGCTCATTAAGAAACTCAGCATTTTAGTATTTGAGCATCTTAAAGTTAATTGGTTCCTGGGTTTTGGTTTTTAGTCTCTGCAAGTCTTGTTCAGAGATTCTCATCAAAATGTAAGATGCCTGGTAAGAAGTACTTTGAAGATCTCATGTCATATTAAATTATTGCAATAATTTCAGCCTATTCTAGTGCTACCCTTTAGGTGTAGGAAGAACTAATGAGTTAATTCACGGATATTGGCGGTTCTTCCACCACCTGTGGTTGTGGTTCTGTATCACTCCATAATGCTTACAGCACTTTCTGGATGGTTTACGACATAATTATGCCAGCAATTTGGACCCTAGGAAGCTGGTTGCTCATTTTACCAACCTTGGAAGGATGGAAGGCTGAGTCAACCTTGAGCCAGTTAGCGGAACCTATAAGGATCAAACTCAGGTCATGAGCAGAGGTTTTGAGTGCCATACTGCAGTTTAACCATTACACCTTTGGCTTATAGCCAGGTACAGCAAAGCAAAAACAAAGTGTTCTGCTTATATACCGTCCCATGCCACTTCAAGTAGTCTCTGGGCGGGTTACAGTTTGTTTGTTTTTTTTACAGTAATGCAGGCTACACATCCCCCCCCCCAGCAAGCTGGGTAATCATTTTACTGACTTTGGGAGGATGGAAGGCTGAGTCAACCCTGAGCCTGCGACCTGGGATTGAACCCCAGGTCGTGAGCATAGTTTTAGCTGCAGTACAGGCAATTAACCACTGAGCCACGAGGCCCTTTCTCGTCTCCCAATGCTTGCCAGCAGATGGCTGGGCCCATGGAGGGGGCTTCGGGGGAGGCCCCATTACCCCACCACCACTGTCATGCCCTTGATTAGCACTTCCTTTGTCGTGGCCTGCTGTGGGATATCCTCTTTTCCTTCCCCCATGCTGAGCAAAAGCCACAGGGGGTTCAGCGCTGGGGGAATCAATGGCAGGATGTCAGCGCACAAAGCTAGCCACACTGGCTTCCCGCTTGGAGACAGCCCATTAAAAATGGCCCCTTGAGCAAACGCCAGTGCCCTGTTTCATCCACGTGTGGCAAAGGGAATGTGGAAGCACACACTGACTCACTAGTCCTGCTTGAAGGCTGCTCTCGGCCACACGTGGTCTGTATTTCTATGTGGTGGTGCTTTTTTTGCGACCAACTTGTTTTGACTCCAAAGACCATTCATGGACAATACGAAGTGCATGGCTTGCCAGAATCCTATATTTGAAGACAGCAGAAGAAGAGGAAGAGGAGCAATCGGATGGATTAACTCTCAGCAAAGGAAGCCACTACCTCGAGTTTACACAATTGAGCAGGACTGTTAATTATAGGATCTGCTGGAGGCTGCTCATCCATAAGGTAGCCATAAGTTAGAGGCACCTTGACAGTCAACTGTTGGGCCCAGTAAACAGTCCCCCCCCTCCAAAGAAAAAACCCCACTTGCATGTAACTCCACGGCATTAGGGGCTGTTGTTGTTTTGAACAGCAAGTTGCACAATCAGTTCCACCAGGAAAGAATGAGGCAGCTGCCTTGGGCAGCAGATTTTGGGAATGCCAACATTTTGGAACAACAAGGGGCCTTTTCACACGACCCCTAAGATCCGCTGGCCACTTAAATTCGGACCAGGGATCTTGGGGGTTCGTTGCTCTTCCTGCGTCCCCACCCCTGTGATCCTGTCTGTGTGAGGGGAGGGAGGAAGGAAGAGAGGAAAAAATGCATGCCCCGTGGTCCTGATTCCTTCTCTTCTGGTTGTTGTTGTTGTTTCCCCCCCCCTTCTCTTAAAGGGGCGGGAGGCAAAAAAAAAAAAAAAAACAGAAGCGAGGAGAGCCCCGCAGTCACCAGATTAAATCCGGACCTGGGGATTTTCACCCTTCTAAAGCAGGTACAAGAAAAGTGCGCTGGGATGTGCTTAGGTGGGCATGGTCGCACTTAATTTCCTGCAAACTCCGGAGCTGGTGGGGAAACAATTGTAAGCTCCGGAGCTGGCAGCCATTTGCTGCGGAGTTTAGGGGTCGTGTACAAAGGGCCAAGATCTGATTGCTATGGTTTTAAAATCTAGGATGTGTCTCATTATTTCAAGTGGAGAACTTGCAGGAGAGCCTTGTGGCGCAGTGGTTAAATGCCTGTACTGCAGCTAAAACTGTGCTCACGACCTGGGGTTCAATCCTAGTTAGCAGGCTCATGGTTGACTCAGCCTTCCATCCTTCCCAGGTCGGTAAAATGAATACCCAGCTTGCTGGGGGGGGGCAATGTGTAGCATGCATACTGTAATTAAACCTGTAAACCGCCCAGAGACTACGTGAAGTGGTATGGGTTGGTATATAAGCAGAAGACTTTGCTTTTTGCTTTCTACTGTGGGTGGCAAGGGTGAAAGGGGAGATGATTATCTGAAGCCAAGAGCCACATCTTGTCACCGTCCAGATGTTGCTGGGACCACCACCACCCATCGTCCTGCGCCCCCTGGTAAGGATGGCTGGAGTAGATGGAAGATGGGTGTGTTATGCGACATCCAGTTGGAGCCCACTTAAACTAACAGGGCTTTCAAGGTCAGTGAGAGATGAGTGTTTTTACTGTTTCTCTCTCTCTCTCTCTCTCTCTCTCTCACACACACACACACACACACACACACACACACCTCTGTAGCTGAGCAGCATGGATTTGGACCTTGTCCTTTAGAGTCCTAACCCGTCACTCTATCCTACACCCCACTGGGAATCCAGATGGAAAAATGCACGGCTCCAATTATCCGGGGGGGGGGGAACCATCCATTTGCCAACTGACAAGAGCCATCGCTCGGAGGGCTGTGTGCATCTCTCCATTTAGTCTGAGGCTGACGATCACGAGTGTGATAGGACCGGTTGTGGGAAAAGTCGGAAAACGAGTGAGAAGGAGAGTTAGGGTTATTGTGTACCTCGAGGTGGTAAGTCTCTCCTCCCAAGGCTCTACAGAGAGGAAATCAAGGGGAAGACCCCAACCCCACTGTGTACGTCAGCCAACCTCAGCTTTGCTACCAGTCACCTTAGCTGTGTAGCGCTATATCACTGCACACTGTATCGTGCTTCACTCAAGGTCAAGAGGGAGCTCCACTCACCCCCAGCATGCTCCCTCACACCTCATATTGATGCGGTTTCAAGCCGGCTGCATGTCTGAACACAAAAGCACTCCTCTTTAAACATCCAGAAACAACTTTCCCATTTTTAAACCCATCGCTTCAACATTTCTGGAATTGTTACATCTCTCCCCCAGAGCAGCAGCATTGCAATGGTTTGTTGCAGTTGCATTTTTAGGTTGCATGTATTAATTTTTAAGTAGGTTTTGCTGGGTTACGGCCCTTCTTCACTCACGGTTTTGTTGTGGGGCCACATTAGGAAATGTACTTGAAGATGCAAACCTGGGGTCGCTCCTGTAGGGGTGATAATTTAACAGCTCCCTTACCTTTGTGCCTTCTTAGTTGCTCGCTACGACCTTTTCTTCTTGGGCATGGAGAAACTACCTTTCTCTTAGACACAATTCTGCCAAGCTGAATGTATAGTGGTATAATTATAATTATCCATTTCTCTCCCTAGTGGTCACAGATACAGTTATGATATTAACAGAAGGGACCTGCTAATACTAATGTCATCTGTTCTAGTCTTCTTTTGTTTGGACTCTGCAAGTATCCAGACTTAGCCAGTGTGGTTTTTGTGCAGTTAGAAAACGTGTGGGTGTTCACTGTGACAATGTGCATCAACATCATCTAATAAGATTGTTTTCAAAAAGAAAAATGGGGGGGGGAGGGAGGACATGTCTACAATGGAGGGGGTGGTCTTCTGAACAGTTAATGGCTCTTAATTGCCAATTCAAAATGACACCAACCTCAAATAAACTGTGCCACAAGGAGCAACCTGCAAAAAGTATACTGTTCTCTGCAAAATCCATTGCTTTTCGCCAACCTCAAATAAACTGTGCCACAAGGAGCAACCTGCAAAAAGTATACTGTTCTCTGCAAAATCCATTGCTTTTCGCCAACCTCAAATAAACTGTGCCACAAGGAGCAACCTGCAAAAAGTATACTGTTCTCTGCAAAATCCATTGCTTTTCAAATGACTGTGAAGTTTGCAGCTCCCTACGTTCAGCGAGAACAGGAAAGCCGGGGAGGGTGACAGGTGGTGCAATTGTCCCGGCTACTCAGAAAAGTTCCCGTCTGAAACCCTGGTTCTTCTACACTGTTTTGTATGATTATGTGGCTTAGAAAATCGTTGGAAGGCAGCAGGCTTTTGAATGCCATTATTCAAAGGGTGCAACAATGGATTAAGTAGGACCCGGAGTTAATACATCTTCCTTGTAGGCTGCCAGACTGGTACGATGGTAGATTACACTCTTGAAAGACAGGAAGCTTTATTATTTATTACACTGTTTTTGTCTGCTTTTGTCTTCTTTACAATCTTTTGTTGGCACGCACCGTTATTTAATATCTGATTTTTGCCACCCTAAGAGGGTTCGTGTTTGCTGCTGATCAACACCAATACTTAGGGGGATGCCAGCAAATCATAAAAGATCTCATGCAATTTACAGTAAATGCTTTGATCCAAAGATAGACCATGTGACTTTCAGAGCTGAGCTTCTGCACTCAGACATCTGAAACATGATACTTAATTTTCACAGATAGATGTGTTATAAATATGATGCAATCTTTCCACACCAGGTTTATATTCATTTCAGTGCTTCCTAGAATGTCCCCAATAAAGGTGGCGGTAAGTATGCATAAAAAATCTCTAGAACTGAACTTGGTCCATGGCAATTTTGAATATTTAGACCGTATTAACTGCCCAAGACAGACATGACAGCAAGGTAAACAAATTTGTGTATGCAAGGGATCCATGTCTTCATTTAAATTTGCAATGATTCTATTGTCTCACCTCCAAGGAGAAAACATTTTGGTTAGTATCTCATTGCCCAAATGTGAAGAAGAAGAGAAGGTTCATAAGCACACACACACACCCTTTCAACATAACCCCTGGGCACCAAAAGAACCTTGTGGCGGAGTGGTTAAACTGATGTACTGCAGCTATAACTCTGCTCACGACCTGGCGTTCAATCCCAGGTAGCCGGCTCAAGGTTCACTCAGCCTTCCATCCTTCCAAGGTTGGTAAAATGAGTAATCTACTTGTGGGTGGGGGGCAACGGCAATGTGTAGCCTGCATAAATTGTAAATCGCCCAGAGAGTGTTTGAGGTGCAGAACCCTTGGCTTGTCTTTTTGCTTTCTCCATTGGGTGCTTGGTCTCACATTGGTTGTGAAACAAGGCACAACAACTGTTCACATAACACAAGGACCTGCCAGGGTGGAAGGAAATATGTGTGTGTTGTCTTTTCCACTCTACGTTTAGGCCATGTGATCTCTCGCCATCATAAGGAAAGCTCATGCTACCTTCTCCTATTTGACTTGGAGGAATATGGATCTGCTGGGAGGGGGAGGGACCTCCTCTGATGGTGTCCTCAAGTTTCCCAAATCTTTCCCCTTACATATCCCTTGCCTATCTTTCCAATTATTGGATCTCCTGCATCTAGCCTTCTACCCTTTGAGCTGAGGCAACGTCAGGGGTGGGGAACTGCCAGCCTTCCAGAGGTTGTGGGACTACAACTTCCAGCAATATGAACAAGATGTCTGTGAAGATTCTCAGTCATCCAGGTGAGTTTATCTGGAAGTTGGGTCATGGCAACTGGACTTCTTTTTCTTGAGAGACAGAAATGTTTCGCTGTTCATCCAAACAGCTTTGTCAGTCTGAAGAAAGCTAGTTGCGAGTCCTCCATCTTATAGTCCGATTTGGCCTCTTGACACCCTGGTCTAAAATAGGCTCATAAGATGAACAATGGCCTGAATAGGCTCGTTAGGTAGACAACAGTATCAATAATCTTAAGGTGAACAATGGCCTAAGGTGCTGAAACTCATAAAATATGGGTTGTTAGCTATGGCCTTGGTGGTGAGGGCTTTTTGATTTGTCTGGGTATTGTTGAAAGCATAGCCTGATAAGTAGCAAGATAGACTGTGCCTGAGGCCCCCATTTCTGTTGAGAGGGGTTTTCAATGCTCACATGAATGGCATCCTTGACACGTCTCTAAAACCACATCTCTTCTCTGTCTATTATGTGTACGTCCTTGTCTTTGAATGAGTGCCTTTTGTCCTTCAAGTGGAGGTGTCTCGCTGATGGCTTCTGCCCACTTCAGTTGGGCCTGGCTTCCATCTTTGGCCTAGGGCAGTGGTGTCCAAACATTGGTCCTCCAGACGTTTTGGACCGCAACTCCCAGTCCTTTGTCCTTGGCAATCTAGGCTTGGAATTCTGGGGGTTGTGGTCCAAAACATCTGGAGGGCCAAAGTTTGGACACCCCTGGCCTAGGATCTACTTTTGGATCTTCCTCCTTGTGCTATGCCCATGTTTGCACCACGTGATGGCTGCCTTTGGAAGGTAAGCCCAACCGTAGGTGCTGTCTCTCTCTGTGGCAGAACGGCTTATAATATCCCCAATGCAACAACCCATCGACTAAAACTCTAAACCGCCGTGGAGTCAATTCTTATGTATGTTAGAAGCAACAACTACTCTACTCGTGTAGAGCCTCGTGGCGCAGTGGTTAAATGCCTGTACTGCAGGTAAAACTGTGCTCACGACCTGGGTTCAATAAGGTAGCAGGCAAGGTTCACTCAGCCTTCGACCTTCCGAAACTCTAAACCCAGCTTGCTGTGTGTAGCCTGCACACTGTAATCAAAATTGTAAACCGCCCAGAGACTACTTGTAGTGGTATGGGGCGGTATATAAGCAGAACACTTTGCTTTACTTTTGCTTTACTCAACAGCCTGACCTAAAATAAGTTAACCAGCACAGAAACGTGGCAGTCTGGGTGATCCTACTGTGATTCGGAACATTCTGAGAAGAACGGATGTCTAAAAGCAGATCAGATCAAAAGCCAGAGCGGTAGTCATCCTAGAGAGCTGGAGACCTCATGTTCAGCCACAGCTTCAGCAGATGCGTCTTCTGCCTCCCTCTTGTTGTGGAGCCATGGAACTAATTAGGTGACTCTAGTCCTGTCAGTCTCCCTTTCCAACTTGGCATACAGCTAACAGTTGAAGGAAGGACTCGGTCAGTTTATAAGCTCATTCTATCTCTTCACTGTTATCGTTTCTTGCTTCGTCTTCACGCCATCTTGCTCTCGTTTCGATCTCACTTGATTTGAATGAATGAATGAATATTATATTGCCGTCAGTGACCAAATCCAAAGTGTGTGTGTGTGTGTGTGTGTGTGTGTGTGTGTGTGTGTGTGTGTGTGTGTGTGTGTGTGGTACCAATTACAGCAAAACAAGGAAGAACAAGGGAGGGGAAATACCATATAAATTGAGCCAGCCTAATTTGTGAGTGCTTGAGCAATTGCTGGAACCTTCTGAGCACGAATTATAATTGCTGCCGCACAGAATTTAGCTACATTGGACAGCATGCTTGAAGTAGGACATTCTGCAGTGTAATATTTTGCCCTGACAACAGGAGACAGGTATAAATTGCCTCTGGCCATCCAGGGAATTGCTTTAAATAAGGAGCAATAAGGTTTTCCCTAGTTCCATCATATAAGGAAGGGGCAGTGCAGGAATACATGTGCCAATGTTTCAATTCTATCTGTCCTGCAGAGACACTTACAATGAGAATAGGGAATGTTTTGGAACTTTCCCTCTTGTATTGCTGACGGCAGAGCATTCATCCAGCAAGTGTAAAAGCTCTCTGTTAAATGAGCAAAGAAATAGCTGGTTTGAAGGGGATCAGTGCTGGATTAATTAATATGTTATTAGAGGGTAGCCCGCAAATCATGTCTCTCTACCTCCAAAATGCGTTGCTTGAAGATTTGCTTAGCCATCTCATAGCCTGCCTGTAGAAGGCACTCCATTGAGAGACCATAAGTTTTAAGTTTAAGGGATAGGGCTCTCAGTTTATAAGCTCATGCTATCTCTTCACTGTTATCATCTCTTGCTTCGTCTTCAGGCCATCTTGCTCTCTTGTTTCGATCTCACTTGATTTGTCAGGACTTCTGGGAGTTGTAGCCTAAAAACACCTGGGGACCCACCCCATGAAGGTTGGGAACCACTGGCCCAAGGCCATCTGATTGGCTAGTGAGGAGAAACAGGATGCTGGCATGCATGGGCATTGGGTGAGATTCAGCAAGACGCTTTGGTGGCTTCTTGTGCACATCCATCTGACATCTGGAAGAGAAGAAAGGCATACAGCCCAACAGTAGGTTATTTTCCTTTCGCACGTAAGATCTGAGTGTCAATCCATCATCTGGATCTTGCCTTTCATCCTATCTTTAGGGCAGCATGGAAAGGAATCCGAGTACTGAGTACCGAGAAGACCCTGAGAAGCTGAGCTTCAGGACCACGACGAAGCAGCGTGACCAACGGACCCCCTCCGCTTCTTCCCTCTTGTCCATCCATGCTCATCAACAAGAATATCCTGTATGAAAAAGTTCCTTTTGCTGAAGCTCTGACTCCCAAGTGGAAGGATGTTTTGGAGTGGTGGCCCTCAACCCTTTTCCAGAGGACTTCTGTTCACTGTCTTCAACCGCTGCCCATGTTGGCTGCTAGGGGTTGAAATCTAAACCATCTGGAGAGGACGTGAATGAAAACTGGCGTGTTCAAGTTGCTCCCCAAGATGGAACCCTCAAAATGTGCTCTTGGTGCAGTCCTTGGGATGTGACTTGTAGTCTGACTCTCTGGGAGTGTTGGGGGGGGGTGTTTTGGTTTCTCTGAGGGTACCAGATTGGGGAAAGCTATTCTAAAGACTTGAGGGCAAGACCCTCTTGAAGGCATCACCCTTCAGAAGTCTGTGATGATTCTCAGTCATCCAAGAGAATCTATCTGGAAGTTGAGTCATGGCAACTGGACTTCTTTTTTCCTTGAGAGACTGAAACGTTCCGCTGCTCATCCAAACAGCCTCGTCAGTCTGTTTGGATGAGCAGCAAAACGTTTCAATCGCTCAAGAAAAGAAAAGTCCAGTTGCCATGACTCAGCTTCCAGACACCATTCAGAGGCATCTCATAAGAACATAAGAAGAGCCATGCTGGATCACGCCAAAGGCCCATCTAGTCCAGATTCCTGTATCTCACAGTGGCCCCACCAGATGTGTCTGGGAGTGCACAACACTAGATATCTGTCTCCTGATACCACTCCCCTACCACACCCTGGTTTTAAGCCTGGAGATGACACATCTCCATCATGGTTTGTCACCTGTGATGGACTTTTCCTCCAGGGTCCTCTTCACAGCCTCCATCAGCATCTCTTCTGGTAACTTCTGATGGTCCGGAGCACCTGGCTAGCCATGGGGCGTTCTGCATGGCTACCTCAATTCACCTGGAGCCCAAACTCCAGTGCTGAGCTGCCCCATGTCAAAAACAGACCCACGACTTCCAATTTTTTTTCACAAGACCTCCCATGATGCATCTTCCCGGGCAAGTGGATGTGAATGGACTCTTGTCAGACTGCAAGAGATCCTCCCCACATGGCCAGGGACACACACGGCGTCTCTCCCCACTGCCTCCCACCAGGCATGCATGTACAGAAAAATCCAGAATGGTTGCGTGGAGGGGAGGGGGGCTTCTTCGACTTTGCCTCTTGAGAAGCACCACTTGGCCCCTTGTGCCCTAAAAGGGGGGGGGGAGGAACAGGGGGAGGGTCCAGATTTTCTATCACCTGATGGAGTTGGGTGAGGGTGACCAAGCCTTTCGATTGTGGTCGTGGGGGGATGGTTTTTCATTTATTTTTTAAAACATCCTCCTGCTCTCCAGATAGCATTACAGTCCACCAAAGTGGAAGTAATTGGTCTCTTCCCCACCCCCTTTCCTTGGCTCCCTTCCTCCCCATTTCTTCCATTTGTCCTTTCATCTTCCATTCAGCCTGGAAAGCATTGACAAATGGCTCCAGAGCAGCCACCAAGTGCCCCCCCTCTCCCGGCCACCCCTTTCCCCCTGATTGACTCAAGACCTCCTGGGACCCGGAGAGGAAGAAGGCCTTTGGGTCACGACCTCCAGCTTCTTCAAAGCCCCCCCCCGCCCGCTGCCAGCAGCTGGGGCTGCTCCCACTGCCCCCCCCATGCCCCAGAAGGTCAGCACTGAGCAATGAAAACAGTGGGGCCTCCCCTGCCCCCAAACGCCATCCCAAACCAACCCGTTCCAGTCAGA
Organism: Phrynocephalus guinanensis; assembly: GCA_037367245.1. Classification (NCBI taxonomy): domain Eukaryota; kingdom Metazoa; phylum Chordata; class Lepidosauria; order Squamata; family Agamidae; genus Phrynocephalus; species Phrynocephalus guinanensis. The sequence continues at coordinate 11,020,215 of CM074752.1, forward strand.
GCCGACACTGGAGAGATTGCAGGTCTCTAGCACACAAGAAAGAGGAAGGGGAGGTGTGTGTGTGGGGGGGGGAGAAAGACTCAATGGAATTGGGATTTTTTTTTTAAGCAGAGGAGGGGGGAAGCTCCCTGAAAACCAATTCCTCCCACATGGATGTCCAACGGCCATTTTGTCAATGGTTTCCTCCCTGCAGCTCCTGGGTTTACCACGTGCGGGACATCCATTAATGGGAGGCGAGGGAGGTCAGAACACACCGTAAATGTTGGATCATCTTTGATCCATTCGCATAAAAAAAAAGGCCAGTGGACGGAAGAACAGCCTACAATGCATCTCAATGTGGAAACATACAGGATGCATCACTGAGGGGTTTTTTTCTGCACCTACGTTAAATGTCAACCAATACTGGTTGAAAGGCAAATGAAGCCATCTCCCCCCGCAACAAATATAATACTACAGTGCACCCTGGTATAGCAAGCAGTTTGTTTAACAGAAAAATCCGCTTAAAGGAAAATATTTATGGAGACAGGGGGAAATCGCTTAACAGAATCGCCTATGGGGCGAATCCGTACAACAGAAAAATGGTCGCAATTCGGGATTAATCTGTTTTCAATGCATTCCTATGGGAAGTTTGTACAAAGGAAAATTTGCTTAACAGAATTTCATTTTGGAACGAATTAATTCCTTTATACAAGGTACCACTGTATTGGATTTTTCCATACTTACTCTATGGATAAGACCGTTTAGGTAAAAAGGGAAAGATCCCCCCTGTAAATGCGTGCTAGTTGTGTCCAGCTTGAGGGGCAGTGTTCATCTCCATTTTAAACCAAAGAGCCAGTGTTGTGCAAGTCCATGGCCATGTGGCTGGCATGGCTGAATGCATTTCTGTGTATGGAACACTGTTTAACCTTCCTGCTTTTTACGGCAGTACCTATTTATCATCTTGCAATTTTACCTGCTTTCGAACTGCTAGGTTGGCAGGAGCTGGGGTTAACAGCAGCAGCTCGCTCCACTGTGTGGCACCCGGGATTCGAACCACCGAGCTGCCAACTTTGCAGTCGATAGTTTCAGCACTCTAGCCCACTGAGCCACCACGCCCGTTTGTAGCATTTACTTGCTTTTAATTATTCAACTATATTTGTCTGGTTTTTTAAAAATTAACTTAGCTTTTTAATTCTATTCTTTTTAAAACTGTGAACTACCTTGGGTCTCCTTATCACGAGAAAGACACCTATCAAAGAAACAAGCAAGAATTGCAGGTTTCGGCCAGAAACACATAAAACAGGCTAATGCGCATTTACTAAATAAAATTTCATGCACCCCAATATAGATCTAATTAAAACACAAACTCTTTTTTTCTTCCTTTCCTCCAGGTGATCATGTCTCCTCACTCTGAAATAAATACTGAAGATGGACTGCCTGAACGCCAAATCCAGCCTGTGAATTCTGGGAGTTGTAGTCCAAAGGCACACAGATTTACACGTCTGCTTTCTGTGGAGGTTTCATACGCAACATCTCCAGATTGAAAAACAAAAATCAAGTAGCTCGCTAGATGTAAGATATTTGTTTGGGCTTTTTGTTTTGTTTGTATGTTTTGTTTTCCTTTGAGAACCTGGACAGCAGCTGTGGGGGTAAAAAAGATAGTGCTAGTTGGGATGTACCATGGCTGAGCCTGGGAGGGGACTTCAGATGTTCAGGGACATGTTTATGGGGGGCAGTGGTTGGATGGCTCAGCAGTCAGATGTAGAGAGTTTGGAATTGGGTTGGGAACATATAGAACAGTGATGGTGAACCTTTTAGAGACCAAGTGCCCAAACTGTGATTCAGAACCCACTAATTATTCGCAAAGTGCCAATACAGTAATTTAGCCTGAACACAGTTGGCAGTGAATGGGCGATGTCGGGTGCCCACAGAGAGGGCTCCAAGTGCCACCTTTGGCACCCATGCCATAGGTTCGCCAACACTGATATAGAACTTCAAGAACATATGTTTGAGAGTGAGGTTGAGAGTTTTTTTTGGGGGGGGGGACAGCTTTCCTCCTTCCTGTCCCTTGCAAAATTTCCATATTTGCATTTCTAAAATAAATCACAACCAAATCTGGATAAACAACACAAAAATAATTTCCAGCTTTCCGGTTCTGATGAATGCCAACCGCTGGGGCAGAGGAATGTAATTTTAGAGGAGTTTTAATTCCACCCTTCTTACTTTTCTTTTTAAAAAATTAGATCATTGGTTCTCAACCTGTGGGTCCCCAGATGTTCCTGGACTGCAACTCCCAAAAACCTCCGCCACTCGCTGTGCTGGAAGGGATTTCTGGGAGTTGCAGTCCAGGAACATCTGGGGCCCCACAGGTTGAGAACCACTGAACAAGATCTACCATCACCAACCTTCCAGGCACACCCAGCCACCACTCACCTGGTATCCAGGAAGGAAAGCCATGGTGTTGAGATTCACAAATCTCCCCCCAAAAGCCAAGTTCCTAAGAGCGGATGTAAGAAGAAACACGCCTCACCTCGAATATTTGCACACTTCAGACGATTTTATTTGCAGAAACAGACAGTGCACAAAAGTTTTGCTCACCTTTTTTTAAGCAGGGGTGACTACAAGACTGGAAGAAGGGAGAGTTTAATAGCAGCTCCTGTTGGGGGGGGAAAAATTACACATCCACACACAAAGACATTTTATTTGATGACAAAACAGCACAGCTGGGGAAAAGAGCACATTAGGAGACATGTCGTTTGAATGCAAGGTGGTGGGAAGACAACGAAGATGTCACAAGGGCAAGGAATACATACAGAGGATTCAGAGAAATGCCATGAAACAGATCTGAGTTAAAAGTTCTGCTGCTCTGCGGAGCGGCTGACGCCCTTTCATTATTGCACTGCTAGGTGTAAAGTTGGACAGTAGTGCAACAGGGAAAGAGTCGCAGACGGCCCCGTGACCCCCCTGGTTTGCGGCCCCAACCTCCCCACCCTCACCCCCTGGGCCCCATTTCTGACCTTTCCCTTGCTCCTCAAAATACGATCGCAACACTCCTGTGAAAACGCTGGGGCACGAGTACCCAAGAAACTTTTTTATTTCTGATTTTTTTTAAAAACAAAACAAAACGAAATGAAATAAACAAACTTCCTTCTTCTAAGAAAACTCCTTCTGTCAGAGCACACCAAAAGGACATGTTGTGTTACAACCCACAAGGGCAAGGGGTGTGTGAGTTTGTGTTTCACCTGTGTGGGATGAAAGGTGGGCGAGGAATTCTGCTGCATTTGAAAAATAAAATAAAATAAAATAAAATAACCCACCCACCCACCACCCACCCACCCCACACACAACCTTTTGGGATCCCGCAATATGCCTGGCCCCTCGCGTGGTGGCACCAGCCGCAGCCCAGAACGTGGCAAACAACAGTGGAGAGAAGCGTTGGCAGGCATCGTCCTGCACCCCCCCCAACTCCCTCTCTTTTAAAAAGCCTGGATTTTGTGTTAAGGGGGGGCGGGCGGCGAGAGATCCTTTGTCAGAAGGGCCCAGAAGGCGCATTGCAGTCCGCCATTGTGTCCATCTCGGGTTGCTCCCTCTCTTCAGAAGGAAGTCCCCCCCCCACACACACACACATACCCCATCTTTGCCCCCTTTTGAGGCCAGTTTTTTTTTTTTTTTGCTCTGCCTCTGTTTTTCTAATCCGGTCTCTTCCCCCCTTCTCCTTTCTTGCTGCCTCTCTGCCCCCACTTGCAATGCCCTCCCCCCCCCCCCGCCGCCCAAGGCCTCCAAAGGTCCCCAGAATTGAAAGCAGGGAGACCACCTGAAAAATGAGAGAGGCCACCCACTCAGGGCTTTTCAGGTCCTTCTGCCAATCCTCCTCCTCCTGCTACTGATAATTTACAAAGAAGGGGTAAGGAGTGGAAGGGGGGGTTAACACCCTGTCCACCCACTGTTTTCCCACATATCTTAGAACTGAGCTATAGTGGAAGGGATGGGAGTGGTGGGGGGGGGCGGAGAGGCAGGGAGGGGGGGGGGGGACATTTATTGATCCGAGGCAGCCCTGATTGCTTAAAATCTAGGAAATCTGTTCTGCTAAGTCACAAGAGACCGGATCACACTGCCTTCAACAGGCTCTCTTTTCTTTTCTTTAAAAGGAAAAAAATGACTTTACAGGCATCTTTAATTCTTTTTTTAAAAAAATTAAAACAGAGCTATCAATGCCACTCAAAAGTAGAACTGGGTCAAACGTCGTTTATTCAGCACATGAAATTAGCTCAGGGAACCCAAAAGCATACAACCAGGTTGTCTCCTTATATTGTGCAGAGAGAAATCATGTTTTGCTATCAATTCTGTTTTTGTTTGGTTTGGCTACTTTGTTTTTCAATCCGGAATTCTCACTTACCTGAAAGTTACAAATGAAGCCAGAAGTGCCAAACAAATTTGAAAAATTGATCCTGGAATGTTACAGATTTTATTTTTGTTTTTCTTAAAGGCCAACCCTCAAAAAGACACATTTCCACTGATCTTAGAAACTTGCGCATTTATTTCTGGGTTCTTCTTCTCCAAGCTCAATAAAAGGGGGGAAAAACAGCATGGATTTGGAGATTTCTCTGGGAATGCTTCCTCTCGGATTACATGCCACTTACTTCTGAGTAAACGTTCCTAAAAGTGCAGTCAGATCGCCCAGAGGCTGTGATTTCCATAGGAGTCAGCACCTGTCTCAACATGTTTGCCAAATTCAGTGTGATGGGATGTATTCTTTAATTTATTTTAAGGCACAATATGGAGTACAGTACTTTAAGCCGGTGAGCCTTAAAGGATCAACATCCATGTCTTCAAAACACCAGAAAAAGGCCATGGGGATCTCAAAATAAACCCAAATGCAGGAGCAGGTGATCCCTTTATTTAGACTTATTGCAGAAAAAAATCAAGTAGATTCCTGTTCCAACTGAGTAGCACTTACACCCAAGTAAAGAAACTGTGGTTTGGTTGCACAAGACCCAAACTATTTTTTAAGGGGAAGTATGTGCCCTATTAAGACCTTCCTAGCATCCTCCCCGAACTTCATCCATCAATTGGAATATAAGTGTCTCCCCAAGACCACCGGAACGCTGCCAACAATATTCAACCGGCCTCCCCTTGTCTGCTCATGTTTCTGTCCGGGTTCCCTCGAAGAAGAGTTCCCCCCAAGGAAAAGACCCTATAAGCAATATTGCACTACTAGGACTGAACATAGAAGCAGAGGCAATATTGATAGGGTCTTATCCTCAGAGTTCAGGGGTCACTTCCTTCCTGCACCAGGAGTCCTCAGGGAGAGAAATTCCTAACATGTCTGTGAAGCATTGCAAGGGGGGGGGTTAAAAACAAAAAGCATAACAAAAAAAAAGTTAGAACACAGATTGCCACCCACTTTTACAGCAAGGAAGAACCCCAGGAAACCAGTTTTTCCACCAAAATGGGGCGTGGGGCTGTGGGGCTGGTTGACTTTCCTAGCAGCCCCCAAGAGGTTTGGCCTGTAGATGTGGGTGGGCCTTGGGCCAAAATCTCCAGTTGCCCCTTAGTGACCACTTAGCTGCCACTTTTCCTCCCCTTGTGGAGGGAAAAGTTGAGGCAGGAGGGAAGCATGGGTCCCAGGTTTACTACGGGAACAGTAATTTCTGAGGAGAAACAGAGCCCCCCTGTTTTAAAGCTGCCACCCCACAGAGACTTACGAAGGAATGAACCTCCTTCCATGTAATCTTCTCACTAAGCATGTGTGCACCGGTGGGTTGCAGAGGCAGGTTCGCCCACAAGTTTCCTGCGCCCCAAGGTCGGCTAAGACTTGTTTTTTAAAACAGTTCCTTACCCTATTCCATTATCCATTTAATGCAAAAGCAAAGTGTTCTGCTTATATACCGCCCCATACCACTTCAAGTAGTCTCTGGGCGGTTTACAGTTTAATTACAGTAATGCAGGCTACACATTGCCCCCACTCCCCCCAGCAAACTGGGTACTGATTTTACCAACCTCAGAAGGATGGAAGGCTGAGTGAACCTTGAGCCGGCTCCCTGGGACTGAACCCCAGGTCGTGAGCACGGTTTTACTTTCACCTGCAGCACAGGCATTTAACCACTCCGCCACGAGGCTCCAGATGAAAGTAATTTATATTGTGAAATAAGTAAGTAAGTAAGTAAGTAAGTAAGTAAGTAAGTAATTAAACAAACAAACAAATAAATAAATAAATGTATTTAACCACTGGATGGGAGTTCAATTCCCCACTGTGCAAACCAGAAAAGCCAGCCTGGGTGGCCCTGGGCCAGCTGCCCAGTCCCAGGGCACCTCCAGAAGAATAAACCACTTCTAACTACTACTCTCGACCTCGGAAACCCTGAAAAAGGTCACCGTATGTTAGAACTGACTTGATGACACCTACTGCAGTTGTTGTTAAGTACCGATCATAAAAACATCGACTGACGCCACGATGATGCATTTCGAGTGTTCTGAGTTGTACGCCGTACAAGATGCTGCATCATGGATGAAAACAATTTAAGCTTTTGTGCACAGGAGGGTGCCTGATCTCAGCCTCAACACTCCTAGAACTGCATCACATTTTCCTCTAAATTAAATTAAATTCAAGAAAACTTCGATAGGTGGAATCACGCAGGGAAGTTCAAACTTCAGCCCTCCAGATGTTTTAGACCACAACTCCCAGAATTCCCAAGCCTGTATTGCCACTGAGAAAGGACTCTGTAAGTTGTGGTCCAAAACATCCGTTGCCAATGGAAGCAAAAAAAAACCACCCAAAATTAAGTGAAGGGCTTCTACTGTCCTCCAGGATACCCTAGGTAAGCAGATCAAAATAGAAACCAGCAAAAACACACACACAGCCAAACCTTGTGAGAGTATCCAGTCTTGCCAGATGTTCAGAAATAAAGAAAGGTAAAGAGGAAGCCATCTCCTTGTTGGAAGAGGTAATATCTGGGTGTTTATAGATCAGATGTGTTGGGGGGGGGGGCACTTGTGCAATGGATGTAGTGCAAGTGGTTTGACAAGTGCACTGTTTGTGCAATACAGTTTTTAGGCAAACATTAGATAACCATTTGGAACAAGCGTCTCTGTGTGCATAAGGATAATGTTCACCCGCATGGGAGACAGCACATTATTGCACCACTAGGACTTTATACTCCACCAGTGCCCAACTGGATCTTGGCCGAAGACCCCTTAGCCCTCCCGGAAAATATTGCAATTGTGTCCAAATGAGACCTCCTTCCACCCCAACCTTTGGAATGGAACATGCAGACTTTTCCTGATGGATATCTCAAGGGCAAGATAAGTGACAGGTGCCAACCTGGCCTGGTCCCATGCCAGGAATCCATGGACAACCACAAGAAAGCTCACCCACGGTTCTTGTCCTGAAATTTCCATGCCAGACGCCTTTGTGAGTTTCCTCCTTACCCTTATTTGAATTCCAGTATTTTTATATGAATATATTTTTGTCTAGAATTGTTAGACTAAAAAATTGAGGGTCATTTTATACACGGAAGAAAGCAGAGGAGAGAACCAAGCATTGCAAATCTGTACTTTTGAGTTGGAAAAGTGGGGGGCAACTTATAGATGGAGGCGTCTTATAGATGGGAAGAAACGGTACTCATAAGAGCTCCTCTTCCATTTCCCATAACTCCCGGGGAGTGGTCTTGACAGTAGGGTGCCTTGTGGGTAATTAAAATGTCAAGGAGCGTGCCACTAAAACACACCCACTGCAGACCGCAACACAGGCTGTTTCCCCACCCAGTGAGATGTACTGGGGAAACATTTCACCAGGCGAGACCAGAGCCAAACTTGGTGAGAGCATTGTCACAAACCACAATGAACCCACCAGGGCTTTTAAAACATCTTTATTGCTAGGGAGGAATTCGTCTCGATAACATGGATTCTAGGGTAACTGTTTTGGAACTTCTGTTCTTTTTATCATTACACACCCCACTGTCTTGTAAGAGAGATTCAGATGGGGGGGGAGAAGAGAAATTGTTTTAAAAAACCAGAGAGAGAGAGAGAGAGAGAGAGAGAGAGAGAGAGAGAGAGAGAGAGAGAGAGAGAGAGAGAGAGAGAGAGAGAGAGAGAGCCTTCCAATATGGAGAAGTGATCACTGTTTTGTTTTAAAAAACAAACTAGAATCCTAAATTAACCAAGATATAGGATGTTCTTCTGGTATGAAACTGAATCTCTTTTACAAAACAGCGAGCTTTGTGTGTGTTTGTTTAGTAAGGACCACACACACACACACACACACACACAATTTAATTAAGGTAATTAAAGTGCGTGTTTAAGTGAGTAATGTGTCCCCTTTCCTCCCTCCCTTCCTTTCTGCCCCACTTTTTCACTTTCTATCTTCTTCCAAAGGATCCCTCTTCTAAGACAATGTGGGAAAGAGACAAGAGAGAAAATTGAGGAATTTTGGCACCCAAGCCTTTCCCATTTGCTTGTTTGTTTGAATGGGCTGATCTGTATACCACCCCATTAGTGGCGTTGACATCCGGGCACTTGACAGCACAATCAAAGGTGAAAGGATGAGCACAGTGAAAAAGTCCCTGAAGAAGGCCATTTGGGCTGAAACGCGTTGGGCTATTTTAATAAGGACTATTTTAATAAACTTTTAATATACTGCCTACCAGCATCCTGAGAGTGTTCTCTCCCAGCACAATCAAACCCAACATACATTGAAGTCAGAAATAAAACCGATCCACAGGTACAGTTTACTACTGGTTAAGCCAAGGAGAGAATTGCTGGAACAAGTTGGTAGGTCTGGGTCATAAAGTATGTAACAGCAGGCTGGATCGCTGAGTGGATCAGGTTTCTGGCTGCCGAGCCAAAGTTTGGGAGTTCGATTCCTGCCCACTGGACCGACTGGGAGAAGAACCAGAGTGGGACGCCGTGGGTGGCACCCAATCACTTCTGACTCATGGCGACCCTATGAATGGACAGACTCCAAACCACCCTGCACAGCATCCTCAGCAGCCCAGCTCGGTTCTTGTAAAATTAAGTCTGTGGTTTCCTTTAGGATGTCAGTCTACCTCGTATTTGCTACTCCTCTTTCCCTGCTGCCTCCCACCTTTCCTGGTGTTATTGCCTTTTTCAAGAGAAGCCTGCCCTCTTCAGATGTATCCGAAGCAGGGTAGTCCCTACACTAAATCTCCAAGCACCCTGCCCTCGTTACAGTTCTGCCTGGAGGAAATGCAGGTTGCATACCTTGTATTTTTCTTTTAAGAAAAGGTTGCCCACAAGGCGGAAAGAGACGTCCAGCGCCATCCAGTTCACATAGATTTGTTACTACTTGACATTCGACTTCCTTCGCTTGTGTACATTAACTCTCTTTGTAATTATATGCAGCATATATGACTTAACTTTTTAACTTCAGAGAAACCTCTGCTGGTTTTTAAGACATTCCCTTCCGGTGTAAAGCCAAAGATGCATGAAGTAGCAATTCTAATTTGCACTCAACTGTACCGCAAGAGAATGAGCAGCACTATCCAGATTAATTAACCCAGAACAAGAAGAAAAAACCAAAGAAACAATAGCATGAATTTGTGAGTCTGTGCAATCAACTTTTTCCTATGGTGGGACTTGTAAATCCTTTGAGATACTATATTGCATCTGGAAGCGCTTTGGTTTCCATAACTGCCCCATCTCTCCAAATTGGCAGCTTGTATTACCTGATCCAGCATTTAAAATCATCTCCTGTCTTGATAGCACCGAAAATTAGCCAAGAACCTATCCCTGCAAATAAGAACTGTGCGTCTTTCTAAGATGCTAGGCAGTCAATTGCCCCCTGCACACCCCAGGACGAGATCCATCCTGGGTAGCTTTGGGTAACCTGCCTAGTCCCAGGGCACCCCAGATGCCAGGAAAAGGGGTCCCAGGGCACCCCAGAAGCTGAAAAGTGGTCACCAGAAGTCGGATCACTTGCAACTATTATTATTGCCATTATATTTTGGAGTTTCTGAGTGGAGCCTCAAAATGTATGGCTTTTCCCAACGTGTTTAATTCTAAACCAAAATCTGCCACGTCAATGTTGCACACCTTTTCTCTGGCAGATTTAAATAGGATGATGGTGGCAGGTCTTTTGCGGGGTCATGGAGTCCTAACTAATGCACACACTGCAAAACAGTTTTGCTTTGGTTTCTTTTTGCAGTTTGGATCTTCCACGTGGATCGAGACAGTGATGGAAGGTCCACTAGAAATGGCAACCTCCTGGGCTGACCATTTATTTGTGAGAACTAGAAACAGCCCATCCAAAACTTATCCAAGCTGCATTGCCCTTGATGCAGAGAAGAAGAGAAAAAGTCCACATGATTGATTTAAAATATCCATAGTCCGTGTATGAAAATAGCAAGTTAAGAATTCAAGCGGCACCTGGTATTTTTGGAACACTGCATTTACTCAGCTAACACGTTAGATTAAAGCATTTGGGCAGACTAAACAAATCTTGCCCAAGAGTCGGATGAATTTTTAACCAAGCATTTATAAAAACAGCAGGTGGCAAATATCAACACGGAGAAGTCAATGGTGTTTCCACTCCGAGGCATCTGAAACAATGCACGGCAGAAACAGAGCTTGAAAAAAGAGATATTCACTGTGATCCCCCAGAAACATTGAGAAGGATGCTCAAACATAATGTCTGCAAAGTATTTTTTTTTCTAAACTATGAAAAATTATGCTTTCTGTTTCAGTTTTTTCCTCCACCGCACATTTAGATAGTTTCGACTGTAGAATGTTGTATATCTTTACTCAAAAGGAAATCCCACCAGTGTTATTAGTGTTGCAGAGTTTTGCATTTCTGGTGCTTCTCCTCCCTCCCATGGAGTAGCATTAACTGGCACTTACAGTCTCCATCATTCACATTTCGTTACTTACCGTTTTGAACAGATCGACAGCAAATGAACAAACTCACTAACCTCCAAGAGCGGAAGGAGAACTCTTTGAATTCAGAGGCGGGGAGGGGAAGAGACGACGGATGAGTACTGAACAGATTAATAGTTACCCCATCCTCCCCAGTCACTAACACCACGGGCAACATGCAAGGTTGAAAATAAAACTCCAAAAACAAGATTTGTGTGTTGTGTCGTTCCAGTCGTGACCGACTCTATGTGACTCCATGTCCATGGAGTTTTCTTGGCAGGAGTACTGGACTGGTTTGCCAGTTCTTACTCCAGGCACCTTCAGCACCTGGTATTCTCTGGTGGTCTCCCATCCAAGTATTAACCAGGGCCAACCGTGTTTAACTTCCGAAATCAGGCAAGATCGAATGTGCTTAGGGCATCTAGGCAGGCTTACATGCTAATAACAACAATCTAGATTTCTACCTCAAGCCATGCAATGAATTCAATAAGATGCCTTAATTCAAGTGAGACTTTGGAGCTTTCACTTACTCTGTCACCATGTATACACCAGTTTACGTCATTAAGCTAAAGACAACCCCACAAGCCGCAAGCATGTTAAATGCTTAGGACTTGAATAAAACTTTGCTGCATTGACTCAGGATGCAAGGAAGAGAAAACCTCCTGTTTCCTGGTCCTTTTCTAAGTGGAACTTTCCGGAATGAACGCGGCTCCTTCTGAGTCAAGATATGCCATCTTATGCCATTGCAGCCTAATGACCGAGCCTGCTTAGATGTGCAGCAGAGCAAAATAACACTAAAAGAAAAAAGTAACCTTTCTCAGACTTTAGAAAAATTACTTTGCAGACATTATCTTTTGAGCAACTGCCTCGGTGTTTCTGAGAATCGTTGGAAAATATACAGATACATATAATTTTCCAGCATCAGCTATCCCAGCCAACAAGTATGCAAGATGCTCCAGAAAGCATATGCCTTAAACAAGAAATTTGATTCAACCTGCTTGTTTTAAGATCCGCCCTTTTTGAGGGGTGTTCCAATTTGTCCATCTTCCTGAGCTGTATAAAGTCCACAATACGTGGTGGCTCAGTGGACTAAGGCTTCCAAAAACTGTCGGCTGCAAAGTCGGCAGCTCGGCGGTTTGAATCCCGGGTGCCACGCAGTGGAGCGAGCGCCCGCTGATAACCCCAGCTCCTGCCAACCTAGCAGTTCAAAAGCATGCCTATGCAAGTAGATCAATAGGTACCGCCATAAAAAGCAGGAAGGTGAAACAGTGTTTCCTTGCAGCCACGCCGGCCACATGGCCATGGACTTGCACAACACTGGCTCTTCGGCTTGAATATGGAGATGAGCACCACCCCTAGAGTCGGACACGACTAGCACGCATGTGCAGGGGGAAAACTTTTACCTTTACCATCTGTAAATGAGTAGACAAGAGAGGAAACTTCCCCGCCTCCATGCCTTTCACTCCGACTTCAAGCATGCTATTTTAATTTGCATTCGATCATCAATGGAAGGATAACTACGGAAGGGCAACGTTCAAAGCTGCCCAAAATAACTGCATCTTCATTTTTTTTCTTAGAAGCACTACCTAACATTTCCCAAAGTATGTTTGTTTCAGGGAGGAAACGCATGCTATGTATGCGGAAGGATCCTGGCACAGTGGTTAAACAGCAGTAATGCAGTCAAGGCTCTGCTCACAACCCAAGTTCGAATCCAACAGTTTCAGGTGACCGGCTTCAGGTTGACTCAGCCTTTCATCCTTCTGAGGTTAGTACATTGAGTACCTAGCTAGTTTGGGAGTGGGGGCCATGTACGGGTGGCATAATTTAATTTTATATCACCCAGAGAGCATCCAGGGGCTGGATGGCCGTCTGTCAGGAGCACTGTGATGGGAGTTCCTGCATGGCAGGGGGTCGGACTAGATGGCCCTTGAGGTCTCTTCCAACTCTATGAGTTTATGATCAGCATCCTAAATATTTGTAGAAGTATGCCAATTAGCACTGCCTGAGGAATTTTGGGAGTTGTAGCCCAAAACCACGAATTCGAATCGCTGTAATGAAAGCGAAGATGATAGACTCCTCCATTAATCCAAGACCTTCATGGAAGATAAAGGAAGAAATACGAATCAATACAAAATCTCAAGATCTTCCACTACTGGTGGTGCATTGCATCAAAATGGCACCCAGCTCCCGCATGGGGCCTTCAGGGTACAGATACACAATCTCCAGTATTCACGGCAACCCTGCCCTTGCATCCTTCTTTTTAAATTGTTCAACAAATTTTGGGCGAGCTTCAAAGGGTCAGGGGAGATAGTTTTGCCCTGTTTGGCTATTAGCTTGCTCTCACCTTCCACAACACTGCACGCAGGGGAGCGGTATTAGGAGACAGAGATCTAGTCTCGTGCACTCCGAGGTGCATCTAGTGAGGCCACTGTGAGATCCAGGAAGCTGGACTAGATGGGCCTTTGGCCTGATCCAGCAGGGCTCTTCTTATGTTCTTATGAGAACCATTTCAATTTACATTTTATCAACATCTAGCTTGATGAATTATGTTACAAACTCTTTCCCTACCTCCCAATCAATACACTAATTTTACTTTTAAAACTTCTCCCCTAACGTCCGCCACCAAATCCTTTCCAAAGCTAACTCATGAATATGGCATCAACACGAAGAGGGATGTTTTAAGATTTGCTTTTAATGCTGGAGGCAATTTCCATTTTACAAGCCTTTTAAACATGCTCCTGGTTGCAAAAATAATTGGGCATACTTGTAGATCATAATGGTTTTGTTAATAGCAGTGTGATGCAAAATGTAGTATTCCATCAATTTGTTTTTCTTTGCTGTAGGGTTCTTTCTGGTGTGACGTGGTGTGACATATATAAAATCTGAAGGAATCGTGCATCAGCTTTGTTAGCTTGCTGGAGGTAGGGAGGGGTAGAGTTCCAATGATATTATAGCCTTTCATTTACATGATGTGAAAAATAACTAATGGTGCAGTCCTATCTACTCATAAGTTATTCCTGGCCTACTGCTTCACAAAATCCAACATGAACTAACACATTCACTTCCCCCCCCCCAAAAAAATTCTACATTTAAAAAGTTATATCCAGTACACCCTCATGCAGCAACTCTGTACTGCGTGGGAATCATGCATTTTGTTACTCCTAACAAATAGAGTAATACCCATTGGACAACAGGGTACTTATGTAAAAAATTGTTGCACTTTGTAGGATAGCCAGCCTTTCTCACAAAGCCTTAATAAAGCACGCATGCTCAGACACCTATACAGCGGTACCTCTTAAAACGAATTTAATTTGTTCTATGGGTGAATTTGTTTTAAAGAAAATTTTGTCTTAAGAAACGTGGTGTCCCATAGAAATTCACTGAAAATTGATTAATCTCTTCCAGAGGCTATGAGAGTCATTTCGTTTTATGAAATTTTTGTCTTACAAAATGTAGTTTCTCATAGGAAAGCATTGGGAATGGATTAATCTGTTCCGGCTTCTGTGGACAGGAACACTGCAGTGGACCCTAAGTTTACCCCTACTTCCACTGTCACATACGCTAGATTCAGTGTAAATTAACATATACAATTGCTGGCCTTGTATCCTTCATCAGGCACCCTTTTGGTGAAAACAAGCAGCAACTTGTTAATTAAAAGTAATTTGGTTGAAACTGCAATTCACACAACTATGTTTACAACTAACCAACAGTTGGAGGATGGCTGGCCACACAACGGGGAAACAAACAAGATTATTATGTGTCAGTACAGTAGGCATCGGATAAATACAAACCAATAACACATGAAAATCCCCGGTTACTCAAGAAACAAAGTTCAAGCAATAAACAAAACAGCTGTTAAATCATCAACAGATGAGAGGCTTAAAAACTGCCCTGCTTCACCAATCTCTTGTTCGCGAGAGAATTCCCCCAATTTGTCTGTATCAGAAATAATAAAGTGTGTGTTTGTGGGGGGAGATAGTTTGCTTTATTGGGGGACATTGAAAAAATACAAACTTGAAACACCTTTTAACTACACATTTTTGTAGCATGTCTTTTCATAACATGTAAAATATATATTAAGACTTATTTTTCTAAAGTCTCTCTTTCGTGATACACCCCTTCTGAGTACATTATATCTAGAAACCCCCCAGGAAGAAGCCTGCCATAAATCCAAAATGACTTGATGGCCTGCAATTATTCTGACACTTTACAAGTCTGGAGATCTCATTCAAGATCTGCACAGACTTTTCCTAGTACATCTCTCTGTTGGAGAAACTATCACATACCATACTATTCTGGTAAGACTGTCTTCTGAACATTTAGAGTTCATTTATATAGATTAAAGAATTTCTACCCCGCTCTGTATCAACTGATCAATAGACCTATCTTAAAAGTAATGTATTTAGTTGAAGGTGTGTGTGTGGGGGGATCTAGCTACTTACACTGGGTGCCTCGTTAGCCCATCGATAAGGTTTGTTGTTTCCAGTTTCAATTAAGTGGTTGGGTTAGGAAGAGACCTAGTGTGGATAAAATGTCAGAAAACCCGAGGCCTGGGTTCAAGTCCTGATCAGTCACAGAAACTCAATGACATTTTGTGTACAGTAGGACCCCCGTATCCACTGATTCAGTTATCCACGGTTGGTAGAGGAAAAAAATTAAATAATTCAGCAGCCACAAAGCAAGCTATAAAGCAAGCTGTTGTCACAAACAGCAGCTGTAAAGAAAGCTATTGTCACAAATAGCATCTGTAAAGCAAGCTACTGTCACAAATAGCACCCATAAAGCAAGCTATTGTCTCAAAACAGCAGTCATAAAGCAAGCTACTGTCAGGCAACAGCAGTTGGGGGGGGGGGCAGGCGTTCTCTCTTATCCACAGTTTTCATTATCCATGGGAAGGCCTGGAACCAATCCCCAGCGGATACCGGGGTCCTACTGTACATCCAAAACCCCATTTGGGTTTGCCCTAAAGTCAGCAGCAAGGTGGGAACATGTAACTATAAACAATTCGCCTACAAACATCTGAAACAGTCTCATTTGATGGAACTGATGATAAACGCTTTCAATGCCAGGTTAAAAAAACAACCCGACATGCTTGTTAAAAAACAACAGCAGCAGGGTATGATTTATGGTGATGAATCATACCTGTAACAAACACCACCAGAATGCTTCTCCGTCTGACAAAGGGGTAGAACTGCTGTTCCTTTAAAAATAATAGCCCACCTTGCTGGGAAAGCACACCCCACCCTTCAAATGTAATTTGAGTTAAAGCTTGAATCCCATTCTTTTCCAAATAACCTCCTCCTGAATGTTGTCCGTTTGCCTTCCCGCCCTGTTTCTTTCCATCTTTCTTCTCTGCCACTTTTTTAAAAAAAATGACATTGTTTGCATTCCAACCTTGGTTTCTGAAGCTATCCAGCAAGCCAGGACAAATTCTACCTGGGAAAAGGGGGGAGGGGTATTATTTCAGCCTTACAAGAGCCAACCTGTTTGGATGGGTCCAACCAGGATTTCTTCCGCAGCCGCCAAACGGACGACCTTCCGCAGCCGAGCGCAACCACCCCTGTGAATCATGCCCGTGAATCATGGCACCGTCTCTCTTACACACACACACACACACACACACACACACACACACACACACACACACACACACACCTCTCTGCCTCCCGCTCGCTTCCTTTCGCACTATCGGGGGTTTCCCCCTCCAGAAAAGTTTTTGACCCGATTGCAAATTCCTACTCTGTGTTTCTTTCAAGCTGGCGTGGCAAAGTGGCTACTTTTGAACCAGGAAGAGCTGACCGGTTCACCCTTTTCCTTGCATTTTAATTTTAATTTTTTTTTTAAAGCGTGACAAACCTCTTTTTAAGGCACCCCTCCCTGTCTCCCACCATATGGCTTTCTTCCCCCACCCCACCCCTAAAGTTCTACTTGTGCTGTCAAGACAGAGAAAGACGGGAAGGAGCTGAGTTACTTTGGCACAAATAATAATCACGGGCCATCATTTTTCAGAGATTTCAGGCAAAAACCAAAGAAAAACAAAACAAAACAAAAGGACACAAAACATGTGGCACCTTAAATACTAATTTTCCACTTTCACAGACAGACAGACAGACAGATAGATAGATAGACAGACAGGCAGGCAGATAGATAGATAGATAGATAGATAGATAGATAGATAGATAGATAGATAGATAGATAGATAGATAGATAGATAGATAGATAGATAGATAGATAGATGAGAACCTTATTGTTGCAAATTCAGATAGATAGATAGATAGAGACCATTAGAGACCATAGATAGATAGATAGATAGATAGATAGATAGATAGATAGATAGATAGATAGATAGATAGATAGATAGATGAGAACATTATTGTTGCAAATTCAGATAGACAGATAGACAGACAGACAGACAGTATTTTTCAGGGGTTTCAAAATCCTCCGAGGAAACTGATCATCCTCTTCTGCTGGGGTTGTTTTGGGACCGGGTAACTTGCCCAAGGCTATCCAGGTTGGCTCTTCTCCCAGGAGGCCCAAGGATGGGATTGAACTCCCAACCTCTGGCTCAGCAGCCAGAGACCTAAACCACCAAGCTATCCAGCCGACAACGGCATCTTCATTTCTATTGCTGTCCATAAAACGATTATTTCTCGCCTCTCTCTCACAAGTGTTAACAAGCCCGCAAATGCATTTGTTTCAGTAGTTTAAGGCCCTCAGCCTCCAAGTTTGTCCTCCTTGCATCATCCAGCAGCATCCACCGAAAGAGCAGGGAAATCGAGCCGGCTTTTCAATATCATTTTGTTTCTACTCTTTTGCCGCTGTCCGTGGCATTATTGTTTGCATCGGTGTGTGTTTTATGGGGAGGGGCTCGGTGCTCAACCAAGTGCTACAGGAGCAACCACGTGGCATGAAAAAATTCTTAGAAGGAGATCATGATGCAACTTTGATTGCAAACCGCCAAGAATGGTTCAAATCAATTTCATAACTTTTGACCCATAAGAATAGTAACGACACTGATCTGTCAAATTGACTATGATTTCTAGTGACCCTTTTTGTGGTTTTCTAGGTTTAGAACACTCAGAAGTGGTTTGCCATTCCCCTTCTCCTATTGGGGGCAATCTGGGACTACATAGTTTTAACTAAGACTACATAGGTGGTCTCTTTTTCTACAAAGTACAACTATCATACCCAACTCAGTGAACTATCCAGTCACAACCTGTCTTAGAGACCTAAGACAAATGTGCTGCCTAGATGCCCTAAGCACATCCGACCTTGCCTGATTTTGGAAGCTAAGCAGGGTCGGGCCTGGTTAGTACTTGGATGGGCAACCACCAGGGGATACCAGGTGCTGTAGCCTCCTGGAGTAGGAACTGGCAAACCACTCCAGTATTCCTGCCAAGAAAACTACATGGACATGGGGTCATGAAGAGTCAGTCGTGACTGTAACAACACAACACACAACACAAGACAGATGTAACTACAGCAGCTCCTCTCCCTCCACGCTGAGCACACACACAAACCTGAGATCCATTGGTCCAGGGGTGGAAAAGTTTTGCTCCTCCAGATGTTTTTTGTCCTATAATCCCCATCAGTTCCATACAAAATGACCTGCAGTCAATGACTATGGGAATTCTAGTCCAAAAATGGCAAGGGATTATGAGAACTGTTGTCCCTACCTTAGCCAGTGCCTTTCCTTGGCATGTATGGCTCATGCACTGGGATTCAACTGAGACAGATTAGCAAAACACAGTCCCACACTTAAACAAATTAATTTCGAGGTAATTAATCTTTTTCAAGTGCACGGCGAAACACTTTACTTGTTACTGTATTTTTCCATGTATAAGACTATATTTTTTTACTAAAACTGTTAGACTTAAAATTTTGGGTCATCTTATACACAGAAGTTAGCCAATGAGAAACCCACACAGTAGAGAAAGTGTTATTTCAGACTGGAAAATTGGGGGTCAATTTATACATGGGGGTCGTCTTATAGACGGGAGAAATACGGAATTCCAGTCGCATCACAACTTGCTCCTACAGAGTTTAAGGTTGAAGACATGTGTTTCTCCATGCCATTTCCCCTTCCTCTCAAAAACCCTTTATTCTAATTCACCGCTCAAATAAAGACCTTCAAGCCATGTTCCTGGAAGGAGCCTTCCTTTTGCTCTGAAAAATGAACTAAGCCAGTTTATACCACTAAGCCAGTTTATACCACTAAGCCAGTTTAGTGGTATGAACTAAGCCAGTTTATAGCACTACTGGCTCATTGGGGTGGGGTGGGGATCAAATATCAGTGCATGGCTCCAGATTCTGCAAGGGATATTCTGGTTTGATTTGTTTTGTTTTGTTTTAAGGGAAGAGGGCGATTCTTTTTATCAGGTTTCTAAATGGGATGGTCATAGAAGACCATCATTTGAAAAACAAGCAAGAGACTTGAGCCAGGAAGCACAAAGACCTTTTTACTAGATTCCCTGAGCAGCTCAAGTTAGGGAAGCAACTCATTACAAATCACTATTCCGAAAATAATGCAAATGCAAGAACAGGCAATGCCTTTATTTGGCCACTTTAAAAAAAAAAAACCCAACCCAACCAAACAGCTGACAGACAGCTGGCTTTCTTAAACCATCTTCTTATCATTTATGGTTCCTTTCCGGGAGAAAGACGGAACTGAAATATTTGAAACAAATAAATTCTTCAAGCATATTCTTCGACTTTGTGGGTCAATCATCAGAGAAGTACCAGGGTCCCACGGTTTCCTGCCCAAACCCGTTGTTTGGGCCAGTTTACCTTCTTACGCTGACTTCAGAGGCTGACTTCAGAGGCCGTCTGTAAATGGCTGACTTCAGGGAGGGGGAAAACTATGTGTGGTTTCAAATTCTCCCCCCCCCCCCCCGCAGCCACTTGGAATTTACCAGCCAGCTCTTCAAACAAAGAACCACCAAGCCATCTGCATCCACTTGTTCCCACCCAAAGGGGCCTGTCGCCTTCTCTGCTCACGGCTGGGAGGGGAAGAGGGCAATGTGGCTGAGATTCTGTTGGCAGGCTGGGAATGAAATGTAGCCGAACCACCAGGAACAGCCCATTTTAGCCAGATCAAAATAATCCTTTGCAGACATGAAGCATGTGCCGTTTCTTGTATTTGATTGTTTTCGGCCATAACAAAAGGCCCAATGAATTCTACGACAACGGCCAGTACCTGACTGCACATCCTCACCAGAGGAGGCCCATTAAATCAGCTCTTAGATGCATTCAGAGAATCCTAGAGTTGGAAGAAACCTCAAGGGCCATCTAGTCCAACCCCCTGCCATGCAGGAACCCCCATCCCAGTATTTCCGACAGATGGCCATCCAGCCTCTGCTTAAAAACCTCCAAAGATGGAGACTCCACCACCCTCCGTGGCAGCATATTCCATTGCCAGACAGCTCTAACCGTCAGGAAGTTCTTCCTAATAATGTTTAAATAGACTCTGTTTTCCTGTATAGTAGTTTGAAACCTTTGCCCCGAGTCCTAGTCTCTGACGCCATAGGGAACATACCAATCCCCTCTTCAATATGTAAAAAAGGTAAATGTTCCCCCCCTATGTCGGATTCTAGGGGGCGGTGCTCATCTCCGTATTCAAGCCGAAGTGCCAGTGTTGTGCAAGTTCGTGGCCATGCAGCTAGCAGGGCTGCAAGGAGACAGTTTTACCTTCCCGCTTTTTACGGTGGTACCTATTTATCTACTTGCATTGACATGCAATAAATTAAATTAATGTGCTTTAAAATAGTTTAAATGGCTCTTGTTCTATTTGTATTTATTATTATTTACATTTATATTTATTATTTACATTGATAAACCATTTATAAACCACCCATCTTTCCCATAGGGAACTCTGGGCAGTGGACAACAGAGGGCTAAAACTATAAAATATACATGATGATGATGATGATGATAAACCCAAATAAAAGATACAAGATGGCAGCAAACAAACAAATGGGCAACAAACAGCAAACAAACATTAAGCCTCAGTGAGCATCGAAAGCGGCCTGGAATAGATCTCACCCTGGAAGTATACAGTGTGAGTATTTTCAATATGAAATGTGTCTAGTTGCTTTGTAATACTGTCAGCTGCTTTTATCTTTCAGATACCGTAATTTGCAAGTTCGCTCGATTCCCTCGACTAGAGAAAATCATGATGTAAATAATATTAACGAAAACTGGAATGCCATTGATTATTTCTTCTTGCATGAGAATGGTAGAAGTCAAGGTGGCAGACGGCCACTCATTAAAGCGGTTGCATTCCCGGGCATGTGCTGGACTTTATGGCTGAGCAAATGCTTGGGAATGCAACCCAGTATCTTGTGAATGAGCAGGCACTGGCCACCCAAACTTCCATGGTTTCTCTTGCGCGCTTGTAAGTTGATAGTCGGAGTCTTCTGAACTGCGAATGAATAACTGCAGTTATTAACCCAAGACCAGAGACTTGCAGCAACGAGGCTTGGAGGTTGTTTGGCCGTTTTAGAAGCAAAACAAGGAATTATTGTGCTTCTGAGCAATCTCCAGGTACAAAACCATGGAAAGGGTAGCTATGAATTAGAACTAACCTGATACTATGTACAGCTGTGTATTGTATTGCTTATGTGTGCTTCCCAAGAATGACTCTATTTATAGGCAAAGATGTACCTAGCAGCAGCAGCAGCAGCAGCAGCAGCAGCAGCAGTACAGTAGGACCCCAGTATCCACTGGGGATTGGTTCCAAGCCTTCCCGTGGATAATGAAAACCATGGATAAGAGAAAACACCAAAATATCCCCAAAACTGCTGTTTTGTGATAGTAGCTTGCTTTACAGCTGTTGTTTGTGATGGTAGCTTGCTTTACGGCTGCTGTTTTATGACAGTAGCTTGCTTTACAGCTGCTGAATTATTTATTTATTTTTCCACGGCCAACCATGGATAACTAAATCAGTGGATAATGAATCAGTGGATGTGGGGGTCCTATTGTACTAACTTTCTCTTCAGACAAGCTTTTGTTGAATGATGGACTACCTATTGTGTCTTTTATATGGCTCTGCCATACATGATTACACAGTCTTTGTGTTTATAACCACTTATAACCACACACATGCATGCATGCATGGTCAGCCATGTATGCGCATGTAGACACGCACAGAGTTTCCTTTGTAAATGCACACCCATGGCGGCTGTAGGAGGAATCTTGACTTCCAGATCTAATTCTCCTCCCCTTTCTCCTCGGCCCCACCCTCTCTCTTTCCCCAGTTAAATTCCTTTTGCCAGCTAAGGTCAGAAATAAGGCACCTTTGGAATGTGCGCACAACTTCCACCGTAAGCAAAGTCTCAAAATCTTTTTCCCCTTCCTCCCCACCACCACAAAGGAGGTCGCAGTCCCTTGTTTGTTTGTTTTTATTTTATTTTTTGTACATTACTTCTCTGTCTCTTCCTTCTACTGCAGTTCACTCTAAAAGCGAGGAGGCACCATCCTTAAGAATCAGGCAGAGATTACAGACACAGGAGAGAGAAAAGTTTGAAAGAGATAGAAAAATTTATTTATTTATTTATTTATTTATTTATTTATTTATATACCACCCATCTTCCGAAGGCACTCCGGGCGGGGGGGGGGCAGTGTTCTGCTTATATACCGCCCCATACCACTTCAAGTAATCTCTGGGCGTTTTACAGTTTAATTATGCAGGCTACACATTGCCCCCCCCCCCGCAAGCTGGGTACTCATTTTACTGACCTCGGAAGGATGGAAGGCTGAGTCAACCATGAGCCGGCTACCTGGGATTGAAGCCCCGGTCGTGAGAACAGTTTTAGCTGCAGTACAGCCATTTAACCACTGCGCCACAAGGCTCAACCCTCCAAAATCTCCACAACCCCCCCCCCAGGGGCTCCTCTGGAGCATCTGGTTATCAGCCCTCCCAAGCAAGGGCCATCTAAACATCCACGCAGCCGATATCAGTACTGATTGAGAAGGTTTATTTATTTTTGAGTATTTTTTACCCCACCTTTCTCCTGGGAAAAAGACCCAAGGTGGCTTATGGTAAGGAGAGACAATATACAGTCCATTACAATTCAGAAGTTTCAGAGAGTAGCTGTGTCAGTCTTTTCAAGAATTGCAGGCAAAAATAAAAGAAAAACAAAACAAAGCAAAAGACACAAAACATGTGGCACCTTAAAACACTAACTTTCATATTTTAATGTAATGCTATATGCCTGAAGAAGTGGACGTGTCCACGAAACATTACATTAAAATATGAAAGTTAGTTTTTAAGATGCCACAAGTTTTGTGCCTTTTGCTTTACAATCCAGACGCTTTCAATTTGAGAAACGGGGAATGGAGGAGCATCTTACAGCATTCAAAGGCAACATGAAAAGTAACAATTGATAACAATGTGTCCAAAGCAATCAAACAAGGAGAGATGTAAACACAAAGTTATCAAGTGGTTATAAACACAACGTCTGTGTAGCTACAATATGCATGGTAGATTCATAAAAAGACACAGTAGGCGTCATCATTCAGGGAAAACCTGCATCTCTCCTCCAACACCAAAACCCGGCTCAACGATATGGCACCGCAACAGGGATCGTGGCAAGCATATATAGATTTTCTTGGGAACAATCCATTTCTCTCCTTGATAATGTGAGGATGGCAGCTCAGGGAGAAGAAGGAATAGGTCGGTGGGGGTCAGTGGGGGAGAGATGGCAAGCAACATCCTTGCCCTTCCTATTGAGAAAGTCCCAGTGCTTATGGGCCCTGTCAATCCACTATGCCATTGCATATAATGTGCAGCTCAATGGTGCAGCCATTTTTAAGACACTGGGTGGAAGGTCAATTCCCCACTGGGCTTTCTTGTGAGGAGCTGGACTCAACAATTCCTAAGGCCCCTTCCAGCAATTTGGTTCTAAGAGGAGGATATAACGATTCCTGGTTTCTCCACCTTGTGGGGGTGACTTCTCCACCACATTAGAAACACCTGCCTTTTGGACCAGTGATCTCACGATGCACCCAGATTGAGACTGAGACGGCAGGAATGACTAGCTCAGGCATGTCCAAACTGCAGCCCTCCAGATGCTTTGGACCACCGCTCCCACAGTCCTTTGTCATTGGCAATGCAGGCTTGGAATTCGGGGAGTTGTGTCCCAAAAGATCTGGAGGACCGAAGTTTGGACATGCCTGGACTAGCGAAAACCAGCTTGGTTGCAGAGGCGTAGCTAGGGTTTTCAGTGCCTGAAAAAAAAGTCAGTTTTCATGCCCCCCCCCCAAGGGACAGGGAGAGGCTAAGATGCCATGTAGAAGGCAGTAGTGGTGGCGAGGGAGCCCTCCACGCTGGCCCTGGCAGGTCACCCACAACACGCGTTCTTGTGGTTCATGGGCGGGGAGCTTTTGGCACCTAATTTGGTGCCCCCAGATACTGCGCCCGGGGACAAATGTCCCTCCTTGCCCCCCCCCCATAGCTACGCCACTGCTTGGTTGCCACACACCCACACCTGTTTCCTTTTATCTGCCACTAGTTTAGTTTGGCTCAGTGGACTAAGGCTCTGAAAACTGTCGCCTTCAGGCGGGCAGCTCGGCAGTTCAAATCCCGGGTGCCACACAGCAGAGCAAGCTCCTGCTGTTCACACCAGTGCCTGCCAACCTAGCAGTTTGAAAGCATGTCAATGCAAGTAGATAAATAGGTACTGCCATAAAAAGCGGGAAGGTAAAACAGTGTTTCCTTGCAGCCATGCCGGCCCACGTGGACACGGACTTGCACAACACTGGCTCTTCGGCTTGAATATGGAGATGAGCACCACCCCTAGAGTCGGACATGACTAGCATGCATGTGCGGGGGGAACCTTTACCTTTTGCCTTAGTTAAGAACATAAGAACATAAGAAGAGCCATGCTGGATCAGGCCAAAGGCCCATCTAGTCCAGCTTCCTGTATCTCTCAGTGGCCCCACCAAATGAATCTGGGAGCGCACGGGACTAGATCTCTGTTTGGGCCTCTAGCCAGATATATTACAGTACTGACAACCAAGCTTGTTCCAAACCCTTTTAAAAAAAAACAGAGGAAACAAGAGGAGAAGACATTAGTGCCCCGTGTCTGTGAAGATTCTCAGTCATCCAGGTGAGTTTATCTGGAAGTTGAGTCATGGCAACGGGATTTCCTTTCTTGAAAGACTGAAACGTTTCACTGCTCAGATGGACGAAGCTCTTTGGATGAGCAGTGAAATGTTTCACTCTCTCGAGAAAAAGAAGTCCAGTTGCCATGACTCGACTTCTAAATTACTGTCCTACCTTTTCAATTTTATTCCCCTCGAGGTTCTCTCAATTCCCACCATGATGCTTGTGTAACTGGAAGTGAGAGGGGTTTCCCCACATCATCTGATCTGCACTACTTTATCAATGGCTTCATCAGGTTTATTGTGCCCTGTCGGAGGAGAAGAAGGAATAGTTAAGCTTGGTGAAATCCCTCCTTTGGTCTGCAGTAGGCACAGTCCAAAGAAGTAACTTCCCCCTCCCCCCAAGCTAGGCAAAGCAGCCAGTCAACAAATTTATTCCGGGAACAGTGTAAATATCTGCTTATTTATTCCGTGCAAGATTATTCTGCTTCTCACTTGCTCTGCGTTCAACTGGAACAAGTCCGAAAAGGAATTCTTAATTCACCCAGACCAGTTTGTCAACTGCAAGGCTTTTAAAATATTTTGTGTTTTTTTTTAAAAAAAACCAACAAAGGTAAGCCCTCCTCAGGTATGTGGAGCATGCTGTATGAACAAAAGCAGCAGCACCTTGTAGATGTGCAGGTTTAGTGTTTCACGGGTGTCTTCCTGGAGGCAGCTACCTGTCCCTTTAATAGGTGGGTACAAGATGGTGGAGGTGAGCTCTGGGGTAACAATGCACTGTCTTTGAAAGATCCCTGGTAATTTTTGCTCATGCCATAAAGTAATTGGGTTGCTTACTCTGCCTCTTGATTTATAGGAGTATAATGCAGTCAATATTCAATATTCAAACTCTGGCTGCAGTCTTTCTTATTTTGTGGTTCTTGCTACAGGATTTCTTTCTTGAGATTTTTCAACCATATAGTCAGATTGTGCTCTTTATTGAGCCTAATCAGACATTGAATAGGTCTAGAGCTGCCAATATGCCCTAAGCACATCCGATCTCGCCTGATTTTGGAAGCTAAGCAGGGTCAGCCCTGGTTAGTCCTTGGATGGGAGACCACCAGGGAAGACCAGGTGCTGTAGGCGCCTGGAGTAGGAACTGGCAAACCACTCCAGGATTCCTGCCAAGAAAACTCCATGAACATGGGGTCACGAAGAGTCGGTCACGACTGTAACAACGCAACACACACACACACACACACACACACACACACACACACACACACACACAAAATGCAGTCAGAGCCTGCATGATCTAAACCAGTGGTTCTCAACCGGCGGGTGCCCAGATGTTCCTGGACTGCAGCTCCCAGAAATCCCTTCCAGCACAGCGAGTGGTGGAGGATTCTGGGAGTTGCAGTCCAGGAACATCTGGGGACCCACAGGTTGAGAACCACTGATCTAAACTCTTGGGACTCTCTGAGGACTAGTGAATATAGTGGTGTCACCTGCCACCAGGCATCACCATTTTTAAAATAAACTTAAATGCAGCCCTCCCAAGTAGCTGAGGAAAAGGAATTTCCATCCAGGAACAGTATAATCTTGCAAGTTACCCCTGCTATAAGGCAACATGGTTAAATGAAAGATGCTCTTGAATGAGCAATTAAGAGCCATTGGGTTTATAAAAGATCTGACCCTAAATGGGCCCTCGCAGACAGATTCCGCTGGCGGCTGGGTTTTTGAACTCTGTTTGGAGCACATTCCCTCTATCCCTTACTGCATCTCGAGACTGTCAGGATGAGTGCCTGAGGCACGCTAGTACTTATGAAGAAATCACATTACACAACTTCGCTTCAAGCTCATGTGTGGCGGTGTGTGAGTGCAGTGTTGGGAGGTGGAAAAATTTTGGCTTACGTCCAGGGCTTGCTGGCACCCCAAAGTGCATCTCTACCTGGCCTACCTCACAGGGTTGTGAGAACCAAACCCTCATCCCCTTTCAGAAGTACTGCGAGCATGAAATGCAGTGATCCCATGTTCGTACCTTCTGTGGGCAACGGGTGTGTGTGTATGTGTGTCTCTGCGAAAATGCTTTATACGCTTAGCGGCAAAAGTATTATAAAGAGCTGAGAGATATCTCGGTGGTAACCATGCAATGGCAAAAGATATACCAAGCACAAAAAAGACCTTGTGTACTGAGCGTGTGCTGTGGGAATGCCTAGAGCAGTGGTTCTCAACCTGTGGTTCCTCAGATGTTCCTGGACTGCAACTCCCAGAAATCCTGGCCAGCTCAGCGAGTGATGAAGACTTCTGGGAGTCGCAGTCCAGGAACATCTGGGGACCCACAGGTTGAGAACCACTGGCCTAGGCATTCCTAACTTGACAAAAATAATAATAATGTAAAACATAATAAATCCAAGTCTCAAGAGCCAATGGTAGGCATCAAGATACGTGTGTCTGCCCCAGGCCTACACGAGCCTGGCCCTAAAACCTCTCTTCAAGCCCTACAGCCCCAGAGCCTATAGGCAGCCTTGAAGGGCAGCCTTCTTAGGTTAGGGTTAGGATGGGCCTTACTCACCAGGAACATGTGGGGAGAGCTCAGGATCATATAAGTGGCATGTCCAAACTTCGGCCCTCCAGATGTTTTGGACCACAACTCCCACAGTCCTTTGCCATTGGAAATCCAGGCTTAGAATTCTGGGAGTTGTGGTCCAAAACCTCAGGAAGGCTGGAGTTTGGACATGCCTGATATAAGGTAACCAGCTGGAGAGACAGCTTTGTCTTGGATAGTGTGTGTTTGTGTATTTTAAAATACTCCTCCCTCGGGGTCTCCAAAGGGGTGGGAGGGGGTGAGTGGGAGAACCCTACACCCAAAACAAGGACTACTGACATTTTGGTCCTACGAAGCCTCCTCTAGGACACATTTATCTGGGAAGCGGGAGATGTCAGACCTCTGACATCATATTCAAGAACAGAAACAGCCTGGCCGTGGATAAAGCTGCTCGCATTTCTGAGCTCTTGGCTCAGCAGTAGGGAGAGACTCTGCTTTGCTAAAGATGAGGCACCAACTCTATCAGGACTATTATTATTATTATTTTTCCTCCCTCCCCACCCCCCAATCCACTCTACGAGGCTTCAGCTGAAGCTTTCCTCTACTCCCCAAAGCCCAATTCACAACCTTCTGGACGCCACCATTTCATGACCTCGCCTTTACTTCTTAACCACCCCTGCCTCTTCTCTTACTAAAATCACAAAGGGGGGGGGGTTCTGCAATGGGGAATTAGTTCCCCCAAAGGAGGGTGGTCCTCTTTCCACTTCCTCCCACCCACCCCCCATTCCCAACACCCTTTTCTCCCTAGTTCATGAAATCCCCACATCTGCTTCCATCCATCTTTGGAGAGGCCATCAGGATCTTAATCTAGCTGATTGTTATTGAGACAGGGATAAATCTTCACCCGCTATTGCTGTGCTTATCAGTCTGCACCCCAACATCATACAGGCTTTTCTGTCAAAAGATATTTGCATGCATCTCTCTCTCTCTCTCTCTCTCTCTCTCTCTCTCTCTCTCTCTCTCTCTCTCTCTCTCTCTCTCTCCCCTTCAATCTCCCCTTCACCCCATCACTGGGAGTATTTGGTGGCTATTTGGACATCAACAAATAATAATAAATAAATAAAATAAAATAATTAATATTTTCAAAACAAAGCAAAGCATTCTGCTTATATACCGCCCCATACCACTTCAAGTAGTCTCTGGGCGGTTTACAGTTTAAATTACAGTATGCAGGCTACACATTGCACAAAACAGAAAAAAAAACCACAAAGAGAGGAAAGGAAGGCATTCCACTCCACAGAGAAACCCAAATGGAAAACAAACTGCCATTGAATCAAGACACCAGGAAACCTTGGGAAATATCTAGGAGAGCATCATTGAAACAGGAACCACTCACTGATCTCACGTAGGATCCTTTTTAGGAGAAAAGTGGCACATATAAACACTTTAAAATACATGAAATACACAAGACATAGCTAAGGCAGAGCCAGTCCTAGCAAAGAGAGGGGCTCTGAACGTCGAATATAAGAAATATCAGACTGGATCTCATTTTCCCCCCAAAGATACTTTGTTTTTAGACAAAAGCTATACAAGAAAACATTGCTGTCTAATTGTGAAAATTAAAAAGTCTGTCAACCAGGATCAACTTTAGGCATGGACATTCTTTCACTATTTACACACACACACAGGTACACACACACACACACACACACACACACACACACACACACATCATTTTAGACCAGTTTTTTCAAACCACTTTATAAATAAACCATCCAGCTTTTAATAAAGAAGATCCTCTCCATCCAAGGGGGAGCCTGCCTTGCCTGGCTCCTGCAGGATTCGGAAAGCTTGCCCGAGAGTGCTGGACGTCTGCCCCACTGGGGCGGGTCCTAACAAACGAGGATGTTTCAGGGCTGAAACCAAATGCTTTGACAATATTATTGCACTGCTTCGTTTGTGTAGACAGTAGTGCAACACTGTCAGAGCCACCGGTCCCAGCATCGCCTGCAGCCGCCCCTCTATAAAACGCTCCCCCCTCCTTGTTTTAGAGGGGGGGGGAGTTGCTTAAGGGGAGAGAGAGAGAGAGAGAGAGAGAGAGAGAGAGAGAGCAAGATCTGTGAACAGGAGCACAATCAAAATTCAGAATAGCTTTCCAGCTGATTCGATATCCCGTTTTAGTCAAGGTTAGAGGAAGGACACACACACACACACACACACACCACAAATGTATGCTAATTTCGTGCCTTGTCTTTTTAAGCCTACGCATGTGCCATGTCAATATTTATACAAATATTGTTTACAGCTCATCTGGGGGGCTTATGGGTTGGGGGTGGGAAAGCACCCTGCCCTAAATCTGAATCTGAAACCATTCAGGGCACTCAAAGCCGCTGAGTTGCTTGATTCTTCCTGCTCCTGCCAGGAGTGAGTTATATTTGGGGTATCGAGTGAGTTGTATCTGTAATATCTTTGCACTTTCTATGCCTTTCTATGCATGGCAGAAAGTCTCAATGAAGTAACCGTGATAAGTTTTTGGAGTAAACATGCCTAGATAAGACTTCAGTGCTACTCACAAAGGATGGCTGTTTCAACTCATTCACGTATGCCACCAGCCATATTATTTTAAGTTAAATAACAAAGGCAGATTTTAAACTAGAGAAGTCAAACTTTGCTGCAGAGAAGTAACCAAATTTTTTTTTCCTATGGGTCCAAGAGAGTGAGTTGGAACTACTGCTGAGGTTTTCTCAAATTACCTGATTGCCCTGACTTTTTATTTTCCCTGCTAGGGCAAGTAACACTAATAGCATTTTTAAAAAATGAGATTAAAGACATTATAAAGCATCTCTCTGAGGCACATATGGAACGTTTATCCCAAAACAGAGGCAGCACATCTCTCCTGTTCATTCTACGATAATCAAGCCAGAGTGCTCACACACATAGAGGAAGGGAAATAAAGTTCAGAAAATCAAACCTAAAACAGCCTTTTCCTATATTTATGCAGGAAGGAGGATAGTGGTTATTTCAGGGTATCAAAATTGCCAGGGGTTAATGTCCTCACCAAGAGTCAAACTAGGAGGACCAAGCTGGGCAAAGGGGGGATGATAATCAATCCGATCCTAAAACCCTCTTTGGAAGCCCAACTAATACACAGAATGCATCTACTCCAAAACAATAAACACACACACATATCACTCACATACACTCTCTCTCACAGACACACAAAGCATCCTCTCGGTCAAATAATTTGGAGAAAGCAGGGCTCCTACAGTTGGTTTGGGCTTTCTGGAAGGGGGAGGCACTCAGGTCTGCCAGCCAATGCCCTTTTAATATTGCACTGCTCATTATAGTTGCCAGTAGTACAACAGAAAAAGAGCCCAGGTCAGCATAACACCTCAACTTCTTGATTTCTGCCAAGGGATGAATTTTCTCTCTCTCCTCTTTCTCTCTCATTCTTTCTGCATGTGTGTGTTCTACTACTCCTCCAAAAAAGAACCAGAGCAAAACACACAATAAACAGCAAAGGCTATCTGCTCCTCCTGTGTAGATTCAGCAGTATCTTGACCATGCAAATTTCTGCCACCATTCATTCTGCCACGCTTTCTAGAACACAAACCCATGCCTTTCATTTGACTTGTGGGTTTTTATCTTCCCCTGCAAACCAGATCAGCTGTCTTCCAACTCAAACGAAAGGAGTTTTTGAAATAATAACGCTTATCGTGAAAGGCTTCCTCCCATCCAAGCATCTCAAGCTATCAACGTGAAAAGGACGTGGGGCTGTGTATTAGGTACATAAGAACATAAGAACAGCCTTGCTGGAACAGACCACAGCCCCTCCAGGCAGAATATACTGTATATAATTTTAATACTGCTTGTTTTGATCAATCACTTTTTTCCAACACTCACACCCATCTCCATCTGCCTTTACATCTACCAAGAAGCTCCACTGAGATCAGTGGTGTTTACTTCCAAGTAAGCATGTGTAGAAACACAGACAGTCTTTCAAATGGTAAGGAATGAATAATTCTGAGCAATTATTTTGCTGCTGAACAAGCTTTAAAAACCAACTCTGGCTATCATACTACAGTACCAGCATTTTACTGGCAAATCTGCCATTCCTTCAGTTCATATTTTCAAGAGAACTTGAGACAATGACCACCTAAAGACAGAAGTGTATCTAGAATTCAAACCCATTTAAAAAACAATCTTTGAAATTTCTTCTAAGGAAGTTCAAACTTTGTTGGGGGGAGGGGAAAGCAATCTTATAGAAAGTTTTGGGACCTATCTGAAAAAAGCACACTCACACACCTTAAAACAATTTGGAATAAAAGTCCACAAAAGGCCACTTTTAAAATTCATTCCAAGCCTTAGGGGGGAGGTGGTGCAGGGAGGAGATCCAGCCCAGATCAAGATATTTGTGAGTGGCTTGAATAGATTCATTCAAGGTGCCGGTGGCGAAAGAGTTTTACTTCTGCCAGTAATATGATCCCAAACTTAAAAGTTTGCTTTTTAAATTAGCAGCACCGATTTTTGTAGCAGGAGGTAAATTAGCCAGACAGCCAAATTAATCCCAATCCCTTGTTTTTTTAAGGGGATTTTATTTATTTATTTATTCCTCTTTGCTGGAGTAAAATCTCTACAGAGCATGGGACATTAAAGCCACCATGCAGACATTTAAGGAAAGAGAGAGAGAGAGAGAGAGAGAGAGAGAAATGGGAGGAAGGTACATAGGTAAGTTTGGAAGTAAACAAGTCCAAACTTTACACCCCTGGGGTTGTAACCCTGGAAGCTGGGTGGTGGTGGTGGTGTGGGGTTTTTCCTGAACGCAAGCTTTAAAAAATAAACCACACACTGGAACGGACCCTGAACAGAACTAGGCCAAAGTGCAAAGGTAGAATAGGAAAAAAACAGAAACCACCCCGGAGTTATGGCACACACACACACAAACCCACACAAAGGGAAATCACGCTGTTGATTTTTTTTTGGGGGGGGGGGCTTTAAATGCGCGGCTAGGAGACAAAAATACAGACTCTCCCTGTTCCTTCTAGCTTTGTTTACCTGGGGGAGGGCATTCTCTCCCCTACGTGGATGTCGACACGCGTCCATGCACACGCACACATTACGGTCTTATATAGATCCTCAAAATCTGAGGGTTAAAACAAAATCATGACCAACGCCATCATGAATGATCGAAGAGCCCGGACCAGAAACGGTGCACCTATGATAGGAGCATCTCGGCGTCAAAGCTCGGAAGCCGCCGGGTTGACACGGGACAGCCGGAGACTAAAGGGTGCCGTGGATCAGTCAGGGGGTGGGTGGGGGTGCAGTGGTGTGAATCTCCCGGATTCTTCCCTCTACACCCCCCCCCCCCCCAATATCCTATCCCCCCGGCCTCTACACACTCAAGCAATTCAAGGGAATTAGGTTCCCTCCTTAAGGGTCGAGAAAGGCGCTGAAGCGAAAGGTTTGGAAACATTCCTTTTTCCTTTAGTTTTTTTTTATTTATTTATTTATTTATTTATTTATTTATTTATTTATTTATTTATTTATTTTTGACGGCAAGCCCCATAATCGCGCCCCGTCTTTGGCCAGGCTTGCTGGGGTCAGGATTCTGGGAGTTGTAGTCCAAACAAACAAACAAAAAAGGAACGGGCTCCCGAAGGGACGGTCCCGTCGATACCACACACACACACACACCCTCTTTCTTAGAAAGAAATTCAAGACGAGAAGCGTAGACGGGCGCTGGTCGCATTCCCCTTTTGCGGCGGGTGGGGGTGGGGAGGACAGAAAGGAGGGGTTTCACCCCATTCCTCCTTAAAGGGGCAAAGGATCTAAAGCTGAGTTTAAAAGGACCGAGCCCGATTCTACCGTTTTCCTACACTTCTCCCCCCCACCTCCATTGTGCCCCCCTCGCCAAGTTCGGCGAACCCGGTTTCGCCATGCTGCCCGACTTCCACGTAAAGCCTTCCAAGTTTCGAGGGGGGGGGGAGTTTCGCACGCCGATCCCGCCCCCCCTTCCTCATCCACACGCCCCCTTCTCTTTCTTTTTTCTATTAAAGCCAGCATGAAAGAAGCCGATTGAATTGCAGCAAAAAAAAAAATTAACCCCCCCCAAAAAAAACACAAAAGGCAAAACAACACACAAACTCCGACACAACTTTTTCCGCAGCCGCGCCAAAGAGCAACGAACGGGGTTGGGGGGGGGATCGAACTCGGGGTTTGCGATTCCCCACTCATCGCCCCCCCCAAATGACGCAGACAGTCCCCCCGAAAGAAAGGGGGCCAAAGGGGATTTTTCCTCGTCGCGCAAGCCCTGCCCGGCGGAAAGTCCTGGCTCGTCGTCATCCGAGCTTCAGAAATAAAAATAAAAAAGCAAGAGGCGAAAAAAAGGCAAAAGGAGCGGAGAATCCGACTTTCAGATTGTCCCGAGTGAAAAAGTCCCCCGGCCGGATCGCACCAGGAAACTTTCCTCCCTCGCCCTCCCACCCACCCACCCACCCCCCAGCCCAAAAAAGGGAGCAAAATCCAGTCCGAACCGCCCCTCCCCACCTACCTACCTACCTACCTCCTGGCAACGTTACAGTTCCGATCGGGCAGGCGAGAGAGAGAGAGAGAGAGAGAGGCGCCCCAAGAACGGGTCAAAAATAAAAAGCGAAGCGAGCGTCAAGCGCCCGGGCCGTCCCTTTCCGGATTGCTTTGGACTCATCGCCTCCGTTCCAGGCTTTTTCATTGACTTTCTCTCTTTTTTTTTTTCCTTTTTCTCTCGATCTCAGAAGGAGGGGAAAGGGGGTGTGTGCGGGAGAAGGAACTCCCTCCCCAAAGCAAAACAGGACACCCACCCATACCCCCAAGAAACCGATGGGGCGGGAGAACCCCCCCCCTCCAAGCGCTAACTTTTTTTAAAAAATCCAGCAGCACCTCCGTCGGAAGCTCTCGCCCGATCGCTCCCGACGTCGGCCGCTCCAGGGGCCCGGCCGGGGGATGTGTGTGTGGGGGGGACGAGTTATTCTTCCTCGAGCCGAGACCCTCCCCTCGCTTCCCCCTCCCTCCCGATCTCCCCCGCCGCCCCCTCCCCTCCGCCCAACCCCGCTTCTCCAGCCCGTCGGGGTGGTCCCCCCCCCCCAGATCCCACGCGCGACGCCGCCATCCCCACCGCCGATGCTGCTTCCTCTACACGCATTTTAATGCGCTTTAAAAAAAACACCCTCTCCATTTGCAATCTGACGACCACCCCCCTCCCGGACCTCCGCCACCCCACCCAACCCCTCTTTTTTTTTTTTTTTTTTGCCTTGAGCTCCCGCCATTTCCGCCCAGTCACCCGGATGCTACTCGCCAACCAGCCCCAACCAGGCGGCGGAGGGAGGCTCGCACGCGCGCCCCGCACGCCCACACCCCCTTCTCCCCCCGATCGATCCCCCACGTCGCCCAGCGTTTTTTTTTTTTTTTTATGAATGGGTCCCTGGCCAAGGGGGGAAGAGGCGATCTCGCGTCTCTTCCGCCCCCTCCCCACCCACCCGCCTCCCCAACGAAAAACGAGGATCAGGGTAGGGTGGGGTGGGGTGGGGGGCGAAGGAGGAGGGGAAAGGGGGGCAGCAGACAAGGGGGGAGGGAGCAGCGGGTGGGTCAAAGTTAGCCAAAGAGAGGAGCCCGAGACCTAACCTGGGAGCTTTCCACCCCATCGCCTTCTTTTTTTTTAGGGGGTGTGTATATGGAAAGGGTGGGCTTGGCGCCAGGCGCTCTTGCGCAAGGGCTGGCGGAATTTCCGCTCCCGGATCTCCTCGGGGATCAGCAGATCGAGAGGGATTCCGCGGGAACGGGAGAAAGGGGTGGGGATCAGAGGCAATCAGAGAGAGAGAGAGAGGGCGGGAGGGGGCCATTAAAAAAAGCCACCAGTACAAACCTCATGGCCTCGCCGCTCCAGCCTCCATCTTTGACTAGTTGACATTCATCTCCTGCCTGGCCAAACTCTCTATTAGCATACTTCCCTCCCCATTGGTCCTTCCTTGCGCTAGTCTTGGCCGCCCGCTTCCCCATTGGCTAGCCGCGGGGATATTTAAAAATACCATCTCTTCCCCGATTGGCTCTCCGCGCGCCCCGCGTCACAGCCACTCTTTATTTTAACAATGAATGCACAAACACATTCTTCCATTCACAAATTTTTTCCCTCCTTCTCGCTTACTTTTTTTTTATCCCTCTCCCTTTCACCCCCCCCGCCCCAACCCGATACTTTTCACTTTTTTTTCCCCGCCCGCCCAGCAATAGATTTTTCCATTGATTATTGATTGTCATTTCAACTCCAGGGGATCCGAGCGGTAAACAGATAGATCAAAAGCCAAGAGGGCAAAACGCGATCAAACATTATTTTTCCCGTCTCCCTCTAGTTTGGGGCAGCTGATACAAGCGGAAGATTGAAGCCAGAAAAGTTTTTCCAACTAAGAGGTGTGGTCAAAAGAGGGGTGTGTAGCCCCCCCTTCTTTTCTTTTCGCCAAACAGATTGCAACTGTTTTCCGTAAGTGATTTTTTTGTTTTTAAAATAGCAGAAGGCAAACTTCAGAGAGATTCGACATGGTTAATAAAGAAATCGCGAAGCCGTTAACATTGTTGCCTTTAGTTTGAGACTCCGGGGTTGTTTCTATCAAACAAAACAATGGATTCCCCCTTCGGCCCCCAAACGAGTTGCACAGAAGGGTGGCCGGCCTGTTTTACTTCACACACCAAACAGCTAACATAAATAATTTCGTTCCGATCGTAATTGACTTGTCTCCTCAATCGGGTACCGCTTGCCTTTTCCTATTTATTTCCAGGGCTTGAGACAGGATTCACTTGAGAAAACTAAAAATTCTGCATTACTGCAGAACTTTTAAAAATAAAAAGTTTTAAAGGTTGGGTTTCGTTCCCTTTCCCGTTACAAAAAGCCCCCAGTACTGTCGTTATCGGCAGCGCTGATTACCAGGGGGAGGGGGAGGGAACGTCCGCAGCGTTACCAAACTCGTTTGGCGTTTCGTTATGAAACGAATGCCCACCGAGTAAGACAAAACCACCACGAGGTGGTAAAACGTTTGGCAACGTTACTTTTAAAGAAAGTGGAAAAACTGCTTCTCCTGCACACCCACAACCAGACCTATGGACCTGCTGCTTTCAGACCTCTGGAATTTGAACTGCCACAAGTGAACTGG
This sequence comes from Phrynocephalus guinanensis, assembly GCA_037367245.1. Lineage (NCBI taxonomy): Eukaryota > Metazoa > Chordata > Lepidosauria > Squamata > Agamidae > Phrynocephalus > Phrynocephalus guinanensis. Next base: position 11,056,866 of record CM074752.1, read on the forward strand.
GTGTCAAGGTTTCAGTCTGGTTCACCCCCCCCCCCCAAAAAAAAAACACACACACATACACAAACCAGAAGTGTGTAAAGAGGAGGGTGTGAACGGGGACGCAACATCCCTTGATAACAACAATCCTGATCTTATGGTAAACGACTCCAGGCCGTCAAAAAGGCACTGCCAACTGGCAACCAGATAAAAACAAATTATCCTCCATGTTGCCAGACACACACGATCTCCCCCTCCCGTCCTCTCCCTCTTAAAAGTTTCTGATAAATCCATTTCTATTTCCCCAGGTGGACACAAATGGCACGAGAGTTCAGCCTAAATAATAAAACACCCACACCAACCTCCCTTCAATAGAGAACCTTGGCATTTTGTTTGCAAAACTCGGGAAGATTTCCTGTCCACATTGCAAACCAACTTCTTTACAACAACAGCAAAACCAGGTTTTAGAAGACAAGGGGGTGGAAGAGGGGACACCCCCGTTCGAATGCTTTGCAATTAAAACTCCCCCCTCCCAATGCTGTGTCTCCTTGCTGTTGTTTTTCTTGGTTTGTTTGCTGTTTATTTTTTTTTTTAGTTGGGAGAAATTTGTTGGGAACACCAAAGGTACAGATTTCTGGTTTTTTTGGGTGGGGTGGGGGGGGGTGGAAGATGGGAATGATGAAGAGGCAGCGGGCTGTGAAATCCCACACTCCTGTCCAATGGAGCTGAAATAATGGTTATTGTGCTCCGGGACAGAGGCTGCTTTTCAATCCTCCTGATCTGCAGGGACCTGATTGTGTAGTTAATCAGCAAAAAAACGTTTGATGTCAGGCAGGGCGTGAATTCAAAAGGGTGAAGTGGGTGGGGGGGGAGAGAGAGAGAATTCAAGGAAGACCCCCCCTCCCTCCTTATCGGTCTGTAAGAAAATACTTCTGGATCCAAAATGGCAGACACTGTGAGGGGTTTTTTTTTTAAGGGGGGGGGAAGGAGTCCGAAAAGGAAATATATTTGTATCCTGAGCTTTGCCTTTTAGGCCTTCAAAAGAAAGAATTCGGATCGTTTCTTCCTGGGGGGGGGGAGGGATTTCAGAGCAAGATGGGAGCTTTGGAAGGTGAGTGGCCTTCCAGCTGATCCTGGAGGGAGATCTTGATTTACTTCCTGTATAACTTTAATACGAAGTTTGTTTGTTTTGGGGGGGTCGATCTATGGGGGGACCTGATTCGCGCACCCTACAAACTGCTTTAAAGGGCTGTGGGGGGAGAACCCCAAGCAACAGGTGGTGGGGGCCCTCTGCAGATCCCCCCCTCTTCCATGGGGAATCATCATCATCATCATCATCATCATCATCCATTCCGGCCCGCCATGACCACGTCGGAGGAGCCCCCCCCCCCCCTCTCTCCCTCTCCCTCCTTCTCCATTTTAATTCTCTTTGCTTCCACTTATGTATCTGCCAGGACGAATTTTTAGGGCGCCCTCAAGAACCCCCCCCCCAAAAAAAAAACCGCCATGCCACCAGATCGCCGGTGTGTGTGTGTGTTGGTGTTGGTGGGGAATCCAGTTGTGCACAGGAAGTGACACGTGGGTGGCTCGCGGGTGGGAGGGGTGGCTGGGAGCCTGGCTTGGTGGCTTCCCTGCCTGCAAGCCATGGGCGAGCGAACTCCCCGGGACGGATCCTGCGCTCTCGCGGTCCTAGTTATGTGCAAAACGTGACCTAATCGCCCGTGCAAACGTGTTCGTTTGTTTGTTTCCTAGGGAGGGAGGCGGGGATCTGTTCCGTCGTGGTGCGTCTGGGTGCGCTTCATTCATTTCTTGCATGGCAGCCAGAAAGTTTTTGCTACTTCTTAGAAAGTTTGTTACTTCTTAAAAGACAACCTGAGGTCTTCTCCTGTGCAGCGATCGATGGTGGAAAAAGCGTTAACCAACAAAACCGATCTGGTTTCCACGGGCCTTCGGTGTCCTCTTTCCTACACCGCCTTTTTAAAAAGTCGTTCAAACTTTGCAATCCGTTTCTTCCTCAGTTCTAGACCTACTGTTTCTATCGGAGAGGGGGCAAATAATTTATTTTTTTTCCTTGGGACTTCCTCCCCCCGCACCTTGTCCGGGGTCTTGGATTAATCCCTATTGGTCGAGATCATTTTCTTGGTGGGTCGTTGTTTTTAACGATTTCCTTTTTGAAAAGGAACGACACTCCCAAATTGGAAAAGAGAGCGGTGCGGAGCAAGATCGAGCCCGAAGGGTGGAGACCACAATGAGGTTTTGCTCCATGAAAAAAAGGCGGGGAGTAGATTGGTTTCCTCCCCATTCCTTCCTCTCCCCCCCCCCTTTTAGCTCCCCCCCACACACACACACCTACCCCACACTCTTCAGCCCCGGGTCTTTCCATGTGATGTCACGGGGTGGAGTTTCTAAATGTTTGCTTTCCTTCTCCTGCCTCGGTCCAAGGCCTGTTGGGTTGGATCGGCGGGAGCCAAACCCACACACACACACACACACACACACACACACACACACACACACACACACACACACACACACCGCCATAGCGATGGGTTACGATCATGTGGATTCATCTCCGCAACAATATACGGGACCCCCCTTCCAAGGACTTGGAGGGAGAGGGGAACGATCATATAGGAATATAGATAGATAGATAGATAGATAGATAGATAGATAGATAGATAGATAGATAGATAGATAGATAGATAGATAGATAGATATGTCTTCACCCAGCCCTTACTTATTATCCGGAATATCCACAACACTTCCATTCCTTAAAAAAATTGCATTGGAGATCTAGCGGGGATGAGATAGAAAAGAGAAGAAGAATTTGGAGTGAACTTCAAAATCTTTTTGGGGGGGGGAGCAGGGAAGGGTCGGTCCCTCCCGGCTGCTCCTGAGGAGCAAATCCTAAAATGAAAAATATTTTGGAGGGACAAAACAGGAAAGGAAGCGGTCGATCCAGGAGACCAACGCCTGAGAACTGAACACTGACGTGAGAAATGTACTGTGCCTGTGATGGGGAGGGGGGTGACCTAAGGTTACTGGTGTCCATCGTGGATAATTCCACGTTTCAAGCACGACTGATTTGAAGCAAAGTCTCTTAAAATGACGGTGGCAAGTCCTCTCCCAGGTGTATGTTAAGGACAAGCCTTCCAAGAAGGCTGGACTTTGGGCGTGCAATTTTTTTTTTTTTGGAAGGGCTTGCCATTTATTTTTAAGAGTGTGGTATTGGGAGAAATATTTCCTCTACCTGTTCTGGACACTCCACAATTGTTCCCGAATTTGTCCTGTTAGCCAAACAAAAGGCAGCCAGGCAGAGGGATAAAGCAATAATGATTCCCACCCACCCCCACACAAAAACCTAAAACAAAGCTACCGAAAATCTGTTTGGAACCAATGGAAAAATTTTGAAAGTTTATGTCTAGTTTTTCTTTAAAACTGATGAAGCTGTTTGGATGAGCAGCACAACGTTTCTATCTCTCAAAAAGAAGTCCAGTAGCCATGACTCAACTTCCAGATTTATATTCTATATTCCTGTGTGGATAAGGAATTAAGAGTGCCCGAATGAACTCTTTTGCTATTAGCTGAATCAAAAATATCCCTGCCTTTATGCAACAACCAACAACAGGGCTACAGGCACAAGCTCACAAATACAGTGTGCATTTCCTACACAGCAAATTAAAGAAATAAGCAGCATCATTACTTACCTAATTCATTTTCTCCAAAGGAAAAAGTCCCCAAACGTCCATGCTTACAGGCTTTTTGGCATGATGCGGTGAACTGGGGATGACTAATGAAACGTTGTAAAAGCAAAACCCAAACCAGGGTGGATGGGAAAAAGAAAAAAAAACTAAAATGGGATATGATTTGCCAGTGAGTGTGTGGATGTGGTTGGGAGTTGAGGAAGAGTAAAAATAAAATAATGAATCATTTAGGAAGCAGGGCAAGAAAAATGTCCTCCCCAAATCTCGTTCAACCAGCCCTCCAAACTCTAAGGCTGTTGAAAACAAATTACTGCAATTAGAAAATGCAGAATGGGGCTACCCTGCAATTAATAAATAAGTTAACTATAGTCACTCATGCTTCCCACACACTTGTTTTGGTCTTGCTAAGGGACTCAAAGATAAATACAAGTGTTTGCTACTGGAAAAAAGATTGGGGGTGGGGTGGGGTGGGTCCTTTCATCAATGCAAGGACAACATTTTTCCACCTGGCCAAGGAATGTCTGAGGATCACTGCTGAGAATTCATTTAAAATAAAGTTTCTTAACTGCAAACTTGAATCAATATTTGGTGGTGCGAAAGCAATATACAGCCACCAATTGCTTCCCTTCCCTTCCTTTTCTCTCCTCACCTCATGAAGAAGCAGCTTAACTCTCTCTTTTTCCCTGGGGGGGGGGATAAAATAAATTCTTCCTCAGAAACCTCCTTTGGCGGGATTCGCTTTGAGTCCCAGCATCAAGGGTGGGTGGGTGTGAGGCTTTCTGATTTTGCCTTTCAAATGGCAGACTTGCTCCACTCCCTTTCGGCTAACTTCTGTTTTTTTTCTCTCTCTCTTTTTTTTTTGAGATATCTGTTCACACACAGTCCCCAGCCCCAAGCCCCAGTGGCTTTCTGCAACTGGTGACCAATTCTAACAACCCCCCCTTTTGAAGTTGGTTTCACTTAATGGCATTTAATGAGACTCCACCGCCTGGGCTTTGGGATGGGTGCCCATCCGGTTTGGTGGAGGGACGGGGGGGGGGAGAGCGAGGGAGGGAGGGAGGAGAGAAACATGAAACAGGTTTGCAGAGGGAGGGGGGAGGTTTTGTTCTGTGCAAAGAAAAAAGTGTGTGTGTGTTTGTGTGTCTGGAATCAAGAGAGAGGGGGGAAGATGCAAAGGGGGGGAGGGAGATGCAAGTGCCAGGCAGTGAAATGGTTAATCTTCACTGGGGCCCCCATTGATTAGTATTGATGACTTTGGAGAGTTTTTAATGGCTACCTTGTAGGTGGGCGGTGGTGGGGGTGGGGGACATTTAGGCCTGCATTTCCAATTCTCAGCCTCGGCCCCCCTCTTGCAGTGAGCCACATTCCTTCGGAGTGGGTGGGCATTGCCTATTTTTTTTTAAAACACAGGGCAGGCCTGTTTCGGGGTGAAAAGGGGGGGGGGCAACAGCCTTCTTTCATGTGACCGAAAAAAATCAATAGGCAGGACTCTGGGTAAAAAAGTTATAAAACACACCACAAGGACACAGCGCGCGCGCGCGCGCGCGCGCGCGCACACACACACACACACACACACACACACACAAACCCTCTTCTTCCTTTCATAGACACCCCCAAATCCCAATTCACAAGCCCAGGATGTCATAAAACGCAGCAGAGAAGTCTTAAGTGTCACCGAACAAATGGGTACCACTGCTTTTGGCCACCTTTGTTTTGCCTTGTTTTCGCCTTTCGTTGAAAGGAAAACAACACCCTTGTTTTTAACAGCTGCCGGGATGATAGACTAAAAGGGTGTGTGTGTCATATTTGCAGCATCTGTGCGTTTAGGTGATATTGATGCTGCCTAATGCTCATGTCCACCACATCCTTTTGGAAGCAACTGCTTTTAAAAATCCATAACGCACAGCCCAGAACCCAGTTCCTAGAAGACTCTGTGTACCAGGGTTTAAATAGTTAAAGAGAAATGGAGAGGGGGGGTGCAGAAATATAGAAGGAGGAGTCAGCTGTACTTTAAAAAAAACCCAAAGCAAATTAATCTGTCTGCTTGTTTAAAAAGGTAAGCATCAAAACGTTCCTAGGAAATTCTAGGGCAGGCAGATGGAGGTTTTCAAGGGTAGGGGAAATGGTTTTGCAATTTCAAAAGCAGAGTGTGTCTTATTTTATTTTTCAAAACCTGTGTATGTACATGTATGTGGTTATATTTTTTTAAAAACAGTTTAAATTATATCACTAGATTCAAGGGGCTCCAGTGTTCCCATCCATGCATCCCACCCACCCCCTTCATCCTTAATTTCTTTTCTATTGGAAAAAGAAGGGGTGGTTGTTAAATGTTTGGGTGGGGTGGGGGTGAGTGAGAGAAGAAGAAAAAAGCAAGGAGAAATAAATCAATTCCTTTCTGGCATCTAACTTTCAATTCATAACATTGGCTTCATAGAGGTATTTCATTAAGATGGAGTAAGTCACCTGTAAGTAATTACAGTTGACTAGCTTTCTAGAAGAAGCCAAAATGGAGGGGGGGGAGAGAGGTAGAGGAGGAGGAGGAGAAAGGTTACTTAACAGAAATATTATACTACTTTGACATGGAAATATAAAAGCGATTAGGTATTTTCTTTATTAGAATGCAGACCTATCTTAATGATCTGTCAAAAGGGTTGGTCCTCTAAAATGCTCTTTTTTGCTGGCATTTCCTACAAACAAGAAATGTTTTGTTTTGTTTTGGTATTATTATTATTTTGCTTGAGGGGAAAGCAGATTTTTTTTTGGGGGGGTGCATTTAAAGTTAAACTCCAAAAGGGTGTCTTAAATTTCAAACTGACTTGGGGAAGAAAATCATTTTCTGTGTTTTCTGCAAACACAAAACATGCTCCTTTGGGTCTGTTTGAATGCTCTGACTTCAGGAACGGGTAGTCTTATGGTCGGTCCAACAACACTTCTTAAATGTTTAAAGCTTTCTTAAATGTTTAATGCTACAGCTTTCTCGATGGGGCAGTTTTTAAAGATCAAGTGTTCAAGGTACATCGTGTTTTAAATTAATGCCACTAGAATTGTATAGACTTGTTTTATATTTGTGTCTGCAGTCTGTTTAATGTAAAACTTAAAGTGTCTTCAGAATTTCCTGTAATTTCTTTTGTGAAAGGAGATTAATCTGTGTGTTTTTCTTTCTTTTTAATTGCCATTAATTGTCACACTTACTTTTGTAATTGTTGTAATGCTGGGCGTTTGGTAGAATGTTAAGAAAACCTATCTCTCCCTGCATCCACGGAAAAAAAATGAGGTTTTTAAAAAGTAACAAAGATTTCTAACCTTTTTTTAAATGTTGATTTGAAAAAAATTAATTCATTTGTTGTTATTTACTTGAAATGTTTTTATGCAAATAGATCAAATTTAAATTCTCCTTTATAATAATGAAATTGGAAAAAAATATGAAGCCTTGGGCAGATCTGTGAGTTAAACTGTTTTTTTTTTAATGGGCTGTGAAGTGAGTTAACTTCAAGCATTTTAACATTTTTTTTAAAAAAATCTGTTATCTGTATGAAAACTAAATTATCCTAAATCTTTAGCTGGTTTCGAGAAAAGTGTTATGTTGGGAGCATATAAATATGTCTATTTTAAATCATTGCTTTTGGATTAATGCTCCCGAGCTTCATTGGTTTGAAAACAGAGAATGTATAAAAGATTTAATTGAAATAATAATTTTTAAAAGGAGTGGGATTTTTGTTAACTCCCGTTTTTAGAACCATAATTTGAAGGCAGGCTTCTTAAAATAAATACTTATTTCTCAGCAGACTGGAGTAAGAAAAGCCTATGTTTAATACAATTTCACCAGAATCAATGAGCTGGGAGACATATTTTTTTCCTACAGAATGTTTTAGCTGACTAATCTGTTTGACCCTTAAGAAAACTTCTAGGGGAGATGGCCGAGCAGAAAAGATAACACCTTGGATCGTAAGCACCACTGCTGGTCTATAATTCTGATGTCCTCCGAAGAAGCAAGCTGAGGAGAACTGAACAGATTTTCACTCAGAAATACATGTCATGTATCAGCTAAGAAAATTAGTGTCCAGAAGTTTTTTCTAAAAATAAAAAATAAAAATCCATTTTTTTACAGGTTTTCATCAACCTCTTCTAAGGTAGATCAAAGAGGTATTTGGGATGCTTTCATTTGCCATGTATTGGTGAAAATTTCTCTGTTACCCTCCTGCCACTTCAGAAAACGAAGTCCCGGTCATTTCCCTCTTTTTTAAAACTAGGGGAGTTGGTTTTGTTTCTTTACAAGCAAACCCCTCCCCTCCAAATAACCCTCTGCTAGCAGCCAGTCTGTCAGAACTCCTGTTGTCCATTAAAATTTTCACCTAATTGTATAGCTGCTCACTGAATACACAATACATTTCTTTTAGTAAACTGTTACGAAAGCTTAAACATAGCATGTAAATATTTTATAATAATAATAATAATAATAATAATAATAATAATAATAATAATAATAATAATAATAATAATAATAATAATAATAATAACCTTAACCGTTTGGGATACATTGTTGTAAAATGTTGCATCAGTTTCTAATTGTTGGTCTTGAAATTGCTGAATTGTCAGGTTAACAAATGATGAGCCACAACAATTATTTTTCTGAACAGAATTACAGTCCTCGTTGCTCAGTTTTCAAATGAAAACAGCCATTATTTTGCAAACCAGATAATCAATATGGTTACAATCTTATATCTTCTTATATATAAATTAAATATGTTTATCCCCATCTCATTGTACAACCACTAAGGTTCATAAGAATTTCCCTTTTTGTTAAACTTTATTTCTAGCTGACATTTGAAAACTTCATTAGTAAAACACGGAAATAAAATGCTGCCGTTGCCAAAGACCCTAGTATGAAATTTCAGGAGTTTTCTGGTTGTGTATGAGCTATCTCTGAATGATTGGTGGATTAAAAACAACTTTTGCATGGAATGTTTATGGATTAAATCAATTAAACCCTACCAATGATGTTTAGAACAAATGTTATTCAACAGTTCCACCACCTTCCTGCTTTTAAATACACACATTTAATTGTTTTCAATCATCTGTTTCAGAACTAGTCAAAAATCCTTGACTGAAACATAAGATAAGAGTAAATGCACACTTTTTTTTTAAAAAAAAAGGACAATCTTGATAAAAAAAGTATCTTCTAAAATTGCAAAATCTCTTTCATTTGCATTTTATGCTGTCAAAACTTGTATAACAAATCATTCTAAACAAATGGGATATTTTGAAGGAATATCCTTGGGTAACATTAATTTGTTTTCGTTCCTAAACATTTTAGCAAACAGGTCAAGTGCTGTCTGTTCCTACTAAGATATTATTTCCAATCCTTCTCTCGAAATGTGATTCCAGTTGCAACAACCGATTCTAACTAACTAAAACACCTGCTTTAACATCACTAGAAAATGATTGCTGATTGCCACAGCTTCTCCACACATAGGTGTTCATGGTGGTGTTTTGGAAAAAACAGAACATAAAGAGAAAAGTTCCTAGAAATTTGTGGGGTTTAATTTATCCATTAGTTGTTGGTTGTTGTTTTTTGTCCTGTCCATGGAAGTGTAATTCCAGTTATAAAAGTCAACTGTTAGTGCTGAGCAAATTGTTCAAACAATGCCTTCAAAAATAAATTTGCCTAGAGATCTCCTTTATCTAGTCAGTATTTCATCTACTTCATCTACTCAATATTTCCTGCAGCTTCTCACATACTCCGGAACTGCTTGTGCCATCCTGAAAAAGAGCTACTAAGAACCTGAAAATCTGAAAACATTTTGGAGGTGTTTTGATTGATTCTAATAAAAATGTTGTCCCTACTCTGTGTTTTTTTCTTTGTGCCATCTAGGCTGAAAAAGAGCTACTAAGAACTAGAAAATTTGAAAGCATTTTGGAGGTGTTTTGATTGATTCTAATTTTAAAAAATGTTGTCCCTACTCTGTGTTTTTTGTTTTTATAGCTATCTTTGCTTCTTATTTTGTTTTTAAATACTCAGCTAATCTCATGCCTACAATCATCTTCCAATGTGTATATGCGGTATAAAGAATCTGTGAATAAATTGCTCCTATGTAACACACCACTTCTAAATATTTTTTAAAAAGACATGGAAGAATATATTCAATGAAAATTTTGGTTAAGGATCATAAACACAGATCATGGTTTTCACTACTTGATGAGGAACTAATTTAGCCCATTCAAAAACAGAGATTTACATGTGTTTTAGTCAGTATGTTATGCAGGCTTTCAAAAGTTCAGCTTTTCAAAGAAAACCATAGAAGTTTTTCAAACAGCAACACATAAATCTTCTCTAAAGAAAGCCCATCCATGTTTTGATTAAGACCGTTGCCAAAAAAGCAAAGTTGATGGTCACCATCCCAGCAATTGCTATCTAAGAAATGTTACCCAAGTTTTCGTTAAAACAATTAAAGACGATTATAACAATTATAGTAAGATGTCAGGCAGTTGCTGTTATGTGTAATGATAGAAATTGGTATCCCCAAGGTTTTGTTGACAAGAAAGAGAGAGTTTTCATTAAGAGCAAGAAAGTAATTGCACCAGAAGTAGCAATTACCACCTTGGCCATTCACATTTTTGAGAAAGAATGAGCTGTGGTTAGTACAAAGCTTTGAATTCCGACATTTGTTATAGAATTGGTCTGCAGCAATTTTGCAACAGATCAAACAGTGTAGAAAGCTGCTTCCTAGCAGATCAGCATCTTCTTGATCTGATTAAATGTTGTCTTCTCTCATTGAGAGCATCCCTCCTGGATCTTTGACTGACCAACAGGTCTTCCACCTCACCTGTTGCCATCTCCTTTCTGACTGAGAGGTTGAGCTCTTCAGGTTCTCCTTGTTTTCGAAATGAGATGTGTTCCCCTGGAGCTGAAAACTTAGCCTTCTAATATAAACGCTTGGAGAAGGTCCTTTTCTGAGTTACAACTTCCACAGTCTTCCACCCAACAATCCCTAACTAAAAAAGCTAACTGTGTTCTTACAACTGAAATAGTTCTACAAATTGCTGATTGGCCCATTGCATGGAATAGACACAGTCCACCCCATCAGAAAGGGCACACACTTGGGTTAGGTATCATGCCCTGTTTCTGTCGTGTTCTCATTTGCTGTACCACTTAGGGCAGGCATGTCCAAACTTCAGCCCTCCAGATGTTTTGGACCGCAACTCCCACAGTCCTTTGCCACTGGCATTCTAAGCTAGGAATTCTGGGAGTTGCAGTCCAAAACATCAGGAGGGCCAACGTTTGGACATGCCTGACTTAGGTCAACCGAGTGGTCTTTCTAGCTCTCTGCTGTACATTCTCCAGGGTTTTAACCCAGAAAGCATATTTCCCGTCACTTCTGCCTGATCTTATTTTGTCCACTGAAGACACAAGGGCTAGGCAAAGGAAGAACCAGCCTGCCTTAGATCAGGCGGAGCTTCTCGTCCCTTTCGTGGCACTTCTAACTTGCATCTGTTTCCACAAATCCCAGAGAAAGGGTTCTGTCTCCTCCAGTCTCCTGAGGTCCTTGAAGTGGAGGTATCACAGATTGAACATGGAACTGGTGCATCCAAAATGTACACCCTACCACTAAAGGATGCCCCTAATCTTTATCAAAAGCATTGCTTGAACGGACAGAGTTTGCTCACTTGATCCCAAGCCCGAGAGGATAAAATGAAGATGGAAATAAGGTAAATAGGGAGGGAGGTAGATGAGGGGGGAAGGGTTGCCAATGGAAGAGATTCTGGATTCTCCAAAAGTTCATTTCTGCACACATCAACCAAAGATGGACTTGCCAGCTGCTAGACTGTCCTGTGGAACCCACGGTGACGCGAGGCAGCTTCTGCATTTGTGTGTGTGTGTGTGCATTGTTACAGTCATGAGCGACTCTTCATGACCCCGTGCCCATGGAGTTTTCTTGTCCAGAATACTGGAGTGGTTTGCCTGTTCCTACTCCAGGCGCCTACAGCACCTGGTATTCCCCGGTGGTCTCCCATCCAAGTACTAACCAGGGCCGACCCTGCTTAGCTTCTGAAATCAGGCGAGATCGGATGTGCTTAGGGCATGTAGGTGATGTTAATTTTGATTTGATTGGAGCAGGAAAAAAATATGGTAGTGCATCATGTCTCAATTAGATGGCTGGCATGTGTGTGTCCCTTTAAGCAGTATCTATTTAATTATTAAATGGAAATAAGCTTACTTTAATATTTAAACAATAACAATTCACTATATACAGACACTGTATACAGACATACAATCATCTTACAGGATATAGTTTTCTCATGGTTTAGCGTTTTCTTTCAAATAGATAGAGCCCCTGAAAGACCTTTGTTGCATGCCAGTCCAGTGGAGCCTGGGAAATTTACTTTCTCTGTATACAAAACCCATCGTCCCCCAGCCAATGTCCCTACCACCACCACACACCAAAAATCCACATGTTCAAGCTCTAACATTCACATCACGAGCAAAACGATAGGGTGAACAAAGATGGCATTCCCAAGAATTTGCTTTTGGGGTATTGAAAGAACCATGTTTTGCATGCTGTCCAGTTCTTATGTGATTCAGTAAAAGTAGTGGGATGGGAAGGGTGTTTAAGGGAGGGGTGACATTTAAAGCCTTGATTGGGGGGGGGCAAGGGCAAACAGTGCCTAAGCTGGCATGGTAAGGATGCCAATTTCTGATCATAACATGGCGTCTTGATGTCTGAAGCCCAGATCAGTTACTTAGGGAGAGTAAAGGTCACGGGGTCAGTGTGGCACTTAGAGATGGGACCCCATTTGCCCTCACAGGACATACCCCAATGAGAAAAGAGGAAGAGAAGGATGCAGGAGGGTGACCCTCTTAAGGCTTGGTTTCTCCATGCAACTAAGATGTGCCACCCGACAATTAACAGGTGAATCATGAGTCTGGGATCTTGGAAGTTGCAGCTGTGTTAGTCTGTGCAAGCATATTGATGAGAAACGCAAACAAAGCGAAAGCTGAATGCCAAACAGGAATGTAAAATCATCACTAGGTGTGAAGTGCAACCAGGCATCACTTGTCTCTTACAGCTTTGTTTCTGCATGCTTTACCGTGTAGTCTCTGTGTTCTAACGCATAGATCTGAAAAAGTGGACCACGTACCAGGAAAGCTCACATTAAAATATAGCAGCTAGCCTTTCAGGCGCCCAAACAGCTCCTTTTTTTGCTTTCTGTTGCTTTGTGTGAGTTGTGCATGCAGTGGTTGAATTCTGTTTTATGGTTAGTGAGCGGAATATCTCGCAAAATCATGTTGCCGCTGGGTTGACTCGAAGCAGCGGCTGAAGCTGACAACGAAATATCCAGTGGTTTCGTAGCCCATTTCAAAAACATTGTAGTTTGTTATTTTCAGACCTAAACCATCTAACCGCTAACTATCTTAGGGACCACCGTTTATCCTCTGGCTTCCTTCCTCTGTTCAAGCATCCAATCAGGGAGAGCGAGGTTCAGCAAAAACAGGTCAAACAGCATTCAAGGGTGGTCCCCCAAAGTTTGAAGGCATTGAGGCAACACACACCGATACTGACAATTGTGTCCAGAAAGCCAAATTCGCCATCCATACAATTGGCCTTCTCTATAAAGGGAAAACCTTTATAGAGGCAGCAACAAAGAACAGGGCAACCAGCCTTGGTCTATATTAGACAACTACGAGAGCACGGCACTTTTAATTAAATTACCCTTACTTCACTCTAGAGAATCCTGGGATTTGCGCTTGAGCCCAGGTCCTTAGAATTCTTTGCTGTGGTTCTAGGGAGTGCCCCAGAGTTGTCAACTACAACTCCCAGAATGCTATGCAAATAAAGTTTGGCCAAGTAGGTGTGTATTCTGTGCCATCAAGTTGGAACCAACTGATAGCAACCCTAATAGGGATTTTAAAGTCAGTGTGTTATTTAAGAAGGGTTTTTACCACTGCAGTGAGTTTCCTTGGCCAAGTGGGCCTTTGAACCCTGTTCTCCAGAGGCCTGGTCCATGATTACTCTATCCATTGTGCCACACAGTTATAGCGCTATCAACATATCATAGCCACATAGTGTGGACACACCCATAATACCCATTTGAGGATGTGACTATTCACTCTCATGCAACATTTTGGTGCTGCGAGTTCGCATTTTTGAGGCTGGAAAGTAGAATATAAAGAAGGTCTCCAGGGAAGGACCATGGAGCTCAGTGGGTAGAGCCCATGTATTAGGTTTCAGGTTCAGATGCCACACTTCTGCTTTTGGAAGGATCAAGGTGCAAGGAGAGGAGAGGCTGGTAAAACCATGGCAGCATCTGTCTTTGAAGAGTAGAGAATTTGAGAAAACGAATAGTAAGCACTCATACTTACTAAAGGCCACCTTGATTTTCCATAAAAACATATGGGTAATGAATAATTTTTTTAACAAACTAAAAATGGAATTTATAATGTCATCTTGGGTTCTGCGGTCCTCAAAGCCATGATAGAAAGATCATTTCTTGGGGTCGCCACAAGAGCTGATGCCACCTTAGTAGTTAAGAAACAGCAAATGATCAGAGCTCGCCGATGTGATGTACTCAACGGCTGGCTAACACTACAAAATTATGACACTTCGTCGTCACTTATCATCATCTTAGTCACCCCCTCTCAAGGAGGCACAGTGGGCAATTGAACCCGCAACCTTTGGCTCCACAGCCAGAGACGAAATCTACTGAGCTACCCAGCAGTTCCACAGCTCTTTCATTGTAATGGCTCCTTCCTAAGGACTCTTGGGATATGTAGTTTGGAGAACTACTCAGAGTCCTCTCTAGTGCCTGCCCCTCAACTACAGTGGGACACTAAATCTCTCACTAGGCTGAAGAAATGAAATAACTGGAGGTGGAACCATGGGAGTTAAAAGCAGAATCACACTTTAGAACCCTGAAACACGGATTCATTCTTAGACAAGCCGCTGTTTCTCAATCTCCTGTCTGTAGTAAGAGGTAAAGTGTTCTGCTTATATACCACCCCATACCACTTCAAGTAGTCTCTGGGTGGTTTACAGTTCTTAATTACAGCATGCAGGCTACACATCCCCCCCCCCTGCAGACTGGGTACTCATTTTACTGACCTCAGAAGGATGGAAGGCTGAGTCAACCATGAGCCGGCTACCTAGGATTGAACCCCAGGTTGTGAGCACAGTTTTACCTGCAGTACAGGCATTTAACCAATGTGCGACGGGTAATCTTACTTGCTCTCCTTGTAAGACAAGGGTTTAATTAAAAGGATCATAATAATTTCATTCCCAACCATGGCATCCCTCTCTCCTTCTCAAAAGGAAGTGGAAAGTGGTTAGAAATGGCATGATCAACATACGTACACATACACACCCCTATGTCACTGTATCCAAAATGAGGAAACAGAACAAAAAGACTTAAGAACGAATCAAGCCAGGTGTAAAACACACTGAACAATACCCATGAAGTTGAAAAAAAAAATTCAGTCCCCGAGAGCCATATTAAACATTTAGTTTGTAAACATCCAAGTAAAATTCATCAATATGAAATCAGTCCATTTGCATAGCTTTTTTTTTTATACGACCACTGCAATAAAATACAATACAATGTGTGTATAACTCTTGGCTCCAGCTGCGGATGTAACAAAATGTTGAGCCTGTCATCAAAACAGAGGAAGCCGGGCTGTGGTTTGATTCACCGTCTCGGATTACAGCTGGATTCTCAGTCAGCAATCACTCAGGTGCTGTGGGTGGATTTGGGAGTTCAGTGCTTTGCCCTGATGTGATGAAATTTCCATTACAGCCCACATCTTCCCATTCTTTCCCTCCTTCCTTGGATTCTACCTCTACAGATTCTTTTAAAGCCCTGCAGAAAAGGCAGCAATCTTCCCAAATTCTTGACTTGTCCAGAAATGCCTTTTATTGCATCTGGATTGTTGCTGTTGTGTTCACAATATTTTCTTTTCTCATCCACAGATGATCTAGTACAGTGGTGACGAACCTTCGGCACTCCTGATGCTTTTGGACCACAACTCCCACAATCCTTTGCCATTGGCAACATAGGCTTGGAATTCTGGGAGCTGTGGTCCAAAACATCTGGAGTGCCGAAGGTTTGCCACCACTGATCTAGTACAAAACCTGTGAATCAATACTAGTGATAAAGTGATACAGTGATTGAGCGCTCTTCCTCTTCCTCTCCCTCTTGTTTCAGATGGTCTCCGCTTTAGGTTGCAAATTCCAAAGTCTTAAGGAACCGCTTAGATGATGCAACATTATAAGAGACCAGAGATAAATAAGAGACCAGAGATAAAATGATTGTGCAATATATGACAGACTGTGGAACCTGTGACAAAAAGTTGCAGCGTGAAGGCATTCTGTTCAAGATGGTCACAGCTCACTGGCTTTCTGTCTCTCCTCTCTGGTTTTGTAAGGAGCAAGGTTTGTTCAAGCATCATTGCTCGCAAGTAGATAGGTCCCTAAACCTTGCGGGGAAAGAGGGAGGCATACCAGCCCCAAATCCACTCCTTCAAATGTCAGCGAGATCATTCAGAGTCAAAATTTGAAGAGGTTCTAACAAATGGATTTTTAGCTGAAGAAGCCTAAAGTATTTCTGTGATCTGGAACTCAGAGGAGGGAAATCTCCAAGCCATGAAAATTAAATTCACAGGTGCATCCAGACAGGAAGATCATGAAGATGGAACTTAGGTATAGGTCTGTACACTCCGTCTCTACCATGGATCGAGCCCTACTCACTTACAGAGTAAGTATGATCAGGAATGTATCGACACAACCTGTTATGTGTTTTTAGATAGATGGTCGTGCATTACCGCTTGGACTGGACTTGTAGTACTGCTCCGGTTTTTAGTGTGAACTTTAAAGGAGCTACTCAAGAGGCAGGACCTGTGTAGGGACAGAGTGTCTGAACATTGGTCAGCGCCTTCAGTCTTCACTCTGCAGATCACTATATGTTAAGAAAACATGAAATATATAATAGCTACATAGACTTCTTAAGTTATGGATATTCATACTCAAAAGGCATGCCTTTGGCGTAACAGCCTTTCAGCCACAGCCTGTGTGGTATTAATCTGTATTTCAGATTGCTGTTTTTAAATTGTTGCTTTTATCTGGCTGTAAACCGTCCAGAGTTCCGTTATGGAAAATGGGTGGTATATAAATTAAACAAACAAACAAACAAATAAATAATAAGGGAAGACTTTTTTAAAATCTTTGTTTTTGCGATCCTGACAACTGACCCATGGCATTTTGCAGCCTGAGGTAAAACAGGCCCTCTTGCTCTCT
This sequence comes from Phrynocephalus guinanensis, assembly GCA_037367245.1. NCBI lineage: Eukaryota > Metazoa > Chordata > Lepidosauria > Squamata > Agamidae > Phrynocephalus > Phrynocephalus guinanensis. The sequence goes on from CM074752.1 coordinate 11,073,829, forward strand.
GTTCAAGTTATTTTGTTTCCTGAGGCAGAAAACTCTGCAAGGATCTCTCCCTGATTTCTGGCACTAAAGGTGTCATAATAAACATCTTTTTTAAAAAAAATTGGTACCCTTTCATGACACCCTAAATCAGCTCCTCCCAGACAGCTCCCTTGCTTAAAGAATACATCTGGCTCTTCCTGTGAGATCATCTAGTGAAGGTGAGATGCAGAACAGAGCCAAAGAATAAATAACCGTCATGATGTTGTTTATAGTTAATTCACTAAGGGCTTTTATACACGACCCCTAAACTCCGGGGCAAATGGCTCCCAGCTCCGGAGCTTAAAAATGTTTCCCCACCAGCTCCGGAGTTAACAGGAAATTAAGTGTGACCACACCCACTTTAGCGCGTCCCAGCGCACCTTTCAAGTACCTGCTCTTTGGAGGTGAAAATTATTTGATCCGGTGTACCGATAGTGAGTGCGGGGCTCTCCTTGCTTCTGTTTGTTGTTTTTTGGCTCCCACCCCTTTAAGAACTACTTTTACAGAGACTGGAATGTTGCCGGCAGGAGGGAAAGGCAGAACGGAGGTGAGCGGCATGCTTTTCTTTCTCTTTTTCTCCCTCCCCTCATGCAGCCAGCAGCCAGGAAGTGCGGAGGGGTGGGGACACAGGAAGAGCGACGAACCCCTAAGATCTCTGTTCCGAATTTAAGTGGCCAGCGGATCTTAGGGGTCGTGTGAAAAGGCCCTAAATATGTGGCTACAGGAAGTGGTGATAGCAGCTACCTCAGATGGCATTAAAAGGGACGAAACCCTTTAAAAGGGATGAAATCCATGTAGGGCTACACATTACTTCCAGGTAGAGAGATGGTGTTTCCAGTATTGTTTTTGGAGTGATAACAGGAGAAAACTTTGTTGCAAAGTATTGAGTTATTGGTAAAATGCCTTTGCTCCCCAACAGAAGTACACCCAGAGAGGAGAACATTTCTGAGACATTTGTGGGAGAATGAATAAAACGTTGCATTCACTTGCAATTGCGAACAGATCAGCAGCAAACTGATAACACATAACTCCTAACAGACTAAAGAGAGGGGAAAGAACTCTCAGCAGAGAGGTGGGGCTCAGAGTTGGGAAGGGATGTTTGGTGCTCAAGGCAACTGGACTGAGGAAGCTGTTTGGATGAGCAGCGAAATGCTTCTATCTCTGAAGGAAAAGAAGTCCAGTTGCCATGACTCAACTTCCAGATAAACTCACCTGGAGGACTGAGAATCTTCACAGAGATGTTTGGTGTTGCATAGATGATTCGACAGTCAGCTCAGCCATGCCTTCTACAGACAGCATGCAAGATTGTAAAAATTCCCAGCAGGCTTTTGGGTCCTGGACGTCTCGAAGATATCTGGTGGGTCCACTCCAGAGAAGAAATGCTAGATAAGGAGGCATTTAGTCCCCTCTCAAATAACTCTTTTTATGTCCTAATGCTGGCTTAGCCAGCAGATAGATTTGTACACATTAACCATAACAGTGTAGCACCTCTGGAAATGTGACAAGTAAGGAGTTAAAGTCTGAGTATATTAACCCTCCAGTGCTCCCCAGAGGTGTTAAACTGCAACTCCCATCATCCTTGGCCCTCAAGGTTGTCGGCCGTGCTACTGGGAGTGACGGGAACTGAAAGAGATTTATTTCTGAGTCCGTACATATAGGGTTTTACAGTGAATATTTTGCTAAGAAAAAAATTATCTGGTATGGACCATGTTAATAAAAGGAACGGCTGTGTAAGAGTGTTAAGAACCAGGAGTCTTTTGTTGGCAAAGGAAATGGGATCCCTTGAAATTCCCAAATTACCATTGATTAAATCCGCCTTTTCTCTCCCCTCCCCTCCCCGCCCACCACCACTCCCCAGCCCTAAGATGAATTATTTCCTGCTTTTCTTTCTTGTAAATATCTCTTGCCACCCAGCACCTTCTGGAGATAAAACCGGGAACAATTAGTCATTTACAGACACAGGCTTGCAAGCAAGGTGAAAGAAAACAGCCTTTCCTCCTTTCACCTCCGCTTTGATGGTGGCACTGTTTACAAATGCTTTCGCTGCTATGCCAGCAATGTGCCTCTTTTCCATTAACTTTCCGAAGCGGGACAGCAAACACACACACACACACACACACACACACACACACACACACACACACACACACACACACACACACACACACAAAACACCCCTGGTGCCCTTAAATGGGGAGGGGGGTTGCAGATGGTAACAAAGATTGTTTCATTCATTGGCTACAGGACATTTGAAAAATAAACATTAGAGCTGAGAGAGCCGGTCTTTGACTCATTGTACTTCATTAAATTTCTCTCTGCCACTCTTCTGTGGGCTATTATTCCCCAGTGCTAGTCCCACAGCCTCCTGAAAATGTATTCACGCCTCCTGCCTCTTAGCTCTCTGCATGTGCCCACCACCGTGCTCAGAAATAACCAATGTTACCTGTCCAATGTAACCTGAAAACTCCTTAGCTTAAAAGCCACTAATATTCTTAGTACAAGGAGCAAAAATGCTGCAATGTGCTTCAATAAAAGTCATTGGTCCAAGTGAACAATAAAAGATATAATTAATCAGCATATTTGTCGTGTACCAGATATAATGAATCAGCATATTGATAGAGCTACATAGGAATACTGTATATGTCTTACTCAAAAAGCAAAGCAAAGCAAAAGCAAAGTGTTCTGCTTATATACCACCCCGTACCACTTCATGTAGTCTCTGGGCGGTTTACAGTTTAATGACAGTATACACATTCCCCCCCAACACCCCAGCAAACAGGGTACTCATTTTACCAACCTCGGAAGGATGGAAGGCTGAATCAACCATGAGCCTGCTACCTGGGATTGAACCCCAGGTGTGAGCACAGTTTTTAGCTGCAGTTCAGGCATTTAACCACTGCGCCACGGGGCTCTTCTCATCAGTCATCAGTCAAAGAAAGGTTTATTCAACTGGAATGAGGCATAGTCACTAGAGAAAGTTTAATACAGAGAAATTTTCAACTTGTGTCAGGCAGAGAACCCCGTTTTTAAGCTGAGAGAACATGCAAAAAATTTAATAAATCCGAACATGAGGTCAAAACCTGAGCCCCTTCGAAGCATGTGTGATATATGGATTAGATGCATGTGGGAAGTGTGGGTTAGTGTCAATGCGTATCCCCGAAACAATTTCAAACTAAGCCAGTCCCAGCACCCATTCCAAGTTACAAAGTTTCTGCCAGTGTTTGCTGTGGGACACAAGAACTGCATGAAGGGCAAAGAAGGAAATTCGAGTAAGAGTGAAAAACATTGCCAGTGTGCTGCCGACACCCAGGCAAATGCTGTCCGATAGATCTTTGTCTACCTTCAATCCGTTCCTGCTCTAAAAGTTCCATAATATTGCTGCAAGAGATTCACATGACCATTGAATCTGCAGAATACGGGGCTCAGGGGATACTGCACAATGTACTGCAGATCCTCCTTGGATCGGCCTTCTCTAGAATTTAGGGATACAGGATGCAAGGTGCAGCTTCAAGGGTCCCATGAAACCAACAGTTGCATGCATGTCTCTATAGAACGTTTGTTTCCAGCAAATCAGGACCAAAGATGATGACCTTCTGTGGACAGAAGGGGTCTTCCAGCCCCAGAAGGACTCTCTTTGTGGTGGACCAAAATATTACAAATAAAGCTAATTCCAAGAGGTGTTTCCACTTGCCCCTGAATGTGGAGCAAAGGGACATTTTGTGTGCAAGGAAAGTGTGAGAAATTTATAGAATTCAGGTTTTCTCTCACTGTGGAAAGCTACTACAAGCTTTCCTATAGGCATTTGGAGAAGGCAACAGGTCAGAATTATCTCTTTGGGCATTTATACACGACCCCTAAACTCCGGGGCAAATGGCTCCCAGCTCCAGAGCTTAAAAATGTTTCCCCACCAGCTCCAGAGTTAACAGGAAATTAAGTGCGGCCACACCCACTTTAGCGCGTCCCAGCACACCTTTCAAGTACCTGCTCTTCCGGGGTGAAAATTGCTTGATGCAGTGTAACGATAGTGAGTGCGGGGCTCTCCTCGCTTCTGTTTGTTGTTGTTTTGGCTCCCGCCCCTTTAAGAGCTACTTTACAGAGACAGGAAAGTTGCCGCGGCAAGAGCGGAGGCAGAACGGAGGTGAGCCATGATCTTTTCTTCCTTTTTTTTCTCCCTCCCCTCACGCAGCCAGCAGCCAGGGCGGGGACACAGGAAGAGCGACAAGCCCCTAAGATCTCTGGTCCGAATTTAAGTGGCCAGCGGATCTTAGGGGTCGTGCAAAAGCGCCCAGAGGCTCCAGTGTAGGACTGTCTCTTCAGGTCAGACAGAGAACATGCTAGCCCTCCAGATGTCGCACTAACAATCCCATCCCTTTTGCCGTGTTCATTGGGGTCGATGAGCTCTAGACTCCATCAGCTCCCTTGTAAGCGCCACACATTTCCTTCCATCCATCCAGAGTTGGAGGTAGAATCTTTGGGGAACCTCTCCTGTATGGACTTCATTGGAATGAACCCAAGCTGGCCAAGAGGAGACCAGGAATAAGTCCTCGTTTTGGCAAGGTAACACCCATATGGGCTTGTAGCCTTTCTTAATCTCTGGAGAAGTGAAGCTACACGGCTTCACATGTTTTCCCAGGAGGCTTGCTAGGATAACAGTTGACAACTAGAGCTTGCTCTCGAAAGCTCAGCAACTTTTTTTATTTTTCTACTAGCAGCCTACGAAGGTATCACCCATAGTAGAGTTCCACTCTTGGAAGTTGACCTTCAATTTATAAAAATCAGAGCACTACCACCTAGAACAGGAATAGGTCTCCTTTGGCCTTCCTATTGTGAAGAGGAAAAACCTCTGTGGCCGACAAAACCTTCCCGCCAAAATATATGTGTGGGGAGAGGCAAAGACCCACACTTTTTGTGGGGGGGGGGCAGAATAAGGGGGCAGCAAAAGAGAAGAACAGGGTGAAAGGGTTGAAGATTAAAATGTAAACAGCAAAATTTATTATAATTACAAGAGTGTTTCAAATTATTTCCTTAAACTGCAACATAATTTACTCCTCGTCAAGGTCTCTATTGGTGGTGAAAGAGGAAACTGCTTGACCCTGGGGTGACCTCTGACCCCACAGGTCAGCACCCATGGAATGCACAGATGTCATGGTTCATAAGCAAAGGCAGACATGCTCCGGTTTCCCAGGCATTGAGGCGCCTGGGCTTGGATGGGGCCAACATGTATACCTCCCTTTGAACTTAGTCACTCGTACCTGAAATAAAACTTAAAATAAGCACAGCCTGCTCTGAAGGCAGGCGAAAGGGCACGGAACAATAATGATGACAGGAACACATGCCGGGCTCATGCTAGGAATAAAGGAAGCGGGAATCAAGGAGGGATGCAATTATAATTGCAAAATAATGCTTTGCACTGGGAAGGGGGCCTGCGTTTACTTGGAAAGATGCTCCCTTGAATTGAATGCCCCTTACTCACCGGTAAGGGGACATTGATTTGCAGCCTTCACGCATCCCGCCTGTGGCTACTGTAGGTGTTTCATTCAAGAAAGCAACTAGAAGCATTCTGTTCCATTTCAACACACAGGCAGAAAAGAAAGGGAGGGAAGAAAGAGAGAGAAGAGGTCACCGCTCCCCATGTCCCGCAAGAAAAACATAAGTTGAAACAGAATCCTTGCAATTAATCAATAGGTTTTCTTCTCTTTGTTTTCCCTTCGGCCCAAAACAGAAAATCCATTAAGAAAAACTTTCATTGGAACGAAGGGTGCCAGTGATAAGAGGTGGCACTGGTATGGCTTTTGCTGAGCGAAGGCTGTTTAATTTCACATCCCCTCAACAAAAATACACACTGTGGTTGTGGTCCACAAACATCGGTTAGCTTTGATAGACTTTTTTTAATGACCACTTAGGTCCCGGGTTGTTTAATATCCATGCAGAGAATGAGAGAGAGAGAGAGAGAGAGAGAGAGAGAGAGAGAGAGAGAGAGAGAGAGATCCACACCGTTATTTTTTCTTTCTTTCCTAAGGACTGGCAGAACTACTCTCTCCCTCCCCCTCCCCACCGCAGTCAGTAATTCAGCCATGTAAACTTTCTACCGGCTAAATAAAAAACGTAAGGCAAGTCAATATAAGGTCTCGTCTTGCCAATGCCACAGGACATTTTAATTTAGAGGAGAAATGATCAAACCCCTGGCAATATAAAGGCATATATTTTAAAGAAGTGGATTAGGCCGTCCATGTCCCAGGTTTTAATTTTTAGATTAGAATAATGTCTTCTATATCAGCTTAAAATTTATATTAAAGGGAAATTGGGGTTCTAACAGTTCCTTTCAACCGGCTGCCATTGGAGAAAACCACAAGTTGCACCAAGCATGATCAAAGAGCTTCCCAATTAGTTGGGCTTTAAATCACGGTAATTGTCAGCTGTAGCTTGTAATTGGAGAAACGTTGTTTAAGAGCAACAGTAAACTCGCCTGAGTTGTAATCTTTAAAGGGAATGGAAGAGTGAAGGAAATTGTGGACTCGAGTTGGTCATTCATGACAGTAGGGCAGCAAGAGCCAGATGACAAATCTGGGGTTGGGTAAAGGTAAAGGTAAAAGGTAAAAATAGAGGCAATACCTTCATAGGCCACTATTAAAAATAAGGGAGGGGTGGTATATGACCCATGTTTCTTTGTTTGAAGAACGGGGGTGTGACTTAAGAAACAGCCCTTTACAACTGCCCTTCTTGCCCCTAACAAGACTCCTGCCCTGGCTACAACATCACCTAGCCATGGATTTTAAGAACATCATCTAAAGACTTTAAAAGTAACCTCCTGGTGAAGAACATCTTTCACCATGTCTGAATTTCTGGTACCTGCTTTGAAGAAGGGTGATTTACACTCAAAAGCTGGCAATGTTCCTTTTTCTAATTTTTAATAATGGCCTCTGAAGGTATCGACTGTAACCTATTTTTGCAATTGTGTTTTGTGATGGCCACACGGCTCAACTCCGTTTTGCCTTTGTAAAAGGTAAAGGTTCCCCCCTCGTGCACTTGCTAGTCATGTCCAACTCTAGGGGCGGTGCTCATCTCTGTTTTTAATCCAAAGAGCCAGCCTTGTGCAAGTCCGCGCCCATGTGGCCGGCATAGCTGAACGCATTTCTGCGTATGGAACACTGTTTACCTTCCCGCTTTTTACGGCATTAAAAATCAAATCAAATCAAATCAAATCAAATTAAAGGAGATCTGCCAGCTGGTTGTCCAAATTTCTCTTGAATGCCTCCGGTGTTGAAGCGTTTGCGACCTCTTGAGGGAATTGGTTCCATCCTCATGCTACTCGAACAGTTAGGAATTTTTTTCCTGATGTTCAGACAAGCTGGGTTCTCTTCACTTGAGCCCATTGCTGCCCGTCCCACACTCTGGAATGATCGAGAACGGATCCTGCCCCTCCTCTATATGAAAGCCCTTCAAATATTTGAAAAGTGCTATCCTATCACACACACCCTCCGTCGCCCAGTTCTTTCAGTCTTTCCTCCTTAGGGCCTGGCTTCCAGTCCCCTGGATTGCTCTCCTCTGAACCACACAGAGAGTGTGAGGTCCTTTCTTGTTGATAGCTCTCATACACCTTTTCTTGTACTGTGCTTCCCTGCTTTTCACCAGTTTAAAAGCTAGGAAGTTGTGTGTTTTTCAAGGTAGAGATATCACGGAGGACCAGAATTTGACTACTGGTGATCAAACGTTTATTTGTTCTCAACATCTCTATTCCACTGCCCCACTACTTAACTCAAGAGGCTCCTACATGGTCTGTCTTCCTTCCCAGTATATTTTGGGAAGAGCCATATGGAGTTGGTCAGGCTGAGATAGTATGATGCCCTCAAATTGGCTTTTATGGGCTTATTAATTATTATTATTATTATTTTAGAGTATTTTTACCCCGCCTTTCTCCTTGGAAAAGGTCCCAAGGCGGTTTACAGTAATGAGGGATAATATACAGTCCAATACAATTAAGACATGATAATATACAGTCCAATACAATGAAGACCTGTTCAAGTATTGAGAACAAGGAATTGAGGGACATTTTTACAGCATTAATAGGCAACATTACAGTAAAGCTACAAGGTTATATGTAGTTATAAACACAACGTCTATGTGAACCCATAGATTCATATAAAAGACACATAATGGTAGACCCTCATTCAGGGAAAGCTTGCCTGAAGAGAAAGGTCTTTGCCTGTTTCTGGGAGGACAACAGAGATGAGGCAGTCCTGGCCTCTAGTGGGAGGGAGTTCCACAGTCTGGGCGCAGCAGTTGAGAAGGCCCTTTCATGGGTTCCCACGAGAGGTACCTGTGAGGGTGGCGGGATGGAGAGAAAGGCCAAATCCTTTTTCTACACTCACCCAGACGTCTGATGAAGGGTGTTCCCAAAATAGGGTTTTCAAGTTTCATAAGAACAAGTGGCTTACAATGGCCACCTCCATGTTTTCATGGCCTAACAAGGTTTGAATTTGGGTCTTTGGAGGCCTAGCCTAACAGTCTCTCTACTGCACCTCATTGGCTCCCCAAAACATTATCCCACCTTGGCTCCTAGGCAGCTGTAGCGTGTGACATGCCGATTATACAACATATAATGCCTTAATATTCAAAATAATCCATTGTGCTAAGTCTGGTTGTTTATACAAACTAGAGTAGACTCTTGAGTGAATTAGGAGTGATTAAGACAAGCCCTGTGGGCTCAAAGACTCTAGTCAGTTTGGACTAAAAATCAGAATTACTTTAAAGAAGCTGGTATTTTCTAAGGACAATTCAATGCACTGCTAATGCTTGTGTTACTGCCACCACTTGCAGCAACATTTATGGAAAGTCGCCAGTGTCCCATACTGCTTAAAAGCTTTCTCTGGGAAGTTTACGAGTTTAATTATGCAAGCTAAACATTGCTGGATATTCACTTTAACAACCATGGAAAGATGGAAGTCTGAGTGAACCTTGAGGCAGCTACCAGAGTACATTAGGAATGAACTTGGGTCATGAGCACAGTTGTGGCTCATAGTCCAAAGCATTAAAATACATTTACATAAATAAACATTTTAAATGGTGGTCTTGATCAGATTCGGCTTACAATACTCCACTGACTCCACAGGTGTAACATTCAGTTCCTCCTCACTGTGCTTCGTGGGAGCAGAGCCAGCCTGTGTAACCCTGGTCTTAGCTGCCTAGTCCTGCTGGAATACGGGTATGGAATACCACTTCTGGATACTGTTATATCTATGTGGGAATTGACTTGAAGGCACATAACTAACCAACTTACTAAGTAATAAAGGCACACTAGATCGCACGGAAAGGTTTAGAATTTGGCTGAAAAATATTCCAGTGAATGAAAAGGCAGAGAGGAGATTAGAACCGGTGACTCTCAGTGGTCACAAGCGAACCCTGGGAGTGGGAAGAAAACGGTGCTCCAGATGTTCTTTGGCTGCAATTCTCATCAGTTCTAGCCAGTGAAACCATGGGTGAAGGCTGGTAGGAATTCAAAACAACATCATCTGGAAGACCACACATTTCCCACCTATGTTCTAAGCTAAGTACTACACCATATGGGCTTTCCAATAATCTTTCCCCACCACCACCATTGTAAGCAATCATTCTGACTTGCTCGGGCCCTTTGACTTGATTCCTAGAAAGAGAGCCTGTCCCTTTCTCTGCACCAATCCCAGCTTGTCCAAAATCTTGGAGGCAGCGGTGAAATTGATGGAGTTTTGTGCTGTTCCAGGCAGCCTATGCCACAGGTCTGCAGGAGGGCTAAAGGAAGATCAACTCGGAGGCCTGGCTCAACCAAGGCTTGGTATAAGCCTGGCCGTGTCCTGTACCTGACAGTTTGTAACTAGGCTGACAGTGTCCAGGTTTGTAAAAGCTCGACTCCTTGGGTTAGCCCGTGTAAACATTTCGTTCTAATGGAATATTATATTCCTAGGAGCCTTGTGCTTCGAGACAGCCTGATAGATAAATAGATATCTACTTTTAATAAACACCCCACATTGTGGGCTAATAGGTTAGACAAGTCTTCACAGAAGACAAAAATACTGAAGGGAAAGGAGAGGGCAGGGAAAGAGTTTAGAGACTGTTAGGAAGGCAACTGGTAAGACTCAGATGCATCAAAGGAAAGGCAGAACAAAGGAGATGGATAGTGGGGGTATATCCTTGGGCTGTTAATCTTCCTCGAGTTGTACAGCACACGTGCAGGGATTCACAGAACAGAATCAGTTTCAAGTTTCCTAAAATAGACCACTCCTTTTTCTCATTAACTGGCACTTACCGTCTCACTAACTGACTGGTATATAAGCACCACGTTCTGCTTTATCCACTGAATTGTTCCATTCTATTAATAGCCCTTAGAGCTGTGCACCAGTCCCTGGATCTGATTTGGAGGCCAAAGGAGGGTGTCCCCGTTCGGCCTACGGTGATCTGCACCCCAGATCCAAGTCAATTTGTAAAGCTCCTGTTGACATGCATCGGAAAACCAAAATGGCATACGAATGGCACACCTTAAAGATGGGGCTACATCTGCTTGTTTCAGGGCTTTGCCTAGTAGGGAACTTTACAATTTTGTTGTTAAAAGGGGGAAGTTGAAACAATGTGCTCCAGACACAGATGGATTAGCTTCATTTCAAACCCGTGACCCCCTCGCCCTTGCCTCCCTTTGCCAAATGGTAGAGCCGGGATTGCAGGCAAAGGAACTCCCCTCCCCTTCCGCCCCCCCCCCAGCCAGTGCCCGGTCTCATCAGAGATCTTCCAAGTTACAATTTTACAATTACACAATGTTAGTGTGACGTCTTTATTATTGTTTTAATTATTTATTGACATTTTAGTGTTTTAACTGCTTTAATTCTTTTTGATTAAAGAGACCTTTGGGTAGTGGGTGGCATATAAGCTGCAAAAATAAATAAATAAATAAATAAATAAATAAATAAATAAATAAATAAATAAATAAATAAAAGTCCACTGCTCGTGCACAGACTTGGGGAAAGCGTCTGGGCTGTTGTTGTTTTGCCTCTCTCTGTCTAAAACTCCCAGAATCCCCCAGCTAAAACTCTTTTACCATCAATCCCTTAGCTAGAAGAACCTCAGAGGTTGAAATTCTGTCAGCCTCATAATTCCTGCTCTCAAAATAAGGAGGCCCTTTTTTGTTTTATCCCTCTTAGATTCCACACAGCCCACCCTTTTGGGCTCAGACAACGTCACAAGATAGGGATTTTCTGAAACACGAAAACGATGGTCGCTGCCAACCAACACATGCGTGGGAGGTTGGAGGTTTTGTTTTCCTTCCAAATAAGTTCCTTCCGAAACTGAGCAGGTTGCTGAAAATCCAGAGGCACAAATAAATAAATAAATAAATAAATAAATAAATAAATAAATAAATAAATAAATAAAGTCCAACCTAGAGCTACAGTGGCCAAGTAGAGAAGGTTATTTCACAAACTGTTCACCTCTGTACAGTGGTACCTTGTATAAAGCAATTAATTCGTTCCAAATGAAATTCTGTTAAGCAAATGTTCCTTTATACCAATTTCCCATAGGAATGCATTGAAAACAGAGTAATCCCTAATCGCGACCATTTTTATGTTGTACCGATTTGCCCCATAGACGATTCTGTTAAGCAAATTTCCCCTATCTCTGGAAATTTTTTATGTTGTACAGGTTTTATAACTGTTTGTTATACAAGGGTCCACTGTGCTTATAAATATATCAAAACTGTGACTAAAAGTGGGACAGTGTTGAGGGCGGGAGGGTGGGGGCAGTCCATGTGGTTTCTCCCTATTGCAGTATTGGACTGTGTGTATGTAAAAAGAGTTGGCCACTGCATTCTTCCTTTCTTGAGCCTGAAGGCTTCTAAAGTGTTTTTAAGTTGTTTAGCCCATGCATGAGTTGCCCAGTTTTGAGGCTGATCCGAGGACCAAGAGAGAGGAAGGCTCTGTCCAGGGCCTTTTGGTGAATTGAAGGCAGTCAAAGGTCAAGCTCGCCAGAGGCATTTTGATTGTTATGGTAACCATGACTTAATCAAACAATCCTGGGATTCCAGGTTTGTGGGAACAGGCAGAGATCTGAAGAGCCTTGGAATTAATCAATCAAAGGCGGCAGGGAAGAAAATCCAAAGATATATGACTTATCCTTCCCAATCTATTACTCTGTCCTTAAACACACAAGAATCATGCTTAGAACAAAGCCCCCTTTCAGCCCCCCAAAATACCTCTCATTTTTGTTGTCTTCTTCCTTGCCTTCAATTTCTGAGCATGCCTCTCTGTTTCGTGGTAGTCAGATGCCCGGACAGAAAGAGAGTAAAGGGTGGGGGTCGGTGGGGGGGGGGGCAAAGGGCGAAATGGAAATTTAGGGGCAAAGACCCACTGTATACTGTAAAGCAAATCTTGATAATAGCACCATGTTGCAATAAAGCACACCTAAGCAGTTGGGGAAAAACAAACATTCACCTCTTGTGACTATTAATGTTTGGAGCGTAACACGAGCCATCAATGAATTTGCTAAGAGGCAATGAACATCTGGTATGAAATGTATATTCAATCTCCTATTATATCTCACGCCTCATTCTGCTGCTATATGTCTGAAGAAGTGCACACGTGCACAAAACATTACATTAAAATATGAAAGTTAGTCTTTAAGGTGCCACATGTTTGTGTCTTTTGTTTTGTTTTGTTTTTCTTTGATTTTTGCCTGAAATTCTTGAAATGACTAACACGGCTACCTTCTCTGAAACTTTTGCTAAGTGGGTAGCCAGTGTGTTCTCTGGTCTTCCCCGCCACCCCATATTCCTTTAGCTTGCATCTTCCTTTAACCACCAGTGAAATTCCAAATGTTGCTGTGTCCCGTGTAATGCACCTTTCGCTTGCATGAATGAGGAAAGAGAGACAGCCCTGGAACTTTGGAAAGAGCTCCCAAAAGGTTCAAAAGATTGTCAATAATTTAGAAAGCAAAAGCTCACGAATCGGCTGGTTGCTGCGTCTCTTTTTTGTGTTAGACTAGACTTCCGAAAACTGTCCGCAGCAAAGTCGGCAGCTCAGTGGTTCGAATCCCGGGTGCCACAGAGCGGAGCGAGCTCCTGCTGATCACCCCAGCTCCTGCTAACCTAGCAGTTTGAAAGCATGTAAATGCCAGTAGATAAATAGGCACTGCCATAAAAAGTGGGAAGGTCAAACAGTGTTTCCTTGCAGCCATGCCGGCCACATGGCCATGGACTTGCACAGCACTGGCTCTTCGGCTTGAATATGGAGATGAGCACCGCCCCTAGAGTCGGACACGACTAGCACGCATGTGCGGGGGGAACCTTTACCTTTACTTAGGCTACAGGTTATACCTTTTGAGGTTAGGGGTTGTTTGCTGACTTTACCTTCTATTCCTCAGAGTGGGGAACATAAAACAGAAGTGATCCCTGTGAACGTGGAGAAGGCAGACTATTTTTACACCATGGGTGACGAACCGTCCTAATCTCCCCATAGACTGACATGGAAACACAGCAGAGAACATGCTCTTTTGCAATAGATCTGGTTGTACACATTGCATAAAATCTGTGGTCCAAACGAGAAATGGAGCAATGATGACCTTAGGCAGGCTACTACCAGGAAAGCCGTGGTGTGCTTAGTTATTTGGCTAAACCCAGGTGTTAGTCCTGGGTAGACGCAGACCCATTGAACGAGTGGGACTCAACTTTTCAGTCAGCATTCATACAATTCCATTTAATTCAACGCATCTACTCTAGTAAGACTAACATTGGATTTGTCCCTTCGTGTTCCGGTACATGGACATCAGAGAAGGGACATGTTTTTGTTTTTTTTTTTTGGATTACAAATCCCAGCACACTGGTTTGGGAATTATGGGATAGATAGTAAAGAAAAAGAGAGCCACTCCAAAGCCTGCTGCCCAGGCAGGAAAATTTGGAGCAAAATCTGTACTGGATTAAAAAGCCTAATTATTATTTTGTACAATGCCCCTTATCACCATGAGACAGGGCCTTCTCAGTGGTGGCTCCAAACGGCTTCCCTAGGTTTGCCTAGTTTGGTCCTTGTTGCATTTCAGTGGCCTACTTCAGAAATGGACAGGGAGCTGCCTATTCCCCACCTCTTAGCTAGGTGAGCGGTTCATTGGTTGATCCACTTCTTATGAGCCTGCTCAGGCCATAACTGGAGACCCGGTGGCCTACGAGGAAATTCAGAGTTCAAGTAGACCCAGATCTCGCAGCACCGACGGATCGGGAATCCTTGCTCAAACTCAGAATTGTGTCATCTGCCTTTAAACATCTGAAAAATCTAGAGCTGTTTGGCAGAGATGTGACTGCTGGGATGGCCTTTCACTGTGCAAAGTGGGTTTAACGGCATAGAAAACTAGGGTTTCGGAAAGTAATGGAGGTCTTTTGGGAAAGAAACTTGTTCAGCTCACGTTTTACTGCAAGCCTGCTTGGTTTCCATTTTCCAAATGTATGAATACATTGGCATGTAACTGCCTTCCTTTAAAAATGAATAGTGCTCTGAATTTGGTAATCCTGTTTTCCAGCGTGACCATGCGTGCAGACAACAGCATCCATACGATAAGCCCCCGTCACTTTTAACGTGTGTTGAGCCTAACAGGGTTTTCAAAGAACGTGAGCTATTGGACTGGTTTTGTAACTTTACGTGGCCAAACACAGATTCGAACGCAGTCCCCTGACTCCTAGTCCATCGCTCTGTCCATGATACTGTCATACAAGTTGTTGGATTTTTGGGAGGACTCAGTTAAAAGAACAGCAAAACCAGTGAGGAAATGGGATGAAGCCAACTTAAGATGGCAGAACCCCTACACAGACATTCCTCCCAGACAACTATATCTATCTATCTGGCTGGATAACTCAATTGTTTAGATCTAGACATTAAGTGTTTCATTTCCCACTGGGACTACTGGAAGATGAGCCAGCCTGTATAACCTTGGGCCGAGTGGCCTCCTTGCCAGATGAAGTGTTCTAGAAATAAAATAAAATAAAATAAAATAAATAAGTTAAACATTAAAAAACCAATTCAGGTATGTGTGTGTTGTTGTGTCGTTACAGTTCTGACCGACTCTACGTGACTCCATGTCCATGGAGTTTTCTTGGCAGGAGTACTGGAGTGGCTTGCCAGTTCCTACTCCAGGCGCCTACAGCACCTGGTATATGCTAATTCAAATACAACTGAATAATTAAAAGCAAGTACACATAAAACACTATCTTAACTCTGAAAAAGCATTCAAGGACTCCATCATGATTGTTAAAGGTTGTGTAGACCATAATAGTAACCTTTGGCGCTCCGTTCAAAACACAAGTTAGGGTCAATTTGGAGAAACTGAAGATTGGGAAGGGAGAGAGAAGACTGCCACAGTTCCCATTTTTAATCCCAGTGATAGGAGGCCCACTCATCTAACTTGTGAAACTGTATTTATGTGAGACCCAGAGATTTCCAGGCAAAATTCAAAGAACTGAAACAAAAGTAAAAAAAAAAACCAGCAACAACCATGTGGCACCTTAAAGGACTAACAATTCTGTTTCAATGCCAGCTTTCATGGATCAGGTTCACTTCTTTGGGTATATGGCGACAGAATGACATGTCCAAAGAAATATAAATTTCACGCCAAATATTCGTTGGCCATTGAGTGTACTCGAAAATTTAGATGCATTGCATTAAACAGATTTAGTCCAGTTTGGACCGGAATTGTTTTAAGCCATCACTGTCTGCTGGTCTTCCTCTGGGGAGGCCAGATTGGAAAAGAAGGGTCCCCCCTCCCCCAACACTTGGCCATGTAGAAAAATATCATCCGGAATGCTTGCAAAATAAAACATTTATTTCCCCCTTGAGTGACAGCCCTGGGCAGATTAAAACAGTTAGGAAAGAGGCATCATCCAACAGGTATTTATCAAAAAGAAAAGAGGGGTGGAAGAGGAGGGGCTCTTAAGACACAGCAAAGCAAAAGGAGCTGAAATCCGTCTTCATCCAACTGACAAGGCTGTAATGTCTCAAGAATGCCAGGAATCCAATGGGGCCGTTCCATTAAACACCCCTGATTAGTGAATGGGGCTGATAAACCTCAGGGGCCAGAGGTCAGCCTTGTGGAACTGAAGGTACCCCAGGTATAGGAAGGTCTCCGGAACTCAGATTCCATTGGCAGAGTTAACCCTTTAGCCACCCTGAAAGAAAGAAAGAAAGAAAAAAGAAAGAAAGAAAGAAAGAAAGAAAGAAAGAAAGAAAGAAAGAAAGAAAGAAAGAAAGGAAGGAAGGAAGGAAGGAAGGAAGGAAGGAAGGAAGGAAGGAAGGAAGGAAGGAAGAAGAAGAAGAAGAAGAAGAAGAAGAAGAAGAAGAAAGAAAGAAAGAAAGAAAGAAAGAAAGAAAGAAAGAAAGAAAGAAAGAAAGAAAGAAAGAAAGAAAGAAAGAAAGAAAGAAAGAACATGAGGGAAGGAGGCACTGCAATTCTTTTAAGGCAACAAGAAATCCTTGTTGCCTTAAAAACTGCCATTGCCTCCTCCATTTCGACAAAATCCGTTTAGTCAAGTTCAGAAAACCAGATTTCAAAGTCACAGTAGCAGGGGATGGGTGGGTCGGTGGATCCTCCTGTTTTCTCGCCATTCCTGAATGTTTATTTATTCAACATATTTTTACTCCACTTTTCTCAAACCCAATGGGGCTTGGCCTATCGGGGTTGTGGGGTGAAATGAAGCTCATTTACGAATCCATTTGTGTCTGGAACACAGACCGAATCTGATAGGGGCACATATAGTTTCAGCTCTCTCTCTCTCTTTCTTTCCCCTTTCAAAAGTGAAAATGAAAAGTTCCTAGTTGGCAAAGCCCTGAAAGGAACAGTGTGAAAAAGGGGAGGTTTGATCTCCTCTTTAAGGACTGTCATATCTGTTGCAAAAATCAAAGAAACAAAACAAAACAAAAAGACAAAAACAGAAACCTTAAAGTCTTACAATGTATTTTAATGCAAGCTTTCGTGGATCAGGTCCACTTCTTCGCACTTATAGTAGCAGAATGAGATGTCCAATGTCATATACGATGGAATATAAGTTTCATACCAAATATTATTTGGATGTTGGAAGGATGCTAATTTGGATTTTTGATGGAAGTCTATGGGAGCTTTAGGAATGGATTTGGATTTGGGGGTGCAAATCACTAGAGACCCTACAGAGGTAAATTCCAGCACGCTACTATGGTCTCTGCATCAGAGCTAGGGGACCCTTGGAATGGATGTGCAAAAATTCAGAAGCTCAGACAAGGATCAGGAAGTTTGTCCCTTTAGATGTTGATGCATTATTTCTCTGGCCATCACTCATCCAGACTGGATCAGACTACAGTAATCAGAATGTGAATCCAACAATATCTAGAAGGCTCTAGGTAACCAAGAACCTAGCTCCATTAAGAAGGATAACAAGTGAAGGGGAATGGAGCTCACAATAGGCAATCCTACTCTTCATAGACATGTAAGCTGGTTTTATTTAAAATACCTTTACCCTGCCTTTCTCCTTAAGAAGGACCCAAGGCTGTTTACCTAATTAAAAGACAATCTCAAAAGCTAAAGACTGGAAGTGTATAAATACTAAAAAGGAGCAAACAGATGGTAGCACTAAACAACGGTAAACAAACGCAGACGTACAAAATAATGCAGGTCATGAGTAAAGTGGATAGAGGGACGCTCTTCTCCCTCTCACAAAATACCAGAACTAGGGGACATCCACTCAAATTGTGGTAGAACAGACAAAAGAAAGTATTTTTTGTTAGTCTGTGGAACTCCCTGTCACAGGAGGTGATGATGGCATCTGGCCTAGATGCCTTCAAAAGGGGATTGGACAGATTCCTGGAGGAGAAGTCCATCACAGGTTACAAACCATGAGGGAGATGTGTAATCTCCAGGCTTAAAACCGGGGTACTTCAAGGGCCAGATGCAGGGGAGTGGTATCAGGAGACAGATATCTAGTCTCATGCGCTCCCAAACGCATCTGGTGGGGCCACTGTGAGATACAGGAAGCTGGACTAGATGGGCCGTTGGCCTGATCCAGCATGGCTCTTCTTATGTTCTTATGTTCTTAACACCAAAACCACCTCCAATGTAGTAAGACATGACTCCTGGTTTAAAGAACCCACTTAGGCAGCCAGACATGAAGGGAAAGCTTGCCTGAAGAGAAA
This sequence comes from Phrynocephalus guinanensis, assembly GCA_037367245.1. Taxonomy (NCBI): domain Eukaryota; kingdom Metazoa; phylum Chordata; class Lepidosauria; order Squamata; family Agamidae; genus Phrynocephalus; species Phrynocephalus guinanensis. Next base: position 11,092,002 of record CM074752.1, read on the forward strand.
CGTCTTTGCCTGCTTGTAGAAGAGCAGCCAAGATGGAGCCAGCCTGGCTTCCAGTGGGAGGGTGTTCCACAGTCTTGGGGTGGGGGGAGCAGCCACAGAGAAGGTCCTCTCCTGGGTCCCCACCAAATAAATTTGTGGGATCAACAGAAAGCCCTTTCCTGATAGAAAAAGTCCATAAAGGGAGACATGATCCTTCAGAGTGGTTGGGCTCAAGCTATTTCAAGCTTTATCAGTTAGGACCAACGTTTTGAATGGTGCCCAGAAGTGGATTGGCAGCCAGTGGAGCTGCTGTATTTGTTGGGGGGTCAGGTCATTATTGCCACGAGCCCTTGTTAGCCATCTGGCTGCCCAATAACTACTCTTCCTGAAATCAAGTGAGGTTCATAGCTGATGCGTAATGGCAAAAAAGAGATAGAAAACAACTCTTCAAAACAAAGAGGAAAATCAGTGTATCCTATAGCCTGAATCAAAAACTTGGACCATTCTGGCAGTGGAATATGCTGCCATGGAGGGTGGTGGAGTCTCCTTCTTTGGAGGTTTTTAAGCAGAGGCTGGATGGCCATCTGTCGGAAATACTGTGATGGGAGTTCCTGCATGGCAGGGGGTTGGACTGGATAGCCTTTGAGGTCTCTTCCAACTCTGATTCTATGATTCTATGGGCGTTTGTTTATACACGACCCCTAAGCTCCGCCGCAAATGGCTGCAAGGTCCGGACCTTAAAAATGTTTACCCACCAGCTCCGGACTTTGCAGACAATTAAGTGCGACCCCGCCCACTTTAGCGCGACCAAACAGCAGTTTTCTTGTACCTGGTCTTTGATGGTGACAAATATTTGATCCGGTGTAAGGATAGTGAGTGCGGGCCTCTCTTGGCTTCCGTTTGTTCTTTTTTTTGCGCCCCGCCCCTTTAAGAGATCTGAATGCTGCCGGGAACAAAACGGAGGTAAGACGGCATGCTTTTCTTTCTTTTTTCTCCCTCCCTCAGGCAGCCAGCAACCAGGAAGTGCGGAGGGGGGTGGGGACAGAGGAAGACAGAGGAAGAGCGACGAACCCCTAAGATCTCTGGTCCGAATTTAAGTGGCCAGCGGATCTTAGGGGTCGTGTAAAAAGGCCCTATGATCCTTATCTAGTTTGGGAGCCGTCTCATTCATTGGGCAAAGGGGGCACTTGTCCCTAGGCCGCCCGTGTAGCAGGTGAACCAGCGCTGTGTCAGTTTCTTCAAAGTAGGTTGAATCCTGTCTTTTGATTATTTGAAGATTTCTTTCGTTTCCAAGGCAGAAGGCCTCTTCTGTTTCTCAGTGATGAACCACAGATCCCATCATCCCTGGACAAAACATATATGCTTCTTCAGGCCACTGTGCTAGAAAAGCCTGAGATACAGTGCCTAGAACATGCAAGGATAAGGTCCAGCGGTCCTGCAAATGAACCCAAGAACGACTGGAAAGTCTTTTCTGGTTGAAACATAAAATACATTTCTGTCACTTTAAAAAACTTGGATGCACCAGTGGGGCCTCTTAAGACAAATTTAATTTGTTCTACGGGTCAATTCGTTTTACGAAAAATCCATCCTACAAAATGCAGTTTAACGCAGTTCCCACAGGAATGCATTGAAATCGTCTTGCGAGGCATCCCATAGGGAAATAACGTCTTACGAGGTTTTCTGGAAATTTCATTCATCTTATGAGTTTTTTGTATTAAGGGGCATTCGTCCAACCACTACTTGCACGGGGGGGGGGGGAACAAGTTTGGGCAGCATCCCTTGTTTTAGGGGAGAATTGCACCCCCTAGAGCAGTGATGGTGAACCTTTTAGAGACCGAGTGCCCAAACTGCAATTCAAAACCCACTAATTTTTTTTGCAAAGTGCCAATACAGTAATTTAACCTGTATACAGGTGGCTATGAAGGGGCGATGTTGGGTGCCCACAGAAAGGGTTCTGAGTGCCACCTTTGGCACCCGTGCCATAGGTTCGCCATCACTGCCCTAGAGTCACGAATCTCCCATTACAGCTAGGCGTACGTATGGATATTTTCTTTTTCTTTCTTTCTTTCTTTCTTTTTTCTTTCTTTCTTTCTTTCTTTCTTTCTTTCTTTCTTTCTTTCTTTCTTTCTTTCTTTCTTTCTTTGCAGGGGGCATAGAATCATTATTTCCATCTCAAGCTACCAACTAAAGATATCTTCTGGTCACTGGTTTGGCCAATTGGTTTTGGGAGACGGACAGTGCTGAACACCAGTACAACATCAACATTTGCTACTCCAGTATTATGTTACCTATTTGTCAGGGAAACCACAGGAGTCTCAGAACTAAACTGCTGCTCATTTACAAGGTGCTGGTTGCATTCCAGGGCGCACACCTCTTTGGGCTTGCAACGAGGAAGGCAACAAGGACTTCATGAGTGAGCAATACTTTGCCACCAAGATGCTACTCAATTCCCCATATATTGGGAATAGGAGGCTGACCAGATCTCTCTCGTAAAACATACGGATTCTGGAATGTACGGGCGGCCTTTTCCACCCACTTTCAATCCTCATAAATAGACCCGTTTGCATATTTTCAGCTAGATTCTTCAAGGAGGGTCACCTAGGTCCGTCCCCCCACCCCTACCCCGCGGATGGATGAATGAATGGGAGCGACATAAGAGTGCTACTCATTATGCTCTCCGCCGTGCAGTTTCTCCATGCTTTCCTTTCTACTTCCTTCCAGATGTGATCCCGCAAGTCTTGACCCAGCTGTCAATAGAAGTTAATTTCACGGCAAGCTTTTCGATTGAGGTTGAAAACAAATGGGGAGGGGGGGGAGAAAGAGACTGGGGGGGTGTGCTTTCCAATAAGAGCACAAGTTATTTATTATTTATTTATTTACAAGATTTGTTTAGCCGCCCCACTACCAAGAGGTCTCTGGGTGGCATACAACAGGTATTAAAAACTCTAAAACAATAAAATTATTAAAACTGTAAAATACAATACAGTTAAAACCAGACACAGTACAAATTACTTATCTTATGTGTGTTTTTTCCCCCCTTGATATTGTTAGCCGCCCAGAGTTCCCGCCAGGGAAGATGGGCGGGATATAAGCTTTTAAATAAATAAATAAATAAATAAATAAATAAATAAATTATAAGTTATAAAACCCTGCTGCTCATGTGTCCAATCAAAGAATCTAATCAAAATGCTGGCCAAACAGGAAGGTCTTTGCCTGGCGCCGGAAAGCCAAAAGGGTTGGTGCCAGGCGGATCTCTGTAGGGGGGGCATTCCAGAGTCGGGGGGCCACTGCCGAGAAGTCCCTGCTTCGACATGCCACCCCCTTATCTCTTTGAGGGATGGCACCTTCAAAAGGGCCTCCTGGCCTGATCTTAAAGTACGGGCAGGCTCATATGGAAGAAGGCTGTCCTTTAGGTAGCCAGATCCTAAGCCGTTTAGGGCTTTATATGTAACCATGAGCACTTTGAACTTCTTAGCCTGAGGAGAAAAAGCTATTAATGATGACAAGTAACAAAACCTGGTGCTTCTGGAGTGCCACCTATCAAACTGTTCCTATTCGCCATTTCAAAAAGGCTGCCCACCATCCCGGTTCCAAAAGTTAGCACCAAATTCCACAGCGGCATAGGCAAGAAGGGGTTAATAACCTACCCACCCCGCTGAAAAGCAGCCTGCCATACTCTTGCAGCAGCTCCCAAGCAAATGAAGGATATGACTCCTTGGTCACTGCTGAGGAGTAAGTAGCTGGTTCGCAATCACTAGTTTCTTGTAGTTAGTTCCTTTTTCGAAATAACGGTATGGCTGAGTTACACATCTTAGCAAGAAACAACTTCACTCCTTTTGTGGTATAACTTTGACTGTTAGCTAGTTGTTGTTGTTCTGGAAATTGAGTCATGGCTACTGGATTTCTTTTTCTTGACAGACAGAAACGTTTTGCTGTTTGGATGAGCAACAAAACGTTTCTATCTCTCAAGAAAAAGAAGTCCAGTAGCCATGACTCTGCTTCCAGATAAACTCACCTGGATGACTGAGAATCTTCACAGACATTGTTGTTGTTGTTGTTGTTGTTGTTGTTGTTGTTGTTGTTGTTTGGGGGAGATCACTACTACATGTACCAACTAATGGTAGCTGGGAAGAAAAATAATCCATAATGTCTTTTCTGTATCTGTTTAAATAGCTTCTCTCCCCCGCCCCAGAAACTTTCCCTGTCTTTCATTGCTTTCCATCATCATTCTTTGCCCCCCCCCCCGAGCCAAAATGAACATGCAAGACGCCACAAGTGGGATAAACATTGGGCCCTGTTTATTGATACCACAAATGCAGCATAAAACATTGCCTCGAGGAGGGGGCTGGCGTAGTGCAAATACAACATGGGTCCAGGAGGTCTACCCTGGACCCCACCCCAGTGGCTTGCAGGTTAGGGCGAGTAGTGAGCACCTCGGGGGCGCTGTACCGCTAAATGGCACCCCCTCAGCTGGCTGGCGCTATAATACCCCCGCGGGGTCGTTGGGTGCCATCACATGGCCGGTCCCCTCCCCAGTGGGTGTAACAATGACAGGCAAAATATCAGGAAGAAAAACTTCCAGAATAAGGCCAAACAGCCCCAAAAAACTCACAGCAGCTATCAAATCCCGGTTGTGAAAGCCTGCGAGAATACACAGAAAGATCTTTGCCTGCTTGCAGAAGGACAGTAAAGATGAGGGCAGTCTGGCCTCCAGTGGGAGGGAGTTCCAGTGTCTGGGAGCAGCGACAGAGAAGGCCCTGTGCAGGTAACACAATTGTAATATCAAGTCACCTTTCTCTACCATTGTTTTCATTTCAAAAAGATCTGGAGATGCAAACACTTGCATGAATTATTATTATTAATTATTTATTGCATTTCCCCTACTGGCTTAATAACAGCATTATCACTATTTGGACTTTATGTTTTTAAAAATCTGCATGCAGTAGAAAGTAAAATATATACAGTGGTACCTTGTATAAAGGAATTAATTCGTTCCAAATGAAATTATGTTAAGCAAATTTTCCTTTATATAAATTCCCATAGGAATGCATTGAAAATGAAGTAATCCCATTTTTATGTTGTACAGATTTTCCCCATAGGCTATTATGTTAAGCAAATTTCCCCTATCTCCGGAATTTTTTATGTTGTACAAATTTTATGTTATACATGCTGTTTGTTATACAAGGGTCCACTGTAGTTTTATTTATCACTAATTGGCGCAGCCATTATTTGCTGGTGGGGAAAGTACAGATACAGCAAATAAAGTCGCCCCAAAAGATTTAATCAAATCCATCCTGAAATGCCTTCCCCCCCCGCCCCTCCCCCCAAAAGAAAGAACATGGTGGCGGGAACATGTAAATAAACTGAGCTAAAAGGAGGCAGCGTTGGTCAAAGGTGGTCTTTTGAAGATGGGCCCCAGATAGATTCCAGCCGATGTTCTCGGGAAAGGAATCCCAGAAATAAGAATCTGGGGTCGAGAACACCGTGCCTCCAGCTGAATTCAGATGGACGATGAGGAGAAGGAGCAAGCAATGCCTGTCAACTCTAATTATGGGCTAGAAGCTACATTTCCTATTGACATTAAAAGCAGCCAGAATCAATGAATGCAAGTAAATGACACCTCCCTCTCTCCGCTCCCCCAGCTTTGCTTGCATTTTTTTTTCATCTTGCTTTTGCTCCCATTGTCAAAGCATCCTTTGGTTGGCTGGGCAGCAGCCAGCGGACCACACCGAAGGGGAGCCCGATAAGAACGCGGACAAAAACTGCGATCTGTTTTTTAGCTGAGTTGCCTTTGTTACGCAGGTCTGTCCGGGCCTCCTCAAAGGCAAATCCCACGGAATCTGCTGGAGCTTACTCCAAAGAAAGTGAACGGGGGGGGGGGGAGGCAACCTTTTCTGTGGCGGCCGGCCAGCAGAAAGACCCGAAGTGTCATCTGGTTTTTTGAACTTAAAGTTCCTTGATTTCTGCACAGAGGCCAAGAACGGACCATTTGCTTTGGGGGGCGTGAAGCAGAACATTCGTCAAGTGCCTTTCGTGATCCCTCCCTAGCAGGCAAAGCGAAACAAGACACAATAAATGGCCTTTTGTTTTTTATTATGCTTTTATATCACACCATCTTGCCACTACTCTGAGTGGTTTCCAGCAATAAAATAAAAATAAAGAAAAAACCATATCCCCCCCTCCAGGCAACCCCCCCAAATTATACACACACACACACACACACACACACACACACACTATAAAAGGACAATAGGTCTAAAAATCAAGATGGTGGCAATGGAGAAAAACAATTACAAAATATAATAATCACAATAAGACTATGTGACCAAGATTATGAGGGTAGGGTATCCTGAAATACCTCCTTGAAAAGTCAAGTCTTAACAAATAATCAAGGGAAGGCGCATGGAAAACCTCCACAGGTACGGCATTCCATTAAGAGGGGGCCACCACAGAGAAGGCCCTTTATAAATAACAATTTGCTGCCTTTTCCAGCCACCAATAATGTGCTGCCTGAGGCAGATACCAAAGCCAGCAGCCCTGACCAACTTTGTGTTTGTTTATCGCCAGCCTCTACCTAGCCCATATTCACATTTATGATAAGTTTCTAAAACTACTCTCTACCACTGTTGCTGCGGCATAAAATTGCCCAGTGGAGTTTTTCCAAATAGTCAAAAGTCTGCTACATGCTGACCCGGGGTGGATAACGCAGACAACTCTGTAACTCGCTGCAAAGAATTTGCACAGCACTTTGAAGGCAAAATTGAACAGATCTGGACTACCTTGGATGCTGCTATTGATACAGAGCCTGTAAATAAAATGACCCGTTCCCTGACTGTCCTGTATTATTGGATGACTTTCATCTTCTACAGCCGGATGATGTGGTCAGGACCCTTGGAGAGATGACAGCCACCACATGTCTGCTGGGTCATTGCCTCTTATGGATGATAAAAGCTGCCAGAGAAGGTATGGCAGGCTGGTTAGGAAGAGTAGTGAATGCCTCCTTACAACAGGGCAGGGGTCCAGCATGCTTAAAAAACCACTGTTAAAAAAGCCCTCCTTAGATCTAACAATACTGAACAATTACCAACCAGTATCGAATATCCCATTCTTGGGGAAAGTCCTAGAGCGGGTTATGACCTCGCAGCTCCAGAGGTTTCTGGATGAGATAAACTACCTGGGTCCATTTCAATCTGGCTTCAGGCCTGGCTATGGGACTGAGACGGCACTGGTTGCATTGGTAGATGCCCTACACAGGGAAATTGATAGGGGATCTGTGCCCCTTTTGGTTTTATTGGACCTCCTGACTCGTCTCTCTGAAATAGGAATTGGAGGCACTGCATTAAAGTGGCTCCAGTCCTTCCTGCAGGAAAGGACGCATCGTGTTAAGGTGATTCATGTTCGACACCACAACTGCTGACCTACTGCGTTTTTATATGAATCTACTATACATGGCTACAAGGACTTTGCGTTTAACCGCTTACAGCTTTCTGTTTATAGCTCTCCTTGTGTGATTGCAGTGTCACTATGTGATCAGTTGTTAGTTTTAATGTTGCCTTCTAATGCTGTAAGATACCCCTCAATTCCCTGCTCTCAAAGTGAATGTGTCTTAATTGTAATGGACTGTATATTGCCTCTCCTTACCGTAAGCCGCCTTGGGTCCTTTTCCAAGGAGAAAGTTGAGGTAAAAATTACTCATAAACAAACAAACAAACAAACACATACATACATACATACATACATCATACATACATACATACATACATACATACATACATACATCATACATACATACATACATACATACATACATACTCTCTCACAGAAGGAAGTATGGGCGGGGTATAAATGTAATATTAAATAAATAAATAAAATAAAGTATATCTGCCTTTGCTTCCAAATGTGAAATCTCAAAGCATCAGAGGGTGTCCCCTGCATTGCACGTTTCCTCCTGGATCCTCTCCCATACAGGAGACCAAAGCTTGCAACACCCATAAACCAGTTAAAACCCATAAACCAGTTAAGGCTGATTGCCTTGACCTAATTGGCATGCAGAGAATGTCAATGGTATGGACCTGCAGGAACACCCCCCCCCCCCAATGTGGTACATTCCTGGCATGCCAATTTCAGAGCCCAAATTGGCCCCTAGGCTTTTGATTTTGAGGACTTGGCTGGGAATTACATCCCAGTGAAATCAAGAGGATTAATGGACGGCCAAGGAAACACACCAAACTGCTTGATTGCTGCTTTCCTAGTCCTTGATATTGTCCCATGCATTAATTTAGCAACAGGACTAGGGCATCACAGAAGATGCCCAGATATGGAACCTTTCTTTCTTCTCCAAGCAGATGGCACTTTTATTTATTTATTTATTTATTTATTTATTTATTTATTTATTTAGATTTCTATACTGCGCCCTTTAGCTACAATGGCCACTCTGGGTGGTTTAAGCCAACACATGGCCCTGGAGGGGGGGGGTCTTCTTAAACTACAGTAGCCTAAACTCACCCCAAGGGAATAAGGATCCTTATAGATTAAATCTAATTCTTCTTCTACATTACGTTACAATTGCATATGTGTAAAAGCAAACAATGGTTGGGGGGGGGGGTTCTAGCAATAGTCCTTCCCTTAATATTAGTGTCTATTTCTCCTCTGCAAGCACAGCACAATAAACAGTTAAAAGCTTGTCTTGTCTGCTTGGGAGAATGGTGCTATTGCCCTCTTCTGGAATAAGATAAAAATTGCTAACAGGGTCTGGGTATGATTTCAACGAGCTAGAGAGAAATAATTTTGTTCCAACAATGCTTCAAATCCTGTTGTGCAACTTGTTCTGCGTAAGGCTGATCACATGATTATCTGCAGTGATTTCTTGAGGCCTTCCTGGGATCCCACATCCACTGGGAGCCGGGAGCCTAGGGAGGGGAAGAATCTTAATTTCCCAAAATTGTTGCTACAGGTAAAACCATCCCTATTGCAGTGACGTATGGGAACTGATGAACACCCATCCTGCAGTCCCTAATGGCTTCCCCATAATAAAAGAGACATCAAAGAAGTCTTGGGAACTTTGAAAGAGTACAAAAATTAACGGGGTCCCAAACTTCAGCCCTCCAGATGTTTTGGACCACAACTCCCACAGTCCTTTGCCACTGGAAATACCAGCTTGGAATTCTGGGAGCTGTGGTCCAAAACATCAGGAGAGCTGAAGTTTGGACATGCTACAATCAGAAAATTTTTTTTATTTCTGGAAGATCAACCAGCTGATAACATCTGCAACCTCATGTAGCATAACATCTGGAAATCCTATTGGGTACGCATATTGTAGGTGAATTTGCAATGCAAGCCTGGTTGTAAATTTCTATAAAGACAGAGCTGGGGTACAACCGGGCTTTCATGCAAATACACCTACATACAACAGCCAATGAAGAATTGGTATGAAACATACTGTATATTCCATTACATATTATATTGCACACCTCATTCCGCTGCTCTATGTCTGAAGAAGGACGTGGACGTGTCCACGAAACGCTACGTTGAAATATGAAAGCTCTTCTTTAAGGTGTCACATGTTTTGTGTCTTTTGTCTTGTTTTAAAAGTAGGCTAGGTTATACCTTTATTGGCCACTACTAAAAAAAATGTAAGCTAAACTTTCCAGAGCAACTTGTTATTTTTATCAAAGCATTGTACCAAAAATTCAATCTTGAAAGAGGATGTAGTCTATCAGGCGCTGAGAATCTTTTTGATGAGACGGAATACACCAGACGATGGTATCTGGAGGCAGGGCTGGTGTTAAGGCTGCTTCAAGGTCCCGGATAGGGTTTAACACTGAGCATAGCACACAAACCAGCACAGTCCTTGCCCACCTCCCTTGTCTTATTTTATTTTATTTTTCTTATTTTCTGCCTGGAAACCGAGAGGCAGCCGCATCCAGAGCGGGCGAGGCAGGGAGCGGAGTCCGGAGAGCCCGGTCCAGCCGCGTCGCCATGGCAACGGGTACCCCCATTTCAAGCGACGAGCATCCCTCGCGAGGTCCTTCCTCCGGCCGGCCGGCCGGGGAAGAGGAGGGAAGCGATGGAGGAGGAGGAGGAGGAGGAGACGAGGGAGGCGCCGTCCTCTGCAGGAGGAGGCCGGGGATGACCCGGTAGTGGAAGCAACTGTCATGGCGGCGACCTGGTCCTCCTCCTTCTCCTCTTGCAGCTCTTAAGGCTCCGGCGCCAGGTGACATTTTGGGGACGAGGGCAGAGAGGCTTCTCCTTTGCGTCAGGAATCAGGATCCGACCCCTGGGCGCCTCGCTCGCCTCTTGCCCTCGCAGGGCTGCGAAGGGATTGGGTGCGTGGGTGGGTGGAGGCACTTGCAACCCAGCAAAAGGGAAAGGAGGATTTCCCTCCACGTTGCAGCAGGGAAGCGATCCTCTTTTTATTTCTCCGGGCTGCGGCTCCCAACTGGAATCAGCTGCACCGAATGCTTCTCCTGAATCGACTTGCATCGGTTTTTGCCAGGGGGACTGTGCCGTCTGGAAGGGGGCTTTCATTGGGGTCGTGCCGGAAAACGTAGTCGGGTTTGCAGGCTCAAGTAGATGGATCCCTTTTGCTTCCACCCAACAAATGCAGACCTACTGAATCAGTTGCTGAATAATACTGTAAGTAGTTCTTCTGGAGAGCCAGTATAGTGGAGTCTGCTCTAGTTCTAGCAGTAGCATACTGGGTGGATGGTATTTCTAAATGCTGTGGATCCTGAACACGTGAAGAACGCATCACTGCTTTCCATGAATTTGTGAGGTACACTCTTCCCTTTAATGGCATGCTCTCAGGACAGTTTTGGCTGTACATTGATTTGCCCCCTAAAATACAAATAGATAAATATTTAAATGCAGAAATATTCAATAAATACTGTGTTGCTGTTCATCTCTAGGAAGTGGCCTGTTGCTGGTTGCCAGTGCCATGCCCTGGCCAGACCCCCATCTCCTGGCATGATAGATGCATGGGGCAGCTGGGGAGGGTGGTGGAGTCTCCTTCTCTGGAGGTTTTTAAGCAGAGGCTGGATGGCCATCTGTCAGGGGTACTTTGATAGGGGTTCCTGCATCGTAAGGGGTTGGACTGGATGATCCTTGAGGTCTCTTCCAACTCGAGGATTCTATTATTCTGAGTTTGACTCAGTTCAGGGAAGGTGTGTGAATAAACTTGTTATGCCTTGTAGTTTTGTTTGCGGGTGGGGGCATAACAGTTATACACAGATTTTAAACTACACAGGGGCCTGGGGCCTCCACCCCAAGCATTTTTGATAGGAGAAATATAGATCAATTGAAAGGGGGAAGTACAGTACTGACTTCTCATGTACACTTTCCAAATTAGTAATGCACAGAATTTGCTTTGTTTCCTTAGGTTGAAACACTCCAGAACTTTCTTCAAGTTGGGAAGCCTTTTTTCACTGTCAGATGAAGATGAAGACTGTTCTTATGGTAGCAGAGAAGCCATCTTTGGCTCAGTCTATAGCGAAAATCCTGTCAAGAGGTTAGAAGAAATCTACCTTTATTTTATAGTTCACTCCTGCTTATGTCATTGGTCCAGCTGTTGGGTAAAGATTTATATAATAATAAAGATAGGTTTTGCCCCCACACATGTGTTGTTAAGCACAGGAAAGTGGTCTGCAGAGCACAGTAGCTTACCGAGCAATTTGGTTAAAGGGGTGGGTAATTCTATCTCGAAACTGTTACTAGTCTTCCTAAGTGCTTTTAGCTTTGCAGCAGATGACATGAGAGGGTTTAGTTATGTTTTTGTTCTTACCTTTTTATTTATCTTTTTTAAAAAAAATATTTTAAAAGCCCGTATCAGTCAATGAGAGGGAGTTCAGTTGTCACGTCCAGGGCTAGAATTGCTCTGGTGTCCTTTGAGAAGAAGCATGTGATGTTATGGCATCAGCAGTTTTGTATGATAGATTCAATGATATCCCTAAAGAGGAAGGCACTACTTCTGTAGACAGTGCTGTTTGGAAACTCTTGCCAACATGCTCCTTCATTGTCCCTCACATAAGGAGTTACATATAAAACACCTAGACCCAATTTCACTTAAGTTCAGGGCCTGGGGGGATCGGATTTGGACCAAGTCCATTCTTTGTTTTCCTCCAAGCAGCATAGACTTGAAAGAGTAGCAGCCTTTTAAAGTCTGTTTGTAAAGAGGTATTTGTAAAGAGGTACACATTTGAAACACACTGACCTTATTAAATTGATGTGTTTTATGTATTAATATGTATGTTGAGAGGTTGTTTGTTATGCTAGTTAAAGGTCTGTCTATCTATCTATCTATCTATCTATCTATCTATCTATCTATCTATCTATCACAAGCATGCTATGATTAAAACTCTGTATATATTATCTCCTGAGAGTTTATTTATTTCATATATTTCCTTTCTCTTAATACATGGATTCAGCATAGCTTACAAAGGGGGTTTAAAAACCAGATATAGCTAGAATTACAGTCATTTATAGTGCTAAAACTCAGTTAAACCTATCATTGCATGAAAAGAACCTCTATGTTAAAATACATCAAAACAGTGTGAAAGCAACAGTGCAACCCCTTCTTTAAAAACTCTTTTGTAAGGACTCTGTTCATTGGCAAAATAGAACACAAGTGTCTGGGAGCCAAGTCATCTTTATTAAATGATACTCACACTCATTCTAAAGACAAAATGAGTATGTATATGCAGTGTATGAAACATTTGGATTATCTGTCATTCCGATTGGCATGCCTTGTTGCAGGAAACATGTCTTCTCGCAAAGGGCTCAATGGAGCCTGTTCGGTCCACGAGTACACAGGATCATTTGCAGGACAAAGCGCCCATTTCAAGATGACGTCTGTATGTGGCCACGTGATGACGTTGGATTTTATAGGTATGGCATTGTTTGTTGATTGTTTATAATATTGTTTGGTGCTTTGGTTATCTAAAGCCGTGATGAGGTGGTGGTAGGTGGCCAGGAGAGGGGGAAAGGGTAGTAGAGCGAACTGAACCTTGGTAATAAACTGATGTCTGGAATAGTATTAAAGAGACCAGCAACCCACTGGAGTTCAGAATGTAGATCCAGTTTCGGAGTTTGGTTTTCTATCAGTGCCGTGTGACTTCAAAAGAATGACTCAATGGCCGAAGGATTTCAAATCATAGTTTGCCTCCAAATCAGATTTTTTTTTAAAGCCTCATTTTAAATTAGGTTTGTTATGGTGGTTTGGAATTTTGGTAAGTGATCCGTACTCGATTCAGTTACATTGCAAACAGATATTATTTTTAACCAGAATCAAGGGAGGGTATTCCATTTGTGTCAAGGGCAAAGAAAGCATAAAAACTGGAGGTATCTACATTCATGTCTGCACCATACCATTATTTAAGAACCAGTCCTTCTGTTGAAAAAGACAGTAGAAAGAAGACGGTTAGCTAGCAGCCTCTATATTAACAAAATGTTAATCAGTTGTGAGATTTATTCCTTTTTTATATTCTATAGATGTGTACAGGTAATTGTCTCTCTGACATCTATATATAGAATGCAGCCTTAAGGTCTAGGCCAGTGATGGCGAACCTTTTAGAGACCGAGTGCCCAAACTCTGATTCCAAACCCACGAATTTTTCGCAAAGTGCCAATACAGCAATTTAACCTGAATACAGGTGGCTGTGAAAGGGTGATGTTGGGTGCCGACAGAAAAGGCTCTGAGTGCTACCTTTGGCACTGGCAGGCACCCGTGTCAAAGGTTCTGCAACATGGGTGTAGGCCAGTGTTGGCGAACCTATGGCACGGGTGCGAAAGGTGGCACTCAGAGCCCTTTCTGTGGGCACCCAACATCACCCCTTCACAGCCACCTGTATTCAGGTTAAATTGCTGTATCAGCACTTTGAGAGAGAAAAAGTGGGTTTTGAATCGCATGTGGGGCACTTGGTCTCTAAAAGGTTCGCCATCACTGGTCTAGGCATTCTCAATTTTGTATTAAGATCTGCATTTAATTATGTTGTTTTTTTCTCAGGAAAGTACAACAACTGGGACAAAGTGGACCCAGCAGAACTTTTTAGCAAAGCCCCAACAGAAAAGAAAGAAGCTAATCCGAAGCTGAACATGGTGAAATTCTTACAGGTATATTTTTTGAGCAACCATGATATTTTTCCCTCAATGGGCTGGCTTCTTTAAATATAGGCTGCACAGCTACAATGGCTAGGGTTCAGACTAGAAGCTATTTCTACATCACCAATACACAGGTAGATGGCGCCGTAGGCTGATGGGGACCAAGAATAAGTAGCTTGCAGTGTTCTGCATTCAAATAAGTAGGCATGGAATGTCAGCTTGAGATGAATGATAGAACTGGGTTTTCTGTTGGTAGAATCCAGTGGTGAAGCTTCTTCCTCCATTCTGGAGGAATGGATTCGAAAGGGGCCACTAACGCTATCATGTCTATCCCCTTGCTCAGTATAGGAACCCAAATCAAAGTATATCTGACCGATGGTTGTCTAGCTTTCTCTTGAATGTCTCCAGTGTTGGAGTGCTCAACACCTCTCAAGGTAATACGTTCCGGTGTCATACTGCTCTAAAAACTGGGAGTTGAGTCATGGCTACTGGACTTCTTTTTTGAGACAGAGAGATAGAAACGTTTCGCTGTTCATCCAAACAGCTTCATCGGACCGATGAAGCTGTTTGGATGAACAGCGAAACGTTTCTATCTCTCTCTCTCAAAAAAGAAGTCCAGTAGCCATGACTCAACTCCCAGTTAAACGAACCTGGATGACTGAGACTCTTCACAGACGTACTGCTCTAAAAGTTAGGAAGTTTCTCCTGATACTCAACCAATATCTGGCAACTTGTAACTTGAGCCCATTATTCTCTGCCCTGCATGAGATGATCAAGAACAGACCTTGTTCCTCCTCTGTAGGACAACCTTTCATGCGCAGTTGTTTCAGTTTTCCCACCTAGGGTTTGGTTTCTAGTTCCCCGGATCACCCTTGTTACTTTTCTCAGAATTTGTCCCATTATGTTGGCATCCCTCTTAAAGTGCGGTGTCCAGAATGGGACACAGGACTCTAGATCAGGACTAAAAAGGTAAAGGTCCCCCCACCCCGCACATGTGTGCTAGTCGTGTTCGACTCTAGGGACAGTCCTCTTTGACTGTTTTCAAGCCAAAGAGCAGTGTTGTGCAAATCCATGGCCATGTGGCTGGCATGGCTGCACGGAACACTGATTTGGTTTCCTTTTTTTTTATATAACTACGGTACCTATTTATCTACTTGCATTTACATGCTTTCAAACTGCTAGGTTGGCAGGAGCTGGGGTTAACAGGAGCTCGCTCCGGTGCATGGCACCCAGGATTTGAACCATCAAGCTGCCGACTTTGCAGGCGGCCGTTTCAGCACTCTAGCCCGCTGAGCCACGCCGCCCCCTTAGATCAGGACTAACCAGGGCAAAATAAAGTGGGGCTACTACATTGTGAGATTTGGAGACTATACTTCCGTCAATGCCACCTAAAATAGCCTGGCCATTTTGCAGCAACATTCCCCTGTTGGCTCATATTCAGATTATAATCTGCATGTCTTCCACACAGCATTATTGAGCCAAGTATCCCCTATCTTTTAATTGTGCATTTGGCTTCTTTTTCCGAGGTGTGGAACTTTGCACTTCTCCCTGTCCGTTTGCTTTCTGTTGTTTTCAGCCCTGCGCTCGAGCTTTTCAAGGTCTTTTTGAATTTTGTTTCTGTCTTCCATCATATTAGTATGCCACTCAATTGTGTGTCTTCTGAAAATTTGACCAGTGTTCCCTGTACCTCCTCATCAAAATCATTTAATAAAAACATTGAAGGGAGCACAGGGTCCTGGACTGAGCCTTGTGGTACACTGAAATCCCATAAATGTATCATTTCAAGCTTGAGTAGAATCATAGAATCATTGTTGGGCTGGAAGGAACCTCGTGCCAGTAGAATTAATCTGCCAGATAACAGTTAGCATGTTTACTTGTGGCACGTTCATTTTTCTTTAAAAAGGTACTAGCTAATGCCTTCCCTCATGTACTGGTTTTAAATGTGAAGGGAGACTATTGCTATCGGAATTTTGTGGGGCAGCATACATGTCACCAATATTTCCATACTGTATTATTCTCCGATATAATCCAGAATATGCTCATAATTCTCAAACTGTAAAAGGCGACTGTACTAACTCTGAGAGGGCCGTATGCTTTTCTGTTTTGTTGTTACTAGATCATATATTTTACTTTTATTTTAGATAGAAGGGAGAGGCTGTGACTATATTGTTCTGTGGTTGGATTGCGATAAGGAAGGCGAAAACATCTGTTTTGAGGTATGAGTCCTGTGAATATTACGTATTTATTGTTTGATTGCAGTTTTTTTAGTTTCCGTTTATGGAAGTAACAAGCTGCTTTTCATTGTTTGTAGAAAAGTTCAGAATCGGGGCAATCAGATGGGATATTTTAATCACGCTGTATAAACTAGAAGACAGCCCATAAATTAGCAGTTATCATGCATATACCATATTTTTCCGTCTGCAAGACACCCGCATGTATAAGACGACCCCCACTTTTCCAACTCCAAATTAGAGTTTCACAACTGGCAGTTCTGTCCTTGGCTTACTTCCATGTATAAGATGACCTTCAATTTTTAGTCTAACAATTTTACACAAAAAAACATAGTCTTATACATGGGGAAATACTGTAATTAACATTCATTTTCATAGTTAAGCAACAGAGTACACTGTTGATCGTATACTGATTCTCCAGTCCATCCACCTTTTAATTATTCAGTTGTATTTTAATTAGTGTACAGTTTTTTATGTTTAACTTTTTTTATATCTATTCTGTAAATATTGTGAACCGCCTTTGGTCTGCTTATAGCAAGCAAAGGCGGCCTATAAATAAAACAGATAAATAAAACACAGGGCATCATTTCTTTGCTAGTTGACAAATGTGAACTTGAGAAATTTCAATTCCCTCCCCCCCATCGCCCTTGTAGAAGAAAGGTTCCTCGTCAGTAATGGGAATTTCTTTCATGTTTCCTTTTTCCTAGGTCCTGGATGCTACTGCTCCTGTGATGAACAAAGCTCGTGGCAATGAAAGGACCGTCTATAGAGCCAAGTTCAGTTCTATTACCGACACGGACATCTGCAATGCCATGAACCACTTAGGCGAGCCCAACCACAATGAAGCACTGTCGGTGGATGCCCGTCAGGAACTGGACCTGAGAATCGGCTGTGCCTTTACAAGGTATTGGCAAAGCTTTTCTATTCTAGCATGTTGTTTGACTAAAATGATGCCTGGGCTGGGGCTCCTCCCTTATGAGGAAAGGCTAAAACATTTGGGACTCTTTAGTCTGGAAAAAAGGCGCCTGAGGGGGGATAGGATTGAGACGTACAAAATAATGCATGGCATGAGTAAAGTGGATAGAATGCCGCTCTTCTGCCTCTCACAAAGTACCAGAACTAGGGAACAGCCACTCAAATTGAGGGCTGGGAGAGTCAGAACAGCAAAAAAAAAATATTTTTTTTTCACCCAGCACGTTGTTAGTCTGTGGAACATAATTTCATTTGGAACAAATTAATTCCTTTATGTAAGGTAGCATTGTACAAAATAATGCAGGGCATGAGTAAAGTGGATAGAGGGAAGCTCTTCTCCCTCTCACAAAATACCAGAACTAGGGGACATCCACTCAAATTGTGGGCTGGGAGAGTAAGAACAGCCAAAAGAAAATATTTTTTCACCCAGCGCGTTGTTAGTCTGTGGAACTCCCTGCCACAGGATATGGTGATGGCATCTGGCCTGGATGCCTTCAAAAAGGGATTGGACAGATTCCTGGAGGAAAAGTCCATCACAGGTTATAAACCATGATGGAGATGTGTCATCTCCAGGCTTAAAACCAGGGTACTTTAAGGGCCAGATGCAGGGGAGTGCAAAAAAAAAAAAAAAAGCCTTCATGACTGGGATACAGTCATAGTCCAGTCTAAGGAGAAGGTGATCCCCCTGTAGACTGGGCCACTAGCTTGTCTCTGAGGCTTTTGAGTGCCTCTCCAAGCTGAAGCAGACTGCAAAGGACAAATGTTTGAGCTAATTAAACTGAGTAATGGTAGCTGAAACGGTTTCCCCTGACAGTTCTTCATATGTCTGTCAGCCTGCGTGTTATTTCTCTTGTTGACTTTTGAATCCAGTCATAAGGCTGGCCAGTATAATCTTGTCTTCAGGTTCTATGGGCCAGAGTCATTATGTTGTGCCAAGTTGCCTAAACATCATTGCACACTGTCATTTTTTGTGTGTGTAGATAATGATTGTTCCTATTTTAAAAAATGCTCTGGTTTTTAAAAACACCATCCTTATTCTTGTAGTATAGGAACGATACTCAATGCATTCCATTTGTAAAATGTAATTTATTGTAATTCATGTAAGAGGCTTAAGATCTGGCAATCATATCTAGAATCCCATGCTAGACACCTTGGGTCTGGATCCTCAGATGTAGAAATAACTAACCTTGAGAAGGATCAGCATCATGACTAAGAATGGAGACTGATTGATTTTATTTATTTTCAATAGGTTTCAGACGAAATACTTCCAGGGGAAGTACGGCAATTTAGACAGCTCTTTAATCTCCTTTGGGCCCTGCCAGACTCCAACACTCGGATTTTGTGTGGAGCGGCATGATAAAATCCAGTCTTTCAAGCCTGAAACATATTGGGTCCTGCAGACCAAGGTTAGTTGTAACCATCCTTTCTGACTCCTTTTGGATTCAGTGGTTACTGTTTAAAACAAAGAGCAAAGCAAAGTGTACCATCTGAACACTGAATCGTATTTTGTGGGAGCGCAGTCGGTTGAAAGAAAAAAGACTTTTACACGACCCCTGAGATCCGCTGGCAACTTAAATTCGGACCAGAGATGTTGGGGGTTATTATTATTATTATTATTATTTGTTATATTTATATCCTGCTTATCTACTTGGTACTCTAAGCGGCTTACAAAAAGGCTGCAAAACCAGCAAAATACAATAAATAATCAGACAGACAAACCTATAAACACCCTAGACACTGTAAAACCAAATGACACCTCGACTAACGCGCGAATTGCTCCTGTCTGCGTGAGGGGGGGGAGAAAAAAGGGAGAAAAGAATGCAGGCTCACCTCTGCTCTGTCCTGGGGAGCAGCCGAGGAAGCATTCCAGTTTCTTAAAGAGGCGGGGGGCAAAAAAACCAAACAGAAGGGAGGAGAGCCCGGCACTCACTGCTTTACAATCTGCATCAGAATATTTTTTACCTCTGGAGACCAGGTACTTTTAAAATGTGCTGGGGCGTGCTTAGGTGGGCATGGTCGTACTTAATTTTTTTTAAGTGCACACCTGGTGGGAAAACAATTTTAAGCTCCGCATCTGAAGCAATACAGAATGCACAGAAGCTACGTCTCTTTCTCGTGGCTCTTTGACTAATGCAGGGGATGGCGATATGTGACCGTGCCACAGAAGTTATATTTCTGGATTTCTGGCCGGCAGGTTTATCATCACTAGCACTGAAACGATTGTGTAAAAGCCCTCTGCCTTGAAAGAAAAGGGTAGAAGTGCCAAGAAAAGGGTAGAAATCAAAGCACTTCCTGCTCCCTTAGTTTTTGTGACAGCTGAAAACAGCTCGGTCTGGGCAGAGTGGGGCCCCAGTGGGACCGGGGCCAAAATTGGACCAGGGATGGCCAGCTCTGGACAAATAGCTCGAAGCCACAGTGTTTATAGCTATGGGTACAAGAAAAGAACTAAATGTATACAAACAGAAAGGGCACATGACAGTCTTCTTTCCCACTTGCCTCTCCTATGGAAGCGGTAAGTTTCTTGTGACTTTAGAAGATGTAGCTGTGTTAGTCTGTGTTAGCAGAAACAAAAATATTAAGAACATAAACAACGCTATGGTGCTTCAAAGACTAACTGCTGTATTTTAATGTGAGCTTTTGTGGACAATTCCACTTCTTCAGACATCAAGTTTCTTGTGTCTACTTAGTCTTAATTATTTTACCGAAAGAGGAGAATTTGAAAAAAAGTAAATTTCTTTATGCTTGAGGCTATTGCAAATAGATTAATGATTTAAAGGAATTAAGGAGTGGTATCTGCTGCTTTATGGACCACAGGGATTGACTGTTCATCTTACGGGCAAAATAGATATTCAGAAACTGGGGGGTTTTATTCCCTGTCCGTCTTGGATGTTTGACATATCACATCATCCTGATACTAGTAGAGTAATGAAATCACAGTGCTCATTCGGCCTGTCCATCAATGTCCCTTACAAATCAGGATATTGCTGGACAGGAGCCCAAGACATTTTATTTATTTATTTTTATTTTAGAGTATTTTTACCAGCCTTTCTCCTTGGAAAAAACCCCGAAGGTGGCTTACAGTAATGAGGGATAATATACAGTCCAGTACATTTAAGACACGTTCAAGTAATTGAGAACAAGGAATACTCTTGCTTTTCTCTATATCTTCCTTTCAGGTTAGCCCTGACAAAGATAGCTGCCTGACTCTGGATTGGGACAGAGTGAGGGTGTTTGACAGAGAAATTGCTCAGATGTTCCTGAACATAACGAAGGCAGCAAAGGAAGCAAAGGTAAGTGTGGGAGTTTGCTGAGAAAGCCCCGAAGCAAACTGATCTTGATTACAGAAATAAACAGATAAACACAAAATGCTTTTTTTTCTCAGCCAGCTGGGAATAAAGTGCTATGCAGGGTTGTAGACAAAGACTGACCTGCCAAAGGCTTGTTTTTTAATTCATCTGATCTAAATTTATGAGCAGAGATTGGAGCATTTATGAAAACATTGGTTGTGATGGGAAGCAGGTGCCCTTTAGCCCTGCCCCAAAGCAAAGGGGAAGGGGAAATAGGAGGTCACTTCCTTCCAGAGATATGTCAACGTGGCAAAAGTCAGGAGAGTGTGCTCTCACTGAAGCTTCCTCCGAACAACATATCCTGCAAAGAAAAGTTCCCACAGGTGAGACTATGGAAGTATATGTCTTGTTCAGGAAATCAACTGTACTGAGGTTAAGAAACATCATCTGTCTCATCTCATGAATAATTTTTTGCTGCTAATGTATGGCACTTTAAAAGTGCTGGAACGTAAGGAGTGTACAATGATGCACACACACATTGGCTTTCCTCTTGTACTAACACATCCTGAGAGCAAGGAGCTGGTCCTTCAGGCAAAGTTGTTGCTACTTTCCCATTATTGGTGTGGACCAACTGCCATTTAAAAAACAACAAGAGCTGCAGTAGCAGGGTGGATTTGTTTTACATCGGATTGATTTAAATCATGGTTTATATCACTATTTTAAAAATTAAATTGATTTTTATTGATTTTTTTAAAAAAATTAATCATGGTTTAAAGGCAATTTGATTTTTTTGAAAAAGCATTGATTTTTCTTCACTTTCTTTTGTTCTACTGGAAGAGTGGAGGATGCTCTTCTAATGTCGTCGTCGAAGCAAGCTAACAATTGCTGTTCCCATCATGTTGAGGATCTGGAATGGCAGAGGAGGCGACTTGTCCAAGGAGAGGTCAGGCCCGGCTGACTTCTCCTTGCCCACTCATATCGTCCGTATCAATGGAATTCCAGGGACTTGTCTGACTGCAGCCTCCCTGTCAGGCTTAGGTCACTCCCCTTCAGACTTAACTAAGGCATTTCTTTTTATTTTGCAGGTTGAGTCTGTGAGTAAAAAGGAGAAGGCTAAGCAAAGACCCTTGGCCCTGAATACCGTAGAAATGTTAAGAGTGGCTAGTGCTGCATTGGGTGAGTATTGGGTGCAGCGATACAGGCGCTCCTCGCTTAGCAATGGAGTTCTGTTCCTACAACTAGGAAGTGGTTCCAAGTTCCAGTTCCGGTCTCTCCGACAAAACGGGACATGTTGCAGGTCTTGTCTCGAGCTGCTTCTGACCAGAGTAAACAATGTTGAACTAAGTGGACACATGACCAGACTTACAGGCATCTTCCTGTTTTCCTAATTGTGGAAGAAATGTCACCGAAGTGTATATAATTCTGGGGGGGGGGAGCTATTCTACCTTGTCTATAAACATTTTGTTGCTAAACTGATCATCTAGTTAACAAATGCAAATATTTTCCACCTAGGCATGGGACCACAGCATACTATGCAAATAGCTGAACGGCTGTATACTCAAGGTTATATCAGTTATCCTCGCACAGAAACTACCCATTACCCAGAAAACTTTGACTTGAAGGGTGCTTTGAGACAGCAGGCTAATAACCCCTATTGGGCTGAAACAGTAAGTTTCTTTCTTTTTTGCACACGCATCTATACAGTAATACCTTGGTTTACTAGTACTTTGGTTTACAAGTGTTTTGCAAGAGGAGCAGACATTTCTGATCAATTTTGTCTTGATCAATGAGCAACGTCTTGAAATACGAGCCCTGGAGCAGGTCACATGATCACACATGAGCCAATGTTGGTTCTCTCTCTCCCCTTCCTGGATTGTGGTTGACTGTCTGGAAGGTTCCCTCTCAGGGAAGCCTCAAAAGCAGAGGGAGAAAAAAAGGAAGGGAGGTCTCCCTTGCGCTAGCTACAAAGGTTTTCAAAGGTGAGTGCAGGTTAGGGTTTTGTTTTTCTTTATATTTATATTTAATTTGTTTTCAATATAGGGCAGCTAGTCAAGTGTGTATATGTCTACAAATTGCTTTTTATAATTGTCACATTAAAAACACAGAGTAAAATCTATTTGTTAGTCCCAAGCAGGGCATATTCCACAGCCAGGTAGCCAAACCATGGTGTGGATGTGGACTTCTAGCCATCTTCTTTTGTGAGTTTTAGCATTTTGTAGGTACAGCATGTGGTCTACAGAATGAATCATCTGAGGTTCTATTATGTCCTATGGGGAAATTTGCTTTGATATATGAGTTTTTTGGTTTACAAGCACGTTTTTGGAACTTATGCTTATAAACCAAAAAATGGAGGTGGAAAAATAAATTGCAGTGAAAATAGCTCTTGCCTTACAAAGTCCTGTCCCTATAGTAGGAAACACATGATTTCTCCTAATTTCAGGTTTTGGTGTCTTTGATTTTAATGGGAAATTTAAGTACTGTATCTACATGCATTGTTCCTATTGAAATCAGCAGGATTTAGAGCAGTGGTTCTCAACTGGTGGGTCCCCACATGTTCCTGGACTGCAACTCCCAGAAACCCCTTCCAGCACAGCGATTGGTGGAGGCTTCTGGGAGTTGCAGTCCAGAAACATGTGGGGAACCACAGGTTGAGAACCACTGATTAGAGCTTCCAGTCACCAGTCAAAAGCCGCCCCTTGAGCTAAATCCCCAGCGCATCGCTTGTACACACGGTCTCTCGTTTTCTCCCAGGTCAAAGTGTTGCTGTCGGAAGGCATTAACAGACCAAGGAAAGGTCACGATGCTGGAGACCATCCCCCTATCACCCCAATGAGAGCTGCCTCGGAAGCAGAATTAGGTGAGTGAGTGCCCCGTTCATTATTCTCCACCTACAAGATGCAGGGGCCAACTGAAGACTGTTTTTCCGCTACTTGCGTAGGCAGGTAGCTGGTGGAAAGAAGGGAATGGGAGGAATCACATAGATATAATTCCCTCCCCCCGCCCCAACTAGCTTACTTAAAAGTTAGAAGCCTCATCGCCTTGCAGGTTATCAAGGAGGGCTTCCTTTCTACATCCATGCACCACGGCAAAGAAAGGAAGAGAAGATTAAACTTCTTTTGGTGCAGAAACGTAATAGAGGTGTAAGGAGATAAAAAGCATGTGCTTGAACAAAGGGCAAGGAGGACTCTTTTCCTATGTCTTTTCAACGGATTATGCTCGTAAACCAAGATATTACAGTATCTGCAAATGGAGGTGGAAAAATAAATTGCAGTGAAAATAGCTCTTGCCTTACTTACAAAGTCCTGTCCCTATAGTAGGAAACACATGAAAACATGATTTATCCTAATTTCAGATTTCGGTGTCTTTGATTTTAATGGGAAATTTAAGCATCTACATACATGCATTGTTCCTATTGAAATCAGCAGGATTTAGAGCAGTGGTTCTCAACCTGTGGGTCCCCAGATGTTCCTGGACTGCAACTCCCATAAATCCCTTCCAGCACAGCGATTGGTGGAGGCTTCTGGGACTTGCAGTCCAGGAACATCTGGGGACCCTCAGTTTGAGAGCCACTGATTTAGAGCTTCTATGTTTCTTCAGCTCCTCTGAAGCGTGATGCGAACTAAAGCTTTGGGCAACAATCTCTGTTTTGCCAGGTGGCGATGGATGGAGGCTGTATGAATACATCACGAGGCATTTCATTGCCACCGTCAGTGCCGATTGCAAATATCTCCAGACCACCATTGCTTGCAGCGTTGGGCCTGAACGGTTCACTTGTGTTGGAAAGATGGTCCTTTCACCAGGTGAGGGGACAACCGACAATAATACTCCTCATCATCTGTATCTTTGCAACAGAGACATAGTTTTACTTCTTCTTTGGATTTCAGTTTATTACTGGTCCTTAAACAGAAAATATGCCATATTTTCTCTCTTTCTTGCCAATGAACTGGATAGTTCGAAGGATAACACTAAGAGGGTAGAGGATATATATGTTGCTTTGGGCTTCTTGTAGGAAGAAAGAGAGAAGTGCTACATATCACACAGATCTACACTGTGGTTTTATTGCTTAGTCCTTTACCTATTCTAAATCCTCCTTCCCTCTCAATGTGGATGCAGTAGTCCAGTGGCAGTTTTACTGTGGGGTAGAGTTTGCATTGCTCTTGGTCTGGAATGTGGAGTCAGCCTCTTTGACATCCAGTTGACTTTTTTACGGCTAAGGTTGACTCATTACAGACCACAAGTACTACCCTTGTAGAGTGGTAGCCTGTATTAAACATACTTCTAATATTTCATACTTTCTTTAGAAACATTGTGTCCATTTGCCAGAATCCTGTTGACAGCCATATAAGATGTGTGTCACTTGCTGTGGCTAATTGCAGCTAATTGATGGAGTGCCAAGAAATGTCTCAATCAGTTGCCTGGCTGCAAGGCCAGTTGTGCAACCAGGATCCCCACCCCCACCCCAGCAACTTATGATGTGCTGCCTTTAATTGCAGCATATTGTGCAAACCGTATGTAAACACCAGCAGGATTCCGGCCATTTTAAAATATGCCTCATTATGATTGCAACATGGGAATGAACTGGGAGTCTTTCCAAGGCCAGAACAAGATAGATCCTAACCAGGAATCTCCAAGTAACAAAATATTAATGCAAAAATGTTTAAATAGCAGTTACTCTCCTCTTTTTCAAGGTTTCACCGAAATCATGCCCTGGCAGAGCATTCCACCAGAAGAAAGTCTTCCCAACTGTGAGAAAGGAGACGTCTTCCCGGTCAGTGAAGTGAAACTACTGGAGAAACAAACCAACCCTCCGGATTACTTGACCGAAGCAGAGCTCATCACACTGATGGAGAAACACGGAATTGGTAAGAACCACATTTCCAGAGTTGGGAGGAGTTACTTTTGCTGCTTTCACACGACCCCTAAAATCCGCTGCAAAATGCTCGCTGATGCGGAGCATAAAATTGTTTCCCCACCAGCAGCGGACTTAAAAAAAATAAAGTACGACCACGCCCACTTAAGCACGCCCCGGCACATTTTACAAGTACCTGGTCTTGAGGAGGTAAAAAATTTTCCGATGCGGATTTTAAAGCTGGGAATGCCTAGTCCTCCTCCGCCTTCTGTTTGTTTTTGTTGCCCCCCCCCACTTTTAACAGACAGGAATCCCTAATGGGCTTCCTGTCCTGCTACAATTAGCTGCTGCCCATGGCAGGTGGAGTTGAGCCTGCACTTTTTTCTCTCTCCCCTCACCGCAGACAGAAGCAGTAGAATCAGAGTGCGGGAGGGTGGGAACACAGGGAGCAGAACAAAAACCACATGATCTCTGGTTGGGGGGATCTGAATTTAAGTTGCCAGCGGATTTTAGGGGTCGCGTGAAAGCAGCCTTTCTTGGACTAGAATTCCCAGTATCCCCTAGTAATTGTGGGTCATGCCATCAAGTAACTTTCCAAAGCTCTTCTCATAGCATACGGAGCACACCTGAGACTAGGGAAGGAGGTGTGTGTGTAAATGAGCACTTTGGAGTGAGTATGGTCTTATAGACCCATTAATTCAGCATCGACTGGATGTCAGGCTTGTGGGACCAGTTTCCTCTCTCCCTTTGAGCCCAGGAAGATCCTGTACAGATGTTAAGTGTTCTTCTGCCTAGGGACGGATGCCAGCATTCCGGTTCATATCAACAACATCTGCCAGCGCAACTATGTCACCGTGGAAAGCGGCCGCAGACTGAAGCCGACGAATCTGGGCATTGTCCTGGTCCACGGCTACTATAAAATAGGTGACGTCATCTCTGCTCGGCACTGCTTGTTTTTGGAGAGGCTGGAAGAGTCAGCTGTCTATGGGAACAAGAGTCTCGCCGGAGGCAACAGATGACGAAACGTGGTTAAACAGAAAGTTAACTATGGGGCCACTTATGGGAAAAATTCACTGTCCAAAAGCTTGTTGGGAAGGGTCCACGTCCACAATGCAGTGGCATGGACTGCAGTAGATTAGAACAGATCGGAGGCTTCCTTTTGTGGTTTCTCTGGGTTCCCACAACTTTGTCACTGTGTGTAAGCCATGGGTACCCCAAAATCCTGGTTACTGCCTATTTATTTTATTTTATTTTATTTTATTTATTTATATAGTTTGTATGCCGCCCACTACCCAAAAGTCTCTGGGCGGCTCACCATCAAAATAAACAATTAAAACATCAAAATTACAATGAAATTAGAACAATAAAAACATATTAATGCAATAGATACAATGTGTGTGTGTGTTGTGTCGTTACAGTTGTGACCGACTCTTCGTGACTCCATGTCCATGGAGTTTTCTTGACAGGAATACTGGAGTGGTTTGCCAGTTTCTACTCCAGGCGCCTACAGCACCTGGTATTCCCTGGTGGTCTCCCATCCAAGTACTAACCAGGGCCGACCCTGCTTAGCTTTTGAAATCAGGCGAGATCGGATGTGCTTATACAAAGCCATGTATATGGCTTAGGTCTAGCCTGTTGGAAGGATTATGAAATGAGCCTTCTAAGATTATCTGGTGAGGACCTTTTCTTGGTTCCCAGTCTCATCTGATGAGAACATGAGATTGATACTTTCTCGGTGACATCTCCTAGTGATTAGGAATATAAACTCCCCCACCGATACTTTCTCGGTGACATCTCCTAGTGATTAGGAATATACACTCCCCCACCTTCCTTTTCAGTTCGGCTTTGAAGTGATAAATGCCTATGGCACACTCTCTTTTTTGAATTTTGGAGGCGTTAATATGCTTTTTTTAATGTTTTCAATTTTGTTTTTAGTCCCAACAAATGTTTAATTGTTTTTAATTTTAGAGGCATCAATGTGAGTGTGTGAGTTTTTAAATGTTTTATCTTTTTTTAATACCTAGTTCTGTAGGGCATTTTTGATGTCTTATTATTGTATGATTTTAAATGTTGTGAGTTGTCTTGGTTTCCCCTTACAGGGAGAAAGACAACATATAAAAATAAAATGGAACAAACCATGAAAGGAATCCTTTAGTCACTGACATTCTGTGGCTGCCAGCGATACCATTCCTGTTGCTCAGATGGGCAAAAGGATTTGAACCGTTAGATGTGAGAGAGGCTGAATGTCACAAATATTGTTAAAGAGTAGTAATGTTGCATAGGGGGTGTAGAACTTGGAGACCCCCTGCCCAGACCACAAGCTGCCTCTGCCCAGGAGACCAGTAGGTTTTGGTACATTTCTTGTTTATTTTAATGGGGTTTACAATGGACAGTACCCTGGTAGATTTTGCCTGTTGTTTGTTTGTTTGTTTGTTTGTTTGTTTGTACATTTCTATACCACACTGTTTTTCCCAAAGGAACTCTGGGCAGTTTTACTATATATTCCTGCCTTGGTTTATCAGCATAGTCCGTTCCGGAAACATGATTATAAACCAAAGCACTTGTATATCAAAGCAAATTTCCCCATAAGAAATAATGGAGACTCAGATGATTTATTCTGGGGCCCCATAGACCACATACTGTACATACAAAATGCCAGGACTCACAAAATTAGTTGGTTAGAAGTCCACATCCACAGAATGGTTTAGGTACTTGGCTAAACAAGGGAAAATTTAGAAGAAAGCTTGTCTTACCAAACACTCTTAAACCAAGGTACTTGGAAACCAAGGTATTACTGTACTTTTGTTGGATGCATGTTCAAGCTTGGTTTTCTCTCATTCCCTTTTAGATGCAGAGCTGGTGCTTCCTACCATCCGGAGTGCAGTAGAGAAACAGCTCAACCTCATTGCTCAAGGTAAAGCAAATTATCACCAGGTCCTGGAACACACCCTGGATATCTTCAAAAGGAAGTTTCACTACTTTGTGGATTCGATTGCTGGTAAGGGTTTTTACCACACCTATAGCACTTCACCCCTTCCTACAACCACGAAATAAACGAAACGCAGAAAATATATTGATTTTCCAATATGTCTTATTGCATTTCCTGGGGAGAAGGACCTAGGGTACTGATGGCAAACCTTTTAGAGGTCGAGTGCCCAAACTGCGATTGAAAACCCACTAATTTTTCGCAAAGTGCCAATTTGGCAATTTAACCTAAATACAGGTGGCTGTGAAGGGGGCGATGTCGGGTGCCCACAGAAAGGGCTCCGAGGGCCACCTTTGGCACCCATGCCATCGGTTCGCCAGCACTGACCTAGGGAAAGGAAGGTTGTGTTAGTTACCATGATCTTCTCTCTCTCTCTCTCTCTCTCTCTCTCTCTCTCTCTCTCTCTCTCTCTCTCTCTTCCTCCCTTCCTCTCATTTCCTCTCTCACACACAAGCCTACCCATGTAGATCACTTAAATTAGATTCCAGAATCTGCATTATTATTGGGGGGGGGGGTGCAACCACAAAAGAGTCATCCATCATCCTGAAGCAGACTCTGAAATAGCTGTCGATGTGATCAAAAAACATTTATTAGAAACTCTTTACTTCTCATCTCTGCCAGATGGTTCATATCACCATCTTCTCTGTAGGGAAATTAGCTCCAATCCAGCAAGTAACTTACATAGGATTGGGGGGGGGGTGAGGTTATCTTCCCTTGTACATTGTACACCCCTCAACACACACCTGTCCAACCATCAGTCAATGTTTTGTTAACCTTTAGGTTCTCGTCATGAATGTCTTCAACCCTCTCTTGAAATGCCACTTCTTAATTTTTGTTAAATATTCCCTTTTTGTTGTTGTTGTTCAGTCGTTCAGTCATGTCCGACTCTTCGTTGACCCCATGGACCAGAGCTCGCCAGGCCTTCCTATCCTCCACTGCCTCCCGGAGTTTTGTCAAATTCATTTTGGTTGCATCGATGACACCGTCCAACCATCTCATTTTCTTGTCCTCTTTTCCTTTTGCCAAAATATTCCCTTACAGTCTTTTAAAACTCTCAGAGTGATTTACAACCGATTTAGGTGCAGAAGTGTTCTGAGTTATTCTGTTTTGAGTTGTTCACCAGTTCTGTTCAGAAGAAAGGAAAAGAGAGAGAAAAATGTAGCATTCCAAACTTCCCCTTACTCCTTTTTTGGCAGGCATGGATGAATTGATGGAAGTATCTTTTTCCCCGCTCGCTGCTACTGGCAAACCTCTTTCCCGTTGCGGGAAATGTCATCGTTTTATGAAGTACATCCAGGTAAAGTGTACCTAGTTAATGCAAGGGGAAAATACGTGCAGATGTCACATCCCTAACCCAGTAAAACCTGAGATTCCGGCTGGCATTTCATTGCCTCTGATGAAGATACACTAGCTTGTAGTCCATGAAAGCTTGTTTAATAGTAAATTGATTAGTCTTGCATGTATCACAGGGTGTTGTTCCCCAGCAACACACTGACACTGCTGTTCTTTTGAAGGCAGTGTTTTTGTTTTGTTTGCATTTGCTTGTTCAGCGTATTTACATGCTACTTCTCCAGCGAAAACAGCAGATAACTAGAAATGTGTTAAAAGGCAATAGGAGCAGCCGAACAATAAAACCTACACAAAATCCAGTCTCCTGAGGGGTCAGCAGACTAACCTCCTCTTTGCCAGCTAAATGACTCGGGTCGGGAGGGGTGGGGTGACCCTCCCTCCCTGCTGCAGCTCTCTCCTCTGTCTCGCCAGCCACTTCTCCGTTACTAGGAATTTCATTGGTAGACCTTAATAAGCAAGCCGGCTGATAGGTGAAGAGGTGAGCCTTTAGAAATTGTGGCTTTTTAATGTTGGTCATGGATTTGTAGGTGGAAATGCACTGGAAGCCAGTGGAGCTGATGCTAATCAGAGTGGGCTAAGCTCAAGTCACTTCTCCGGCTGCCATAATTTGGAACTCTGAAGGTTCCAGACATCTTCCTGGGGCCACACTGTGCTAACTGCACTAATGGGGTAGTCTATCAATTTAATGAAAGAAATAAACACAAGATGGACTGTCTGCAAATAGTGAGTGAATCATAGAGTCATCAAAGGGTCAGAAAGGGACTTTGGAGGTCTTGTAGTGGTAGATGGCTGTCCAATCTCTTCTTGAAAACCTCCAGCGATGGAGCACCCACAACATTATTTTTTATTTATTTTTATTTTAGAGTATTTTTACCCCAAATTTCCCCTTGGAAATGGACCCAAGGCAGCTTACAGTAATGAGGGATAATATACAGTCCAATACAATTAAGACCTGTTCAAGTATTTGAGAACAAGGAATTGAGGGACATCTTACAGCATTAATAGACAACGTTACATTAAAGCTACAAGGTTATAAGTACAGTAGAACCCCCGTATCCACTGATTCATTATCCACCGATTCAGTTATCCACGGTTGGCAGAGGAAAAAAAATTAAATAACTCAGCAGCCACAAAGCAAGCTGTAAAGCAAGCTGTTGTCACAAACAGCAGCTGTAAAGCAAGCTGTTGTCACAAATAGCATCTGTAAAGCAAGCTACTGTCACAAACAGCGGCCATAAAGCAAGCTACTGTCTCAAAACAGCAGCAGTCATAAAGCAAGCTACTGTCAGGAAACAGCAGTTTGGGGGTAAGCGGGCAGGCGTTCTCTCTTATCCACAGTTTTCATTATCCACGAGAAGTCCTGGAACCAATCCCCAGCAGATACCGGGGTCCTACTGTATTTATAAACACAACAACTATGTGAACCTATAGATGCATATAAAATACACATGGAATGTCCATCATTGGGAGGCAAGCTGTTCCATACAAGGTTAAGCGAGGTGTGTCATCTTTTGCCAAGTACAAAGAAGACTTTTAAGTATGATGTAGAGAGAGGTGCAGGGAAACCTTAGTGACCTCCTTCCTGTTTTCACTTCACTCTGTCCAGGCAAAGCCAAGTCGACTCCATTGCTCTCACTGTGATGAAAC
This sequence comes from Phrynocephalus guinanensis, assembly GCA_037367245.1. Taxonomy (NCBI): domain Eukaryota; kingdom Metazoa; phylum Chordata; class Lepidosauria; order Squamata; family Agamidae; genus Phrynocephalus; species Phrynocephalus guinanensis. The sequence goes on from CM074752.1 coordinate 11,123,397, forward strand.
TTACAGCCTCCCGCAAAATGGCACCATCAAACTCTACAAAGAGTTGCGGTGCCCCCTGGATGACTTTGAACTGGTGCTGTGGTCCTCTGGGTCGAGGGGGAAGAGCTACCCGCTGTGCCCTTACTGCTTCAACCACCCCCCGTTCAGGGACATGAAAAAAGGTGAGGCTGCCAACATGTTGGTTAACAGAACACTAAGCAGAACACTAACTCCCATTCTGATTTTGGCCTTTCAATCGCAGAACTACAGCTGGCACCCACCTGATAACTCAGAGGAGTGTGCGTGAAAACTGATTTGAGCCTTAAAGTAAAAAAGTAAAAAGTATGCTGCTAATATATTGCTCCATAACATGTAAATTAATTATGGAGGCTATGTATTGCGTGCTCCACACACACACACACCCAGCGATCTGGGTACTCATTTTACTGACCTTGGAAGGATGGAAGGCTGAGTGAACCTTGAGCTGGCTGCCTGAGATTGAACTCCGGGTTGTGAGTGCAGTTATGGATGCAGTACAGTAGTTGAGTCATGGCTACTGGACTTCTCTATCTCTCATTAAAGAAGTCCAGTAGCCATGACTCAACTTCCAGATAAACTCACCTGGATGACTGATGACTGAGAATCTTCACAGACAGTACAGTAGTTGAACAATTGCACCATGAGGCTCAGGTAACTGCTGGGAATAATATTTTTACTTGAGGCATATGCGCTAGTAAAGTGGTGGCCAAAAAGCACAGATACACAATCTTTTTACTTTAAACTGAGTCATTTCCTTGTTCCCACCGAAGGGAGAATAGGAGATACTGAGTTTTCTTGTGGTTTTATTCTGTTTTTTTTTGCTCTGCAATTCCCCCCCCCCCGAAGGAATGGGCTGCAATGAGTGTACCCACCCCTCTTGCCAGCACTCGTTGAACCTGCTTGGAATTGGACAGTGTGTGGAATGTGAGAATGGAGTGCTGGTGCTCGACCCAACATCTGGACCCAAGTGGAAGATGGCCTGCAACAAATGCAACGTGGTCGTCCACTTCTTTGAAAATGCACACAAGGTCCGGGTGTCGGCAGAAACATGCGAGTCCTGCGACGCTGCCCTCGTGGATGTGGATTTCAATAAAGCCAAATCGCCCCTCCCGGCCAGCGAGACGCAGCACTCGGGCTGCGTGTTCTGCGACCCCGTCTTCCAAGATCTGGTGGAGCTGAAGCACGCGGCGATGAAGCACCCCATGCACCGTGGTGGGCAGGGGAAAAGACAGGGCCGAGGAAGAGGAAAGGGCCGGAGGCTTGGAGGAAGGCCAAACCCAAAGAAACCCAAGGACAAAATGGCTGCTCTGGCTGCTTATTTTGTGTAAGGCCCGTCGTGCAGTAACTATTAAATAATGAAACTCCACGCAAAACTTTGTTTTCATTTAATCTTGCCCATCTCTTCATTCATAAACAATTTATTCCGTTCTCTGCATCGGACCATTAAAAGCAAAAGGAGTGACTGAGGAGAGGGTAGATTAGGGGGAAAGGTGACTAAGTAGGAACATGATAGATGTTCATAAAATGCATGCATGGGGTTGAGCAAGCAGAGTTTTTTCCCCCATCATAATTTGGGATGATCCAGTGAGTGATTGGCAGACGATGGAGGACAGATGAAATGAAGAACTCAATGTGTGCATTCAATTTAAGGAACTTGCTGAGAGTACTGTTGTTTAGTTTAGTTTTATTTAATTTTTATAGTATTTTGTGTTTGTGTTTTGTATTGTTTTATAACAATTTAATAAAAAAGAATTTTAAAAGAAAAGAAAAAAGACTGCTTGGTGAGAGAGGGGCCTTTGGTCAGATCCAGCTAGACTCCTTTTATGTTCTGAAAAATGCATCCCTCTGCTTTATATAATATTTTTACAAAATCCCATTGAATTCCGTGGGATTTATTCAAACAACCTAACTGAAAACTGTCCTGTGTTTTCTAACGTGTACATCAAGAAGGTTTGATTGCAATACCTTCAGGACCCCCAAATGATCTCTGCTCTAATATGTCTACCCTCAGTTCTGTGAAGGAATACACTGCTTAGGATGTTTGGTATGATTTCTGGATCTTCTTGTGATATTTTAGGAATGCTCCTTTTCAATATTGGGGTAAAGTCAGTGCTTCTGACTTTACCTCAATATTAGTCTTCCTGATGTTGCAACAAAATTGACATAGTAAACTTTCCAAGCCTGTCGCCTCTAAAAAGGGAAAGATTTTTTTGCAACAGGGTGACCAGAAACTTTGTTTCAAGAGCCTCACGTAATTCTTAGAACATTAAAGTGAATGTCAAGACCTCTAAGTTCACTGTCAGAAGCCTCCTTTAATACAAACAGCAAGTTGAATCTTCTCAAGTCTTAACAGCAGGCAAAATTAAATCCCATTGTTTTCAATGGTGCAATCTTATCAGAAACAGAAAGTAAAGCAGGGGAAGTTCAGGAGTAATTTGCCATTTGAGCAGAGCAGATTTTGAAAGGGGATTTGGTGAGTCAATGCTGATGTAAGGTTCAGTGATTTAATGGGCCCACTTTAGTTCTGACTTACTACTGAGTAATAGGCAGTAGGTTTTAAAGAATTCAGTTTGGCTTATATTTGAGTAATCTGCATTTTTACTGCGCAACATTGCTATGATTTAAAAAGGTGTTATGGGCTGGGATGCTGAAAACAAAGCATTTAGCTCCAGTTGTGGATGTGTGTTTATACACATGTACATATGGATACAAGGAAAACATCATCTGGTATTCTTTCTTTGAGCTTTTTTTTTAACCATTTGCAATATTGTTTCCCACCTCATAATGAAACATTTTGAAGACAAGGATACACAGTTGCTATTTTTCAGAAAAGGTTTCCTGGTGCTTCATAACGGTGGCAAGATTGATACTGTACTGTATTTGCACATAATTGGAAGAATAATAATCAACTTAATGTAGAGGAATGGTATCAAGAAATATGGAATATGGCCATTAATGATAAACGAAGCTCTGAAACCAGTATTACAAAAGGAATATTGAAGAGAAATAATTTTAAATAAATATGGAACTCATTTTCAGTACATGCACTTGAGAAAGGGAAAAGTTATGCCCCTGCAAATATATCACTATATTTCTGGAAAGAAAGGGGGCAATTACAAAACATCAAGTAAAATAAATACATAAATTAGTTCTGAGGGGAGTGGGGAGCTGAAAACGCCTCTTTGTGCAGGGATGGGGTTCCTTTCTTTTTAAGTGGCCATTTATTTGCTATCTTAGGCCAGTGTTGGCGAACCTATGGCACGGGTCCCAAAGGTGGCACTCGGAGCCCTTTCTGTGGGCACCTGACTGCCTGTTCACAGCCACCTGTATTCAGGTTAAATTGCTGCATTGGCACTTTGCAAAACATTAGTGGGTTTTGAATCACATTTTGGGCACTCGGTCTCTAAAAGGTTCGCCATCCCTGTCTTAGGACTTAGACTTACAGTGGATCCTCCTACTTTTGAATTTGATATTTTATGTTGTATTTTATGTTTTGTTTTGGTTTTATTTTATTTTTGCCCTGAATGGTGTCCAAACTTCAGCCGTCCAGATGTTTTGGACCACAACTCCCACAGTCCTTTGCCATTGGCAATACAGTCTTGGAATTCTGGGAGTTGTGGGCCAAAACATCTGGACGGCTGAAGTTGGGACACCCCTGGACAGTACCTCCCCTATTTGTTATGGCTGAAAATTAATTTAAAACATGCAATAATAATAATAATAATAATAATAATAATAATAATAATAATAAGAAGAAGAAGAAGAAGAAGAAGAAGAAGAAGAAGAAGAAGAAGCTTGGAAATTGAAAACACTCCCTTTATTATTATTATTATTATTATTATTATTATTATTATTATTATTATTATTATTATTATTATTATTATTATCCACAGTTAATAATAGTATTAATCCACAGTTAACTGTGGATTAATAATAATAATAAGAATTGAAAACACTCCCTCAGCCCACCCTGATGATGATGATGATGATGATGATTAACCACAGTTAATAATAATATTAATCCACAGTTAACTGTGGATTAACAACAACAACAACAACAACAAAACAAAACAAAACAAAACAAAACAAAACAAAAACAACAAAACAACAACAACAATAATAATAATAATAATAATAATAATAATAATAATAATAATAATAATAATAATAATAATAATAATAATAATAATAATAATAATCAGGGTGGGCTGAGGGAGTGTTTTCAATTTCCATGCTTCCCCCCCCCCTCAAGGCCACGAAGAAAGGCGAAGGTGGAGCTTGGGCTTTGTTTTTGTGGCGACTGGTGTGTGTGTGTCGCGTCCCGTCTTGGCGTTTTGAAAATCGCCTCAGGGGAGACGCCACACACCGCCACCATCACGATGCCTCCCTTTCCCGCCCTGACGGGCACCGGCTTCGGCTCCTCCGCGCTTCCCCGGGGCCTGGGCACGAAGAAGAAGAAGAAGAAGAAGAAGAAGAAGAAGAAGAAGAAGGGGCCGGTGGGGAGGCGGGAAGGGGAGGGGAGGGAAGAGGCGGTGGCCGAGGCCGAGGCCGCTCCTCCTCCTCCTCCTCCTCCTCCTCCTTTCCTCGGTTGGGGAGGCGCGGTTTTTTCCGCGCGCGGCCATTGGAGCCGCGGCCTCTCTTCCACGGAGGGCCATGGCCGGCGGGGAGGCGGAGGCGGCGGCCTTCCTGGGCGCTTTCCTGAGGGACTTCCCGAGGCCGCTGGGCCCGGAGGAGGCGTCGCCATGGAGCCGCCTCGGCTCCCTCAGTCAGGGCGAGGCCCCGGCGGAAATGGCCGAGCTGGGCTGGAGCTTTTGGAGCAGCAGGTAGGAAAGGGGCTCCTCCATGCCCAGCGTCCCCCCCCCCCAAACCCACTCAGGCGGGCACGCGCGCGCCTCCTGCACGTGTGGAAGGGGGGGTCTTCACCAGTGCACGCGTGTCAGGTCGCGCGTTACGTGTGCAAAGGCGGAGGGGGGTTTTGCACGTGTGGAAGGGGGTGTCTTCACCAGTGCACGCGTGTCAGGTCGCGCGTTACGTGTGCAAAGGCGGAGTGGTTTTTTGCATGTGTGGAAGGGGGGGTCTTCACCAGTGCACGCGTGTCAGGTCGCGCATTACGTGTGCAAAGGCGGAGTGGTTTTTTGCATGTGTGGAAGGGGGGGTCTTCACCAGTGCACGCGTGTCAGGTCGCGCGTTACGTGTGCAAAGGCGGGGAGGGGGGGGTTTTGCACGTGTGGAAGGGGGGTCTTCACCAGTGCACGCGTGTCAGGTCACGCATTACGTTTGCAAAGGCGGGGAAAGGCGGAGGGGGTTTTGCACGTGTGGAAGGGGGTGTCTTCACCAGTGCACGCGTGTCAGGTCACGCATTACGTGTGCAAAGGCGGAGGGGGTTTTTGCACGTGTGGAAGGGGGGTCTTCACCAGTGCACGCGTGTCAGGTCGCGCGTTACGTGTGCAAAGCCGGAGGGGTTTTTTGCACGTGTGGAAGGGGGGGTCTTCACCAGTGCACGCGTGTCAGGTCACGCATTACGTGTGCAAAGGCGGAGGGGTTTTTTGCATGTGTGGAAGGGGGGGTCTTCACCAGTGCACGTGTGTCAGGTCGCGTGTTACGTGTGCAAAGGCGGAGGGGGGTTTTGCACGTGTGGAAGGGGGGTCTTCACCAGTGCACGCGTGTCAGGTCACGCATTACGTTTGCAAAGGCGGGGAAAGGCGGAGGGGGTTTTGCACATGTGGAAGGGGTGTCTTCACCAGTACATGCGTGTCAGGTCGCGCGTTACGTGTGCAAAGCCGGAGGGGGTTTTTGCACAAGTGGAAGGGGTGTCTTCACCAGTGCACGCGTGTCAGGTCACGCGTTACGTGCAAAGGCGGGTGTGGGGGGGAGGCGGAGGGGGTGCTGCTTCATGCTCGTGTGTGCACGGTGTCAGGGAGCCAACCTCTCACACCATTGCACTTGTGGAAAAAAGGGTGCGTGTGTGGGGAGGTGTTGCAAATTGAGTAAGCTGCAAGGGGTAGGATTCGAACCCACTGCAAGGGATAGGATTTTAGCATGCAGAGGGAGAACAGTGTGCGGAGCAGCAAGGGTGGGAGGCAGTGGGATGGCATGTGAATGCCTTGACCATTTGTAAATATTGCTCACGATCTGCTTGAACATTTGATGGTTCTTTTTTGTGTGTGAAGATTCTCAGTCATCCAGGTGAGTTTAAACCAGTGGTTCTCCACCTGTGGGTCCCCAGATGTTCCTGAACTTCAACTCCCAGAAACCCCTTCCAGCATAGGGAGTGGTGGAGGCTTCTGGGAGTTGCAGTCCGGGAACATCTGGGGACCCACAGGCTGAGAACCACTGGTTAGACTGACGAAGCTGGATGAGCCGCGAAACATTTCAATCTCTCAAGAAAATAAGACCAGGTGCCATGACTCAACTTCCAGATTTGATGGGTTTTCTTTCCAAGTACAACTTCTGAGTCACAGTTAATCTAGTACAGTGGCTCTCAACCGGTGGATCCCCACATGTGCCTGGACTGCAACTCCCACAAATCCCAGCCAGCTCAGCTAGTGATGAAGACTTCTGGGAGTTGCACTCCAGGAACGTCTGGGGACCCAGAGGTTGAGAACCACTGATCTAGTAAATTGTCTTTTTACTAGGTGTAGGCAAGACTACCTCAGTGGATATAATAGAAGAGGTGCTGCAAGGTTTTGCTAGAATCATTTATTTACAAGAGGTAGTTTTGTACTGCTAGGCTTTGCCAGGATTATTTAGTTAAAAAAGGAATTTATGAGTTGTATGGTTGGACCCGTGGCCTCACAGAAGACTTGCAGAACACACACACACAACTGAGACAACTGATGATAAACAAATAAATACTGTACATTAGGTTATGACTCTGTTTGGAAAACATATGCCATCAATCGAAAGCAACCATGCAAAGGGAGTTTTTATTTTCCCTGTCTAAATGCCAGTATAGAAAGCAAAGGCATAAATCTATTGTAAAGGAATGACTGACTTTCATTATCCTGGCTTTTCTGTTGTTTGTCCCTGGTATCTGTGGTCAATTTGTAGTGCTGTTTTATCTGTTTCAAAAAGTAAGCAGCTAGGACTTACTGTAAGATTTCAAGGTAGTAAAAGCAAAAGTGTTCTGCTTATATACCGCCCCATACTACTACAAGTAGTCTCTGGGCGGTTTACAAATTTAATTACAGAGTGCAGGCTACACATTGCCCCCCCAGCAAGCTGGGTACTCATTTTACCGACCTCGGAAGGATGGAAGGCTGAGTGAACCTTGAGCCTGCTACCGGGGATTGAACCCAGGTCGTGAGCACAGTTTTACTTGAAGTATAGGCATTTAACCACTGCGCCACGAGGCTCTAGTAGAGGTATTTAAAGAGTGGTTTTACCAGTTCCACCTCCCAGTGAATTTCCACGGCAGAGCTGGGGAATCAAACCCAAGTCCGTTACTTTATCCACTGCCCCTGTTTTCATTTTTAAATATTTTTTCCTCTTTTTACGGTCATCACTACAGAGGAGGACTGAGGTACATGCAGCCCTGCAGATTTGATTGAAATACAGTCCTCATCATCTGTGCTCAGCATAGGCAGTCATGAGGAAGATGGGAGTTTTTAAATCATCCTTCCCATGAAGGCCACAAATTACTCTTCCTTTCTGTAGACAGTAATTTAACCCACCTGATACTGCAATGCAATGAACACTGTCTATATTTGCAAATAAATATGATTGATACTTTTTCAGTTGCACAGCAGAGCTTTTTGTAGGACAGAATAGATAGTATGCTCCACCAAGGACAAATTAATAAACACCCTTGAATAACTTTGGTGTGTATTATAAATAAAAATGGTGAGTTTGCATTTTTAATTTTAAAGGAGGAAAACCATCTTTATTATTGTTAATATTTTAGGTTTTAATTTGAGATGCAAAGTGTGCAGTCATGTTCACCAAAATCTTACTGTGATCCATAAGGGAGCATTTTTTGCCGTTTGCCAAGTGTCAGTTGTGCATACAGTTGTGCACCCCATTGCACAACCAGATAACTGTGGAGTGTGCAGTAGACAGCTGGCAAACCATCTGTTCTTGCTTGTATGGCTGCTATTGTGCTGATGTGGAACAATAGGATTCTTTCTATTAAATAGCTTGTATAGATCTGTTCTGAAGTACAAGCCGTACAATACGGTTCTGGTTTGTTCCCTTATTCTGTTCATAAATATATTTTATCTAATCATTTATTCTGTTAGGATTAAATGTTAAAACCCTGATAACGACTGCGTGCATTAATACCCTTCAATTCTTTCCAAGTGGCATGCAAAATCTGTAGCCGCCAGGGTTGTATATTTTCTACAGCTTTGCATAATGTATTTGCCATGTTCCAAATGCTGTTTAAAAGTAATTATTGTTGTAGGCTATTACAGATTAAATGCAGGTTGTCAGGCCTCTGTTAAATGAAAGGCTGGCTTTGTGCTGTCAGACTAGCCCGAGATCAATGAAGAGGAGGAAATTAAGTTTGCTTCCGCTAAGGTGGAGAGCCACATCCTTAACAGGCTGTGTACTGCTATTTCATTTCTATAGGGATTGCAGGGTATAGGAAGTTGAACATTCAGATCTCTGTGTGTTGTAGAGTAGGAAGTCAGAACCCTGAGGTTTTTTGGAAATGGAGATGAAGCAAGAGAATTTGCTGGGGGGGGGGTAGATTCTGTCCCTTTTCCATTAATATATGGAGTCAACACATAAAACTAGCTGAAAGAAAAGGGGAAGCCATGTGGCCCTTGAAAAACACAAAACGTGCAAGAATAGGCGATACCTTTATAAGCCACTGATGAAAGAATAAAAACCATTCACTATGTGAGCTTTCATGGGTAAATCCCACTTCAAGGGCAAGTACCCAACGTCCAAAGATGGCAAGATGGGGTTTGCCTTGCATCGTAGATTTAAATTTATTGGCGAAATGAACTTTGCATGTGGCTGGAAGCAGTAGGGTGGTTGTTATAAACCTGCATCTGAAGCAGAAGATTGGGTTTCACACCCCAGTCCTTCCAACAGAGGGGCAGAGGTCACACACACACACACACACACACACACACACACACACACACACACACACACACACACACACACACACACACACACACACACACACACACACACACACACACACACACACACACACACACACACAGCTCCTCTCCATTTTGCACTTCTTCAAAACAGATGTGTTTCTGTTTAGCTGTTCCGCTGGTGTTGAGGGATCCTGATCCTTCTTTGTATGGGGGAGGCACTTTTTACTTGGTATCCTCCTTGTTCATAACATAATACTACCAGTAGGTTGGTATAATTTCACCGGACAAACTTTTAAGGAAAGAGAAAGCATACAAACTGATGGGCTGGAAAAAAAATATCTGGATGCCTCCCCCACTCTTAAACCATTTCTGGTGCTTATTAAACAAGTAGCCATTCAGCCCTTCCAGGGACACCAATATTTGCTATGTACAATGTTACTAGATTGTGCTTTTTAAAATGTATACAGTATATCACATAGGGTAGAAGTCCGCAGTGCCATTTGCCAGAGTTTAAGGCAGCTTCTGGTGTCTGAATGAGCATTAAGCTGGCCTCAGGGGCTGCAGAGCAAGATTGCCCTGTACCCTTCTTGCCAGGACTGGTATTCAGACAAATGCTGGGAATTGTTTTGGGCTCCGTTCTTGCTTGTAACTCCAGCCATTTGGTAAGCAGAGAGCAAAAACAAAGGCTGGAAGTCCGAATCTCCAGCTTGTAGAGAGGGAAGCAGGAAATTGTGACTGGACTGCACTGTACACACTCCTGCGGGGCGGCAGCATGACCCTAGGCGTCAAACATTTTTAGTTAGCTGGAGGAGGTAGGCTGGAAAGGACGTGGAGAAAACATTTATTTTTAAAAGCAACTTAACATCTCTGCCCTCCTGTACAGTGCATGTCAAGTGCCTTCAACCTGGTGTCTTTCGAGGCACTTGGGCTCCACCTCATGTTGTCCCCAATCAGCAGGAGATCATGGGAGTCGTAGGCCAACCCATCTAGGGGGCACCCCGATCGGTGAAGACAGATCTTTCCTGTAGTAAAGTTCATGCTGTGTTGGTAACTCTTTCATCTATATAATCTGTCATTCTTGCTCTTAATTCAAGGGGGAGCCTAACTTGTCAGTAGCTGCATTTTTGGCATTCCTACCCTGCAGCTAGTGCTGGTTGGAAAGACTGTGTGCCTTAGAGATACTAAATCACCAACACTCCAAAACTGTCAAGCCATGTCCAATTTTATTACTTCTTTTCCACCGCAAGAATTCTTAAGGAAGGAGCAGCCAACTTGCCCCGCCCGGCAAAACTTGATTCTTCTGAGACTGCCTCCTTACACTCTTTCACAACTAAGAAATGTGTATTGAGTTAAAAAAAAAGAAATCTCCCCATCCCTGGTAGTTAAAGAAAGTGAGAATCTTTGATTTGCTTTTGCATATTTACTGGTGTTCCTGTTGGAAGTCTCAGTAGATCGGGGTATTCTTCCAAGTGGGACTTGCTTTTGTAGGCTTAACTGGGGAATTTTGGCAGATATCAATCTATTTGTATTCTTGTAGAAAAGAAAACAAACCTTTGATTACTTCCTGTGCTGATACCTTTTTAGGCAAGTGCATGCTAAGCAGCCAATGTAAAATATTTTGACAAACCATGAAGTCCCTTCTAGCAATAGATAGTAGATAGACTATTTATTGCATAATCGTCAGATCATTGCAAAATATACACTACAAACAAGGAAACATATTATCATGCCATAATTATCAGTATTTATACAATAAAATACACATTTTAATATTAATGCTTTAAAATATAGTATAAAAATATTTGTTTACTTAAACCAATTTAACCATGAATAAATGTCAGTAAATATTTGTGCTGTGCTGTGTAGACAGTTGTTCCACTAAGGACAAAATGACTCCTGAAAAATGATTGGGTAACGCCAGATTATTTTCATTTGTGTTGTTTTCGCATACTTTTCTTGAAAAGGATTCAGGTATTACTCATGCCCAAAGATATGATTGTTTCCTGCAGGAAATTCTGGTTGGAAGGAGGATGCCGTTGTTATTACTTCAGCTTTTCTGTGAGATGTGGTTGCTCTAGGAAAGAGAGAATAACAGGAAATGCAGTTAGCTAAGCATGGAAAATAACCTTCTTGCAGTGTTAATAGAAGAGACAACCCCTAAGAGGAGGAGGATTCAGTTTTAAACTGGGTGGCATATGCGTGTAAAATTGAATAGATTGCCATAGATGTGCAATTTTTGTAATCTGTTACAGTACTAACACGCTGTGCTCTGAGTAGGGACTGGTTCACATTTCTGTTAACATGTTTGAAAGAGATTGAAATACTTTAGAATATTGTTGCTATAATACAAATGTAGCAATTGGTTTTATTTATTTATTTATTAGCTCTTTATACAGCCCATCTAGCCTGAGGACTACTCTAGGCGGCTTTATTATATCAATCTGGAAAAAGTATGCCACGTGGATATTGGTGGTATACTTACATGGTGTTTAGGTGCCCAGTTCTGGGGAAACTGAAGAAAAGAAAACCTCACACCGGCTCCACCCAAGTAGAAATGCTGAGAGGGGAAGTCAGGTTAACATGTGATCTGTTGCGGCACAACAGAGAATCTTCTTTCTGGTACTTTAAGGACCAACATATTTTATTCAACATAAATTTTCGGGGATTACAGTTCACTTTTTGAAATGCACCAGATGAAATTGTGGCTACTGAAAAAACTTAATTATCTTTAATGTGCCATGGGACTCTCTGTTGGTTTTGCTACAGTATTTGGTGACCAGTCTCTTAGTGTTCTGTGAAAGTATCAGTGCGATTTCATTTGCATCCAGAACTTTTCACTGCTTGGTTGTTTTACTGTTAAAATACAGTTGGTTACTGTTACTTGGTTGGTTACTGTTAAAATACAGTTGGTTACTGTTACTGTAAAATATGTAAATTGTTGAAAACCTCTCTTATCCTCCCAGTAATTCACTAATGTTGCAAAAATATTTTATTTAGTAACAATTCCGTTATTCATGGATTCTTCATAGTTTAAAAGCTCCACAGAGTTGATAAAACTGTGGCATAAAACTTGAAACGTTCACCACAAAATGCCTGTAAAATGCTCTTTTCAAATAGCATTAAAATAATTTTAAAATGTTACACATTCCTCTACCAAACCCCCATTTTGCTATCCTTTCCACATTTTATATTACATATGAGCATCACCTCTAATTATTTTTAGATTTGATAAAAATAATGAAACCTATGAAATATTACCCCTAAACTCAATAACGGGAGGTAGAGAAGTAACGGCACATATCACTGAAATTATCATTTATTCTTCCACTGTTTACCTACCTCCATTCTTCCACTTTCTTTGGGGATTGTAATCTTGTAATTGCAGCCATTCTAGCTGGACTGAACTGATTCCAGCCCACCGCATCTTCATTTTAGCTAGCAAACATGGAACTGTCACACAGCTTTTTTCCTTTTTCCTTTTGCTAACTGACATGGTAAAGGTTCCCCCCGCACATGCGTGCTAGTCGTGTCCGACTCTAAGGGTGGTGCTCATCTCCATATTCAAGCCGAAGAGCCAGTGTTGTGCAAGTCCATGGCCACGTGTCTGGCATGGCTGCAAGGAAACACTGTTTTACCTTCCCGCTTTTTACAGCAGTACCTATTTATCTACTTGCATTTAAATGCTTTCAAACTGCTAGGGTGACAGGAGCTGGGGTGATCAGCGGCAGCTTGCTCTGCTGCATGGTATTAAGTGCTTTAAATTAAAAATACTTCTGCTGCTTCACATTATTTTGAGAAATGCTGGAATGGAAAAATGTACATCATTTGCCCAAAATTTGCCTTGCCTCGTCTTATGCAGCCCATTTTAATGTTTGTGCCTTTTTTATTTAAATCAGGAAGGCACCACCACTCCTCGTAGCTTCTTTGATACATGCCGCAATTGAAGATCTCCTGCAAACTGATCTCAGTGAGTTAAAAAAGCAGCGTGTGGAAGGTGAGGAGGAAGCTGGAGACCATGGGACATCTCCCTGTAAGTATCATCATCATCTGTTATGAACATTTTTAATAGTTGAACCCTGAGCTAAAATTAACATAAGAACATAACATAAGAACATAAGAAGAGCCATGCTGGATCAGGCCAGAGGCCCATCTATTCCAGCTTCCTGTATCTCACAATGGCCCCACCAAATGCATCTGGGAGCGCACGAAGACTAGATATCTGTCTCCTGATACCACTCCCCTGCATCTGGCCCTTGAAGTACCCTGGTTTTAAGCCTGGGGATTGCACATCTCCCTCATAGCTTGTCACCTGTGATGGACTTTTCCTCCAGGAATCTGTCCAATCCCCTTTTGAAGGCATCCAGGGCAGATGCCATCACCACATCTTGTTGTCAAGATATGTAAAAATTGATAAAATATATGTTATGTATATTTAACAGATAGTAGAAAGAGAGTTGTAAAATGGAGGCAGTTAGATTCTGCAGTCTCATGATGTTAATCCACAAGTGTAAGAGATAAGTAATCACAGGCATGTTAGTGATGAAGCACAGGTGGAAGAATTTATAACATAATGGTTGCATCAGATTGCATCAGATTGTAATTAGTGATGACTCATATCTGATGGGTGCTGAACTGTATAAAAGCACTAGCTTGCCATATGTTAGGTGGGTCTTTCTATGGTGAGAGACAGAACCCCACACTCTGTTGTTTGTATATATTGCTTGGATGTTATGCTGTGTATATAATTTTGATGTATATATGAATATATGAGTTTTTACTCTACCCATTGTCATTGTCTTCCGTTAACCTAACTTCTGCAATACTTTATATCAATACTGACATTTTATCTGCACGCTACTGCTGCACTGCTCTGTGCCAAACACATTTAAATATTATATTTTTTGCTTAAAATCTTGATACTTGTGGCAGTGAGTTCCACAGACTAACAAGACGCTGGGTAAATTTTTTTTAAAACAAACTGCTGAGTCAAAAAATATAGAAATATCTGTATTTTAGGTATGGCATGTCTTCTAGAAAAGGAGTTTCCAACTTTATTTCTCCCAGGGCCCTGTTGTGCGTATGCGTACTCAATAGGTGCATGCGCACACACATGCACACACCAGTGGGGGGTGCATCCACAGAAGACGCCAATCTTGTGTGCACAACTCCCACCCTGAACACAAGATACTCCTTACGCATGCACGCACCACATTCCCTGTATGCAAGGTTTGCAGAGGGAAAACCAACTAGGAGGGGGAGAAGCGTGCATGCCTGCTTGAGCATGAACCTTAAAAGAAACCTTGCTGGATGCTAGCGTGGCCTGGGTTGTAGCAGGCTGTGACCCAGTAGTGACCTGGGGGTTGGGGAACCCTGTCGTAGATCAAACCCAGGTCACTTTTCTGTTGCTTGCATTCCATCCTGGCATTGACAGATGAGGTGGGTGGCTTAACAGTGGCACCCAGAAGTGATGTCACCCGAGTCTGCTGTCCAGCCCCAGTGCAAGCTGAAATGTGGGGAGATTAGCAGGAATACTGTCCAGATGGATGTGAAATAATAAGTTGTCTCCATCTTCTGGGCATTGTGAAAACTGCACATCTTATAACATTGTTTCCAAGAAATGGACTCTATAGTACAGTGGTCCCTTGTATCAAGGGATTAATTCGTTCCAAATGAAATTATGTTAAGCAAAATTTCCTTTATACAAATTTCCCAAAGGAAGGCATTGAAAACAGTGATCCCTAATCACAACCATTTTTATGTTGTACGGATTCACCCCATAGGCGATTCTATTAAGCAAATTTCCCCTATCTCCGGAATTTTTTATGTTGTACAAACTGTTATACGAGGGTCCACTGCACGTGGCTTCTGATCCTACTTGTGTAGCAGTTTAGTTGTCTGTGGGATGCTACTTGTATTCCTTATAAGAAACCAGCAGTTCGTGAGTCAATGAACCTGAATCTTCCTTATTCTCTTGTGAGTCCCCTATGTTGACCTTTGCAGACAAACTGTCCTCATAGGAAGCTGAATTAGTACAGGTTGTTAACTGTTTACTTTAAATTTTAGGTTGCCTTTCTCCCCAAGCCAGTGTGATGGGATGCAGTATTGAAGGTGGCTTGGGTGCTTGGAAACCAGTTTGACCCAACAGGGAGGTTCATTTAGGGAAGCCACTGGAATACTGTACAGCTGGGTTTATATAGTTGACCCGAGGTCTCTGGTAAAAAAACAAATAAACCCCAGAAGACTGAAATTGGCCTCATCCATGGAGAAATCGGAGAAGGGGGAGGGCAGGCTCTCTGGCATTGTTGCTTTGGGTTACAAAATCATAGCATGATTGTTATTTACCGTAATTAGTATTTGAGCATGGAACTAACCTGTGAGAACAAGAGCCTTAGTAAATGGCACACCATCTAGCACATATAGTGAGTAGGAATAGAAATTTAAGGCAGTGAGAAAAATGCCATAAAGGAGAAACCAAAATTATGCTGACCTCGTACGCATTCCTCCTTTTCTAAATTCATTTTTATAGTACTGGATGGAGCCGCTTTGCAGCATAGTTTCTTCAACAAACTCTGGGATGTTTGCAACAAATGGCAGAAGCAGCTACCAACACTGAAACCCCTTGAGCGCTATCTCCAGATTTCCGTCCACGCAACCCGTAATACTCGCCGGAAAATGGAGGACAGGCATGTCTCTCTCCCAGAATTTAATCAATGTTTTGGTCTGACGGTAAGTTTTTATGCCTCAGAGGAGGGACCGTGGGTATCCACTAATAACCAACATCTACTTCTGAGATAGTGTTACGTCCTCAAAATAAATGAGTTGAAATCACCCAGTTTTGTCAAAGGCAAATTTCTCTATTGCTTGTCCTTGTCCACGTTTCAAAATTGCAAAGTTGATGTGGTCTGTATACACAACGCAGCAGCATCTAAAATGATACCTGCCCAATGAACAGTTGTGCCATAAGGTATCATCTGGCATCAGAGAAGAGAGTTGAAAGCAGATACCTCTGTGGTTATACAGTACATGTGTTTATGTGCATGCAGAACTTAGAGGAAGCCATGCTAGTTCAGCCGCACACGTTCTGCTGGAGGCTTAATGAGAATAATAATAATAATAATAATAATAATAATAATAATAATAATAATAATAATAATAATAATAATAATAATAAATTGTCATAGTGTGTATATGCACAGCATACACATACAATGAAATTATGATGGTAATTGTGTCTGAGTGCTGTGAGACATCAGCTGTACCACAGGTGTGTGGCAACCCACAGGAACTGTGTTCTAACCTGCATGTTCTAATAGTGTAAGATAATAATCTGAGTTCCTACATACCCCTTAACTGTTTGTGAAGCACCGAGGAGTGTGTAGTTATCTGGTCATTGCTAGGATGCATCTGTAACCAGTTCTAAACCACCTAGTCAGTGGTGTGATTCATGTTGCAGTTCAATAACATCTGAAGGTTAACAAATTACAAACTGTGGCTTCTACCACTGTAGGTTATAGTAGTGGTGAGTAGGGCATCATCACTTAAATTTGTCAAGGTAACCCAAAGTAAGGGTAATTGTGAACTGAGCAGTGGGCGTGGCAGTGTCAGCTGCTCTGCCTGCCCACAGTCATACAATCAGGTACCATTTGAAAGTTTCCTTCTATTTCAGATTCAGTCAGTTAAAAAATGAATTTCTCTTCTGTTTTTGTTTGTTTTTGCATGACCTTGCCACCCAAAGGACAATGTGGACAGAGCTTACTTTGCCGTCTTTGATGGTCATGGTGGAATTGATGCTGCTAATTATGCAGCTACTCATTTGCATGTGAATGTGGCACATCACAAGGAGATCCTGAAAAATCCAGAGGTGGCCTTAAAAGAATCATTTGAAAAAACAGATGAAATGTTTCTTTTGAAAGCCAAAAGGGAGGTGAGTGTGTGGAGAAACAGGTACTCCGGCATTAGTAAATTTTGGTTGGCCTCTAAGGGTTGCAAGGTAGGGATGGATGACCTTAAAGTTCTAAGAAGTATATCCATCTGTCACTTACCCTTGTTGTAACAACCTACATCTATTAGTTTGCAAAGTATTCCAAATTTATTGGTTCATTTAGTACAGAGAAGACGTGAAACTTACTAAACACAATCAGGACTCATTGACATGGAGCATTTTGTTCTCTTGTATCAACTGCTGTGCGTTGATGATACTGGTATTTTTCTTGCTGTCCAGATAAGTCATTTTTGTTACCAAAAAGTGCTAACAAACCCGACCTTCTAGGATTATTGGAGGTGTTCAATTGTTTCATGTTATATTGGAGCAGAGTTCAGATAACAAGAATTTATTGACTCAGAAGCTTTCAGTTCAGCACTAATCTAAAATAACAAAAACAGAAATTGAGCAGAGACCATTTCTAAATGATTTCCTAAAGATTTTTAAAGCAGTCATTTTTAAAGACACCTTTTCCAGATTGGATTATCCATGGCTGTTTGCTGTCAAGGGCTCCTAGTAGAAACTTTCTACTAAAACATAAAGTGGGGAAATCCAGCAAAGAACATTGTTGTTGTTTTTTAGTGTTTTTTTTCCAGGGTTTTTTTTTTTTGAAATATTTTTGAGTCATTTCTGGAGGACAGCTCAAGTTTCTCAAAGAAAATACAAGTTAGGTTTTTAAGAATGCGTGTGGACAGATAATCCACTCACAAAGCACCAAGCAGGCTACAAGGGGGAGACTCAAATGTCCCATGTGTGGATGAAGATCCTTTTAATAGCTAAACACCTCATTGATCTTGGAGAAGAACATGTCCCTGTTGTTCCCATTATATTCATGACCACAATATTGTTAGTGTACCCTTCTAATACTGTCTTGGTCGTCCACCAAAAATTTCCTGTGCTTGCTACTTATTCCACCCCATTGTGCTTTGAGGTTTCCTACATTAAAGTGCCCTTCCAGAACATCTGTGTAATGCCACTTTTCTGCCGGTGCTGCCGGATAATGCTTCTATTGAGGAATTACTTGATGAAAAGTGCTGTTTATCATGGGGATTGGGCTAAAGTATTAATTTCCCTGGCACTGCATGTTCCTGTCTTTTCTTTCTTTTATTTGGTATGCTTCCACAACCCCTGGATTTTCTTTTTTCAGGGCAGTCAGAACTGTGAATGGAAAGCAAGTGTCTAAGAAGTATGTGTATAAAAACATGTGTATGCTTAGATTTGGGGCAGAAGGGAGCAAGATGTAGTCCTCCAACAAACCATGATGGAGATGTGTCACCTCCAGGCTGAAAAACTGGGGTCCTTCAAGGACCAGATGCAGGGGAGTGGTATCAGGAGACAGAGATCTAGTCCCATGCTCTCCCAGACACCTTTGGTGGGGCCACTGTGAGATACAGGGAGCTGGACTAGATGGGCCGTTGGCCTGATCCAGCATGGCTCTTCTTACGTTCTTATGTTATGTTCTTATGTTCTTAATGGTTGTTCTGCACTTCTCATCATCCCTCTCATTGGCTAAACTGGTTAAGGCCTAACGGAGGTGATGTCCTATCAATATCTTGTGGGCCACATTCCCCACCCCATCCCACCCTGGTTAGGGATATATTGAAGGAGATACACTCCCACCATTAAAAAACTAAAATGGAATCTTAAGTGTTTTCAGCCTTCAAATGACATCAAGTGTTCTTGGATTGGTTATATAATCTCATTCTTATGTTAATCACCCTTATTTAGCGAAGTAGTTATGAAATAAGAATGTGTGAGCTTCGGCAAAGTTTATTTAAAGCATATTCCCATGCAAACACTGAACCTTAGGCTGCCCCTCAACCTCAGATTTTACCCTCTCACATTGAGCCCTGCAGTGATTAATTGTAATGGATATTAGAAAGTACCAGAAAAAAAGTTGCAAAGGGTATTGCTATGTTGATGAGAACAAACCTAGGTCTTTAGACATAGTTAAGAATTCCATACTGGAAGCAAACCTGAGAAGCAGTCGAAGCTCATCAAATGTCACTACTTCATCTGTGACTATATTGGCTGCAGCTTTCCAAGTGAGAAGTGTTAGGCGTGCTTTCACATGACAGCTTATATACAGTGTTTCATACACAGAAACAGCAGTGGAATATTAAAATGGCCTTATTTGCCAAGTGTCCCTTACTACAAATGCCCAAGGAAGTCCCAGTGAGTTCAGTGGGACTAGAACTTTGAGTTGTTGCTTATTAGGACTACAGTTCCCAGAATCCTTGTCCATTCCTGGCCAAAGCAGTAACTTTTCCAAGCTCTGAGAAACACTTGCTGTTCAGTATTGGATAAGACTGGAACCTCAGTCATGGGATTATTAGCAGAAGTAAAAGAAAGCTAGGGTATGTAGATTTGTGTTTGTGTATATGTGGTTACACAATAGCTAGTCATGTTTCATTCCTTGACAGATGTTTTGAACAATCCGATAGATCTCATTACAACTAAATAGGCTGGTGTGAATTCACAGTAATCCTTTTCACATCACTAATAGAGTGTATTTTACACGAGCTGGCTGCGTAGTTAAATAATGAGCAGCAATTATCCCCACACAGTTGTTTCATCATCTAGAAGACTCTTTAAAACATATTTTCTCCTTTTTTTAAAAAAAATCAATCCACAGAAGCTGCGGAGTGGTAGCACAGGGGTGGCTGCCTTGATTGTTGGGAATAAGTTGCATATCGCTTGGCTTGGCGACTCCCAGGTAATGCTGGTCCAACGAGGGAAAGCTGTAACCCTAATGGAACCTCATAAACCAGAGAGAGAGGTAACTGCTGCTCCTTTTTTCTTTATCACAAAGGTCCTGGCTTTTGTGGATGTCTTATTATTCCTTCTATTCTGCAGCCTAACTGTTATAAAATGTACCAAATATTAAAAATGAAAGAATTTGGTGTGTTTCTGGGATTCCCTAGGTAGGCAATCATATATTAGTCTCCTGATTAAGATTTAAAGCAGGGGTGTCCAAACTTTTTCCAAGAAGGGCCATATTTGGTAAGATGAAAATGTGTGGGGGCTGACCATTCAGCCGCATTTGGCCTCTGGACTGGACTTTGGACAAGTCTCTATAACATGCAAGGAGGCGGGGAGGATGCTGCAGCAACGGAGTCAGGGGTGATTAGGCCGGGCAGGTGGCTGGGGGGACAGACGGAGGCAAACCGTAAAACTGTAATCTGACGTCTCCATGCAGTATGGGGAGGGGCCAGCTGGTGGGGATGCATGACAGGTTGAGCTGGTGGGGAGAAGAGACTGCGGGCCGCTCAGAATTTGAAAACTGGCTGCATTTGGCCCCCAGGCTTGACTTTGGACATGCTTGATTTACTGTAAAGGCACTGTCATGTCCTAATAAGGAATCCGGAAATTGAGTCGTGGCAACTGGACTTCTTTTTTGGCGAGATGGAAACATTTTGCTACTCATTCAATTAGCTTCATCAGTCAGACTGAAGAATCTACTTAGATGAGTAGCAAAACATTTTGGTCTCACAAGAAAAGAAGTCCTGTTCCCATGACTCACCTTCCCAATAACCTCAGCTAGATGACTGAGAATCTTCGCAGTCCTAATAAGGACTTGGACACTTAACAGATCTATGGATTCTTAAGGTTATTTAAGCCATGGAATATTGCACGTGTGCATTGAAAGACTGTAACAAATATTTGGAGACTGAAAATGAAGATTGGGAGTATTATTACCAGATGCTAAGATACAGGTGAGCAAAGTGGAACCTGCAGATTACTGGTGACCCCCTGGGGATTCCTTTGTACTCCCTTCAAATGTCCTCAGAACCCTAGTGGCTAAATATGACCAAAAAGGATTATATTCACATAGCAGATCCCGCATCCCTGAGCTTGTGGGTGGGAGGTAACAGCTTGCCATTTGGGGACCAGAAATTGGCATGCTAAGTTTGGGGAACATGGCAGGATAAACACAATCCCTACCCCTAAAATGGGTGAATGTTGTAGAACTCCCATCAATAACGCTCTAGAACCCAGGTAGAAATGCTGCAGAGGCACTGAGTTGGACAATAGCCACTTAATGACAGCTATAGATGTCATTCGTGGAGAAATAAAAAGAGGTCACTTTATTTGAAGGATTTGCATCTGAAGCATCCTTGGCTTCAGATGCAACTTTACAACAGCCCTTCTGCTTCCTTCCTCATCTAAGACAGGCGTGCCTGATTAAAACCATCTTGCCGAGAAGTTTACATCTAAGAATAATCTCCTAGCAAACCACATCTTTTGCCACATTTGGACTTTTGGTACTTGCTTTGCAAAACTGGATATTGTCCACCGAAGCTTGCAATTTTTTTATTAGTAGCCTATAAGGGCAATGCCTGTAGCCTAGTCTTGCATTTGTATTCACGGAGCAATGTTTGTTTGTTTTATGTAGGACGAGAGACAGCGCATTGAAGCATTAGGAGGCTGTGTAACGTACATGGACTGCTGGCGTGTAAATGGAACTCTGGCTGTTTCCAGAGCGATTGGTAAGCTCAGTTTTCAAAGCTCACAGGGGCTATAATAAACAGTTCATTTAACTTATTTACCTCCAATTTCAAAATGGTAATATATAAGTGTAATGGGAGGTTGTTGTTTTTATTCCTCCAGTCTGAAATTACACATTTCTCATAGGAAGTTATTTTAAAGCACAGTCGCAGCAATTAGAAACTCAACAATTAAAGTGTTCATATGTTTAGTCAGTTTTTGTTTGATGCTGAATGAATGTTTCTGTGAGAAGGCTAGAGGGAATGGAAGAGTACAGAATACCTGGCTCAAGCCTTTTTGTACAATACCATCCATTCTTCTTAACGTTAAGGGAGACATTTGCTAACCTTGGACTCAATTGCTGCTATTATCGCACCTACATTAATAATCTCTCTGCACGGTACATTGCCATAGTAACACACACCTGAGAGTGCACACTAAAGAACAGAGCTTCTTCAGATCCTTCCTGGAAGCAATTTTGTGACTATAGTTTTAAACAATGTAGATGTGGGGCCCCCCCAAGATGACCTAAGTAGGTTTCTGGTATCAGAAGCTATTGCTACTATTTCTTCCTTTCATCTTAACAGACATCCAGGGGTTTGCATATTTCAAGAGGGTGGTTTATAACCTTATTTAAACTTCTGCATGTGAAATGTTTCCATCACTTATTTGTTGACTAAAAGCAAAAGCAACATCTTTAACTTAACACGGTTCCTCTTGTGAGTGTTACAAAAATGCAGTAGGATTTCTGTCTGTTAAATTTTTGCTTTGAGTTTCACGTGTTAAGCTATGAGAGCTATCTTTGGGGAACAAGACACAGCATACATACTAAACATAGACTACATCAGAGGGTCTGCCTGCAGCTTTCACTCTTGTCGAACTGCTCTTAAGTTGGGGTGCCAATCTAATTTTTTTAAAAAAACATAAGTTAAAAAATCAAAAAAATGAAAAAAATGTAAGTCGAACAGACCATAACTAAAATTTGTAAGGCAGCAGTTAAAACGCCAACAGTTTTCCACTCTTAAGTTGAATTGCTCTTAAGTCGAACTGCTCTTAAGTCGGGGTACCACTGTATTGTGTTAATTTGCCCAATTACATTTGAGCCCCTGCAATAAGGGGACAGTGTCCTTGGAAAAGTCCCTGATGTTGGGAAAGATGGAAGGCAAAAGGAAAAGAGGACAGCGGAGAATGAGATAGTTGGATGGTGTTATCGATGCAACCAACATGGATTTGACCAAACTCCGGGAGGCAGTGGAAGACAGAAGGGCCTGGCGTGCTCTGGTCTATGGGGTCACGAAGACTTGAACCTGACTGAACAACAACGTATGATAATGGATGCAGTTCCTAAACAATTCATACAATATTTTTGTTCAGTCCCTTGAATAAAAGATGAAAATCTGCTCTTCAAGTACACTTTGGTTTTTGCATTCTAAATACATTGTTGTGGCATACAGTGCCAGAATAACGAGGATTCTGACAGTCTCCAGTTATTTCTGTACCTATCTGTGTATGGTGTTTTCCTTGTGTATCATACCATGTGTCAGTTCGCAACTTCCAGATTAAACCAAGACAATTCAATTGCAATATATAAATAAGGGAATTCCTATATAAAAAGGGTAAGGAAAAACTGCCGTGGTGACACTAAAATAAGGTGTGGGTTGAAAGAAAATTTTAAACGCTGCCAGACATGCATAATTCTGCATGAACAAAACATTGGAGGAATTTCAAGGGAATTAAAACAACAACACAAGATCAATATTGAGTGTGTATGTCACATTGCCTGTAAAATATTCTTCAGCGCGGCTTCTGTAGGTCAAATTCAGATTCTGCTTCCAAAGAGGTTTTCCCCCCCCTGCTTACAGGAGGAACAGAGAGAGTGTGGGCTACCAGATGTTCTTAGACTGGATACTCGCAAAAAAACAAAGTGGTCTGCTTATATACTGCCTCATACCACTTCAAGTAGTCTCTGGGCGGTTTACAGTTTTAAGGATGGGATTGCTCAAAATCCATAATTTTTATGAACATTTTCCGCATTCTCCCCTTTCTTTATTCCCTAGGTGATCTGCTTCAAAAGCCTTATGTCTCCGGCTGTGCAGACAGCGCATCATTGGAACTGACCGGTTCCGAAGATTATGTGCTTCTTGCCTGCGATGGATTCTTTGATGCTATCCAGCCTTTTGAGGTGGTGGACCATGTTCTTGAGCACTTAACGCAAAGCAAAGGAGATGGCCTCCACACGGCGGAGAGGCTGGTGGCTGCAGCCAAGGAGAGCGGCTCCACCGACAACATCACTGTTCTGCTGGTATTTCTTAGGGAGCCCCGAGAGATCCTCTCCGACTGTCTCAGAGACGCAAAAAGCTGCTCGGCTGAGGACTGCACATCAGAGCCACTCTTCAACTTTTTCAGCTCGAAACCCAACAACTGAACCGGTAGAGCGACGGTCGAGTCAACTTAAAAAGTCCAACATCCAAATGTAAGCAAAGTTTTAAAACCAAGAACAGCTCTTTCACCGCTGGAAACCCAGGGTTATTGTGTGTCTGAACTTAAGTGACACAGCGTATCGTAACTTAGATTCTTCCATATCTCAGGCCTGTTCTTGGTTGAGTCACTTCAGATTGTAGGTTGAAGGATTAGGCAAGAAAATGCTCCACCTTCACCCCGTATCTCTATGCAGAAAAGTGTGTCGCATCTGGAGATGGAGGAGATTTTTTTTTCTCATGGAGGAGCATTCAATCAGAAGTGATAAAACACAGTGGTTTAAACACCTGAGTGATGAGAGCTGCCTTTTACTCTTAGGATGTCATTTTAAGCTTGTTGGTTCACAGCCCTGTGCCTTGGGACATCGGGAAAGGTATCAAGATGTTGGAGCCTCTGGCTGTATTTAGATACTATTTAATTATCATGTATAATAAGCTAGCACTGCTGTCACTGGAAATGAGTTGATTCCTAAGGTCACATTCAGTATTATGTGCAGATAACAGAGAACGGAACATGGGCAGTCGTTCCCGAGTGAGAGCTGAGTTCCTCTAGTCTTTGTTCCGTACCAAAGAAAACATGAATAAGTCAGGTCAATGCTGTATTCATAAGGCTTAAGTGAAAACCCCCTCCGCCTTTCCCCGCCATTGCACACGTAACGCGCAACCCGACACGCGTGCATCGGTGAAGACCCCCCCTTCCACACGTGCAAACCCCCCTCCGCCTTTCCCCGCCTTTGCACACGTAACACGCAACAGTATTACAATTCCAATGCAAAAATAGTATCTTTCCTGTACAAGATACCCCAGGAAGGGTATTGAACTACACAGAATTGGTCAGGGTTTTGTTGGTTGGTTTGTTTTGTACAACACCAGATAAAATAAAAGACAACAAACAAGAAGGGTCCATTTAGGGAGAAAGGTGAAGGGAAAATATCTTAAAGAAAAGAAAAGAAACAAAGAAGAAATAAGGCAGAGGTCTCCATTTTGTACGAAGCCAGGGAAAGCTGCTGGCACAAGGGGGATGGCTTGGTAAGCAGTCTCAGCAATGGTGAGACTAGGAAATTTCTGGAGAATGAGAATAAGTGTTTTTTCACACTGCTAGTTTGTACTTCATCATGCTTCCACCCCCATAAAAATGGAACGTGTGGACTGGAAATGTAAACATGATAGTGGTCCCTTTTTATCATATGTGGTGGACTTGTAAAGAGGCAAATATATATATTGGAGAATGGTAAAACTATTTACAGAGAGATCATTGAAGATTAAATTAGAGTTTAGACCAGAACTCTTTTTACTGAATATAGTTGATATGAATATTTCTCATGACCAAAAGTATGTATTACACCATGTAATTGTTGCTGCAAGGATTTTGTACGCGCAATTTTGGAAACAACCTGAAGCGCCTACAAAGAGAAATTTCTGTGAAAAGATAAGAGAATGTTTCGAAATCAACAGACTTTCCGGATATTTGAAAGGAGAATATGACGAGACCACCAAAAGAAGATGGCAAGAAGTAGTAAATTTACTAGTTAACTGATATGTACAATCTTCATATTTGACTTGATAGACCCAATGTAATTTTATGTGTTTTATTTTATATCCCTTTCCCCCTTCTCCCCTTTCCCTTCCCTCTTAAAACTAATAAAATTCTTCAAATAAAAAAAATGGAACGTGCTGGAACGGCAGCAAAAAGTTGCAGCGTGCAGGTCTGCTGTTTAAGACTCGTGTGTTCCAGTTTCACGCCACCCCCATGCTCTCATTCTTTCCTACCAAACAAGCCAGTAGCGTTCCTATAGCTGTTACCTGCAGAACGTGGCAGTTCTAAGGTTCCCCACCTGCAAATCTCTGGGTTTGCCAATACAGTACTTGCCTGTTCGGTGGCAGTAGTTCCACTTTGGTTCGATAAGGAACACTCCTTGTAGCGTGAACAAATGGAACGAGGAGGGGACAAGGGAAGTGTCACTCCCAGCATGCATGGTAGTGACGATGCAGTCTGGATCGAGAAACAGAATTCTACCCCTAGTAGCATCTGAATGTGATGCAGCACTTAAACACAATTTTGCCCCTATATCCAATTTGGACGTTGGTGGGTGTGTCCACAAACCTCTATTTCACAACCTTCTTGTTGCTGTTGGTTTTGGGGAGGGGGGACAGGAGGAGCAAGAAACCCACTTAGGTACATATTGGGGTAAAAATGGGGTAAGTAAAACTCTCATGCCTTCTGCAGTTGTGTATTGCTATTCTGGAAGGTTCCCTGCTCCTGTTCTTTAGTCATGTTTACAAGCCAGTCCAGTATTCCTGCCAAGAAAACTCCATGGACATGGGGGTCACAAAGAATTGGTCACGACTGCAATGACACAACACACACACACACATTCATTGATTCTTTTTGTACTGTGTACTCATTGCCACTCATCTTAAATACTGTCTTTTAACTGCTCTAAGCAGCCTTGGGTTCTTTTTAAGGAGAAAGGCAGGCTCAAATACTTAAAACAAACAGACAGACACCTGGAAGGCTCTGCTCTGTCCAATCGTGGCTTACAGCACAGCATAAAACCCCAAGTAGAGGTCATATCAAACATGCCTTTTAAAAATACCCAGAGAAGAAGTGGGTAAGTATGCTACCACCTACAGAGCTGTCTCAACACCCTGTGCATAAGACCAACCAACCTAAACTGAACTGTCAGTTACATAGGGCCAACATAAGAAGAAAGACTATATGTGAACCAGACAACAATGGCGCACTACGTGCTTGGCTAGTCTCCAGCGTCTTCAGCCAGAAGGATGAGATGGCTGATTATGGGGAAAGGCCCCTGCCTGAGATCCCAAATAGATTCATCTGGAAAAGATGGATTACATGGGTGGGATGGACTAATAATTAGATTTCCAAGCAGGGGACAACTTTTGATGTTCTGATTTTATCTAATGTAGTTTAAGATTTGAAGACAAGGGTACCATCAGCACTTGTGGTGAATGTGTTTCTGTCAGGTCCAGCGGGCTGACAGAATTATCATAAGAATACTGGGTCATCTAAGAGAACCCTTTGGGCATTTCCAAGGCAAAGAGGTTATTTTTAAAAAGGTTGCCTCTGTTGTGCAACACACGTCCTTACTGGCACCTACTTATGTCAGGTCCATGAATTCGGAAAGGGACATCTTGTCCAGCCATAAGTTCTTAGGGTAGACTTCATGTCAGACATGTTTACCATCATTTTTAGTTTAAAGAACTATCTTTCTTCAGATATCCTAGGACTCTAAGGGGAAAAAATCACAGAACTACATGGATCCATCGATGTGTACACAAACCACCCCTTGGAAATGTTTGGTGAAGGCTGCAACATTCTCAGTAGATAGGGATTGGCCATTCTTCCATTCTAGAAGTTCTAGAATCTAGATCCAGAATGCAAAGGCCAGACTAGTGGAGGGTGTGAGCAAATTTGGCCACATCAGTCCAGTTCTGGCATGGCTTCACTGGTTGCCCCTTGTATCCCAGACCAGGTCCATGTTGACACTTGCTTATAAAGCCTTCCACTGTTTGGGTCCATGTTACTTGTGGGAGCGTATCTCCTCCAAGCCATCTGCCTGACCCACAAGATCTTCCCAGCCAGGGGTCCTCCTGGGGGCCACCCCAAGGGAGGCCCATAAGTCCTCTACAAGAGGTAGGGCCTTCTTTGCAGTGGCACCCATCCTTTGGAACCAACTCCTGGAAGAACTCTGATTGCACCCTCCCTGTTTATTCAGGAGGGAGTTAAAAACAATGCTCTACACAGGGAGGCATTCCATATAGACCCTGGTGAAGAATTTATTTCTTCCCAGTCTGAAAAGCTGGCATGACTGGTGATCGTTGCTGGGTTTCTTCAAACCCAAAGTGTCTTTGGGGCCACAACAATAACGAAGAAAGGACAAACCCAGTGAATTATTGCATTCCTCTGCATATTTCTAAAGCAAAACTATAAAGAAAAGTCCTTCTTGAAACCTCAGCCACAGTCTAGCCGCTGTATACATAAAGGTCTTATCCTGTGAGTAGAAAATCTCTTCATGGAGTATTTAATAAAAAAAGGAAGAGTTTGCCACAGGGTGGGGGGTAGTAACCCAGGACAAAGAAAGTTTACAAAAGTGGTGATGAAGAAGTGCATGCATGCCTACAAAAATATGAGAGGGCATTAACTCCGGGCATAGTTTGATTCCACCGGAGGCCTCTGCCTTCCATTGAAGCTCACAATCAATTTATGGTAATCAGTTTGGGAAAACTAACAATGATCCCCACGTGGGGAGCTTTTTGACCCAAACATATCAAAAAGAACACCCAGTTTTTGTAGAATGACACGAACGACCCTGAGGCTGCCGTTTCAAGCACAGACATGTTGACACAAAGCCCACCACAGCCTCAGAGATGTCTGTCTCAGAATATGGGCATAGGATTTGACTGTAAGTGTTTTCTGATAAGAACATATTCTCCATATTTGTATTTATCTGAACTACAACCAGTGATTTAAGAATGCTTGCTTCAAGTTGGTTCAGCTGTTCAGGAAGTTAGGGCTGGCTGTTGGTTGTGTGGACGGTGTTCAAATCACTGCTTTCAGCAGCTGCAGTGGAAGCCAATCTACAGTTCATGATGATCTTAGAATTAGGCTCCGTATAAATAAACAGCTTCTCTTTGTGGAACTCCAGAGATAGACAGTGCGGGAGTGGAACCCTGGATGGTATTTATTCCTGTTGTAACCCACAAGCTGTCTTTTTAGCCACTGCCCATTAGATGCACTAAATGGGCGAATAACAGTTGCTACCCTTTTTCTGCCTGATCTTTAAAAGTGCAACTGCGGCAAGAAGTGATTGCGAATAGAAATGCACACGCTAGAAAATGCACAAACCTCTTCCAGACGTGCTGGTTTAGTTAACAGCTGCCTTGTTGGCACATTAGCAGTCAACAGTAAACTAACAAAGCAGCAGCAGCTAATTGCTAGTCATTATTGGTTGCCCCCCACCCACACACTTATGGGAAGGACAAGGAGGGGTGCAAGCAGGCATGTGTTCTGTACATCCAAGGTGACACAGAGTAACATGAAGAAGGGTGATTGACTGCATTCAAAAGCTTGCAATGTTCCTTTTTTATTTTTAATAGTGGCCTATGAAGGTATCACCTGTAACCTATTTTTGCAATTGTGTTTGTGATGGCCACCTGGCTCAACTCCTTTTTGCCATGAAATTTAAGAGGGGCTGATGGCCTCACATGGTTGCTGACATAGCCAACCCCCCCCCCCCCAATAGCAGGAGGTGAGGGTGGCCATCTGTTCACTCATCACCTTGAAGAATGGCAGTTGCACTTTTTCTCTTTGATCCCACACCAGCTTAAATTTACCACTCTAATCTGTCAATTGATGATGCTTCCTTAGCAAGTGAAGAGTTACTAGTTAGCAATTTGGGCTTGTTTCAAGAAATAGAAGTGTCCCCCTCTATGGCCAAAAATGACAGTAGTAAACAACATAACTAATAATTTGCTCTCCCTCCAGTAGTACTGCTAGACAGTAATGGGTTTGTGAAAGCACAGAGGGTCATGTGCTGTGTGAAAGGCTATTACAGTGGCACCTGGTAGAAAGGAATTAATTTGTTCCAAAGGAAATTATGTTAAGCAAATTTTCCTTTATACAAATTTCTCATAAGAAGGCATTGAAAATGGAGTAATCCCCTTTTTATGTTGTACAGATTCGCCCCACAGGCGATTCTGTTAAGCAAATTCCCCCTATCTCTGGAATTTGTTATGTTGTACAGATGTTATGTTATACAAACTGCTTGTTATACAAGGGTCCACTGTATGTTTTAGTTCAGGTAAGTGTTTGTGGACTGTAGCCCACTTCTAAAACTGGATGGAACGTCGCACCAGCCAACATATTTTTTCCATATTTTTACTAGAATATTTATTGGTTTTCCTAAAAGATCCATAGCTCTCTGTTTTTCAGAGGAATAACAGGCCCTCAGTGACCCCAGTGAAGTTAATGGCCTCATATTTGAGGCACCTGCGTGAAAAGGGAGGGGGTGGGCCAAAAAGGAGCTGATTTAGGTCCGTGAAGGAGGAGGAGCACAAACTCTCTCTCTCAATCCCCTCACGTGATGACAGCGAAGGAACCTTCCAGAACCTGAGAAGACCTTTGAAACTCTTTTTCCCTCCCTCAGGCGGAGGGCGGGAAGGGATCCCATTGGCCAGGAGAAGGAGGCAGCTGAGAGAAAAGTAGGGGTGTGTGTGTGTGTGAGAGAGAAAGAAAAGAGAGAGAGAGAGAGAGAGAGAGAGAGAGAGAGAGAGAGAGAAAGGGCGCGCCTGTGAGGGAAGGGCGGCGGATGCCCTGAGGGCGTTTCTTTTCGCCCCCTCAGATGGAGGGCGGGAAGGGATCCCATTTGGCCAGGAGAAGGAGGCAGCTGAGAGAGAAGTAGGTGTGTAGGTGTGTGTGTGTGTGTGTGAGAGAGAGAGAGGTGGGAGGGAAGGAGTGCCTCTGAGGGAAGGGCAGCGGAGGCTGTGAGGGCGTTTGGAGCCTCACGAGGTCCAGGGAGTAAAAAAAGGAAAGGCTGAGGGGGGGGGGGAAGGCTCCCCGGCGTTGCCCACCGCGGCTACCTCCCGGTCGGTCCATGGCTTTCCTCCAGAGAGGTATCCCCCCCCCCCCACACACACACCTTCGCCTCTTTTATGGGCCTTGAGAGGGGAAGCCCTTTCCTTTCCTTTCCTTCGGGGAGGCTCTCGGGCCCTCCTCCTTCGGAGGGAGAACTTTCATTTCTAGCCGCCCTTCTTTTGGTCCGGCTCTCTTTCCCCCCCCCCCCTCCAGACGCCTCTCCTGGCGGGGGTGGGTGGGTGGGGGGCGCTGAAGTCGGAGAGAGACCTGTTTAACTTTTAAATAAAGTTTTAGGGTTAAGGTATACCCCCCCTCCTCCTGCCGTCCCCCACAGCGGCCGCGGCTTTCGCTCCTTTCGGGCGGGAAGGAAAGGTTGTGAGGGAAATCCTCTTTCCCGCCAAGGGCTTTGGTGGGTTGGGTTGGGTTGGGGGGAGGCCTTGGGCGGCGGGGGGGGGGGAAAGAGTGGAGCTCCCTGAGGGAGGCTGTCGGTGGGAAAGGAGGGGGGGGACAGGGGGAGAAGAAAGCTCTCCCCCCCCCCAAAAAAACCCCAAACCCCCTCTCTTGCTGGCTAAGGGGAACCCAGCGAGCGCCCCCCCCTCTCCCCTTTTGCTGTTGGGCGCGAGGGAAGCTGAGAAAGGCAGATTCGGGAGCTCTTTTCCCCTCAGGAAAATGTTCGCTGGTGGCGGGGTGTGTGTGCGGACTTTGCTTTATCAGTGGGAGGAATTCTCACAGGTGCTCATGCCCTTGCAGGTGTTGGGGCTTCTGGCCCTTGTCCTGCCAGAAGGAGCCTCCTCCTGCCAGTCCTGAGCAGCCCAGAAGAGGAGGAGGAGGAGGAGGAGGAAGAAGAAGAAGATGATGATGATGAAAAACTACAACAAGAAGAGCAGGACACCCCCCTTTGCTGAGGGCCCTCCTGGCTGGAAGCCTCCCATCTCCACCAAAGGCAGGTCCCCCCCCCCCCCCGTCCTTCCTCTTTGCTCCCTGGGGTGGGGGTTGGGGGTGAATGAAAGTCATTAACATCAGGCTGTATATTTTAATTTAGAAAAAAGTAACTCTGGTCAATGGAGATCGCATCCTCCTCCCAGGATACTTTTGCTAGGTTTAATTTGATGTTTAACTGATGAGGCGAAAAAGTTTTCATTGCTACCAAGTCCACCCCATACATGCAGGAAGGAAGGGGTATATTAGTAGTATAGGGCGTAGCTTCTGTCAAACTGCTGCCAAAAGCCATAAATAAATGTATATGTTTATCTGTGTATTGTTTAAAAAAGAAAAAATCCAATGATTGAAATTACCTTTTTTGATGACAAGTGAAAGACTAATACACTTTTAAATGTATCTTGCAGACAAAGCAGTGATGGCGAAACTTTTAGAGACCCAGTGCCCAAACTAGGATTCAAAACCCACTATTTTTTTTGCAAAAAAGTGCCAATAGAGCAATTTAACCTCAATACAGGTGGCTGTGAAGGAGTGATTTAAAGTATCCATAGAAAGGGCTCTGAGTGTCACAGTTTGCACCTATGCCATAGGTTTGCCCAAGAATGGACTAAAGGGTATTTAATAAATTATGTTAAGCAAATTTCCCTTTATACAAATTTCTGTTAAGAATGCATTGAAAAACAGAGTAATCCCTAATGATGACCATTTTTATGCTGTGCGGATTTGCCCCATAGGCAATTCTGTTAAGCATATTTCCCCTATCTCTGGATTTCTTTTATGTTCTTCAGATTTTATGTTATACGAGGTGCAAAAGAGAGCAACTAAAATGCTTACTGGGCTGGGGCACCTCCCTTATGAGGAAAGGCTAAAACATTTGGGGCTGTTTAGTCTGCAAAAAAGGCGCCTGAGGGGGGATATGATTGAGACGTACAGTGGACCCTTGTATAACAGTTTGTATAACCTAAAATCTGTCCACCATAAGAAATTCTGGAGATAGGGGAAATTTGCTTAACATAATTGCCTATGGGGAGAATCCATACAACATAAAAATGGGATTACTCCATTTTCAATGCAATCCTATGGGAATTTGTATAAAGGAAAATATGTTTAACATAATTTCATTTGGAACGAATTAATTCCTTTATACAAGGTACCATTGTACAAAATAATGCAGGACATGAGTAAAGTGGATAGAGGGAAGCGCTTCTCCCTCTCACAAAATACCAGAACTAGGGGACATCCACTCAAATTGTGGGCTGGGAGAGTGAGAACAGACAAAAGAAAATATTTTTTTTACCCAGTGTGTTGTTAGTCTGTGGAACTCCCTGCTACAAGAGGTGGTGATGGTATCTGGCCTGGATGCCTTCAAAAGGGGATTGGACAGATTCCTGGAGGAAAAGTCCATCACAGGTTAGAAACTATAATGCTCACTTTTGATTCTGCAAGTCATCTACCCTTTATTCCATTCTTGGGCAAACCTATGGCACAGGTACCAACTGTGACACACGGAGCCCTTTCTATGGATACCTTAAATCACTCCTTCACAGCCACCTGTATTCAGGTTCAATTGCTCTATTGGCACTTTGTTTTCAAAAATAAAAATAAAAAATTAGTGGGTTTTGAATCACAGTTTGGGCACTCGGTCTCTAAAAGTTTCACCATCACTGCTTTGTCTGCAAGATACATTTTAAAAGTGTATTTAATAAATTATGTTAAGCAAATTTCCCTTTATACAAATTTCTGTTAAGAATGCATTGAAAAACAGAGTAATCCCTAATGATGACCATTTTTATGCTGTGTGGATTTGCCCCATAGGCAATTCTGTTAAGCATATTTCCCCTATCTCTGGATTTCTTTTATGTTGTACAGATTTTATGTTATACGAGGTGCAAAAGAGAGCGACTAAAATGCTTACCGGGCTGGGGCACCTCCCTTATGAGGAAAGGCTAAAACATTTGGGGCTGTTTAGTCTGGAAAAAAGGCGCCTGAAGGGGGATATGATTGAGACGTACAAAATAATGCAGGGCATGAGTAAAGTGGATAGAGGGAAGCTCTTCTCCCTCTCACAAAATACCAGAACTAGGGGAAATCCACTCAAATTGTGGGCTGGGAGATTAAGAACAGACAAAAGAAAATATTTTTTCACCCAGCACGTTGTTAGTCTGTGGAACTTCCTGCCACAGGATGTGGTGATGGCATGTGCCCTGGATGCCTTCAAAAGGGGATTGGACAGATTCCTGGAGGAAAAGTCCATCACAGGTTACAAACTATAATGCTCACTTTTGATTCTGCAAGTAATCTACCCTTTATTCCATTATTGAGCAAACCTATGGCACAGGTACCAACTGTGACACTCGGAGCCCTTTCTATGGAATCCTTAAATCACTCCTTCACAGCCACCTGTATTCAGGTTCAATTGCTCTATTGGCACTTTGTTTTCAAAAATAAAAATAAAAAATTAGTGGGTTTTGAATCACAGTTTGGGCACTCGGTCTCTAAAAGTTTCACCATCACTGCTTTGTCTGCAAGATACATTTTAAAAGTGTATTTAATAAATTATGTTAAGCAAATTTCCCTTTATACAAATTTCTGTTAAGAATGCATTGAAAAACAGAGTAATCCCTAATGATGACCATTTTTATGCTGTGTGGATTTGCCCCATAGGCAATTCTGTTAAGCATATTTCCCCTATCTCTGGATTCTTTTTATATTGTACAGATTTTATGTTATACGAGGTGCAAAAGAGAGCAACTAAAATGCTTACTGGGCTGGGGCACCTCCCTTATGAGGAAAGGCTAAAACATTTGGGGCTGTTTAGTCTGCAAAAAAGGCGCCTGAGGGGGGATATGATTGAGACGTACAGTGGACCCTTGTATAACAGTTTGTATAACCTAAAATCTGTCCACCATAAGAAATTCTGGAGATAGGGGAAATTTGCTTAACATAATTGCCTATGGGGAGAATCCATACAACATAAAAATGGGATTACTCCATTTTCAATGCAATCCTATGGGAATTTGTATAAAGGAAAATATGTTTAACATAATTTCATTTGGAACGAATTAATTCCTTTATACAAGGTACCATTGTACAAAATAATGCAGGGCATGAGTAAAGTGGATAGAGGGAAGTGCTTCTCCCTCTCACAAAATACCAGAACTAGGGGACATCCACTCAAATTGTGGGCTGGGAGATTAAGAACAGACAAAAGAAAATATTTTTTCACCCAGCACGTTGTTAGTCTGTGGAACTTCCTGCCACAGGATGTGGTGATGGCATGTGCCCTGGATGCCTTCAAAAGGGGATTGGACAGATTCCTGGAGGAAAAGTCCATCACAGGTTACAAACTATAATGCTCACTTTTGATTCTGCAAGTAATCTACCCTTTATTCCATTATTGGGCAAACCTATGGCACAGGTACCAACTGTGACACTTGGAGCCCTTTCTATGGAATCCTTAAATCACTCCTTCACAGCCACCTGTATTCAGGTTAAATTGCTCTATTGGCACTTTTTTTCAAAATAAATAAATAAATAAATAAATAAAATAGTAGGCTTTGAATCACAGTTTGGGCACTCGGTCTCTAAAAGTTTCACTATCACTGCTTTGTCTGCAAGATACATTTTAAAAGTGTATTTAATGAAATTATGTTAAGCAAATTTTCCTTTATACAAATTTCCGTTATGAATGCATTGAAAAACAGAGTAGTCCCTAATCCTGACGATTTTTGTGCTGTATGGATTTGCCCCATAGGCAAGTCTGTTAAGCAAATTTCCCCTATCTCTGGATTCTTTTTATATTGTACAGATTTTATGTTTTACGAGGTGCAAGAGAGAGCGACTAAAATGATTACTGGGCTGGGGCACCTCCCTTATGTGGAAAGGCTAAAAAATTTGGGGCTCTTTAGTCTGGAAAAAAGGTGCCTGAGGGGGGGGGATATGATTGAGACGTACAGTGGACCCTTGTATAACAAACAGTTTGTATAACCTAAAATCTGTCCACCATAAGAAATTCTGGAGATAGGGGAAATTTGCTTAACACAATTGCCTATGGGGAGAATCCGTACAACATAAAAATAGGATTACTCCATTTTCAATGCATTCCTATGGGAATCTGTATAAAGGAAAATATGTTTAACATAATTTCATTTGGAACAAATTAATTCCTTTATACAAGGTACCATTGTACAAAATAATGCAGGGCATGAGTAAAGTGGATAGAGGGAAGCGCTTCTCCCTCTTACAAAATACCAGAACTAGGGGACAACCACTCAAATTGTGGGCTGGGAGAGTAAGAACAGAGAAAAGAAAATATTTTTTCACCCAGCGCGTTGTTAGTCTGTGGAACTCCCTGCCACAGGATGTGGTGATGGCATGTGGCCTGGATGCCTTCAAAAGGGGATTGGACAGATTCCTGGAGGAAAAGTCCATCACAGGTTACAAACTATAATGCTCACTTTTGATCCTGCAAGTAATCTACCCTTTATTCCATTCTTGGGCAAACCTATGGCACAGGTACCAACTGTGACACTCGGAGCCCTTTCTATGGATACCTTAAATCACTCCTTCACAGCCACCTGTATTCAGGTTCAATTGCTCTATTGGCACTTTGTTTTCAAAAAAAAAAAAAAATTAGTGGGTTTTGAATCACAGTTTGGGCACTCGGTCTCTAAAAGTTTCACCATCACTGCTTTGTCTGCAAGATACATTTTAAAAGTGTATTTAATAAATTATGTTAAGCAAATTTCTCTTTATACAAATTTCTGTTAAGAATGCATTGAAAAACAGAGTAATCCCTAATCGTGACGATTTTTGTGCTGTATGGATTTGCCCCATAGGCAAGTCTGTTAAGCAAATTTCCCCTATCTCTGGATTCTTTTTATATTGTACAGATTTTATGTTTTACGAGGTGCAAGAGAGAGCGACTAAAATGATTACT
Organism: Phrynocephalus guinanensis; assembly: GCA_037367245.1. NCBI lineage: Eukaryota > Metazoa > Chordata > Lepidosauria > Squamata > Agamidae > Phrynocephalus > Phrynocephalus guinanensis. The sequence continues at coordinate 11,159,893 of CM074752.1, forward strand.
GGGCTGGGGCACCTCCCTTATGTGGAAAGGCTAAAATTTTTGGGGCTCTTTAGTCTGGAAAAAAGGTGCCTGGGGGGGGGGGATATGATTGAGACGTACAGTGGACCCTTGTATAACAAACAGTTTGTATAACCTAAAATCTGTCCACCATAAGAAATTCTGGAGATAGGGGAAATTTGCTTAACACAATTGCCTATGGGGAGAATCCGTACAACATAAAAATAGGATTACTCCATTTTCAATGCATTCCTATGGGAATCTGTATAAAGGAAAATATGTTTAACATAATTTCATTTGGAACAAATTAATTCCTTTATACAAGGTACCATTGTACAAAATAATGCAGGGCATGAGTAAAGTGGATAGAGGGAAGCACTTCTCCCTCTCACAAAATACCAGAACTAGGGGACAACCACTCAAATTGTGGGCTGGGAGAGTAAGAACAGAGAAAAGAAAATATTTTTTCACCCAGCGCGTTGTTAGTCTGTGGAACTCCCTGCCACAGGATGTGGTGATGGCATGTGCCCTGGATGCCTTCAAAAGGGGATTGGACAGATTCCTGGAGGAAAAGTCCATCACAGGTTACAAACTATAATGCTCACTTTTGATTCTGCAAGTAATCTACCCTTTATTCCATTCTTGGGCAAACCTATGGCACAGGTACCAACTGTGACACTCGGAGCCCTTTCTATGGATACCTTAAATCACTCCTTCACAGCCACCTGTATTCAGGTTAAATTGCTCTATTGGCACTTTTTTTCAAAATAAATAAATAAATAAATAAATAAATAAATAAATAAATAAATAAATAAATAAATAAAATAGTAGGCTTTGAATCACAGTTTGGGCACTCGGTCTCTAAAAGTTTCACTATCACTGCTTTGTCTGCAAGATACATTTTAAAAGTGTATTTAATGAAATTATGTTAAGCAAATTTTCCTTTATACAAATTTCCGTTATGAATGCATTGAAAAACAGAGTAGTCCCTAATCCTGACGATTTTTGTGCTGTATGGATTTGCCCCATAGGCAAGTCTGTTAAGCAAATTTCCCCTATCTCTGGATTCTTTTTATATTGTACAGATTTTATGTTTTACGAGGTGCAAGAGAGAGCGACTAAAATGATTACTGGGCTGGGGCACCTCCCTTATGTGGAAAGGCTAAAAAATTTGGGGCTCTTTAGTCTGGAAAAAAGGTGCCTGAGGGGGGGGATATGATTGAGACGTACAGTGGACCCCCTTGTATAACAAACAGTTTGTATAACCTAAAATCTGTCCACCATAAGAAATTCTGGAGATAGGGGAAATTTGCTTAACACAAATTGCCTATGGGGAGAATCCGTACAACATAAAAATAGGATTACTCCATTTTCAATGCATTCCTATGGGAATCTGTATAAAGGAAAATATGTTTAACATAATTTCATTTGGAACAAATTAATTCCTTTATACAAGGTACCATTGTACAAAATAATGCAGGGCATGAGTAAAGTGGATAGAGGGAAGCGCTTCTCCCTCTTACAAAATACCAGAACTAGGGGACAACCACTCAAATTGTGGGCTGGGAGAGTAAGAACAGAGAAAAGAAAATATTTTTTCACCCAGCGCGTTGTTAGTCTGTGGAACTCCCTGCCACAGGATGTGGTGATGGCATGTGGCCTGGATGCCTTCAAAAGGGGATTGGACAGATTCCTGGAGGAAAAGTCCATCACAGGTTAGAAACTATAATGCTCACTTTTGATCCTGCAAGTAATCTACCCTTTATTCCATTCTTGGGCAAACCTATGGCACAGGTACCAACTGTGACACTCGGAGCCCTTTCTATGGATACCTTAAATCACTCCTTCACTGCCACCTGTATTCAGGTTCAATTGCTCTATTGGCACTTTGTTTTCAAAAAAAAAAAAAAATTAGTGGGTTTTGAATCACAGTTTGGGCACTCGGTCTCTAAAAGTTTCACCATCACTGCTTTGTCTGCAAGATACATTTTAAAAGTGTATTTAATAAATTATGTTAAGCAAATTTCTCTTTATACAAATTTCTGTTAAGAATGCATTGAAAAACAGAGTAATCCCTAATGATGACTATTTTTATGCTGTGTGGATTTGCCCCATAGGCAAGTCTGTTAAGCAAATTTCCCCTATCTCTGGATTTCTTTTATGTTGTACAGATTTTATGTTATACGAGGTGCAAAAGAGAGCGACTAAAATGCTTACCGGGCTGGGGCACCTCCCTTATGAGGAAAGGCTAAAACATTTGGGGCTGTTTAGTCTGGAAAAAAGGCGCCTGAAGGGGGATATGATTGAGACGTACAAAATAATGCAGGGCATGAGTAAAGTGGATAGAGGGATGCTCTTCTCCCTCTCACAAAATACCAGAACTAGGGGGAATCCACTCAAATTGTGGGCTGGGAGATTAAGAACAGACAAAAGAAAATATTTTTTCACCCAGCGCGTTGTTAGTCTGTGGAACTTCCTGCCACAGGATGTGGTGATGGCATGTGCCCTGGATGCCTTCAAAAGGGGATTGGACAGATTCCTGGAGGAAAAGTCCATCACAGGTTACAAACTATAATGCTCACTTTTGATTCTGCAACTAATCTACCCTTTATTCCATTCTTGGGCGAACCTATGGCACAGGTACCAACTGTGGCACTCGGAGCCCTTTCTATGGAATCCTTAAATCACTCCTTCACAGCCACCTGTATTCAGGTTAAATTGCTCTATTGGCACCTTTTTTTCAAAATAAATAAATAAATAAATAAATAAATTAGTGGGCTTTGAACCACAGTTTGGGCACTCGGTCTCTAAAAGTTTCACCATCACTGCTTTGTCTGCAAGATACATTTTAAAAGTGTATTTAATGAAATTATGTTAAGCAAATTTTCCTTTATACAAATTTCCGTTATGAATGCATTGAAAAACAAAGTAATCCTTAATCATGAAGATTTTTGTGCTGTATGGATTTGCCCCTTAGGCAAGTCTGTTAAGCAAATTTCCCCTATCTCTGGATTCTTTTTATGTTGTACAGATTTTATGTTATACAAGGTGCAAAAGAGAGCGACTAAAATGCTTACTGGGCTGGAGCACCTCCCTTATGAAGAAAGGCTAAAACATTTGGGGCTGTTTAGTCTGGAAAAAAGGTGCCTGAGGGGGGATATGATTGAGACGTACAGTGGACCCTTGTATAACAAACAGTTTGTATAACCTAAAATCTGTCCACCATAAGAAATTCTGGAGATAGGGGAAATTTGCTTAACACAATTGCCTATGGGGAGAATCCGTACAACATAAAAATAGGATTACTCCATTTTCAATGCATTCCTATGGGAATCTGTATAAAGGAAAATATGTTTAACATAATTTCATTTGGAATGAATTAATTCCTTTATACAAGGTACCATTGTACAAAATAATGCAGGGCATGAGTAAAGTGGATAGAGGGAAGCGCTTCTCCCTCTCACAAAATACCAGAACTAGGGGACAACCACTCAAATTGTGGGCTGGGAGAGTAAGAACAGAGAAAAGAAAATATTTTTTTCACCCAGCGCGTTGTTAGTCTGTGGAACTCCCTGCTACAAGAGGTGGTGATGGTATCTGGCCTGGATGCCTTCAAAAGGGGATTGGACAGATTCCTGGAGGAAAAGTCCATCAGAGGTTACAAACTATAATGCTCACTTTTGATTCTGCAAGTAATCTACCCTTTATTCCATTCTTGGGCGAACCGATGGCACAGCTACCAATTGTGGCACTCGGAGCCCTTTCTGTGGATACCTTAAATCACTCCTTCACAGCCACCAGTATTCAGGTTAAATTGCTCTATTGACACATTTTTTTTAAAAAAAATAGTGGGTTTTGAATCACAGTTTGGGCACTCGGTCTCTAAAAGTTTTACCATCACTGCTTTTCGGCAAAATACATATTTAAAATTTATTTAATAAAATTATATTACAGAAAATTTCCATTATACAAATTTCCGTTAGGAATGCATTGAAAAACAGAGTAATCCCCTATTATGACCATTTTATGCTGTATGGATTTGCCCCATAGGCAATTTTGTTAAGGAAATTTGCGCTATCTCTGGATTTTTTTTATGTTGTACAGATTTTATGTTTTACGAGGTGCAAGAGAGAGCGACTAAAATGATTACTGGGCTGGGGCACCTCCCTTATGTGGAAAGGCTAAAACATTTGGGGCTGTTTAGTCTGGAAAAAAGGTGCCTGGGGGGGGGGGGGATATGATTGAGACGTACAGTGGACCCTTGTATAACAAACAGTTGGTATAACATAAAATTTGTACAACTTAAGAAATTCTGGAGATAGGGGAAATTTGCTTAACATAATTGCCTATGGGGAGAATCCGTACAACATAAAAATAGGATTACTCCATTTTCAATGCATTCCTATGGAAATTTGTATAAAGGAAAATATGTTTAACATAATTTCATTTGGAACAAATTAATTCCTTTATACAAGGTGCCATTGTACAAAATAATGCAGGGCATGAGTAAAGTGGATAGAGGGAAGCTCTTCTCCCTCTCACAAAATACCAGAACTAGGGGACATCCACTCAAATTGTGGGCTGGGAGAGTAAGAACAGCCAAAAGAAAATATTTTTTTCACCCAGCGCGTTGTTAGTCTGTGGAACTCCCTGCCACAGGATATGGTGATGGCATGTGGCCTGGATGCCTTCAAAAGGGGATTGGACAGATTCCTGGAGGAAAAGTCCATCACAGGTTACAAACTATAATGCTCACTTTTGATTCTGCAAGTAATCTACCCTTTATTCCATTCTTTTGCGAACCCATGGCAGAGCTACCAATTGTGACACTCGGAGCCCTTTCTATGGAATCCTTAAATCACTCCTTCACAGCCACCAGTATTCAGGTTAAATTGCTCTATTGGCACTATAAAAAAAAATAGTGAGTTTTGAATCACAGTTTGGGCACTCGGTCTCTAAAAGTTTCACCTTCACTGCTTTGTCTGCAAGATACATTTTAAAAGTGTATTTAATGAAATTATATTAAGGAAATTTTCCTTTATACAAATTTCCGTTAGGAATGCATTGAAAAACAGAGTAATCCCTAATCAGGACCATTTTATGCTGTATGGATTTGCCCCATAGGCAATTTTGTTAAGCAAATTTCCCCTATCTCTGGATTTTTTATGTTGTATAGATTTTTATGTTATACGAGGTGCAAAAGAGGTGCAAGAGAGAGCAAGTGAAATGATTACTGGGCTGGGGCACCTCCCTTATGTGGAAAGGCTAAAACATTTGGGGCTCTTTAGTGTGGAAAAAAGGTGCCGGGGGGGGGGGATATGATTGAGACGTACAGGGGACCCTTGTATAACAAACAGTTTGTATAACCTAAAATCTGTCCACCATAAGAAATTCTGGAGATAGGGGAAATTTGCTTAACAAAATTGCCTATGGGGAGAATCCGTACAACATAACAATAGGATTACTCCATTTTCAATGCATTCCTATGGAAATTTGTATAAAGGAAAATATGTTTAAGATAATTTCATTTGTACGAATTAATTTCTTTATACAAGGTACCATTGTACAAAATAACGCAGGGCATGAGTAAAGTGGATAGAGGGAAGCTCTTCTCCCTCTTACAAAATACCAGAACTGGGGGACATCCACTCAAATTGTGGGCTGGGAGAGTAAGAACAGCCAAAAGAAAATATTTTTTCACCCAGCGCGTTGTTAGTCTGTGGAACTCCCTGCCACAGGATATGGTGATGGCATGTGGCCTGGATGCCTTCAAAAGGGGATTGGACAGATTCCTGGAGGAAAAGTCCATCACAGGTTACAAACTATAATGCTCACTTTTGATTCTGCAAGTAATCTACCCTTTATTCCATTCTTTTGCGAACCCATGGCAGAGCTACCAATTGTGACACTCGGAGCCCTTTCTATGGAATCCTTAAATCACTCCTTCACAGCCACCAGTATTCAGGTTAAATTGCTCTATTGGCACTTTAAAAAAAATAGTGAGTTTTGAATCACAGTTTGGGCACTCGGTCTCTAAAAGTTTCACCTTCACTGCTTTGTCTGCAAGATACATTTTAAAAGTGTATTTAATGAAATTATATTAAGGAAATTTTCCTTTATACAAATTTCCGTTAGGAATGCATTGAAAAACTGAGTAATCCCTAATCAGGACCATTTTATGCTGTATGGATTTGCCCCATAGGCAATTTTGTTAAGCAAATTTCCCCTATCTCTGGATTTTTTATGTTGTACAGATTTTTGTTATACGAGGTGCAAAAAAGGTGCAAGAGAGAGCGAGTGAAATGATTACTGGGCTGGGGCACCTCCCTTATGTGGAAAGGCTAAAACATTTGGGGCTGTTTAGTCTGGAAAAAAGGCCCCTGAGGGGGGATATGATTGAGACGTACAAAATAATGCAGGGCATGAGTAAAGTGGATAGAGGGAATCTCTTCTCGCTCTCACAAAATACCAGAACTAGGGGAAATCCACTCAAATTGTGGGCTGGGAGAGTAAGAACAGAGAAAAGAAAATATTTTTTCACCCAGCACGTTGTTAGTCTGTGGAACTTCCTGCCACAGGATGTGGTGATGGCATGTGCCCTGGATGCCTTCAAAAGGGGATTGGACAGATTCCTGGAGGAAAAGTCCATCAGAGGTTACAAACTATAATGCTCACTTTTGATTCTGCAAGTAATCTACCCTTTATTCCATTCTTGGGCGAACCGATGGCACAGCTACCAATTGTGGCACTCGGAGCCCTTTCTGTGGATACCTTAAATCACTCCTTCACAGCCACCAGTATTCAGGTTAAATTGCTCTATTGACACATTTTTTTTAAAAAAATAGTGGGTTTTGAATCACAGTTTGGGCACTCGGTCTCTAAAAGTTTTACCATCACTGCTTTTCAGCAAAATACATATTTAAAATTTATTTAATAAAATTATATTACAGAAAATTTCCATTATACAAATTTCCGTTAGGAATGCATTGAAAAACAGAGTAATCCCCTATTATGACCATTTTATGCTGTATGGATTTGCCCCATAGGCAATTTTGTTAAGGAAATTTGCGCTATCTCTGGATTTTTTTTATGTTGTACAGATTTTATGTTTTACGAGGTGCAAGAGAGAGCGACTAAAATGATTACTGGGCTGGGGCACCTCCCTTATGTGGAAAGGCTAAAACATTTGGGGCTGTTTAGTCTGGAAAAAAGGTGCCTGGGGGGGGGATATGATTGAGACGTACAGTGGACCCTTGTATAACAAACAGTTGGTATAACATAAAATTTGTACAACTTAAGAAATTCTGGAGATAGGGGAAATTTGCTTAACATAATTGCCTATGGGGAGAATCCGTACAACATAAAAATAGGATTATTCCATTTTCAATGCATTCCTATGGAAATTTGTATAAAGGAAAATATGTTTAACATAATTTCATTTGGAACAAATTAATTCCTTTATACAAGGTGCTATTGTACAAAATAATGCAGGGCATGAGTAAAGTGGATAGAGGGAAGCTCTTCTCCCTCTCACAAAATACCAGAACTAGGGGACATCCACTCAAATTGTGGGCTGGGAGAGTAAGAACAGCCAAAAGAAAATATTTTTTCACCCAGCGCGTTGTTAGTCTGTGGAACTCCCTGCCACAGGATATGGTGATGGCATGTGGCCTGGATGCCTTCAAAAGGGGATTGGACAGATTCCTGGAGGAAAAGTCCATCACAGGTTACAAACTATAATGCTCACTTTTGATTCTGCAAGTAATCTACCCTTTATTCCATTCTTTTGCGAACCCATGGCAGAGCTACCAATTGTGACACTCGGAGCCCTTTCTATGGAATCCTTAAATCACTCCTTCACAGCCACCAGTATTCAGGTTAAATTGCTCTATTGGCACTATAAAAAAAATAGTGAGTTTTGAATCACAGTTTGGGCACTCGGTCTCTAAAAGTTTCACCTTCACTGCTTTGTCTGCAAGATACATTTTAAAAGTGTATTTAATGAAATTATATTAAGGAAATTTTCCTTTATACAAATTTCCGTTAGGAATGCATTGAAAAACAGAGTAATCCCTAATCAGGACCATTTTATGCTGTATGGATTTGCCCCATAGGCAATTTTGTTAAGCAAATTTCCCCTATCTCTGGATTTTTTATGTTGTACAGATTTTATGTTATACGAGGTGCAAAAGAGGTGCAAGAGAGAGCAAGTGAAATGATTACTGGGCTGGGGCACCTCCCTTATGTGGAAAGGCTAAAACATTTGGGGCTCTTTAGTGTGGAAAAAAGGTGCCTGGGGGGGGGATATGATTGAGACGTACAGGGGACCCTTGTATAACAAACAGTTTGTATAACCTAAAATCTGTCCACCATAAGAAATTCTGGAGATAGGGGAAATTTGCTTAACAAAATTGCCTATGGGGAGAATCCGTACAACATAACAATAGGATTACTCCATTTTCAATGCATTCCTATGGAAATTTGTATAAAGGAAAATATGTTTAAGATAATTTCATTTGTACGAATTAATTTCTTTATACAAGGTACCATTGTACAAAATAACGCAGGGCATGAGTAAAGTGGATAGAGGGAAGCTCTTCTCCCTCTCACAAAATACCAGAACTGGGGGACATCCACTCAAATTGTGGGCTGGGAGAGTAAGAACAGCCAAAAGAAAATATTTTTTCACCCAGCGCGTTGTTAGTCTGTGGAACTCCCTGCCACAGGATGTGGTGATGGCATGTGCCCTGGATTTCTTCAAAAGGGGATTGGACAGATTTCTGGAGGAAAAGTCCGTCACAGGTTACAAACTATAATGCTCACGTTTGATTCTGCAAGTAATCTACCCTTTAGTCCATTCTTGGGTGAACCTATGGCACAGGTACCAACTGTGACACTCGGAGCCCTTTCTATGGAATCCTTAAATCACTCCTTCACAGCCACCAGTATTCAGGTTAAATTTCTCTATTGGCACTTTTTTGCAAAAAATTAGTGGTTTTGAATCACAATTTGGGCACTCAGTCTCTAAAAGTTTCACCATCACTGCTTTGTCTGCAAGATACATTTTACAAGTGTATTATTCTTTCACTTGTTATCAAAAAGGCAATTTGAATCATTGGATTTTTTCTTTTTAAAACAATACACAAATAAACATATACATTTATTTAATCCATCTATGTTGTCTTCTTAAAGATACCCAGAACAATGCATTCTTGAAGACTTTCACAGCCAGGATCTGATCACACACCAGTTACATTATAGGGTATTATAACCAAGCCGTCCCAAACAGGCCTGGACAAGCCACTGGTGGTACAGGGAGGTATGAAGCGCCCTTTACTTGTTCACAGGGTGGGTGGGGGTGGGGGACAATCCCCCCTAGGGACGTCAGAGGTCCCCCAAGATGGAGGAACCTCCGTTCAAATGTCTGTAAGGGGAGGAACTTCCAGTAAGGGCTGGTGTCGGGGCGAAGGGGGGAGGAGAGGGGCCTGGGGGAGATGATTTATGGCTTTTGGCAGCAGTTTGACAGAAGCTACCCCCTATACTACTTGTATGCTGTAAAATACAGTGGACCCTCGTATAACGTACAGTTTGCATAACATAAAATCTGTACAACATAAAAAATTCCGGAGATAGGGGAAATTTGCTTAACAGAATCTTCTGTGGGGCGGATCTATACCACATAAAAATGGTCATGATTAGGGATTACTCTGTTTTCAGTGCATTCCTAACGGAAATTTGTATAAAGGAAATTTTTCTTAACATAATTTCATTTTGAACGAATTAATTCCTCTATGCAAGGTACTACTGTATTTTGATTAGCTCTGCTGTTAGATTTAAAAATGATTTTTTTAAACTTCCCAGTCGCTTGCTGCTAGGTTCCCAAGTTGGACAGTCAGCCTCATCAAGTTCATTTTCTGAAAATTTCCATGCCTTTCTGGTCTATAGGTGATACGTTCATAGGCTGCTAGGGAAATAATAATTTAAAAAAAGCTTGCTGAGTTTTAGAGTGCTGGCCCTCTTTTTCAAAGCAGGTTCAAAAGTCCCAAGCATGGCAAGGGTTGTAATCTGCCAGAAGATCTTAAAAATTCACTTGGCAAGAGGGACGGCATGTCGCACGGTCAGTTTGGGCTTGGAATTCACTGCCCATTTCAAACAAAGGAGGCATAGTTTGAGCCCCTCTCTCCTCCTCCTCCTCTGCACCCATCTTCTCTCTATAGGATGTTGTAGGCACAGGGCCCCTTGGTTGGCCAGAGGTGTGGAAAAAGGAGGTGGTTTATGCAAAAAGCCCACTCCTTCCACTAGGGGGTAGGGGAAAGGAATTTTTTTGAGGGGGAGGGTATAATTTTTTTAAAAAAATCTCCACTAGGTAGAGTAAAAAAAGACTAGAAGGGAAAATATTATTACAGTACCTAGTGTTTCTGTCCTGTTGCTTTTCCTTGTTTCCCTCAAATGCTTTTTTAGGTAAAAAGGTAAAGGTTCCCCCCGCACATGCGTGCTAGTCATGTTCGACTCTAGGAGTGGTGCTCATTTCTGTATTCAAGCCAGAGAGCCAGTGTTGTGCAAGTCCATGGCCAGCAAAGCTGCACGGAAACATTGTTTTACCTTCCTGCTTTTTTGCTCTCTGAAAAGCCAGCTACTCTGATTAATTACCTGATGCTCCAATACATGGGTCTGGAGAGCCACCACTACCTTAAGTGCTAAGGCACATGGCACTTCACTGCTGGTCAAGGGCACTGGGGGTTGATTGGACACAAATGACCCAAAAGGGAGAAAACGTATTTTAAAGGCTAACAGATTCCATGATTTGAACTGAAATGTAAAAGTGTCTTGAGAAGGAAGTTTCAGGCAACAGCATTTGCATCTTTGGAGTGAAACCTCCTGTTTCTTTGAAACTGACATGTTCTGTTTTCCACCGTGTAGACCAAGTGAACAACCTATGGAAGGGAACATCAAGGCAGGACTGCAGCCAAACCCTTGGAGAAGCTCTGTTGGAGATGCCTTGAGATAAGTATCCCGTGCAGGGTTCCCTTCCTCTCTTCCTTCCATGCCTAGTGGCCTGTGGTATCTTTGTAGCTTGAAGGGGCTTCTGTAAACAAGCGGAGGCCTGCCAGTCAAAGTCTAGAAGAGAAAAGTACTAGAGGTGGATGTTGATAAACATGAGTTGTCTTATTTCAGGAGTTGTAGGCAAGGTTTGTTTCTCATTTGTGTTTTGTTTTGTGGTATGTGGACAAGTGGTTTTGTGTTGTGTTGCAGGTGGAAGATCGAGGTGTACAATACAGGTTGTGTTTTGTTGGTTTGGCTGGAATGTAGCGCTTAGAGCAGACACTGCATTTTGTTGCTGAAGTTGAATAGTTGTGAGGAAATTTAGTGGCTTGATCTGCTATTCCCTCAGCCTTAAATGTTTGCTGTTGCTTTTTGCGCAAGGTGTAAGTGCCATGTGGTGCTGTGGAAAATCATACTTTTCTCTTCCATACTGTGACTGGCAGGCAGTCTGTTGCTTAGATTCCCATTGTTAAACACCTATAAACACACAGCAGGTTTTTGCATTAGCATCCACTGTATCACTTTATTAAATATAAAATGAATAAATATAAATAAATAAACAGTAATAGTAAACTCAACCTAAATGCTAGAGTGTTGATGTAAACTCCTTTTGACCACCTTTTCTCTTGTCTCTGAAGTTTATAGTGAAAGGAGCCTACTTTCAGAAAATCCTTTCCACGTTCACTTCGGTCATCATGAGGGAAGACTACCAGGCAGTTGAACACTATTGTCCCCGTTGGTGTATGAAGAAGCCTACAGTGCAGAAGAGGCCAAGCCAAGGAGCGTCTTCTCCATTACATCTAACATGAACAGAAGCAGTGCCATGAAACAGCAGCATCTATATCCAGCAGAACAGGAGAGCATTCCAGAGCAGCAATGAGGTCTGTGGAAGGGTGATGGTTGGTTGTTGGGTGTTTTTTTCCTCTTTGTGGGTGATTGGTGCCTGTATTAGTCTATGTACCTGTACTAGTAGACATACAGACTTTTCCCTTAAAAAATGACTGTTGTATGGGAACCAGAGGCTGTCAGACTAAATGAAGCATTTAACAAGTAGATTTACCAATCTCAAACCCTCAGTGATTTTACATGTCTAGTGAGGATTTAAACCCAGGGCTACTAAATTCTTCATTTTTTTCCACTACAGCACAATGGGTCTCTTAGAAATGAAGGATTTTAATTGTATACTTCAACATTGGATTTTAAGACTTTTGAGTCTCCCCTGGTTCTTTTTTTAGGAGAACCTCAGATTACAATAGTTTAAATAAATTAATAAAATAACCAATTTCAGGCAAAAATCAAAGAAAAACAAAACAAAACAAAAGACACAAGCATGTTGCATCTTAAAGACTAACTTTCATATTTTAATGTGACGTTTCATGCACATGTGCACTTCTTCAGACATAGCAGCAGAATGAGGTGTGAGATACTTATAGTATGAAATATACATATCATACCAAATATTGATTGGCTGTAGTGTATAGAGTTGGGGGGTGGATGGAGGAAGAGGGGGAAGAAGAGGAGGGAGAGTTATGGTGAGAAGAGGAGGGAGAGTTATGGTGAGAAGATTAAATAGTTTTATGGGCCATGCCAGTCTCTTTTAAGTATGGGAGGAAAATTCCTCAGGCGACAGAAACCAGATCAGATCAGGTCAAAGAGCTAGTGGAAGAGGGGGGGGGAGGAGAGAGAGAGAGAGAATGGGAGTTTTTAAGTTAAAGTCCATGAAAAAATTGCAATGTAGAGTTTTTACCGCGTAGTCAATGAAAAAGTGGCAATATGGTAATATTACATTTGATAATGACTCAAGAACCCCCGACTTATGTTTAATCCCTTCTTCTGTGTGTCCATCATGGTTATAAACCTTATTTCAGCTGTTTCCCTTTGTATTCTGTTCCAAAACGGTGACCTTCAGTTCCTTCAAGAAGTGTCCAGGTAAACTGAAGTAATTTGAGACAGGTTTCTGTGTATCATGGTTTCTTATGTCAAACTTGTGTCCATTGATGCGTTTTCTTAGAGATTGTCCTGTTTGCCCAATGTAGAGTGCAGATGGGCATTGCTGTTAAAAGATGGCATAGCTCACATAAGTTGAGGTGCAGGTGAAGTTGCCCTTCAAAGAACAGGTGCATATGTAGAAATTGATTCTGTAATATTGCCTTTGCAGGAGCATCTCTGAAATGAGGAAGAACCATCTGCATCCTCATAGGAACATGGGAAGTACTTCAAGGAGTTCATAAGGAAGTGGAAGTCAAAATCTCAGAATAAGTATTAATAAAAGAAAGTGTGTTGTAGTTTCTATGCCTTACTGCAGACATGGCCAAACTTCGGCCATCCTGATGTTTTCGACCCCAAATCCCAGAATTCCAAGCCTGTATTTCCAATGGCAAAGGACTGTGGGAGTTGTGGTCCAAAATATCTGAAGGGCCAAAGTTTGAATATGCCTGCCTTAATGTAATATGCATGCTTCCACACTAACCTTTTCCATAGGAGGAAGGGGCAATTTTGATTAGGAAAAAGGAGGACTTCATTTTTTCAGGTGGGTAGTCGAAGATGTCTAAAAAGATTCCTTTAATGGTTCTTAACTCCTTTTACAGCAGGGCGCAGCATGTCCCCCTTTATGGGGAGTTGAACAGGGCCGGATATATTTGTCCCCCCATGGGTGGGTCATTTTAGTAGCTGGGTACATACACTGAAGGGTTTTGGCATTCCTTTTACAGGATTGTGCACCAGAGCCCCCTTTATGGGGAGTCTTACAGGGCCGGATTTCTTTCTCGCCCAATTGATGGGTAATGTTAATGGTCAGGTACATACATTGAAGGATTTCAGTCTTCCTTTTAAAAGAGGGTGCCCCAGGGCCCCCTTTATGGGGAGTCTTACAGGGCCGGATGTATTTGTCCCCCCATGGGAGGGTCATGTTAGTGGCTGTGAACATACACTTAAGGGTTTCGGCCTTCCTTTTACAGGAGGGCATTCCAGGGCCCTCTTTATGGGAAGTCCTACAGGTCCGGCTGTATTTGACCCTCCATGGGTGGACCATGTTAGTGGCCTGGCACATACACTAAAGCGTTTGGGCCTTCCTTTTACAGGAGGGGATCCCAGGGCCCTCTTTATGGGTAGTCCTACAGGTCCGTCTGTATTTGACCCTCCATGGGTGGATCATGTTAGCATACACAGAAGGGTTTCAGCCTTCCTTTTACAGGAGGTCGTCCCAGGGCCCCCTTTATGGAGAGTCCTACAGGTCCGGCTGTATTTGACCCTCCATGGGTGGATCATGTTAGTGGCCCGGTACATACACTGAAGCGTTTTGGCCTTCCTTTTACAGGAGGGCAACACAGGGCCCTCTTTATGGGGAGTCTCCTTCGCATCTAACCTCTTTATGGGGAGTCTCCATCACATCAAACCCTGTCAGTTGGCTGAGAAATAAAGAAGGGGTTTTATTCGCTTCACCTTTGAATCCGTTCCGATACACTGCAATTGTCAGAGGGTTCTCATCCATTTCTCTAAGAGAGGCCTTGATGTGGAGGTATGTTGGGGTGGTGGTGGGTCAAATCCCCTTTATGGGGTTTATTCACTTCAGCATCAGAACCTCTCTTGAGTTTTGGAGGGTTGGTGAGTGTGTAGGACGAAGGGAGAAGTCTTCAGGTGTGGGAATAGTTGGGTGCATACACTGAAGGGTTTCAGCATTCCTTTTACATAAGGGAGCCACAGGGCCCCCTTTATGGTGGGTCCTACAGGGCCGGATGTATTTGTCGTTCCATTGGTGTGTCATGTTAGTGGTGAGGTACATACACTGAAGTGTTCTTGCCATCCTTTTATAGGAGGGCGCCACAGGGCCCCCTTTATGGGGAGTCTTACCGGGGTGTCTGTCTTTGTTCTCCCATGGATTATTTATGTTAGTGGCTAGGAACATTCACTGAAGGTTTTTGGCCTTCCTTTTACAGGAGGGCACCCCAGGGCCCTCTTTATTGGTAGTCCTTCAGGTCGCGCTCTATTTGACCCTCCATTCTCATCCATTTCTCTAAGAGAGGCCTTGATGTGGAGGTATATTGGGGTGGTGGTGGGTCAAATCCCCTTTATGGGGTTTTTTTCACTTCAACATCAGCACCTCTCTTGAGTTTTGGAGGGTTGGTGCGTTTGTAGGATGAAGGGAGAAGTCTTCAGGTGTGGGAGTAGTTGGGTATCCCGTGGCTTAATCCTGTTAGTGTCGAGGTACATACGCTGAAGGGTTTTGGCTATCCTTTTACAGGAGAGTGTCGCAGGGGGCCCCTTTAAGGGGAGTCCTACAGGCCTGGCTGTCTTTGTCGTCCCATGGATTATTCATGTTAGTGGCTAGGAACATACACTGAAGGGTTTTGGCCTTCCTTTTGAAGGAGGGTGTCCCAGCGCCCTCTTTATTTGGAGTTCTATCTGGCCGGCTGTATTTGTCCGCCCATGGGTGTGTCATGTTAGTGTCCAGGTACATACACTGAAGGTTTTCAGCATTCCTTCTACAGGAGGTCGCCACAGGGCCCCCTTTATGGGGAGTCCTATAGGGCCAGACGCATTTGTCCTTCTATCTGTGTGGTATATTAGTGTCCAGGTACATACACTGAAACATTTTGGCCTTTTACAGGAAAGCGCCCCAGGCCCTCTTCATGGGGAGTCCTATAATACCTGATATATTTGATCGTACATGGGTGGGTCATGTTAGTGACCTGGTACATACACAGAAGGGTTTTTGGCCTTCCTTTTACAGGAGGTGCCCCAGGTCCCCCTTTATGGGGAGTCCTACAGGGCTGGCTATATTTGTCCTCCCATAGGTGAATCATGTTAGTGGCCAGGTACATACACTGAAGGTTTTTGGTCTTCCTTTTAGAGGAGGGTTCCTCTGGGCCCCCTTTATGGGGAGTCCTACAGGGTCGGATGTATTTAACTCTCCCTGGGTGTGTCCTGGGACACACATTGAAAGGTTTTGGCCTTCCTTTAACAGCAGGGTGCCCTAGGTCCCCCTTTATGGGGAGTCCTATAGGGCTGGATGGATTTGTCCTGTCATGGGTGGGGCATTTTAGTGGCCACATACATACATTGAAGGGTTTTAGCCTTCCTTTTACAGGATTGAGCCCTAGGGCCCTCTTTATGGGGAGACCTACCGGGCTGACTATATTTGACCTCCCATTCGTCGGTCATTTTATTAGCCAGGTACAATGATCCCCTGCCTATCGCAGGGGTTTCGGACCTGGCTCAACCTGCAATCATTGAAAATCTGCAATATGCGTATGCAGGTCTGGTCAGGCCTGTGGAGCCCAGCTGGGGTCTTCGTGCTTACCCCCAGCCTTGTGCTACCCTGAACGGGTCTGCAAGGCCCTTCCTGGGTCTTCTGGAGGCCCCAAAAGGGCCTGCCTGCGAACTGGAAGTTACTTCCTGGTCACCTAAAATCATTTCTCAGAGGCCTCAGAAATGATTTTTGGCAATCCAGATGTCACTTCCAGGTTACCGGAAGTCACTTCCCGTTCGCAGGAAGGCCCCTTTGGGACCTCCAGAAGGCCTAGGAAGGCCCCCGCAGGCCAGTTCAGGGCAGCGCCAGTCCTGGGGAAAGTACGGGAGGCCTGAAACAGGCCTTTCCCCTTTTAGCCCTTAGGGCCTTTTTCATACACTGGGGTCCCCCACATTTGTGGGACCACAGTATATGAACAGCGAAATGGCAGGGGACCACTGTACATACACTAAGGGTTCCGGCCTTCCTTTTACAGGAGGGTTCCCTAGGGCCCTCTTTATGGGGAGTCCTACCGGGCCGGCTGTATTTGTCCTCCCATAGGTAGGTCATGTTAGTGGCCAGGTACATACACTGAAGGGTTACAGCCTTCCTTTTATAGGATTGCGCCGCAGGGCCCCCTTTATGGGGAGTTCTACAGGGCCACCTACATTTGTTCTCCCATGGTTGGGTTATGTTAGTGGCCACTGAAGGGTTTCGGCCTTCCTTTTATAGGAGGGCACGCCACAGCCCCCTTTATGGGGAGTCCTAGCAGGTTGGCAGTATTTGTCCTCCCATGGCTTAATCATGTTAGTTGCCAGGTACAAACGCTGAAGCCTTTTGGCCTTCCTTTTCCAGGAGGGGATCCCAGGGCCCTCTTTATGGGGAGTCCTACAGGTCCGGATGTATTTGACCCTCCATGGGTGGATCATGTTAGCATACACACAAGGGTTTCGGCCTTCCTTTTACAGGAGGTCGTCCCAGGGCCCTCTTTATGGGGAGTCCTACAGGTCCGAATGTATTTGTCCCTCCATGGGTGGATCATGTTAGTGGTGAGGTACATACACTGAAGTGTTCTGGCCATCCTTTTACAGGAGGGCAACCCAGGGCCCCCTTTATGGGGAGTCTTACCGGGGTGTCTGTCTTTGTCCTCCCATGGATTATTCATGTTAGTGGCAAGGAACATTCACTGAAGGGTTTTGGCCTTCCTTTTACAGGAGGGCACCCCAGGGCCCTCTTTATTGGGAGTCCTACAGGTCGCGCTCTATTTTACCCTCCATGGGTGGACCATGTTAGTGGCCTGGCACATACACTAAAGCGTTTTGGCCTTCCTTTTACAGGAGGGGATCTCAGGGCCCTCTTTATGGGGAATCCTACAGGTCTGGCTGTATTTGACCCTCCATGGGTGGATCATGTTAGCATACACAGAAGGGTTTCAGCCTTCCTTTTACAGGAGGTCGTCCCAGGGCCCTCTTTATGGGGAGTCCTACAGGTCCGAATGTATTTGTCCCTCCATGGGTGGATCATGTTAGTGGTCCGGTACATACACTGAAGCGTCTTGGCCTTCCTTTTACAGGAGGGCAACACAGGGCCCTCTTTATGGGGAGTCTCTTTCACATCAAATCCTGTCAGTTGGCTGAGAAATAAAGAAGGGGTTTTATTCGCTTCACCTTTGAATCCGTTCTGATACACTGCAATTGTCAGAGGGTTCTCATCCATTTCTCTAAGAGAGGCCTTGATGTGGAGGTATGTTGGGGTGGTGGTGGGTCAAAACCCCTTTATGGGGTTTTGTTCACTTCAACATCAGCACCTCTCTTGAGTTTTGGAGGGTTGGTGAGTGTGTAGGACGAAGGGAGAAGTCTTCAGGTGTGGGAGTAGTTGGGTACATACACTGAAGGGTTTCAGCATTCCTTTTACAGAAGGGAGCCACAGGGCCCCCTTTATGGGGGGTCCTACAGGGCCGGATGTATTTGTCGTTCCATTGGTGCGTCATGTTAGTGGCGAGGTACATACACTGAAGTGTTCTGGCCATCATTTTACAGTAGGGCGCTACAGGGCCCCCTTTATGGGGAGTCTTACTGGGGTGTCTGTCTTTGTCCTCCCATGGATTATTCATGTTAGTGGCTAGGAACATTCACTGAAGGGTTTTGGCCTTCCTTTTACAGGAGGGCACCCCAGGGCCCTCTTTATGGGGAGTCCTACAGGTCGCGCTCTATTTGACCCCCCATGGGTGGACCATGTTAGTGGCCTGGCACATACACTAAAGCGTTTGGGCCTTCCTTTTACAGGAGGGGATCCCAGGGCCCTCTTTATGGGTAGTCCTACAGGACCGGCTTTATTTGACCCTCCATGGGTGGATCATGTTAGCATACACAGAAGGGTTTCGGCCTTCCTTTTACAGGAGGTCGTCCCAGGGCCCTCTTTATGGGGAGTCCTACAGGTCCGGCTGTATTTGACCCTCCATGGGTGGATCATGTTAGTGGCCCGGTACATACACTGAAGCGTTTTGGCCTTCCTTTTACAGGAGGGCAACACAGGGCCCTCTTTATGGGGAGTCTCCTTCGCATCTAACCTCTTTATGGGGAGTCTCCATCACATCAAACCCTGTCAGTTGGCTGAGAAATAAAGAAGGGGTTTTATTCGCTTCACCTTTGAATCCGTTCTGATTCACTGCAATTGTCAGAGGGTTCTCATCCATTTCTCTAAGAGAGGCCTTGATGTGGAGGTATGTTGGGGGGTGGTGGTGGGTCAAAACCCCTTTATGGGGTTTTGTTCACTTCAATATCAGCACCTCTCTTGAGTTTTGGAGGGTTGGTGAGTGTGTAGGACGAAGGGAGAAGTCCTCAGGTGTGGGAGTAGTTGGGTACATACACTGAAGGGTTTCAGCATTCCTTTTACAGAAGGGAGCCACAGGGCCCCCTTTATTGGGGGTCGTAAAGGGCCGGATGTATTTGTCGTTCCATTGGTGTGTCATGTTAGTGGTGAGGTACATACACTGAAGTGTTCTTGCCATCCTTTTATAGGAGGGCGCCACAGGGCCCCCTTTATGGGGAGTCTTACCGGGGTGTCTGTCTTTGTTCTCCCATGGATTATTTATGTTAGTGGCTAGGAACATTCACTGAAGGATTTTGGCCTTCCTTTTACAGGAGGGCACCCCAGGGCCCTCTTTATTGGTAGTCCTTCAGGTCGCGCTCTATTTGACCCTCCATGGGTGGACCATGTTAGTGGCCTGGCACATACACTAAAGCGTTTGGGCCTTCCTTTTACAGGAGGGGAATCCCAGGGCCCTCTTTATGGGGAGTCCTACAGGTCCGGCTGTATTTGACCCTCCATGGGTGGATCATGTTCGTGGCCCGGTACATACACTGAAGCGTTTTGGCCTTCCTTTTCCAGGAGGGCAACACAGGGCCCTCTTTATGGTTAGTCTCCTTCGCATCTAGCCTCTTTATGGCAAGTCTCCATCACATCAAACCCTGTCATTTGGGTGAGAAATAAAGAAGGGGTTTTATTCGCTTCACCTTTGAATCCGTTCCGATACACTGCAATTGTCAGAGGGTTCTCATCCATTTCTCTAAGAGAGGCCTTGATGTGGAGGTATGTTGGGGTGGTGGTGGGTCAAAACCCCTTTATGGGGTTTTGTTCACTTCAACATCAGCACCTCTCTTGAGTTTTGGAGGGTTGGTGAGTGTGTAGGACGAAGGGAGAAGTCTTCAGGTGTGGGAGTAGTTGGGTACATACACTGAAGGGTTTCAGCATTCCTTTTACAGAAGGGAGCCACAGGGCCCCCTTTATGGGGGGTCCTACAGGGCCGGATGTATTTGTCGTTCCATTGGTGCGTCATGTTAGTGGCGAGTTACATACACTGAAGTGTTCTGGCCATCATTTTACAGTAGGGCGCTACAGGGCCCCCTTTATGGGGAGTCTTACTGGGGTGTCTGTCTTTGTCCTCCCATGGATTATTCATGTTAGTGGCTAGGAACATTCACTGAAGGGTTTTGGCCTTCCTTTTACAGGAGGGCACCCCAGGGCCCTCTTTATGGGGAGTCCTACAGGTCGCGCTCTATTTGACCCCCCATGGGTGGACCATGTTAGTGGCCTGGCACATACACTAAAGCGTTTGGGCCTTCCTTTTACAGGAGGGGATCCCAGGGCCCTCTTTATGGGTAGTCCTACAGGACCGGCTGTATTTGATCCTCCATGGGTGGATCATGTTAGCATACACAGAAGGGTTTCGGCCTTCCTTTTACAGGAGGTCGTCCCAGGGCCCTCTTTATGGGGAGTCCTACAGGTCCGGCTGTATTTGACCCTCCATGGGTGGATCATGTTAGTGGCCCGGTACATACACTGAAGCGTTTTGGCCTTCCTTTTACAGGAGGGCAACACAGGGCCCTCTTTATGGGGAGTCTCCTTCGCATCTAACCTCTTTATGGGGAGTCTCCATCACATCAAACCCTGTCAGTTGGCTGAGAAATAAAGAAGGGGTTTTATTCGCTTCACCTTTGAATCCGTTCTGATTCACTGCAATTGTCAGAGGGTTCTCATCCATTTCTCTAAGAGAGGCCTTGATGTGGAGGTATGTTGGGGTGGTGGTGGGTCAAAACCCCTTTATGGGGTTTTGTTCACTTCAATATCAGCACCTCTCTTGAGTTTTGGAGGGTTGGTGAGTGTGTAGGACGAAGGGAGAAGTCCTCAGGTGTGGGAGTAGTTGGGTACATACACTGAAGGGTTTCAGCATTCCTTTTACAGAAGGGAGCCACAGGGCCCCCTTTATTGGGGGTCGTAAAGGGCCGGATGTATTTGTCGTTCCATTGGTGTGTCATGTTAGTGGTGAGGTACATACACTGAAGTGTTCTTGCCATCCTTTTATAGGAGGGCGCCACAGGGCCCCCTTTATGGGGAGTCTTACCGGGGTGTCTGTCTTTGTTCTCCCATGGATTATTTATGTTAGTGGCTAGGAACATTCACTGAAGGATTTTGGCCTTCCTTTTACAGGAGGGCACCCCAGGGCCCTCTTTATTGGTAGTCCTTCAGGTCGCGCTCTATTTGACCCTCCATGGGTGGACCATGTTAGTGGCCTGGCACATACACTAAAGCGTTTGGGCCTTCCTTTTACAGGAGGGGAATCCCAGGGCCCTCTTTATGGGGAGTCCTACAGGTCCGGCTGTATTTGACCCTCCATGGGTGGATCATGTTCGTGGCCCGGTACATACACTGAAGCGTTTTGGCCTTCCTTTTACAGGAGGGCAACACAGGGCCCTCTTTATGGTTAGTCTCCTTCGCATCTAGCCTCTTTATGGGGAGTCTCCATCACATCAAACCCTGTCATTTGGGTGAGAAATAAAGAAGGGGTTTTATTCGCTTCACCTTTGAATCCGTTCCGATACACTGCAATTGTCAGAGGGTTCTCATCCATTTCTCTAAGAGAGGCCTTGATGTGGAGGTATGTTGGGGTGGTGGTGGGTCAAAACCCCTTTATGGGGTTTTTTTCACTTCAACATCAGCACCTCTCTTGAGTTTTGGAGGGTTGGTGCGTTTGTAGGATGAAGGGAGAAGTCTTCAGGTGTGGGAGTAGTTGGGTATCCCGTGGCTTAATCCTGTTAGTGTCGAGGTACATACGCTGAAGGGTTTTGGCTATCCTTTTACAGGAGAGTGTCGCAGGGCCCCCTTTAAGGGGAGTCCTACAGGCCTGGCTGTCTTTGTCGTCCCATGGATTATTCATGTTAGTGGCTAGGAACATACACTGAAGGGTTTTGGCCTTCCTTTTGAAGGAGGGTTTCCCAGCGCCCTCTTTATTTGGAGTTCTATCTGGCCGGCTGTATTTGTCCGCCCATGGGTGTGTCATGTTAGTGTCCAGGTACATACACTGAAGGTTTTCAGCATTCCTTCTACAGGAGGTCGCCACAGGGCCCCCTTTATGGGGAGTCCTATAGGGCCAGACGCATTTGTCCTTCTATCTGTGTGGTATATTAGTGTCCAGGTACATACACTGAAACATTTTGGCCTTTTACAGGAAAGCGCCCCAGGCCCTCTTCATGGGGAGTCCTATAATACCTGATATATTTGATCGTACATGGGTGGGTCATGTTAGTGACCTGGTACATACACAGAAGGGTTTTTGGCCTTCCTTTTACAGGAGGTGCCCCAGGTCCCCCTTTATGGGGAGTCCTACAGGGCTGGCTATATTTGTCCTCCCATAGGTGAATCATGTTAGTGGCCAGGTACATACACTGAAGGTTTTTGGTCTTCCTTTTAGAGGAGGGTTCCTCTGGGCCCCCTTTATGGGGAGTCCTACAGGGTCGGATGTATTTAACTCTCCCTGGGTGTGTCCTGGGACACACATTGAAAGGTTTTGGCCTTCCTTTAACAGCAGGGTGCCCTAGGTCCCCCTTTATGGGGAGTCCTATAGGGCTGGATGGATTTGTCCTGTCATGGGTGGGGCATTTTAGTGGCCACATACATACATTGAAGGGTTTTAGCCTTCCTTTTACAGGATTGAGCCCTAGGGCCCTCTTTATGGGGAGTCCTACCGGGCTGACTATATTTGACCTCCCATTCGTGGGTCATTTTATTAGCCAGGTACAATGATCCCCTGCCTATCGCAGGGGTTTCGGACCTGGCTCAACCTGCAATCATTGAAAATCTGCAATATGCGTATGCAGGTCTGGTCAGGCCTGTGGAGCCCAGCTGGGGTCTTCGTGCTTACCCCCAGCCTTGTGCTACCCTGAACGGGTCTGCAAGGCCCTTCCTGGGTCTTCTGGAGGCCCCAAAAGGGCCTGCCTGCAAACTGGAAGTTACTTCCTGGTCACCTAAAATCATTTCTCAGAGGCCTCAGAAATGATTTTTGGCAATCCAGATGTCACTTCCAGGTTACCGGAAGTCACTTCCCGTTCGCAGGGAGGCCCCTTTGGGACCTCCAGAAGGCCTAGGAAGGCCCCCGCAGGCCAGTTCAGGGCAGCGCCAGTCCTGGGGGAAAGTACGGAAGGCCTGAAACAGGCCTTTCCCCTTTTAGCCCTTAGGGCCTTTTTCATACACTGGGGTCCCCCACATTTGTGGGACCACAGTATATGAACAGCGAAATGGCAGGGGACCACTGTACATACACTAAGGGTTCCGGCCTTCCTTTTACAGGAGGGTTCCCTAGGGCCCTCTTTATGGGGAGTCCTACCGGGCCGGCTGTATTTGTCCTCCCATAGGTAGGTCATGTTAGTGGCCAGGTACATACACTGAAGGGTTACAGCCTTCCTTTTATAGGATTGCGCCGCAGGGCCCCCTTTATGGGGAGTTCTACAGGGCCACCTACATTTGTTCTCCCATGGTTGGGTTATGTTAGTGGCCACTGAAGGGTTTCGGCCTTCCTTTTATAGGAGGGCACGCCACAGCCCCCTTTATGGGGAGTCCTAGCAGGTTGGCAGTATTTGTCCTCCCATGGCTTAATCATGTTAGTTGCCAGGTACAAACGCTGAAGCCTTTTGGCCTTCCTTTTCCAGGAGGGGATCCCAGGGCCCTCTTTATGGGGAGTCCTACAGGTCCGGATGTATTTGACCCTCCATGGGTGGATCATGTTAGCATACACACAAGGGTTTCGGCCTTCCTTTTACAGGAGGTCGTCCCAGGGCCCTCTTTATGGGGAGTCCTACAGGTCCGAATGTATTTGTCCCTCCATGGGTGGATCATGTTAGTGGTGAGGTACATACACTGAAGTGTTCTGGCCATCCTTTTACAGGAGGGCAACCCAGGGCCCCCTTTATGGGGAGTCTTACCGGGGTGTCTGTCTTTGTCCTCCCATGGATTATTCATGTTAGTGGCAAGGAACATTCACTGAAGGGTTTTGGCCTTCCTTTTACAGGAGGGCACCCCAGGGCCCTCTTTATTGGGAGTCCTACAGGTCGCGCTCTATTTTACCCTCCATGGGTGGACCATGTTAGTGGCCTGGCACATACACTAAAGCGTTTTGGCCTTCCTTTTACAGGAGGGGATCTCAGGGCCCTCTTTATGGGGAATCCTACAGGTCTGGCTGTATTTGACCCTCCATGGGTGGATCATGTTAGCATACACAGAAGGGTTTCAGCCTTCCGTTTACAGGAGGTCGTCCCAGGGCCCTCTTTATGGGGAGTCCTACAGGTCCGAATGTATTTGTCCCTCCATGGGTGGATCATGTTAGTGGTCCGGTACATACACTGAAGCGTCTTGGCCTTCCTTTTACAGGAGGGCAACACAGGGCCCTCTTTATGGGGAGTCTCTTTCACATCAAATCCTGTCAGTTGGCTGAGAAATAAAGAAGGGGTTTTATTCGCTTCACCTTTGAATCCGTTCTGATACACTGCAATTGTCAGAGGGTTCTCATCCATTTCTCTAAGAGAGGCCTTGATGTGGAGGTATGTTGGGGTGGTGGTGGGTCAAAACCCCTTTATGGGGTTTTGTTCACTTCAATATCAGCACCTCTCTTGAGTTTTGGAGGGTTGGTGAGTGTGTAGGACGAAGGGAGAAGTCCTCAGGTGTGGGAGTAGTTGGGTACATACACTGAAGTGTTTCAGCATTTCCTTTTACAGAAGGGAGCCACAGGGCCCCCTTTATTGGGGGTCGTAAAGGGCCGGATGTATTTGTCGTTCCATTGGTGTGTCATGTTAGTGGTGAGGTACATACACTGAAGTGTTCTTGCCATCCTTTTATAGGAGGGCGCCACAGGGCCCCCTTTATGGGGAGTCTTACCGGGGTGTCTGTCTTTGTTCTCCCATGGATTATTTATGTTAGTGGCTAGGAACATTCACTGAAGGATTTTGGCCTTCCTTTTACAGGAGGGCACCCCAGGGCCCTCTTTATTGGTAGTCCTTCAGGTCGCGCTCTATTTGACCCTCCATGGGTGGACCATGTTAGTGGCCTGGCACATACACTAAAGCGTTTGGGCCTTCCTTTTACAGGAGGGGAATCCCAGGGCCCTCTTTATGGGGAGTCCTACAGGTCCGGCTGTATTTGACCCTCCATGGGTGGATCATGTTCGTGGCCCGGTACATACACTGAAGCGTTTTGGCCTTCCTTTTCCAGGAGGGCAACACAGGGCCCTCTTTATGGTTAGTCTCCTTCGCATCTAGCCTCTTTATGGGGAGTCTCCATCACATCAAACCCTGTCATTTGGGTGAGAAATAAAGAAGGGGTTTTATTCGCTTCACCTTTGAATCCGTTCCGATACACTGCAATTGTCAGAGGGTTCTCATCCATTTCTCTAAGAGAGGCCTTGATGTGGAGGTATGGTTGGGGGTGGTGGTGGGTCAAAACCCCTTTATGGGGTTTTGTTCACTTCAACATCAGCACCTCTCTTGAGTTTTGGAGGGTTGGTGAGTGTGTAGGACGAAGGGAGAAGTCCTCAGGTGTGGGAGTAGTTGGGTACATACACTGAAGGGTTTCAGCATTCCTTTTACAGAAGGGAGCCACAGGGCCCCCTTTATGGGGGGGTCCTACAGGGCCGGATGTATTTGTCGTTCCATTGGTGCGTCATGTTAGTGGCGAGGTACATACACTGAAGTGTTCTGGCCATCATTTTACAGTAGGGCGCTACAGGGCCCCCTTTATGGGGAGTCTTACTGGGGTGTCTGTCTTTGTCCTCCCATGGATTATTCATGTTAGTGGCTAGGAACATTCACTGAAGGGTTTTGGCCTTCCTTTTACAGGAGGGCACCCCAGGGCCCTCTTTATGGGGAGTCCTACAGGTCGCGCTCTATTTGACCCCCCATGGGTGGACCATGTTAGTGGCCTGGCACATACACTAAAGCGTTTGGGCCTTCCTTTTACAGGAGGGGATCCCAGGGCCCTCTTTATGGGTAGTCCTACAGGACCGGCTGTATTTGACCCTCCATGGGTGGATCATGTTAGCATACACAGAAGGGTTTCGGCCTTCCTTTTACAGGAGGTCGTCCCAGGGCCCTCTTTATGGGGAGTCCTACAGGTCCGGCTGTATTTGACCCTCCATGGGTGGATCATGTTAGTGGCCCGGTACATACACTGAAGCGTTTTGGCCTTCCTTTTACAGGAGGGCAACACAGGGCCCTCTTTTTGGTTAGTCTCCTTCGCATCTAACCTCTTTATGGGGAGTCTCCATCACATCAAACCCTGTCAGTTGGCTGAGAAATAAAGAAGGGGTTTTATTCGCTTCACCTTTGAATCCGTTCTGATTCACTGCAATTGTCAGAGGGTTCTCATCCATTTCTCTAAGAGAGGCCTTGATGTGGAGGTATGTTGGGGTGGTGGTGGGTCAAAAACCCCTTTATGGGGTTTTGTTCACTTCAATATCAGCACCTCTCTTGAGTTTTGGAGGGTTGGTGAGTGTGTAGGACGAAGGGAGAAGTCCTCAGGTGTGGGAGTAGTTGGGTACATACACTGAAGTGTTTCAGCATTCCTTTTACAGAAGGGAGCCACAGGGCCCCCTTTATTGGGGGTCGTAAAGGGCCGGATGTATTTGTCGTTCCATTGGTGTGTCATGTTAGTGGTGAGGTACATACACTGAAGTGTTCTTGCCATCCTTTTATAGGAGGGCGCCACAGGGCCCCCTTTATGGGGAGTCTTACCGGGGTGTCTGTCTTTGTTCTCCCATGGATTATTTATGTTAGTGGCTAGGAACATTCACTGAAGGATTTTGGCCTTCCTTTTACAGGAGGGCACCCCAGGGCCCTCTTTATTGGTAGTCCTTCAGGTCGCGCTCTATTTGACCCTCCATGGGTGGACCATGTTAGTGGCCTGGCACATACACTAAAGCGTTTGGGCCTTCCTTTTACAGGAGGGGAATCCCAGGGCCCTCTTTATGGGGAGTCCTACAGGTCCGGCTGTATTTGACCCTCCATGGGTGGATCATGTTCGTGGCCCGGTACATACACTGAAGCGTTTTGGCCTTCCTTTTACAGGAGGGCAACACAGGGCCCTCTTTATGGTTAGTCTCCTTCGCATCTAGCCTCTTTATGGGGAGTCTCCATCACATCAAACCCTGTCATTTGGGTGAGAAATAAAGAAGGGGTTTTATTCGCTTCACCTTTGAATCCGTTCCGATACACTGCAATTGTCAGAGGGTTCTCATCCATTTCTCTAAGAGAGGCCTTGATGTGGAGGTATGTTGGGGTGGTGGTGGGTCAAAACCCCTTTATGGGGTTTTTTTCACTTCAACATCAGCACCTCTCTTGAGTTTTGGAGGGTTGGTGCGTTTGTAGGATGAAGGGAGAAGTCTTCAGGTGTGGGAGTAGTTGGGTATCCCGTGGCTTAATCCTGTTAGTGTCGAGGTACATACGCTGAAGGGTTTTGGCTATCCTTTTACAGGAGAGTGTCGCAGGGCCCCCTTTAAGGGGAGTCCTACAGGCCTGGCTGTCTTTGTCGTCCCATGGATTATTCATGTTAGTGGCTAGGAACATACACTGAAGGGTTTTGGCCTTCCTTTTGAAGGAGGGTTTCCCCAGCGCCCTCTTTATTTGGAGTTCTATCTGGCCGGCTGTATTTGTCCGCCCATGGGTGTGTCATGTTAGTGTCCAGGTACATACACTGAAGGTTTTCAGCATTCCTTCTACAGGAGGTCGCCACAGGGCCCCCTTTATGGGGAGTCCTATAGGGCCAGACGCATTTGTCCTTCTATCTGTGTGGTATATTAGTGTCCAGGTACATACACTGAAACATTTTGGCCTTTTACAGGAAAGCGCCCCAGGCCCTCTTCATGGGGAGTCCTATAATACCTGATATATTTGATCGTACATGGGTGGGTCATGTTAGTGACCTGGTACATACACAGAAGGGTTTTTGGCCTTCCTTTTACAGGAGGTGCCCCAGGTCCCCCTTTATGGGGAGTCCTACAGGGCTGGCTATATTTGTCCTCCCATAGGTGAATCATGTTAGTGGCCAGGTACATACACTGAAGGTTTTTGGTCTTCCTTTTAGAGGAGGGTTCCTCTGGGCCCCCTTTATGGGGAGTCCTACAGGGTCGGATGTATTTAACTCTCCCTGGGTGTGTCCTGGGACACACATTGAAAGGTTTTGGCCTTCCTTTAACAGCAGGGTGCCCTAGGTCCCCCTTTATGGGGAGTCCTATAGGGCTGGATGGATTTGTCCTGTCATGGGTGGGGCATTTTAGTGGCCACATACATACATTGAAGGGTTTTAGCCTTCCTTTTA
The DNA here is from genome assembly GCA_037367245.1 of Phrynocephalus guinanensis. Taxonomy (NCBI): domain Eukaryota; kingdom Metazoa; phylum Chordata; class Lepidosauria; order Squamata; family Agamidae; genus Phrynocephalus; species Phrynocephalus guinanensis. The sequence continues at coordinate 11,188,298 of CM074752.1, forward strand.
CAGGATTGAGCCCTAGGGCCCTCTTTATGGGGAGTCCTACCGGGCTGACTATATTTGACCTCCCATTCGTGGGTCATTTTATTAGCCAGGTACAATGATCCCCTGCCTATCGCAGGGGTTTCGGACCTGGCTCAACCTGCAATCATTGAAAATCTGCAATATGCGTATGCAGGTCTGGTCAGGCCTGTGGAGCCCAGCTGGGGTCTTCGTGCTTACCCCCAGCCTTGTGCTACCCTGAACGGGTCTGCAAGGCCCTTCCTGGGTCTTCTGGAGGCCCCAAAAGGGCCTGCCTGCAAACTGGAAGTTACTTCCTGGTCACCTAAAATCATTTCTCAGAGGCCTCAGAAATGATTTTTGGCAATCCAGATGTCACTTCCAGGTTACCGGAAGTCACTTCCCGTTCGCAGGAAGGCCCCTTTGGGACCTCCAGAAGGCCTAGGAAGGCCCCCGCAGGCCAGTTCAGGGCAGCGCCAGTCCTGGGGGAAAGTACGGGAGGCCTGAAACAGGCCTTTCCCCTTTTAGCCCTTAGGGCCTTTTTCATACACTGGGGTCCCCCACATTTGTGGGACCACAGTATATGAACAGCGAAATGGCAGGGGACCACTGTACATACACTAAGGGTTCCGGCCTTCCTTTTACAGGAGGGTTCCCTAGGGCCCTCTTTATGGGGAGTCCTACCGGGCCGGCTGTATTTGTCCTCCCATAGGTAGGTCATGTTAGTGGCCAGGTACATACACTGAAGGGTTACAGCCTTCCTTTTATAGGATTGCGCCGCAGGGCCCCCTTTATGGGGAGTTCTACAGGGCCACCTACATTTGTTCTCCCATGGTTGGGTTATGTTAGTGGCCACTGAAGGGTTTCGGCCTTCCTTTTATAGGAGGGCACGCCACAGCCCCCTTTATGGGGAGTCCTAGCAGGTTGGCAGTATTTGTCCTCCCATGGCTTAATCATGTTAGTTGCCAGGTACAAACGCTGAAGCCTTTTGGCCTTCCTTTTCCAGGAGGGGATCCCAGGGCCCTCTTTATGGGGAGTCCTACAGGTCCGGATGTATTTGACCCTCCATGGGTGGATCATGTTAGCATACACACAAGGGTTTCGGCCTTCCTTTTACAGGAGGTCGTCCCAGGGCCCTCTTTATGGGGAGTCCTACAGGTCCGAATGTATTTGTCCCTCCATGGGTGGATCATGTTAGTGGTGAGGTACATACACTGAAGTGTTCTGGCCATCCTTTTACAGGAGGGCAACCCAGGGCCCCCTTTATGGGGAGTCTTACCGGGTGTCTGTCTTTGTCCTCCCATGGATTATTCATGTTAGTGGCAAGGAACATTCACTGAAGGGTTTTGGCCTTCCTTTTACAGGAGGGCACCCCAGGGCCCTCTTTATTGGGAGTCCTACAGGTCGCGCTCTATTTTACCCTCCATGGGTGGACCATGTTAGTGGCCTGGCACATACACTAAAGCGTTTTGGCCTTCCTTTTACAGGAGGGGATCTCAGGGCCCTCTTTATGGGGAATCCTACAGGTCTGGCTGTATTTGACCCTCCATGGGTGGATCATGTTAGCATACACAGAAGGGTTTCAGCCTTCCTTTTACAGGAGGTCGTCCCAGGGCCCTCTTTATGGGGAGTCCTACAGGTCCGAATGTATTTGTCCCTCCATGGGTGGATCATGTTAGTGGTCCGGTACATACACTGAAGCGTCTTGGCCTTCCTTTTACAGGAGGGCAACACAGGGCCCTCTTTATGGGGAGTCTCTTTCACATCAAATCCTGTCAGTTGGCTGAGAAATAAAGAAGGGGTTTTATTCGCTTCACCTTTGAATCCGTTCCGATACACTGCAATTGTCAGAGGGTTCTCATCCATTTCTCTAAGAGAGGCCTTGATGTGGAGGTATGTTGGGGTGGTGGTGGGTCAAAACCCCTTTATGGGGTTTTGTTCACTTCAACATCAGCACCTCTCTTGAGTTTTGGAGGGTTGGTGAGTGTGTAGGACGAAGGGAGAAGTCTTCAGGTGTGGGAGTAGTTGGGTACATACACTGAAGGGTTTCAGCATTCCTTTTACAGAAGGGAGCCACAGGGCCCCCTTTATGGGGGGTCCTACAGGGCCGGATGTATTTGTCGTTCCATTGGTGCGTCATGTTAGTGGCGAGGTACATACACTGAAGTGTTCTGGCCATCATTTTACAGTAGGGCGCTACAGGGCCCCCTTTATGGGGAGTCTTACTGGGGTGTCTGTCTTTGTCCTCCCATGGATTATTCATGTTAGTGGCTAGGAACATTCACTGAAGGGTTTTGGCCTTCCTTTTACAGGAGGGCACCCCAGGGCCCTCTTTATGGGGAGTCCTACAGGTCGCGCTCTATTTGACCCCCCATGGGTGGACCATGTTAGTGGCCTGGCACATACACTAAAGCGTTTGGGCCTTCCTTTTACAGGAGGGGAATCCCAGGGCCCTCTTTATGGGGAGTCCTACAGGTCCGGCTGTATTTGACCCTCCATGGGTGGATCATGTTCGTGGCCCGGTACATACACTGAAGCGTTTTGGCCTTCCTTTTCCAGGAGGGCAACACAGGGCCCTCTTTATGGTTAGTCTCCTTCGCATCTAGCCTCTTTATGGCAAGTCTCCATCACATCAAACCCTGTCATTTGGGTGAGAAATAAAGAAGGGGTTTTATTCGCTTCACCTTTGAATCCGTTCCGATACACTGCAATTGTCAGAGGGTTCTCATCCATTTCTCTAAGAGAGGCCTTGATGTGGAGGTATGTTGGGGTGGTGGTGGGTCAAAACCCCTTTATGGGGTTTTGTTCACTTCAATATCAGCACCTCTCTTGAGTTTTGGAGGGTTGGTGAGTGTGTAGGACGAAGGGAGAAGTCCTCAGGTGTGGGAGTAGTTGGGTACATACACTGAAGTGTTTCAGCATTCCTTTTACAGAAGGGAGCCACAGGGCCCCCTTTCTTGGGGGTCGTAAAGGGCCGGATGTATTTGTCGTTCCATTGGTGTGTCATGTTAGTGGTGAGGTACATACACTGAAGTGTTCTTGCCATCCTTTTATAGGAGGGCGCCACAGGGCCCCCTTTATGGGGAGTCTTACCGGGGTGTCTGTCTTTGTTCTCCCATGGATTATTTATGTTAGTGGCTAGGAACATTCACTGAAGGATTTTGGCCTTCCTTTTACAGGAGGGCACCCCAGGGCCCTCTTTATTGGTAGTCCTTCAGGTCGCGCTCTATTTGACCCTCCATGGGTGGACCATGTTAGTGGCCTGGCACATACACTAAAGCGTTTGGGCCTTCCTTTTACAGGAGGGGAATCCCAGGGCCCTCTTTATGGGGAGTCCTACAGGTCCGGCTGTATTTGACCCTCCATGGGTGGATCATGTTCGTGGCCCGGTACATACACTGAAGCGTTTTGGCCTTCCTTTTACAGGAGGGCAACACAGGGCCCTCTTTATGGTTAGTCTCCTTCGCATCTAACCTCTTTATGGGGAGTCTCCATCACATCAAACCCTGTCATTTGGGTGAGAAATAAAGAAGGGGTTTTATTCGCTTCACCTTTGAATCCGTTCCGATACACTGCAATTGTCAGAGGGTTCTCATCCATTTCTCTAAGAGAGGCCTTGATGTGGAGGTATGTTGGGGTGGTGGTGGGTCAAAACCCCTTTATGGGGTTTTGTTCACTTCAATATCAGCACCTCTCTTGAGTTTTGGAGGGTTGGTGAGTGTGTAGGACGAAGGGAGAAGTCCTCAGGTGTGGGAGTAGTTGGGTACATACACTGAAGTGTTTCAGCATTCCTTTTACAGAAGGGAGCCACAGGGCCCCCTTTCTTGGGGGTCGTAAAGGGCCGGATGTATTTGTCGTTCCATTGGTGTGTCATGTTAGTGGTGAGGTACATACACTGAAGTGTTCTTGCCATCCTTTTATAGGAGGGCGCCACAGGGCCCCCTTTATGGGGAGTCTTACCGGGGTGTCTGTCTTTGTTCTCCCATGGATTATTTATGTTAGTGGCTAGGAACATTCACTGAAGGATTTTGGCCTTCCTTTTACAGGAGGGCACCCCAGGGCCCTCTTTATTGGTAGTCCTTCAGGTCGCGCTCTATTTGACCCTCCATGGGTGGACCATGTTAGTGGCCTGGCACATACACTAAAGCGTTTGGGCCTTCCTTTTACAGGAGGGGAATCCCAGGGCCCTCTTTATGGGGAGTCCTACAGGTCCGGCTGTATTTGACCCTCCATGGGTGGATCATGTTCGTGGCCCGGTACATACACTGAAGCGTTTTGGCCTTCCTTTTACAGGAGGGCAACACAGGGCCCTCTTTATGGTTAGTCTCCTTCGCATCTAGCCTCTTTATGGGGAGTCTCCATCACATCAAACCCTGTCATTTGGGTGAGAAATAAAGAAGGGGTTTTATTCGCTTCACCTTTGAATCCGTTCCGATACACTGCAATTGTCAGAGGGTTCTCATCCATTTCTCTAAGAGAGGCCTTGATGTGGAGGTATGTTGGGGTGGTGGTGGGTCAAAACCCCTTTATGGGGTTTTTTTTTTCACTTCAACATCAGCACCTCTCTTGAGTTTTGGAGGGTTGGTGCGTTTGTAGGATGAAGGGAGAAGTCTTCAGGTGTGGGAGTAGTTGGGTATCCCGTGGCTTAATCCTGTTAGTGTCGAGGTACATACGCTGAAGGGTTTTGGCTATCCTTTTACAGGAGAGTGTCGCAGGGCCCCCTTTAAGGGGAGTCCTACAGGCCTGGCTGTCTTTGTCGTCCCATGGATTATTCATGTTAGTGGCTAGGAACATACACTGAAGGGTTTTGGCCTTCCTTTTGAAGGAGGGTTTCCCAGCGCCCTCTTTATTTGGAGTTCTATCTGGCCGGCTGTATTTGTCCGCCCATGGGTGTGTCATGTTAGTGTCCAGGTACATACACTGAAGGTTTTCAGCATTCCTTCTACAGGAGGTCGCCACAGGGCCCCCTTTATGGGGAGTCCTATAGGGCCAGACGCATTTGTCCTTCTATCTGTGTGGTATATTAGTGTCCAGGTACATACACTGAAACATTTTGGCCTTTTACAGGAAAGCGCCCCAGGCCCTCTTCATGGGGAGTCCTATAATACCTGATATATTTGATCGTACATGGGTGGGTGGGTCATGTTAGTGACCTGGTACATACACAGAAGGGTTTTTGGCCTTCCTTTTACAGGAGGTGCCCCAGGTCCCCCTTTATGGGGAGTCCTACAGGGCTGGCTATATTTGTCCTCCCATAGGTGAATCATGTTAGTGGCCAGGTACATACACTGAAGGTTTTTGGTCTTCCTTTTAGAGGAGGGTTCCTCTGGGCCCCCTTTATGGGGAGTCCTACAGGGTCGGATGTATTTAACTCTCCCTGGGTGTGTCCTGGGACACACATTGAAAGGTTTTGGCCTTCCTTTAACAGCAGGGTGCCCTAGGTCCCCCTTTATGGGGAGTCCTATAGGGCTGGATGGATTTGTCCTGTCATGGGTGGGGCATTTTAGTGGCCACATACATACATTGAAGGGTTTTAGCCTTCCTTTTACAGGATTGAGCCCTAGGGCCCTCTTTATGGGGAGTCCTACCGGGCTGACTATATTTGACCTCCCATTTGTGGGTCATTTTATTAGCCAGGTACAATGATCCCCTGCCTATCGCAGGGGTTTCGGACCTGGCTCAACCTGCAATCATTGAAAATCTGCAATATGCGTATGCAGGTCTGGTCAGGCCTGTGGAGCCCAGCTGGGGTCTTCGTGCTTACCCCCAGCCTTGTGCTACCCTGAACGGGTCTGCAAGGCCCTTCCTGGGTCTTCTGGAGGCCCCAAAAGGGCCTGCCTGCAAACTGGAAGTTACTTCCTGGTCACCTAAAATCATTTCTCAGAGGCCTCAGAAATGATTTTTGGCAATCCAGATGTCACTTCCAGGTTACCGGAAGTCACTTCCCGTTCGCAGGGAGGCCCCTTTGGGACCTCCAGAAGGCCTAGGAAGGCCCCCGCAGGCCAGTTCAGGGCAGCGCCAGTCCTGGGGGAAGTACGGGAGGCCTGAAACAGGCCTTTCCCCTTTTAGCCCTTAGGGCCTTTTTCATACACTGGGGTCCCCCACATTTGTGGGACCACAGTATATGAACAGCGAAATGGCAGGGGACCACTGTACATACACTAAGGGTTCCGGCCTTCCTTTTACAGGAGGGTTCCCTAGGGCCCTCTTTATGGGGAGTCCTACCGGGCCGGCTGTATTTGTCCTCCCATAGGTAGGTCATGTTAGTGGCCAGGTACATACACTGAAGGGTTACAGCCTTCCTTTTATAGGATTGCGCCGCAGGGCCCCCTTTATGGGGAGTTCTACAGGGCCACCTACATTTGTTCTCCCATGGTTGGGTTATGTTAGTGGCCACTGAAGGGTTTCGGCCTTCCTTTTATAGGAGGGCACGCCACAGCCCCCTTTATGGGGAGTCCTAGCAGGTTGGCAGTATTTGTCCTCCCATGGCTTAATCATGTTAGTTGCCAGGTACAAACGCTGAAGCCTTTTGGCCTTCCTTTTCCAGGAGGGGATCCCAGGGCCCTCTTTATGGGGAGTCCTACAGGTCCGGATGTATTTGACCCTCCATGGGTGGATCATGTTAGCATACACACAAGGGTTTCGGCCTTCCTTTTACAGGAGGTCGTCCCAGGGCCCTCTTTATGGGGAGTCCTACAGGTCCGAATGTATTTGTCCCTCCATGGGTGGATCATGTTAGTGGTGAGGTACATACACTGAAGTGTTCTGGCCATCCTTTTACAGGAGGGCAACCCAGGGCCCCCTTTATGGGGAGTCTTACCGGGGTGTCTGTCTTTGTCCTCCCATGGATTATTCATGTTAGTGGCAAGGAACATTCACTGAAGGGTTTTGGCCTTCCTTTTACAGGAGGGCACCCCAGGGCCCTCTTTATTGGGAGTCCTACAGGTCGCGCTCTATTTTACCCTCCATGGGTGGACCATGTTAGTGGCCTGGCACATACACTAAAGCGTTTTGGCCTTCCTTTTACAGGAGGGGATCTCAGGGCCCTCTTTATGGGGAATCCTACAGGTCTGGCTGTATTTGACCCTCCATGGGTGGATCATGTTAGCATACACAGAAGGGTTTCAGCCTTCCGTTTACAGGAGGTCGTCCCAGGGCCCTCTTTATGGGGAGTCCTACAGGTCCGAATGTATTTGTCCCTCCATGGGTGGATCATGTTAGTGGTGAGGTACATACACTGAAGTGTTCTGGCCATCCTTTTACAGGAGGGCAACCCAGGGCCCCCTTTATGGGGAGTCTTACCGGGGTGTCTGTCTTTGTCCTCCCATGGATTATTCATGTTAGTGGCAAGGAACATTCACTGAAGGGTTTTGGCCTTCCTTTTACAGGAGGGCACCCCAGGGCCCTCTTTATTGGTAGTCCTTCAGGTCGCGCTCTATTTGACCCTCCATGGGTGGACCATGTTAGTGGCCTGGCACATACACTAAAGCGTTTGGGCCTTCCTTTTACAGGAGGGGAATCCCAGGGCCCTCTTTATGGGGAGTCCTACAGGTCCGGCTGTATTTGACCCTCCATGGGTGGATCATGTTCGTGGCCCGGTACATACACTGAAGCGTTTTGGCCTTCCTTTTACAGGAGGGCAACACAGGGCCCTCTTTATGGTTAGTCTCCTTCGCATCTAGCCTCTTTATGGGGAGTCTCCATCACATCAAACCCTGTCATTTGGGTGAGAAATAAAGAAGGGGTTTTATTCGCTTCATCTTTGAATCCGTTCCGATACACTGCAATTGTCAGAGGGTTCTCATCCATTTCTCTAAGAGAGGCCTTGATGTGGAGGTATGTTGGGGTGGTGGTGGGTCAAAACCCCTTTATGGGGTTTTGTTCACTTCAATATCAGCACCTCTCTTGAGTTTTGGAGGGTTGGTGAGTGTGTAGGACGAAGGGAGAAGTCCTCAGGTGTGGGAGTAGTTGGGTACATACACTGAAGGGTTTCAGCATTCCTTTTACAGAAGGGAGCCACAGGGCCCCCTTTTTATTGGGGGTCGTAAAGGGCCGGATGTATTTGTCGTTCCATTGGTGTGTCATGTTAGTGGTGAGGTACATACACTGAAGTGTTCTTGCCATCCTTTTATAGGAGGGCGCCACAGGGCCCCCTTTATGGGGAGTCTTACCGGGGTGTCTGTCTTTGTTCTCCCATGGATTATTTATGTTAGTGGCTAGGAACATTCACTGAAGGATTTTGGCCTTCCTTTTACAGGAGGGCACCCCAGGGCCCTCTTTATTGGTAGTCCTTCAGGTCGCGCTCTATTTGACCCTCCATGGGTGGACCATGTTAGTGGCCTGGCACATACACTAAAGCGTTTGGGCCTTCCTTTTACAGGAGGGGAATCCCAGGGCCCTCTTTATGGGGAGTCCTACAGGTCCGGCTGTATTTGACCCTCCATGGGTGGATCATGTTCGTGGCCCGGTACATACACTGAAGCGTTTTGGCCTTCCTTTTACAGGAGGGCAACACAGGGCCCTCTTTATGGTTAGTCTCCTTCGCATCTAGCCTCTTTATGGGGAGTCTCCATCACATCAAACCCTGTCATTTGGGTGAGAAATAAAGAAGGGGTTTTATTCGCTTCATCTTTGAATCCGTTCCGATACACTGCAATTGTCAGAGGGTTCTCATCCATTTCTCTAAGAGAGGCCTTGATGTGGAGGTATGTTGGGGTGGTGGTGGGTCAAAACCCCTTTATGGGGTTTTTTTTCACTTCAACATCAGCACCTCTCTTGAGTTTTGGAGGGTTGGTGCGTTTGTAGGATGAAGGGAGAAGTCTTCAGGTGTGGGAGTAGTTGGGTATCCCGTGGCTTAATCCTGTTAGTGTCGAGGTACATACGCTGAAGGGTTTTGGCTATCCTTTTACAGGAGAGTGTCGCAGGGCCCCCTTTAAGGGGAGTCCTACAGGCCTGGCTGTCTTTGTCGTCCCATGGATTATTCATGTTAGTGGCTAGGAACATACACTGAAGGGTTTTGGCCTTCCTTTTGAAGGAGGGTTTCCCAGCGCCCTCTTTATTTGGAGTTCTATCTGGCCGGCTGTATTTGTCCGCCCATGGGTGTGTCATGTTAGTGTCCAGGTACATACACTGAAGGTTTTCAGCATTCCTCCTTCTACAGGAGGTCGCCACAGGGCCCCCTTTATGGGGAGTCCTATAGGGCCAGACGCATTTGTCCTTCTATCTGTGTGGTATATTAGTGTCCAGGTACATACACTGAAACATTTTGGCCTTTTACAGGAAAGCGCCCCAGGCCCTCTTCATGGGGAGTCCTATAATACCTGATATATTTGATCGTACATGGGTGGGTCATGTTAGTGACCTGGTACATACACAGAAGGGTTTTTGGCCTTCCTTTTACAGGAGGTGCCCCAGGTCCCCCTTTATGGGGAGTCCTACAGGGCTGGCTATATTTGTCCTCCCATAGGTGAATCATGTTAGTGGCCAGGTACATACACTGAAGGTTTTTGGTCTTCCTTTTAGAGGAGGGTTCCTCTGGGCCCCCTTTATGGGGAGTCCTACAGGGTCGGATGTATTTAACTCTCCCTGGGTGTGTCCTGGGACACACATTGAAAGGTTTTGGCCTTCCTTTAACAGCAGGGTGCCCTAGGTCCCCCTTTATGGGGAGTCCTATAGGGCTGGATGGATTTGTCCTGTCATGGGTGGGGCATTTTAGTGGCCACATACATACATTGAAGGGTTTTAGCCTTCCTTTTACAGGATTGAGCCCTAGGGCCCTCTTTATGGGGAGTCCTACCGGGCTGACTATATTTGACCTCCCATTTGTGGGTCATTTTATTAGCCAGGTACAATGATCCCCTGCCTATCGCAGGGGTTTCGGACCTGGCTCAACCTGCAATCATTGAAAATCTGCAATATGCGTATGCAGGTCTGGTCAGGCCTGTGGAGCCCAGCTGGGGTCTTCGTGCTTACCCCCAGCCTTGTGCTACCCTGAACGGGTCTGCAAGGCCCTTCCTGGGTCTTCTGGAGGCCCCAAAAGGGCCTGCCTGCAAACTGGAAGTTACTTCCTGGTCACCTAAAATCATTTCTCAGAGGCCTCAGAAATGATTTTTGGCAATCCAGATGTCACTTCCAGGTTACCGGAAGTCACTTCCCGTTCGCAGGAAGGCCCCTTTGGGACCTCCAGAAGGCCTAGGAAGGCCCCCGCAGGCCAGTTCAGGGCAGCGCCAGTCCTGGGGAAAGTACGGGAGGCCTGAAACAGGCCTTTCCCCTTTTAGCCCTTAGGGCCTTTTTCATACACTGGGGTCCCCCACATTTGTGGGACCACAGTATATGAACAGCGAAATGGCAGGGGACCACTGTACATACACTAAGGGTTCCGGCCTTCCTTTTACAGGAGGGTTCCCTAGGGCCCTCTTTATGGGGAGTCCTACCGGGCCGGCTGTATTTGTCCTCCCATAGGTAGGTCATGTTAGTGGCCAGGTACATACACTGAAGGGTTACAGCCTTCCTTTTATAGGATTGCGCCGCAGGGCCCCCTTTATGGGGAGTTCTACAGGGCCACCTACATTTGTTCTCCCATGGTTGGGTTATGTTAGTGGCCACTGAAGGGTTTCGGCCTTCCTTTTATAGGAGGGCACGCCACAGCCCCCTTTATGGGGAGTCCTAGCAGGTTGGCAGTATTTGTCCTCCCATGGCTTAATCATGTTAGTTGCCAGGTACAAACGCTGAAGCCTTTTGGCCTTCCTTTTCCAGGAGGGGATCCCAGGGCCCTCTTTATGGGGAGTCCTACAGGTCCGGATGTATTTGACCCTCCATGGGTGGATCATGTTAGCATACACACAAGGGTTTTCGGCCTTCCTTTTACAGGAGGTCGTCCCAGGGCCCTCTTTATGGGGAGTCCTACAGGTCCGAATGTATTTGTCCCTCCATGGGTGGATCATGTTAGTGGTGAGGTACATACACTGAAGTGTTTCTGGCCATCCTTTTACAGGAGGGCAACCCAGGGCCCCCTTTATGGGGAGTCTTACCGGGGTGTCTGTCTTTGTCCTCCCATGGATTATTCATGTTAGTGGCAAGGAACATTCACTGAAGGGTTTTGGCCTTCCTTTTACAGGAGGGCACCCCAGGGCCCTCTTTATTGGGAGTCCACAGGTCGCGCTCTATTTTACCCTCCATGGGTGGACCATGTTAGTGGCCTGGCACATACACTAAAGCGTTTTGGCCTTTCTTTTACAGGAGGGGATCTCAGGGCCCTCTTTATGGGGAATCCTACAGGTCTGGCTGTATTTGACCCTCCATGGGTGGATCATGTTAGCATACACAGAAGGGTTTCAGCCTTCCTTTTACAGGAGGTCGTCCCAGGGCCCTCTTTATGGGGAGTCCTACAGGTCCGAATGTATTTGTCCCTCCATGGGTGGATCATGTTAGTGGTCCGGTACATACACTGAAGCGTCTTGGCCTTCCTTTTACAGGAGGGCAACACAGGGCCCTCTTTATGGGGAGTCTCTTTCACATCAAATCCTGTCAGTTGGCTGAGAAATAAAGAAGGGGTTTTATTCGCTTCACCTTTGAATCCGTTCTGATACACTGCAATTGTCAGAGGGTTCTCATCCATTTCTCTAAGAGAGGCCTTGATGTGGAGGTATGTTGGGGTGGTGGTGGGTCAAAACCCCTTTATGGGGTTTTGTTCACTTCAACATCAGCACCTCTCTTGAGTTTTGGAGGGTTGGTGAGTGTGTAGGACGAAGGGAGAAGTCTTCAGGTGTGGGAGTAGTTGGGTACATACACTGAAGGGTTTCAGCATTCCTTTTACAGAAGGGAGCCACAGGGCCCCCTTTATGGGGGGTCCTACAGGGCCGGATGTATTTGTCGTTCCATTGGTGCGTCATGTTAGTGGCGAGGTACATACACTGAAGTGTTCTGGCCATCATTTTACAGTAGGGCGCTACAGGGCCCCCTTTATGGGGAGTCTTACTGGGGTGTCTGTCTTTGTCCTCCCATGGATTATTCATGTTAGTGGCTAGGAACATTCACTGAAGGGTTTTGGCCTTCCTTTTACAGGAGGGCACCCCAGGGCCGTCTTTATGGGGAGTCCTACAGGTCGCGCTCTATTTGACCCCCCATGGGTGGACCATGTTAGTGGCCTGGCACATACACTAAAGCGTTTGGGCCTTCCTTTTACAGGAGGGGATCCCAGGGCCCTCTTTATGGGTAGTCCTACAGGACCGGCTGTATTTGACCCTCCATGGGTGGATCATGTTAGCATACACAGAAGGGTTTCGGCCTTCCTTTTACAGGAGGTCGTCCCAGGGCCCTCTTTATGGGGAGTCCTACAGGTCCGGCTGTATTTGACCCTCCATGGGTGGATCATGTTAGTGGCCCGGTACATACACTGAAGCGTTTTGGCCTTCCTTTTACAGGAGGGCAACACAGGGCCCTCTTTTTGGTTAGTCTCCTTCGCATCTAACCTCTTTATGGGGAGTCTCCATCACATCAAACCCTGTGAGTTGGCTGAGAAATAAAGAAGGGGTTTTATTCGCTTCACCTTTGAATCCGTTCTGATTCACTGCAATTGTCAGAGGGTTCTCATCCATTTCTCTAAGAGAGGCCTTGATGTGGAGGTATGTTGGGGTGGTGGTGGGTCAAAACCCCTTTATGGGGTTTTGTTCACTTCAATATCAGCACCTCTCTTGAGTTTTGGAGGGTTGGTGAGTGTGTAGGACGAAGGGAGAAGTCCTCAGGTGTGGGAGTAGTTGGGTACATACACTGAAGGGTTTCAGCATTCCTTTTACAGAAGGGAGCCACAGGGCCCCCTTTATTGGGGGTCGTAAAGGGCCGGATGTATTTGTCGTTCCATTGGTGTGTCATGTTAGTGGTGAGGTACATACACTGAAGTGTTCTTGCCATCCTTTTATAGGAGGGCGCCACAGGGCCCCCTTTATGGGGAGTCTTACCGGGGTGTCTGTCTTTGTTCTCCCATGGATTATTTATGTTAGTGGCTAGGAACATTCACTGAAGGATTTTGGCCTTCCTTTTACAGGAGGGCACCCCAGGGCCCTCTTTATTGGTAGTCCTTCAGGTCGCGCTCTATTTGACCCTCCATGGGTGGACCATGTTAGTGGCCTGGCACATACACTAAAGCGTTTGGGCCTTCCTTTTACAGGAGGGGAATCCCAGGGCCCTCTTTATGGGGAGTCCTACAGGTCCGGCTGTATTTGACCCTCCATGGGTGGATCATGTTCGTGGCCCGGTACATACACTGAAGCGTTTTGGCCTTCCTTTTACAGGAGGGCAACACAGGGCCCTCTTTATGGTTAGTCTCCTTCGCATCTAGCCTCTTTATGGGGAGTCTCCATCACATCAAACCCTGTCATTTGGGTGAGAAATAAAGAAGGGGTTTTATTCGCTTCACCTTTGAATCCGTTCCGATACACTGCAATTGTCAGAGGGTTCTCATCCATTTCTCTAAGAGAGGCCTTGATGTGGAGGTATGTTGGGGTGGTGGGTGGGTCAAAACCCCTTTATGGGGTTTTTTTTTCACTTCAACATCAGCACCTCTCTTGAGTTTTGGAGGGTTGGTGCGTTTGTAGGATGAAGGGAGAAGTCTTCAGGTGTGGGAGTAGTTGGGTATCCCGTGGCTTAATCCTGTTAGTGTCGAGGTACATACGCTGAAGGGTTTTGGCTATCCTTTTACAGGAGAGTGTCGCAGGGCCCCCTTTAAGGGGAGTCCTACAGGCCTGGCTGTCTTTGTCGTCCCATGGATTATTCATGTTAGTGGCTAGGAACATACACTGAAGGGTTTTGGCCTTCCTTTTGAAGGAGGGTTTCCCAGCGCCCTCTTTATTTGGAGTTCTATCTGGCCGGCTGTATTTGTCCGCCCATGGGTGTGTCATGTTAGTGTCCAGGTACATACACTGAAGGTTTTCAGCATTCCTTCTACAGGAGGTCGCCACAGGGCCCCCTTTATGGGGAGTCCTATAGGGCCAGACGCATTTGTCCTTCTATCTGTGTGGTATATTAGTGTCCAGGTACATACACTGAAACATTTTGGCCTTTTACAGGAAAGCGCCCCAGGCCCTCTTCATGGGGAGTCCTATAATACCTGATATATTTGATCGTACATGGGTGGGTCATGTTAGTGACCTGGTACATACACAGAAGGGTTTTTGGCCTTCCTTTTACAGGAGGTGCCCCAGGTCCCCCTTTATGGGGAGTCCTACAGGGCTGGCTATATTTGTCCTCCCATAGGTGAATCATGTTAGTGGCCAGGTACATACACTGAAGGTTTTTGGTCTTCCTTTTAGAGGAGGGTTCCTCTGGGCCCCCTTTATGGGGAGTCCTACAGGGTCGGATGTATTTAACTCTCCCTGGGTGTGTCCTGGGACACACATTGAAAGGTTTTGGCCTTCCTTTAACAGCAGGGTGCCCTAGGTCCCCCTTTATGGGGAGTCCTATAGGGCTGGATGGATTTGTCCTGTCATGGGTGGGGCATTTTAGTGGCCACATACATACATTGAAGGGTTTTAGCCTTCCTTTTACAGGATTGAGCCCTAGGGCCCTCTTTATGGGGAGTCCTACCGGGCTGACTATATTTGACCTCCCATTCGTGGGTCATTTTATTAGCCAGGTACAATGATCCCCTGCCTATCGCAGGGGTTTCGGACCTGGCTCAACCTGCAATCATTGAAAATCTGCAATATGCGTATGCAGGTCTGGTCAGGCCTGTGGAGCCCAGCTGGGGTCTTCGTGCTTACCCCCAGCCTTGTGCTACCCTGAACGGGTCTGCAAGGCCCTTCCTGGGTCTTCTGGAGGCCCCAAAAGGGCCTGCCTGCAAACTGGAAGTTACTTCCTGGTCACCTAAAATCATTTCTCAGAGGCCTCAGAAATGATTTTTGGCAATCCAGATGTCACTTCCAGGTTACCGGAAGTCACTTCCCGTTCGCAGGAAGGCCCCTTTGGGACCTCCAGAAGGCCTAGGAAGGCCCCCGCAGGCCAGTTCAGGGCAGCGCCAGTCCTGGGGAAAGTACGGGAGGCCTGAAACAGGCCTTTCCCCTTTTAGCCCTTAGGGCCTTTTTCATACACTGGGGTCCCCCACATTTGTGGGACCACAGTATATGAACAGCGAAATGGCAGGGGACCACTGTACATACACTAAGGGTTCCGGCCTTCCTTTTACAGGAGGGTTCCCTAGGGCCCTCTTTATGGGGAGTCCTACCGGGCCGGCTGTATTTGTCCTCCCATAGGTAGGTCATGTTAGTGGCCAGGTACATACACTGAAGGGTTACAGCCTTCCTTTTATAGGATTGCGCCGCAGGGCCCCCTTTATGGGGAGTTCTACAGGGCCACCTACATTTGTTCTCCCATGGTTGGGTTATGTTAGTGGCCACTGAAGGGTTTCGGCCTTCCTTTTATAGGAGGGCACGCCACAGCCCCCTTTATGGGGAGTCCTAGCAGGTTGGCAGTATTTGTCCTCCCATGGCTTAATCATGTTAGTTGCCAGGTACAAACGCTGAAGCCTTTTGGCCTTCCTTTTCCAGGAGGGGATCCCAGGGCCCTCTTTATGGGGAGTCCTACAGGTCCGGATGTATTTGACCCTCCATGGGTGGATCATGTTAGCATACACACAAGGGTTTCGGCCTTCCTTTTACAGGAGGTCGTCCCAGGGCCCTCTTTATGGGGAGTCCTACAGGTCCGAATGTATTTGTCCCTCCATGGGTGGATCATGTTAGTGGTGAGGTACATACACTGAAGTGTTCTGGCCATCCTTTTACAGGAGGGCAACCCAGGGCCCCCTTTATGGGGAGTCTTACCGGGGTGTCTGTCTTTGTCCTCCCATGGATTATTCATGTTAGTGGCAAGGAACATTCACTGAAGGGTTTTGGCCTTCCTTTTACAGGAGGGCACCCCAGGGCCCTCTTTATTGGGAGTCCTACAGGTCGCGCTCTATTTTACCCTCCATGGGTGGACCATGTTAGTGGCCTGGCACATACACTAAAGCGTTTTGGCCTTTCTTTTACAGGAGGGGATCTCAGGGCCCTCTTTATGGGGAATCCTACAGGTCTGGCTGTATTTGACCCTCCATGGGTGGATCATGTTAGCATACACAGAAGGGTTTCAGCCTTCCTTTTACAGGAGGTCGTCCCAGGGCCCTCTTTATGGGGAGTCCTACAGGTCCGAATGTATTTGTCCCTCCATGGGTGGATCATGTTAGTGGCCCGGTACATACACTGAAGCGTCTTGGCCTTCCTTTTACAGGAGGGGGCCCTCTTTATGGTTAGGGCCCATCTTTATGGGGGGAGTCTGCATCACATCAAATCCTGTCAGTTGGCTGAGAAATAAAGAAGGGATTTTATTCGCTTCACCTTTGAATCCGTTCTGATACACTGCAATTGTCAGAGGGTTCTCATCCATTTCTCTAAGAGAGGCCTTGATGTGGAGGTATGTTGGGGTGGTGGTGGGTCAAAACCCCTTTATGGGGTTTTGTTCACTTCAACATCAGCACCTCTCTTGAGTTTTGGAGGGTTGGTGAGTGTGTAGGACGAAGGGAGAAGTCTTCAGGTGTGGGAGTAGTTGGGTACATACACTGAAGGGTTTCAGCATTCCTTTTACAGAAGGGAGCCACAGGGCCCCCTTTATGGGGGGGGGTCCTACAGGGCCGGATGTATTTGTCGTTCCATTGGTGCGTCATGTTAGTGGCGAGGTACATACACTGAAGTGTTCTGGCCATCCTTTTACAGTAGGGCGCCACAGGGCCCCCTTTATGGGGAGTCTTACTGGGGTGTCTGTCTTTGTCCTCCCATGGATTATTCATGTTAGTGGCTAGGAACATTCACTGAAGGGTTTTGGCCTTCCTTTTACAGGAGGGCACCCCAGGGCCGTCTTTATGGGGAGTCCTACAGGTCGCGCTCTATTTGACCCCCCATGGGTGGACCATGTTAGTGGCCTGGCACATACACTAAAGCGTTTGGGCCTTCCTTTTACAGGAGGGGATCCCAGGGCCCTCTTTATGGGTAGTCCTACAGGACCGGCTGTATTTGACCCTCCATGGGTGGATCATGTTAGCATACACAGAAGGGTTTCGGCCTTCCTTTTACAGGAGGTCGTCCCAGGGCCCTCTTTATGGGGAGTCCTACAGGTCCGGCTGTATTTGACCCTCCATGGGTGGATCATGTTAGTGGCCCGGTACATACACTGAAGCGTTTTGGCCTTCCTTTTACAGGAGGGCAACACAGGGCCCTCTTTTGGTTAGTCTCCTTCGCATCTAACCTCTTTATGGGGAGTCTCCATCACATCAAACCCTGTGAGTTGGCTGAGAAATAAAGAAGGGGTTTTATTCGCTTCACCTTTGAATCCGTTCTGATTCACTGCAATTGTCAGAGGGTTCTCATCCATTTCTCTAAGAGAGGCCTTGATGTGGAGGTATGTTGGGGTGGTGGTGGGTCAAAACCCCTTTATGGGGTTTTGTTCACTTCAATATCAGCACCTCTCTTGAGTTTTGGAGGGTTGGTGAGTGTGTAGGACGAAGGGAGAAGTCCTCAGGTGTGGGAGTAGTTGGGTACATACACTGAAGGGTTTCAGCATTCCTTTTACAGAAGGGAGCCACAGGGCCCCCTTTATTGGGGGTCGTAAAGGGCCGGATGTATTTGTCGTTCCATTGGTGTGTCATGTTAGTGGTGAGGTACATACACTGAAGTGTTCTTGCCATCCTTTTATAGGAGGGCGCCACAGGGCCCCCTTTATGGGGAGTCTTACCGGGGTGTCTGTCTTTGTTCTCCCATGGATTATTTATGTTAGTGGCTAGGAACATTCACTGAAGGATTTTGGCCTTCCTTTTACAGGAGGGCACCCCAGGGCCCTCTTTATTGGTAGTCCTTCAGGTCGCGCTCTATTTGACCCTCCATGGGTGGACCATGTTAGTGGCCTGGCACATACACTAAAGCGTTTGGGCCTTCCTTTTACAGGAGGGGAATCCCAGGGCCCTCTTTATGGGGAGTCCTACAGGTCCGGCTGTATTTGACCCTCCATGGGTGGATCATGTTCGTGGCCCGGTACATACACTGAAGCGTTTTGGCCTTCCTTTTACAGGAGGGCAACACAGGGCCCTCTTTATGGTTAGTCTCCTTCGCATCTAGCCTCTTTATGGGGAGTCTCCATCACATCAAACCCTGTCATTTGGGTGAGAAATAAAGAAGGGGTTTTATTCGCTTCACCTTTGAATCCGTTCCGATACACTGCAATTGTCAGAGGGTTCTCATCCATTTCTCTAAGAGAGGCCTTGATGTGGAGGTATGTTGGGGTGGTGGTGGGTCAAAACCCCTTTATGGGGTTTTTTTTTCACTTCAACATCAGCACCTCTCTTGAGTTTTGGAGGGTTGGTGCGTTTGTAGGATGAAGGGAGAAGTCTTCAGGTGTGGGAGTAGTTGGGTATCCCGTGGCTTAATCCTGTTAGTGTCGAGGTACATACGCTGAAGGGTTTTGGCTATCCTTTTACAGGAGAGTGTCGCAGGGCCCCCTTTAAGGGGAGTCCTACAGGCCTGGCTGTCTTTGTCGTCCCATGGATTATTCATGTTAGTGGCTAGGAACATACACTGAAGGGTTTTGGCCTTCCTTTTGAAGGAGGGTTTCCCAGCGCCCTCTTTTTTTTTGAGTTCTATCTGGCCGGCTGTATTTGTCCGCCCATGGGTGTGTCATGTTAGTGTCCAGGTACATACACTGAAGGTTTTCAGCATTCCTTCTACAGGAGGTCGCCACAGGGCCCCCTTTATGGGGAGTCCTATAGGGCCAGACGCATTTGTCCTTCTATCTGTGTGGTATATTAGTGTCCAGGTACATACACTGAAACATTTTGGCCTTTTACAGGAAAGCGCCCCAGGCCCTCTTCATGGGGAGTCCTATAATACCTGATATATTTGATCGTACATGGGTGGGTCATGTTAGTGACCTGGTACATACACAGAAGGGTTTTTGGCCTTCCTTTTACAGGAGGTGCCCCAGGTCCCCCTTTATGGGGAGTCCTACAGGGCTGGCTATATTTGTCCTCCCATAGGTGAATCATGTTAGTGGCCAGGTACATACACTGAAGGTTTTTGGTCTTCCTTTTAGAGGAGGGTTCCTCTGGGCCCCCTTTATGGGGAGTCCTACAGGGTCGGATGTATTTAACTCTCCCTGGGTGTGTCCTGGGACACACATTGAAAGGTTTTGGCCTTCCTTTAACAGCAGGGTGCCCTAGGTCCCCCTTTATGGGGAGTCCTATAGGGCTGGATGGATTTGTCCTGTCATGGGTGGGGCATTTTAGTGGCCACATACATACATTGAAGGGTTTTAGCCTTCCTTTTACAGGATTGAGCCCTAGGGCCCTCTTTATGGGGAGTCCTACCGGGCTGACTATATTTGACCTCCCATTCGTGGGTCATTTTATTAGCCAGGTACAATGATCCCCTGCCTATCGCAGGGGTTTCGGACCTGGCTCAACCTGCAATCATTGAAAATCTGCAATATGCGTATGCAGGTCTGGTCAGGCCTGTGGAGCCCAGCTGGGGTCTTCGTGCTTACCCCCAGCCTTGTGCTACCCTGAACGGGTCTGCAAGGCCCTTCCTGGGTCTTCTGGAGGCCCCAAAAGGGCCTGCCTGCAAACTGGAAGTTACTTCCTGGTCACCTAAAATCATTTCTCAGAGGCCTCAGAAATGATTTTTGGCAATCCAGATGTCACTTCCAGGTTACCGGAAGTCACTTCCCGTTCGCAGGAAGGCCCCTTTGGGACCTCCAGAAGGCCTAGGAAGGCCCCCGCAGGCCAGTTCAGGGCAGCGCCAGTCCTGGGGAAAGTACGGAAGGCCTGAAACAGGCCTTTCCCCTTTTAGCCCTTAGGGCCTTTTTCATACACTGGGGTCCCCCACATTTGTGGGACCACAGTATATGAACAGCGAAATGGCAGGGGACCACTGTACATACACTAAGGGTTCCGGCCTTCCTTTTACAGGAGGGTTCCCTAGGGCCCTCTTTATGGGGAGTCCTACCGGGCCGGCTGTATTTGTCCTCCCATAGGTAGGTCATGTTAGTGGCCAGGTACATACACTGAAGGGTTACAGCCTTCCTTTTATAGGATTGCGCCGCAGGGCCCCCTTTATGGGGAGTTCTACAGGGCCACCTACATTTGTTCTCCCATGGTTGGGTTATGTTAGTGGCCACTGAAGGGTTTCGGCCTTCCTTTTATAGGAGGGCACGCCACAGCCCCCTTTATGGGGAGTCCTAGCAGGTTGGCAGTATTTGTCCTCCCATGGCTTAATCATGTTAGTTGCCAGGTACAAACGCTGAAGCCTTTTGGCCTTCCTTTTCCAGGAGGGGATCCCAGGGCCCTCTTTATGGGGAGTCCTACAGGTCCGGATGTATTTGACCCTCCATGGGTGGATCATGTTAGCATACACACAAGGGTTTCGGCCTTCCTTTTACAGGAGGTCGTCCCAGGGCCCTCTTTATGGGGAGTCCTACAGGTCCGAATGTATTTGTCCCTCCATGGGTGGATCATGTTAGTGGTGAGGTACATACACTGAAGTGTTCTGGCCATCCTTTTACAGGAGGGCAACCCAGGGCCCCCTTTATGGGGAGTCTTACCGGGGTGTCTGTCTTTGTCCTCCCATGGATTATCATGTTAGTGGCAAGGAACATTCACTGAAGGGTTTTGGCCTTCCTTTTACAGGAGGGCACCCCAGGGCCCTCTTTATTGGGAGTCCTACAGGTCGCGCTCTATTTTACCCTCCATGGGTGGACCATGTTAGTGGCCTGGCACATACACTAAAGCGTTTTGGCCTTTCTTTTACAGGAGGGGATCTCAGGGCCCTCTTTATGGGGAATCCTACAGGTCTGGCTGTATTTGACCCTCCATGGGTGGATCATGTTAGCATACACAGAAGGGTTTCAGCCTTCCTTTTACAGGAGGTCGTCCCAGGGCCCTCTTTATGGGGAGTCCTACAGGTCCGAATGTATTTGTCCCTCCATGGGTGGATCATGTTAGTGGTCCCGGTACATACACTGAAGCGTCTTGGCCTTCCTTTTACAGGAGGGCAACACAGGGCCCTCTTTATGGGGAGTCTCATCACATCAAATCCTGTCAGTTGGCTGAGAAATAAAGAAGGGATTTTATTCGCTTCACCTTTGAATCCGTTCTGATACACTGCAATTGTCAGAGGGTTCTCATCCATTTCTCTAAGAGAGGCCTTGATGTGGAGGTATGTTGGGGTGGTGGTGGGTCAAAACCCCTTTATGGGGTTTTGTTCACTTCAACATCAGCACCTCTCTTGAGTTTTGGAGGGTTGGTGAGTGTGTAGGACGAAGGGAGAAGTCTTCAGGTGTGGGAGTAGTTGGGTACATACACTGAAGGGTTTCAGCATTCCTTTTACAGAAGGGAGCCACAGGGCCCCCTTTATGGGGGGGGGGTCCTACAGGGCCGGATGTATTTGTCGTTCCATTGGTGCGTCATGTTAGTGGCGAGGTACATACACTGAAGTGTTCTGGCCATCATTTTACAGTAGGGCGCTACAGGGCCCCCTTTATGGGGAGTCTTACTGGGGTGTCTGTCTTTGTCCTCCCATGGATTATTCATGTTAGTGGCTAGGAACATTCACTGAAGGGTTTTGGCCTTCCTTTTACAGGAGGGCACCCCAGGGCCGTCTTTATGGGGAGTCCTACAGGTCGCGCTCTATTTGACCCCCCATGGGTGGACCATGTTAGTGGCCTGGCACATACACTAAAGCGTTTGGGCCTTCCTTTTACAGGAGGGGATCCCAGGGCCCTCTTTATGGGTAGTCCTACAGGACCGGCTGTATTTGACCCTCCATGGGTGGATCATGTTAGCATACACAGAAGGGTTTCGGCCTTCCTTTTACAGGAGGTCGTCCCAGGGCCCTCTTTATGGGGAGTCCTACAGGTCCGGCTGTATTTGACCCTCCATGGGTGGATCATGTTAGTGGCCCGGTACATACACTGAAGCGTTTTGGCCTTCCTTTTACAGGAGGGCAACACAGGGCCCTCTTTTTGGTTAGTCTCCTTCGCATCTAACCTCTTTATGGGGAGTCTCCATCACATCAAACCCTGTGAGTTGGCTGAGAAATAAAGAAGGGGTTTTATTCGCTTCACCTTTGAATCCGTTCTGATTCACTGCAATTGTCAGAGGGTTCTCATCCATTTCTCTAAGAGAGGCCTTGATGTGGAGGTATGTTGGGGTGGTGGTGGGTCAAAACCCCTTTATGGGGTTTTGTTCACTTCAATATCAGCACCTCTCTTGAGTTTTGGAGGGTTGGTGAGTGTGTAGGACGAAGGGAGAAGTCCTCAGGTGTGGGAGTAGTTGGGTACATACACTGAAGGGTTTCAGCATTCCTTTTACAGAAGGGAGCCACAGGGCCCCCTTTATTGGGGGTCGTAAAGGGCCGGATGTATTTGTCGTTCCATTGGTGTGTCATGTTAGTGGTGAGGTACATACACTGAAGTGTTCTTGCCATCCTTTTATAGGAGGGCGCCACAGGGCCCCCTTTATGGGGAGTCTTACCGGGGTGTCTGTCTTTGTTCTCCCATGGATTATTTATGTTAGTGGCTAGGAACATTCACTGAAGGATTTTGGCCTTCCTTTTACAGGAGGGCACCCCAGGGCCCTCTTTATTGGTAGTCCTTCAGGTCGCGCTCTATTTGACCCTCCATGGGTGGACCATGTTAGTGGCCTGGCACATACACTAAAGCGTTTGGGCCTTCCTTTTACAGGAGGGGAATCCCAGGGCCCTCTTTATGGGGAGTCCTACAGGTCCGGCTGTATTTGACCCTCCATGGGTGGATCATGTTCGTGGCCCGGTACATACACTGAAGCGTTTTGGCCTTCCTTTTACAGGAGGGCAACACAGGGCCCTCTTTATGGTTAGTCTCCTTCGCATCTAGCCTCTTTATGGGGAGTCTCCATCACATCAAACCCTGTCATTTGGGTGAGAAATAAAGAAGGGGTTTTATTCGCTTCACCTTTGAATCCGTTCCGATACACTGCAATTGTCAGAGGGTTCTCATCCATTTCTCTAAGAGAGGCCTTGATGTGGAGGTATGTTGGGGTGGTGGTGGGTCAAAACCCCTTTATGGGGTTTTTTTTCACTTCAACATCAGCACCTCTCTTGAGTTTTGGAGGGTTGGTGCGTTTGTAGGATGAAGGGAGAAGTCTTCAGGTGTGGGAGTAGTTGGGTATCCCGTGGCTTAATCCTGTTAGTGTCGAGGTACATACGCTGAAGGGTTTTGGCTATCCTTTTACAGGAGAGTGTCGCAGGGCCCCCTTTAAGGGGAGTCCTACAGGCCTGGCTGTCTTTGTCGTCCCATGGATTATTCATGTTAGTGGCTAGGAACATACACTGAAGGGTTTTGGCCTTCCTTTTGAAGGAGGGTTCCCAGCGCCCTCTTTATTTGGAGTTCTATCTGGCCGGCTGTATTTGTCCGCCCATGGGTGTGTCATGTTAGTGTCCAGGTACATACACTGAAGGTTTTCAGCATTCCTTCTACAGGAGGTCGCCACAGGGCCCCCTTTATGGGGAGTCCTATAGGGCCAGACGCATTTGTCCTTCTATCTGTGTGGTATATTAGTGTCCAGGTACATACACTGAAACATTTTGGCCCTTTTACAGGAAAGCGCCCCAGGCCTCTTCATGGGGAGTCCTATAATACCTGATATATTTGATCGTACATGGGTGGGTCATGTTAGTGACCTGGTACATACACAGAAGGGTTTTTGGCCTTCCTTTTACAGGAGGTGCCCCAGGTCCCCCTTTATGGGGAGTCCTACAGGGCTGGCTATATTTGTCCTCCCATAGGTGAATCATGTTAGTGGCCAGGTACATACACTGAAGGTTTTTGGTCTTCCTTTTAGAGGAGGGTTCCTCTGGGCCCCCTTTATGGGGAGTCCTACAGGGTCGGATGTATTTAACTCTCCCTGGGTGTGTCCTGGGACACACATTGAAAGGTTTTGGCCTTCCTTTAACAGCAGGGTGCCCTAGGTCCCCCTTTATGGGGAGTCCTATAGGGCTGGATGGATTTGTCCTGTCATGGGTGGGGCATTTTAGTGGCCACATACATACATTGAAGGGTTTTAGCCTTCCTTTTACAGGATTGAGCCCTAGGGCCCTCTTTATGGGGAGTCCTACCGGGCTGACTATATTTGACCTCCCATTTGTGGGTCATTTTATTAGCCAGGTACAATGATCCCCTGCCTATCGCAGGGGTTTCGGACCTGGCTCAACCTGCAATCATTGAAAATCTGCAATATGCGTATGCAGGTCTGGTCAGGCCTGTGGAGCCCAGCTGGGGTCTTCGTGCTTACCCCCAGCCTTGTGCTACCCTGAACGGGTCTGCAAGGCCCTTCCTGGGTCTTCTGGAGGCCCCAAAAGGGCCTGCCTGCAAACTGGAAGTTACTTCCTGGTCACCTAAAATCATTTCTCAGAGGCCTCAGAAATGATTTTTGGCAATCCAGATGTCACTTCCAGGTTACCGGAAGTCACTTCCCGTTCGCAGGGAGGCCCCTTTGGGACCTCCAGAAGGCCTAGGAAGGCCCCCGCAGGCCAGTTCAGGGCAGCGCCAGTCCTGGGGGAAGTACGGAAGGCCTGAAACAGGCCTTTTCCCTTTTAGCCCTTAGGGCCTTTTTCATACACTGGGGTCCCCCACATTTGTGGGACCACAGTATATGAACAGCGAAATGGCAGGGGACCACTGTACATACACTAAGGGTTCCGGCCTTCCTTTTACAGGAGGGTTCCCTAGGGCCCTCTTTATGGGGAGTCCTACCGGGCCGGCTGTATTTGTCCTCCCATAGGTAGGTCATGTTAGTGGCCAGGTACATACACTGAAGGGTTACAGCCTTCCTTTTATAGGATTGCGCCGCAGGGCCCCCTTTATGGGGAGTTCTACAGGGCCACCTACATTTGTTCTCCCATGGTTGGGTTATGTTAGTGGCCACTGAAGGGTTTCGGCCTTCCTTTTATAGGAGGGCACGCCACAGCCCCCTTTATGGGGAGTCCTAGCAGGTTGGCAGTATTTGTCCTCCCATGGCTTAATCATGTTAGTTGCCAGGTACAAACGCTGAAGCCTTTTGGCCTTCCTTTTCCAGGAGGGGATCCCAGGCCCTCTTTATGGGGAGTCCTACAGGTCCGGATGTATTTGACCCTCCATGGGTGGATCATGTTAGCATACACACAAGGGTTTCGGCCTTCCTTTTACAGGAGGTCGTCCCAGGGCCCTCTTTATGGGGAGTCCTACAGGTCCGAATGTATTTGTCCCTCCATGGGTGGATCATGTTAGTGGTGAGGTACATACACTGAAGTGTTCTGGCCATCCTTTTACAGGAGGGCAACCCAGGGCCCCCTTTATGGGGAGTCTTACCGGGGTGTCTGTCTTTGTCCTCCCATGGATTATTCATGTTAGTGGCAAGGAACATTCACTGAAGGGTTTTGGCCTTCCTTTTACAGGAGGGCACCCCAGGGCCCTCTTTATTGGGAGTCCTACAGGTCGCGCTCTATTTTACCCTCCATGGGTGGACCATGTTAGTGGCCTGGCACATACACTAAAGCGTTTTGGCCTTTCTTTTACAGGAGGGGATCTCAGGGCCCTCTTTATGGGGAATCCTACAGGTCTGGCTGTATTTGACCCTCCATGGGTGGATCATGTTAGCATACACAGAAGGGTTTCAGCCTTCCTTTTACAGGAGGTCGTCCCAGGGCCCTCTTTATGGGGAGTCCTACAGGTCCGAATGTATTTGTCCCTCCATGGGTGGATCATGTTAGTGGCCCGGTACATACACTGAAGCGTCTTGGCCTTCCTTTTACAGGAGGGCAACACAGGGCCCTCTTTATGGTTAGTCTCCTTCGCATCTAACCTCTTTATGGGGAGTCTGCATCACATCAAACCCTGTGAGTTGGCTGAGAATTAAAGAAGGGATTTTATTCGCTTCACCTTTCAATCCGTTCTGATACACTGCAATTGTCAGAGGGTTCTCATCCATTTCTCTAAGAGAGGCCTTGATGTGGAGGTATGTTGGGGTGGTGGTGGGTCAAAACCCCTTTATGGGGTTTTGTTCACTTCAGCATCAGCACCTCTCTTGAGTTTTGGAGGGTTGGTGAGTGTGTAGGACGAAGGGAGAAGTCTTCAGGTGTGGGAGTAGTTGGGTACATACACTGAAGGGTTTCAGCATTCCTTTTACAGAAGGGAGCCACAGGGCCCCCTTTATGGGGGGTCCTACAGGGCCGGATGTATTTGTCGTTCCATTGGTGCGTCATGTTAGTGGCGAGGTACATACACTGAAGTGTTCTGGCCATCCTTTTTACAGTAGGGCGCTACAGGGCCCCCTTTATGGGGAGTCTTACTGGGGTGTCTGTCTTTGTCCTCCCATGGATTATTCATGTTAGTGGCTAGGAACATTCACTGAAGGGTTTTGGCCTTCCTTTTACAGGAGGGCACCCCAGGGCCGTCTTTATGGGGAGTCCTACAGGTCGCGCTCTAT
This sequence comes from Phrynocephalus guinanensis, assembly GCA_037367245.1. Classification (NCBI taxonomy): domain Eukaryota; kingdom Metazoa; phylum Chordata; class Lepidosauria; order Squamata; family Agamidae; genus Phrynocephalus; species Phrynocephalus guinanensis. The sequence goes on from CM074752.1 coordinate 11,214,801, forward strand.
TTGACCCCCCATGGGTGGACCATGTTAGTGGCCTGGCACATACACTAAAGCGTTTGGGCCTTCCTTTTACAGGAGGGGATCCCAGGGCCCTCTTTATGGGTAGTCCTACAGGACCGGCTGTATTTGACCCTCCATGGGTGGATCATGTTAGCATACACAGAAGGGTTTCGGCCTTCCTTTTACAGGAGGTCGTCCCAGGGCCCTCTTTATGGGGAGTCCTACAGGTCCGGCTGTATTTGACCCTCCATGGGTGGATCATGTTAGTGGCCCGGTACATACACTGAAGCGTTTTGGCCTTCCTTTTACAGGAGGGCAACACAGGGCCCTCTTTTTGGTTAGTCTCCTTCGCATCTAACCTCTTTATGGGGAGTCTCCATCACATCAAACCCTGTGAGTTGGCTGAGAAATAAAGAAGGGGTTTTATTCGCTTCACCTTTGAATCCGTTCTGATTCACTGCAATTGTCAGAGGGTTCTCATCCATTTCTCTAAGAGAGGCCTTGATGTGGAGGTATGTTGGGGTGGTGGTGGGTCAAAACCCCTTTATGGGGTTTTGTTCACTTCAATATCAGCACCTCTCTCTTGAGTTTTGGAGGGTTGGTGAGTGTGTAGGACGAAGGGAGAAGTCCTCAGGTGTGGGAGTAGTTGGGTACATACACTGAAGGGTTTCAGCATTCCTTTTACAGAAGGGAGCCACAGGGCCCCCTTTATTGGGGGTCGTAAAGGGCCGGATGTATTTGTCGTTCCATTGGTGTGTCATGTTAGTGGTGAGGTACATACACTGAAGTGTTCTTGCCATCCTTTTATAGGAGGGCGCCACAGGGCCCCCTTTATGGGGAGTCTTACCGGGGTGTCTGTCTTTGTTCTCCCATGGATTATTTATGTTAGTGGCTAGGAACATTCACTGAAGGATTTTGGCCTTCCTTTTACAGGAGGGCACCCCAGGGCCCTCTTTATTGGTAGTCCTTCAGGTCGCGCTCTATTTGACCCTCCATGGGTGGACCATGTTAGTGGCCTGGCACATACACTAAAGCGTTTGGGCCTTCCTTTTACAGGAGGGGAATCCCAGGGCCCTCTTTATGGGGAGTCCTACAGGTCCGGCTGTATTTGACCCTCCATGGGTGGATCATGTTCGTGGCCCGGTACATACACTGAAGCGTTTTGGCCTTCCTTTTACAGGAGGGCAACACAGGGCCCTCTTTATGGTTAGTCTCCTTCGCATCTAGCCTCTTTATGGGGAGTCTCCATCACATCAAACCCTGTCATTTGGGTGAGAAATAAAGAAGGGGTTTTATTCGCTTCACCTTTGAATCCGTTCCGATACACTGCAATTGTCAGAGGGTTCTCATCCATTTCTCTAAGAGAGGCCTTGATGTGGAGGTATGTTGGGGTGGTGGTGGGTCAAAACCCCTTTATGGGGTTTTTTTTCACTTCAACATCAGCACCTCTCTTGAGTTTTGGAGGGTTGGTGCGTTTGTAGGATGAAGGGAGAAGTCTTCAGGTGTGGGAGTAGTTGGGTATCCCGTGGCTTAATCCTGTTAGTGTCGAGGTACATACGCTGAAGGGTTTTGGCTATCCTTTTACAGGAGAGTGTCGCAGGGCCCCCTTTAAGGGGAGTCCTACAGGCCTGGCTGTCTTTGTCGTCCCATGGATTATTCATGTTAGTGGCTAGGAACATACACTGAAGGGTTTTGGCCTTCCTTTTGAAGGAGGGTTTCCCAGCGCCCTCTTTATTTGGAGTTCTATCTGGCCGGCTGTATTTGTCCGCCCATGGGTGTGTCATGTTAGTGTCCAGGTACATACACTGAAGGTTTTCAGCATTCCTTCTACAGGAGGTCGCCACAGGGCCCCCTTTATGGGGAGTCCTATAGGGCCAGACGCATTTGTCCTTCTATCTGTGTGGTATATTAGTGTCCAGGTACATACACTGAAACATTTTGGCCTTTTACAGGAAAGCGCCCCAGGCCCTCTTCATGGGGAGTCCTATAATACCTGATATATTTGATCGTACATGGGTGGGTCATGTTAGTGACCTGGTACATACACAGAAGGGTTTTTGGCCTTCCTTTTACAGGAGGTGCCCCAGGTCCCCCTTTATGGGGAGTCCTACAGGGCTGGCTATATTTGTCCTCCCATAGGTGAATCATGTTAGTGGCCAGGTACATACACTGAAGGTTTTTTGGTCTTCCTTTTAGAGGAGGGTTCCTCTGGGCCCCCTTTATGGGGAGTCCTACAGGGTCGGATGTATTTAACTCTCCCTGGGTGTGTCCTGGGACACACATTGAAAGGTTTTGGCCTTCCTTTAACAGCAGGGTGCCCTAGGTCCCCCTTTATGGGGAGTCCTATAGGGCTGGATGGATTTGTCCTGTCATGGGTGGGGCATTTTAGTGGCCACATACATACATTGAAGGGTTTTAGCCTTCCTTTTACAGGATTGAGCCCTAGGGCCCTCTTTATGGGGAGTCCTACCGGGCTGACTATATTTGACCTCCCATTCGTGGGTCATTTTATTAGCCAGGTACAATGATCCCCTGCCTATCGCAGGGGTTTCGGACCTGGCTCAACCTGCAATCATTGAAAATCTGCAATATGCGTATGCAGGTCTGGTCAGGCCTGTGGAGCCCAGCTGGGGTCTTCGTGCTTACCCCCAGCCTTGTGCTACCCTGAACGGGTCTGCAAGGCCCTTCCTGGGTCTTCTGGAGGCCCCAAAAGGGCCTGCCTGCAAACTGGAAGTTACTTCCTGGTCACCTAAAATCATTTCTCAGAGGCCTCAGAAATGATTTTTGGCAATCCAGATGTCACTTCCAGGTTACCGGAAGTCACTTCCCGTTCGCAGGAAGGCCCCTTTGGGACCTCCAGAAGGCCTAGGAAGGCCCCCGCAGGCCAGTTCAGGGCAGCGCCAGTCCTGGGGGAAGTACGGAAGGCCTGAAACAGGCCTTTCCCCTTTTAGCCCTTAGGGCCTTTTTCATACACTGGGGTCCCCCACATTTGTGGGACCACAGTATATGAACAGCGAAATGGCAGGGGACCACTGTACATACACTAAGGGTTCCGGCCTTCCTTTTACAGGAGGGTTCCCCTAGGGCCCTCTTTATGGGGAGTCCTACCGGGCCGGCTGTATTTGTCCCTCCCATAGGTAGGTCATGTTAGTGGCCAGGTACATACACTGAAGGGTTACAGCCTTCCTTTTATAGGATTGCGCCGCAGGGCCCCCTTTATGGGGAGTTCTACAGGGCCACCTACATTTGTTCTCCCATGGTTGGGTTATGTTAGTGGCCACTGAAGGGTTTCGGCCTTCCTTTTATAGGAGGGCACGCCACAGCCCCCTTTATGGGGAGTCCTAGCAGGTTGGCAGTATTTGTCCTCCCATGGCTTAATCATGTTAGTTGCCAGGTACAAACGCTGAAGCCTTTTGGCCTTCCTTTTCCAGGAGGGGATCCCAGGGCCCTCTTTATGGGGAGTCCTACAGGTCCGGATGTATTTGACCCTCCATGGGTGGATCATGTTAGTGGCCCGGTACATACACTGAAGCGTTTTGGCCTTCCTTTTACAGGAGGGCAACACAGGGCCCTCTTTATGGGGAGTCTCCTTCGCATCTAACCTCTTTATGAGGAGTCTCCATCACATCAAACCCTGTCAGTTGGCTAAGAAATAAAGAAGGGGTTTTATTTGCTTCACCTTTGAATCCGTTCTGATACACTGCAATTGTCAGAGGGTTCTCATCCATTTCTCTAAGAGAGGCCTTGATGTGGAGGTATGTTGGGGTGGTGGTGGGTCAAAACCCCTTTATGGGGTTTTGTTCACTTCAATATCAGCACCTCTCTTGAGCTTTGGAGGGTTGGTGAGTGTGTAGGACGAAGGGAGAAGTCCTCAGGTGTGGGAGTAGTTGGGTACATACACTGAAGTGTTTCAGCATTCCTTTTACAGAAGGGAGCCACAGGGCCCCCTTTATGGGGAGTCCTACAGGGCCAGATGTATTTGTTGTTCCATTGGTGTGTCATGTTAGTGGCGAGGTACATACACTGAAGTGTTCTTGCCATCCTTTTACAGGAGGGCGCCACAGGGCCCCCTTTATGGGGAGTCTTACCGGGGTGTCTTTCTTTGTCCTCCCATGGATTATTCATGTTAGTGGCTAGGAACATTCACTGAAGGGTTTTGGCCTTCCTTTTACAGGAGGACACCCCAGGGCCCTCTTTATGGGGAGTCCTACAGGTCGCGCTCTATTTGAGCCTCCATGGGTGGACCATGTTAGTGGCCTGGCACATACACTTAAGCGTTTGGGCCTTCCTTTTACAGGAGGGGATCCCAGGGCCCTCTTTATGGGGAGTCCTACAGGTCCGGCTGTATTTGACCCTCCATGGGTGGATCATGTTAGCATACACAGAAGGGTTTCGGCCTTCCTTTTACAGGAGGTCGTCCCAGGGCCCTCTTTATGGGGAGTCCTACAGGTCCGGCTGTATTTGACCCTCCATGGGTGGATCATGTTAGTGGCCCGGTACATACACTGAAGCGTTTTGGCCTTCCTTTTACAGGAGGGCAACACAGGGCCCTCTTTATGGGGAGTCTCCTTCGCATCTAACCTCTTTATGAGGAGTCTCCATCACATCAAACCCTGTCAGTTGGCTAAGAAATAAAGAAGGGGTTTTATTTGCTTCACCTTTGAATCCGTTCTGATACACTGCAATTGTCAGAGGGTTCTCATCCGTTTCTCTAAGAGAGGCCTTGATGTGGAGGTATGTTGGGGTGGTGGGTCAAAACCCCTTTATGGGGTTTTGTTCACTTCAACATCAGCACCTCTCTTGAGCTTTGGAGGGTTGGTGAGTGTGTAGGACGAAGGGAGAAGTCCTCAGGTGTGGGAGTAGTTGGGTACATACACTGAAGTGTTTCAGCATTCCTTTTACAGAAGGGAGCCACAGGGCCCCCTTTATTGGGGGTCGTAAAGGGCCGGATGTATTTGTCGTTCCATTGGTGTGTCATGTTAGTGGTGAGGTACATACACTGAAGTGTTCTTGCCATCCTTTTATAGGAGGGCGCCACAGGGCCCCCTTTATGGGGAGTCTTACCGGGGTGTCTGTCTTTGTTCTCCCATGGATTATTTATGTTAGTGGCTAGGAACATTCACTGAAGGATTTTGGCCTTCCTTTTACAGGAGGGCACCCCAGGGCCCTCTTTATTGGTAGTCCTTCAGGTCGCGCTCTATTTGACCCTCCATGGGTGGACCATGTTAGTGGCCTGGCACATACACTAAAGCGTTTGGGCCTTCCTTTTACAGGAGGGGAATCCCAGGGCCCTCTTTATGGGGAGTCCTACAGGTCCGGCTGTATTTGACCCTCCATGGGTGGATCATGTTAGTGGCCCGGTACATACACTGAAGCGTTTTGGCCTTCCTTTTACAGGAGGGCAACACAGGGCCCTCTTTATGGGGAGTCTCCTTCGCATCTAACCTCTTTATGGGGAGTCTCCATCACATCAAACCCTGTCATTTGGGTGAGAAATAAAGAAGGGGTTTTATTCGCTTCACCTTTGAATCCGTTCCGATACACTGCAATTGTCAGAGGGTTCTCATCCATTTCTCTAAGAGAGGCCTTGATGTGGAGGTATATGTTGGGGTGGTGGTGGGTCAAAACCCCTTTATGGGGTTTTTTTCACTTCAACATCAGCACCTCTCTTGAGTTTTGGAGGGTTGGTGCGTTTGTAGGATGAAGGGAGAAGTCTTCAGGTGTGGGAGTAGTTGGGTATCCCGTGGCTTAATCCTGTTAGTGTCGAGGTACATACGCTGAAGGGTTTTGGCTATCCTTTTACAGGAGAGTGTCGCAGGGCCCCCTTTAAGGGGAGTCCTACAGGCCTGGCTGTCTTTGTCGTCCCATGGATTATTCATGTTAGTGGCTAGGAACATACACTGAAGGGTTTTGGCCTTCCTTTTGAAGGAGGGTGTCCCAGCGCCCTCTTTATTTGGAGTTCTATCTGGCCGGCTGTATTTGTCCGCCCATGGGTGTGTCATGTTAGTGTCCAGGTACATACACTGAAGGTTTTCAGCATTCCTTCTACAGGAGGTCGCCACAGGGCCCCCTTTATGGGGAGTCCTATAGGGCCAGACGCATTTGTCCTTCTATCTGTGTGGTATATTAGTGTCCAGGTACATACACTGAAACATTTTGGCCTTTTACAGGAAAGCGCCCCAGGCCCTCTTCATGGGGAGTCCTATAATACCTGATATATTTGATCGTACATGGGTGGGTCATGTTAGTGACCTGGTACATACACAGAAGGGTTTTTGGCCTTCCTTTTACAGGAGGTGCCCCAGGTCCCCCTTTATGGGGAGTCCTACAGGGCTGGCTATATTTGTCCTCCCATAGGTGAATCATGTTAGTGGCCAGGTACATACACTGAAGGTTTTTGGTCTTCCTTTTAGAGGAGGGTTCCTCTGGGCCCCCTTTATGGGGAGTCCTACAGGGTCGGATGTATTTAACTCTCCCTGGGTGTGTCCTGGGACACACATTGAAAGGTTTTGGCCTTCCTTTAACAGCAGGGTGCCCTAGGTCCCCCTTTATGGGGAGTCCTATAGGGCTGGATGGATTTGTCCTGTCATGGGTGGGGCATTTTAGTGGCCACATACATACATTGAAGGGTTTTGGCCTTCCTTTTACAGGATTGAGCCCTAGGGCCCTCTTTATGGGGAGTCCTACCGGGCTGACTATATTTGACCTCCCATTCGTGGGTCATTTTATTAGCCAGGTACAATGATCCCCTGCCTATCGCAGGGGTTTCGGACCTGGCTCAACCTGCAATCATTGAAAATCTGCAATATGCGTATGCAGGTCTGGTCAGGCCTGTGGAGCCCAGCTGGGGTCTTCGTGCTTACCCCCAGCCTTGTGCTACCCTGAACGGGTCTGCAAGGCCCTTCCTGGGTCTTCTGGAGGCCCCAAAAGGGCCTGCCTGCGAACTGGAAGTTACTTCCTGGTCACCTAAAATCATTTCTCAGAGGCCTCAGAAATGATTTTTGGCAATCCAGATGTCACTTCCAGGTTACCGGAAGTCACTTCCCGTTCGCAGGGAGGCCCCTTTGGGACCTCCAGAAGGCCTAGGAAGGCCCCCGCAGGCCAGTTCAGGGCAGCGCCAGTCCTGGGGGAAGTATGGAAGGCCTGAAACAGGCCTTTCCCCTTTTAGCCCTTAGGGCCTTTTTTCATACACTGGGGTCCCCCACATTTGTGGGACCACAGTATATGAACAGCGAAATGGCAGGGGACCACTGTACATACACTAAGGGTTCCGGCCTTCCTTTTACAGGAGGGTTCCCTAGGGCCCTCTTTATGGGGAGTCCTACCGGGCCGGCTGTATTTGTCCTCCCATAGGTAGGTCATGTTAGTGGCCAGGTACATACACTGAAGGGTTACAGCCTTCCTTTTATAGGATTGCGCCGCAGGGCCCCCTTTATGGGGAGTTCTACAGGGCCACCTACATTTGTTCTCCCATGGTTGGGTTATGTTAGTGGCCACTGAAGGGTTTCGGCCTTCCTTTTATAGGAGGGCACGCCACAGCCCCCTTTATGGGGAGTCCTAGCAGGTGGGGGGTATTTGTCCTCCCATGGCTTAATCATGTTAGTTGCCAGGTACAAACGCTGAAGCCTTTTGGCCTTCCTTTTCCAGGAGGGATCCCAGGGCCCTCTTTATGGGGAGTCCTACAGGTCCGGATGTATTTGACCCTCCATGGGTGGATCATGTTAGCATACACACAAGGGTTTCGGCCTTCCTTTTACAGGAGGTCGTCCCAGGGCCCTCTTTATGGGGAGTCCTACAGGTCCGAATGTATTTGTCCCTCCATGGGTGGATCATGTTAGTGGTGAGGTACATACACTGAAGTGTTCTGGCCATCCTTTTACAGGAGGGCAACCCAGGGCCCCCTTTATGGGGAGTCTTACCGGGGTGTCTGTCTTTGTCCTCCCATGGATTATTCATGTTAGTGGCAAGGAACATTCACTGAAGGGTTTTGGCCTTCCTTTTACAGGAGGGCACCCCAGGGCCCTCTTTATTGGGAGTCCTACAGGTCGCGCTCTATTTGACCCTCCATGGGTGGACCATGTTAGTGGCCTGGCACATACACTAAAGCGTTTTGGCCTTCCTTTTACAGGAGGGGATCTCAGGGCCCTCTTTATGGGGAATCCTACAGGTCTGGCTGTATTTGACCCTCCATGGGTGGATCATGTTAGCATACACAGAAGGGTTTCGGCCTTCCTTTTACAGGAGGTCGTCCCAGGGCCCTCTTTATGGGGAGTCCTACAGGTCCGTATGTATTTGACCCTCCATGGGTGGATCATGTTAGTGGCCCGGTACATACACTGAAGCGTTTTGGCCTTCCTTTTACAGGAGGGCAACACAGGGCCCTCTTTATGGGGAGTCTCCTTCGCATCTAACCTCTTTATGGGGAGTCTCTTTCACATCAAACCCTGTCAGTTGGCTGAGAAATAAAGAAGGGGTTTTATTCGCTTCACCTTTGAATCCGTTCTGATACACTGCAATTGTCAGAGGGTTCTCATCCGTTTCTCTAAGAGAGGCCTTGATGTGGAGGTATGTTGGGGTGGTGGTGGGTCAAAACCCCTTTATGGGGTTTTGTTCACTTCAACATCAGCACCTCTCTTGAGTTTTGGAGGGTTGGTGAGTGTGTAGGACGAAGGGAGAAGTCTTCAGGTGTGGGAGTAGTTGGGTACATACACTGAAGGGTTTTTAGCATTCCTTTTACAGAAGGGAGCCACAGGGCCCCCTTTATGGGGAGTCCTACAGGGCCGGATGTATTTGTCGTTCCATTGGTGTGTCATGTTAGTGGCGAGGTACATACACTGAAGTGTTCTGGCCATCCTTTTACAGGAGGGCGCCACAGGGCCCCCTTTATGGGGAGTCTTACCGGGGGGTGTCTGTCTTTGTCCTCCCATGGATTATTCATGTTAGTGGCTAGGAACATTCACTGAAGGGTTTTGGCCTTCCTTTTACAGGAGGGCACCCCAGGGCCCTCTTTATTGGGAGTCCTACAGGTCGCGCTCTATTTGACCCTCCATGGGTGGACCATGTTAGTGGCCTGGCACATACACTAAAGCGTTTGGGCCTTCCTTTTACAGGAGGGGATCCCAGGGCCCTCTTTATGGGGAGTCCTACAGGACGGCTGTATTTGACCCTCCATGGGTGGATCATGTTAGCATACACAGAAGGGTGGAGGTCGTCCCAGGGCCCTCTTTATGGGGAGTCCTACAGGTCCGGATGTATTTGACCCTCCATGGGTGGATCATGTTAGTGGCCCAGTACATACACTGAAGCATTTGGCCTTCCTTTTACAGGAGGGCAACACAGGGCCCTCTTTATGGTTAGTCTCCTTCGCATCTAACCTCTTTATTGGGAGTCTCCTTCACATCAAACCCTGTCAGTTGGCTGAGAAATAAAGAAGGGGTTTTATTTGCTTCACCTTTGAATCCGTTCTGATACACTGCAATTGTCAGAGGGTTCTCATCCGTTTCTCTATGAGAGGCCTTGATGTGGAGGTATGTTGGGGGTGGTGGTGGGTCAAAACCCCTTTATGGGGTTTTGTTCACTTCAGCATCAGCACCTCTCTTGAGTTTTGGAGGGTTGGTGAGTGTGTAGGACGAAGGGAGAAGTCTTCAGGTGTGGGAGTAGTGTACATACACTGAAGGGTTTCAGATTCCTTTTACAGAAGGGAGCCACAGGCCCCCCTTTATGGGGGGTCAAAGGTGTATTTGTCGTTCCATTGGTGTGTCATGTTAGTGGTGAGGTACATACACCGTGGAGGGCTTAATCATGTTAGTGTTGAGGTACATACACTGAAGGGTTTTAGCCTTCCTTTTACAGGCGGTCTTCCCAGGTCCCTCTTTATGGGGACTCCTACAGGTCCGGCTCTATTTGACCCTCAATGGATGGATCATGTTAGTGGCCTGGTACATACACTGAAGCGTTTTGGCCTTTTACAGGAGGGGATCCCAAGGACCTCTTTATGGGCAGTCCTACCGGGCTGGCTGTATTAATCCTCCATGGGTGGGTCATGTTAGTGGCCAGGTACATGCACTGAAGAATTTTGGCCCTCCGTTTACAGGAGCGCAACACAGGGCCCTCTTTATGGGGAGTCTCCTTCACATCCAACCTCTTTATGGGGAATCTCCTTCACATCCAACCTCTTCTTGGGGAGTCCCCTTCACATCGAACCTTGTCGATCGGCTGAGAAACAAACAAGGGGTTTTGTTCACTTCACCTTTGAATCCGTTCTGATACACTGCAATTGTCAGAGGGTTCTCATCCGTTTCTCTAAGAGAGGCCTTGATGTGGAGGTATGTTGGGGTGGTGGTGGGTCAAAACCCCTTTATGGGTTTTTGTTCACTTCAACATCAGCACCTCTCTTGAGTTTTGGAGGGTTGGTGAGTGTGTAGGACGAAGGGAGAAGTCTTCAGGTTTGGGAGTAGTTGGTTACATACACTGAAGGGTTTCAGCATTCCTTTTACAGGAGAGTGCCACAGGGCCCCCTTTATGGGGGAGTCCACAGGGCCCCCTTTATGGGGTTAGTGGCCTACACAAGGCTGGCCTGTATTTGGGCCTCCCATGGGTTAATCATTTTGTTGTGGCCATGTTAGTGGCATACGCTGAAGCGTTTTGGCCTTCCGTTTACAGGAGGGGATCCCAGGGCCCTCTTTATGGGGAGTCCTACAGGTCCGGCTGTATTTGACCCCCCATGGGTGGATCATGTTTAGCATACACAGAACAGGGCCCTCTTTATGGGGAGTCTCCTTCGCATCTAACCTCTTTAGGAGGAGTCTCCATCACATCAAAACCCTGTGTCAGTTGGGCTAAAAAATAAAGAAGGGGTTTTATTTGCTTTACCTTTGAATCCGTTCTGATACACTGCAATTGTCAGAGGGTTCTCATCCGTTTCTCTAAGAGAGGCCTTGATGTGGAGGTATGTTGGGGTGGTGGGTCAAAACCCCTTTATGGGATTTTGTGCACTTCAACATCAGCACCTCTCTTGAGTTTTGGAGGGTTGGTGAGTGTGTAGGACGAAGGGAGAAGTCTTCAGGTGTGGGAGTAGTTGGGTACATACACTGAAGGGTTTCAGCATTCCTTTTACAGAAGAGAGCCACAGGGCCCCCTTTATGGGGAGTCCTACAGGGCCGGATGTATTTGTCGTTCCATTGGTGTGTCATGTTAGTAGCGAGGTACATACACTGAAGTGTTTTGGCCATCCTTTTACAGGAGGGTGCCGCAGGGCCCCCTTTATGGGGACTCGTACTGGGCTGGCTGTCTTTGTCCTCCCATGGATTATTCATGTTAGTGGGTAGGAACATACACTGAAGGGTTTTGGCCTTCCTTTTACAGGAGGGCACCCCAGGGCCCTCTTTATGGGGAGTTCTACAGATCTGGCTGTATTTGATCCTCCATGGGTGGATCATGTTAGCATACACAGAAGGGTTTCGGCCTTCCTTTTACAGGAGGTCGTCCAGGGCCCTCTTTATGGGGAAGATGAGTCTAGAAAAGTCCGTCGATTCCCCGGCGTTATTTGACCCTCCCATGGGTTGTGATCATGTTAGTGGCCCCGGTACATACACTGAAAACGTTTTGGCCTTCCTTTTACAGGAGGGCAACACAGGGCCCTGTCTTTATGGGGAGTCTTCTTCGCATCTAACCTCTTTATGGGGAGTCTCTTCACACATCAAACCTTGTCATTTGGTGAGAAATAAAGAAGGGGTTTTATTCGCAATTCACCTTTGAATCCGTTCTGATACACTGCAATTGTCAGAGGGTTCTCAATCCGTTTCTGTAAGAGAGGCTGTGATGTGGAGGTTTTTTTGGGGTGGTGGTGGGTCAAACCCCCTTTAGGATGTGGGTTTTTTCCCTTTCAAACATCAGCACCTCTCTTGAGTTTTGGAGGGTTGGTGAGTTTGTAGGACAAGGGAGAAGTCTTCAGGTGTGGGAGATATTGGGTCACATACACTGATAGTGTTTCAGCATTCTTTAACAGAAGGGAGCCACAGGGCCCCTTTATGGGGAGACCTACAGAGGCCGGATGTATTAGTCCGTTTCATTGCATGACCGGATGTTAGTGGCTAGGTAAAACACTGAAGGGTTTTGGCCTTCCTTTTACAGAGGGGCACCACCAGGCCCCCATTAATTGGGAGTCCTACAGTCGGCGCTCTATTTGACCCTCCATAGGTGGACCATGTTAGTGGCCTGGCACATACACTAAAGCGTTTTTGGGCCCCTTCCTTTTACAGGCCTAGGGGAGTCCCAGGCTGCCCTCGTTTATGGGGAGTCCCATCAGGTCTCGGCTGTATTTTGACCCCTGATGGGTGGATCTTGTTAGCATACACAGAAGGGTTTTACGGCTTTCCTTTTACAGGAGGGTCGTCCCAGGCCCATCTTTATGGGGACGGTCCTACAGGTCCGTATGAATTTGACCCTCCCCATGGGTGGATTCACACGGTTAAGTTGGCCTGTACATACACTGAAGCGTTTTTGGCCTTCCTTTTACAGGAGGGCACACAGGGCCCTCTTTATGGGGAGTCCTCGTGGAGCCAGGTTCGCATCCTAACCTCTTTATGGGGAGTCTCTTTCACATCACACCCTGTTCAGTTGGCTGAAAATAAAGAAGGGGATTTTATTTCGCTTTCCACCTTTGAAATCCGTGCTGATTACACTGCAATTTGTCAGGGGTTCTCATCCGTTCTCTAAGAGAGGCCTTTATGTGGAGGTAGTGGGCACTGGTGGGTGGTCAAAAACCCTTTATGGGGTGTTGTTCACATTCAACATCCAGCACCTCTCTTGAGGTTATGGAGGTTGGTTTCTGTGTAGGACGGAAGGGAGAAGTCTTCAGGTGTGGGAGTATTTGGGTAGATACACTGAAGGGTTTTCAGCAATTCCTTTACAGAAGAGAGCCACAGGGCCCCCTTTATGGGGAGCCGCCTACAGGGACCAGGATGTATTGAGTCGTTCCATGGGTGGACGTCATGTTAGTGGCGGAGGCACATACACTGAAGTGTTTTTGGCCATCCTTTTACTGGAGGGGAGCCGCAGGTCCCTTTATGGGGACCGTACTGGGCTGGCTGTCTTTTGACCCTCCATGGGTATTCATTTTAGGTGGTTAGTAACATACACAGAAGGGTTTCGGCCTTCCTTTAAACCGGAGGTCGTCTCAAGGGCCCTCTTTATGGGGAGTCACTAACAGGTCTGTGATGAATTTTGATGACCCTCCAAGGGTGGATCATTTTTAGTGCCCCCGGTACATACACTGAAGCTCCGTTTTGGCTTCCTTTTACAAGGTGGGCAACACAGTGCCCTCTTTATGGGGAGACCTCCTTTTCCGAATCTAACCCTATCATATGGGGAGTTCCTCTTTGCATCACTCCCTCAAACCATTTCAGGTTGGTTGATGAAAAAAAGAAGGGGTTTTCTTTCTATTTTATATTTATTCGCTTCACAAGCAATATTTCTATACGCTTCACCTTTGAATCCCGTCGAAACCCTAACACTACAACTGGAATTGTCAAGGATCTCAACCTGTATTCTCTAAAAGAAGGAGAGAGCCCTTGATGTGGTGGTTTGTTGGGTGGTGGTGGGGCGGGTGGGGGTCAAATATAATAAACAAACCCCTTTTATTAGGGGGATTTGGTTTTTGTTCCCATCTTTTCAGAAGCAATACACATCACACCCTCTCTATTGGTCTTTAGAGTATTTGGGCAGGGTTGGATGAGTGTAATAGGACGAAGGGAGAAGTCTTCAGGTGTGGGAGTAGTTGGGCACATACCACTGAAGTTTTAGCATTCCTTTTTACAAAGGGAGCCACAGTGCCCCCTTTATGGTGGGTCCTACCGGGCGGATGTTAATTTGTCCGTTCCATTGGTGTGTCATGTTAGTGGCGAGGTACATACACTGATGTTCTGGCCATCCTTTTACAGGAGGGCACCACAGGCCCCTTTATGGGGAGTCTTACCGGAGGTGTCTGTCCTTGTCCTCCCCATGCTTTATTCAGTTAGTGCTAGGACATTCACTGAAGGATTTTTGCCTTCCTTTTACGGAGGGCACCCCAGGGCCCTCTTTATTGGGAGTCCTACAGTCGCGCTCTATTTGACCCTCCATGGTGGACCATGTTAGTCGCCTGGCACATACACTAAAGCGTTTGGGGCTTCCTTTACAGGAGGGGATCCCAGGGGCCCTCTTTATGGGAGTCCTACAGGTCCGATGTATTTGACCCTCCATTGGTGGGATCATGTTAGTGCCCGGTACATACCTGAAGTGTTTTGGCCTTCCTTTTACAGAGGGCAACACAGGGCCCTCTTTATGGGAGTCTCCTTTGCATCTCAACCTCTTTTATGGGAATCTCCTTCAGATGAAACCCTGTCAGTTGCCTGAGAAATAAAGAAGGGGTTTAATTTCGCTTCACCTTTGAATCCGTTCCGATATACTGCAATTGTCAGAGGGTTCGCATCCGTTGCTCTAAGAGAGGCTTGATGTTGGGGTATGTTAGGGGTTGTGGTGGGTCAATCAAAACCCCCTTTTATGGGGTTTTGTTCACTTCAGCATCAGCACCTCTCTTGAGTTTACGAGGGTCTGGAGCGTGGTGTTACGACGAAGGGAGAAGTCTTCAGGTGTGGGAGTAGTTGGGTATCCCGTGGCTTAATCCTGTGTAGTGTCGAGGTACATACGCTGAAGGGTTTTGGCTATCCTTTTACAGGAGTGTCGCAGGGCC